>OY757190.1:5050833-6382500 GCA_963583895.1 Melanophora roralis
CGTTGTGCCGTTATTCTGTCGAGGTTTTAGCTTGTGCTAAAAATGGTTTCAGACGATATGTATTTTACACATGACTTTTCACTTTTGCAATCCACATGTATTTGCGTATGTCTGTCAAAATTAACATTTTACAGACGGTTTATAATTTTTGCTTTCACACGTACATATGTAATTACATCTGACATAACCTCCAAGCCAAAAAAAACAACTTACTTTTCCCTGTTGTTATTCAAAAAACACTTGATGACACATGCTTTGTCAGATGAAAATAGAGCACGCTCTAATTACAAATTTGTCATATAACTTTTACATATGACTTTTACATATGTATTTGACACATACAATGTTTAAACGCGTTCACACGGCATATATCAATTTCGCACTGCAAAATTTGACAAATTATGTGTAAAATACAAAAACTTCGCCGTTTTTAATTAAAAATTCAATTGCCACAATAATAATATTAATAGTAAGTTAATAATAAATATATAATAAAAAATATAATAATAAATATAGAGAAATGCATTTACAACCAGCCAATTAGGCGGACATGCTTAATTCAGAAACAGATTCTGAGTCGAGTGGTGGAATTATAGGTGGGTCTCAGAGTATACATCTGCACAAACGCGTAATTATTTTAAAAAGAATTTATTTGATTTGACTATGAATAAATTGAATTATAAATAAAAAACTAACTAAAACCATTGAAGAACTAAGACTAGAAACACCATTACCACCAGGTGCAAAACGTGGCAGAGTGGCATTATTTTTAACTAGTTCATCTAGAATCCAATTCTTAAAATAAGCCACTTCAGTGTAAATGCCAGGGAGATTTGGTTGAGCACAACCCGAGCCCCATGAAATTATGCCCGCCTGCCTGCCTGAACAAACCAAAGGTCCACCAGAATCACCCTGGCATGCATCACGCTCACCCTGCAAATACCCAGCACAAATCATACCATCATGTATCAAAGAACCATATTCGGTTTTATTGCCACATTCAGCCGCATCGATAATTGGCAGGGTTACAGTTCTTAAAAAGTCTGGTGGGTAACCCTGAGATAAATAAAACATAAAAAATTATAAAATATAACATTAAAAAGCCTAATTGCATTTACACTTACTTCTTCAGTAGTACCCCATCCTGTAGCCTGACACAATGTACCATTCACTAAGGGAGCATCATTGAGTATTATTGGCCTAATGGTGGGGTGTCTAGCTGGCACAGTACCATTCAAGATTATTAGGACTATATCATCATCGTATGTTGACAAATTAAATTTCTTAACCTTTTTTATAACCTTTATAAAGTCAAATACCATTGTATTGTTGTTGTACTCAAAACGATCAAGATTTCCCATAACTGCAATGAAATCCTTATCTGGCAAAAATGTTCCATTGGGCTTGATATTGTTGTAGCTGAAATATATTAAACACAAATTGTTTTTTTATTATATTTTTTTTTTGAAGTAAGAAAATTATTATTAAAATTCAAAACCCTCTTGCAATTTTTTTACATTTTTAAAAGTGCATTACATAACAGTTTTGTAGCAGGGAAGGGCGATCGAGATCCATCAAATCAGTCATGCAAATTTCAAGAATTTAGTTTGATCAATTTGAATTGTCTAAAGAGACGAGTGGGATATAAATATCTTCAATTTGTCAAGTTTTCAGTTACATTTGGCAAATCAAAATAAACTGAACAACTTTTGTTAATGTTATTTTTTTTATTCTCCCCATTAATATTGGTCATATAAGAAATGAAATAAAATGTTCAAAAACAGACATAATTCTAAGAAAAGAATGTTATCAAGTCTTGATATGATATTATCTTGTTGTTTCAAAAATATAAAATGGTTCAAAAGGAGATATTTCATTTGAAATAACAACTTTTTTTCAACCAAAAAAATTTTAAAAATGTTTTAGAGACAATTTTTTGGTTCATGCACTTAATGCATGAACCCCCTAAAAAACATTTGTAGCTACGCTAATGGTTATATTGCAAAACACTTGTTCCGTTATTGTTTCATCATTCCATTATTAATTTCAATAAGCTTAGCCCTTTTTAAAAAAAAATTATTTGTGCAGATTTTCTTTAAAATGTGTTTAGAAATGCGACATGCACTTTGAGCACAAGAATACATGAACACTTAACAGGGCGGAAATGCTTCAATCGACTTAAGAAATGATTCTGGGTCGATCGGTTGAACTCAAAGTGGGTCTACGACTACTTTTTTTGGCATTACGAACATTTGCACCCTACCCCTACTACGTTTACAACTTGAAGTAAAGAAAAGGGTCGTAAGAATAATGGTGCCTGCTACTAGCGGTAATAAAACATTCCCCTTCAGTGCGCTACAAACCAATTGTTGCCTTTATTATATGTTCGCTCAAACAGGTCAGAGTGAGAGCAAACCTCGTGACGAGTGTGTGCTACAAAGAAAGTTTTGTAAAGGCTTATAGCACACATACATGATAGCGGTATTATGCGTTTGTACTGATGTTTCTAACGACAAAAAAATAATAGTCTGAGACCCACCGATCGACTCAGAACCACTTCCTGCGTTGATTTGACCATGTCCGTCCGGCTGGGTGTCCATGTATTCTTGTAATCAAAGCATAGGCCGCAGTTCTAAAGATATTTTGATGAAATTTGGCACAGATAGATATTTTTGGGACTGGCACAGAACCTATTATTTGTGATGAGGATCGGCCCCTTCATAGGGACCGATAAAAATGTCTTCCCGCAATAAGCATTTTAGGCTATAAATGGCTCGAATATTACTTCATCTTCTAAAAATTTTGCACACATTTTTATCTACGCCAAAAACTGTTATACTGAATACAAATATTATCGGTCTATTTTTTCATAAAGCCCACAAACAAATGTGGCGTACTTGTTTTAACATGCGTTAAAAGTACTTATTTAAAAACTTATTTAAAACCCTTAAAGCATTTACACAATACTGAAAATTATAACATTTATTTTGGCGAATTGCAGTGCTTTCACATAAGTAGTTGAATAGTTAGGCCTTCAAATGGCAGAAGGTCCTATACACACTGATCACTGTCTGGTGATTTCTTTGTTTTCGTAATTTTTTTTTTAATTTTATTATATAGTTGGTCAATCGGAAAATCGGGCAAGGGTCCTTTTGAATTTCATCTAAGTAGAAATCACATAAAATACGCTTCTTTTATTTTATCTCTTAATATATATTTTACTAAAGCTTTATTTACACCACCTGAGTTATCATCTGAGTTTCACAACTTAATCTCATTTGTATAGTGTAATAACATGTCTGTTTTTCATTTGTTAGTAATTTTGTCTGATCTCAGTTAAAAATAGAACGATTTCTATTCTCAAACTATTTAACGCCTGAGTTTTAACTGTAAGTTTATAAAAGTTACTGGATTAAATGGTTGTGGTTGTATACGAATTCTATTCTCAAACTATTTAACGCCTGAGTTTTAACTGTAAGTTTTTAAAAGTTATCGGATTAAATGGTTGTTGTTGTATTGCCATATACTTTATACCAGTTTAACAACTTTTATAATTAGCCGAGCGAAAACTAATTCCTTAGACGTAATGTAATATTAAAAAATCAAAATACACATTATTTTTTGACACTCATGAAAATTTAAACTTATTTTTTTGACACTAAGCTTAGATGAGAATGGCTTATAATGGCTATACATTTGGAATTTGCGTAAATTGGTTTACGTTTATAAAAATATTCCTTGCTTAAGAAAAATAATAATATTAATTAATTAACTAATTGCATTTTGCTTGTAATGTATTTTAAAATAAATGTTTAAGTTATGTCCGGTTGACTCACTGTATTTTTTTAGAAATGTCAAACATTTTCTTATTAGTTTAAACTTATAAATCATAGTTTTTTTAATTTAAAAAAAATTGCCTGGAAACTCTACAGAAAAGTCTTAACGAATTTGTAACGATAGGTCTGACTTCAAAAAAAGTAGAAACTTTTGGTTTGCTAGAAGTGGTTTCAGACGATATGCATTTTACACATGACTTGTCAAATTTTGCAGTGCGAAATTGATATCTGCCGGCTGAACGCGTTTAAACATTGCATGTGTGAAATACATATGTAAATGTCATATGACAAATTTGTAATTAGAGCGTGCTCTATTTTGATTTGACAAAGCATGTGTCATCAGCTGGAAAAGTAGTTCTTTATTTTGGTTTGGAGGTTATGTCAGATGTACTTACATATGTACGTGTGAAAGCAAAACTTATAAACCGTCTGTAAAATGACAATTTTGACAGACATATGCAAATACATGGGGATTGCAAAAGTGACTAGTCATGTGTAAAATACATATCGTCTGAAACCACTTTAAGTAGTTTTAACTTTTACTTACTCTACAAAACAATGAGCTGCACCCAAAGCCACATTTTCAGAAATTAAAGCTGCACCACAGATATGACCAGTTCCAAAGAAATATCCATCATTTAAACGACGTCTTATAGATATCTGATGTTGAGTTGCACTTGCAGACGCTTTAGTGCCATTTATGATTTTGGGATCTTGAGACTGGGCAGTTTTAAAAAAATCGATTTTTAAAGTACCAGATGCTTAATAGATACGTAAATAGTTATGGGTATCCCTTTTCGAAAAGTATTGATTAATACTTACAAATGCATTTAAATTCCAATAGCACAACGATACTAAAACATAAAAGTTTTTTAAACAATTGTTTTACCATTTTTTAAAACTTTATGGCCGTTTCGTAATAACAAACAACAAATTAAAAACAGTTGTTTTCTTGAAGGTTTAGCAACTTGTAACAATTATATTTTGAATTTATTTATTTTATTTAATCCGTTAACAATTTGAGTAACCAATCTAAAGTGTTCTAAAACCATCGAATAAACTTATAATATTGTTTTATATTAAAAGAATTTTAAAAAATAATATTTCTTCTATCGGTTGTTTCTTCTGCTGCATTTGCACAATAATCAAAGTTAAATTATATATGTATATGATTGATATTGAACTTCTAATATTGACTGTTGCTATATATGTTAAATTTTAACTATTTAAAACAATCATAATGTCAATAAAATAATAAATGTATGTACATATGTATATTGTTTATGACTATTTCATATGAGTGCCAGTATTTCCAAAACTTTTAATTTCACCTGCTAAATGTATTTGAAAATTTGAGGTTTTTTAATTGGAAATTAAATTTTAATCTTTAAAAAACATTTTATTAGCAAAAATAATTAATATCTAGTTATTTAATACCTCGTTAAGACCGAGGAGTTTGTAGCTCACCTGAGCGTAAGATCCTTTCTTGTGGTCCGCCACCGATATAACGCTTAAGATATACCAAAGATCGGGACAGTTATGTTTTATTTATAATCTGGCCAAGATCTATTTGTGTCTTGAAAAATTTTTAAAACAAAATAAAGCACTACGATGTAACTTCAAAGTCGTATCTTCTCTTAATTGAGTTTTTACCTTATAAAAAAAGCCCAGTGGGAAAGCAGTCATCCAAAAAAAAACCCCAGTGGGAATAAGCCACTTTGGCAACACTGATGAGCAACTTGAATCTTTTGATCTATTTGGCAGAACCATACAATGAATAATTAAAATGATTTATTGATAAGAAACTTTCAAAAAATCCCACACCCCAAAAAACTACACAAACTAATTACAATTTTGTGATTTTTATATGACACTAATAAAGTATCAATAAAAAACTATAACAAAGTGAATATTTAAGAAGTTGTTTTTAGATTTTTATAATCGGGAATGTGTATCAAAATTATTTGTTATTAGAAATCGAACTGACTATCAGATCATATTTGTAGTTGTTTCTATGAGAATTTCCACGGCTTTCTTCATAAGAAATTTTTAATTATTAATTAAAAACCCGATTCCTTATCAAAATTTGCTTTCTAAGTGCTTGATAAATAGATACAAGGATTTTTTAATGATTTTTTTTAATTAACGTCATTTTTTATTTTTAAGACAATTTTAACCATTAATTTTGTAACAAAAAATGTGTGTTTTGTATTAGACATGAAAGGAAAATTTTTAAAATGTTAAGTTTGATAAAAAAATAACCAAAATTTAATTTTATGTGAAATTTTTTTTAATAAGTCCTAAAGGTATTTAAGTAAAGGCCACGAGGTTGTTTGGTAGGTGGGTCGGTTTACATGGTAGCTCGCTATATTCGCAAGCTGCCAATTAGGGTCTGGAAAGAATCAGTTTTGACATGACCATACCACTTGACAAACGTAACGCCTCGTACAACCTATTGTGAGGCACTTAGTTTAGTAAAAATAGAAATTCAAATAGTAAGTTTGAATTTGAGGTTTTTCTTATCAAAGGAAAATTTAGAAATTTTATTACTGGTTGAAATTTTAAATTGTAAGGGAGAATTTTTAAAATAATAAAAGTTTTGAGATTGTGGGAAAGTTGGATTAAAATTTGAAAGCACATATCATCCTTGTGTTATTTTTGTACTCTACTACATCTTTCGCTGCTGTAATATTTTGTTTTTTCCCCACTTAGGTAAGTTGTTAGAGGGTTTACCGTTGGTTTTTTTTTTTACTATTTATAACCAACCACATGTATTTTATTATAGGCAAAATAAAGTTGCGCTCAAAAGGAGCAAGGGTCTGAAAGAGATCTATATTCGGCCGCAGGGTTCTGCTAGTGAGGGTAACAACTCACAAGATTCAAGAGCCGTGCTCAGAACAACATCTTACAATTACCTGCACCGAAAACTGTTTTATCATTGTGGATCTACAAGCTCGTCCCTTCAAGCAGCTGAAGTTACAGATATTTCCTCCATAATTGAAGAATTGTTAGGAACATAGAAACCCACATCAAGTGCAACATATATTTAGCGTCGAATTTTAAAATCTCTCCTCCCGGCCATAACACAAAGCATTTTCTCGGATAGTACACAATAAATTTTTTTTTTTTTGATATTTTTATCTGGTTCACCATATATGACGTGCAACTTGAAATTTAAATTTCATTACATATGTATTGGTCAATTTTTTTTTTTTTTTTTTTTTCCTGATTAGCGTTGAATATTTAATTGAAGTATTACATTTATGTTTATCTCGTTTAACATAATTTTTTTTTTTTAAAGATTTAAATTTGAAATTAAACTAATACAGACATTTAATTTAGTTGTACATTTAAATCACCTACATACACTCCTAACATTGACATACATTTTCATAACAAAAGGGGGAAAATAGACCTTTTCGCTTAGCTTCTGATTTTGAAAAATATAAAAAGAACTCCGACATCAACGACATCAGGCCTGAAGTCAACGTGGGAAAATGCTGAGGTGAGTGGATTCTAAAGGTTTTGTTTTTCCCTATATATATATATACATTTATACATGCATACCTGTTTCGTTTTTTATTTATTTATTTATGTATAATATGTTTAATCATCAAATTGAATTTTTAAATTAACACTTTTAATGGTTTACTTCTTTTAACTGTTTACTTCCCCGTGTAGTTATAGAATTAATCTTGTATCATATAATTTAAATTTCTTAAATATAAATAGTTAAAAAAAAAAAAAAAAAAACAAAATAATAATAATGACAATGAAAATACTAAAAACTATATGATTATGGATATGATTTGCTAATTTTTAATTCAGTTACGTTCATGAAACGTTAAGGCTTAAGCGCAGGTAGATTTGATGTAGGGCTATCTTAAACGATCAACACAGATAGCATGGTTGGGTGGGTAAAGACATAAGAAGAGGACCTGACACCTATCCCTCTTCGACTAAGCTTCCATTTGTTCCTATACCCATATTCTTTTATAGTCCCTCTTTTAAGTTCCGGTTTTTATTAGTTTTAATTTGTTGTTTGTTTGGTCGATGTGGTTCAAAATTCGCTACCTTTTTTTTTAAGTTTTGTAAAGAGCCGTAGTCTGACTTTTCAGGAGCAAGATCCACCCCCATTTTCCATGAGCACGGCCGGTATTATAGGTAGCACCGTTCCTGCAGAGTTGGAGCCGGTTACGGTTTGGTTCGTTACAGAATTAAATGGCGCCCAACGTGGGGCCACAGCATATACGTACTTGTTATCATTTTATATCTATGTATCTTCTCATAATTATACCTTGTGTTGCTGATGGTTCACATATATGTAACATCTTCAGAATTCGTGTCATCGACTATTTATCTTATTGTTTTTTTTTTTGTTTTTTTTTGTGTGTGCACTTTTACTTAAGTCTTGGATTTTAAGATTATGTGTCTTCATTAAGCCTTAACCAAACAAGTATAAGTACATGTATGTATTCTTTTTAGTTATGGTATGATGTTATTTTGGTTGAGATTTTTAGTCCTGAGACTTTGTAGTTTGGATCTTTACTCACAAAATTATATCATCCTTGTTGCTGTTTTTGTTTTATTTTCCTTTCAATATTTGAGCTTAAGACTTTGAGTGATAGAGATTTTTGATTTTGGTTGTTTACTGATTTTTTTTCTTACTCTCACCATAGTCCTATGTTTTTTTTTTTTTATTTATTTCTCCCGCTCCCCTTACTCAAAAGAAGCTTAGTTTGGTTTTTATTTTTATGTTTTTGTTTTTTTATTTTATGTTTTTTTTTTGTATTCATCTATCTGCTAATTTTGTTTTAACGGAGTAGTGGTATTGTAGTAATAATTTTATTTTAATCTTTGTAATTTTGCCCATTGTTTAAAATGCCCATTACAAGAAGTCGGGATAATTTATTGAATTTGGAAGAGCCAGCGAATTGTAGCTTTACAATTCCAGTGGATAATTCTAATACTCCGCCTTCTAGACCTCAGGTTCGACAAAAGGGAAGACCTTCACGAGCTTTAGGGAATATTGATAATGATCGTGACAATAATGATAATGCTATGACTCAAAGACAGATCACAGAATTAGTTACCAACTCAATGGTAACGTTTCGAAATGAAATAACCGATTATGTAAGGAATGAGCTTAGTACATTGGTACATGGGATGAATGTGAGTAGTAATTTACAATCCGATAGCTCGAGACCAAATGACAATACTATTTTAAATCTTCCTCCAAGAAATAATAGTAATCCGGAACCTTTTGTTGGCGAAAAGGTATCTAATATTATTCGTAACTGGAGAGTGAAGTTCACCGGATGTGACGATCATATGACTGTTGAAGACTTTATATACCGAATTAACGTACTGACGACAAACAACTTGGACGGAAACTTTGTCCTTCTGTACAAACATGCCCATGGTCTATTTGATGGAAGAGCTTTGGACTGGTACTGGCGTTACCACCGACAGGACAATGAACCGGATTGGTTTACATTGACGACGGCTTTACGCGAACAGTATAAGGGAGACTACAATGACTTCGACGTTATGGAGGACATACACAGACGGAAACAACGAACTGGTGAGTCATTTGACGATTTTTCCAATGCTATTTCAGCTATGACGGACCGATTAAAAAATTCAATTTCTGATACTAATTTATGTGCCATATTAGTTCGCAACCTCAGAACGGAGATAAGGCACGAACTTATTCACATAGATATTACTAGCGTATCCCAGCTTCGGTGTGAGGTCAAACGTCATGAGAAATTTTTTAGAGAGGTGCAACCCATGGATTCCCGAAAAGCTATAAGAACACGCTTATCGGAATTGGAGTGTACAAATAAGGAGACAAATATTTCTGAGTTGCCTTGTACTGAAATTTGTGCAGTTCGGTCGGACTCAAAGTGTTGGAACTGTGACAAGACTGGACACAACTACCATGACTGTATGGACGTTAGACGTGTGTTTTGCTACGGGTGTGGCGCAAAAGATACTTACAAACCGACTTGTCCTAAATGCAGTGTAAAGCAACAGGGAAACGGACAGAAGGATGTCCGGCGGTATTAGAACGGACATCCGGGGAAAATGACTGTACTACTTTTATTGCTGTAACTAATCCTGACAATACTCGAACAATAAATACAAATGGACATTTAAAACATCCGCTAATGAGACCTTATCACGAGAGACTAAGTGAGTACAGAAAAGCGAGAAACAGAATTTTTGGAAATTTTTGTGATTCATCTAAATCTAAACGTTCAACTAAGCGCATACGAGAATTTTATCGCAGATTGAAGTCCTTCCGCTCACTGGTTATATCCCCAATCATATCACCAGAAGATGACACCAGACCCTATATTAGTCTACAAATAGGAAACCGTAGGTATTTGGCATTATTGGACAGTGGGGCCAATAAAAGTGTAATTGGGGGTAGGTTAGCTTCTGAAGTGCGCAATATGGAGGGTTTTAGGAAATGCAATGGGAATGTTAAGACAGCAGATGGCCAGAGGCAGAATATTGTAGGAACTGCAAACTTGTCAGTGACTTTCCAAAAACAGACGAAACTAAAAGAATTTTTATTAGTTCCAACTATTCAGCAAGACGTTATATGCGGATATGACTTTTGGACAGAATTCGGACTAAAAATTTCAGTTCCAGAGATCTCAACAATTGAATGTGACAATTCTGATCCCGATAGACTTGCTTTGACATCTACGCAGAGACAACGGCTAGACAATATAATCAGTTCTTTTCCTAATTCGGAAACTGACGGCTTAGGGTGCACAACTGTGATCGAGCACCAGATAGATACGGGTGATGCCAAACCAATTAAGCAAAGATACTACCCAATATCACCAGCGGTAGAGAAGAAACTCTGTTCAGAGCTAGATAGAATGCTTGATTTAGGTGTCATTGAGGAGGCTCCTGGTTCTCCCTGGTCATCTCCTACAGTGGTGGTTGTAAAGCCGGACAAAGTTAGAATGTGTGTGGACAGCAGGAAACTTAACTCCGTGACTGTAAAGGACGCGTACCCTATGCCAAACATTGACGGACTTTTATCGAGGCTTCATTCAGTATATTGCATTTCCAAGATTGATCTAAAAGATGCCTTTTGGCAAATTAAACTGGAGGAAAGCTCGAAACCAAAGACAGCTTTTACAGTCCCTAATCGGCCTTTGTACCAGTTTACAAGAATGCCGTTTGGACTATGCAATGCGCCACAAACTTTGTGCAGACTTATGGACGTTGTGATTCCGTACAAACTGAAAGCGCACGTTTTTGTGTATCTTGATGACCTTTTAGTAGTTTCGACCAACTTCGACGAACATTTAACACATTTGATGGAGGTTTCAACTCAATTGCGCAAGGCAGGGTTGACGATAAATGTCAAGAAGAGCAGTTTTGTCCTTAATAAAGTGAAGTACCTTGGATATGTTGTAGAAAATGGAACTTTGCAAGTAGACAACGACAAGGTTAGAGCCATACAAGATTTTCCGGTGCCACAATCTGTACGACATTTACGACGGTTCCTGGGAATGACTGGGTGGTACCGGCGATTTATACAGGACTTTTCTTCTATAACCTTTCCACTGACAGAACTACTGACCAGGAAGAAGACTTTTAAGTGGACTGAGGATGCTCAAGCGGCTTTTGATGAACTAAAGACCAGACTGACATCTGCGCCGTTATTGGTTCACCCTGATTATGGAAAACCTTTTATATTGCAATGTGATGCAAGCATCTGTGGTGTAGGTGCCGTACTGGCGCAAAAGGATGGCAATGGGACAGAAAGGCCGATTGCATACATGTCGCAAAAGTTGAACAAAGCGCAACGTAACTACACAATATCGGAACTTGAGTGCTTGGCGGTAGTGATGGCCATAAAGAAATTTAGACCTTATATTGAGGGACAAGAATTTACCGTAGTAACCGATCATGCCAGCCTCAAATGGCTTATGAGGCAAAAAGACTTGTCGGGTAGGTTGGCTAGGTGGTCTTTAAAGCTACAAGGATTCAATTTTTTGATTGAACACCGGCGCGGAAAAGACAATGTAGTACCGGACACATTATCACGTGTACACGAAGGAGAGATCTTTGTGGATGCGTTGGAAACTAATTTAATACCTGCCATTGACTTGGGGTCCGAATCATTTAACAGTGTTGAATATAGGAAATTGCGAGAAGAATTTTTAAAATCTGAAATGCCTGATTACAGAGTGATAGACAAATACATTTATAAAAGAATAGACTTTTCTACAGGTGAGTCAGATGAGTCCGAATCATGGAAACTATTCGTACCCAAGGAACTACGTCACGAGGTAATTTTAACTGCGCATGATGCACCGCAGTCTGCGCATGGCGGTATAGCTAAAACACTGGAAAAGATAAGGCGATATTTTTTCTGGCCAGGACTCGTATCGGACGTAAAGACGTACATTACGAACTGTGACTTATGCAAGACATCCAAAACACCTACTATGACGTTAAGGCCTCCGATGGGTAAAATGACTGAGACAGAAAGACCGTTTCAGAGGTTGTATATTGACCTTATTGGACCATTACCTAGGACAAAGTCGGGAAATATCGGTATATTGATAGTTTTGGACCATTTTTCTAAATTTACCTTTTTGAAACCCTTAAAGAAGTTTGTGTCTAATCAGATTGTTCACTATTTGCGGACCGAAATTTTCTGCTGCTACGGTGTTCCGGAGGTAATTGTTTCAGACAATGGCTCACAGTTTCGGAGCAAGGAATTTGAGACCTTTTTGAGTGAAAATGGCGTGGAACATATTCTCACGGCTGTATATAGTCCGCAGTCTAATGCAAGTGAGCGTGTGAATAGGTCGATAAATGAAGCTCTTAGGAGTTATATACGACACGACCAGCGCGAATGGGATACATATGTACCGAGCATTAACTGTGCGCTGCGTAATAGCTTACATCAATCAGTTGGAAGAACACCGTACCAAATTGTATTTGGGCAAAGTATGCTTACCCATGGTAAGGATTACGAAATTTTACGTAAGCTGAATATCTTGGCAGAAACTGATACTTTTCTAGAGCGACAGGATAAATTTTCTTTGATTCGTGCCCAAATTGGGGACTACATGCGAAAGGCATATGACAAAAACGTTCGGACATACAATCTACGATCTAGGACAAAGGGGTTTTCCGTTGGACAGTATGTATTCAGAAGAACGTTTACTCAAAGCTCAAAGGCAGAGTACTATACTGCAAAACTGTCACCGGTAGGAATTAAGGCTAAGGTGATTCGCAAGCTTGGGAACGTATATTACGAGCTACAGGATCTTGAAACCGGCAATATAGGAACTTACCATGCAAAGGATATTTGGTTGTAATATATGGTTTACCTTTTCCAGTTCAGTTCGGTAGTATAACTTCGAAACTGTAACTGTTTTGTGAGGCACTTAGTTTAGTAAAAATAGAAATTCAAATAGTAAGTTTGAATTTGAGGTTTTTCTTATCAAAGGAAAATTTAGAAATTTTATTACTGGTTGAAATTTTAAATTGTAAGGGAGAATTTTTAAAATAATAAAAGTTTTGAGATTGTGGGAAAGTTGGATTAAAATTTGAAAGCACATATCATCCTTGTGTTATTTTTGTACTCTACTACATCTTTCGCTGCTGTAATATTTTGTTTTTTCCCCACTTAGGTAAGTTGTTAGAGGGTTTACCGTTGGTTTTTTTTTTTACTATTTATAACCAACCACATGTATTTTATTATAGGCAAAATAAAGTTGCGCTCAAAAGGAGCAAGGGTCTGAAAGAGATCTATATTCGGCCGCAGGGTTCTGCTAGTGAGGGTAACAACTCACAAGATTCAAGAGCCGTGCTCAGAACAACATCTTACAATTACCTGCACCGAAAACTGTTTTATCATTGTGGATCTACAAGCTCGTCCCTTCAAGCAGCTGAAGTTACAGATATTTCCTCCATAATTGAAGAATTGTTAGGAACATAGAAACCCACATCAAGTGCAACATATATTTAGCGTCGAATTTTAAAATCTCTCCTCCCGGCCATAACACAAAGCATTTTCTCGGATAGTACACAATAAATTTTTTTTTTTTTATATTTTTATCTGGTTCACCATATATGACGTGCAACTTGAAATTTAAATTTCATTACATATGTATTGGTCAATTTTTTTTTTTTTTTTTTTTTCCTGATTAGCGTTGAATATTTAATTGAAGTATTACATTTATGTTTATCTCGTTTAACATAATTTTTTTTTTTTAAAGATTTAAATTTGAAATTAAACTAATACAGACATTTAATTTAGTTGTACATTTAAATCACCTACATACACTCCTAACATTGACATACATTTTCATAACAAAAGGGGGAAAATAGACCTTTTCGCTTAGCTTCTGATTTTGAAAAATATAAAAAGAACTCCGACATCAACGACATCAGGCCTGAAGTCAACGTGGGAAAATGCTGAGGTGAGTGGATTCTAAAGGTTTTGTTTTTCCCTATATATATATATACATTTATACATGCATACCTGTTTCGTTTTTTATTTATTTATTTATGTATAATATGTTTAATCATCAAATTGAATTTTTAAATTAACACTTTTAATGGTTTACTTCTTTTAACTGTTTACTTCCCCGTGTAGTTATAGAATTAATCTTGTATCATATAATTTAAATTTCTTAAATATAAATAGTTAAAAAAAAAAAAAAAAAAACAAAATAATAATAATGACAATGAAAATACTAAAAACTATATGATTATGGATATGATTTGCTAATTTTTAATTCAGTTACGTTCATGAAACGTTAAGGCTTAAGCGCAGGTAGATTTGATGTAGGGCTATCTTAAACGATCAACACAGATAGCATGGTTGGGTGGGTAAAGACATAAGAAGAGGACCTGACACCTATCCCTCTTCGACTAAGCTTCCATTTGTTCCTATACCCATATTCTTTTATAGTCCCTCTTTTAAGTTCCGGTTTTTATTAGTTTTAATTTGTTGTTTGTTTGGTCGATTTGGTTCAAAATTCGCTACCTTTTTTTTTAAGTTTTGTAAAGAGCCGTAGTCTGACTTTTCAGGAGCAAGATCCACCCCCATTTTCCATGAGCACGGCCGGTATTATAGGTAGCACCGTTCCTGCAGAGTTGGAGCCGGTTACGGTTTGGTTCGTTACACTATGCAGGGAATAAGATTTGTAACACTTAACTTTCCCTCATGCCAAACAGTATCTCAACAGTTCGTTCGTATACAACTGTCCAGAAATGTATGCTTTCTAATGGCGTCTTGCCCTTATATGTACTTCCACAACTACGACAGAGGTCATAAGAGGGGATTTTCAATCTAATTATGTTTTTGCCCAAACTCTAGTGACCTGTTTAGAATGGAAGCAATCTAGATACATTATTCCAGACACCCAAAATACGCCAACTGCTTTTAGCCACTTTAGAAAAATGTATAAAGAACGCACTATTAATAGCTCGAGAAAAATTGAGACAGAGACCTGCGCCGATCGGCTTAAAGCCGGTCGACCCAAGCCGCTAATAAGTTTTTGATAGCCGCCGCCGCCGATTTTTTCTCGGCGTTTTGTCGGCTAAAAAATAGCCGCCACTCGCAAATATTTTTAATTTTTTTATGTCGTTCGTTGCGCTTACCACACTAAATAATGCAACAAACAGAGATTTTAAATGCACTTTAAACTATGTAATATGTTAAAAACACTTATAGTCTGACATTTTCATCGTTATTTTTAGTATTTTTTACATATATTTCAAATTGGTGGAATCCTGTAGAGTAAAATTATTTTTAAAACAATTTGCATCGGCTTTTAATTAGTGCCATACGTCAGAGTTGCATAAGGAGTGCCGCCTGTCTTGGAATTGACAGCAGCTTTTAAAGTTTTCCTTCAAAATTAAATAAATAATATTTAATTAACTATCCTCCTTGCAACGTTTTGTAAATAAATATGTGCAAATGCATTGTACATATATATATGTATGTCTGTACTTTCAGCCGTCACGGAGCCGGCTTTAAGCCGCCGACAAAAGTCCTAGGCGCAGGTCTCTGAATTGAGACTGATTTTGCATAATAGTTATGTAGATCAGATCCCAGTTTAGCCAGCACGTTCGCCCATTCCCTATCAAAGTGATCCCTATGTACAGGAACTAAGACTTAAGTAATACTTGGCAGACAATTTTGCCTAGACAGCACTTTTTTACATTTTTGCTAACCACCCAGCAAAAACTGCTACTTCGCCGTAGGTAGGTTTTTTAAGGGAATATCAAGACAGCAAAGCTTACAAATCTGCTTAGGTATGGCATGATATTTGTTCGCGATGTCCCACTTAAATGCATTTCATGTTAAGTGCTTATTTCGGCGCTATGAATATCCAGTTAATTCATGTAATTTTGGTGCTTCTTTAGTTGTTTAAATTTATTGCTTCATCGAAATAAATGTTTTGCCGCGTTATTATGTTCAATACTTGACGAAAAACTAATGTTTTTTTTCTCACTGCCTTACAGTAGTGCTTCTTAGTATGCACTTGTGTAAGCGATTGTGTAAAATACTAAAAGTTTTACATTTACTGCCATACACTATTGCATTTATTAAGGGAATAGATAAGTGCTTGCTGCGAAGCGCATTAGTATACCAGAAAAAGTATTTACTGCTTACAAAATCTCAATTAGTTTTTGCTGGGCAGTAACGGCGTGAATTGTGTGAGAAAAATGGGATCAAACTGTCTGCAAAAATTTTGATATTCCTATAATACATTGGCCATAATTTTCGTATCAAGTTCCGTTAATCCCACCTACCTTTTTCAATGCACCTGGGCCTGGAGAAAAACTTTTCTTTAAATAATTTATATTTTTTTTGTTTATTATTTTTTATTTAATTCACAACTCCTTTTACGTGTTGTAAGTCATCAAAGTTGTAAAAATTTGTTAAGTATTTTGTAAAAAAATATTTGCTACAACTCGTACAACATTTTTTCTTTATAATTTTAAAATTGAAATATGATTTTCTTATAAAGCTGCCAGAGTAAAAAGTTTTAACTATGTTTTTAATAACGGTATATTAAGTTGGTTATTTACGTTTCAATAGGTTAAACCAGCTTGATTTCGTATCCAGTCATAATAATACGCAACATTTGTATAAATGCCAGGATATCCGGTTACTGCACAACCAAAACCGAACGATACCACGCCAACAAGTTTGTTGTCACAAACCAAAGGGCCACCCGAATCACCAGAACAAGCATCACGTTCACCGGTCATATATCCAGCACACAACATACTATCCAATATGATTTCGAAACCATAATTTAAAGAACAGGTTTTACTGTTTACGATGGGAGTTTCAAGAATCATAAGATTTCTGGGAAAGGCATTCTAGAATATTTAAAAAACAAAAAATGAAATATTTTTTAAATAGTTCGGAAAAATTAAACATAAATTAAACGATAAATAAAACATATTTAAATAAATTTTCAATTGTTTTTTACTTGTGTTGCTTCTAAAAATGCCAATAAAATTATGGAAACCTACTTTTTCTGTTGAGCCCCAACCGGTTACAAAGCAGGTTCTACCGTTATTGATATTTTTGTTTTCATTTAGTTTAATTATTTCCGCTCGCTTAAAGTTTTCCGGTATAGATTGGTTGAGAAACATTATGGCTAAATCATCACGAAAGTTACTGTAATTAAAGTTTGGTCCTGCTATAATCTTACTAACACTGAATTTCAAGGAGTTCTTATCATTTAAATTGCGATCCAAATTTCCCATTACCACCGAAAACTTGGCGGCAGGATAAAATTTATTATAGTTGGCGCTTTAAACACATATTAGGGAAAACACAATTTTTTTTATTAAAAATATTTAAAAAATGTAAACAGTGGCTGAACTCACTTCCAAATACAATGAGCTGAAGTTAAAATTGCTTTGCGCGAAATGATACTGCCACCACAGAGGTGGCCAATGCCAAAAAGATAACGATCGATTTCTTCTAAACGTATAGACACTTGATAGCGTGTATTATTCCATTTCACCTCCTGGCCACCAATTATTCGCGGCTCTGGGTTAATCTTATTTTCAAAAGCGAAAATTGAAAGACTTTGCCAACACAAGATGCTAAATGTTATTAAGTATGTTCGATAGATCATTATTTTTAAATGCTTGATAGTTTTACGTTGTGTCTCAACTGATAAATTCAACAACTTCAGTTACATTTTTTGTGATTTCTATCGATAAAATTGGATATTTTTTGCTTCAAGTATATACATTCATATGATAAGATAAAGTTGACGCATTGGGTTATTAAAAAAATGATTTAAAGAGGTTGCACATTTTTTTGCAAAAGTGATAACCTTGTTAGAAATTTAGAAAAAAAATTTTAAAGCTATGACATGAAAAGGAAGGAATTAATTATTAAAATAATATTAAACATATTTTAAGTAGCCTATTCTGGAATTTTTATTTGAAATATACTACGTAAAAATTTAATCCGCAAAAGGCAGCCAATATAGCGCCATTTTTCAAGGAACCCTTAGTCATTGGTTTTGTCAGAAGGCGTATGTGTTTTTAAAAAGTTGACTTAAGAAAGCCATGAACATTAAAGCAATAGAGCAAAATTTTCAATGTAAAATATTTTTTTTTACACTATCACACAAAAAAAATATGTTAGGGCGAATATTTCTGTACTCATTATCCCAAAAAATGCAAAAAAGTACCACAAATCAAAAAAAGATATACATTTTGATCTTTGACCCTAATTTGGTTTAAAGGTAATTTATTTCATCTCTTAGGCTCATAAATTTAAAACAAATGCCAAAACAGTCCAAAAGTAGCCAAAAAGTCCTTTCTATTCAATAAGTACCAAAGCTTTTTATACCGTTTTATACCTCAATTGAGTCCTGAGGTCTCTTAATTCATATGAATAGATCTATTAGGGCTAATAAATCACCATATTTTCCCTAAGTTGGTGTTTCCTTTGTTGTTTATAGTTTATAAACGTTTTCATAAATTGTATTAAAATTTAAAAAGTACCAGAAAAAGGTAAAAGATTTTCAAAGCAAAAACATATTCATGGTTTAACGAGAATTATTAAATGCAATTAATTATACACTGCAAATATCAAAAACTTTCTATTTTAATTAGTTTATTTATTTCATTTATTTTAGTACCAAACACGTGCCTGTTTATTTTTTATGTAAAATATTATGTTTCTATATCAAAAAAGGTACCCACAACCCAATTTTTTACGCCTCTAGCTTTAAGCGCTTGGGCTGTGCGGTATTGAATCATTAAGTAACGTTACCTTTTTATTTACATATACATATACATACATAGGTTTTCTCTATGACATTTTAAAATCACAGCAAGTAAAACTAAAAATTAGACTCCCAACATTAATATGCATTTGCCACCTAGAAGAACATGAAGGAGTTAATACCGTTGCTCTGTCGCCGTCCTTTTTATGTTTTTTAAAAGCACTCTTTTTAAAGTCCCCTGATCTTAATATTAACAGACAAACAAAGTTGTAATAATGTGTCGAATCAAAACTAAACCCTTTCAGATCTTTTGTAATTTTTACTTGTAAAAAATTCATCGGTGAGTATTTAAAAAACGGATCACTTAAGTGATTTGTTATTAAAATACTCAGAATTATTCGAGACCTTAACTTGTACCAAGAGAGACGGAAAATTTAAAACCTTTTGCAATCTAAGATACCGTCTCCCTTACTTATCCCGAACAAACAGGTTTAGCATATCAGCCTCTTCAATAGGTATTTTATAATCAGAATTCAAAACAAAGCGATAAAATAACAACTTTTGAAATTGAATACTTTAAGGCCCCGGGTTGTCTCTTCTGTTCTTCAAAGTCTTAGTACAATGTTTTTTTTTTAATGAAACAAAGAATTGATTTCGAAAAGTAATGTTGTCATGATAATTACTAATTTATTTCTTAAAATAAAAAAAAAAAACATGTTTTATACAAATAATAAATTCATTTTAATAAATATAATAAACTTACTATTAAAACTACAAAATAATAATTTCTCAAATACCAACTTTGAACGCCATTAGCATATAAAGTATAATTAAACGTGTTATTCGATTTAATAATCCAATCCTTGAATGCACTAACATTTGTATAGACGCCTGGATGATCGGCCAAAGCGCAACCCTCACCCCATGAAACCACCCCTGTTAGCAGTCCATTACATACAAAGGGGCCACCTGAATCCCCTTGACAAGCATCTACACCACCTTCTGACACATAACCGGCACAAATCATGGTCTGAGGTATAAAATCATAACTGTCAAAGCAGTCTTCATAAGAAACAATAGGTACACTGGCACCCCAAAGATTTCTAGCTAATTGACCCTATTTAAATAAAAAATCATAAAAATTAAAAACAATATAATTTCGTTACGAATAGGCAACGACTTACATTTTTCATTTCACCCCAGCCACTAATTTTGCAAAGACTATTAACCGCTACTTCTTTAGTTGCAAGTGGAATTGCTCTGACACTGGGCCAATTCCAAGGTATGTATCCATTTATAAATAACAATGCTATATCATTAGTAAAAACCGTGGCATCAAAGGACTTGTGCTTAATAATTTCCTGGACATTATATTGCAATTGTTTGGGATCTGAAACAAACCGATTTGAGTTTCCCATTACCACCGTTAGTTCACTTGCATTATAACTGAAAAGAGTTTTAAGGAATTTTTAATTTGTATTTAATTTAACCTGCATATGTATGTGTGAATGTGTGTATGAAGGTGTGTGTGTGTGTGTGTGCAATTAAAAGCATACTTGTGAACGCAGTGAGCTGCTGTTAGAACTAATCGTTGTCCTATAACCGATCCACCACAAATGTGACCTCGTCCAAAACCTCCTGATTTTTCTCTTGCTTTAACTCTTAAAGATATTTGATAGTTTGCCTCGTAAATGCTTATCAAAGATCCTCCAACAATTTTTCCTTCTTTACCAGGTTGACCATCTAAAAATTTTTCGCCATTATATCATTTTTTTTTTTTGGAAAAATTTTAAATTTATTTCTAATTAAATATCAGACTTATGTTTATGATCAAATTGAAATCACCGTTTGAGTCCTTTAAATATGTCCGTCCGTAATACATGCATATATTTAAAGTACTGTCGATATTCTTAAAGATAAAGAGTACAAAATTTGACCCCCAGAAAAGTCCGTTAATGCAATCGGTGTATGATTTTACCTATCCCTACATATCCTTTCTTCTTTATTTTCATTTATCTCTCGAATGAGCTAAGGACTTTATTGAAAATACGCTTAAAGTGCTTTAAAATTTAATAAATTCCCATAAAGTCTTACACATATGGGTAATTCCAGACAAAATTAACGTAAGGCCAGACCGCACTATTCTTGTTTGTTAAGGAAATACTTAAGAAGTATTAAGAAAATTCGCTTCTTTCATTTAAACTGTAATTGCAAAAAAGAAAAACATAAGCTTTCCCCTGTAAAAACTATATACGGAATCTGACGTTACGTTACTTTTTCCAGGAATTACCCATATACAAAATATTACGCCAGAAATCGTTGCGCTTATTGGTTCTTTTAACTTGGTATAGGATAAGAGATGAGCGATATTTCTGTACCTGTGATTTTATACCTGGGACTTGAAAATCACTGGTAACGACAGTGACACAACTGTTACTGTAACTGTTACTGCGATATAGTTACTTTAATATGTTATGAAAACAAATATTGTTGTGATTCCATGTGAAGTAACTATTTACTGCGATGTTGTTACCAGACTTAGTTAATTTTTGCCAACAACCTCGTTCATTCAATCCTTAAACCCCATATGGATACATTACATTGTGGCTCGTGGAAAACTAAAGAAATGTTCCTGAGTAGCTACTGTTAACTGCTGTGTTGATACTTAAAATTTGGTATGTTATTTGAAGTAACATTTTTAGATATTCCTGTGAAGGAACTATTAACATATTTGTTTGTGAAAATAATAAACAGCGATCACAGTCACTGTTTTAAATAACTGTTATTTGAAAATCACGTTCACTGTTTAAAGTATTCTTTAAAAATCACGGGATCGCTCATCTCGATATAGGATATAATGTTGTTGCGCTCAAAACTATTTTGTTTTTAATAAGTTTTCATTTCTTTTAATCAACGATGGCCAAGTTAGTCTCTGGGGACCAAGTAGTCGCGTTTACCATTACTGCTAATATTGTATGATTTTAATGCCATAGTTTTAAATGAATTATTTTATAAATAAAATTGGAAAAAGTTAATAATTAACCTTTAAATCAAAAAATATATTTTCAAAAGCTACTCAATATTAGGTTTTTCTATTAAGAAAAAATAATTCTATGTAATCCAATGAACAATTAGACATACATACATATGAATGTTTTTTTTCTACTTTAATAAATATTGGTTACACAAGACAATTTCTAAATCAAAAAAGTAATGAAATTTCAATATAAGTAGGTAATTGATAAGATTTGATTTTCAAGTACAGTGTTAAATAGATAAAAAAAACTTGTTTATTGAACTCTTAATTAAAATTTTAAATATTTTCTACAATATTTAAATAGTGAAAATTAAAAATTGTATATCATGAGTAGATCATGATCATTTATGATACAAAGATTAAAAAACTGCAATAAACTATAATAAAGATAAAATTTTAATAAAGAACAACTACCATGCCGGATTTTTTTCATTGTTAAATCTAACCGTTAGTCATTTTTTTAAACAAATATGTATCAATTAATTTTTAGCGAAAATTGATTTGATATCATTATTGTACGATATTTTTTACTTTGAAATTTAAAAAAAATGTTTACGTCTATGATCAATTTGTTTATTGTTCATTAGATAAAAAGCATAAATTTTTTTCACTTTTCTTTACAACTTAATTATGCGATTCGTTTTTATTATCTTTTTATATGGTTTCTTTAAATGCAAAAGGGTTTAACAACCAAAAAAATATATATATATAAACCAGTAATAGGCAACTTATACCATTACATTTGTCTTTGTATATGTGCAGTTTCAGATAATGTTCAGATAATATTAATTCCATAAATAAGCGATAACCATACATCGTCACAGAAAATGCAAAACGCCCTATCTAACATTTAAAAATTTTTTAGAAGGAGCAAGCATTTTTGTGTAAATGAAAAACATATTTACAATTAACACAAATTTTTGCCATATATGTTAGTTAAAAAGGATCAACAAATTTATTTCTGCTGAAAAAAAAGAGTTTTGCGAGATGACGTACATATTTGAAGGCTATAATTTATAAAAAGTCAATTTTAAATTGTTTGTTAGATAGGGCGTTTTGCATTTTCTGTGACGACATACACCTTGTTTAAAAGTTCATCTGATATTGATTAAAATGTCTAATGCTTTGTTTACGTGTGATCGTGTACAAATAAAGATAAAGTAGGGAATTTGCGCAGCGTACCAGAATGCCTATCAGTGATTAATATTTTAGTGTTAAAATACTTTTGCATTTAAGCTGACGATATACCTTAAAGTTTTCAAAATTGAATCAATCAGTAGTAATGCTGGCAGAGTATTGCAAAGTGAGTAACGAGTATCGAATGTCCAGTTTTTTTTTTTTGGTACTGAATAGTTAAAAGTAGCAAATCAAACTTAAAGATTTTCATTTTGAAGTTTTGCTAAAGAAATAACAGCGTTGCCATTTTGGTGTCTTGTGAACATTTTTAAGTGCTTTTTTGCTTAGGCGCTACCTGAAATTTTTTAAATAACTATTTTTGAAAAGTGGGTACTTATAGTGCTTTTAACATTTTTTCATTGTGCTTTTTAGTGCCTTTCCTACACTTTTTTAGAGGTTTCTTTGAGCAAAAAAAAATTTTTTTTTTTAATAACAAATTTATAAATAAAAAAGTCCAAGTTTTTTTTAATGTAAAAATATTTATAAAATTAAGTCTTAAAAACAATACTGTTGGATACAGTTTGGTGTTATAACCAAACTTGAATCAGCTGTTGGGCAAATACTAATGACACAATTTTTTTACAGGTTATTTTTCGAAGCTTTTGAGGCGCATAAGAAGAAAATGGCCATCAGTCTCGCTATAGTATAGAAATTTATTAAAATTTGATAGTAAATTCTAACCTATAATTTTGAATTACTATTAAGGTCCAGCATGATTACATTACAACTTTACTTACTTGTATCGCTCTGTAAACAACCAATACAATTTTGTCTGTTTATATAACAAATTCTTAATTGAGTTTGACAATTGTTTGTTTTTTACGTTGTCTAAAAAATATGTATATATCGTATGTACAAAAACTGTTTATAATACAAACACTTTGATTCTTACATCGCCTTCGAACGTGTTGTCGAACTTTTCTCTGACATTCGAAAACGACTTTTATTATTGAATCGAAAAAGAACTTATTGAGTTCATTTGTCGCTGAGTTTGTGGCAGCAAATATTTCGAATCCAAAGATTTGCCTATTGTATTAACAGCGAACATTTAGCAATATTTTTGGGTAAAAGTTAGCAAAGAACAATTCTTTTTTGTGCTGCTACAAGTTAGTTTCGAGAATTCTTCGCGAAAAATAAGCTTTTGCGAACATTCGTTTGTTTATTTAGTTAACAATTAGTGTGTGTTTCGAAAATTATTCGCTAGGAGCAAGCTTTCGCTTTTGGCAAATCTCAGGTCAAGCAATATTTTACAATTTTTCTTTTATGTTTGTGTTTGTTGCAGCTGTGCAGGTAAACCGTCAATTGAATTTAGAGGTGGTACTGATTTTCTCCTTATTTAACTGGTAATTTAACTAAAAAGGTTCGTAAAAAATTGCATGGAAATATTTTGGGGTTGAATAACGAATGAGGAAGCGAAACAAGTAATTGGGCTGTAGTATGAACAAGCCATAACTAATTTTGTCTTTACCGTAACAGTTTTAATGCTGTTAAGTTTTATGTAAGTTGTTTGTTTTGGGTGTAATATCAAACTTTAAGATGTTCCTTATTGGTTTAAAAAACATACTGGGGATATTCTGCATTTTGATTACGACTCCCCATGCAAATACGCATAGATCCAAATGGAAATAAAAAACAAATTTTTCCAATTTTAATATAGAGAAGCACTAGATTTTGGTACAAAAAGGCGAAAAACTTAAAATATAGTAACAAAAATTTATTTGTGACGAAACTATTTCACAGTGAGGAAGGCCGACGAAGAAAATTTCAATTCGAGTCGAAACGCAGAATAAGGGTGATTAAAGCACATGCACGAGTTTCTTTGAATGGAAATGTGCATTTAAGTCTTAGCCAAATATTTTTTTAATTTTGTTTGTTGTCTTCTTCACTCATACTTTTCTCTTGAAATATAAATTAAAAATATTGTTTTTATTTATCTCTTTGCTAAATTAAACTCACCACCACTCCTCACAATGCATAAAATTATCAAAATAATAAAAAAAATTATCTTTTCAAAAAGCTTAAACTTATTTACTGTCATTGTATTTTTTTAATTTTAAAATATATTTTAATCAATCCACGTTGTAATTAGTTTACCCGTAGTTAGTTTATTTCACCAACAATTACAAATTCTAAATTATAACTTTTGTAACATAAATAAGCGATCAAGTTTAAAACGTTTAACTATTTTTTCAATCTGTTTAATGAAACACACTTTGTACTAACAAAAAATTCAAAAAAAAAATCGCATAAAATAATATCAGTTAAAATATATAAACGATTGACTCAAAGGCATTTGTCGCGATATCTTATCACAAAAACCCAATACATACAGTGAAAGCTTGTAATGCTTTACTTTTGTTAAATATTTTAAAAGAAATACTTGAGTTTAATGTTGTAAACTTAAAACGTATTATTTTGCTGCACAAATGAAAAAAATAATTTTTTCTTTTTTCTAAAAAAGAATATTATTAGGAGAGGAAACCAAACAACATAAGAACGTACATAAAAGCAGAAAAAATCAAGGATTTAATCAATATTTAGAAGACACCTGCTACAAAGCATTTAAAAAAGAAAACCTTTAAAAACTTACGCTCATATTCATAATAATTAAAGGAGGCTTATTAAGGCCTTGTTGACAATTATGCCATAGACATCTGTCAAATAAGCGCTTAATAATCTTACTTTAAATTTATGAATCGGGGGGTTAAAATTAAATACATTTTTTTGCGGAATGCTCCTCACAGTAATAATAACAATTAGAAAAGAGCGATCCCTTGATTTCTAGAACAGTGAATGTGATTTGTAAATCACTGTTATTTTAAACAGGGGCGGTTATTGCTGTTTGTTGTTTTTCACAAACAAATATGTTACTTTAAATAATATCAAATATCAAGTAAAGTTAGGTTTTTATGTTTAATTATGTAAACAAAACAACAACAATTGTAAAGTGACCTAATTTACCTTAATACGCAACTTACTAGGCACCTTATCACCAAAAGTAAAAACCGCTATTATTTTTATAAGTGCATACAAATGTATGTAAGTAATAACTCACTCTAAAATCGCAAATTCATAAATTATTAAACATTTTATTAAACATAAAAAAACTCTGACAGCCCCGCCTCCATTTGTTGGAAAAAAAATAGCTCAGTTGTGCTTTCAACGCCACCTGGTCAATGAATTCGCCTTGATAAATTATGGTCTACGTTACAAAATTTCGAAAAAAAAAATATTTTTGAAAGTAGTATTTAGTCAAGTATACGTGGCATTCACTGTAAAATAAATTCAGGCAAACCGAGAAACATAAAAACGTGGAAAAGCTGTTGCCAGTTAAATATTAAAAAATTTGGCAATATTTATCGTTTGATTACGAATTATCATAATAAATGACTAAATGTCTGCATAACGTTACCTGAAATCAAAAAACGCCAATTACAAATTAGTTCGATAAGGGCAGGGCAAGCGGTAAGCCCATACAAACCATTTTTATTAAAACTTTGTAACGATAAATCTGGGAAAGCGTACATTAACTACTTTTATATATCAATTTAATAAAAAGGTAATTTATACCTTATTCAATTAGCACTGAATTAATGAGAACAACATTCGTTTTACAAACTTGATGTCCCATTAAAAATTATATGAGCTTTTCCTTGATATAGCTTTTCTCTAAGTACATTTATTGTTTCTGACTTAAACCGTTTAACTTGCAAAAGTTGAAAAAAATTTGCCATCGTAACGCTCAATACATTTTTATATGAATTTCGTTATTCTTTTTTCTGAGATTTAAACAACTAAGATGTTTAATATAACCTTCCATAAGATTTAGTATCAGCACTTTGGATCTCGGCTTAAAATTTTAGGTTAAACTAGAACTTGTTATCGATTTAATTACATATTTAAGAATAGAATAGTCTGACACCAATACCTGCTGCTTAAAATGACTCCGGAAACTTGATTTCCACATACACACAGACAAACATGGCTAAATTGATTTTCCATGTATAAGGATCAATAAAATATATACTTTATGCGGTCACAAATGGATAATAAAGAAATTACAAACGGAATGACGAACTTATCACTTTTGCATTTTTTTTTTTTGATTTTTCGTTTATTTTGTTTGAATGAATTTCTGTTGTTCTAAGTTTTATTAAGTTTCTCTTTAATTTCTTAAAAAATAAAAAAAAATAACAATTTTGGCTTTTGAAAATTAAAACGACCACATTTTAGCATTTTATTACAAAGTTTTACGGTTGTTTTTAGCAATTTTATATGGTAGACCTGCTCTTAGAACCATTTCCCCCCGGGACAAAACGTGGCAAAGTACCATTATTTTTAGCTACTTCCTCTAAAATCCAATTCTTAAAATAAGCCACGTCAGTAAAAACGCCAGGATTATTTGGTAGAGCACAACCTGAACCCCACGAAATTACTGCCGCTTGCCTGCCGGAACAAACTAAAGGTCCACCAGAATCGCCTTGACATGCATCACGTTCACCTTGCAAATACCCAGCACAAATCATACCATCATGTATTAAAGAACCATATTCGGTTTTTTTACGACATTCGTCTGCCTCGATAATTGGCAAATCTACAGTTCTTAGAAAATCTGTTGGATAACCCTTTAGGTAATAAAAGTAAAATATTAAAAACGGAAAATATTGTGTAAATTTTGTAAGAATTTACTTCTTCAGTAGTACCCCATCCAGTAGCGTGACACAAAGTGCCGCTTGTCAAAGGAGAATCGTTAAGTGCTATTGGCCTAACTGTAGGATGTCTAGCTGGCACAGTACCATTTAGAATTATTACAACTATGTCATCCTTATATGTTGACAAATTAAATATCTCAACCTTTTTTACGATCTTAACAATATCATAAACTAACGTGTTGTTGTTGTATTCAAAACGATCAAGATTTCCCATTACCACGATATAGTCTTCATCTGGTGCAAAGGTACCTTGTGGAGTGGAACCAGTGTAGCTATTACGAATAAAAGAAAAAACGGTCATCATATTTATATTGAAAATACGGTAAAAATCCTATTATTTTAGATTTTTGCTGTTAAATTAACTACAAAAACCTGTTATGGCCGCAGTTATTTTTAAGAATTTAAACAAGTTTTTGTCCAATACACTTAAAAAAATTTTTTAAGTATAATCAGCTGGAAATCTCACTTAAAATATTTGGATATTCATATAAAATCCCTCAAACAAGAAATTCATTCTAATCAGCAAAAAAGTTCATTTTCATTCAAACACTAAGAAATTAACCTGTAGAAAATTCTAAAATATTTTCATTCGTTTTTAATGGCATAATATCAGTAGTGAGCCAGAGTTCTTGTTTCCAAATTTCATTAAAGTTGCCTTCTCCTTTACTTATAAATTATAAATTTAATAAAAAATAACTTAGTTTGAAAAATTTGTGCTTTTTATTATTTTGGCTTTAGTTTATTTTTAAACTTTTTTCCTTTTTTTTAGGAATAAAATTATATTTTAAATAAATTTTCATTAAAAGCCTAATTGAATGCATTTTAAAAACCAGTTAGGTATTTTGATTATAAGTACTTTTTTAATGTGTGTAGTAGTGTCTTTGGCAGTAAACATCACCCATTGAACTAACATGTTAACCAGAAAGGCAAACGGAATTTCTTTTTTGTAAGTTGGAACAAAGTTTATTTAACTTATTGTCTTAAGACAAAAATACACAGCAAATAAGTGATTTTTTTTTTTATTTACAACTTTACTGTTATAAAAAAGTTAAATATAATTTTGTTGCTGTCAACTGATGATGGTCATTTAAATTTTTCTTAAAAATAAATTAAAAAATTAGTTCTAACTCCAAAATAGTCACTTTTGTGTAGTCGTTGTTGTTGTGAATAATTGTCTAAGTCAACTAAAAATTAATTATGCTAAAATTTAACTATTTCTTTATTTAAAAATAACCGTACAGGATACTTATTTAATAACTTACAGTCACTTACTGTAATAATTTTCAGGGTGTACTTACTCTACAAAACAATGGGCTGCGCCCAAAACCACATTTTCAGAAATCAAAGCTGCACCACAAATATGACCAGCTCCAAAGAAATGCCTATCCTTTGAACGACGCCTTATGGATACCTGATGTTTAGTCGCATTTAAAGTCGCCGCAGTACCATTTATGATTTTTGGATCATGGGAATTGGATGATTTAAAAAATTCTAGTTTTGAACTTCCAGCCACTTATTAAAAAATAAAAAAAAAAGTTGTGCCTTCTTACTGTTTTAAGAGATTGAGATACAAATTGCGTATTTGCCAGAACAGCATCATAATTCAAAAATGGCGTTTCGAGAAAAACGATTTCCTCAAATTTACTCAAAAAGGCAAACGGAATTTTTTTCTCCAAACGTAAAAATTAGAAACAATTTAAGGATAAAGTTTATACACAGCATAAAGCATAACATAACAATTTAGCATCGTTAACTCCAAAAATGCATTATTTGAGTTATGACGTTGTATACTTACATAT
This sequence comes from Melanophora roralis, assembly GCA_963583895.1. Taxonomy (NCBI): domain Eukaryota; kingdom Metazoa; phylum Arthropoda; class Insecta; order Diptera; family Rhinophoridae; genus Melanophora; species Melanophora roralis. The sequence goes on from OY757190.1 coordinate 5,080,663, forward strand.
ATCATTGATTTGCAAAATTAGAATTAAACCAACATTTAAAATTAATAAAAAATTAAACTTTGACATTTTCTTATGTAAAGAAACCACTCTCAAAGCAAACTGGTTTAAAGTGTGAACAACAAATAAAAGTTATTATTTATAGAAAATTTAGAACGTTAACGACTTGGACAAAAACTATTATTTAATTAAAAAAATATCTATTTCTTAGAACTATATACTTATCATTTTTATCGCAAACTAAATCAAAAACAGTTCCAACTCAACATTCGTCAGAATAATTTCTGCTTTCTTTAACAATTTTCCAAATCAAATCTTAAACGAATATAAAAATTCTGTTTGCATTTTTCATTTTAAGACAATTAGAACCATTTTTTTTTCTTTTTTTTTTGAAAGCAAAAAAGAAAACATTCATGGAAAATAATGATTTTGAGTTGTGACTGTTTTTGATTTAGTGTGCGATATGTTTGTATATGTGTATAAGTGTATATGCTTTGCACAAATTAAGAAAAATAATATTTATTTCGCGCAACATTTTTAACTAGTAAATATACATATAGTTACACTGTTGAATTATCAATTTAATTATTTTAAAAATTTAACGTCTATAAAACTATCTAATCTTCAGAGAAGATAATTTCTTTTAACACGCGCTATAGTTGTTTCTGGAAAAAATACTTGTATTTTTTAACCCACGCCCCATATTAGTGGTAGGGAGAATATTCGTTTCTGAAGATGTTTGCAACGTTCGATAATAATAATCTGTTCAGGTCAGATTCAATTCAATTTTACCGATCAGAATCACTTTCTAAGTTGATTAGTGCATGTCGTTTCGTGCGTGCCGCTGCGTTTCCATGCATTTTGGTGATAAAAGTACAAGTTGAATTTTAAACCATATCTTGATGTAACTTGGCACGGGCAAATTTTTTTGTGTAGTCTATTAAACTGGTCATGATCGCCCTATTATTTCAATTATCTCGTAATAAGCCTTGAATATTAATCCATATTCCCGCAAAATTTCGTATAAACATATGTATCGCTTTATACTACCAACTAAATATAAATGTAATCAATTCAGTTTTTATCATAACCCCACCCCAATGTCTTTTCAGAATAAACATTTTGGGTTACAGCTATCCCCAACATTACTCCATCGAAATACATATATTTACACATTCACAAGTCTTTTTATAAATAAAAATAACGCTGCCAAAATAATTGAACGTAACTCTCATAACAGAATCCTTCCCCTAAAATCATGTTAACCCCATTCACGAAAGCTTTTGTAATTTTAGGCACATGGTAATACGTGGTATAAAATAAATTGTATTGGAGCGCCTGATTGATTTAACCGGATCTTTGAAACTTCTTTATATTACAATGTGTGTTTAGATATATTTCTTTGATAACGATACACACAGTAATACCTGCATTTTTAAAGAAAAATCAGCTGAATAGGACCAGGGGAAGCGGTAGTCCCCATACAACGAACCATTTTTATTAAATTTTTAATGCGCAATGTCTCGGAAACAACAACATCTACACGCAAAAAATAATCTAAGTAAACTTTACTTAAATCAAGCCATGGCGGTGTCAAAAGTACGGTGAGTACAGTTTTTCTTAATAAAAGTAAGAAATTTCTTACTTCAAATACGATTTTTTTTAAGTACGAATTTCTTACTTTTAGCCACAGTTTATTCAAAAAAGGATTGATTTAAGCTTAGAACCGTATTTGATTTAAGCCAAAAAAAAAGATTAATTTAAGCCGTAAACTAGATTAATACGAGAATTAAATGTCATTGTTTTGACTTTTAGAGCTTTATTAAAGAATAAGAATTTTATATTTTATTTTTATTTTATACATACTTAAAATTTATAATTTAAAATTTAAATTTTTTGTACTTACTTACCGAAGCTGAGATTTGAACCAAGAATTTTCCGCACTGCAGCACAAGCGCGTTACCTCTAGGCCACCGAGATACTTTGTTTCCAAATGTAAAAAAATATTAAAAGCGCAAGTTTTTTTCTGCTTAATTTGTTGAAGCAATCCGAATAGGCTTGTTATAAAAAAATGTAAGTACGAATCGTACTTAAAAGTTTCAAGAACGATTTTGGATTAATTCAAGAATTAAATTCTTAATTTTAGAAAGTGGTTTTTCTTTCTGTATATTGACTTCAGAATAAGAAAAAGGAAGGTTTACAAAAATACCTATGTATTTGTTGACAAAAAGGTATCGACTTCAAATCAACCAAAAGGAAATTGTGCAACAATGGCTGAGTTTTAAAAGTAAAACACGTTAGTAAGAGCAGGGGTAGATTTACCACCATACAAACACACAATTTTTGTGCAATTTTTAATGCGCTAACATTTTGGAAAAAAAAAACTTTTTTGATGAAAGCAAGGAATGCAGTAGCCCAAATACAAAAAAAAACACTGCTATACAAAATTTGATACAAAATGTCTCGGAAACTGCAACCATAGATCATGGACCGTTAAGTGAATTCCTTTAGAATTCTTTATTTTGAAAGCAAGATTTTTTAGATAACGCCGTATACAAAAAGACAAATGTGAAGGGTATATATGATTCGGCACAACCGAAAATGGCGCTATTACCAGTTTGAATATTCCTAGAACTATAACAAATATTTTGAAATATTTTTTTGATAAATAAGTTTAGTGCTTTTTAACGCTTTTCTGAATGTAAAATTATGCTTTTTGGTGTATACCATGTGCCTTTTGCTTTCAAAAAGTTGGCATCACTGTTAACAAATTTGCTTCAACAGAAAACTATAAACTATTAATTTAATAAATATGTTTTTTTTTTGCCTTTTATGTAATTATAATTATTCTAAATAAATTTAACTTTTTTGTTGATTTTTTATATTAGAAAACTGCTAAAAGCTAGTTTTTCAATTGTGTGTTTCATATCAAAAGCTTAGACTGGATCTGCGCCTGCATATGTATGTATATATAAAAAAGGATATTACTTTTGTATGGGGGTACCTATTCCCCTGCTCCGATCTTAAATAATTTGGCCTAAATAAAAAAACGTCAAAAAATAATTTTCAAAAAATTAAAAGCAGACAGCGATTATAGTTCTTGAGATCAAATCCATCAAATCCATTTAAGAAAGGTGCCATTAAAATAAAAAAAATAAATATACATTTAGGGGATTCACAAGGTGTCCTATTTGTCCTATTGTCATCAAATTTTGACAATGGTTTAACAACTTTTACCAACTCTGGCACACTCGGCGCAGGTGTAAGTGGAGTTTTTGTGACAATTTAATAAGTATACTAAACGACGTAGTACTTTTAAAGAACTATTTTTGTATGAAAGACAAAAAAACCATTTTGAAATTTTATAACAATATGACAATAGGGCACCTTGTGAATCCCCTTATTATGTATAGACTATGTCCGTTTCGGAGGTATAAAAATAATGTTGGTTAAAAAAATCATCCACCACATTAAAAATTTAACTCATCAATCATAAGCAAAGGCAAAACAAAACCCAAAAACAAAACAGAAAAAGAAAAAAAAAATAAAAAAAATCGAAACAAAAAAATTAAAAAAACTTATTGATCCAATCAACAATTGAACCTGGCACCTTCTGATTCCCAGGCTGTGACTGTAACCTCTAGACCACGCAGACATTGCATTTTGAAGGTAAAATTCTTGTTTATATTAGCGGCCACGTTTATTTTTTTATTTTGTAAACTTACCTTAAGGTATTGCGAAAACTTACAATAACGAGGGTACAAAAGCGCCAAACTACAAAATGTCTTTGCAAAATTACGGCTTTTTTAAAAAATTTGTAAATAAGCATCATTGCTATGGGTTAATTCCTATAAAAATCTATATACTTTATCGGGACATATAACTTATTAGTTTAAAACCGTTTTAAAATTTTAATAAGTTCGATAATTGAATAAAAATAGGAATAATTTTTTTCTGTGTATGCAGCAATCCATTGACAAATAATTGTTCTAACAAAAAAAATTAATAAAATTTTAATTTAACATATGAAAAAGATAAATTGAAACATTTAATTTCATAAAAAACAACCCTTAATAAAATGTAAAATTGCTTTTTAATGTGAAATCTATTCGAAGTAATCTGTAATCGTTGTGCCGTTATTCTGTCGAGGTTTTAGCTTGTGCTAAAAATGGTTTCAGACGATATGTATTTTACACATGACTTTTCACTTTTGCAATCCACATGTATTTGCGTATGTCTGTCAAAATTAACATTTTACAGACGGTTTATAATTTTTGCTTTCACACGTACATATGTAATTACATCTGACATAACCTCCAAGCCAAAAAAAACAACTTACTTTTCCCTGTTGTTATTCAAAAAACACTTGATGACACATGCTTTGTCAGATGAAAATAGAGCACGCTCTAATTACAAATTTGTCATATAACTTTTACATATGACTTTTACATATGTATTTGACACATACAATGTTTAAACGCGTTCACACGGCATATATCAATTTCGCACTGCAAAATTTGACAAATTATGTGTAAAATACAAAAACTTCGCCGTTTTTAATTAAAAATTCAATTGCCACAATAATAATATTAATAGTAAGTTAATAATAAATATATAATAAAAAATATAATAATAAATATAGAGAAATGCATTTACAACCAGCCAATTAGGCGGACATGCTTAATTCAGAAACAGATTCTGAGTCGAGTGGTGGAATTATAGGTGGGTCTCAGAGTATACATCTGCACAAACGCGTAATTATTTTAAAAAGAATTTATTTGATTTGACTATGAATAAATTGAATTATAAATAAAAAACTAACTAAAACCATTGAAGAACTAAGACTAGAAACACCATTACCACCAGGTGCAAAACGTGGCAGAGTGGCATTATTTTTAACTAGTTCATCTAGAATCCAATTCTTAAAATAAGCCACTTCAGTGTAAATGCCAGGGAGATTTGGTTGAGCACAACCCGAGCCCCATGAAATTATGCCCGCCTGCCTGCCTGAACAAACCAAAGGTCCACCAGAATCACCCTGGCATGCATCACGCTCACCCTGCAAATACCCAGCACAAATCATACCATCATGTATCAAAGAACCATATTCGGTTTTATTGCCACATTCAGCCGCATCGATAATTGGCAGGGTTACAGTTCTTAAAAAGTCTGGTGGGTAACCCTGAGATAAATAAAACATAAAAAATTATAAAATATAACATTAAAAAGCCTAATTGCATTTACACTTACTTCTTCAGTAGTACCCCATCCTGTAGCCTGACACAATGTACCATTCACTAAGGGAGCATCATTGAGTATTATTGGCCTAATGGTGGGGTGTCTAGCTGGCACAGTACCATTCAAGATTATTAGGACTATATCATCATCGTATGTTGACAAATTAAATTTCTTAACCTTTTTTATAACCTTTATAAAGTCAAATACCATTGTATTGTTGTTGTACTCAAAACGATCAAGATTTCCCATAACTGCAATGAAATCCTTATCTGGCAAAAATGTTCCATTGGGCTTGATATTGTTGTAGCTGAAATATATTAAACACAAATTGTTTTTTTATTATATTTTTTTTTTGAAGTAAGAAAATTATTATTAAAATTCAAAACCCTCTTGCAATTTTTTTACATTTTTAAAAGTGCATTACATAACAGTTTTGTAGCAGGGAAGGGCGATCGAGATCCATCAAATCAGTCATGCAAATTTCAAGAATTTAGTTTGATCAATTTGAATTGTCTAAAGAGACGAGTGGGATATAAATATCTTCAATTTGTCAAGTTTTCAGTTACATTTGGCAAATCAAAATAAACTGAACAACTTTTGTTAATGTTATTTTTTTTATTCTCCCCATTAATATTGGTCATATAAGAAATGAAATAAAATGTTCAAAAACAGACATAATTCTAAGAAAAGAATGTTATCAAGTCTTGATATGATATTATCTTGTTGTTTCAAAAATATAAAATGGTTCAAAAGGAGATATTTCATTTGAAATAACAACTTTTTTTCAACCAAAAAAATTTTAAAAATGTTTTAGAGACAATTTTTTGGTTCATGCACTTAATGCATGAACCCCCTAAAAAACATTTGTAGCTACGCTAATGGTTATATTGCAAAACACTTGTTCCGTTATTGTTTCATCATTCCATTATTAATTTCAATAAGCTTAGCCCTTTTTAAAAAAAAATTATTTGTGCAGATTTTCTTTAAAATGTGTTTAGAAATGCGACATGCACTTTGAGCACAAGAATACATGAACACTTAACAGGGCGGAAATGCTTCAATCGACTTAAGAAATGATTCTGGGTCGATCGGTTGAACTCAAAGTGGGTCTACGACTACTTTTTTTGGCATTACGAACATTTGCACCCTACCCCTACTACGTTTACAACTTGAAGTAAAGAAAAGGGTCGTAAGAATAATGGTGCCTGCTACTAGCGGTAATAAAACATTCCCCTTCAGTGCGCTACAAACCAATTGTTGCCTTTATTATATGTTCGCTCAAACAGGTCAGAGTGAGAGCAAACCTCGTGACGAGTGTGTGCTACAAAGAAAGTTTTGTAAAGGCTTATAGCACACATACATGGTAGCGGTATTATGCGTTTGTACTGATGTTTCTAACGACAAAAAAATAATAGTCTGAGACCCACCGATCGACTCAGAACCACTTCCTGCGTTGATTTGACCATGTCCGTCCGGCTGGGTGTCCATGTATTCTTGTAATCAAAGCATAGGCCGCAGTTCTAAAGATATTTTGATGAAATTTGGCACAGATAGATATTTTTGGGACTGGCACAGAACCTATTATTTGTGATGAGGATCGGCCCCTTCATAGGGACCGATAAAAATGTCTTCCCGCAATAAGCATTTTAGGCTATAAATGGCTCGAATATTACTTCATCTTCTAAAAATTTTGCACACATTTTTATCTACGCCAAAAACTGTTATACTGAATACAAATATTATCGGTCTATTTTTTCATAAAGCCCACAAACAAATGTGGCGTACTTGTTTTAACATGCGTTAAAAGTACTTATTTAAAAACTTATTTAAAACCCTTAAAGCATTTACACAATACTGAAAATTATAACATTTATTTTGGCGAATTGCAGTGCTTTCACATAAGTAGTTGAATAGTTAGGCCTTCAAATGGCAGAAGGTCCTATACACACTGATCACTGTCTGGTGATTTCTTTGTTTTCGTAATTTTTTTTTTAATTTTATTATATAGTTGGTCAATCGGAAAATCGGGCAAGGGTCCTTTTGAATTTCATCTAAGTAGAAATCACATAAAATACGCTTCTTTTATTTTATCTCTTAATATATATTTTACTAAAGCTTTATTTACACCACCTGAGTTATCATCTGAGTTTCACAACTTAATCTCATTTGTATAGTGTAATAACATGTCTGTTTTTCATTTGTTAGTAATTTTGTCTGATCTCAGTTAAAAATAGAACGATTTCTATTCTCAAACTATTTAACGCCTGAGTTTTAACTGTAAGTTTATAAAAGTTACTGGATTAAATGGTTGTGGTTGTATACGAATTCTATTCTCAAACTATTTAACGCCTGAGTTTTAACTGTAAGTTTTTAAAAGTTATCGGATTAAATGGTTGTTGTTGTATTGCCATATACTTTATACCAGTTTAACAACTTTTATAATTAGCCGAGCGAAAACTAATTCCTTAGACGTAATGTAATATTAAAAAATCAAAATACACATTATTTTTTGACACTCATGAAAATTTAAACTTATTTTTTTGACACTAAGCTTAGATGAGAATGGCTTATAATGGCTATACATTTGGAATTTGCGTAAATTGGTTTACGTTTATAAAAATATTCCTTGCTTAAGAAAAATAATAATATTAATTAATTAACTAATTGCATTTTGCTTGTAATGTATTTTAAAATAAATGTTTAAGTTATGTCCGGTTGACTCACTGTATTTTTTTAGAAATGTCAAACATTTTCTTATTAGTTTAAACTTATAAATCATAGTTTTTTTAATTTAAAAAAAATTGCCTGGAAACTCTACAGAAAAGTCTTAACGAATTTGTAACGATAGGTCTGACTTCAAAAAAAGTAGAAACTTTTGGTTTGCTAGAAGTGGTTTCAGACGATATGCATTTTACACATGACTTGTCAAATTTTGCAGTGCGAAATTGATATCTGCCGGCTGAACGCGTTTAAACATTGCATGTGTGAAATACATATGTAAATGTCATATGACAAATTTGTAATTAGAGCGTGCTCTATTTTGATTTGACAAAGCATGTGTCATCAGCTGGAAAAGTAGTTCTTTATTTTGGTTTGGAGGTTATGTCAGATGTACTTACATATGTACGTGTGAAAGCAAAACTTATAAACCGTCTGTAAAATGACAATTTTGACAGACATATGCAAATACATGGGGATTGCAAAAGTGACTAGTCATGTGTAAAATACATATCGTCTGAAACCACTTTAAGTAGTTTTAACTTTTACTTACTCTACAAAACAATGAGCTGCACCCAAAGCCACATTTTCAGAAATTAAAGCTGCACCACAGATATGACCAGTTCCAAAGAAATATCCATCATTTAAACGACGTCTTATAGATATCTGATGTTGAGTTGCACTTGCAGACGCTTTAGTGCCATTTATGATTTTGGGATCTTGAGACTGGGCAGTTTTAAAAAAATCGATTTTTAAAGTACCAGATGCTTAATAGATACGTAAATAGTTATGGGTATCCCTTTTCGAAAAGTATTGATTAATACTTACAAATGCATTTAAATTCCAATAGCACAACGATACTAAAACATAAAAGTTTTTTAAACAATTGTTTTACCATTTTTTAAAACTTTATGGCCGTTTCGTAATAACAAACAACAAATTAAAAACAGTTGTTTTCTTGAAGGTTTAGCAACTTGTAACAATTATATTTTGAATTTATTTATTTTATTTAATCCGTTAACAATTTGAGTAACCAATCTAAAGTGTTCTAAAACCATCGAATAAACTTATAATATTGTTTTATATTAAAAGAATTTTAAAAAATAATATTTCTTCTATCGGTTGTTTCTTCTGCTGCATTTGCACAATAATCAAAGTTAAATTATATATGTATATGATTGATATTGAACTTCTAATATTGACTGTTGCTATATATGTTAAATTTTAACTATTTAAAACAATCATAATGTCAATAAAATAATAAATGTATGTACATATGTATATTGTTTATGACTATTTCATATGAGTGCCAGTATTTCCAAAACTTTTAATTTCACCTGCTAAATGTATTTGAAAATTTGAGGTTTTTTAATTGGAAATTAAATTTTAATCTTTAAAAAACATTTTATTAGCAAAAATAATTAATATCTAGTTATTTAATACCTCGTTAAGACCGAGGAGTTTGTAGCTCACCTGAGCGTAAGATCCTTTCTTGTGGTCCGCCACCGATATAACGCTTAAGATATACCAAAGATCGGGACAGTTATGTTTTATTTATAATCTGGCCAAGATCTATTTGTGTCTTGAAAAATTTTTAAAACAAAATAAAGCACTACGATGTAACTTCAAAGTCGTATCTTCTCTTAATTGAGTTTTTACCTTATAAAAAAAGCCCAGTGGGAAAGCAGTCATCCAAAAAAAAACCCCAGTGGGAATAAGCCACTTTGGCAACACTGATGAGCAACTTGAATCTTTTGATCTATTTGGCAGAACCATACAATGAATAATTAAAATGATTTATTGATAAGAAACTTTCAAAAAATCCCACACCCCAAAAAACTACACAAACTAATTACAATTTTGTGATTTTTATATGACACTAATAAAGTATCAATAAAAAACTATAACAAAGTGAATATTTAAGAAGTTGTTTTTAGATTTTTATAATCGGGAATGTGTATCAAAATTATTTGTTATTAGAAATCGAACTGACTATCAGATCATATTTGTAGTTGTTTCTATGAGAATTTCCACGGCTTTCTTCATAAGAAATTTTTAATTATTAATTAAAAACCCGATTCCTTATCAAAATTTGCTTTCTAAGTGCTTGATAAATAGATACAAGGATTTTTTAATGATTTTTTTTAATTAACGTCATTTTTTATTTTTAAGACAATTTTAACCATTAATTTTGTAACAAAAAATGTGTGTTTTGTATTAGACATGAAAGGAAAATTTTTAAAATGTTAAGTTTGATAAAAAAATAACCAAAATTTAATTTTATGTGAAATTTTTTTTAATAAGTCCTAAAGGTATTTAAGTAAAGGCCACGAGGTTGTTTGGTAGGTGGGTCGGTTTACATGGTAGCTCGCTATATTCGCAAGCTGCCAATTAGGGTCTGGAAAGAATCAGTTTTGACATGACCATACCACTTGACAAACGTAACGCCTCGTACAACCTATGCAGGGAATAAGATTTGTAACACTTAACTTTCCCTCATGCCAAACAGTATCTCAACAGTTCGTTCGTATACAACTGTCCAGAAATGTATGCTTTCTAATGGCGTCTTGCCCTTATATGTACTTCCACAACTACGACAGAGGTCATAAGAGGGGATTTTCAATCTAATTATGTTTTTGCCCAAACTCTAGTGACCTGTTTAGAATGGAAGCAATCTAGATACATTATTCCAGACACCCAAAATACGCCAACTGCTTTTAGCCACTTTAGAAAAATGTATAAAGAACGCACTATTAATAGCTCGAGAAAAATTGAGACAGAGACCTGCGCCGATCGGCTTAAAGCCGGTCGACCCAAGCCGCTAATAAGTTTTTGATAGCCGCCGCCGCCGATTTTTTCTCGGCGTTTTGTCGGCTAAAAAATAGCCGCCACTCGCAAATATTTTTAATTTTTTTATGTCGTTCGTTGCGCTTACCACACTAAATAATGCAACAAACAGAGATTTTAAATGCACTTTAAACTATGTAATATGTTAAAAACACTTATAGTCTGACATTTTCATCGTTATTTTTAGTATTTTTTACATATATTTCAAATTGGTGGAATCCTGTAGAGTAAAATTATTTTTAAAACAATTTGCATCGGCTTTTAATTAGTGCCATACGTCAGAGTTGCATAAGGAGTGCCGCCTGTCTTGGAATTGACAGCAGCTTTTAAAGTTTTCCTTCAAAATTAAATAAATAATATTTAATTAACTATCCTCCTTGCAACGTTTTGTAAATAAATATGTGCAAATGCATTGTACATATATATATGTATGTCTGTACTTTCAGCCGTCACGGAGCCGGCTTTAAGCCGCCGACAAAAGTCCTAGGCGCAGGTCTCTGAATTGAGACTGATTTTGCATAATAGTTATGTAGATCAGATCCCAGTTTAGCCAGCACGTTCGCCCATTCCCTATCAAAGTGATCCCTATGTACAGGAACTAAGACTTAAGTAATACTTGGCAGACAATTTTGCCTAGACAGCACTTTTTTACATTTTTGCTAACCACCCAGCAAAAACTGCTACTTCGCCGTAGGTAGGTTTTTTAAGGGAATATCAAGACAGCAAAGCTTACAAATCTGCTTAGGTATGGCATGATATTTGTTCGCGATGTCCCACTTAAATGCATTTCATGTTAAGTGCTTATTTCGGCGCTATGAATATCCAGTTAATTCATGTAATTTTGGTGCTTCTTTAGTTGTTTAAATTTATTGCTTCATCGAAATAAATGTTTTGCCGCGTTATTATGTTCAATACTTGACGAAAAACTAATGTTTTTTTTCTCACTGCCTTACAGTAGTGCTTCTTAGTATGCACTTGTGTAAGCGATTGTGTAAAATACTAAAAGTTTTACATTTACTGCCATACACTATTGCATTTATTAAGGGAATAGATAAGTGCTTGCTGCGAAGCGCATTAGTATACCAGAAAAAGTATTTACTGCTTACAAAATCTCAATTAGTTTTTGCTGGGCAGTAACGGCGTGAATTGTGTGAGAAAAATGGGATCAAACTGTCTGCAAAAATTTTGATATTCCTATAATACATTGGCCATAATTTTCGTATCAAGTTCCGTTAATCCCACCTACCTTTTTCAATGCACCTGGGCCTGGAGAAAAACTTTTCTTTAAATAATTTATATTTTTTTTGTTTATTATTTTTTATTTAATTCACAACTCCTTTTACGTGTTGTAAGTCATCAAAGTTGTAAAAATTTGTTAAGTATTTTGTAAAAAAATATTTGCTACAACTCGTACAACATTTTTTCTTTATAATTTTAAAATTGAAATATGATTTTCTTATAAAGCTGCCAGAGTAAAAAGTTTTAACTATGTTTTTAATAACGGTATATTAAGTTGGTTATTTACGTTTCAATAGGTTAAACCAGCTTGATTTCGTATCCAGTCATAATAATACGCAACATTTGTATAAATGCCAGGATATCCGGTTACTGCACAACCAAAACCGAACGATACCACGCCAACAAGTTTGTTGTCACAAACCAAAGGGCCACCCGAATCACCAGAACAAGCATCACGTTCACCGGTCATATATCCAGCACACAACATACTATCCAATATGATTTCGAAACCATAATTTAAAGAACAGGTTTTACTGTTTACGATGGGAGTTTCAAGAATCATAAGATTTCTGGGAAAGGCATTCTAGAATATTTAAAAAACAAAAAATGAAATATTTTTTAAATAGTTCGGAAAAATTAAACATAAATTAAACGATAAATAAAACATATTTAAATAAATTTTCAATTGTTTTTTACTTGTGTTGCTTCTAAAAATGCCAATAAAATTATGGAAACCTACTTTTTCTGTTGAGCCCCAACCGGTTACAAAGCAGGTTCTACCGTTATTGATATTTTTGTTTTCATTTAGTTTAATTATTTCCGCTCGCTTAAAGTTTTCCGGTATAGATTGGTTGAGAAACATTATGGCTAAATCATCACGAAAGTTACTGTAATTAAAGTTTGGTCCTGCTATAATCTTACTAACACTGAATTTCAAGGAGTTCTTATCATTTAAATTGCGATCCAAATTTCCCATTACCACCGAAAACTTGGCGGCAGGATAAAATTTATTATAGTTGGCGCTTTAAACACATATTAGGGAAAACACAATTTTTTTTATTAAAAATATTTAAAAAATGTAAACAGTGGCTGAACTCACTTCCAAATACAATGAGCTGAAGTTAAAATTGCTTTGCGCGAAATGATACTGCCACCACAGAGGTGGCCAATGCCAAAAAGATAACGATCGATTTCTTCTAAACGTATAGACACTTGATAGCGTGTATTATTCCATTTCACCTCCTGGCCACCAATTATTCGCGGCTCTGGGTTAATCTTATTTTCAAAAGCGAAAATTGAAAGACTTTGCCAACACAAGATGCTAAATGTTATTAAGTATGTTCGATAGATCATTATTTTTAAATGCTTGATAGTTTTACGTTGTGTCTCAACTGATAAATTCAACAACTTCAGTTACATTTTTTGTGATTTCTATCGATAAAATTGGATATTTTTTGCTTCAAGTATATACATTCATATGATAAGATAAAGTTGACGCATTGGGTTATTAAAAAAATGATTTAAAGAGGTTGCACATTTTTTTGCAAAAGTGATAACCTTGTTAGAAATTTAGAAAAAAAATTTTAAAGCTATGACATGAAAAGGAAGGAATTAATTATTAAAATAATATTAAACATATTTTAAGTAGCCTATTCTGGAATTTTTATTTGAAATATACTACGTAAAAATTTAATCCGCAAAAGGCAGCCAATATAGCGCCATTTTTCAAGGAACCCTTAGTCATTGGTTTTGTCAGAAGGCGTATGTGTTTTTAAAAAGTTGACTTAAGAAAGCCATGAACATTAAAGCAATAGAGCAAAATTTTCAATGTAAAATATTTTTTTTTACACTATCACACAAAAAAAATATGTTAGGGCGAATATTTCTGTACTCATTATCCCAAAAAATGCAAAAAAGTACCACAAATCAAAAAAAGATATACATTTTGATCTTTGACCCTAATTTGGTTTAAAGGTAATTTATTTCATCTCTTAGGCTCATAAATTTAAAACAAATGCCAAAACAGTCCAAAAGTAGCCAAAAAGTCCTTTCTATTCAATAAGTACCAAAGCTTTTTATACCGTTTTATACCTCAATTGAGTCCTGAGGTCTCTTAATTCATATGAATAGATCTATTAGGGCTAATAAATCACCATATTTTCCCTAAGTTGGTGTTTCCTTTGTTGTTTATAGTTTATAAACGTTTTCATAAATTGTATTAAAATTTAAAAAGTACCAGAAAAAGGTAAAAGATTTTCAAAGCAAAAACATATTCATGGTTTAACGAGAATTATTAAATGCAATTAATTATACACTGCAAATATCAAAAACTTTCTATTTTAATTAGTTTATTTATTTCATTTATTTTAGTACCAAACACGTGCCTGTTTATTTTTTATGTAAAATATTATGTTTCTATATCAAAAAAGGTACCCACAACCCAATTTTTTACGCCTCTAGCTTTAAGCGCTTGGGCTGTGCGGTATTGAATCATTAAGTAACGTTACCTTTTTATTTACATATACATATACATACATAGGTTTTCTCTATGACATTTTAAAATCACAGCAAGTAAAACTAAAAATTAGACTCCCAACATTAATATGCATTTGCCACCTAGAAGAACATGAAGGAGTTAATACCGTTGCTCTGTCGCCGTCCTTTTTATGTTTTTTAAAAGCACTCTTTTTAAAGTCCCCTGATCTTAATATTAACAGACAAACAAAGTTGTAATAATGTGTCGAATCAAAACTAAACCCTTTCAGATCTTTTGTAATTTTTACTTGTAAAAAATTCATCGGTGAGTATTTAAAAAACGGATCACTTAAGTGATTTGTTATTAAAATACTCAGAATTATTCGAGACCTTAACTTGTACCAAGAGAGACGGAAAATTTAAAACCTTTTGCAATCTAAGATACCGTCTCCCTTACTTATCCCGAACAAACAGGTTTAGCATATCAGCCTCTTCAATAGGTATTTTATAATCAGAATTCAAAACAAAGCGATAAAATAACAACTTTTGAAATTGAATACTTTAAGGCCCCGGGTTGTCTCTTCTGTTCTTCAAAGTCTTAGTACAATGTTTTTTTTTTAATGAAACAAAGAATTGATTTCGAAAAGTAATGTTGTCATGATAATTACTAATTTATTTCTTAAAATAAAAAAAAAAAACATGTTTTATACAAATAATAAATTCATTTTAATAAATATAATAAACTTACTATTAAAACTACAAAATAATAATTTCTCAAATACCAACTTTGAACGCCATTAGCATATAAAGTATAATTAAACGTGTTATTCGATTTAATAATCCAATCCTTGAATGCACTAACATTTGTATAGACGCCTGGATGATCGGCCAAAGCGCAACCCTCACCCCATGAAACCACCCCTGTTAGCAGTCCATTACATACAAAGGGGCCACCTGAATCCCCTTGACAAGCATCTACACCACCTTCTGACACATAACCGGCACAAATCATGGTCTGAGGTATAAAATCATAACTGTCAAAGCAGTCTTCATAAGAAACAATAGGTACACTGGCACCCCAAAGATTTCTAGCTAATTGACCCTATTTAAATAAAAAATCATAAAAATTAAAAACAATATAATTTCGTTACGAATAGGCAACGACTTACATTTTTCATTTCACCCCAGCCACTAATTTTGCAAAGACTATTAACCGCTACTTCTTTAGTTGCAAGTGGAATTGCTCTGACACTGGGCCAATTCCAAGGTATGTATCCATTTATAAATAACAATGCTATATCATTAGTAAAAACCGTGGCATCAAAGGACTTGTGCTTAATAATTTCCTGGACATTATATTGCAATTGTTTGGGATCTGAAACAAACCGATTTGAGTTTCCCATTACCACCGTTAGTTCACTTGCATTATAACTGAAAAGAGTTTTAAGGAATTTTTAATTTGTATTTAATTTAACCTGCATATGTATGTGTGAATGTGTGTATGAAGGTGTGTGTGTGTGTGTGTGCAATTAAAAGCATACTTGTGAACGCAGTGAGCTGCTGTTAGAACTAATCGTTGTCCTATAACCGATCCACCACAAATGTGACCTCGTCCAAAACCTCCTGATTTTTCTCTTGCTTTAACTCTTAAAGATATTTGATAGTTTGCCTCGTAAATGCTTATCAAAGATCCTCCAACAATTTTTCCTTCTTTACCAGGTTGACCATCTAAAAATTTTTCGCCATTATATCATTTTTTTTTTTTGGAAAAATTTTAAATTTATTTCTAATTAAATATCAGACTTATGTTTATGATCAAATTGAAATCACCGTTTGAGTCCTTTAAATATGTCCGTCCGTAATACATGCATATATTTAAAGTACTGTCGATATTCTTAAAGATAAAGAGTACAAAATTTGACCCCCAGAAAAGTCCGTTAATGCAATCGGTGTATGATTTTACCTATCCCTACATATCCTTTCTTCTTTATTTTCATTTATCTCTCGAATGAGCTAAGGACTTTATTGAAAATACGCTTAAAGTGCTTTAAAATTTAATAAATTCCCATAAAGTCTTACACATATGGGTAATTCCAGACAAAATTAACGTAAGGCCAGACCGCACTATTCTTGTTTGTTAAGGAAATACTTAAGAAGTATTAAGAAAATTCGCTTCTTTCATTTAAACTGTAATTGCAAAAAAGAAAAACATAAGCTTTCCCCTGTAAAAACTATATACGGAATCTGACGTTACGTTACTTTTTCCAGGAATTACCCATATACAAAATATTACGCCAGAAATCGTTGCGCTTATTGGTTCTTTTAACTTGGTATAGGATAAGAGATGAGCGATATTTCTGTACCTGTGATTTTATACCTGGGACTTGAAAATCACTGGTAACGACAGTGACACAACTGTTACTGTAACTGTTACTGCGATATAGTTACTTTAATATGTTATGAAAACAAATATTGTTGTGATTCCATGTGAAGTAACTATTTACTGCGATGTTGTTACCAGACTTAGTTAATTTTTGCCAACAACCTCGTTCATTCAATCCTTAAACCCCATATGGATACATTACATTGTGGCTCGTGGAAAACTAAAGAAATGTTCCTGAGTAGCTACTGTTAACTGCTGTGTTGATACTTAAAATTTGGTATGTTATTTGAAGTAACATTTTTAGATATTCCTGTGAAGGAACTATTAACATATTTGTTTGTGAAAATAATAAACAGCGATCACAGTCACTGTTTTAAATAACTGTTATTTGAAAATCACGTTCACTGTTTAAAGTATTCTTTAAAAATCACGGGATCGCTCATCTCGATATAGGATATAATGTTGTTGCGCTCAAAACTATTTTGTTTTTAATAAGTTTTCATTTCTTTTAATCAACGATGGCCAAGTTAGTCTCTGGGGACCAAGTAGTCGCGTTTACCATTACTGCTAATATTGTATGATTTTAATGCCATAGTTTTAAATGAATTATTTTATAAATAAAATTGGAAAAAGTTAATAATTAACCTTTAAATCAAAAAATATATTTTCAAAAGCTACTCAATATTAGGTTTTTCTATTAAGAAAAAATAATTCTATGTAATCCAATGAACAATTAGACATACATACATATGAATGTTTTTTTTCTACTTTAATAAATATTGGTTACACAAGACAATTTCTAAATCAAAAAAGTAATGAAATTTCAATATAAGTAGGTAATTGATAAGATTTGATTTTCAAGTACAGTGTTAAATAGATAAAAAAAACTTGTTTATTGAACTCTTAATTAAAATTTTAAATATTTTCTACAATATTTAAATAGTGAAAATTAAAAATTGTATATCATGAGTAGATCATGATCATTTATGATACAAAGATTAAAAAACTGCAATAAACTATAATAAAGATAAAATTTTAATAAAGAACAACTACCATGCCGGATTTTTTTCATTGTTAAATCTAACCGTTAGTCATTTTTTTAAACAAATATGTATCAATTAATTTTTAGCGAAAATTGATTTGATATCATTATTGTACGATATTTTTTACTTTGAAATTTAAAAAAAATGTTTACGTCTATGATCAATTTGTTTATTGTTCATTAGATAAAAAGCATAAATTTTTTTCACTTTTCTTTACAACTTAATTATGCGATTCGTTTTTATTATCTTTTTATATGGTTTCTTTAAATGCAAAAGGGTTTAACAACCAAAAAAATATATATATATAAACCAGTAATAGGCAACTTATACCATTACATTTGTCTTTGTATATGTGCAGTTTCAGATAATGTTCAGATAATATTAATTCCATAAATAAGCGATAACCATACATCGTCACAGAAAATGCAAAACGCCCTATCTAACATTTAAAAATTTTTTAGAAGGAGCAAGCATTTTTGTGTAAATGAAAAACATATTTACAATTAACACAAATTTTTGCCATATATGTTAGTTAAAAAGGATCAACAAATTTATTTCTGCTGAAAAAAAAGAGTTTTGCGAGATGACGTACATATTTGAAGGCTATAATTTATAAAAAGTCAATTTTAAATTGTTTGTTAGATAGGGCGTTTTGCATTTTCTGTGACGACATACACCTTGTTTAAAAGTTCATCTGATATTGATTAAAATGTCTAATGCTTTGTTTACGTGTGATCGTGTACAAATAAAGATAAAGTAGGGAATTTGCGCAGCGTACCAGAATGCCTATCAGTGATTAATATTTTAGTGTTAAAATACTTTTGCATTTAAGCTGACGATATACCTTAAAGTTTTCAAAATTGAATCAATCAGTAGTAATGCTGGCAGAGTATTGCAAAGTGAGTAACGAGTATCGAATGTCCAGTTTTTTTTTTTTGGTACTGAATAGTTAAAAGTAGCAAATCAAACTTAAAGATTTTCATTTTGAAGTTTTGCTAAAGAAATAACAGCGTTGCCATTTTGGTGTCTTGTGAACATTTTTAAGTGCTTTTTTGCTTAGGCGCTACCTGAAATTTTTTAAATAACTATTTTTGAAAAGTGGGTACTTATAGTGCTTTTAACATTTTTTCATTGTGCTTTTTAGTGCCTTTCCTACACTTTTTTAGAGGTTTCTTTGAGCAAAAAAAAATTTTTTTTTTTAATAACAAATTTATAAATAAAAAAGTCCAAGTTTTTTTTAATGTAAAAATATTTATAAAATTAAGTCTTAAAAACAATACTGTTGGATACAGTTTGGTGTTATAACCAAACTTGAATCAGCTGTTGGGCAAATACTAATGACACAATTTTTTTACAGGTTATTTTTCGAAGCTTTTGAGGCGCATAAGAAGAAAATGGCCATCAGTCTCGCTATAGTATAGAAATTTATTAAAATTTGATAGTAAATTCTAACCTATAATTTTGAATTACTATTAAGGTCCAGCATGATTACATTACAACTTTACTTACTTGTATCGCTCTGTAAACAACCAATACAATTTTGTCTGTTTATATAACAAATTCTTAATTGAGTTTGACAATTGTTTGTTTTTTACGTTGTCTAAAAAATATGTATATATCGTATGTACAAAAACTGTTTATAATACAAACACTTTGATTCTTACATCGCCTTCGAACGTGTTGTCGAACTTTTCTCTGACATTCGAAAACGACTTTTATTATTGAATCGAAAAAGAACTTATTGAGTTCATTTGTCGCTGAGTTTGTGGCAGCAAATATTTCGAATCCAAAGATTTGCCTATTGTATTAACAGCGAACATTTAGCAATATTTTTGGGTAAAAGTTAGCAAAGAACAATTCTTTTTTGTGCTGCTACAAGTTAGTTTCGAGAATTCTTCGCGAAAAATAAGCTTTTGCGAACATTCGTTTGTTTATTTAGTTAACAATTAGTGTGTGTTTCGAAAATTATTCGCTAGGAGCAAGCTTTCGCTTTTGGCAAATCTCAGGTCAAGCAATATTTTACAATTTTTCTTTTATGTTTGTGTTTGTTGCAGCTGTGCAGGTAAACCGTCAATTGAATTTAGAGGTGGTACTGATTTTCTCCTTATTTAACTGGTAATTTAACTAAAAAGGTTCGTAAAAAATTGCATGGAAATATTTTGGGGTTGAATAACGAATGAGGAAGCGAAACAAGTAATTGGGCTGTAGTATGAACAAGCCATAACTAATTTTGTCTTTACCGTAACAGTTTTAATGCTGTTAAGTTTTATGTAAGTTGTTTGTTTTGGGTGTAATATCAAACTTTAAGATGTTCCTTATTGGTTTAAAAAACATACTGGGGATATTCTGCATTTTGATTACGACTCCCCATGCAAATACGCATAGATCCAAATGGAAATAAAAAACAAATTTTTCCAATTTTAATATAGAGAAGCACTAGATTTTGGTACAAAAAGGCGAAAAACTTAAAATATAGTAACAAAAATTTATTTGTGACGAAACTATTTCACAGTGAGGAAGGCCGACGAAGAAAATTTCAATTCGAGTCGAAACGCAGAATAAGGGTGATTAAAGCACATGCACGAGTTTCTTTGAATGGAAATGTGCATTTAAGTCTTAGCCAAATATTTTTTTAATTTTGTTTGTTGTCTTCTTCACTCATACTTTTCTCTTGAAATATAAATTAAAAATATTGTTTTTATTTATCTCTTTGCTAAATTAAACTCACCACCACTCCTCACAATGCATAAAATTATCAAAATAATAAAAAAAATTATCTTTTCAAAAAGCTTAAACTTATTTACTGTCATTGTATTTTTTTAATTTTAAAATATATTTTAATCAATCCACGTTGTAATTAGTTTACCCGTAGTTAGTTTATTTCACCAACAATTACAAATTCTAAATTATAACTTTTGTAACATAAATAAGCGATCAAGTTTAAAACGTTTAACTATTTTTTCAATCTGTTTAATGAAACACACTTTGTACTAACAAAAAATTCAAAAAAAAAATCGCATAAAATAATATCAGTTAAAATATATAAACGATTGACTCAAAGGCATTTGTCGCGATATCTTATCACAAAAACCCAATACATACAGTGAAAGCTTGTAATGCTTTACTTTTGTTAAATATTTTAAAAGAAATACTTGAGTTTAATGTTGTAAACTTAAAACGTATTATTTTGCTGCACAAATGAAAAAAATAATTTTTTCTTTTTTCTAAAAAAGAATATTATTAGGAGAGGAAACCAAACAACATAAGAACGTACATAAAAGCAGAAAAAATCAAGGATTTAATCAATATTTAGAAGACACCTGCTACAAAGCATTTAAAAAAGAAAACCTTTAAAAACTTACGCTCATATTCATAATAATTAAAGGAGGCTTATTAAGGCCTTGTTGACAATTATGCCATAGACATCTGTCAAATAAGCGCTTAATAATCTTACTTTAAATTTATGAATCGGGGGGTTAAAATTAAATACATTTTTTTGCGGAATGCTCCTCACAGTAATAATAACAATTAGAAAAGAGCGATCCCTTGATTTCTAGAACAGTGAATGTGATTTGTAAATCACTGTTATTTTAAACAGGGGCGGTTATTGCTGTTTGTTGTTTTTCACAAACAAATATGTTACTTTAAATAATATCAAATATCAAGTAAAGTTAGGTTTTTATGTTTAATTATGTAAACAAAACAACAACAATTGTAAAGTGACCTAATTTACCTTAATACGCAACTTACTAGGCACCTTATCACCAAAAGTAAAAACCGCTATTATTTTTATAAGTGCATACAAATGTATGTAAGTAATAACTCACTCTAAAATCGCAAATTCATAAATTATTAAACATTTTATTAAACATAAAAAAACTCTGACAGCCCCGCCTCCATTTGTTGGAAAAAAAATAGCTCAGTTGTGCTTTCAACGCCACCTGGTCAATGAATTCGCCTTGATAAATTATGGTCTACGTTACAAAATTTCGAAAAAAAAAATATTTTTGAAAGTAGTATTTAGTCAAGTATACGTGGCATTCACTGTAAAATAAATTCAGGCAAACCGAGAAACATAAAAACGTGGAAAAGCTGTTGCCAGTTAAATATTAAAAAATTTGGCAATATTTATCGTTTGATTACGAATTATCATAATAAATGACTAAATGTCTGCATAACGTTACCTGAAATCAAAAAACGCCAATTACAAATTAGTTCGATAAGGGCAGGGCAAGCGGTAAGCCCATACAAACCATTTTTATTAAAACTTTGTAACGATAAATCTGGGAAAGCGTACATTAACTACTTTTATATATCAATTTAATAAAAAGGTAATTTATACCTTATTCAATTAGCACTGAATTAATGAGAACAACATTCGTTTTACAAACTTGATGTCCCATTAAAAATTATATGAGCTTTTCCTTGATATAGCTTTTCTCTAAGTACATTTATTGTTTCTGACTTAAACCGTTTAACTTGCAAAAGTTGAAAAAAATTTGCCATCGTAACGCTCAATACATTTTTATATGAATTTCGTTATTCTTTTTTCTGAGATTTAAACAACTAAGATGTTTAATATAACCTTCCATAAGATTTAGTATCAGCACTTTGGATCTCGGCTTAAAATTTTAGGTTAAACTAGAACTTGTTATCGATTTAATTACATATTTAAGAATAGAATCTTTAATGGGTTGATGGAAACTTTTTCAATTAAAAAAATATTGAAAATTTACAAATCTTGTTAATGTTTTTTATTTTAAAAATAACACACATACCTGTTACTTAATTATAAATTGTGAATTCAATTTTAACAATTAATTCGAAAAAAAAAACACATATTAAAAAAAAGTAGCGTTCAATACACAAAACTGTACATAACAAACAAATATTAAGAAAACTTAAAAAAAATTTGAGTGCGCGAAAAAGAAAATCCATTGAATTGCTTTGAAAATGTTAAACTTTATTTTTTTTATTTATACTTCATTAATGTTACAATCGATAACAGAACTTAAATCTGTTGTATATTTTATTATATATTAGGTGGCGTTAAGACCGATAAAATTTTTGAATATATGCGTTTTCAACAGCCACAAAAATAGCATTGCAATACCACTACAAGCATTAGAAAATTCAAAATATAGTCATAGTAGCTATAATTAAATGAATTATTGTTAGTGATAATCCAATTATTAAAGTAGGAGACGTTCGTATATACACCAGGATAACCAGGCTGAGCACAACCAAAACCCCAAGAAACAATTCCAGCCAGAGCCCCGTTGCAAACTAAGGGACCACCAGAATCACCCTGGCAAGCATCCACACCACCTGTCTGCATATAGCCAGCGCATAACATGCCCACCGAAAGGTTACCATAATTGGTGTCACAAGTTAAAAAATCCACAATGGGAACAGTAGCCTCCAATAGAACATCAGAAATATAATTCTTAAAAAATTAAACAAAAAAAAAATAAGTTCTTTATTATATGGGAAATAATTTAGTTCCGAAGCTGATTTACATAGCCTGTTGATCCCCATCCAGATACAGTACATATTGTACCACCCGGTTCTTGTTGTGTATTTAAGGATATGGCCATTACTGTTGGCCAATTTAATGGTATATAACCATTTATAAGAAACAAAGCTACGTCATTGGCTAACGTTTTCATATTAAAATCGCCATTGACTATAATCTGCAGCACATCGTATTGTAGCGTATAATAAGATGTTGTTGACAAATAGTCTGAACCCATTACCAGAGTAAACTCACTGGCTGCACGAAAAGTTATTGGCGTATATTGCTCACTGCGAGTTAGAAGTTAAAAAATTTAGTAAACTTTTGTTTGGAAAGATTGATAATAATAAAAAAGAAATTGTTTTTTTTTTAGTTTCCAATAAATGTGATAATAATTAACGCAATGATTAGTTTAATTAAAAGTTTCATCGGAAATTGTTTTCTTTTCATTTCTATTTAAAAAATTTTACCGACAATTAAAAAAATATAAGCAGAAAAAATGTATTGAAAAATATTAACAAAATTTTAACAAATTTTCTAAAGACTTACATTATCGGTTACAACAAAAAAAACCTTATTAAAAAGTTGTAGGCGGCAAAGGTTGTCCATATTAAATTTAGTTCTGAAAGCGAGGTGTATAAGATTTTAAAGGGGTTAGCATGATTTCCAATAAACGTATAACCTTCTGTGAAAGGTAGGGTTTATAATAAGTCCATTTTTACAAATTTTTATTTTTTAATAATTTTCGCTTACTTTGCATTTTATTTTCTATAATTATTCACCGCTTATGAGGTTAAATGTGATTTTCAGAACAAATGATGTACAGTTACAGACATAAGTCTTCACACACCCCCTAAATTTCAGAAAAGTACTATAAGCAATTCCACTCTGACGGGTTTGACCAGCTTACTCATTTTTTTGTTTATAACTCAAGAAATTGAACATTTTTTAGGATTTTATGATTTCTGCTCATAATGACCACTAAAACACTGTGATAGGTGTGATCTTACAAATTTAGGTTTAGTGATTTTTGACTTTAATATCGTGTTTTGTAAAATATTCGTAAGAACAGGCTTAAATTTTTATTTTACTTGATGGGCTTAAACGTTTTCTTTTCGTTTTCGGTATTTGCTACAAAAAAACTATTTTTTAAGAAAAAAAAACATCTCAGAAAATGTAACGTGTGCGACATTTTCATCAGAACGCAAAAAGGATCATTATATGATCATTTTAAACTCTTTCCGAATAAATAAAAATAAAATTTGTACTAACACTTAGGGGATGGCTTATATATTTATGCATTGCGTGGGTATCAGGAAGGAGGTCCTTCTATGTGGTTGTGGAAATTTTATTTAATTTTCTCGGTTTTAGGTGAGACATGAAATACACGAGCTATGTGGCTAAAGAACGAATTCTCCCTGCAATACGTGGTGCGATTCATTGGCCAGCCGACCAGAAATGGTTGTGCTCTTTTTTAATGACGTGTTTCTCGTACAAATCCCCGTGTTTCAGAAACAAGCTACCTGATTTTTTACAGCACATTCCATTATAGTATCTATATAACAGTGAAACACATTCCAAAATACGACGGTGCTCGACCGAACTTGTACGCGGTAGAGTAGCTCCAAAATGGACTACGGAGCACGAGCTCATACATGAGAGCTATATTCTATTTTCGTTTCGATATACTTATGGAGCTTGTATAAATGTCGAGAAGATCAGATGGCATAAAATAATTCTTATACCGTTTCCAAAAACCAAGACACTTGGATGCTTCCCTCGATACAAGAAAAAGCTTGTATAAATGTCGAGAAGATCAGATGGCATAAAATAATTCTTATACCGTTTCCAAAAACCAAGACACTTGGATGCTTCCCTCGATAGAAGAAAAACAAGTTGGGACAAGCGGACGTCGCACTATATTTTCATGCCCAGACGATGCAGCATAGTCTACTGTGCGTTTATGTGTCCAAAGACAACATTAGTTCTTATTGTAAGTCTTGACGAGACAAATTAATGTCAAAATCCTTATAAAAAATTCCGATAGTTTTTTATATACTGAGTTTGACGTAAATTCATCAAATTTATCATTTTGGGCCGCTGTCATAAAATTATTCTGTATTGAATTTTATCAAATTATCTTTAACAAGTTAGAATGTTATAGACGGTTAAGCCGGACGATGTTATACCCTGCACCACATTCATATACATACATACATAGAAAAACAAATATACCGATAATTTTTTTATTCAGTATAATAGTTTGCAGTATAAATTAAACAGTTGTGCAAAATTTTAAAAAGATAAAGTAATATTCAAGCTATATATAACCCAAAGTACTTATTCCGAAATAGATCGATCATCACCACAAGCAATAGGTTTCATGCCAGTGCCAAAGAACTTTTCTTTGCCAAATTCTTTCAAAATATTTTCTAAATTGCCACCTGTACTTTGATCCCAAGAATACATTGAAACGCAGCCGAACAAGCGGGCGGACATACTTAAATCGTATCAGGAAGTGGTTCTGAGTTAGTCGGTATACTTGAAGGTGGGTCTTAGACCATTATTTTTGTATTTAAGAAACATCTGCAGAAACGCATAATACCCCTACCACATACTACATATGATGTGGGTATAAAAATACCACCTGTACTTTGACCGCAAGAAATACATTGACACCCAGGCGTACTTATTTTGATTTTGGGTCGATCGGTATATTTACTTCTAGACGCTAAACACATTCAAAACCAACTGGGGGCGAGTTACGACATTTGATTAGAATCGAAATTACGAAGTTCTTATTAGACTTCCTATGCTAAAAGCATTGACACCTTAATCGATCGAGTAAAATTTCAATTCAAATCGAATGCAGTTGCGTTTTACAAAAAAAGCTCTTAATGCTTCGCCTATTAATCTTACTTTACAATACAATGTGCTGCCGTTGCCACCACTCTTTGCGATATCACAGATCCACCACAAATGTGTCCAGATCCATACATTTGTTTTTCCAAAGCAATTAGACGTGCTGAAACTTGCCAGGGCGCTATTGTTATAGGTATCGAATGACCACCCACAACTTTTGGATCTACTTCTGATTGCGAATGTTGTTTATTTGCTGTAAATAAAAAAATTTAAAAATCCATAATTAATTTTAAAAATTATTATAACCCCTCCCTACAAGTTTGAATATTTTCAATTTTTCAATTTCAATCATAACAAAAAATATCGTTAAATTTTTACTTTCTTCTATAACCAGCTCCCAGATCTAATCTCTAACGAGAACGAAAACTTCATTTGTTGTACAATAAACTTTATTTTTAGACGATTTCGTTGCTGTTGAATTCAATTGGGGTTATAAAATTACAACCATGTTTTTGAAAGCAGTAAAAAAGCCTCTCATAAAAATTTATGATTTTGAGTTGTGATTGTTTTTGATTTAGTGTTCGATATGTACATTAATTTCGATTTTACAAAAAAGTTTCATTTCTCTCTTTAATTACGATGGACTCCGACGTTATATTCTAGTTGTCACTTTTAAATTCTTCTTTATAAAAATACTTTGTGTGATGGTGCATGGAAACAGGGATTTGAAAGTTACAACCAGAGTTTAAAGCAAAAATCGAAAATGATTCAAAAAGCCATGAGCAATGAATGATATGTTTTATGTTTTGATCAAAACAGCGCTGCACAAGTGTTCGAAATTTAGGGACGCAGAAAAATTAATTTTTTTGTAGGAAGTCAAAAAACCCTTAATATCTTTATACATATATACTTATTTATACCATAAATTGGTTAAAATATAGTATTTATTCGCTTACATTTTGCTGCAATCACTTCTATTACCAATAAAATAAATAAATTTATAAAAGACTTTACACTTGTTTTCTTATTCATTTTTTTGTTATATTATGTGATTGTCTTTTAATTGTAATTTTAAAAATTTAATTAAAACATAAATTTCACAGTTTAATTAAAATATAAATTTCACAGTTAAAGTTTGCATTTGCTCTTTATTAATAGAATGTTCAAAATATTGTAAAATTAATTTAAAATTCAATTATTAAAATTTTACCATTTATTTAATTTTCTCTTAAAATACCAACAATTTTACTGTCCATCAATCATATGATAATTATTTATTTATATCTTATCTGTGTCTGGTAGAGTTTTCCATTTGGAAATGTTTGAAAGAATTTAACCTGGGGCCGAATCGTCGCATTCGATTCGAATCGAAATTTAAAAATTCTTATTAGAATTCCTATATTAAAAGCATTGACAACTCGATCAATCGAATGAAATTTCGACTCGAATCGAATGCGACAATTTGGCCCCTGCAATTGAGTCTTTTTTATTACAAATTTGTTTCTTATATTTTTACACCCCTCGTATAGTAATAGGCCTATATTCGTAATTTTTAAAGGCTTATTAAAGCCTAATTTGAAATTTGTAAAATTAGTGTGATCCATAGAGTATACTTATATCAACTTGCCATTTACCTTTTAATTCCCACAGTATTCATCTGCCACGCCAATATGTATGTACATACGTATGTATATTTATTCCAATTTTCTTATACTATAGATAGGGCAGTCGATTAAGTCATGTCTATCTGTTGAGTTCAAGCTTCTGATACGAGTCAAATCAAGTCAGTTTATCAAAAATATTTCTGAGATTATCGCTATTTAAGATCGGCAAGACCAAATAACTACGGATCGAGATATTACAATCAACTTAACAAAAAATCCATGCATATATAGTTACCTTAATAAAGAAAAGTCCTTTCTTAAATAACGCTAATAAAGTAGTAAAAACTTAAATATTAATTTCTTCATTTGCAATTAAATGAGAATTTAGTAAAGTATTGAACTTAAGCCTGATAAAGAAAATAAAATTGTCTTAAAACAAATAGTTCAACTAATAAATAAATGAAAACGCGAAAAGTCCTAACTCGTGTTTTTAAGTCGAGTTTTTTTTGGCTAATTGTGATATTTGGGCAGATCATTTATCCAAATATCCAAAAATTTTGGGCTATAAAAAATGCAATTTAAGGTATTCCTTTATAAAGGCAACGATATATAATTGTGACCACTATGACAACAAAACTTTGCATGAAGACTTCGAGACCGGCGGTGAAGAAAATTTGGGGATAAAAGCAAGGGGAGAGGCAGCTATATCTGGGAAACTATCCAAGCTATTGACTTTGTGTCTGCTAGAATTATCGCCAACGGACCCAAGAGGTCTCCGAGGTTGACAGTTCCAAACTTCAAGACACGGGACCTGATTTGGTTCTACGGCTATGAATAATGGTTCAATATTCAGAAATTTTGTTTATTTGCTTCAATATGAAAATTGTTCACCTGACTCGAACCGATCGGCATAAGATATTTATTGAGGCCATTTTTTCATTTTGCATAGTAAAAAAAGCTTAAAAATTAAAAAAATCAAACATTTGAAAACTTTAGGGTGATTAAAAAAATGAAAAATTAACCCAATTTCAGAAATGAAAAATGGCCCCCAAAAATTAGCGAAAATGGCCCCAAATTTTCGTGTTGTTGTTTTTAATATAAAATTTTGGGGTCATTTTGCATTTGGGTCATTTTTTATGGAGCCGAGAGACGATACAAATATCAGCGAAACACCTTAAGTAGAAAAACGACAATCATCCTTATTGTGATTGGCGTTGGCGTAGTCGTTTTTAGTTTTTTGGTACCGTCTAACAAATACGCCAATGCTATATGAATAGCACCCTTGTCGTTTTTGTGGCTTATTCGACAACTTTCGACACGACTACGCCAAACACAATAAGGCCCAACATTTAATTCCCAATTGTGCCAAAAAACTAAAAAAAACCTATATCTAAATATATGTATGTATAAAACTATGTTAAAAAAAAACCACAACGATATTATCGTAAATAAAGGATTAATTGAATAAATTAATCAGCCTTATTTATTGTAGTTGGCACTGGCGAAGTTTTTTTATCTTTTAGGATAGGTTAGGTTATAAAGGGTAGTGACGAGTGCAACTCTACACCTCGACCCAGAGGCCGTTAGCCCCGTTTTGAATCCCTTCAAAAAGGTTGAAAATAAAAATAGGAAGACAAAAATTGTATAGGCAGAGCGATACAGAAATGAGAAAAAAATTTAGAATGTCAGCAAGAATTCAAAAGAAGTCAGCAATCGTAGGCGCTAAACACTTACCTACTCAGCCACCCAACCCCTTTGATGAGTTCTATGATGTTTGCCAGCCCACAACCAGAGACCTCACCAAGTCCATTCAAGAAGCGCCCTCCCAACCATCTCTATCGGCGGATCTGCAGCCTAGGAAAGTGGCAGACAACGTGTTTTACCTTCTCTATGTCCTCCTCATCTCCGCGCAACCTGCAGAAATCTGGAGAGTTCCTGTCCTATTTGCTCGTCATATATCTCACATCGCCTTGTGAAAGTCACAATAATGCACCTCAGAACCCCCCTGCTCTTCTTGAGCAGGTCAGTTTCCATCCTGTCCAGCCTGGG
Organism: Melanophora roralis; assembly: GCA_963583895.1. Classification (NCBI taxonomy): domain Eukaryota; kingdom Metazoa; phylum Arthropoda; class Insecta; order Diptera; family Rhinophoridae; genus Melanophora; species Melanophora roralis. Next base: position 5,110,633 of record OY757190.1, read on the forward strand.
CTACAGAAATATGGTAATCCCGCAATCAGCTCTGTCCCTTCAGGGGGCAAATTACGGCATTCGATTCGAATCCAAATTCACAGAAGTCCTATATGAAAAGCATTGACAGCTCGATCGATCGAGTAGAGTTTTGATTCGAATCGAATGCCGTAATTTGCCCCCAGGTTTGGTCCACCTTGTCTATTACCTAAGCCCTTATTAGCCCATAATAGAAACCCAATTGTGGCCTCACCGGCTCACAGCCAAGTCCAATATACCGGGCTGGTTTCCTCCTTACCAGTTCATCGACAGTCTAATTGCCGGAAAAGCCACAACGGCCCGGAACCTAACAGAGCCTAACCCTGCATGTCGCCATGATTGCCCTGAGAGCACGCCTGTAGTCGTCCACAAGTCTAGACCTGGCAAAACGGCCCTCTAGAGAATTGAGCGTGCCCTAACTATCAAGGTAGATTTTAACGACTCCTATTCCGTCCGCGTCCCCCCTATTAATTCCGCGACCCGCGTCACCTTTCATCTTGTACTTCCAAAAATGTTATCAGCTTCATGTTTTTTTTTTTCTTAAAAATATTCAAAAAAATCGTAATGTTGCTGGAAATTCCATCTTTGTGTAATACAACTTTATTAGTATGACTATTTTTTATTTTATAAATTATAATTCATAAAAACTTTTTTCATTTGATTTTGATAGCTTATTGTAATAAGATAGACTAGGAAATTTATTTGTTAAGAAAATATATTTTAATATAAAAAACTGGACTTAAAAAGTGTACAAAGTTATTTAGTTCCAAAGGACTAACAGTCATATGATCATTTTAAATATTTGACTGACAGCAATATACTACAATTAGGTTTGAATTTTTTAGGAATTAATGTTCAAAATCCAAAATAATACAATTTTTAAATTATTTAGGATTTAATCCCAATTTTCCTGTTAATTTTGTTTGGGTGGTTGAAGTCTACTGATGATTTGGTGTAAGAACCAATGAAATGCATATAGACAAACTTAACCAACAACAAACCCTATAAATTAATCCAAAATAATTTTATGCAAAAAATTACAAATAAATTAAAAAATGTTTCTAAATTTAAATGAAACATGAAAAAAATTGATCTAAGTGTAAATATTTAAGCTAAGCTTTACAGATGCGTTGTTCAAGATCTGCCAATCGCATTGCTTCTAGACACTCCAGTTCCTTTTTTATATTAATTAACTGTAACGATAGATCGTCGATTGCTAGAGGTGTTGGTGAACTGCTAAGAATTTTGCTTTTAGGTGAAAGTGGACTTAACGAAACTGGAACACTTTTAACTGGTATATTGTCAACGACTGAAGCTACATTGCTCAAACAATTATGATTACTTCTTGACGGCAATTCGGAACTTTTAGTTGGTATCGATGTTTGAATTTTCTTTAAGGGAACATCATCTTCAGTCTCCGTTGAAAAGTCAAAAATGTCTGAATTTTCTAATGAATTTCGGGTTGAATTTGATTTACAGTTGTAAGACAGATTTAATGATTTTACGCATTTTCGCGTGGTTTCTTTTGCATTATTTTTCGCAATGCTTTCAGGTTTCTCGGTGGCGTTTTTCTTATTCGAGTCACCGCTGTTTTTCTTTGTTGCATTAACTGAACTTCTGGTCGATTTTCTTTTGTTTGGTGTTCTTAAACGTTCATCAATATCTGAATCAGTTTTATCTTCACTTGATGTGTATTCTTTCCTTTGTTTTATTGGTGAGGACCTGCCACTTCTACGCAGGGTAATAGTTTGAACGCTTTGGGGTTCTGTATTTTGTTGTTGTTGCTTTACATTGTATTCTGTTATTTGCTCCATAGATTGACTGTTGTCACCACTTAAAGCTTGACTTTGACTACTTTCGTATTCAATGCCTTGTTTACGTAACTTAATATGATGTTCCAACTGTTGAAATTTTTTCCCCTCTGCTTTACGTTTTCTATAAAAAAAAGTTGTGGTGTTTGGTATTTATTTAATATATTGAAAAGTATTTAAACTTACTTCTGTTTCGGACTTAATTTTGTATTTTCGTTTTGTGGCCCATATTGTTTTTCTAGCGAATTACTTTCCTTTTGACTTTTTAACTCTTTATTCGACGTTTCAGGTACATCTTTGCATTGGGTTTCTTTAACATATTTTGCCAACTCTTGAAAATTTATTGCTATTTTATTACAATCTTCGTATTTTTTGCTAAATTCATCAAAGTCAAAAGGTTTAGTGACCAAAGTTTCTTCAAATATATAAAAATAACGATTATTTTAAAAATTAGATTTACGAAAAAATCAATAATTATATTATTATGAATGTTTGAAGAAGCACAATATTTTTCAAAAATTGTTGGATCAAAATAAACAAATCAATGTTAAAAACAAACAATAAATTTTATTGGCCTTATAGTACGTACATAATTATTAATTAAAATGAAATTAGAAATCATTTTAACACAACAAATCTTTGACCTTAGCTACCACAAGAATTATTTCATATTTTATAAATGCTGCTTATGTATAGAATCATTCTATTAGAATGCTTCTTCTAAATATACCTACAAATTTTAATATTTTTTGCATTTTTATTAGATTTTAAGATTTGTTGTTTTTTTGAGTTTGACTTACTTCTGTTTAAAACTGCGCCTTCTATTCGATACTGTTTAAGCTCTAAGTCTTTTTTACGTAAACTTTCTTTTAAAATCTCAACTTGCTGATGGCAACCAAACAAAGCTACCAGAAGAGGCTGAACAAATGTTTGCTGAAACTGAAATTGCATACTTTCAGGTAAAATTTTTGCTTTAAAAATATAAAAATGATTTTGTTACTTCTTTAAGGGATTGTTTTGTTAATGTCCACTCATAATTAAGCAAACAATTCTTTACACGGTACTTTAGCTTGAGCAAACAACTATCGACATAGCTGGCACTTGTGTGGGCTCTTTCTTCTAAATCAGCGGTTTGCAATACATCCTTAGTAAGGGCTTCCTTAATGTTATCTTCACTGAAGTCAAAACGTTTATTTAAAAGCTTCAAAATAGAAAATAATATACTCCTGCGTTTAAATATTAATTACAATTTTTAAAAGCATTGTAGCTTACCTTAACTTTTTGTTTAAGATCACTAAAAGATATTGTTTCACTCCAAGTGTCTTTTAAATCATATAAAATTAATGTTGCCTCCTGTTTGTTTGCGTTAAAATTGCAGTATAAAAAGTATGTCTGTCCAGATATTTCAACCAGTTTCCACATTTCTCCAAGCTATTCTTTAAACACTTTTGTTACACTTATAATCAATTAAATGTACAAATTTGTTAATTACATATTTATATTTTTAAAACTTGACAATACGCACACCAACAAACATTTGCCACATTAAAAACAAAGGCCAACAGACTATTTTTTATCTATGGAGATTGACAACAGTAGGCTACATGTGCTAAATAAGTTTTTTTGCATAGGAAATTTGACATTAGGCATTTAATATACAAAATATTTTGGGCTTTTGACACTACCACAATGGTAATATATGCTAAGCAGGTGCAAATAGTAGGGTGTCTACTTGAAAGCAATTATTTTAGGCTGTTCGACTGTTACAAGGCGAATTCGCCTTGGACTCGGCAAAATCAGGGCGTTAAATTCCTACAGGTGTTGTCAAAATCATATGGCATCATTAAAAAAAAACAATTATTTGCAGAAGAAAAACATAAATAAAACAAATTTTATTTTTTTTTTCACAGAGAACAAGAACGCATCATTTGTTTTTACTATTTATTAATTAAGAACACTTTTTAACTTTTGACATATTGTGAACAAAATTGCACGAGCAAAACAAGTCAGCTGATCTGTCGAGTCCACCTTCTCTATGAATTCGCCTTGCATGTATGATTATATAAATTTTTAGATGACTTTTAAATATCTGTTCTCAATAACTGTTGTCAATAAACGTACTTTTCATAAATAAAATCTGTCTCATAAATTTCTTATATACATATAAAATTTTTTATAAATATTGCCTTTATAACTTTAAAGGTTTTATTGTTAACATTACGCCTACGACGGTTATAGGAGTAATAATAAGATCATTATTATTTTTTTACTGGCTTGTGTTCCTTTGCACCGTAAAGCTGCAGTTTATTTACAAAGTATTTTTTTTAATTTTTATTAGAGATTTTCCTGATAGTAAAAAGTTAAGTAAAGAAATATAAGTCTTCTTATGTAAGCGAAAATAGCAAAATTAATCTTTATTGCCTAAATTTTGAATAAATTTTTTTAATAGAAAAACTTTAAGTAAATAAAAATATTGTGTAAAATAACTGTGGTTTGTAGCTTTAATATAAAAAATTACACTCTGTGGTTAAATTAAAATTTATATATCTTTTGATACAAAAATATATCTGTGGACTTTTGACAAAACCACTTATTTGAAAAAAAAGTGAATTTTATAGGAGAGCAAAAAAACTACTTTAACATCGCAAGTACATGCGAAAATTCAATATTGGAAAATAATTCAACTAACTTACTTTATAGTGTTAGGTTTTAGAACTTTTTAGATAATAATCACGATGTTTCTTGTGATCAGTGTGACCAGATTTTCAAGTAAAGTTCAAGCTAAATCACGTTTAAAAAACAGCTAAAAAGTGCTAAAAACAAAAACTTACAGCCAAAAATAAAGCTACATTTTTTTATTTGTTTTTTAAAAAATTTCTATGTTATTTAGACATTTCGCATAATAGGAACGAAACGTTTTTGTGCTAAAAATATTTAAAAAGAAAATTTGTTTTTAAAATTTTGGTTTTATTTACGAAAATTTGGTAGACCCATACCTTCAGTAAGAAGAAAAATAATGTGTTCATATACATATGCATGTACAAGAGCTTTTTTTAAAAGTTTTTTGAAGCAGGTGTTAATTTGCTGCCTGTTTTGGTAAAAAAAACTAATTTGTAAGATATGTATTAAAAAAAACAAAAAACGAAAATTTGTTTTAGATATACATAAATACTCAACACACTTTGTTCGTTAAGTTTTTTACAAAAACACGTAAAATTAAGTAATTTATTTACAAACTTTTTCCATAACTACAAACACATGAAAACAATAAAAAATCGAAACAATAAGATTACATTTACACGTGGCAATTTTTTTAATATTCCTTTAATTAAATTTTTGTTTGTTGACAAAACGAGTATAAAGAGACTACTTTTCTACACAGTTCGTTAAAAATCGAAAATTTTCATTCAAGTTACATAAGTACATATATATATCATGAAAAATGCCATTATTCATATAAATTTTGTTCAAGAAAAGAAAAAAAGATAGTCTTTAATGTAAAAAAGTTGCATTGTAAGAAAGCATTTTTAAAAATATTTTTATTTGTACATGTGTGTCTAAATATGTATTTAAAACCAATGACTGTAAAAATGAAAAAATAAAAAATATTATTATTTTTTTAACCCTATCCATAAAAATAATAATTATCGTTATTAACCGTTTTTATTTAAATTAAAAAATGACCGTCCTGCTAAAAAAAACTAAATTTTCAACAAATATAGTTTAATACCATCAAAAAGATGAGCTTTACTTGACCCTACGATGTTTCATTGTGCCTGCTTTTTTCTTGAAAAATTATTTCGGTCCTGTTTGATTTGATTTTTTGAAAAAATAAACTTTAAAATTCTTATTAAATAAAAATATTAATATAATAATTTGTTTCAACGAAAGACATAAGGGTTTTACATTTTTGAGCAATACCTTAAAACATTTTTTAATTTAACCAAAAGACAGAACAAATGTTTGTGTCGCATTTGCATTTTTTCTTTAAAATTGCCGCATTTAAAAGTATTTGTTTTGGAAAACAAATTCTTACTTTTTTTTATTGTAATACCATACCTTCCTTATTTCTTTGTTTTATTGAAGTTATGTGCTGTTTCACGTTTTTTAAATGTCGCTAGAAGTAAATTATTAATAAAACAATGGTTCGGAAACTGTAATGTTGTAAATTCGAAGGAAATTTTAACCAAAAAATATAATACGACAGATTTTTGACCTTTTATCTAGCTTCAAAAACTACTAAAAAAGCTGAATCCAATTTCGAAAAAAGCTAAAAAAAAAGCTAAAGGCTAAATGTAAATATTTCGGGCTAAATGAAGAACAATAAAGCTAAATTTAGCTCCAAAAAAGCTAATATGGCCACACTGCTTGTGATGTTTAAGTAGTTTTTTTTGCTCTCCTAAAAAATTCACTTTTTTCAAATAAGTGGTTTTGTCAAAAGTCCACAGATATAAAAGTATTTTGTCGAATGTTTTTGCTTAAACGTACTGGATTTTACAAGAAAGGAAAACAATTGGAGCTAATACACAGTTTATTAAATTACAATTGGCGAATTCACAAGGTACGATACGATAGCATATTGTATTATTGTCATATAATTTCACAATAGCATAAAAATTTTGTTGTTGCTTTTCATACGAAACTTGTTGTGAAACAATAGGTCTGTCTGCGTACTTTTCCAGTAGCAAATACTCAGTAAATTTTTTTGGGAGAGTAAGACCAATTTTACTCTGTCGGCTAAAAATATATCAAAAAGTACACAGACAGTATCCAGTAAAATATTGCAAGAAAACAGCTGAACGGTGTGTAAACAATTCAAATAACAAAGCAAAAGAATTTTAGCAAATGTGTACGCGGTAAATTATTTGTATATTTGGACGTTTTTAGCATCAAGTAAAATGTTATGTTTATTATAATTTTGTATAAACGTTAAAAATCAACACAATTATAACTATTGTTAAATTTCAATTTTTATTTTTGTTTCACAAAAATTGTTTCATTCAATTAGTAAATAAAAACAGCTGTTCAAACTAGTTGCAAAATCTTGCAAGAAGAAATTTCTCCAGTAACATTTTGCAAGTTCTCTTACTTTCAACTGTCAAAAAATTTTTTTTTTGGCTCTCTCGCTGCAAGAGATTTGGAGTACGCAGACAACATTTTGCAAGATTTTGTAACATTTTGCACAAAATGATACAAAATATGTGTACGCAGACAGACCTAATACAACTTTGTTTGATATGTTTTTTGTGATGTCATATTATATAAAAAGTCATGCGCCAAGCGCCTAAAACGAAACGGCGAGTTTTTTAATTTATTTTTAGAGCCGCTAGCACTCGCATCCGTTAAAAATGTCTATACTAAAAACTTAGGCAAAACCGCCAAAGAAGATTCCTTAAGCCGCCTCCGCCGGCAAAAAAATAGCCGGCACTGCTCTCTGACACATCAGCTGTTTTTTGTTTACGTAAAAAATAACAAAATTCTTGTGATTTTTTACTAAAACTTTGCTTATTTTAATGGATTTTAGAGATTCTAACCAGGTTAGATATAGACTATTTTGTGTTTTCATGGGTCTAATTTCTAAAAATTAATTAGTTAAGCCAAGAGCAGCACCAGATTTATGTACATAAATATGTGTTTGTTTTTCTATCGTTTGGTCGTATCAGCTGATTTAGATTTTAAATACGACACCTACAATTATACGAAGAGTTGTTCACAACAATCATATTTTTTGGTTGTATTATTTTACAATATATGATTTCACAAGACCTTGTGAATTCACCAAATGTCTCGTTGTATATTATTTTATTTAACGTAGCGGCCAGACGTTAAATATTTCCCTTTCAAGTGTTACGAGCGCGATGCGGGCCGGTCGAATTCCCAACTAGCTTCTGCGGCTTACTCTCTGGGGGGTGTTCTCAACCCTGATGTAGACCCTGCTCGAACAAAAATAAAAAAAAACTTCAACAGTACTCACCAAAAAAAAACACAAAAATGAATAACAAAACGACAACACACGCTGGAACCATCTGGATGAATAGGAAGTTCGATGTTTAACTTCAGCCGCCCATATCCCTTCCATGGCCACAAAACATCCGTTTCAATAGTTTGCGGACCCCTTAAACCCGTCGAACGTCACCTCACCACTTCTTCAACAATCCCCTTGAATAAACTTACTCAAATATCTCCATGTTCAAAACATTAACAATATAATAAATTTATTTGAATAAATGTTTACAATTAAATATTCTTAACACTAAAACTAGCATACTACAATTATACATATACTAAAGAAACATATTAAATAAAATTTTCAATAAAAACTTAAATTCATACAAAAAAACTTCTTCTTATCTCAATAATTCTTATTTTAATATTTTTCCGCACCCTCTCTTTTTCTTTAAAATATTTAGGTATTTATACCCTAGAGCTCAAATTAATATATATACTTCATAAACTCAACGAAATTTTTTTTACATCAAACGGCTAATTCTCTTCGCGCCTAAAGGAGCTCCCTGAGACGTCACAATTCACACAAACAATTTTTCCCGGCACTTTTCTACCCGCGATTTAATTTGCGCCCCAGGTAAGTTCACAATTGTTCTTTCTCAAAACTCAAATTTTAATTTATTATACTTTTAAATTATCTTTTCATACTTTTACGCGGCTCTCGAGGGACGGATGTACTTAAAATAACTAAAAGAAACAAACACACATACACACTCACACAATTCTTACAATATAAAAGCACAAAAACACAACTACTATTAAATATATTCAAATAATTCTGTATATATGATTTATAAAAAAAATTTAAATTCGCATTTAAAAAGTATTACTTTTATAATAAGAATATATAAAGTAGAATAAAAAAATTAATTTTAATAATAATAATTTTAATTTTAATAATAATTTTTATAAATATTTAAACAGTTCTTTGACTTCAATAATTTCCTTCTTTTTTTGCCTTAAAAATCTTTTACCTCTTTTTTATATATGTATATATATTCAAACAATTTAAACAAAATCACTTCATCTAATAATTTTACTTTTAATAAACTTTTGCACTTTAAGAAGAACTAAAAAAAAACTTTTTACTTTTACTTTAATACTTTGTTCTTGTTAGAGGTCTTTGTCTTCCCCACCGATTAATTTTTCCAAAGATGGAGTTTTTTTAAGTTAAATAAAACACAGACAAAAAATCTGGCCTACCTGGCTTCCTCTTGGATTTTCGGTCCTGGAATTCTTCCCCCGATTCTCTTTCCAGGATATGAGGTTTTGCCAGCTAATAAACCCACACAAAATCACGTATTAGATAAGGACACTATTCTTTCACTAAATTTCTACTTACGTAGGTCTTTATATTTATTATGATCTCTTTCCAAATAAAACGAAAAACTCCTCCCACTGTCTTGGATCCTCCTGTTTCCTTTCCCTGGAGCGGTGATGCTTATTAAAACTCTCCCCAATCTTTCAATAGGCTTCGCTTTTTATAACTTTGTTTTCCACCACTAACTTTTTTATGTATTTTATTTTAAATTAAAAACACTTTTTTAAAAAAACTAGTCTCAAAAAAATTTTTATTAATTTATTTTTTTACACCACCACTTTTCTTATATTGTTTCAACTCTGCTTGTCTGTCTGTACTTCAATAATAATCTGATCTTCAGCCAAACTTACTTTTTATACCTGCAAAATCTTGCGGTAACTATATATTTGAATATATATTTCTATATATTCTCGAAAATTCTCTTTTCATAAATAAATAAATAAATTATTACCAAAATCGCGCTTTTTCTATATTTTTCTTTAATATATCCTATATATCTCTCCCTTTCTCTGATCTGCAGATAATATAGTCACCACCCGGTTTTATCCATACTAGGCGATCATCAAAATAACAAGAAACCGTAATTTACAATATTTACAAAAACTCAAATAAGCACTTAAACAAAATTTTCAAAACTTGAATGAAATATACAACGCTGAATTTACGCATACGTGGGCACTACTTTTCCGCTATTTTACAACTAAACACAGCCACACATACATTTAACATACATATAAATGTCATTTCATTCAAACAACAAAAGGAAAACAACATGGTGGTAAGTATGGTTTTTGCTAACATATTTGGTTTTATTTTTATTTTCAGATTTATTGCGTGTTTGGGACAAAAAAAATTCATGGGACTCCTTCCGGATATTGGTGAGTATATTTAAAAACAATATTTTTACTAATTTGGCATAAATTTACAATTTTATTTACAGGTACTCTTGGGACATACATTTATACACACACACAGAACAAAAAAATGTGTATAACCTTTTAAAATAAAGGCAACAAATATGCATCGGGAGTTGGCTCAGGCATTCTATAATTAAAAGCCCTCCTTAAACCAAAATTTAGGCGTTAAGGGACGTGAGGCGGTAGGAAAAATAATTTGTCCTCCTCCCGACGGTCTTTTCGCCCAGCGTCCACGCCAAATTTTTTTTTAGGGCTGGACTTTGTTTTTTTTGCCATTTCGGTGCCCATACCCCGCAACAAAACTCCGATTTCGATGGTGAATCATCATGAAAACGGTGTGCGGCTAAGAAAGAACACCCCCCACAAAAGCCCAACGTGGGGAACTCCCACACCCTGACGTCTCTTCAGCCGGGCATGACTGAAATCCCTCACTTGTACTTTTTAAACACATTTCGTTTTAATAAAAACGTTTAAAATTTATCTCCCTGTGGCTGCTATTCTTACTTCAAAACATAATGGTACAAAAAAAAAAACATCTGCAACTTAACACACAAGTACAACAAAAACAGGTATGTATGCATATAAAAAAAATTTGTTTATATAGTCAAGTACCTCACGTTTTATGTAAATACATAGATCTTTGTCATAGTTAAAACAAGTGTAAATATTAGACAAAACGACACACACTGATAAAAAAATTGAATATAAATAAAAATATTTAATAAAACGTCGTTTTCTTAGCCTAATATTGCACTCCTTAAAACTATATCACAGATTATATATCACATTTGCTATTGCACTAAAAACTATTAAAATATATTGTGTATTACACCTATATTTATTGCACATTGTGGTTTCTCATTGCAGGTACTCATTCTATCTTTGGTTTTGAGCTATAGTATCTGGAGATTATTTTACGGGAAGTAAATTATCTTGCCTTATGCCAAATAACTATTACTTTGTTAAAATTTTATTTCTATCTTTTTCAGGTTCTTTCATCATTCAAAACTTATGGAATATTTTACGACTACATGAGTGTTCTGGCTAAAGATGCTAACCTACAAGCATATATCTTCAATATTCGACTACAATCACTAACCTATATATATCACAGCTATTACTTAAATCTATTATTGCACGGGATTCTATAAGGTAAGTCAATTTTAAATTATTATTATTTAACTCAGGTACATTTATATATTTACTAAGGTCGTTACGGTTAGGCTACCAAATAAATTGGTAAAATAAACTTTATAAAAAAAGTTATGGGTCTAAACTTTTATATCTTTCGCGTGATAAGTACCAAGCGGTTTACCCTGTAGTGTCTCTAGGTCATACATGTTATTACCTACAGACTTGACTACTCTACATTTCAAAAACTTTTTGCAAAATTTAGAGTTTAGATTTTTACTGAAATTGCTTAATATCGTGTTTCTACGATAAACTTCTTGACCGGGTAAAAATCTAACTACTCGTGCACCTCTATTGTACCTCTCCGCGCTTTTCTCATATGCTTTTTGCATATTTTGCTTCATCTTTTCTCTAATAAGATTGAACTTGTCATTTCTATTAAGCTCTATAATTTCGTGGTCTGTTAGTGATTTTAGCTTTCGTCCTAACTTATAGTCTGCGCCGCTAGTATACATATGGTAACCGAAAAGTGCAAAGAATGGGGTTACACCTGTGGCGGTATGAATGGATGTTCTAATGGCACATTCTATCTCCGATAAGTACAAATCCCAATCGCGATGATCCTTATCTAAGTATGCTCTTATTGCTGCCAATACAGATTGGTTTACTCGCTCGCTAGCATTGCTTTGCGGCGAATAAACTGCAGTCTTCAAATGTGTTATTTTGTATGAGTTCATGAGATTTTCAAAATTTTTTGAGACAAATTGACTGCCATTGTCGCTGTGTATGACTTCGGGTACACCAAACTTGTTGAAAACTTCATGAACTAAAAATTCAATAACATTATTTGTGGTAGCTTCTTTCATTGCCTTTAAAAAGATAAACTTAGTAAAGTGATCAACAACGATAAAGATATAGCAATTTCCTTTTTTAGAACGGGGATACTTTCCCATGAAATCAATGTATAATTTTTGAAACGGCCTATCTGTGACTACCTGTTGACCTATGTTGGGACGAAGATTAATGTTGCAGGGTTTTGTTTCCTTGCAAACTTGACAGTTTGCGATGTAGTGCTTTACCTGCGCTGTTATTTTAGGCCAATAAAATTGCCTTTTTAAACGCTCGAGTGTTTTCGCTATTCCCCCATGAGCTGTTGTTGGCGTTGAATGTGCTTTTTCAATTATAGGTTGTGTAATAGTATCAGGAATCCACAATTTCCACTGACTTTCTTCAGTGAATGGGTCTAAACCAGTCTTTTTGTAAACAAGACCATTCTCTACTTTTACATCAGGTAACATAGCTGCGTTGTTTTGAATGTGACTTATAAGGTTTAAATACTCTTGGCTTTGAAATTCGGTAGTTTCGAACCCTAGTAAATCGTCCATATTAATTTCCTCTACACTATATTCATTTGGTAATCTAGACAACATATCTGCTACGACATTCTCACTACCTTTTCTATGCTGGATTTCAAAATCAAACGCTTGTAATTGGAGTGACCATCTAGCTAGCCTACCAGTCAAATCTTTCAACGACATGAGCCATTTCAAACTGGCGTGATCGGTTATAATGGTAAATGGCATCATTTCTACGTATTGTCTAAACTTTTTGACTGCCATTACTGCAGCTAGACACTCCTTTTCTGTGACTGTGTAGTTTCGTTGGCATGCATTGAGTTTCTGGGAATAGAACGCTATTGGGTGTTCTTCGTTCTCACCACTGATCTGATACAACACAGCACCAATCCCGTAGTCACATGCGTCGCACTGAATGAAAAATCGCTTAGAAAAATCTGCATGACGAAGTACTGGAGCTGACGTTAATGCTCTTTTTAAACTTTCAAAGGCTGTTATGGCTTCAGGAGTCATTTCAAATTTGGCTGACTTTTTCAGGGTGTCAGTTAAGGGTGACGATATCGCAGAGAAGTTCTTGATAAAGCGGCGATACCAGCCTGCGGTACCCAAAAAGCTTCGCACATCTCGTGCTGATTTCGGCACTTTTATCTCTCTTATCGCTTGGACTTTGTCAGGGTCAGTTTTTAACATTCCCCCACCGACAATGAATCCTAAATATTTTAGCCGTTGAAAACAAAACTGAGATTTGCTGAGGCCAATTGTTAAATTAGCTTTCTTTAAGTATTTTGCCACTTCTTCTAGCAACCATACATGTTTTTCGAAACCATCCGATATTATTAATAAATCGTCTAGGTAGACGAAGACGTTGTCTTTTAGATGCGTTGGGATGACTTGGTCCATAAGCCTGCATAACCGTTGCGCCGCGTTGCATAGGCCGAAAGGCATGACGCGAAACTGATACAGCGGGCGACCTGCAACAGTAAATGCGGTGTATGGCCTGCTCTTCTCATCCAACTCGATTTGCCAGAATGCAAATTTTAAATCGACGCTACTAATGAAATACGTTTCATCGATTCTACTCAATATGCCATCTATATTCTGCAATGGATACGCATCTTTGATTGTAAGTTTATTAAGCTTTCTCGCATCCAAACAGAATCTATTCTTTCCAGGTTTCTTTACAATCGTTGTTCGGTTACTCCACGGACTCTCGCTTAGTTCGATTACATTTAACTCAAGCATCTTATCGATTTCCTTATACGTTATTTCTTGAACAGCCGGTGATATAGGGTAATATTTGTCTTTTATCGGTTCAGCACCATCTATTAATTTAATAACGTGCTTTTCCAGCGTGGTTCTACCTAACCCTTTCTCTTCAAAAGTATCAAACTTTGCTATTACATCTTTAAGTTGACGTTGTTGGTCTTCATCCAGGATATGTGGTTCCATTTTATGATTTAATCTTTCATCTGCAAAATCTTCCAGTGCTTTACTCAACTCTATTTCCTCAATATTGAAAACTTCAGGGGCTAAATTAAACATTCGCCAAAAATCTATACCTAAGTATAGTGTTTGTTCAAGATCAGGGCACAGATATAAAACTATTTTATTAGTTTGATTTTTAAAATTTATACAAACATTTATCTTGCCGAGTATTCTGTGGGCTTGGCCACTCGCGGTCTTGACGTTCGAGAAAATAGGAGATATTTTAATCCCCAGGTCTTCTACAAACTCTCTACATCCTTTGCCTAGAATACTAACGGATGCTCCACTATCAAGCAATCCTGACATTAGTTTGTCCCCAATTTCTACGTTTACAAAAACTCTAGGATCTTTCTCTTGATAGTCAACTTTTTTTACAGTCTCTACAACTAATTTCTTTATTAATCTTTTTCCTTTATAATGTTCTCTTATTTTTAGAATACGTTTAGACACGGGCTTTTGAGCTATGGCTGGATTGAAAATTTTTGAGCGGACGTAATTGTAATATTCTTCTCGGACATTTATCGGTATTAAGTGTCTCATATGAGGCATGCAAGAAGACAAATCTTCAGGGGTCATATCGTTATTTTTAGCAGCAGAATGGCTCATTGGTTTCCAGTCGGGGCGTTTGCCGGACGTAAGTTCCCCCTCAATCCTACGTCCCTGACACGGTTTCCCTGTTGGCAATCAGGACATTTTGGTGCAATGGTGTTTGGCTTACCGCAACGATAGCAAAAGAGGTTTCTTTCTGAGGAGTTACAATCTCTAAAGCCATGTCCCTGCGCCTTGCAATTCCAACAGACTAATTGCTGTTTTTGTTGGATCACGTTCACAGCAGCTACTTCCTCAAGGGATATTTCGATATCATCAGGATCTTCAACAGTTGCCTCATTCACGTATCTTGCTGGGCGTTGATTCGTAGCCAAGTTTCTGGATTCTCGTCTGAGAAAATGACGTTCCGCCTCCAGACATTCAACTCTCAACTGCTCAACAGATGCCACAGATATCGGGTAAACTATTTTTGCCACACTTTCTTTCAAATTTCGCTTTAATATCTTTATCATATCGAATTCACTTATAGGCTGTAACAATCTAGATCGGAGTTTGCACACGGAGTGGAAAAATGAATCTATAGACTCATTGACTAATTGTTTGCGCTCAACTAAATCTCGTAGGATCTCAAAATGGGAAATATTGGTTTGATATTGGCCCAATATCTCAGCCTTAAGTGCTGGCCATTGTAAATTACGCCGAGTGCGTATCAGGAGCCAGTACCACTCTTTGGCTGGACCTGTTACCAGGAGATGAAAATCTCGGAGGATTTCGTCCCAACTGATCCCATAATGTGCCTGAAGATGTTCAATTCTGAAGATGAAATCTTCTACGCTCATGTGAGAATTGTTGCCATTAAAAACTATACCCCATTTATCAACATGTATACTAATTTTTTCACTATTCATATTTACAGCTCTTGACTGACTTATGGGACTATGCCTACTGCCTACCAATGGATCTATTTCACCGGGAGCTCTATTATTACCTGCACACGTGATATTATTCGGTAAGTAATTTTCTTGTACTCTATACGTATTATTATCTTCAATCAAATTATTTATGGGCACTTCCAAAATTCTGTTCAAAGGATTATTATAATTGGCATTATTCGCAAAAGTACTATCGGACTGACGTAAACTATTCGACTCGTTTGACCGTGATCCACTAGCTGATAACTCCTTTACTACTTTCGTTAACTCTAATAACGATTTCCTTACATCACTCATTTCTTGTTGAACCATTTCCTTAACCCTTTGGTCAACATTATTTTGCTCATTGACAGTTTCCCCTACTGTCAAATCTCGGACATCGGACACAGTATTGATATTTGAACAACTTGCGGACGGACCTTGCTCTAAAATTATCGGGTTGTTGGACGCTCTTGCAACGGGATTTTGTTTTTGGCTGGATCTAGTGTTAATTGAAGCGGACAGATCTCTAAAATTGTCATTGTTTGCCATATTTGACTTTCTTTGCTTCGGCTCTATTACACCTGTTGTGTTGAAATTCGTTTCTGTTATTGGTCGCTTTCTAATCTTTTTATGGACCTGACTATTCATTACTTTTTTAAACAACAAATAAACGAGAACTCCACCGTATCAATTACAATAAAAACTTAAATTTTCAAAAACAATTTAAAATATAAAAATGATGTAAAAACAAAAAAAAATATTATGTATATAAAAAAAAAGGTAAAAAATGGTAAAACAAATTGATGTATGTATATATAAAAAAAAATTATTATAAATAAATAAAACAATCATGCAATCACAACAACAAAAAAACTACAACTACAAAAAAAATATACAAATAAATAAAAATGATATACAAAACAAACAAATAAATAAATAAATTAATAAATAAATCAATAATTAAATAAATAAATAAATTAATAAATAAATCAATAATTAAATAAATGAATAAATAAATAAATCAATCAATAAATAAATAAATAAACCAATAATAAATAAAAAAAAATAAATAATTAAATAAAAAATTACATAAAATATATAAAATCAAGTAAATACAAAAAACAATAAATTAAATAAAAATAATAATTTTATAAAAGTAAATAAATTAATATAATAAAAATTTAAAAAAAAATTAGCAACTTAAAAAAAAAATAAATAAATCAAATTCGCACACACACAAAATAAGTATTTAAATAATAGTAAATAAATTCTTTAATTCGTATTAAAATAAATAACGAAACAAAAAAAAAAACTAAAACTTCAATAAATTCACAAAACGGGTTTCTTTCTCAAAACTAATATATTTATCCAGGGATTGTTGATGTGGCGGTATCGACGGTTATTTTAAATATTTTGGCTCTCCTTAATAGAGCTATTCAAATGGTCCAGAAATCAACGTTACACAAAAAAAAAACAAATTGGTAATTAACAAAAAAAAAAAAACATTTCTAGTTGTGCTCTGAAATCATTAACCTTAATAATCTTCAGAGGCCAGTTTGTAAGACAGATCGACACAACGGACCTCTAACTCTTAGGTTGAGCGGATATCGCTTCCTCTTACAACTGCTCCACACATAGAAACTTAAACTGAAACTACAAAATTACATTTATCTTAACATACGAGGTACGGCGTACGATTAGATTGACTTCATCACATCTAAGAACTTTCCATTTCCCGTTTTGAATATTTCGTATGTTTCTAACGTTAATTAAAAAAGCAGAACGTATTCGCACAACGGACTTTTTTAGATTATGACTAAAAACGGATACGACATTCGTTCGACTTAATAAACTAGACGCTAGAAACTACGTTGGGCTATGGCTAAAACTATCGGGCTATTGCAGTGTTTAGGTCTTATACACTTTCTAAATTAAAACTAATTTCGCTTGGGCGCCATTTTATTTATGTTACGGGAAGTTAATCCATTTCATTGGGCGCCATTTTATTTCTGTTACGAGCGCGATGCGGGCCGGTCGAATTCCCAACTAGCTTCTGCGGCTTACTCTCTGGGGGGTGTTCTCAACCCTGATGTAGACCCTGCTCGAACAAAAATAAAAAAAAACTTCAACAGTACTCACCAAAAAAAAACACAAAAATGAATAACAAAACGACAACACACGCTGGAACCATCTGGATGAATAGGAAGTTCGATGTTTAACTTCAGCCGCCCATATCCCTTCCATGGCCACAAAACATCCGTTTCAATAGTTTGCGGACCCCTTAAACCCGTCGAACGTCACCTCACCACTTCTTCAACAATCCCCTTGAATAAACTTACTCAAATATCTCCATGTTCAAAACATTAACAATATAATAAATTTATTTGAATAAATGTTTACAATTAAATATTCTTAACACTAAAACTAGCATACTACAATTATACATATACTAAAGAAACATATTAAATAAAATTTTCAATAAAAACTTAAATTCATACAAAAAAACTTCTTCTTATCTCAATAATTCTTATTTTAATATTTTTCCGCACCCTCTCTTTTTCTTTAAAATATTTAGGTATTTATACCCTAGAGCTCAAATTAATATATATACTTCATAAACTCAACGAAATTTTTTTTACATCAAACGGCTAATTCTCTTCGCGCCTAAAGGAGCTCCCTGAGACGTCACAATTCACACAAACAATTTTTCCCGGCACTTTTCTACCCGCGATTTAATTTGCGCCCCAGGTAAGTTCACAATTGTTCTTTCTCAAAACTCAAATTTTAATTTATTATACTTTTAAATTATCTTTTCATACTTTTACGCGGCTCTCGAGGGACGGATGTACTTAAAATAACTAAAAGAAACAAACACACATACACACTCACACAATTCTTACAATATAAAAGCACAAAAACACAACTACTATTAAATATATTCAAATAATTCTGTATATATGATTTATAAAAAAAATTTAAATTCGCATTTAAAAAGTATTACTTTTATAATAAGAATATATAAAGTAGAATAAAAAAATTAATTTTAATAATAATAATTTTAATTTTAATAATAATTTTTATAAATATTTAAACAGTTCTTTGACTTCAATAATTTCCTTCTTTTTTTGCCTTAAAAATCTTTTACCTCTTTTTTATATATGTATATATATTCAAACAATTTAAACAAAATCACTTCATCTAATAATTTTACTTTTAATAAACTTTTGCACTTTAAGAAGAACTAAAAAAAAACTTTTTACTTTTACTTTAATACTTTGTTCTTGTTAGAGGTCTTTGTCTTCCCCACCGATTAATTTTTCCAAAGATGGAGTTTTTTTAAGTTAAATAAAACACAGACAAAAAATCTGGCCTACCTGGCTTCCTCTTGGATTTTCGGTCCTGGAATTCTTCCCCCGATTCTCTTTCCAGGATATGAGGTTTTGCCAGCTAATAAACCCACACAAAATCACGTATTAGATAAGGACACTATTCTTTCACTAAATTTCTACTTACGTAGGTCTTTATATTTATTATGATCTCTTTCCAAATAAAACGAAAAACTCCTCCCACTGTCTTGGATCCTCCTGTTTCCTTTCCCTGGAGCGGTGATGCTTATTAAAACTCTCCCCAATCTTTCAATAGGCTTCGCTTTTTATAACTTTGTTTTCCACCACTAACTTTTTTATGTATTTTATTTTAAATTAAAAACACTTTTTTAAAAAAACTAGTCTCAAAAAAATTTTTATTAATTTATTTTTTTACACCACCACTTTTCTTATATTGTTTCAACTCTGCTTGTCTGTCTGTACTTCAATAATAATCTGATCTTCAGCCAAACTTACTTTTTATACCTGCAAAATCTTGCGGTAACTATATATTTGAATATATATTTCTATATATTCTCGAAAATTCTCTTTTCATAAATAAATAAATAAATTATTACCAAAATCGCGCTTTTTCTATATTTTTCTTTAATATATCCTATATATCTCTCCCTTTCTCTGATCTGCAGATAATATAGTCACCACCCGGTTTTATCCATACTAGGCGATCATCAAAATAACAAGAAACCGTAATTTACAATATTTACAAAAACTCAAATAAGCACTTAAACAAAATTTTCAAAACTTGAATGAAATATACAACGCTGAATTTACGCATACGTGGGCACTACTTTTCCGCTATTTTACAACTAAACACAGCCACACATACATTTAACATACATATAAATGTCATTTCATTCAAACAACAAAAGGAAAACAACATGGTGGTAAGTATGGTTTTTGCTAACATATTTGGTTTTATTTTTATTTTCAGATTTATTGCGTGTTTGGGACAAAAAAAATTCATGGGACTCCTTCCGGATATTGGTGAGTATATTTAAAAACAATATTTTTACTAATTTGGCATAAATTTACAATTTTATTTACAGGTACTCTTGGGACATACATTTATACACACACACAGAACAAAAAAATGTGTATAACCTTTTAAAATAAAGGCAACAAATATGCATCGGGAGTTGGCTCAGGCATTCTATAATTAAAAGCCCTCCTTAAACCAAAATTTAGGCGTTAAGGGACGTGAGGCGGTAGGAAAAATAATTTGTCCTCCTCCCGACGGTCTTTTCGCCCAGCGTCCACGCCAAATTTTTTTTTAGGGCTGGACTTTGTTTTTTTTGCCATTTCGGTGCCCATACCCCGCAACACAAGTTGCAATACACTCAAACTTTTTACCAACACATTCAAACTGTTCAAACTTGAAAGCAGCTTGATGATCAATTTTTCCATTCAAATCGCTTTCAAATTGATGGTAGTTATTTTTTATAAATTTTTTTCTGCTTATACAAATATTCCATCACATGTAATCGCAAAATTTAGTTATTTTTGTGTATTTTTTGTATATTTTCATTTATTAATAAATTAATGTAAATAGTTTGTGTGTCGTTGTAACAAATTTTTAATTAGAGAGCGTTCTTTTTTCATCTGACAAAGCATGTGTCATCAGCTGTTTTTAGAACAACAACAAGGAAAAGTAAGTTGTTTATTTTGGTTTGGAGGTTATGTCAAATGTAATTACATGCGTACGTGTGAAAGCAAAAATTCTAAACCATCTGTAAAATCACAATTTTGACAGACATACGCAATTACATGTGGATTGCAAAAGTGACAAGACATACATCTCGTATAAAACCACCTTAAAAGACTATTCATAGATAAGCTTAACTGGCAACACTGAATATATTATAAATAAATGCCGCGAGCTGCGAAAATCTTTGTAGCATTTTGGGGCTCATCTGGAATTGTTCATTCGGTGTTCAGAACGCGTGTTTTTATTTGTTTGATTAATTTATTTCTCAGTAAGGTTAACTTAAAGCTGTATTTTTTCGGGAACAAAGTTACAGCCTAATCATTGCGCCTACAACAGAAATTAGTAAAAAGCCAAAAATGGCCAAACCTGCCCATAAAGTTGGTAAGTAAGTATGTACAAAAATTATGTTCAGGTGTATATTTGTACATACATATGGCATGATGCCAACAGTATCAATGTGTTGCCTAATATCTTTGAATATTAATTGATAATAAAATAACACTACTTATTTTTCATAAAATTTCATTGCAGCTGATATTAAATTAGCTGAATGGGGTCGTAAGGCTATTATTATTGCCGAAAATGAAATGCCCGGTCTTATGGCTTGTCGCAAAAAGTATGGTCCTTCTAAGATTTTAAGAGGTGCCCGTATTGCCGGATGTTTACACATGACAGTTCAAACTGCCGTTCTTATTGAAACTTTAGTGGAACTGGGTGCTGAAGTAAGTTTGCATACTTATTAAAAATTTCCGTGCATAAGTATACACTCGTAAATCATGCAGGAAATTTACGTTTGAATGACTATTGTAGCAAAGTCAATGTGAAAATTATTAAATTAACATACCAATCTTAAAATTATCTTTTTAACACAAAATACAATACTTAAATATCTTTGCTCGGTGAAAAGGTCATCTTATATTTAGAACCTTATCAGCAATTGTGATGTTCATAGCGTCATTTACTTATGTTTTGTTACCAAAGTCAACAATAATTTGTGATTAAAATCAGTACATATTACTGCTCGTTTAGAAAGTGCAAAAATTTACAAAATGGTTTAATTTTAATTTGTTTACTTCAATTCCATAAAGGTTCAATGGTCTAGCTGTAACATTTTCAGTACTCAAGATCATGCAGCTGCTGCCATTGCAGCTACAGGTGTTCCTGTTTATGCCTGGAAGGGTGAAACCGAAGAGGAGTATCAGTGGTGCATTGAACAAACCTTGGTTTTCCCCGATGGCCAACCTTTGAATTTGATATTGGATGATGGCGGTGATTTAACCAATCTAATCCATGAAAAATATCCTCAATATTTGGCAGGCATTAAAGGATTGTCTGAGGAAACTACAACCGGCGTTCATAATTTGTACAAAATGTTTAGAGAGGGACGTTTGGGTGTACCTGCCATTAATGTAAATGATTCAGTGACTAAGGTAAAATTAAACTTAACACAATTTTTTACTTAGTATTTTTAAATTTAATTTGTAAAAATTTTAATTTAAGAGCAAATTTGACAATTTGTATGGCTGCCGTGAATCCTTGATTGATGGTATAAAACGCGCCACCGATGTCATGATTGCTGGAAAAGTTTGTGTTGTGGCTGGTTATGGCGATGTTGGCAAAGGCTGTGCTCAGGCATTGAAAGGCTTTGGTGGTCGTGTTATAATTACTGAAATTGATCCAATCAACGCATTGCAGGCTGCCATGGAAGGCTATGAAGTTACTACAATGGAAGAGGCTAGTAAAGAAGCTACTATTTTTGTTACCACAACAGGTTGTGTGGACATTATTACAGGCGATCATTTTCTAAACATGAATGATGATTCTATTGTCTGTAACATTGGTCATTTTGATTGTGAAATCGATGTAGCCTGGTTGAATGCTAATGCTACCGAAAAAGTCAACGTTAAGCCTCAAGTCGATCGTTACACTCTTTCCAATGGTCGTCATGTTATCGTTTTAGCCGAAGGTCGCTTAGTTAACTTGGGTTGCGCCCACGGTCATCCTAGCTTTGTTATGTCTAACTCTTTCACTAACCAAGTTTTAGCTCAAATCGAATTGTGGACTAAATCTGAAAAATATGCAGTTGGAGTTCACGTGTTGCCAAAGATTTTGGATGAAGAGGTTGCCAGCTTACATTTGGAGAAATTGGGCGTTAAATTAACGAAACTAACACCTAAGCAGTCGAAATACTTAGGGGTTCCCGTTAGCGGCCCATTCAAACCTGATCATTACAGATATTAAGACAATAGTTTACTTTATGTATATGTAAGCGTAAAAACCTACTAGGGACGTTTATTTTTAATAAAATTGTATTTTGAAAAAGGGTACATTGATGCGTTGTAATACCTTGTTTTTAGATAGGGTAATTTTGTATGTCATTTTATATTTTGTCGAAAAGTAACAAGTGACAAATTCTACTTAGGTCTGGTATGGTTAAACCTTGTTATCTATCAGTCTTGTTGGTTGATTTTTTTCTTAGCTTTAGTGTTTTTATAATGTTGGTTGTGTGGAAGAGAAGAGGGGATTCCTTTCAATTTCATATAACCCTAAATATCTTGAATAAGAATTATAATGTTTACTATTAAATGCTTTTGCTTCTTTGTATTTCTTTACTGTTGGAAGCCAAATTATGTACATAGGTTTTATTTATTGTTTTTTACGTATGTATAACATTTTTGTTTTCTTTTGTGTATAAGTAATTTAGACTTAGACATATTGGTATAATTTTGGCCTTGAAGGCTTTATATTACCTTATAAAATTTAATAAATGTGGGTTTTGCCCAAGGAACGTTAATGCAGGTAGTTCTTTGAAGCCCGCTGATAGGGAAGTCTTGCACAATATTATCTTTCCTAGCGCTTAAGGTCTCCCCAAAATGTGCTAGTTCAATAAATAAAAATATGTTTAAATAATAATGTTACAAAACTTATTCAAGCTTTGTATGTTTTAAGTTGTTATTGACTTAAAATGAATTTAAAACAACGTTAGAAAATCACGTTGCGTTTTAAACATTGCACATTGTTCATACAATCAAATTGTATGGCAGCACTCCAAGAATGTTAATGTTATCCATAGATTATTCAACTTTACTTTGTGATGTTATCATTTTAATGTGAATTGCGTTCAAAAGTGTGCGGAATGGTTTAGTTTTTTTTAAATTGATTTTGTTTACTTGACTTTAAAATATTTTATAAAAAGAAGCAACGTTAAACTTTTTTTAGTGCAATTCCAAAAATTGTTTTAATTACAATTGTGTTGGAGAATTTATTTTGAACTTTTAAGCAACTTTTTAAGACACTGCATATCCTACACGTGCTCAGTTTAACATTTGCCCGTGGTATTTAAAACGTGCTTTGTCAATCAAAACAAATCTGGAATTTATTTTGTGAATAACTAAACAACATATCTTAACATGGGATTTGGCCGCGGAGGTGGTGGTGGCGGAAGAAGCTTTGGAGGTGGTGGTTTCAACAAGGGAGGAGGAGGAGGTTTCAATAAAAGTCAAGGTGGCGGTGGCTTTAATAAAGGTGGTGGTGGCGGCGGCGGTGGTTTCAATAAAGGTGGTGGTGGCGGCGGTGGTTTCAATAAAGGTGGAGGAGGAGGTTTCAATAGAGGTGGTGGTGGTTTTAATAAAGGTGGAGGTCGTGGAGGTGGTAGCTTTCAGCAAGGGCCCCCAGATCGTGTCATACCTCTTGGATATTATGCCTACAAATGTGAAGATGATTTGGTTTGCAAAGTAGAAATTGCCGATGTACCATATTTTAATGCTCCAATTTATTTGGAAAACAAGGAGCAAATCGGTAAAATTGATGAAATTTTTGGAACTATTAAAGATTACTCTGTATCTGTTAAGTTATCCGATAACATGAACGCCAGCAGCTTTAAAGAACAACAAAAATTGTTCATTGATCCTTCAAAATTGCTACCTATTGCAAGGTTTTTACCAAAACCACCTCAACAAAAAGGTCCCAAAAAGAAAGGTCCTCCTGGAGGTGTTGGCAATCAAAGAGGAGGTGGCCGTGGAGGTGGATTCGGTCGTGGTGGTGGGGGAGGGGGATTTGGTCGCGGTGGTGGTGGCAAACGTGGAGGCGGTGGTCGTGGTGGCGGAGGTGGTCGTAGTGGCGGAGGTGGTGGTGGTGGCCGTCCACGCTGGTGAACACTACATATTTCATATGTTATAAGCATTTGTGTAGCTCTTGAGTTTACTCTATTATGATATACGCAAGTATATTTTTAATTATAATTTACATAGAAATAAAAAAAATTTATTAAACCAAAATACAGGGGCCAAATCGTCGCATTCGATTCGAATCGAAATTTCACTCGATCGATCGAGTTGTCAATGGTTTAAGTATAGGAATTCTAATAAGAATTTTGAAATTTCGATTCGAATCGAATGCGACGATTTGGCCCCAGTTTTGATGTTTTGTTGATAAGATGATGTAAATATTATTTTTTAATTACCATAATTTTTTTAAATCAATTACCTATATCTTCGGCAAAAAATAGGTATGTTCACACCCAGTATGTTAGTTTACATACGTTAAAAAAAATATTATTTCTTTCCTTTCGTGCTGTAACCAAACCCAAAAACGATCAACTATTAAATTTTGATTTTCAACATCGATTAATCGAAGCTTATAATCGATTATAAATTATAGTCGATTTTTATTTTGATGCTATATTTAAAAGATCAAAAATGATTTTTAAATACCTAATTAAACTTAAAAAATAGGTATTACTGGAAAAATTCTGGGGCCAAATCGTCGCATTCGATTCGAATCGAAATTTAAAAATTCTTATTAGAATTCCTATATTAAAAGCATTGACAACTCGATCAATCGAGTGAAATTTCGATTCGAATCGAATGCGACGATTTGGCCCCTGCCTTTTTTATTATTACAAAAAGCTCTCAGGTCATAAGTACGTAAGTATTAATGTATAAAATGAAATAAGTCTGAATATTTAAAAAAGTACACACAAGAGATTTGTATGTATATTTTATTTTCAATGACGATAAGTTGTTTCTACTGTACTGGGTGCTGTGTACTTTTTCTATCGTTTAAAAATATTTCCAAATCTGACTAGAATGCATTTTTAATTAATTTTCGCCGTCAAATATTACAAATTTTAAAACAACACTAACGCTTCATATTGGCACATGATTTTTTGGTGCAGACATTTTGAAAGAAATTGTTTTAAAAAAATGAATTCTAAAAATTTCTATCATTTTGAAATTTTTTTACTAAATAAGTAAAATCGAATTTTTTGGCTTAGTAGGTTAGGTTAGGTAGAACAGGCGGCTGTTGAAGAAAAGGATACAGCTCACTTGGGTGCGCTTAATTTGATCCCTTTGTGTTTCCTGAAGAGGCAAATAGAATAGGTTGAGATGGAATCAAAGAAAAAATGTATAGAAGGATAAGAAGGAAAGAACAGAAGAATGTAGCAAACTTACAAGGATCTCTGGTGGGAATCGACCCACAACCCCCAGACTGGTAGGTAGACTCGTGCACTTACCACTGATCTACAGGGGCACCCAATTTTTGGGCTTAGTAATCGATTTCAGTATAAAATCGTCACAGTCTTTTTGAACAAACTTGATTTTAAATGACAATATGACAAAAACCAAAATTAAGAAAAATGTAAACATTATACATATGTATGTATATAGTTAAAAAGAAATTATTTTTTACTGGGTAAGTATGTTTATTAACAACTC
Organism: Melanophora roralis; assembly: GCA_963583895.1. Classification (NCBI taxonomy): domain Eukaryota; kingdom Metazoa; phylum Arthropoda; class Insecta; order Diptera; family Rhinophoridae; genus Melanophora; species Melanophora roralis. The sequence continues at coordinate 5,136,948 of OY757190.1, forward strand.
AAAATGACTTTAGTGACAACATATTGGTATAATCTATTTTATAATCATATCGAAGCGAATTATACTTAACTCACGTAGTAGATATGAGATATAATACACATACATACCTATTTACTTAAAAAAATTAAAACAAGCTAGTCAATCAAAACCGGAGTTTAACCTATTACTTCGGTAACGGAAACGATATTTCAATACGGTCATATAGCTACATGTACATACATAAGTATCTTTTTTACAAATTTGTATTTAAATAATACAACTGTATAAATAGATAACGTAAAACACCGACATTGGAAGAAACTCAGGGTTGTCATGGAAACCAATATACATACATGTCGAAATTATATTTAAAAGCACCCATTAAATACTTCTGTGCAAGAAATTTTTCAATTTTAAGTGAAGAGATCAAACTGAAAATAATGATTTCGTTATAATTGCCCTTTTCTGCATTTCGAATCGAATTTTTTCTCCGTCCGTATTATTCACTATGGAATAGTTTGGTCATAAATTTTTTTTTCTTAGTATATTTTGGATTTTTCGTCTTTTTGCACTTAAATATTGTACTCCTTAATATCAAAATTAAAAAAATAAATTTTTTGCTTTTTTTGGGGTATTTGCGCATTTGGATGCGGAATCGTAATCGACATGCAGACTAATTCCCAATACCTAGTTCCCCATTTCTGCATTTCGATTTGAATCGATTTTTTTCCGCCGCTCTCTTCTTGTAAAATCGTTTGCAGTAAATAAATACCTCTTAAATATTAAATTTTGGATATTTTGTTTTTCCAAACTAAAATCTTCAGTTTTTTCATAAGTTGTGACAATATGATTTTGTTCTAAAACTATTTCATTGTGAAAAACAGCGACGGAGAAAATTTGATTGGAATCGAAATGAAAAATTGGGGGTTATATTAAAGTTTCTTACACTCAAATATCATCTATTCGCCATTTTCAAATCCAAGTCAGGCAGCCATTGAATTCGTTATGAAGCCTTAAATTTTTTGTTATAGGACCATTTTCAGTTGTAAAATATAAAATAATATTTAACCGGTATCGGTATTAAAAACGGAGTCGTTTTGTTCAAAATTGCTTTAAGTTTACACTTGCTTATACATAAGAATGATTATATACATACATATGTGTGTGTATATAGATATGTAAATGTATTTACAAAAAAGGGGCTGCAATGTACTTCAAAAATACTTTCAAAACAAAACACAGCTATGGTATGGTTTTCTTTAGAAAGCGAATCAATCCGGATTAAGTATATGTACACGTAATCAGTTTTAAAAGTATTTTTGCCTTTAAATACAGCCTTTTTCAAAAAAACTACTTTGTGTTTAGTTAGCATTAAGTTATTTAAATAATTAAGGCTGTAGTTTTTTATGTTTTTATATTATAAACCTAGATGAACCTGGTCCGCTTTGCAAAACTTGAACTTAGTGGTTCTTTGCTTTCAGAAAAATATGTCTAGGTTAGGTTAGGTTAGGTTCAGAAGAGTTGAAAAGAGAAATAAAAAAGACATAAAAAAATGTTATTAGAACGATACAATAATATTTCTTATGTGAAGTAATCAAAATGAGAAAAGAAAAGTAGAACAGGTTTTAGGCTGCGACGCAAACGCACAACACAGTCAGGGGTAACAAGGTGAATGACCATAAATTTGATCAAAGTTTTTATTTACTGATTATACCCTTCACATAGTAATAATAACAACATTTCGTCCATAGTTTCTACAATATTTATTTGCGACTTTATTCTTATAGATAGGAAAGGCGATTTAGTCATATTTGTCTGTTGATCGTCAAACTATCAGAAAAATTCCTAAGACCCATTTTTTAAACAAAATCCATGCCTATATCTCAGCAAATATGGCCGTTGGTGCCACAAGACTTTGAACTTATACTTTGTACACCGTCAACTAAATTATAAAAAAAAATTTAAAGAAGCGAGGAAAGAGATAACTCTCAGAGTTTTAAGTTAAAGATAACCGCTATACAAGCCGAAAATTTTATCTCAAACGCTATTACAGCTGATCCTATCACAAAGTGTTCTGTTTTGATATTTAGATTTTGAAAACTATTAGCTTTATTGGTTCACAAAACAACTAATGTGAAGGGTATATAAGGTTCGACAAAGCCGAATACAGCGCTCTTGTTTTTTTTTTTTTTTTTTTGTGGAAACATTGACTTCAAGAAGTAAATCAATAAATGTACATGTGCATTGCTATGCATCATGAAGTAAACATAACCTGTTGAATTTTTTTGATCAAAACAAACAATTTATTTTGTACTTACTAAATTGAACATAAATATATACATATGTATGTATGTATGTAGTAAAAAGAGAAAATATTTCAGAAAAATGTGATAACAAAATATAAAACAAATACATTATGTATTATAGGTATTTGCAAAATTAAAGCAGAAGAAAAAGATACAAAGTCTCTTAATTAAAAAAAAAAATAATTAAAAACTAAATACTACTTGCCCCTTATGTTATTTAAAAATATTTAAAAAAATGCATTTTCTAAAACTTGCTGCTATATGGACTCTTTTAACAACAGTGCCTAATGGAATTTCAACACCTTTGCAACAAACATTCACCAGTAGTTCTATTGGAAGGCGGCTAAAAATGGAAACAAAACCTGAGTGGCATGTGCAATTTATACCAAACAATTTAACAGCTCATATGGATACATTAGAGCTAATAGAAGTGGAAATTACAAGTAAGTCTTACAATATAATAAAATCAATCAGTCGTACAAATTTCTATGTAGTTATAAAACGCAAAATTTAATGCAAAGGTGGATTAATTGTTATTAAAAAAGGGCTTATATTATTCCATTTGTCTTATTACAGTATAGGTATAAAACTGTTTAAAGGTTTTAAGTTAAATTTCGCTTATTGCGAATGTAGTCATCGCCGTCGTCGTCAATGTTTAGCTTTAGTCTATTTAGGTTGCAATTGTAAACTCAACCGGAAATCAGTTCTAATTTGTGAGTATGTGCTTATGAAGATTTATTTTTTAAAATATTAAATTAAAGTGCTATTTCTTTTGCAAAATTCCCAACTAATTCTTGAATTTTTAAAGTAACATAAATCAGCTGATTTTAACGATCTTGCCTGAACTTACCCAAAGAAAAAGTTCGGGCAAATTTGTACAGGAAATGAAAAATAATTAATCTCTCATACGCTCTCTTTTTTGCACAAAAACTCTGGAACGCTTGTGGGTAAGTTTGGTTTTTTATTGTGTAAGTTCGGACTAGTTCGTTAAGCACCTGGAACACAAATAATAACAAAAATTTCCACCTGAAACAAATAATTTCCAAACAAAAAAAGTTTCTTATCAATAAAAAAAAGATTTCAATTGCGTGAGCAGCCGGTCTTTGGCCGGACGCAATTAAGTCTCTAACGGAATAATAATGTCAAAATAAATACTGGTATATGCATGTATACCCTTATCTATACGTGAAGTAAATGATTATGTAACTCCTAACAGATTTTCATAAGGTTGAATTTAATTTTTAGATTAAAGAGAGTTTTGAGAATATTTAAAAAAATTCCTTAAAAATTATTCACATATACATATTTATGTATGTTTTGTAACCTTAATTAGGAAAGATCCTATTTTTTAAGTCGATTTTTTTGGCTGATTGTTGTATAAGTTAACGAACGGGTTAGAGCAGATTATCATTTATGAAAATAAATATAACTTTGCCCATAAAAAATACCATTTAGGGCATTTTTATATTAAGTTAACGATATATATTTTTGAATTTTCAGACATCGATGTTGACAATCTTAATTACATATCTTTTGGATTTAAATCCAACAATGAGGATTTGGCTAAAGTTAACAATATCATAATGGGATCCCAAATTGATCCATTCCGGAAAAGTTGGAAAGGAAATATAACTGTTGATGTTATATTTTTGGGCTCAACACGTATCTATGCTGAGATGAACAATAGTTTGGACGATACATCACAATTAAGTGAAGAATATCTTGATTTAATTATCATACGCAAGCAACGAGTTATTGATCACATATTTATTGGTTCAGTAGTATTATTAGTGTCTTTGCTGTACATTAATTTTGGTGCTGCGCTAGATTTGCAAGTTTTAAAAGGTCTTATAACAAGACCGGTGGTAAGTAAATAGTAAAGAGTAACAAGTTTGATTGCGTCAAACAATATATACCCTTCACCAATGTCTTGCTGGTGATTTAACATACAAAAACATAACTTTTTGCATTTGCCAGGTAACTTGTAGAAATAGAAAAAAGTAAAATTTTTACACGTGATTCCTACACCATTTCTACGTGTATTAGAACTTTTTAAATGTATTTAAAAAATTTCCAATTTGATTTAAAAATTTCTCATTTAATTTCTAAACAAATTTCATAATTTTCTTTTGTACTTCAGAATGTTTTATTTGTATGTTTCAAAGTTTTAGGGCACTGCTACACGTTCAATATATATTGTGATATTTGGATCGCGATCCATTTAAATGGATTGATGGATCACGCTCGTATGCTACATGTTCAATATTTATCACGTCAGTATTCACGTTATTTTTGTGCTGTGCGGGTTAATTCCGATTCCACCGGCAGAACCCACTCGCTTTCACTGTCTTCTGCCATTACCCTTTATTACAATAAATTTTACACAATTTATGTCAATTGTTTTACTTTTAATTTTTTCCACTGCGTATTTTATTTCTTTTATTTAAAACTTTTTACTGAAGTATCATGATTAAATATCATGAAAATGCTACACGTTCAATATTTATCACGCGATCCGCGATCCGGATTTTGGATTTCATATTTTAGGCCATTTTGCGATATGGATCGCGATCCATCAATATTGCATGCTACATGTTCAATAAATATCGTGATACTAGAAATATCACGATATATATTGAACGTGTAGCAGTGCCCTTAGTATTACAATTTAAACAATTTGAATTTATTTTTTCTCTGAAATTGAATTAAAAAATTTTTCAAGGTCTGCAAATAATAAATATCTTTGAATTTTAAATGAAAAACAGGCTCAAGTTAACATCAAAGATTCAAGTATTTTTTAAATATTTCTTATTTTAATTCATAAAAAATAAAATTAGGACTATTATTTTTGAGTTTTATTTCTTTTTCACTGAAAATTTCTAAAATACAATTAAGAAAGTCGTAATTGTAGCAAAAACAAAATACATACAAATTTTTCCAAAGTGAAAAAGAAGGCACAAGGAAGGAAACCTCGTAAAGTCAAGTGATTTTTTTTCGAAATAAATTGTTATATTTTTAATTAATATAAAAATAAAAAAAAACAGTCATTATTACAATTAATTTTTATATAAATTTTTTTGCAAAAAAAACTAAAATTAAAAATGTAATTATTAATTTTTTGAAAAAAAAAATAAAACTAAATAAATAATTCTTATATTTTTGATATATTTTTTTTGCATATTCATTACAGTTTGAAAGACAATTGGAAATGGTGTAATGAAAGCAAAGTCAAAATGCTAACATAATTTTTATCTCAAGTTTAGCTGGAATTTTTAAATATCCGTAATAAGTAGGAATTAATGCCAAAATTAATGGGCAAAATATTGCAAAAAAAAATTAAATAAAGACCAACGTTTAAAAAGGGGGTTAATCAATCCATTTTGCTTTTTCATTCTTTTTTAATATGACTACAAATTTATGCTTTTAAAGCATAAATTCACTTTTGGTGAAGGGGTTTAAATTTAAAAAGTAAATTAAGTATCCAGCAAGTATTTTTAAATTATTTTCAGAGTCCCAGCATTGGTTTCCTGTGTCAATGTGGACTAATGCCTCTGTTAAGTTTTGCTGTGGGTTATTTTATATTTCCCAACAATTTCGAAATGCAATTAGGTTTGTTTTTTACTGGTGTCTCGCCCAGTGGTGGTGCCTCAAACATATGGACTGTAATTTTGGGCGGCAATATAAATCTAGCAGTTTTAATGACTACTATTAGCAATTTGGCTGCATTCGGCATGATGCCTTTGTGGATTTTTACTTTGGGCCACGTTATTTTTAAACGCGGCAATTTAGAAGTGCCTTATGCCAAAATAGCTTCATATTCTATTGGATTAATTGTGCCGCTAGCAATTGGATTGGCTTTACAAAGATGGACTCCGCGTATTAGTCGAATTTTGGTGCGACTATTAAAGCCCATATCAGCATGTTTAATATTATTTATTATTATCTTTGCCATAGTAACAAATTTATATTTATTTAAATTGTTTTCTTGGCAGGTAAGTTTTTTTTTAAATTAATGTTAAATTCATTTGTAGTTCAAAGTTTTTTCTTTTTATTTCTTTTAACAGATTATTTTGGCTGGATTGTTATTGCCCTGGTTGGGCTATGCTATTTCCTGGTGTGTAGCAAAAGTTTTTAAATTAAATTCGGCAGATTCTCTAACAATAGCCATAGAGACAGGTATACAAAATACTGGTATTGCCATATTTTTATTAAAAGCCTTACCGCAACCCCAAGCTGACTTAACTATAGTAATTCCCGTGGCTGTTGATATAATGACTTCAATTCCTTTAGTTGGTTTATATGTGTATAAAAAATGTACCGGCCGTAATATAAAGGATGGTATTTTATCCCCAGAACAACCAAATATTAGACATTGAGCAACTAAAATGTTTTTGTTTTGCACATTTTGCATATTATTTTTAAGAATAAATTTTTTATGGAATTTTTGGTAACACACAACATACCTTTATTGTTTAAACAATAATTTAAATGTTTTATATTTTTGAGCATTAAAGACCTTTAGGTACTTGTTGCTTGCAAAACTTTAAGCAAACATTGTGTAGTTGATGGATCCAATTGAAGTTTTTTAAATTCTTTTATATATCCCATATAATTGGCTGGATGTTGAGGGATTAAATTTAATAAATTTGGTGTTAGTTGATAGAAAATTATAACGGCAACTAAACGTTCTACATCTTGCGCTGGCAGATTGGCAATAATGTGAGGTGCAAAATCACGTGAACCTATAAACTGTCGTAGCGGTAGAGCCAGTTGTTGACGGCAGGATTCGATAAAACTTTGAAACTGTTCAATGTAGGCCGCAATCAACTCTTTGGAGAAAAGTATATGAGATTGTAGATAATTTTGAAAATAGGAACTTATTAATTTCAATTGCCATATGTCATTAAAGCAGTGCTGCTGCGTTTTTATGCGTAAGACATGCTAGATTATACAGAAACGCAGATAGTTAAATAATGGATTATTTTACTTTAATTTATTGTTTTATTAAATTTACTTACATTATAAATGGCCAAGTATATTGGAAAAACATGCATTTTATCCTTTACAACTGCATTATAAAATAACATGGTTAAATGTTGCTTTAAGGCTAGTTCTGTGGTTGACGTTTCAGGTTCATCTAGATGTAATAGTCGATCGGTGAATCCTATAACATATGGTTCGTTTGAAAATCTTTCCAATGTTTTAGGATCTATTTCCCAGCAAACGTATTGTTCTGTGGTTAAGGTCTGAGAAAATAAACTCTTAAGGCGATCGGGATCCTCAAGATGTGATAAACATCCGGAACGTTTCTTAATCTCAATGCAAGCACAATTTTCCAAAGCCGCACTATTTTAAAAAAAAACAGGTTTTAAAATATTATGCACATTTCCATTCTGGATAGTTTTTGTTTGATTATTTCAACTTACACTAATTGATCCCAATTTCGATTCTTTTCAAACGACACAGGCCAATAGTTGGGGTCATCAACAACAACTTTTTGCAATGTACTTAGCTCAGGTAACATACAGGGAGCCATTGGCAACCGCCTTAGCTCCTGAGAGCCGATTTCCAATACTGATATATTACACAAACACAATTTCCGTGTATCTATGTCACGGGGTAAAAACAAACGAGGTTCCACAGCTAAAACATATAAATGACGAAAGGCCTGCAGATGATATCTTAAGAAAGAAAGTAAATATAATACTGGAGAACCCGATTTTAACACCCAATCTTACCACATATAAAACAACATACCTGTTATCATTGCTGTGGGTAGGGAATTTGGGAAAAAGTGCACATACTAAAGCTGCCACTGCTTCCGGTGTTTTGGCTAAAGTAAAACGTCCTGCACCCAAAAATAAAAAGCCCAAAGCCATATGTATGGCCATATGTGAGCCGTATGTCACATGAGGATGTTGATTTCCAATTCTAGATCTCAAGTAGCGTATAATGCGAAGTATTTCTAAATCTCCAGATCCAGCAAATACCAAGGATATGGCTAGTAAAATGACCATTAGACTATTTTCAATAGCTGTATGTCCTGCAAATTCTTCGCCATATTTTCCTGAAAGGCCCAAAAACAATTTTATGGCTCTTCGAAGGGTCTTAAAGGCAACTGGATGTTCGGTGCCAGCATATTTTAAGCCAATGCAAAAGGCTGCACCCGCAATTATATTGCAATAAGCTTGTCTAAAGTTTGAAAATAATTTTAAAACTTCCTACACATAGATGTACATATGTAGATTATACTTACGCTATAGCTTCATGGTCTATATCGTCATTCTCATTTACTTGTACATCACTTTCAACATACGATCTAAGGTTGCGTGGAAATTTATTTTGCATCCAATCTTCGTCGGCCTGAATATCTTTCCACATTATTAAGCCGTGGGCAATTGTGCGCAACATTAATAAATCCGGTCGAACGAGATCCAACATGTATCGTGTACTTGGAGGATTCATCCATTCAGCTACTGCCTTGTTTCCAGTATCAAAGAACATAAGACCAAGTGCCAGTGTAGCTCCTGGAGCTGTTACATCGATATTAACCTGATCTCCCTCACGTACTTGGAATGAAGGTAATTTATATTTTTCTTTTTGGGAACCAGTCAGTTGACGTTTTTTACCACCCACCATATAATAGTGCAAAGTATCAGGCAGCTGAAGATCTCTTAGTCCAGCTGGTGACTCACCCTGACCCAAAGTAACCAAACCTAAAGCCAGACCAGCTGTTAAGGCATATGATTCCCTTTCAACACAATTTTCCATTTCGGGTCCTGGCGGCCGTCCCACTTCTTGTAGGAGAACTTCTGCAATATGCCTCTTGGCCGTACCTTGATAAAGCAAACCAATACCCATTAAAGAAGTCACCTGTATATTTTGTGGTATATCCAATTCCAAGGCTGTGGCTGGCAACAATGCTTCAATGTGTACGCTTAAAAGTTTGGTGGTAGTATTGTTCATAGTACCTCTATGGGTAGCCGATATGCCCAGTAATAAGCCAACACTTGTCATTTCATCGCACTTGACCAGATATTCATAAATGCTCATAAACGATAAAGTTTTTAAGTGACCATTCAAACCCAGAGCCATTAGAAAACCAGCATGTTCTGTGGAAATTTCAGCTTGACCCTTTGGTTTGTTATAGACAATCCAAGTAGAGTCTACGTCACGAGCATTTGGCGATATTTTGAGACCAGCTGCAACACCATTGTGAAATGATGGCCACAAGCTCATATTGGCAGGAAATTCAATTTGTTGCATTTCTACGGAGGCTCCTTTAATTGGCTCTTTGCCAGTTAAGCATAGTTTAGGCACAGGCATGGATTCCGTTGGTGTGGGTACAGAAGTTCTTAAGGTAAACATGCCTCTACCCAACGGCAGCGTCATTGTTCTTGTACACAAATTAAATAACTGTTTCTCCTGCTCCTCTATAAATTCATGATCTGAAGTGCCTGGCGATTGGGTTATGTCTATAATAACTGGTTCTGACGATGTTAAAAGTCTACGAACTTCCGTTATGCGCATATCATCAGGATATCGTAGACTCAACAGTTTGGTATCTATATTATCCATTCCATCATCTAGAGCACCTTCCATTTGTGATATGCCACTCTTAGAGAGTGGACAACGAGCCGACAATGAGTCCTCGTTATCCATATTCAGATTTTGAAGATAATTTGAGTTTCTTTTAGAAGAGGCAAAATCACAGTTTTGCAGTTTAGCATGAGCAACTAGATCAGAGCGTAAAATTAATTCATATGTAGCAGGTGAACAACCTATAGGAGGATCTAATCTAGAGTGCTCTAAGCATTCGGCTATTATCAAGTGTATAGCAACTGGTAAATGTTCTATATCCTTTCGAGTCATTTCTAAAAGTTAAATAAATGTACACACATACATGTTATAATAAAAAAAAGGCAGAAACAAATTTCTTCCCTACAAAAAACATTTAACCCCGAAAAATTTATCCAAAAATAAAATTAGGTTTCTTAAGCTAAAATAATTGTATTTAGCACAGACTTTTAATTATTGTTAATATTTATGTGTTCCTTTATGCTCGTCATTGTATGTAATAGAACTTACTCATATTGATTAACATTTGTATAACTTGTTCAGATCTTTTAACGTTGGTAGATATAAACCTTTTTGGCCTTTTACCAAAAAAAGATTGTACTGAATCAGGAAACACCAAAGGTTTTATCCAATGTTTAATTTTATTCGCACCATGCTTAACAAGTGATACCACCTCAAATAACATAAAAAAAGTTTTGGAATTAAAAATATAAAAACATCCTAAAAACATTTCATAATACCTGTAAAACATTGCGACTTAAATCATTAATGCCTTCAACATAATTGTAGGGTAAAGCATCCTTATTTTGTATTATTAATTCTAGTTGGTGGAAAATGCTAGGGGTTTGAACTTGTAAAAGTTCTTTATAACACATTTGCCCACCATGTTGCTCAGTTAAAATGCATGCCTTTGAGCAATTTTTCAATAGTAAAGGAAAGTCCAAAGCATAGTGAAAGGTATAAGACTGTAATTGCATATCGAAGGCCAGTTGATGTAAAAACTAAAATAAATAAATTAAATGTTTTCTGGTTTTTTTAATTGTTATACAAACTGCATAATTACTCTTGCTAGTGGCAGTAAATGAGGCTGCATTGTGTCATCTAATTTGAAATCTTCATAGAGCAAGTGAAAGCAATAAAATATTGCCGGTATAATATTAAACAGACAAGCCGTCGTATCAATATTACTATACTGTGAGTTGCTGTCATTTGTTTGTTTATTATTATTTGTGCCCTCTAAAATGTTTAACATAAATTGCCAGTCTTCTTCTGTTCCTGAATGTATTTCATCGTTTTTCTTCCTTTTCTTTGGCTCCTCTGCACTAAACGATGTAGCAGTGTTGCTGCTAAGATCATGTATTACAGCTGAAAATCCCATTAGATCTAATAATACATTACAAAATATTTCCCATTCTTGTTCAATAGAATAGTCCCGCGAACCAGGTGGATTGCGTGTCCCATACCATTTTGTAATTAATTGTATGTATTGATCTCTTTTAAGGACTTGTTTTAAAACTTTCATACAACGTGTAACAAATTTGGTTTCGTTAATCAACGGCAAAGTTATGCGCATCATTTTTCCAGAGCTATATACTAAAGTAAGACGATTAACGGCCGGATCTCGTAAACTCAAACAAATATTATTGGTTCTTTAAAAAAAAGAGTCAACAGCAATAAAATTAAATTTGTTTTTTATTTGAAAAACATTACCTATTGAAAAACTTTGGCTGCAAGGGATGCACTGGCGACAACAAATGTAATTCATCTTCAAACGTAGTATCTGCAGGCTTTTGTGCTGAAGGCAAAAGACTACTGCGGCGAGGAAAGGAAGTATTTGGCGATATAGTTTGGATAGTAGGAGTAATGTTTGCAGTAACTTTACAACTGGGTGTATTACTGCTAAGAGTATTAGGTATATGAACTTTAGATACTAAAACATTGCCCGTGTATAGTGTTAAAGTTCCAGATGGGTCAAGAGCGGCAATCATATTCATACGCTAATAAAAGATATAACAAATTAACGTAAAAACTCTTAAGTTAAAGGCCTGACAAAGAAAAGTTTATCATAAACATTTTTGTGGTAAAATCAAGCTGCACGTTTGTAGTAAAGATTAAGCCTAAATTTACTGAAAACATTTTCAACAGTATTTCTAATTTAACATTATAAATTTTCAAGTTCACTGAAAATAGTAATAATTTTCGGATTTTAAATAAAAATAAAAACATGTACAGAAAAACATCGAAAAATCAACTGAAGTACACATCTTTTATTAATATTTTACAATTTTTTTTTGCTCTAAATTATCACATCAGACGTTTGTAAAGTTGATATTTAAAAAGCTTAAAGCTTCTATTGAGCATTTTTATAACTCCTGTATTTTTGTTTAAAAGTTTTTCGATTCTCTGCATAGATTACATACATACATATACATTTACCATAGCTTTTCCTTGCCCGGCTCTTTTATTAAACTAAGTTACCTCTAAAGCAACAGCATCTTTTGCAACTATCGACATCGGAATAGTGGATATTTGTAGATCTTTGTTTTCCATATTTGTCAAACGCACCAGTTGTAGTTTACATGAACGGGGCAAAAGATAGCAGATAAAAGCTTGACCCACCAAATCCTTGTGTATAAAGGCTTTTGTTGATATTTCGCAAAACTCACGATTGCTAGTTCAAAGATATTTGTATTCTGGTCTAATTTTGTTAAATTGCTTAATTACTTACTTGCCAAAGGTATTTTCAGACCATACATGCTCTAAACATAGCTCAGGCACGATAGGTTTTGAAGGCTGTGATTGACCACACTTTCGTATGTCTTGAACTGATATGGAATGCTGGCCTATGGTTGATTGTAAGTTACTTAAAGGTGAAGCTGCAGCCGAACGACTGAAATGAAACACTTTTAAAATAGATACATAAAATCACTTTATTTTTTTTATCGTTACTTAAAGTTTCCAACGGCTCCACTTAAAGAATGCGCACAATTAAGAAATTTACTTATATGGGTAGAGTAGTTCGAGGTTCCCAAGCTCGTACGTCCTAAATGAGTGCTGTTTTTCGGAGCCACTATACCAAAACATTTTTTTTTATTAAAATAAATTTATTACTTTTATTGCAAACTTACCACCCGGGAATTTTAAGCTACTTTGTGAAAAACTACACTGCCCAGCCACTTGCGGTCCGAAAGTGCTGCCAGCTCTATTCATACTGAACTGATGAGCTGTACTACCTATTACAGTTTCATTTTGTGCACCTATATACTGTATTTCATCTGCAGAAGCTTTGCGTAATTTTGATATAAAATGTTTGCCAATTTTCGTATCATACAAAAGCAGCAAGTCAGAATTTTCATCAGAAAATATTATATTATAGTCGGGTTCAATTAAGTATGATATAACATTAGTGGCCGACTTGTTTAAAACTGGACAAATCTCGTCCAATGGATGAGAAAGTGAGAAAAGACGTGGCATCGAAATGGTGTGATTTTGTATAATGGTATTTGAAGCTACTTTTTCTAAAAGTATGCCATAACGTGTTGGCCAAACATGAGATATGGGAAATTCTAAATTTGATAAAAAATCCTCGCCATTACTACAATAGACACGTAAAGATGTTTGGTCTAAAATGCAAAATATTATATTATAAAGGCTGTATGAAATGAACCAAAAATTCTCAAAATACCTATTAGACATATAGAAGTTTGATGATTGTCTTCATCATCTTCATTTTCTTTTTTGTTGTATTCCAACGAATTTTTTGTAAACAACTTATTACAAAAGAAAGCAAACTTTATAGGGGTCTCACATGTGAAACATAAACGCGGCAAAATGTTGCCTTCATCTGCTAGTCCTTTATTAATAAGCAATATATAATTAGTTATCTACGTAGCTAAGGTTATAACCAAGCTTTTACCCTACCTCTAGTCCATACAGCAGTGTTCTTTCTAAAATACAACTCTTCTTCAGAGTTTATAATATATTCACTAACATACTCTTGGGGCGTTTCACCATAATCCATGTCCTCACATTTACTATTACTATTAGCAAAACTATTTTTGACATTCTTTTTCAAGGTGGATTTAGCATTTATTTTGAACCTTGTGGATGTCTTCTCCGATTTACATTCCTCATAGATTTCGCGTATACACCAAAATTCATTGTGTTCTTCCTTGGCCGATATGTTGACGTTTTGTAGTCGCTGTAGCAAAATGTTCTCCGAAGGTAAATTATAAGTTGGTTTAGTCTCTGTGGGACCAGGATGCTCATCGACCGCCGGTCTACCTCGTGGAACATATTCCAAAGGAGGCTCTGATACGGCGATCATTACTTCACCAATTTCATCCAGATTTGCAAAAATTTTTCACAAAACATTCAACGATTAGCACTAACAGTATTAAATGAATGAACCAGCACAATTTCAATTATTTAATGGGCTATGAATTATAAATAAATAATTTAATCAAATTTTATGCCGGCAAAAACTGCACAAAATTTTTTACAATTGCAATATGCTTCTTCTTTTTGTAAATGGTAAACAAAAGCTACCAGATGTTTTTTTGGTTTTGTGGTACACTTACAAAGGTAATAACAGGGTGTACCCAGAGGAAGTATCAATGCCAATTTAAAAACTTGTCCCATTGCATTTTCTTTTCCCGTTACAGATAGTGAATGTGAAAAGTTTAAAGATCAAAAAACTATTATATCTTTAAAACAAATTTATAACCAGCTGGGTTCTTAACACTAACTGTATAAGTATAACCTGGTCGGTTTCAGGGTACACTTGTTTTAAGGCGAATTAAACTTTATTCTGGTTTTCAACTACTTGTAAAATGATTGAGGGGGTTTATATTAAATGTAATACATATTAAACATCAGACAATTATTATAAGATAAAGAAGCATTACACTATGTATTAGAATTAATTTTCTTTTGATTTTTAAATATTGCTGGAAAAACGTACAAAAGCATAGAATATTGATCGCTACTACAAAATTAAATTAAACGAAAAGGACTTTTAAATAAAGTTATATACACTTAAGTGACGTTTAGACATACCTAAGCTACACGCGCTGCGCATACACATTCAAGTTTTCCAAACTCATTCGTATTGATGGTTGTGACGTAAGCTGCAACCAACTTTATAATCGACTTGATCATTAATTCCATTTCTTAAGATGCTGTCGTCAAGGAATTAACTTAAAATGCTTACGCAAACACGTAATAATAAAAAAAATATAATCAGCTGTTTACTTGACCATCAAGTTAAAAGGTGACTTGAATGGAAAAATTGATCATCTAGTTGCTTTCAAGTTCAAAAAGCTTGAGTGTGTTACTAAAAAGTTTGAGTGTATTGCAGCTTGAAAGGCAAAAATTAAACGTCTGGCGGCTAAGTAAGCCAAATAAATCGTTTTGACTTAAACAAGTAACAAATGTAAGAAATTGTTTACAATTATTTCCTAAAAAGGGTTTATTTAATATTATCATTACAGATTTTGTCAACCTATTTCTATGGTTTCAAGTTTTGTATTGTTTGGCTGCAAAAAATAATAAAAAATTTATCTCGGTCCAACAATAATATACAACTTATCGTTTACTGCACATGATATTTTTTACTGAAAATTTGGAAATCATTATCAAGGCGTGTGCATATATTTAATTATACTGTTGTTAAGTTAAATTTAGTTTTTTATATAGAACTACCTGATATACATGCGTCTTAGTTAATATATACAGTACGTGGTAAGTTCATATCTTCATACCAAAAATATTTCCCAATTTTATACTACTTCAGCTAAACTTAGCATCTCTAAAAGAAATCCAATCAAAACAATTGCCTAAAATAAACAAAAACAAAAAGGTAGAATGAAAAATAGTCGGAAGGAAATCGTCAAAGCTGTGAGAGTATTGTTTTTAGGCAAACGAAAGATGTAGAGAGAATTACGCATTTAATAACAACATTTTTAAAGATATTTTTAAATATATTTGTAATATATAAAAAAATTGTAACTTAAATGCATTCTTCAAATTCTTAAAATTGTAAAAATCACGCTACACAATGCTAAAAATTTACATTTTATCTCGAAATGAAAGCGTTTTCAACAGTGAAAGTAGTAAACTGATTAATAATTGTTAAATACCTCCATACATATAGGCATGTACACATATGTATGTGTACATAAATTTGCAAAAACAAAAAAGAAAATCCCTGTCGAGGTCATTAATAAATTAAAAAGTAAACTAAGATACTAGTGATACTTGTGTTTGTGTGATAATCTTTAGATTATGATTAAAATTAAAAAAAAATTCTGTGTGCATAAAACAACTTGTTGACCCCCTTCTGGAGATACTAGCAGAGTTTGTGTATTAAGTGAAAAAAATTAAGTTTATAAGAAGGAACTTATTGATTTGTACAAAAATAATTTATCAATTTTTTGTAATAATAAGAAAACAAAACCACCCCACCCATTTTCTACAAGTTAAATTAAAAATTGAAAGGGGAAACTTTGCTGTAGTAACAAAATGTAATTATTATTATGTACTATTAATTTAATTCATATATAAAAGCTTTTATTTATTCATTTGTAGGTATTCAAGTGAAAAAGTTGTGTATTGAGAGCAAGCCATTTATCATTATACCCAGCAATTATGTGTGGATTTTAAATAAAAAACAATAATTTTACATGCTAATTTAAATAGCAATAAAATGCCAAAAAGTGGTTTCGACTTTCCGAAACGCCCCTTATTTCCTTTAGATGCCAGCGGTCAAACCACAACTGTGAAAAACAATGGCACAAGTACCACTATAGAAAATAATGTCACATCATTTGGCTGCCAGTCGTTAACACATAATACAACCTTTACCGGTAAACGTTTATTTCTTTATGCCTCAAGGGTTGTACGCGTTATACAACTAAATTGGAAAATTTTTACATCCGCCTTGGCCGTGACTTTGTTGGCCATCATTTGGTATTACCCGGTCTTCTTTTTATTCCTACTTTTTGTTTTTTATTCTCTGATTTTGGTGGTGGCCGGTAAGTTTTTGATTTTTGTTTTTAAATTTTATAAAATTTACTTTGTAGTTAAATCATATAAGTAGGTACGTTCATATTACTTATTACAAATAAACAAAAAACAGTTCATATGCACCTACTTATGTACATATTTATGTACCTACATACATATATCCATTTTAAAGTACTGTCCTTAAAAAGTTAATTTCTTTGCTAAATAGTTTTGTTTAAACAGATTATAAATAACAAGCTCTTTTGTTTTAAATAACAGTAATTTATTTATACCTAGATAAAGTAAAATTAATATGATTCGCTTAACATCTACATTTTATTTTTCACGAATTTTTTTATAAGGAGGAAAGAACAAAGCATATATGTACCTACCTACATATTTTATTATAATGTATAATCAGTTTTTAAAAATTTGTAATCAAAAATTTATTTGTAAACTTGTTTCTTCAAATTAAAATTTCAATTCAGCTGTTGCTGGGACTGTTTACATTCATTATTTGTTTACCACCAATGAACCACCAAAGCCAAGTCGCGAACCATCAAATGTTTTATATATTGCCACCAAGTAAGTATCTAAATAACAAGAAAACAACGATATTGTACATATGTTGTTTGTTTAATAACTTGACGGTTAATCAAATGTATTAAAAGTAAAAGTTGTTAAAAAAATCGTTGGAAACTATATTAAAATTAATTATTGTATTTCAGAAACAGTTTGTTTGATTTACCCAATCCAATTAAAAATGCGTCCAACTTACCATTGATTTTTGGTAAAACTGTTGACTTGCAAATTCAACAAATAATTGAATATGTCTCAAGGGACTTTATGACAACATGGCTCAAGTATGTTTGTTTTTGCTGTTCAAATAGCATAACTTCCGGGATACTTAACTTAATCTGAAATATTAAACTTTTTTCTTCTGTTAATCTTCGTAGGCATGTAGTTTCAAAACCTAAATTAGTCAATGATATTGTTAGGGAGGATTTTTGGAACGCAATTGAAAAAATGCACGAGAGAGCTAAGAAAATTGATGCCTCAAAAATAATAGCAGTTGATATGGTTAATAGAGTTACAGTACATTTGGAAAAAATACGAATAGCAGAAGCAAGAGCGTAAGTTTTCTCCAATGAAAACAAGAAAACCTAAACATTTTTTCATTTATTTTAGAACTGAAACAAATACGCCGCCTGTTTTTTCAACTAATTCTTATTTGGCAGATAACGAGAAGGAAATGGAATTTTTACGCAAATTAAGTGAAATAATGATTATACTCTTGCTGCCCAGAGGCTATTCCTTACCACCGCTTAAAGTTTTACTAAGCGAAATTTTGTCATATAAAAGTAAATGCAAAATAAACTATTAAGAAAATAAATATTTTTTAAAAGACATTTCTTTAACTTTAAACAAATTTTAGTATTTTTCCCCCTTATTAAAATGCTCACATCACCTGATTACATTAATCAAAAAGTGGTTCAAAATATTGAAAGTCGTCTGGCAGCAGCTGCTATAAGCAAACGAAGCTATGAATATGCGGCAAGTTTTGAAGACTTTTTAAAAATCATTAACAATTGCGGCAATCTTGAAGAATTGTCTTTGATACGCAAAAGTATTGTTAATGATTTAATGCATGCCACTACTGTACAAAACTTACAACGTGCCAAAGGTGCTGATCCTGACAGCGATCCTGATCATAATCTATCAAAATCGGATGTTGCTGCAGCCACTCGCCTAAAACGTTATATACAACAGTTATCATTTGCCAAAGGACAGTGTGAAAAAAATTTGGAAAAATATGGTTGGAATGGAAATTATTCGAGTGATATAGATTTAAGTTTAATAGAAATACTGAATACAGCTGTTGGTAGGCGTTATTTTACAATATTTTTAGAGCATTTAAAGGCAAGCGCTTTAGTGGGATTTTATACGGCTGTTGAGGAAATGAAGCATGCTCCCAAATCATCAGCCCATCAGTTGGGTACTGAAATATTTTACACTTACATTAGAGTACCAAAATCGGAGATACATTTTGATAAGCATGAACGGAAATTAATAGAGACTTTCCTTTTGGGAGATGCGGGACCAGAGGTTTTCTACGATTTGCAAAAACAAATTTTTAAGACTCTGGAAGAAAAATACTATCCGCCTTTTGTGTTGAGCGAACAATATCGTTTACTTAAGGAGGCTCTAGATGCCGAAGATTATAAAGATCCCACCTTATTGATATGTTCTCTTAGTGATGGCAATGATGAGTCTTCAACTTCGCTAGATGGCGTAGAAGGAACACCTTCAGCTACTATCGACGTGGCTGCTCATACCTCGTACGCTCGCAAGAAACTTGAACAGATACAGGAAAGAATAGATAAGAAAAATCAAGCATTGGATGCTTTGAAATATTCAGTAAAGTCAGATTCAAAAGTTTTGCAAATTCTGGAAAAAGAAATGGAGTGGCTTAAGAATATAAAACGACAAACCGAAGCTCATTTAAGGCGTACGGATGCTTGGACTGAACATTTGGGCAAATGGAAAGCCACGTTACAAAGTGTAGAGGTATTAAAAGGAATATAAACATATCAAGTACTTATTATTCAACTTTTTGTATAATTTTTTAGATTTCAGACGAAAAAGAATCTTTGCAATTTATGATTTTAGTACATGTAGATGAAGATATAAATGTTCCGGCATCATATAAAACGTCAACTGGTAAAACAGAAGTGAGAACGGGTAGCATATCAAGTGGCTGGGTGGTAATGAGATCACTTAATCAAGTTCATGTAAGTGAATTAGTATTTGTAATAATGTTATACACCCTTAACACGGGTGCAATTAGAATCAATGATATTACAAACCAATTTCGTTTATTTGCCTTGATTATGGGAGTACAAGTTTCAAGTTAAAAAATATGTGCATGGCTGGGGTGAGGTTTGAATTTACGACCTTAATGTCAATTTTTTATTGCTATAATTATCTTTAAGTTATATTGAAATACCAAATTTCCACACGGTGTCTCAAAAGATTGTCATAAAAATATGAAACTTACGCGCTGCCTACTGCCCCACTGAGGCATATTTAATTATCGACCATTTTTAAAGAATAGTGAAGACAACTTTAAAATAAAATAATTAAGAGATTTTGAATATTTTTTAGGAATTGCAAAGAAAATTAAGACATGTTAGTGCCAATTTAAAATCCTTTGATTTGCCAACGAATTTCAAGTTTTTCTTTTTAAAAAATGATAAACACGCCTTAGAGAAAGCCAAACAGCAAATACAAAGATTCCTAAATGTAAGTAAACTTTTGATCAAAATTCTTCTTCTTCATATAAAATATTTTATTAAAATGCATAATATTTTTAGATTATTTTAGAAGATGACCATCTAAATGGTAGTGAAGCTATTTACACGTTTTTAAGTCCAAGCTCAGATCATTTAAAACAAACTTTGCCCTCGCCGAAAAAATCGAAATTTTCTCTTTCGACACTATTTAAAACGGAAGCTGTGAAAGGTGCTGATGCGTCTGGAAAAGGAACGGATCCATTTTGGGGCTTACAGCGCGACGATGAAGACATATCAAATTATTTAGAAGGCGATACAGCGTCAGATAGTAAACTACTAGCAGATTTAGATAATAAAGACTCAATAGCTGAGCCATTATATGCCTTAATGGGGGAAATATTCGATATGGGTGGAGTGTTTAAGTGGCTGCGTAAGAGTATTATATCATTTGTTCAAATCACTTATGGAAGAACCATAAATAGGTTAGTAGCTTAATCGTATTTGATAAATATTTAATGTTCCTTCAGAATAAGTTGCATAATTATGTAAATGTACCAAGTTAGCATTTTTTATTACATTATAGTCATTTTTGACTCGCTGCACGATAAAAATAAGCGCTTAACTGCTCGTTTTTGTGTTTAATATGACCATTTTTCCGAGAGATTTGTACCTTATCATCGACTTTTTTAGGCGGAGAAGTTTGTAAAAAAAAATTACTAAATTATATCTCAAGCATATTGTCGTCAAAAACCCAAAAGTACGTATCGACTATATCGATGCCGGCATATTGCTTTTGGTGCGTACGATGTCTATATTTTCCACCTACACTCTAAGAACAGATTCATCCGCTTAAGCAAGAGTCCATGCCTTCACGCCATAAAGTAGTATGAGTAGAATAAGTATCTTGTAAAGAATAAGCTTTGTCTTTCGATAAAGAGTCCTAAAATTGTTTGTTTAGCCCAAAATAAAACCTTTTTGCAAATATAATTTGTCTCTTCATTTTCAAGCGGATGTCGTTTGTTTTAGTTATGCCGGTTTCGAGGTACACGGATTCCTTTACTACCTCGAAGGTAAAGTTACCAGCGTTTAGAGATTGTTCCAATCTCGTGGATTCTATATTCGTTGAAACCATTATCTTAACCGTGTCTTCATTTTCTGCTAAACCCATTCTTTCCGATTCTTTTTCTATAATAGCAAACGCAGTGTGACATCTCGCAATGTTCGTCCCTTTGGCATATGCGAGTAGCACGTGGGTGTTGGTGAAAATTGTGCCACTTTTATTTACTGCTGCGTCATGCACGATCTTTTCTAATAATGACAGAATGTCACCTTGCTTGAAGCCCCGTTGGGTGGTAAACGGTTCGAAAGGGTTTTTTTCCAATCTTCACTGATGATTTTGTTTTCGTTCACATTCTGCACAATCTGATAAACTTTGCAAGTATGCCGAATTCAGACATGGTCTTAAACACTTTTTTATGAATTGGACTCTCGGAAGCGGCCTTGTAATCGATAAAAAGATGGTAACTGTCGATCTGCTTCTCATGGGTTGACGTAGTGTCATTATCTGGTCGGCGGTAAAATTTACCAGTTATAAGGTAAGGTAAGGACCGATAACTTCGTCGACTTTAGTTTTTAATTTTTCACACAGTATACGTGACAGTATCTTGTACGCGATGGGTACAAGACTAATGTCTCTTTAATTTGCACAGATATTTTTATCTCCTTTTTTATGAACAGGGTAGGGCACACCGAGGTTCCATTAATCGGGCATGCATTCCTCCAGCCAAATCTTGCAGAAAGTAAATGCATGCTCCTTACCAACTCATCGCCTCCGGTTTTAAACAGCTTCGCCGATAAGCCATCGGCTCCTGTCGCTCTATTATTCTTCATCCGGGATATTAATGTTTTAACCTCTTCTTGGCGGGTGGCAAGCACTCTACAAAGTCATCGCAGATTGAAAATGGAACATCTTTATCGCCGCTGTCATCGGGTATCAACAATTTGAAAAAGTGTTCCTTCCAAATTCTAAGAACGCTATGCTTATCTGGCGCCAAATTGCCTTGTTCTTTAAAGAAGGAGATGCCTATGCCATAACATTCAGTCTGTTGTTTTACACATTGCTAAAATTTTCTGGCTTCATTTCGACCCCAGTACATCTTGATCTTCTCATACTCTCGGCTTTTTGTTTCTCTTTTCTTTCGTCGTAAAAGACGTTCTTCTTCCTTCCTTTTCTTCCGATATCTCTCTCGCGCACAAAGCGTGGCTACTGTATGCAGAGTTGCCTGGTATGCTGCATTTTTTTCTGCAGTTGCTTTACGACACTCTTTATCATACCTTTGGTTTTTTTAGGAGTAGGCAAGCGCGGTTTTGTAGCACTTTCATGTAGTTGGAAATATGCTGCTAATAGGCGCAGATATCGTGACTAGAAAAGCTTTCTTGGAGTAGTTGGGTTAACCAAGTGGGGCAAACTTTTGCAATTTGTTGTGCTCCCAGCTTCGCCACATCTATTTTTCTGCGTTTAGTGGCTTATGCGTTGGGCAGAACGCTCAATCCTGTTCGTACCTTGGCTACGACGATGTCGATATTAGATCCATGCATCATTTGCGCATTTAGCACGCTTGAAAAGCGAAGAGGATCAGTCACATACCGTTACTGGTTGTATGTTAGTGAAGATTAAACTTTCCAACTGTGGGATCAAAGATGCTCTCTCTTCCTACTTTTTCGTTAAAATCGCCTAGCAAGATTTAAAAGCCCTGGTTGGGGCAGCGATCCTTTACTTCTTCTAGGTTATCATAAAAAGCATCCGTGATGTCTACGCCCTTTTCCTCTGTCGGGGCATAAATTAGGCTGATGTAAAATTATTTGCCTTAAGACTGATTGATTTGCTCCACTGGAGTGTAACGGGAGACTAGGTGCCGCATTCGTATCCAAAATTCATGCCTGGTTGGATGACAACTATAGTAAAAGCCATCTTTCTCTGTTCTGGTGATACCATACCTATTCCGTCGCATCTCTTGGATATCCCTTGAATCATCTTTAGTGCACCTGCTCTAAGAAGCGTCCGGACATTCGAAGGGTAGATTCGTAAATAGTGGTCCTTTAATCGTTTGTGGTCGTCGTCAACATTTGGAGGAACGTTTTTCAATTATTTCGCTTTTTTGTGGTAAAGGGTTACTAGTCCACTGCCCTGGTGCCTTTTTTATTATCATTGAACAGCTTGCGGCGCATGTTAGTTCACTCCTCCAACTGGTATTGGAAGTAGCTATACAGGTATGTGCCCCCTTTAGATAAAAGATGACCAAAATTGGAACTGAGCTTCGCTGTATTGAAGACGATAAGGGTCTTTGCTTAGTATCCCACACCCCCTACACCACCCTTTTAACTTACAATAACAAAATTATATTTTAGTTTCTCTTATTACTTTTTACATAAAACTTTTACTTTGTTAATATTTTCCATGCTTTTAGGCAAATACGCGAATCAATTTCTTATTTATTCGAAGAATCTATGCTGCATTATTACTTCTCAGCAATACTCAAATCATTTTGGCCGGGTGGTGTTTTAGCATCAGCCTATCCATTGCGTTCAGATGATCTGAAAGAAATGACAACGAATGCTGCTAGAGCTTTACTTATGGATAATATACCCGAGGTTTTATGCAATCTTGTGGGTGCCCAGGCAGCTAAAAGAGGTATACTAAAGGTTTTTGATGCTTTACAAAATCCTATCTACAACAAACAACTATTTTATGTAAGTTTTTTTTTTTATAATTCTTAACACAATTTGAATTTACTCATTGAACTCTCTTATGACATTTTTAGGAATTATTAGAGATTTTGATGATAGAATTTTTTCCCGAAATAAAACAACTAAAAATTCATACTCATTTAACCTTAACAACGGCAAGTACAAGCAGCGGTATTACCAACAAATTACAAAATAATAATCATAACGATAAGCAGCAACAGCAACAAACACATCAGAGCACACCGCACAGTAGTGGTAGTAGTAAATCTGGTGCTAGTAGTGGACAACAGCAAACAAATTCAAGTCATCATCATCATCATACGGGAAAATAATGAGTTAGAAACAAAACAAAAACTATTATTTTAATTAGGTGCTACTTTACTAAATACATACTGCAATAATTTTAATGGAATTTTATTTTAATTATTACATAAAGTATTTAAAAAATTAAAAAAAAAAATATTTTGAGATAAATGATGTTGTTGAAATTGCATTTGTGTTTGCACATAGAAAATGGAAATTTTGTGACTACATTCAATACATTAAGTCAATGGTGTAGTAAAGGCGACAAGCCAAATACTTTTGGCAAAGATAGTTATCTGGTTTTTATATATTTAGAAATATTTTAAAATAATTTAAAAGCTTTTACATTTAAGTTTCATAGTTTTTTTTTTCTTTTTAGTCCTTAAACATTACATTTAAATATTATATCGAAAATTTTTTAAATTTTTGTTCTTAAAACGGCGCATTATTAAATATTCAAAAATTTTTTAAAACCAAAAGAAGTAATTGTATAAGAAAAATATGGTATTAAGCAACAAAAAATTATACTACAAAATACAAGGAAATTACAAATTTTTTACTTGTAGACAACTTAATTGTTTAAATTTGTTTGATTACACAGAAAACGAAACAAAATATTACAGTATTAAATTACACTTTTAAAAATTTTAAGAATAAAAAATGTATATTTAGACCAATTTATATATGATGTTTATAAAAAATATGACACAGAGGATTTTCAATTTCTTTTTAATATAAAAAATACATAGAATATGACATTTTGTGACATAAAAAATTGTATTTCTATGTATATAGAGTTTTAAAATATCTAAAAGTTGGGCTCGCAACACGTCACCCCTTTGAATAAAACATTTCAATACATTTCTATAATAACACAGTGCAACAGTGAAAAAAATGCACGGAGTCGACGGTATAGTTTCGATTGTACTACCAAAAGTAAGTCAAACCCTGTACTCGGTTTGGCCAATTTGACTACCAATTACTTTTTATGGACCTCCAAAGATTTTGAAAATCAGTGCACCACTCAAAAAAAGGTATCCTCAGTTTTTTGGGCAACAGCTAATTCAGACATGATGATATTCACCCCTATCGGGTAAAAAATGCGAACATTTTATTCGGCCGGAATTTTTTTTCGCCCGAACAACAATTTGCTATCGTGAATGTCACTTGAATTATTTTTCCCTCCCGCCAACTTTCAACGAAATCTGATGAACAAGGTGAACGGTTCCATCAAACAGCATTGCCATTTGAGTTAAGCTAATTAAGACGGCTTATAAATGTTTACGTATATAGAAAATTTTTTACAATTTCTGACATGTTTGTTTCTAGATGTAGATGGAAGGGGTCTCCCGATGCCGTAATGGCAGAAATTTGCGGGCGCACAAAAAATATATTTGAAGAGCCAGATTTCAAATAAAGGACAAATCAAATGAAAGTAGGGGGTGGAAAACAGGAAAGTAAAGACTATGATGAATATACATATGTGATAATAATTATGACGATGAATATGATTATGGCGAATAGTTTTATATGTTTACTGACCTCTGATGAAAACTCAAAGTCTTAAAAATTGTTTACATACGTTATATTTAAAATCAAGGAACTGTCACGACATATATTTGTAAGTATAGGTGTGTTCATTTACAGAAAATTATCACTTATTTTCGATAATTATTACTAGTAAGTGTTCACGTACACAAAAAATTAGCAGCTAGAGAGCCAAAAGGGAGCGTAATATGTTTAGAAACAAAAAGGTTTCTGATAATAGGTGTGTTCATTTACAGAAAATTATCACTAATTTTCGATAATTATTACTAGTAAGCGTTCGCGTACACAAAAAATTAGCAGCTAGAGAGCCAAAAAAGAGCGTAATATGTTCAGAAACAAAAATGTTTCTGATAATTTCTACTAGTAAAAATTTTACTATCAGAAATTATTCAAACAGTCTTTCTGTCATTATGCTTTGAAAAAAAATTAAAGTTTTAAATTTTTATAAGTTTACAATAACAAAATACATTTGCTTGCAAGTTTTGACTGTAAAAGTGTTCATTTACTTTTAAATATTTTTGAGAGCAATTTTGATAATATTTCTTTTTACTCTCTCGTTGCTAGTAATTACTGGAAAGTTATTGAACACAACTACAACTATAATGACGGAAAGACTGTTTGAATAATTTCTGATAGTAAAATTTTTACTAGCAGAAATTATCAGAAACATTTTTGTTTCTAAATATATTACGCTCTTTTTTGGCTCTCTAGCTGCTAATTCTTTGTGTACGTGAACACTTACTAGTAATAATTATCGAAAATAATTGATAATTTTCTGTAAATGAACACACCTTATGCTTTGAAAAAAATTTAAGTTTTAAATTTTTATAAGTTTACAATAACAAAATACATTTGCTTGCAAGTTTTGACTGTAAAAGTGTTCATTTACTTTTAAATATTTTTGAGAGCGATTTTAAAAATATTTCTTTTTACTCTCTCGTTTCTAGTTATTACTGGAAAGTTATTGAACACAACTTATAAATAAAAAAGTATGTTAAAAATAAATAATTCTTGCATATGAGTTTTCAAAACATTAAACACTTTTGACATTTTGAAAACAAAATTTAGGTGTTCTTATGAGGGACCTGAGAATCTGGAATTATTTTTGAGTTTTTAAGAAAAAAAAACAGTCAGAAGGAAATATTGGAGAGTTAAGTAAAGTATACCAACTTGATGATATTGAACTAAATTTTTAGAAAATCAAATGCTTTTTAAATTTTTTTTCAGAAGAAATAGTTATTAATAATTTTTTATTTGAACTTTTTTGGCAAAATTAAACATTATTTTTTGATTTTGTTTTGAGCCAAAATAATTAACATTTTCAGATAATTGGCAGAAATAATAATTATCTTCTGTTTTTAATTTTTTTCCAGAAAATTTAATTTTTTTGATTTGGATTGTTTTCTTAAAAACATCAAAAATAATTATTATTTCTGTCAAATTAGAAAATAATAATTATTTCTTCAAAAAATCAAAAAAAAATGATTATTTCTGTTTCAAAAATTAAAATCAGAACATAATTACTTATTCTTTGGTTTTTATTTTTTTTGGCACAATAATTATGGTCCCTGCCTCCCAACTACCAATCATCATTAGTTTTAAGACCATACTTGACCCGCTCTAATAATTTTGGGTCCTGGCTAAATAAAATGATTTTAAGTCTGCCAAAAACAAATGTATTGCTACTGCGTAGTATTATTGTGCTACGTTTTATTTGAGAGTTCAAAAAATTTTGTAAGCATAAGGTCTGGAGGGCTATTATGTAATTCGATTCAAATCGAAAAAGCTTTCGAAAGGAATTTTCGATTCGAAAGAAAATTTGTATTATCTAATACGATTAAAATATAAATAGTTTCAGGAAATAATTTAAGGAAAATATCAGTTGCTGCCGAATTTAAACATGTATAAACAAACTTTTAAAATTTGCGAAAAATTTCTAAAAATGGAAAATTTTTAATAAAAAATCTAAATTTATTTCCGAACGTTCGTAAATAAATATTCGAAAATCGTACAACATAATTTAATTTGCAGGAATTCGAAAGATTTTCGATTCGAATCGAATTACATAATTACC
This sequence comes from Melanophora roralis, assembly GCA_963583895.1. Classification (NCBI taxonomy): domain Eukaryota; kingdom Metazoa; phylum Arthropoda; class Insecta; order Diptera; family Rhinophoridae; genus Melanophora; species Melanophora roralis. The sequence goes on from OY757190.1 coordinate 5,164,781, forward strand.
CCCCTGGTATTTTTATTAGGATGACGCTCTAGACAGATGACCCAGGGTCATTATTTTTTGATCGACTTTACTATGCGTGTTTTATGGCTAAAATTTATTTATTTATTTTATTTTATTTTTTATTTATTTTTATTTTTTAAATTTTTTGAAAATAATTTTTTTATATATGTATATAACATATTTTTATATTGGATTTTTCTACATACATACAGTGTCGGACAAAACTAAAGCACCGATTCTTGCTTATTAAGAAACTTTACAATAACATGAAAAAAATGCATATTTTATAAAAAATATTATTATATACAAGAGAATTAACTCTTTACATATTAAAAACAAAGAAAGAAATTCTGTAAATAAAAAGAAATTGTTATTTATTTATTATTTATGCAAGAACATCCAAGAATGCAGGGACAAAACAAAGGCACGTAACCTTGAATATTTCTTATTGCTTTTAAAAATAAAAAACTGCTTACAAAAAATGCCGTTATTTTTGGTTTAAAGATCAAATCAAGTCCGCATTGAAAAGGTTTTCATTTAATTTTTAGTAATTTTCGTTCTTTCAACTCGTTGTGGTCGTTTTTTTTTTAATTCACTTATCAAATGGCCCGAAATAAATATTCAGAGCATTTTAAAGGAAAAATTATAGCTGATTTTAATAACGGTCAATCCATAACCTTAATATCAAAAAAATTTGATATTAATCACAGCGTAATATCAAGAATAATAAGCCGTTTTCGTTCTTCGGGCACTTTGGCTACAGAACATAAAGGTGGACGTCCACGAAAAACTAGCAAACGGGATGACCAGGCTATAATACGTTTGTTAAAAAAAGATCCATTTATGTCCTCAACAACCATTGCCTCACAATTATCATTAAAAGTTACTCCCAGAACAATCCGAAGGCGAGCTGTGGAAGGTGGCTTAAAAGCTTACAAAAGTGTAAAAAAACCCTTTATATCACGAAAAAATAGACTGGCCAGGATTGAATTCGCAAGGGAGCACATTAATTGGACTACCACACAATGGAATACTGTGCTTTTCTCCGATGAATCAAAATTTAATTTAAAAGGTTCCGATGGATTAAGACTAGTTAGGAGACCGAAAGGCCAACGTCTTAATCCACGTTATACAAAAGGTACATTTAAACATGGCGGCGGGAACGTTTTGGTCTGGGGATGTTTTTCAGGCCACGGCATTGGTCCAATTCATAGAATAAATGGAATAATGGACCGTTTTCTTTATAAGGACATCCTGGAAAATGTTATGCTGCCACATGCAGAGGAGGAAATGCCGATTAAGTGGAGATACCAACAAGATAATGACCCCAAACACACATCTAAGTGTGTAAAAGAGTGGTTCGTTAACAACAAGATTAATGTTTTGAGATGGCCAGCGCAATCTCCAGATCTCAATCCCATAGAAAATCTATGGGAGATTGTAGATCGAAAAATAGTCCGCGATAACTGCAAAAATTTTGATGAGCTCTTCAAGAATGTAGAAAATGCCTGGAATAGCATTTCTTCTGAAGTGTTAGCCAGTTTAATAGACTCCATGCAACGAAGATGTGCAGAAGTTTTAAAAAATAATGGATACGCCACAAAATATTAAGTTATTTTGACCTTCTGAATATTAAACTAACTATGTGCTTTAGTTTTGTCGCCTCCAAATAACGCTTTTTACCCTTTTTTTTTAATTTTATTATGTTAAGTGAAGAATTATTGTTGCTTTTGTTTTATTTTAAAATTTTTTATAATAATACTAACAAATGAATAAATTTAAATGTTGTTAAATAACAATTTAGCTTAACTAATTACGATTTATTACTATGAAGGATTTGGTGCTTTAGTTTTGTCCGACACTGTATGTGTACATTTAATGTTTAAAAACTTAATTCGCATATCGCATACTTAATCATAAACAGTCACAACTCAAAATTACTATAGTTCAAAAGACGCTGCTTTGCGTTTTATAAAATAATGGTTGTTATAACCAAATGTAGTTTAATTAATGATTACTTTAATAAAAAAAATTGGTTTAAGAAAAAGGGTATTTTTAAAAAAAAAATTTGTGTTATGACTGTTATATAATTTAGTTTGCGATGCCTTTGTTTATATAATAAAACTTAATGCCCTTGATGCTCAAGAAAAAAAGAGAATCTTTTATACGAAAACAACTGCACCCACACTAACATAGTAACGTTTATATATGTAAACCCAGTTTTAAATTATGTTATGATAATGTAAATGTTAATTCAAGTAGTGACCGACATAATTATTTTACAAATGTTAATCATTAGATGTATATAATGTATTTGTATGTAAATTATTAAAATTTATACAAAGAAAAAAATAAAAAAAAAATACTAAAGGTCACAATGTAAATCTTGTATAATATATTAAAAATTATAACAAAAAAATGTTTGTAAATAACTACAAAAATATGCATATTCATATAAACATATTTACAAAGAAAAATAATAAATAAATAAATAATAATAAAACCATATTTACATATTTAAATAAAACAACAAATTTGAATTTTTTTTTTTTGAAAAGAAGAAGCAGTGTAAAATCATTATTTTATATATTTATTTTAAGTAACTATGTTTTATGTATCTTTGATAATTTTTTTTGTTTTTTGGCCTTTAGTTTTTTAAACTAATTTGAAATTAATAATTTTTTTAAGTTTACTTTCTATCAGATTCCACATAAGTATCCATATAATCGTTTAGCACACGCAAGGCTTTGGGTGGTAAAAATCGTGAAAACTTTTCCATACTTGTGTACAAGCGGGGTATGCTGGCCTCTTCCATACCGGTGCGTTGAGCTTGAATAATTGATGCAGCTGCTTGTTTGGGATTAACCATTTTCATAAAAGGAAAACGAAATTTAGGATTCTTGCATAAGCCGGTGTCCACCATATAGGGATAGATTCTAGTTAATTTAATCTATTGAAAAAATTATATTAAAATAATAAAAAGATATTGATAAAACAAATGGTAATACTTGTGACTGAGGATACAGTTTATGTAGTTCTTCTTGCATGGCCTGCATCAAACCGCGCACAGCAAACTTGGTACCACAGTAGGGCACCAAATTGGGCAAACCAAATAAACCGGCACAAGAGGAAAGTGCAACAATATGACCTTGATTACGTTCAATCATATCGGGCAAGAAAGCTTGAAGAATCTGCAGGAATATTAAGATATTTGAGACTTTAGAATTGAGAATGTTAATTTTCTTAACTTTTATTTTTTTATACAAATTTTATATTTTTTTAACAATTTTTATTTGTTTTAAATTCTTAGCAATTTCTAAATTACAAAAAAAAATTTAATTGGCTGTTTCTAAAAATCTTTGACTCACCCAGAAATGAGCTAAAACATTGACATCATACATAAGTCTTATTTCTTGTTCAGTATGTTCTAACAATGGATGACAAGGCATAATGCCAGCGTTATTTACCACAATGCCAATAAAACCATGTTCCTTTTTTATCCTTTCGGCAAGAGCAATAATTTCATCGCGACTAGCTACGTTACAACTGTCAAAAAAAATAAAATAAAATAAAAATTAAATTTAACTTTAATCATATGTATGTACGGACTCACGTATAACCAAAAGCACTGCCACCAGCTTCTTTAATCTCCTTAACAGTTTGATTATTATTCTTTTCATTTATATCAACGCAAATAACTTTGGCACCCAAAGTGGAATACTGAAGAGCCAACTGCTTGCCAATGCCGTGACCGGTGCCCGTAATAAAAACAAATTCTCCTGTAACATTTGTTTCTTCTTTGTGCAAAAATGACCTGATAATTGTCTCAATTGTGATAAACCAAAACTTAATGTTTACAACAATAAATTCAATAACACTTTGAATTACGGTCATGTAGTCTATTTGGAAGCTAAAAAGTTAAAAAAAACACAAATTTTTAAAAGAATTATTGAATTTTTTTTAAATACACGTGCATAAGTACATAAGTAGGTAGGTATGTACATAATTATGTACGTTTATACTGAAACGCATCAATAGAGCGTAAATAAATTTTAAATTTAATAGATTTTTAAATGATTTTTCATTAATAATTTCACCTTTAGAACCAGTTCTCAAGCAATGCCACAAATACCGAAATAAGTTGCATTTTTAAGCAACTTAAAATTAAATTTTTATATATTTTATTTAAACTGAGTGAGTACATTTTATTTTTTGTTTATTAATACTCAGCTTATTTCAAATAACATATAATTGTAATTAAAAAGTTTAATGCGTACTTATGTAAGTAAGTACCCAGCAAAAACTTAGTCATTACTAAACAATCTACTTTTCAATGGCTACTAATTACATACCGTCTGTGTTATTTATAAGTTATCATTTAATTGTTCATTTATCAGCTGATTTTTTTATAATTTAAATAAGAGTTTTTAACTTTAATCAGCAATTTTAATTCAAATTTACATACACAATATTTGTTTGTTTACCAAGATGATAAAATTTGTATTTTATATGACATAAAAGTAATTACTTATTAAAGTCCTTCGTTGTAAGCGAGGGTGGTAAGTACTTATCTAACTCCCTGCTTGTAATGGATTAAGGCATTTACCTTGACCATGACTTTGACCCCAATGGCATCGGTGTGTTAAGGTAATGAGTTGAAATGCCAGTAACTAAGTAATGCAAATGCAATTTATTAGCATTTAGCTTAAAGTAATTTAAGTTTTCATACCGTCAGCCAAACTTATAGTATCTCCACATTTTTTTGTCAAAAATTTAATGTCAAATTTCAGCATTAATTTAAAAAAAAATGTGTAAGAATTAGTCAAACATTTTTGTAAGATTATGTGCCATATTAACCTAAAAATTTACCAGGAGAACAGGACAATGCCAGCGACCATCTTAATTGTTGGAATATCTGCTTTAAAGGTATAAGAAAGTTTTACGGCTCATTGATGCTTAGTTCTTGACAAAATACAGCAGCTTCAAATCTTCCTTCCATCTTGAACTTAGCCCTGTTCTTCATAGTTGAATCTGGCTTTCTTATTAAGCTTAGTTTCGGGGCCAAATAGTCACTACTATATTTTTATTGCGTAGATAGAACCACGACTCTATAAAATATAAATATATTTTTGGGATTCTATTCTATCCTAGTAGATTTCAAAATATCCACCTTTTCATCTTCTAAGGACTAATAATCCATCATAAATTTTTACGATACAATTGCTGTTGAAAATCATAAGTAAACATTGGTATATAAACTACTGAGATGTCCGCATAAAACTGCATTAGCCCATCATTCATGAAAAAACATGTATCTCAAGAAGTGATCTTATTTCACAAGATAACTTTGAAACGACGAACGAAATATATAAATGTGAGTACATATGTATGTGTGTATGTTTTTATGCACCAAGTATATAACTACGTAAATTACGTCATATGTTACTAAAAATTATCCTCGGTTTGCGTATCTAATTGAGACCAAAAAAACCCGACGCAAATCGAAGCACGAATTTTCATAAATTGGTTTTCATTTAATTAGTTCCGAGATCTATAATTTTAACTTAAAAATAAGATAATAAACTAAACAATTCTTTCTTGTGGAACAAATTAATTTTATTAAAGAAAGGGGTAGTTTCTTCATATATTCACCCTTATTGTGTTTGGCGTTGGCGTAGTCGTTTTTAGTTTTTTGGTACCGTCTAACAAAAACGCCAATGCTATATGAATAGCATCCTTGTCGTTTTTGTGGCGTATTCGACAACTTTCGACACGACTACGCCAAACACAATAAGGCCCATTAACATTCTTTACAACTGATTTAAAAGGTTTTGCATCGTTCCACAGTAGAAGAAATCGTCGTAGCGCTTTTGATATATCTCGGAAATTTTAGCAGCTATGGAAAATACGCACGTACACATTTGTTGAATATAAACAGGGGGAGAGGTAGCTCTCATGAAAATTAAACATTTGTTTTAATTTTTGATGCGGTCTTTCTGTGATACCATCTATAGCGTTTGTCGATTTCAAATCTTTAAGGCAGTTTAATTATGATTTATTATTTTTAAAGCTTTGACTTCGGCCTCCACAAAGTAAATGATATTTACGTTTCCAAAACCAGATGATTCATTTTTATACCAATAAAAACTATAGACTTATGTGAGGGGTATATGAAAATTTAGGCACTCCTACTTGTTTGTCTTGCTTGTTATCTCTGAACTCAAATTCATCTTTTATTTACACTTAGAATGTATTATCAATAAGTATTTACATTTTTCAGATTTTATCATAAATTATAAATTAGAGTCATAATACATATTTATTGTAAATTTTGTTTATGAAATCGACTACCCCTTCACAGCTAGTTCACTCTGTATTAAGCACGAAAACAAAAGCACTAGTGTCAAGCATATACTTTTTTATTCAATTGTATTTCTAAAATTTTATTTAAGCAATTGATCTAATTTATAAATTGCAAATTTAATTTTTTTGTGCCATTAAGTATGTGTAATCAAAAAGGTTTAAAAATTATTGATATACTTGCGAAAGCATGTAGTATAAAGTTTTAAAGCTCACTGCTGGGAAAATATTACGAAAAAAGCAAAAAGAAAAAAAAACCAAGATCCGTTGGTCTCTGGTATATTGACAGAATAAAAAGGATTTGATAAATTTCGAAATTTTTAATTTTCTGAAAGAGCCAGTAAATCACTTACTATGTGTTGCAGCAAAATATTTAGAATAACTTTGACTTAAATTGCAACTACTAACGACTTACCACCATCAGGCAATCTTTACATACATACATATTTACATTAGACTCAAACGGGAACTCCCCTGTTTCTGTTTTAGCTTGTACCAATATTTTCCTATAAACAATGCAAATCAAAGCACTTACGGCGCAACTTTGACGCAATGCAATGCAAACTGAAACAAAAACGAGGCAACTAGGAAACGACACAAACCGTAGCGACGCAAACCGGGGTATTGCTGTAATATAATGCTTTCGTAACAACTACTATACATTATGTATAACTGTATAATGATCTTAGATATTATATTGTTATTTAAAATACATATAAGAATTTTTAATATATGTACATTAATTACATGTTTGTTTTCATGTATTTATTACAACAATTATTATTATTTTTCTATTACCTCCCCTTATGACTGAGTTGAATAATTTAACAATGTTATCTTAAATTTAAAATATAAATATGTACGTCCATATGTACCTAATTTACAAAATAAAAACTAGGTTTCATAATTCTACAAATAGATGTTTGTAGATACATATTAAAGTACATACTAATGACGTATTGCACTTTGACTTAAACTTTACTAAATTATTTTGAGATAAAATTCAAATAGAAAAACATCTGTATTTGACAAAACAATTTTAAAATTATTCCATATATTATAGGTGGAGTGTAAGTACAATAGAATTTTAAATTTGTAAAACCAACAGTAACAAAACGGCATTTTGTGTTTGTTTTGGTTGTTGTAACATTCACAAGGTCAGTCCAGTCCCATCTTTAGTCAAAAAGATAAGCTAATTTAGTGCAGTTGTTTAATTTGAACAAGTAATGCCCCTCCTTAGGTATGTAAGTTTAAATAAACTTTGTAATTAGATTAGCGACAGGCAACATAAATTACTATTTTATTTAGGGAATTCACAAGGTGTTCTATTATGTCGTCATAATTAGGGGATTCACAAGGTGTTCTATTTGTCCTATTGTCATAAAATTTCAACAATTGTTTAAAAACATTTGCCAACTATTGAACACTCGGCGCAGGTGTATTTGATGTTGTTGTGACAATTTAATAAGCATATTAAACGACGTAGTATTTTTTAAGAAGTATTTTTGTATAAAAGACAAAAAAACCATTGTGAAATTTTATAAAAATATGACAATAGGACATAATAGGACACCTTGTGAATCCCCTAAATGTTATAAAATTTAACTGATTTCGAAAGTGCACCCTTTACCGGAATTACTATATTTTTAATAGAAATTTTTATTTCCAAAATAAACTTAATACTGAATAAAAAAAATTTGTTAAAGGTTAGAGAAAGTTAAAAAAAATAACTATAAAATGTAGAAAAAAAATTAAAAATTAATTTGAACAATAAATCTAAAATATCGTTAACAGACCAACAAATTCTTAATCTTTAATGATTTTTGGATTTAAAAAGAAATGAACTTTGCATACGGTATTCAACAATACTTAAATAATGTTTTCGATTACTGATAAGAATATCATTTGTAATCATGCAAATAGTCAAATACAAATGGTAAGAAATCTACTTCTTTTTTCAGAGACGGTAACAATAACGGTGATTTTCTTTCTCTTGAAGTAAAGAGTAGAAAAAAATTTTCTAATAATAATAAGTTCAAAGTAATTATTTTTGTTAATTTTTTTTTAATACAAAAAGTTTAAAAGGCATACGGTTATATCAGGCTTAAGACGATTATGTGGTTGGCTTTCCTTCATTTCTCTTTCAGACCAATTATAAATAAAAATTCCTCGGGGTGTTTTTCCTTATTCTCTGTTCCCCTTTTCTAAATAAGTTTTCCCCAAGAAATTGCTTACTTTTCCTACAGACTACACGGCTTAAAGCAAAAGAGCTCATTGCGAAAATTCGAAATTCCCCGGTTTTCGTAGAAAAAGAGAATTTTATATTTCGGGAAAATTAATTTCCCGGGAATATTTATAATTGGGAAGATTATGTTTTTTTGACCGAAAAATTTTTTTTGGCCCCTAATTTTTTCCTTAAATAAAAGTTTATTTATTATTGCTGAGAAAGAAATTTCAGCTTTACGACTTTTTTTACTTATAATTTAACCACTGATTAAAAACAAGCATTTTTATTCGTACAATAAGTAAATAAAAATTTATTATTAATTTTATTGTGTTTTGGCCAGTAAAAGAGTGCCCATTTTTATCAATAAATTTTATTTTTAAATTATGATTATGATACGATTTGACAAAAGAGAATAATAATTTTTTAATTTGATTATTAATAATTATTGTTGTTTTGTGATTTTTAAAAAAACTAAAAAAGTAATAATTATTTCTGACAAAAAATCAAAAATCAAAAAATAATAAAAATAATTATTTTAAGATTTTATTTTTATATTTATTGTGGCTCCTGGTAATTATAAATCATATGAAAAAATTAAAAAAGCTTGTTTTAAAAAAACAAGAATTTTCGAAACGTTTTTGTTTAAAGATTTTCTACAATTTTGTAAAAATAAAGATATTAATTAATTTTTTTATTAATTAAATTTTGTAAAAATTTATTTATTTTATTAAAAGTTTTAGATTTGCTTTGATCGCTTTTAAATATATAAGAGAATTATTTTTATATTGATCTATTCCCTGTCTAAGAAATTTGTCTGAGTCGATAAAGCAATGTCCACCCTCTTTTCTGGCTAAGTGTTAATGTTGATCCTGTTAATATCTTATTTTTATTTATTTATCTGTTTATTTTTATTTTTGCAATAGATATTATTTTTTGGTTGTATTTTTTCGTATTTGTAGTTTTTTTATATGTATTGTAAATTGTTAAAAATTGATTAAAAAAAATTAAAAAAAGATTTATTTTGCCAAAAAATAATAAATATTTTTTCCAAAAAAAATATTATTTAAAAAAATTGTTATTATTTTTTAAGATCTATTTTTTGTACCTGCTACAAACACGTGCAGTTCTTTTAAAACTACAATTTAGGGATTTAAAAAAACACGTCAACGTAAAGTCAACTCAGCTATACCACTTTTTCTACTTAACCTCCTTTTGCAGGGCTCTGAAAACATTTCAAAGATTTTGTCAAATATTGTTTTTTATTTAAATTGAAATTTGCGGAAAAAGTATGAAGCTTAAAATAAACCTTCCTAATGTTAAGTTTTGCTTTAAAATTTAAAAAATTAGACTTAAAAAACTTTTTTAAATCTAATTAAATAATAAAGGCTCCCAATGTTTGGGAGTTATTTCATAAAAGTCACAAAAAAGTGAAATAACTCCCAAATGAAATAACTCCCAACAAAACTGAAATAACCCCCAATTACAAAAAAAATAATTGTTTTATGAAATAAGTCCCAACGGAAATGAAATAACTCCCAACAATAATGAAATAACTCCCAACGAAAATGAAATAACTCCCAACGAAAACGAAATAACTCCCAATTAAAATACATACATATATATAATGCGAAAACCTTTTGTATCCATAAATTAGATGTTACTAACAAAAAATTATTTTCTAAACAAACAAACCAAATGACTGCCGGCCTCCGTCTGGACGCAGGATAAGTTAACTCTCGTGGATCGAACCGCCGGCTTCGTTACAGCTTTAGGACAGGCGCGTGGACTTGAGGCACCTTTTTGTTTAAATAGTTTTTTAATAAAAAAGAGTTATTTAGATAGGCGGCCTTCGGCCGGGCGCAAGGAAAGAATAATCCAGTGGATTCGAACCGCCGGCTTCGCAGTAGCCTTCGGCCGGGCAATGGACTTTAAGCTCTACTGCTTTCCATATAAAGCTTCGCCAAATAAAACATGAATTTTATGACACTTTAGTTATGAAGCTGCAAATACTTCCAATGTACTACAGTTTAAAGTATGTATATTCCCCGGCCGAAGGCTACTGCGAAGCCGGCGGATCTAATCCACTGGAGTTTTTTTTCCTTGCGCCCGGCCGAAGGCCGGCTATATATGCCACTTTTTTTAAACCCAAAATGTTCAATTCATTGTCACCTTTTGTATCCATAAATAAGATATCACTAACGTAAAATTATTTTCTAAACAAACAAACCAAATGACTGCCGGCCTCCGTCTGGACGCAGGATAAGTTAACTCTCGTGGATCGAACCGCCGGCTTCGTTACAGCTTTAGGACAGGCGCGTGGACTTGAGGCACCTTTTTGTTTAAATAATTTTTTAATAAAAAAGAGTTATGTAGATAGCCGGCCTTCGGCCGGGCGCAAGGAAAAAAACTCCAGTGCATTCGATCCGCCGGCTTCGCAGTAGCCTTCGGCCGGGCAATGGACTTTAAGCTCTACTGCTTTCCATATAAAGCTTCGCCAAATAAAACATGAATTTTATGACACTTTAGTTATGAAGCTGCAAATACTTCCAATGTACTACAGTTTAAAGTATATTCCCCGGCCGAAGGCTACTGCGAAGCCGGCGGATCGAATCCAATGGAGTTTTTTTTCCTTGCGCCCGGCCGAAGGCCGGCTATATATGCCACTTTTTTTTAACCCCAAAATTTTCAATTCATTGTCACCTTTTGTATCCATAAATTAGATATCACTAACGTAAAATTATTTTCTAAACAAACAAACCAAATGACTGGCGGCCTCCGTCTGGACGCAGGATAAGTAAACTCTCGTGGATTAAACCGCCAGCTTCGTTACAGCTTTAGGACAGGCGCGTGGACTTTAAGCACCTTTTTGGTTAAATAATTTTTTTAACAAAAAGGAGTTATTTAGATAGCCGGCCTTCGGCCGGGCGCAAGGAAAAAAAAACTCCAGTGCATTCGATCCGCCGGCTTCGCAGTAGCCTTCGGCCGGGCATTGGACTTTAAGCTCTACTGCTTTCCATATAAAGCTTCGCCAAATAAAACATGAATTTTATGACACTTTAGTTATGAAGCTGCAAATACTTTCGATGCACTACAGTGTAAAGTATATTCCCCGGCCGAAGGCTACTGCGAAGCCGGCGGATCGAATCCACTAGAGTTTTTTTCTTTGCGCCCGGCCAAAGGCCGGCTATATACCCACGGTTTTAAAACCCCAAAACTTTTAAATAAATGTCACCTTGTATACTAGCGTGATTAAATTTTTTTAAATGCTCTGGTATATACACTTGCTTTTAGTAAAATGAAATAACTCCCAATAAAAATGAAATAACTCCCAACAAAAATGAAAAAGCTCCCAATAAAAATGAAATAACTCCCAATAAAAATGAAATAACTCCCAATGATAGAAAATGAAATAACTCCCAACAAAAATGAAATAACTCCCAACACTTTGAAAAAATGAAATAACTCCCAACAAAATTTCATTGGGGGTTATTTCATTTGGGAGTTATTTCATTATGAAATAACTCCCAATGAAAAATAATGAAATAACTCCCAACGCATTGGGAGTTATTTCATTATGAAATAACTCCCAATTTGTATGGAAAAAAATTGGGAGTTATTTCATTTTTTCATTGGGAGTTATTTCATTTGGGAGTTATTTCACGGTACCTTAAAGGTTTATTTAAACATGAAATGTTCAACAAAAAAATTGTGGGAGGCTGCCAATAAATAATTGTTGCATTTTGAAATTTAACACCCCACGCTATTTTACAACAACGTTTTCGATTTTGTTATAAACTTTATTGTTTATTTTTTAAATCATATAATATTGTTATTTAAACCAAAAGCTTTGTAAACTTTTAAACAACTTCTATAGAACAAAATCTTTGAAAATCAATTGTTATATACTTTGCAATCTCGTTTTCGTTTAAAATTTGGGAAAATTTTATAAAATGTTTTATATTAATTTAAAAATTTAACAGTTTTTTTTTATTCTAATTCATATATAATATATACTTATGTGCTGTTTATAGAACAAAAAGGTGAAACGTCGTGGAGGTTTTCTGTGTATTTTGTTACTGTAACAAAAACAAAACCAAAATACATACAAAGCCTTTCGTTTTGTATAAACAGCACATAACTACCAAAATTCAACTTTTGGTTGAAAAGAGCTTTTAATAAAATCCAAAACGTCTTTCATTCGGTAAGATTTAATTTTCAAAAAAATATTTTCAATAAACAATTAATTATATCCTTCACGCAGTGATAAGGGTTTGTCATTTCGTTTGTAGCTTCTACAATATTTTCTTGCGACCCCATAAAGTATATATATTCTGGATCTTAATAGATAGAGAGGGAGCTGACTATGTTTTGAAATCAAGTTTCCGGAGTCAAGTAAAGCCGTCCGGAGTAGGTATTGGTGTCAAGTTATTTGAAATATTCCTAAGACAATCCCTTTTTAACCCATTTTTTTAAGAAAAAAATCCATGCATATATCCCTCAATATCTCAGTAAATACGGCCAATGTTGCCACAAAACTTGTCATGGTTTCTTTGAAGACGGGGAAATTAATATGGGGAATTTTTTTAGATAGGATCAGGGGTGGTGCTAACCCCCTGCGCTTAATCTAATAAACTAAAATATTGACTCTTAACTAGCATTTTTGAAAATTTAACAATAATCGATTTAAAATTTCCCCCAGAAACTATTTGCACAATAATGCCTACACTTTGGAAAAAAAATAGTTGGATAGGAGCAAAACGGGTGGAACCCCCAATTTAAAAGAACAATTTTTATTACAGTCTTGACAGGAAATATCTCGGAAATAATTGGAGCTATCGACCTCAAACCTTTTATAAGGTACTTCCTTCATGATTTTGTTTCTTTATTCAAAATACAGTTTTTTTTATTTTCTTTAAAAAAAAAAACTTTATATAAAGCTGCTCGGTACAAAGCCATTTTATGTTTATATTCACACTTTGAAAATAATCTGGGTAGATCAGTTGACTTGGTATACAAAATAAAGAATGTGAAGGGTATACAAGATTCGACACAGCAGAATATATCGCTCTTACTTATTATTTTTATAATAATAAAAACAAAATATTAATTTCAATCATTTTTCTTTAATAGATTTCATTTGTTTGTTCAACCTTTTGTAGTTCAAATTTTAAATATTTTAAAAGTTTTTTAAGTTTGAACACAAAGATTTATTAATAAAATTTTAAAATTTTTATTATAAATAAATTTTATTTATTTGTCTTTTCGATATTTGCCTACCATCGGCGGGCATCTTCAGAAATTAAACAATAAGTTACAACTAAAAAATGTACTTAAATATTGCAATTTTGTTATATTGAAAATTTATTTCAATAATTTTAATGTCTTTTTACATTTTTTTTTTGGCTTAAAAAAATGATTTCAAAGTTAGTCACGTATCGTCAGCTGAAATGCCAAACCACGTAACTGCATTTTTTAAAATTTTATGGGAGAAGCAAAAACAATTTTTAAATAGCAAAGGCAGTGTTTGTAATTTGTTTCTTATTTTCAAATTTTATTTAAACATTAAAACAATTTATTGTCATTTGCCTTTTAATAAAATATAGTCAAATATAAAAAGATCGATTTGGGATTTTTTTTAATTTCGGCTAACGATGTAGTCCTTTTTCTTTGCTTTAATATTTTTCTGTTGTACTTTATTTAGTTGTAAACAACTTTTAAATTGATTTTTAATAAATTTTTTTTCGATAAAAATGTTCTTTTAAAAGTTAGTTAACAAAAAAATTTATATATAAAAATAAATTTACAACAAAATAAAGTACAACCAAAGAAAAAAGAAAAGAAAAAGGACTAATATGTAATTAAAAAACGTTTTCTTGGCCTAGAATTCATTAGGCACATGTAAGCGTATAAGTAATTTCCCACAAAACAATTTAATTGCCAAATGAAAAATCCAATAATTTTGTTTTATTTCACAGTTATTACCTCTTGTGTGTTTCAGCCATATTTATTGTTGTTGTTTTAGTTTTTATTTGTTTTAACTTTTTCCAAACACTTTAAGCATGTATAAACGTGTGTTTCTGGTTTTTTGTTTGTCTTAACGTTAAACAAATTGAACTGTTTTCTACCGTTTCCCAATATAAACTGAAATTCTAAAACATTAAACTAAGTAGAACTAAATTTTTGAATTTTATTTTCTGCCGGCCGCTGTTGTTTTACTTTAGTAAATGCGTATGTATGTATGCACGTTTGCGAGAGCTGTTTTACTTTGTTTATTATCGTTGCTATTGCTAGATTTGTCTGTATAATTATTGTTTTCAGATACTGATAACATTTGTATTGTAGCGATACTTTTACGATATGATAGGCTGCGTCCTACGCCACTAAATAGGCGGCATCACATACATTAATTTACATACATTTTAACATATACTACATATGAATGTTTATATGTAAATGTCGAATACTCATTATAAGGGCAACCAAAAATATGCAAAATCATATTTTTTTGTGTGTCGCATTGACCTTTAATGTTGTTTTTCATTCGTTTTAGAACTTTTGAAAAATTTTTCCACTGATTTGTTAGGACATATTTTTGCATATTTTACATATAACAGCATATTTTGGCATATATTTTCTTTAAGAGTGTATTTTTTTAGACCCGGTTTTTAAGCATTTTTTGAACTTTTTATATTTAATTAAAAAATAACAAAAAACCTTTCGAGTGTTCATTGCCACATTTTGTTAGCTCTTTGCTTATTTATTTAGTTATTTATTTTGAAGCGAAATATTATCATCCGTTTCAGAACTTTCGCAAAATATTGGCATCAATATGTTAAATCATATTTTCGCATATTTTGCATATAACATCATATATTGACATATTTTTTTTTAACGCATATACTTTAAATAACCCGTTTTTTTAGGAATTTTCTGTTTTTATACCCTTCACATAGTGATAAGGGTATATATCAGTTTGTCATTCCGTTTGTAATTTCTTTATTATTCATTTGCGACCCCACAAAGTATACATATTCTGGATCCTTATAGATAGGGAAGTTGATATAGCCATGTCCGTCTGTCCGTCTGTCTGTCTGTCCGTCTGTCCGTCTGTCCGTCTGTTAAAATCAAGTTTCCGGAGTCAAATAAAAAGATACAGATCAGCTATTGGTGTCAAACTGTTAGAAATATCCCGCTAACAATCGCTATTTAAAATCAGCAAAATCGGTTTACTATTGACCGAGTTATAAGCGAAAACCCAGAGTAACCCATTTTTTTTAGGACAAAATCCGTGCATATATCCCTATATATCTCAGTAAGTATAGTCACTCTTCCCACAAAACTTGGCACGGATACTCCTAAAGAAGGGACGTAAATAATGGAAAAAGTTTTTTCAGATAGGACCAGGGGAAGGGGTATTTTTCCCACAATTGCAAAAATTTGGTGAAATATTTTATGCGCTATATCTCGGAAACTATAATAGCTATCGACTTAAAATGGGGGCAAACAAAGGGGTAGCTCCCATACAAATTAACGATTTTTATAAAAGATTCTATACGCTATATCTCGGAAACTATAACAGATATCGAAATCAAATGTTCTACAAGAAGCAATTGAACAATAAGGCCTACGCTTTAAACAAAAAAAAAAAATTTAGTGGGGGCAAAAAACGGTGTAGCTCCCATACAAATTAACAATTTTTATAAAATATTCGATACGCTATATCTCGGAAACAATAACAGATATCGAAATTAAATGTTCTACAAGAAGTAATTGAACAATAAGGCCTACGCTTTAAACAAAGAATTTTTTTAGTGGGGGCAAGAAAAGGGGTAGCTCCCATACAAATTAACGATTTGTATGAAATTTTCGATACGCTATATCTCAGAAACTATTACAGAAATCGACTTCGAATATTCTACAAAAAGTAATAATCAAATAATTCATACATTTTGGAAAAAAAGTTGGAGAAGGTTTTATAATATGTTATTTGCAGTACAAAATTACTCGACTGGGTATATTTAAAGACCAATGTGAAGGGTATATAAGATTCGGATCAGCCGAATATAGCGCTCTTACTTGTTTTATATTAAATTAAGAAACCCCAACAAATAATCTTTCGAGTACTCCACCTTTTGCTATTCTTGTTTTGTTTTGAAACGAAAGGCATTCTGGTTTGCTTTGATTTGACAAAAACTCGATACTTGACTACTTTTAAACCCGTGTATTTTAACATTTTTTTTAACATCATTTAGGTTTCCCCATTTTTTATTGTGTATCGAAATTTTCGACAATGTTAATTTGTTATTTTGCAAACGCAACTTAAATTTAAATGCTACATTTTCGGATCCTTTATTTTAGTTCCTATAATTCTTATTTTTAAATCAAATGTTTTGAATTTTTGAAGCATACTTTTTTTAACCATGGTGAAATTGATCAGGTGGTGTTACGAGCACAGCTGGTCTACTTTTTTCATGCATAAATCAAGGCGGGGTTGTCAAAGTTGTTTGCTTTTACATATCTTTTTTGACACATGAGCAAAAGAAAACCACAACAAAATCGAAAATTTTATTTACTACAATTTAGTTGTAGAATCACGCATAAACCTCTTTTTTAAATCATGTTTTTGGTTTCCCTGCTCATTATTATACTTATGTTGTAATACTTGGTGTTTTCAACTCATTTGAGATGATCATCTTTAATGCATGAAATTGTCTCTATTTATATAGATTTTGATAAGTTAATGAGAACAAAAACAATAAAAAATATTCAGTAGCAACAAATTCGTTTAACATTGTTTCAAAACATACATATATACACACATACTTACTTACATAGATACGCGCTTATTTTTTATTTTTTATTTTTTTTTTTGTTGTTGTTTGACTTAACTGCAATTGTTTGAAGATGATAATCGCCGATCAAAGGTGACAAAAGTGCACCAATCTATGGTTGAATGTATTTCTTATATACATGCATACATTTGTATATGTACATAGGTATGATGCATTAATATTTAACAAGCCCGGATGCATGAAAGGGGAAACCTTATAAAAATACATAAGTACCTTCGTAAAAAATATTTTTTAAAATAAATAATTCCTTTTTTTGGATAGGACATAAACCTTAACAAATAATTGTTTAGCTTAACGGTCCTTGCAAAAAATGAAATAAACTTCATTTGTTTAAATTGGTTATACACCTTTAAGCTATCAAAATCGAGATTTTGATAAAATTACTTTTTACACAGCTACTTTGTCTTAAAATTTGAAAATCGCCTGTTTATAGCAATGGGGGGGCTTTTTATTTTTAAGTGCCAACAATAACTATTTTTTATATATTCAAAAGTGTTTTTGTTATCATATCTAATCATAGAAAATAATAAAAAATTGTATTTATTTAATAAAATGAATTAAAAAAAATACGAATACATAACTATGTGCTGTATATGTATGTATAAATACGTACTTAGTGGACTACGGTTGTTTAAAAAGCGTATAAATGATATTGAACTTGTGGTTTTTTGGTGCCTTTTTAGTTTTTTATTGTTTTTTTTACAACAACGAAAGTAACCCTAATAAAAAAACATCATAAACAAATGAACTTTGATTTAAAATAATTTTGTTTTTCTCTGTAATTTATGACAGTTAGTTATACTTTTAGATAACAAAACGAATTTAAAAATGTTATCTTAAATTCTAAACAAATTTATAAAACATTTTATTGTTATTTTTTTGAACTTTTCTATATCTTAAAATAATTTCTATTTATAACTTTATAAAACTTTTAACTTATAAAAAAACATCAGTCAAAAGTAAAAAGTACATAATCAAAATAAACACAGTCTAACCTCCATGGCTTGAATCAACATTATCTCAAAGGAAAACTTTAAGATTGCTTTATACGTGTTTTAAGATTGCTTTATACGTGACATAACCGTGACGCCATAACCTTTCCTATTGAAAATCCAACTGAAATCTTATTGAATCCAATTGGAACCCAATCGGAAACCAATTGCATTTTCAATTGTTATGACTATGGCGTTACGGTTAAGTTACGTCTGATTCAACCTTTAGCTACTGTAAACTTATTGATACTTCTGATAAAAATCTTTTAAAAATTATATTATTACACAGATTTTTCTTTGATATAAAAATGATATTTATTTAAAATAAACTACTTACATACATATTTTGTATAAAGTTTGAAAGTTGTTTAAGGAAAAACTTTCGTATTTCAAACTACTATATGACATAATTTCAATGCTAACTTGGAAGTAAAAATTTTTAAATATGTAAAGTGTATTAAGTATATTTTCAACAACTCTTTATCAGGTTTTTGTATGTTTGTGTCTTAACACAATTACAAAATTACTAGACAAGTTTCAAATTCAAACGAGTTGATAACACAATGCAACAAACCAAATTACATTTGATCACAACTATATTTCTTTTTGATGTGTTGTGGTCCCCTAAGTTCAAAAACAGTCGAAATTTAAAATTTTCTATGGATAAGTTTTTTTTATTATATTTTCCTACACTTTGAGATTTTTGAAAAGGCTGCGCCATCGACTGTATCATAGCTCTATATTTAAGCTGTTTAAATATAATTTTTTAAATAAAAATTTTAGGATTTAAGAAACACAAAAGTAAATTTTTTACATACATTGTCAAAATTTTATCATAATCGGAAAATATTAACAAATTTTGCATTTATGCATTGATTTTCACCAAAGCAAGCCTATGGTATTTGAAATCAACGTTGTTATAAGAGTCTGTTCATGATACAAAGAATCAGGTAGTCTCGTCGGCCCAGCTGCTTAGTGCCAAAATGTCAAAATTATGTTCTCCCTGTGAAAATAAAACAACAAAAATTATTACTCATCGTTTTTTTTTCTATGAGCTGTTGTTTGACACTTTTGTACTAATTTGTAGTTGTTGCAGGGACGAGATTACCTGATTAGTTTTATCATGACTCTGTTATAAAATTTTTTAAATAAAGTTTTTCCTTTATAAATTTTTAACTAATTTTCAAAAAATTAAAGTTTTCCAATTTTTACCCACAAATTTTTAAAATTTTTATCTTTGGGGAACAAATATTTCTAAAACCGTTAAGGACTTAAAAAATATTATTCAGCTATCTTAGAAATAATTTTATTGTTAGCCTTTTGATGGCTCTTTTAATAAAATAAAATAATTCCTTCACGTGCTATGATACGATCTATGATACAATCTAAGAAAAACATTTAAAAAAAACTTATCCATAGTATTTTAAATATACATAGTAGGAATTAAATGCCATGAAAAAGTTGAAATTTGTTGCATAGTGTAATTTAGCATGGGTTCAATATATGTAAGGCCCACTTCTAAAAATCACCTGCATATTGTTTTGCATATGCTGGAACTTAGTATAAAACAATTTGTGATGTAGGGTATAAATACGGTCCGGTTTGACCGACAATAACTTTTTTACTCTATTTTTAGTTATTTGATGATTTTATTTTGTTTTTTTTTTTGTATTTTAGAAGTATATAATGTAATTAGTTTGATATAGTTGACAGCGTTGCTGCTCTTTTTTTAGATTTGTTTTAATATCAGTTATTTTATTAAAAGCGTATATGTTTATGTATTAAATTAAAAGTTAAAATTATTATAAAATCAAAAAATTAATTTATTTTTATTTAACAATTTCTCTCAATTCAACTTAATTTCTCGCGGTTGTTGTTGACCTAAGTTTGTCTTAATGCAATTCATATGTTCTTACAACAAATCAGCGAAATACTTGGAAGCAATTTAAAAACAGAAAATTCTTTTTGAAACTATAAATTAGCTTATATAATTATAATAATACTAATCGACACTTTATTTACTTTTTTTATAAAAAAAAAATATAAAAATAAAATTTTTTAAACGAATACAGCAATAATCTTTAATTAAGTAAATTGATAATCAATTTTAAAATGCATATCATGTGTATTAAAAAATAATAAAAACCAAATAAAATAAACTTATGCACATACAAACATACACATGTGTTGTTGTTGTTGCTTTTCTCAATTTAAATTTTATATTTTTTAGTAGTAAGCAGCAAATCCGTATACAATAAATTATAAATTATATAGAACTTTCTTATCTATAACTTTTCTTATTTTTATTTTTTGTAGATAAATATTTTTTGTAATGTCATGCTAGAAAAATGACTTTGCGAAGTTTAAGTAATCCCCCCCCCACACTTTTTGCTTATGTAATGACCTTGTTAGGTCGCTTTTCCTTTACCACACAGATAAACAAAAATTAAAACTTGTCACAAAAACTTTTAATCATTTTATATATTAATCTTTATAATAAGGGTCTGCAAATATTAATTACTTTTGGATTTAAGAAAAAAATAAGCAGACAGAAATCATAAGAGAGTCGAGTGAAGTACATGATCTTGATAGTATTGAAGATTTTTTAAAAAATGAAGTTTTTATAAAATTTTGATTTTAAATTTTTCTTCAATAATTTTTTCGATTTTTATATATTTTTTTTTGGCGCATAAATAATTATTATTTATAAACTTGTATAAAAGTCAATAATAATTTTTATTTTTTCTTGCATATAAATATGTATATGATCCTGTGGTTACTTGTTTGGCGTATGATACACTAAAAAGACAAATTAACTTAAAATACTTTGAATATGAATAATGTTATTCATGTTTTAATATCTTTTATATTTTGGAAGTTACTAAGCTCCAACAATTTATTATAAAAACATTGGTCTGAATAAAAAAATACTTATCTTTGCCGCATTTGAAATAAAAGCAAACATCAAAGTGTTCAAAATTTTCAAATGCGGCACAAGTACTTTTTGTCTCTTTTTTTAAAAAGTTTATTAAAACTTAAAATTTTTTTCGAAGGCTTAATTTAGAAAGAATCCTGGCTTGTATATTTAAAAAATAAAAAGGCACATTCAATATGGTTTTTCTTGAAACGCTTTGCTGTGCCGTGCGGCACAACATTAATCACCCGCCTATATGCACATATTAGTAAGAAAGTTTATTTAAGTTTATGGGTATTTTTATAAAGGGAACTACTGTTTTAGAACGTCAAACAATTTTAGTGTTTATTTAATTACATTTTTCTGATTGCATGTTAGCAGCAATAATACATTGCGGCTACATTTCATAGTTATAAAACACTAACAAACAATATATCAGACACTAAACCAAAAACTGTCACAACTAAAAATTATTCAAAGAAGTCTTTTTTTTCTACTTAAAAAAACTCTAAATCTAATTTTCACGCTAGTTAGATTCGACAACTAGCTTGGTTAAAGTGGTTTCAGACGATATGTATTTTACACATGACTTGTCAAATTTTGCAATGCGAAATTGATATCTGCCGTCTGAACGCGTTTAAACATTGCATGTGTGAAACACATATGTAAATGTCATATGATAAATTTGTAATTAGAGCGTGCTCTATTTTCATCTGACAAAGCATGTGTCATCAGCTGTTTTTAGAATAACAACAAGAAAAAGTAAGTTGTTTATTTTGGTTTGGAGGCTATGTCAGATGTAATTACATATATACGTGTGAAAGCAAAAATTATAAACCGTCTATAAATTGACAATTTTGACAGACATATGCAAATACATGTGGATTGCAAAAGTGACTAGTCATGTGTAAAATACATATCGTCTGAAACCACTTTTAGCATTTACATATGACATGAAATACGAGGAAGTAGCAACAACACATTTAAACTTTTTTTAACACATTAACATTAAGCAACTTTCCAATTGCATTTTAGCAATATTTAAAATTTGATTAATTTGATAGTTATTGAGTTTATTGAAAAAATATCAAAATATTTTGATATTTCCAAGCTGACTAGTAAGTCTTTTAATTTAATTGTGATGTATGTTTTCGAGTCTCCTGAACAGCTGTCAAAATTTTACGTAAAAATATAAATTTGACAGCTAAATAAAAATCTTTTTTCTTTTTATATACGGAGTTTGACAAAACGGGGGTGAAAATTTTTAACCGTGCTGTCGGACTCCATATGCGATGCGATCACCTGATAATTAATTTCACCATGAATTTAATTGAAAAACACAGTTGACATGTGAATTGAATCGTGTATGGGGTGCATAATTTGTTTACAGAAAAAATAATTCAATTGAATGCAATGTTTAGCTTAGTTTAGTTACGTTTACAATGTTCCTTTAAGGTTGCATTCAAAAATCCTAAAGCCAAACGCATGTTTAGTTTTTTAAAATGTGGCATTCAGCTGTTAAAAGCAGAAAAAACATTTGACTAAATGAAGCGTAACTTATATAAAACTATTTTAAAGGCGAACTTAACGTTTTGTTTACTTTCAATTTATTTTTTTTTTTATGCTCAACTTTGACTTAAACATACTGAATGTAAAACTTATTAAATTTCTGCAAGGGAAAAATAAAATTTTATGTTCAGCATAACACATTACTAGACACCTCGTCTAAGACTCCTGAGTGAATAGCCAGTCTTAAAAAGTTTAAAAAAAAATGTTAACTTCATTCTCACTCACAAAGAAAAAGCAATACCGTTTGCCTTTTTTAAAAGCATATAAATTGTTTACAGCTAATCACTACTGCCGTTCTTAAAGTACTGTAAGAAACCCTGTAGCATTCTACTTGTCTGGTGTTGTGAATAAGGCTTAAGGTTTTTAAGTTTCTTTTAATTACAAAATTCGCCTAATAAATATTCGTTTTTTCTGTTTTTTGTTATGTAATTTTTGCTTCAAGAAAGCGGTTTCATGTGTAAATGTTAAGTAAAGAAAAAGAAATGTTTCTGATAAATTTTGAGTTGTGGCTCTTTTTGATTTAGTGTGCGATAAATATTAGTGTGTATCATAAATCAGAAGCTCCAATCTAAGAAACATTGTGTAAATCTTAAATAAAAGCAGGAATTAATTTATGCATATATTAGTGTTTACATACTTACATGCATACACTCTAAAAATTATTAATTTTGTCAGTTATTTTTTAGTAATATTTATTTCACTTTGTTAATTTTTTTCTGATACTTTGTGTTTTGCCGTAAATGACATAAAATCTAGTTAATTTCAGATTTTACATAAATAATTTTTTGAGTGTTTGTATGAGTGTACATAGAGCATTGATGGCCAACGGGTGAACATGATTTATGAATGTGTTTGTTATTTAAAAAAATAAAATGTACATACTGCTTTAATGTTTACAATTTTTGTCTAGTTGCTTTCATTATTAAGGTTTTCGTTAATACTCTTGTTGTACACATGTAAAACCCGATTAGAGTTTGGGCCCCAGGAAAAAACTTGGCCAGTGTTGGTATAGATATTTGCATTAAGTAGTTTATTTATTAGACATAATTCTTGTGTGTGTAACAATATTGTCTTATTTATTATTGTACGACATTTATATGCATAAACTACCTTATTTATTATAAGCCATTACACATACGTTTATGCGTTTATGATTAAATTTGCGTTTTTTACATGAATATATGTATATATAAAAGTGTGTACATACATACATATAGTTTATAGATAAGTTGCTATGCAATTATTGTTAAGTGCATGTGTTTTTGACTTGATAAACAATAAATAAAATCTAATAAAAATATAACAACTGATTTTCATAATATTAATCACTCATTGAAAAATTAAAGGGATACAACCATTGTATTTTAAGACGTACAAACATACATATATGTATTTGGATATATGTATTGTTAACTAAGTCATCAAGTTTCAAAACCATATTTACCTAAATGTACACACAAACATCTTTAAATAATAGTTTATTTTACTGATCGACTCAGAGTTGGTCTATTATTTCGTATAATCCCAATACAAATTGACTCCTTGTATAAGCATTTTAGCCATAACAGCTGAAAATATAACTAAATCGACACAAAAGAACTTATACCATCAAGTGTCATATATATCTTTAATAATTGGCGTTATTGACTGACGGACTAATTTATCATCATACAGTCTACCATCTTAAACCAGAGACTTTAAATTTTGACTGTGGATGTCTCTCTTAATGTATAGATCCGCTAGGAAGGATTAAACTGGGCCAAATATGGAAAACCCGTAATGTCAATTAATGTCTCCTAAATATGCACGATAGAAACCAAGTTCAAAAAGCACCTCTCAACGGCACCGTGTCTAACACTTGCTCGAAATGTTAAACACAGGGAAAAAATTATATCTCCATACTACTTAGGTCCACTTTGTAACTTCTGAACCAGTAATAAAAAAAATATAATTTAAATTTCATATTTTTTTAATTTTGTTTCACTAAAGGTTTTAAAAAGTAAATACATATTATACATACATAAATGCGATACTTTAAAGGCAGTTTTTACATAATTTGAGATTTTTCGTCCTGAAATATGAAAGAAATAGCTATGGGCCATCAATAAAGCCAAAAGACAACTAAGTAGACAAAAAATACTTTTGTATATTTTTAGTTCTTTTTTTATTTTTTAGAACTATGAGCTTACAAATATGGAATAAACGACTTTTGATATTTTTCAATTTCGGTATATATTTGTATTTTTGAGATCATGAGTCTTGTAATATAAAATTAAAGGATATTGCCTTACACAGGAAGAACACAAAGTTGATTTTAATTAAGAAGGGCGTACTCTCAATTAAGTTTTTTAATTAACTCTGAGCCTGCAAACAAGTTGATAATGTAAATTAATGAATTTGTAAGTTTGAAAAGTTTGTTCCTTTTTGAGAAATTTAATTTTATACCACCAGTCTCCTCAGAAACTCGAACTGATTTAAATGCAACCCACCTTAAGAATCAAAAGCAAACGCAAAACAAAAGAAGAAAAAAAAAATAAAAAAATAACAAAATAGAAAAATAAAACGAAAGAAAGAAAAGAAAATATAAAATTTTTGACCTAATCAAGGATTGAACTTGGCAGAAGCATTGCATTTTTAAACTTTAAATTCTTATTTATATCATGATACGACTTTGGCTGATATTTGATATTTTTTTTTAATTTTTAGAAATCATAAGCCAACAAATGTGAAAGTAATGGCCATTAGCTCAGATTGAGATTGAAAGTTAATTAAGTAGTCAAAAACTATTTTTTCACATATAAAAAAGAAAGTTCTGTCGCCACAATTAAGGCCAAAAGTTGAATTAGTGGTCAAAAACTACTCTTTTACATGAAATTAATGGCTATTGAAGTTCGAAATCCTAAAAATAGAAAACTATAGATTCTGGATTAAGATTTTATAGAAAAATAATGCAAATTTTATTTTTTCATCGCATTTACTTTGTTTTAGTTAAGATTTAAAACTTCGCTTGCGAAGTAGCATGTTAGTTGTTAGTTTATAATATTTACTGATATGGTTGATACAGTTATTAAGCTTATTCCGGAAGGAGCATTGTATGGAGGCTTTGTGAAATAATTTGCCGATTATCATTAGTTTCAATAGAGTTTGTTTTTATGACAAAAAACATATCTGCACTAAGTTTTGTCAAATTGTCGTCAAAACTTGTCACTCAGCCAGATAAACGGATTAAGATAAATTGACTGAGAAATTAATTTTGAATAGATCGATAAAGCTAAAAAGTCCCAAGATTATTGATTTTTGGCATCGCCTTTACCCAATCCTCACGTTATATTTTGCCTGGTCCTTATATATTTTCTTTTTATCTATTTAGACAGATAGAACACTTCCCTGTTTGCTACTTATATATTGACAAAAGCTTATTTAAAATTAATTTATATTTTTTATTTATTATTGAAAAAAGTTTAAAATTAAACTTGCAAAGTTGAAAAAAATGATACAATAGCACTTTCTGTGGGAAGACATTGGCCAAAGGCTTCAATTAATAACGGCTGAATTGTAACGGTGCGCATAAAATCATCTAAGGAGACCTAAAAAAAATTGTTTAAATATATAATTCTAATAAAGTGGTTAAAGCTTTCCTACCTTTCCATCTTTATCAATATCGAATTTTTTTAATACAATTTCAACCAAATCCTTTACACCCTCATCGGGATCTTCGTCTTGTGGCTGTTTTATCAAGCAATTTCTAAGCAAAGTAAACATTTCATCTTTCGTAATGAATCCATCGCCATTTAAATCATAAACACGAAAGCAAAATGCAGCTCTTTCACAGGGTGAACCTCGTAAAAACACCGATAAACCAACCAGCCAACCTTCTAAGCGTAATGGCAGACCCTCGTGAGCCTTATCCCAACTGCAAAAAATTCGTTCCATAATAATTTCCTCGGTGACTATGTCAAATGTACTGTGTAATAATTCGCGAAAAACTATGCGATCAATACCCTGTAAAATAAGAAATTTGTTATTTGCATAATGGTTTTATATGTGGGTGGGTTTGTTATTTTACCTCTTGAGTTTGTGGTTTGACTATGGCTGCTCCAGATGGTCCAGACGCTAGTGACTTTGTAGCATATTGACAATTCGATACTAACTTGCGATATATACGGCATAATGCATCTATTTCGTCTCTGAAATGAATATTTTTATTAGTTCCTTTAGCTAAATTCTTTCATACGGTAGCGTATGATTAATAAATATTTTCGTTAAATATAAATCATACGCCTCAGACTAAAAATATCTAAAATCCGCCGCCATTTGTAATACAAACATAGTCGGTCATGCCTGATCATTTTATACCCTACACCAAATTTATGTTATGTTATTATGTGAAAAAATAATAATTATTTTTTAATATAAATTTTTTTTGCAGAAATACATAATTGCTTTAATAAAAATTTTACAATAATAATTATTTCCACAAAATAAATTTTAAAAAAATATTTATTATTTTTTTCGCAAAAAAAATAATTTTGCTTGCTTTGGGTAAGTCAACTGAGTCCTAGAGATGTAAAAAAAAATTTTTAGTATAAGGGGAATAAAAAGAGTGGGACTTCTTTGAAACCCATGGTAAATTATGAACTGATCACTAAATAATTCAGAACGAAAGTTGATGGCATAAGTTCTTTAGCATATGCATTATTTTGCGGAGAAAAAGTAATATTCTTGGCAGTTATAAGCTAGAGCTTATTCAGAAAGTACATTCGCATGGAGGTTATGAGAATAATAATGGGCCGATCATAACCAGTTTAAATTGATTTAGTTCTAATACCAAAACAATTAACTGTATCAAGTTTTATTCACATTTAACTTAAAATGTTTCCTGTAATTTAATTTTAAGAACACATGGACACCCAGGCCGACGAAAAAACGAATGGACGAACATGGTTTATTTCATTCAGAATCAATAGATTTTTTTTTAATAAATCTAAAAACCGGATTTATTATGTATAATTATATGGTTGAAAGTTAAATTAAAAAAAATCTTTTTAAGTACATACGTACTTATGTGTCACGTTTGTTTTTATTAAAAAAAATATTATTTAAGATTTCAAATCCTATAATTTCTTTAAATTATCCACTGTTGCGTATGAAAATCATCTTTTAAAATATCAATCATTCGCTCCATATATAAAACAAATTTTTAAAAACTAAAGTTATTGTGTATGTATATACTTACTTAGTAAACTTGGTTTTCTTTCGTAGTTGTTCCAATAATTTTGGATTTATTTTACCACTTAATTCATCCATTTTTTCCTTTTTCAAACGTCGTTTAGTTTGCACTGCAACTTCCGAAGACTTTGACTGATTGCTCGAGTTACGTTTACTGCTTGCCAAAAAAGCCGATACTGATTTCAATAAAACCGTACTAGCATGAGCTTTTTTTGATTTTTCAACATCGCCAACAGCTGCACTACTGCTGCTACTGCCGTCAGTAACACCTGGCTTTGGGGGGCTAGTGTTTACACCCGCATTTGGTTTTGTTGCCACTATTCGATAAAACAAAAAGATAGAAAAGAAAAAAAAAACAATTGCAAACAATAACATATAAATAAGGTACATATTTGTTAAACATAAATGTTGATTTAGTAAATAAAGTAAAAAGGAAAAAAAACTTAAAAAAGTTAAAAACATGCAACGTTATTTTGAGTTTTCCTGTTTTAACTTTACAAACAGAGAGACAGACTGACAGACAAAACTCATGGAAAAACACATACGTTATACATAAATATGTACTAATGTTTGTACATACGTGTGAAGAAAGTCGTGCTTCTGATACCTTAAGTATTCGTGATGTACTTACGTGCCCTATAAGTTCTAACACATACATAAACTAATGTAGAAGCATTAATTAGAGTGTCCCAATAAGCTAAACTAATCAAAATGAATATGCAAACATTAAAAATATTCACCCTTCTTGTGATTGGCGTTGGCGTAGTCGTTTTTAGTTTTTTGGTACCGTCTAACAAAAACGCCAATGCTATATGAATAGCACCCTTGTCGTTTTTGTAGCGTATTCGACTACTTTCGCCACGACTACGCCAAACACAATAAGGCCCATTAAATTTAATTATTTGAAAAACGTCATTTTTTTATGTTAAACATATTATTTAAAATACGTTTTTTGCCCAACAAATAATAAAAACGAACGTAATTAAAAACGAACTTGTCTTTTCCTAGAAGCGAATCATGCTTAAATAAGATTTCTATTAAGAGTAACTAAAACCTGCGGGACACCCTAGCATATAAACATAAATTCCTTACACAATATATCATGTGTTTATAGTTTTTACAGTGATTATGAAATAATATAGGTTTTTTGATGGCGTGTCTAATAGTCGAAATTTAGAAAACAATATTGAAGAAACTGTTATCCCCCCTGTTTTTTATACCATTTATTTATGTACTTAGTAATAAGGGCGTATATCAGTTTACAATTCCTTTTGTAATTTTTACAATATTAATTTGCAACCCCATTAAATATATAAATTTTGATCCCTTTAAAACAGAGAAATTGATTTCCGGCAGCCAAAGCAAGCCCGACAGAGCACATTTTGGTGTCAAACTATCTGAAATACTTTTTTGGACAGATAACTATTCGAAGTCAGCCAATTCGGCTTACAATAATTTGAGAAAAAAATATATAATTTAAAATATCTAATTTTTCTAGAGCAAAATCAATGCATATACGTTTATACCTCTCAATTAATATGGCCATTGTTGGTACGGACATTTTGAAGGCGGCAAGCTAAATTGGAAAAAGTTTCTTTTTTTTTGGATAGAAACGAGTCCCCATATTTTAACAAAAAGGAAAAATTGCTTGTTAAGAGAATAAAATCTTCTTAACAAAAACGATATTTTAGAGAAGATGCCCAGCGTAACCGTTCGTCGACTAAAGTGGCGATTTGGTAAAACTGATACTATTTTGAAACTTTTTGATCCTTTTTGCGGCTTTTGATTCTTTTTTGCTGTAACAGATATAAAAATATTTTTTTACGTACGTACATATGTACATGGCAAGTCTCATAAAATGTCAAACATTAAAATCATTATTTTATATGAAGTAAATTAATAAAAGGGCATTTTATATGAGTTAAAAGTAATTAGTAACGTTTGCCATTATTTAAATCTGTCATAAAATAGATATCGTAATGAAATATAGCAATCATGTAGAATGATAAGTTTTTAAATCAGTAAGCTAAAAAGCATCCCCCTTTTTGGAGACAAAATACCATAATTTTTGATTTCAATCAATGGCATTTTCATTCTTTATGTTAAAAAAACATTCAAAGTTCAACTTTGACCTTAAAACTCCCAAAAACTGCTAAGCCGATTGTAATAGAATCAAAACTGTAGAAGAGTTCAAGATTATGCTATTTTGGGCTAGTTTGGGCTGCCTTGTGCTAAAAGATAAAACAACATTTCTTATAAGATTCCGACAAAATAAAAAAATTTTATCTTAATAAAATAATTTTTTAAAATCCTATTTTTTGCGACTTTTTTTGCTCTAAAAGATTTTTTGTGCCACTTTTTTTAAGTCTCAGCGGTCACCCTGGAGATGCCATTTATATGAAATTTAACATTTATATGTTCATCAATTAAATCTCCTAGACATTTAAACATATCTACAAGCTCAACAAGTGTTTAATTTAAAAGAATTTCCATTTTACCAATTGTTAAATTTATTTTAAATTTACATATGTATATTCAAAACACCAATAAAAAATCTATTAATCTGAACCACCTTTTTTAAACCGTCAACAGACTGTGAACATCATCTGCATCGAATCTAAATTTTCTGTGGAACAGTTTGACAACAAATAACTTTTACTTATTGCATATTTTGATTTTTTTTCACAAAAAATTTTGTACTTATTAATATTAAAATTGGAAAAATATATTTCTTATTTCTTTTTTGATTAAGTATGCGAATTTGCATGCGGAATCATAATCGAAATGCAAAATAAGGGCAAACACCTATAACAATTTATATAAAGCAAAGCTGGTATTTGAAAAACCCGAGTCCGGTGTTAAACCTAAAGCTATAGCGAAGCCGGCGGCTCGAACCCAATTAAGTTTTTATTTCTTGCGCCCGGCCCTCACCTGTTTCTTTCTTATTTACACACTAACAATTATTAGTCATTATTAGACAGCATACATTTTTTTACAATATATTGTTGTAGTTGTATCTCTTGTGCGACCACCTTGATAAATTCACCCCGGTCTAATCGAGTGGTTTTGTTGCCGTTTGACAACGCAACTGAAGTTGGGTTGCCGTACATGGTCGACATACAAAATACAGTTGATATAAGCAAGTTATTAAATTTAAAAAAAATGTCCTTATGGCACTAAACAATGTAGTTGTAGCTTTAAAAACACAACTCTGAGTTTTAAAACTTTCATATAAAAATTTTTAAATTGTTACTACAATTAATTACTTAAAGTTTAGTTTAACCACAAAAATTCTTTTGGTTAAAATTTAACCACAATAAAGGTGTGTGTAGTTAATTTTAATCGAAGGTTAATTTTTCATTTTATTTATTGTTAACCTGTTTTTTTTATTTTTTTTTATTTTTGTTAAGTTACATATTTGTTACCTAAATTTATAATGCAATTAAAAAATCCTTCACATATACATATATATCGTATGTATTTTCTTTATTTTAATTTCAAATAAATGCTTTACGAGAATCAAATTTATTACCCATATTCCTTTTTACACAACACTTGTAAGTTTTAAACTGATTTTTTAACAAATTATTAGAAAATCAACAAGAAAAGAATGTAACCATGACATAGATTGGCATTTTAATAAAAATAATAATAAAAAATCATTAAAAATATGTCACGAAACGTAAGTTTTTGCTCTTAAGGTAGAAACATGTGACAATTTCAACAAGAATTTCTTTAACAACCTGTTTAAAACAGTCAAGTGGAAGAGTTATTTGTGAACAACAAGTGAGTAGAAACATGCAATGTTTTTGTTATAGCGCAAGGTAATGTTTAAAAGCTAAATCAAATGAAAAATCATTATTGATAAAACAAACTAAAAAAGGGTTACAATTTCTGGGAAATCATTAGGATTTGCAGATAAAGTTTAACCTGACGTCCTATTATTTATTACAACTCAACTCTCTTTTAATTGTAAATGTGAAATTTGGTATCGTGATTACAATCAAGCAAAACAACTAATACTGACGAGTTATAATTTTTTGATGTTTTTGCCAATCAAACTAACACAAAATTGTAAAAGATAATAATTATTGTCAGAGGTTTGGTTGTAATAATAAAATCAAATTTCACAATTACAACTCAACAGACAGTGCGGTGTTTTCATACAACAAAATGGACAATAGATTCGGTTACCTAATATGGAAGCTCGGCATCAAGGTGTATTTAAAAGGTGGCCTCCTCCCTACAACAACAACTTTAAAACATACTTACCTTGAATGCAGCTCCAATTATCGCACGTTGTAGTCTTAGGTACCAAAACTTAGAATTAATTTAAAAATAAAATTTTTAAAAAACCGACTAAATTCGTATGCTCGGTAATGGAACACAAAATTCTACATTTTTTATAAAAAAATGATGTTAATCACAACTACCATTAGGGATCTGTTTTTTTTTTTTGGAAATTTGTTACCTTTTTCCACACGGAGCGCAGCTGCCCGCTAAAATTCTAAACCTTTTTTCCTGAACCACCATTCTCCCAGGCTGTTTATGAATAAGGGAATTTCATTTCCAGGAACATATTTCCCCGGAAACTCATTTACCCGGGAATATTTATATTTGTGCTGAATAATTAATAAATCCCTCCTGAATGGCTTGGAGATGTTTTTTCCTATTTTAACTGAGGATCGCGTGACAGTTTAGGCCATCCTTCAGAGTAGCATTGGCTTTGCAGAGATACCAACCAGAGACATAGCTTTAAGCACATGTTGGCATATATATCTCCTGAGCTTGTTTCTGGTGCACCTTCATCGCCACTACTACTGGATATCAACAATTGTGAAAATATTTCTTTTCAAATTCTCACGACGGCATCTGCCACCGGTAGGTAATCGCCCTTATTGTGAAAGTCGTTGTCGACGTCCATTTTTAGCTAAATTTAATTTAGTTTGCCGACATCAACTTCTCCCGAAACCGGTACTAGTTTGAAGGTATGTGTTGATGTAGACATTTTATTGATATTTTTAAGAAAATAAATACCAAATTTGCACAAATTTGGCGGAACTTTGAAAACTTGTGGTAGTATTGTTTAGATGACAATTTCAAAACTGAATTTTTAAACGTTCATAAAAAAATTTCGAAAATCAAACTTCATTATTAAACTTGTACGAATTTCGAAATTTTTTATTCCAATCGAATAATATTACCATTTTTAATCTTTGCCGAATGTGCCTATATGGAAATTTGATGATGTGCTTTTTGGTAGAATTTTCAAACTTCATTCCGACTCCTGGCCATTCCGATACGCTCACATCGACGCCTCTCCACGTCTCTCTATTCTGTGTTGCTACTGACTGCAGGGTTGTCCTGTATGTGCCATTCTTCAGTTTACTGTTATCCAAGTATGGATATTGCATCGTTCTCTATTAAGTGGGCAATCCTTTGCCATTGCATTACAAAATTATCGGCACAAGGCACGGTGAAATAATACACAAGGTGACCTTGCTAGCACAACTGATTTTTTTCTCCCATGTTGTTTATTCGTTCAATATGTCAAACACGGTTTTTGTTTACATTTTTTGTGAAAGCTTTCTCTCTGTCTTTCTTATTCATGCACTAATAATGTTTAGTCTGATGTTATGACAGCATTAACGTTTTTCCAATGTATTGTTGTGTAGTAGTTGTATCTCCAATGCGGCCACCTTCGCACAAGGAGTGCTGTCTTAAAGCATTTAGGTCAGTTGAATTGACTTTCTCTCAACATTAAGACAAATCATAATAAGCTGTACCCTTAAAACTGCCTTTGCTGTACTATAAATGTAAAACGATTTTTTTTGTTTCAACTAAAATCACTTTTAAATGATAAGTAATTAAAATCTAATTTGATATTGAATGTAGCCATGATTTTATTAATAAAAACAACAACAATAGTTTCAAGTTTGTTTTTCCTTTTAGTTTTCTTTTATATATATATATATTTATATTATTTACTTAACTCTTAAACTTTAATTTCAAAATATGTTTATATATTTATGTATTAAACGTAATTAAATATTATTTGTTTTGCTTTTGTTTTTTGTAGTTTAATTACATGCTAAAATAAGCTAAATAAATTTTAAAAAATAAAATTATATGTTACGAGAGAGAGAGAGAGAGAACAAATGGAGAGTGTTGTTGTTTATTTTTTAAACGAAAATAAAATAATAAATTAAAAATTATTTTCTTGTTTTTGTTTATTAAAATTTAGAGGAAGAGATATTATTTCTATATTTGAACCAGTAAAAGTCTTAAAAAATAAAATATAACAAAAAGATCAAAAAGTAAAAAACCTAAGAATTTGAAAATAATTTTAAAAGTTAAAAAAAAATATGGTTTTTATTGATTAAGAAAAATATAAGATTGTTAGGGTATTAATTATGTATGAATGTGTAACGTAATTAAATGGTGGTCGTTGTGTTTTTTTTTTGTTGGTTTGTATAGGATTAAATGTATATTTTTGTAATGTTTTATTATTAATATTTAAAGATAATCAAAGGAGGTGGTGGCGTTAGTTTCCGTTAGATATAGTTAGTTGTTGTTTAATTTTTTTATTTAACAAACTGGTGTATTTTTCTATTAGTATTGGGATTTTGTATGCAGGATATTGTTCTCTGTTCTGTACTAAAGCTTATACTTTGCAAATTGTTAACAAAACAAAATTCAAAGGGTTTGTTGTCTTGTGTTTTACATATTGATTGATTACTTGCTTGTCTATAAGTAAATCTTGTTTTTATTGTGTGTGGAAAAGGGTTAACTTAATTATTTTTCTTTGTATTTTAGAGTTTATCAATTATTTTTTTTTTTTAGTTTCTTTTTAACATAATTATATCATTTTATTTTTTGTTTTAATTTGTTGATTTGTTGCATTTCCTTTTTTTTCATTTTATTTTCAATTTTCATTCAAAATTGTAATCTATGTATAGTTATTGCAATAATTATTTTCAAATTCATAATATTAACTTAATATTAAACCGGTATTATAACTCCATATCTCTTGCCTCGTCTTCACTATAGTCGGACATACTAGACTCACTATCACTACTTTCACGTTCAACTTGGGCGGCTCTCAAAGCCTCCTCTGTGGCATAACGTTGTACATAATCAGCTACTTTGCGATGATATTCCTCAGGTTCATGTAAATACAGTGAGGCTGCATCACGATTAAGGGGATCCACCGGATTCGGATATGTGAGCAGCTGTGGCAAAAATGATTCAAAGATATTTGATAAATCGTATAGAGCCGTCCAGGCCTGATTTATAACATCGAGACAGACGGTGCCGGATGACTCGTCTATGTTGGGATGATAGATTTTATTTACAAAACCTATACTTGGTGATTTGAAGGGATAATTGTCGGGCAGGTAAACTCGAACCTTCCAAACACCACCTTCGTACGGTGTCCCGTGCGGACCAAAAAATTTCACATGAAACTCATTTAGGCCACCTATAATTGTAACCTCATGTTTGGATTCTATCAATTTGATGACATCGTTGTCCATGCGACGTTTACCAGCACTTGGCGACGACATCTTGTTCTACTTATTTATATTTATTTTATGCGTTTGTATTTTTGTAAGCAATTTGATTGATTGTGCTTTAGTAGTTTCTGCGGTAGCAGTAGTAATAGAATAATTTGATGTGTTTGTGTATATGATGAGTATTTTATCACAAAATTTTAACGATTCCGAAACAACTACTATCACAACCACGTATTACACACACCGTGGTTACGTCCTTGTGGTCACCGATCGCTACGAAATTTTTTCAGATCTATAAGAAAAATAAAACATAAGAATATTTTATTAAATTTTAAGACAAATATTATTATAACGATAATATAGTTCACAGAAATGTAATTTAAAGACTTGAATTGACTGATGAGTAAATGCGCAAGTCTATCAATCTAAGTCACAAGCCTCAAAGAATATGTTAAGTCTGCTTCATGCTATTTCTTTTGCTTTCTTTAAACTATGTTTTCACTTCTATTTCCACTTCTGATTTCATTATTTACAGATAACAAAAAGGGAGCAAATAAGCTGCTGGTTCTACCTAACCTAATTCTTGACATTTTAAAATCTTTTTGCAAATTCATTTAAATCATAAATCTTTAGCTTGATTAGCTAATCGAAGTCGGTTAGGTTAGGTTGCAAAGAGTGATGTAGAAAGATGATCCCTCTTATTAAACAGCACACTTTGAAAATAATAACTATTTACCGTCCCTAAATAAGAAAAAAAAATTATTCCGACAAAAATATTAAGACTGTTAAGCAGATTGTTTTTTATTATTAGGGTGTTTATGTACGTATGTATGTATGTACTAAAGAAAAAGTAAATAAAAGAAAAACAGAATCCTCATTTTTCTCACATCTGTCACATTCCTTTACATCAAAAAAACTACTGATTGTTATCAACCAAAATAAAAATATGATTTTAAACAAAATAATTTTGCAAAATATAATTCTTTTGTCACCGTATAAAAACATTTTATTATTCAGTATTATTTGATTAACTCAAAGATATCTTTTCACTTATTTGTGCAAAACATTTAAAATTTACATTCAATTTGAATTGCATTTTACTTAAATTTTAAAACCAAATTTTAATAATATTTAAATAACATATTTATTATTTGTTAACATTTATCGGTTTACATTTTATGCACTGCATTTTGAAATTCTCATTGACGTCAATCATCTTGTTAAATGTGCATATTTTTGTTAAGCTTTTTTATGCATCCAACTGCAGCAACTTATTTAAACAATAGTATGACAGTAAGAAGGTGTTCAAAGCAAGGGGGACCATAAATGAAAAAAAGAAACACAAAAATAAACAAATTTTACACTTTTGCAACAAAGTTAAGAAAAATCTTTTAAGGGATTGCCATTATTAATTTATTATTTTGGAGTCAGTTTGGTCTTAAAAAAAATACTTTGTCTCAAAACGAATTTAAATTTTTTTTGGAGGTTTCTATGTTATGGTTAGGGAGGTGTTAGTCTATAATATGTTTTACATGCATAGATACATACATCCATACGTAAATATGCTTAAAATAAGACCAGTAGGTCAACAATGTTTTTATACATACATATTACATTAGGGTAGCCCAAAACGTTTAGATTCACTTTATACACCTGGGCATTCACTAGTTGATAGTAGTGTAGTCCCATCATCTAAAAGCAGAACCCTGGTCTTCGCACAGACAACTGGGTAATTGTATCATCCAATGTGTATGCGGTCAATAGCGGTCTGGATTTGAGATTAAGAATGGATGAGGAATCCGAAAGATTCCTGAGGAACTGTAAGGAACGGGTAAGATAAGGCTTTGGAACCATTTTGTTCTGCCTACCTCAGCCCGTTGAACAAAGAGATTCGGAGGAAGCTTCGCATAGTGCAGGGACTGCAGATCAGCACTCCAGGCACTCGAGCATATTACACGCTGCTGTTTTCCGGGACACTCTGGGATATCCGGAAATAAAACCGCAGATAAATTGGTGCAAAAGAGATCTCAGGCAAACGCCAATATGATAATTGCCTCGATCTTTCCTCCACTGTGCGAATTCTATGGTAGGATTAAGAGACACATTAAGGACAAGGTGACCATGTGCTGAACTGAGGCCGAAGGATGCAGGGTCGACAGGACCAAGATACTCTTGTCCATGGTTAAAAAGAGACCTAAGACTGCTCGACGGTATTCTCACCGGTCACTGCAACATCAGGTCAATATCGATTAAGTAGCAACCAGGCACGATTTAACACTAAGGGTCTTAAATGGCTAACGAGTGGTATCTAGCACTTTTCGTTCTTGGACCATTTATATCTTTTTACTGGTTCTTTATTATTTTCTAGCTCTGCTTCATTTCCTGCCTCAAACTAGTCTTCACTTTTTCTTTTTTTTATTTTCCAGGCAACACAATGACCAGCATAGTGTCTCCAAGTGGAGTGATGCGTCACCACTTGTTTGCATCACTGGCCCTACCTACATATGTACCTAAGTTAACAGCTGTTTTAGTTACCGAGACATGGCATCACTTACATTTTTTTTTAAATCAGGCACCGTAATGATTATGCAAAAAAATTTAAAAAAAAATAGTTCGCACCCGTTCAACAATACTGTATTAACTCAAAAACTTCAAAGTGTTCAGGAGAGACAAAAAACTGTTTTCTAAATGCTTAAGAAAATTTTCCATTAACAAAAGTTAGGCAATATTAAAAACCCCATCAATTATTGTATTGCACCACATAACCTTTTTTTTATTTGTTTATTGCTTGGAGATAGAATCGCGATTTTTTTTTAGTTATTATCATTTTCTTGAATTTTTTTTGTTATTAAGAAGTAAATATTTTGAGTTGTGTTTGTTTACGTGAAATTTATTGCTGCATTTAATAGATTTTTTTATTATAATAACAACATAACTCAAAATACTACTCTTTATAGCAAAAAACAATCATTTGTTAAGGCCAATCACTTCAAATAACTCAAAATAATTTTGTTTTCTTGATTCACAGAAATAAACCATTCCACCAGCAAAAAGGTCACAACATGTAATTTTATTAAGAAAGAATAGTCAGAACTATGGGAATTTTTAACCATAGGTAGACATAAGTGTTATGTATTGTTTTTTGCCAAAAAGATAATATAAAAAAATTTTGAGTTAATACAGTATTGTTGAACGAGTGCGAATTGTTATTTTCTGATTTTATTTATTTATTTATTTTTTTTTTTTTTGAGAAATTAAATAATTTTTTGATTTTTTTGATTATGATTTTTTTAATTGTTATTTTCGACTCCTGGTAAAAATTCAAAAACATTATATATGTATGTACATACTTAATTATAAAAAAAAGGCAAATATTCCCAAGTATGGTAAAACTTTAAACTTATAATATTTGGTAAATAGACACTGAAAAACATAATGTTTAATTAAAATTTCTGCTGTAAAACTTTGAGGAGTGTTACTTTATAAATCTAAGCTTTAAAACATTCTGATCATATAGCTATATCAAGCCTTCTATCGATCTATGTAATCAAAATAAAAATGAAAAAATAATAGAAGTAACTACCCAGTCAGAAATATACGATTCTAAAACGATGGTCCAAAAATGTTGTACCACCACAGCACTGTAAACAAAAAATTTCGACACTTTCAAAATATTTTTCCATTACAGTACTGTATACACAAAATCGCAACCCTAGTTTGTAAATGTCAGATTTGCTTTCAAAATAAAAAATTTTTACATTTTTAATTTAAAAAAATGTATAAGCGTAAGAAAAAATTAAAAAAACTCTTAAGATGCGTTAGAAAGTCTTTTGCATGTTTTATTTTACTACATATAAACATATTTATTTAAGGAAATCTCTTATTTAAAAGCCTTAAGTAGCAACGTCCATTATTTTAACAAAAGCAGGTCGAACTCCTAAGACAGAAAAGATAAAAAATGTTATTCTAATACCGGAAATTTAAATTTACAGTATTGCTACAACATAAAAACCAAGAGTCGAAAGACGCCCATTTGGCGTTATCATTTTAACATCGAGACAGAATTGTTAACTTGTTAAATTTACGTTATTTTGATATTGAGAGTCCTCTCCCAACGTGAGGACAGAATCGGTTTGATTGTCTTTTTCTGCCTGGATAGTGATATATCCAAATAGAATGTTTATAAGGGTTTCACGTAAGTTAGTCCAGCCCCAACAATATAGAATATGAATATAATTCAGTATTCAAATTTTAGTAAAATAGAACATATTAACAGTCAACCTTAAGTAAAACCGAATACAAAGAGTGCTAACATTTTTATATAAAACTTTAACTTCAACTTTTGCTAAATTAATGAAAATAAAATATTTCGACTACGGCAAAGCTTTGACACATTACCAAATAATTGTTAAGCCTATAGTTAACACTTAATTTAAAACCTAAGCCGAATAAATAAAGAAAAACCAATATTTGATCAAAATTTATATATTTCAATTTACCATTAATATAATAAAATGTGCTTTAAAAATGGATTTCAAACCCTTCGAGCTAATTGGGCTAATTAACAAAAAGCATACAACAAAAACTCTAATAGAAAAATTTATTAAAGGTCAGCTAACCATATGTATTAAAATTTTATTATCGTTTTAATTAACCACATCTATTAAAAAATGTTTTAGACAATAAAAATTAAAGGTGCTTTGTGACGATTTATCGTATTTTAAAAACTCATAACATCGATATAAATTGTTTTCAATAGAAAGCAATGCATGTAGTGCAACGTGTGGCTTTTAATAATAATTTAAAACTAATTAGTAAATTCACAAATAACGCGATCATGTCGTATTGTCATATTGGCATAAATTATATTAGAAACAAAAATAGCTTACTTAAGCAGCTGACTGTTAAGCAGTACTACTTTTTACTTTTTTTACAATTATTATCCTTATAAATAGATTATTGTCAATTTCTACATACATACATATAAAAAAAACAAGAAAAAGGGAGTAAAACTCGCGTGGTCGTTTTCTGTATTCTTATTAATATTGATCGGTTCGGTTCTTTCATTATAAAAACTAACGATTGAAGTCGTTTTTATTTTATTTAATTTTTTTTTTTTTTTTGAAAAATTCAAACGTTTGGCTTGGTTGACCATTGATATAAAAGGTTTCTTACGTGAAGCTATAGCCATGTACGCCATTTTGGTGCACTCATTTTTGATACTACCTGCTGTCTTGTTGCGACCGTGATTGTAGTGATTATTGTCATGGTGTGAACGAATCTATACAAATACATTTTTGTTTACGAATATTTTTGAAAGAGGAAAGAGCCAATATAAATAATTTCGATATAACAAGGCGAAAAAATTATTTAATAAAGAGGTAGGTTCTATTTATGCACATACATACATACCTTTTACATGCCTATGCACATACTAAATAAGAAAAAAAATTGCCAAAATTAAAGACAGATGTGCCTTAAAAATCACCTTATAGTAGTCAACAACAGCTTCGGGGTAAAAATAATGCTAAATTTTTGAAAACATATTTTTCTGTTGTTTTAACTAATAATTTTTCGATTTTTCGATATAAACAAACTCAGCTGTTTCATATTTACAAAGCAATAAAAGAAAAAACGCTTAAGAACAACAACAAATCCAAAGAGAGTGAGAGAAAAACAAAATATATCCAAATATAAAAAAATACGCACACACTCTTACAAGCACATAGTGTTACCACATCGGAGGTGTTTAATCGCAAAACAAGGGAATAAGTTATGTATATCTAAACAAAATCAGTGTAGGGTACATACATATGTGTTTTTAAAATATTGAAAAACCAAGCTGGTTTATGAATACAAATGTGCATACATACTTACATATAAAAAGATGTCCCTGTTTGTATGTACATATGGATATGTGTATACATTTCTGATAACAATATTAAGCTGTTTAAAGAACATTTATGAAAAATACTACCCAGTTATTTATAATTTTTTTTTTTTTTAATTTTCATTTTGGAATCTGTTTAGAAAACAGTTTTAAGCTGATAAATAATGCAATTTTTTAAATCTTTGTAAAATAAAACATTAAATATTATAGGTAGTCACTGCTTAAGCAAAATATATTATCAACCTAAAAAAGCTTTTGAGTTTCTTTTTTATACCTACCTACTTCAAGTTAAAAAACCAAAGATAAAATTATAAAAAACAAAATTTAGAAATCAACTCAAAATGTGAGCCAAACCTGTGAAAAAAATTATTATCTTTTACAACTTTGTGTTAGTTTGTTTGACAAAAACATAAAATACTGCAACTCGTCAGTAGCAGCTGATTGGTCTGGTTGTAAATATGAGACCTAATTTCAAACTAAACTGAACTGAATTGGAGTAGAGTTGTAAACCATAACAGGGGCCTATGTTTAAGCCATTACTTATATATTCCAAAGCGTTTAGAACTTTTATGAGTATGTAATGGCAGTCGGATGCCTTGCGTTTTCTAAATAAGACCTTTAAGAATGTTTCCTAACAGCTTGTTTTTTTTTTACTGCTTGGTAGGTACTATCTACATAAACATACACACATATGTCCATACAAACAAAACGTCAGTTATAAATAAAGTCATAATCAAATAAATAAATTTAAACAAACAGAAGCAAAAGACAAAAACAAACGCAAACCGAATACAAAAGAATAAATAGCAAAGTGGAAATCATTAAAATTGCTTCAATTAATTATTTGTTAACTTAGTAGATAAGTAATGACAAACCACTAATTAGTATGTAGGTAGGTACGTACATATATGAAAATATCAATACCTACCTACATACCTATGTATATATGTATGTAGCCATGTAACCGACTATTACAATTACGTATAACAAATCAAAAATACTTTATTTTAATAATAATAAATGGTTGTTTGATGTAGTTTTATCAAAACAAATAAATTGACCGACTGAATAATTCATAGATTGGTGTTTGCTTCATATTAATGTTCATTTTTTTAATCAACTTGTTTATAAAATTGCTTTTCTTTGTCTACAAGAAGTGTGCCGGTTAGTTTTAGCAGGTAATAGTCAAATACCTTTTAGTTGACAACACTGTGGGTGGTGCCTGAAGAATGCAACAGTGCACCAGAAGTAAAGGTAGAGTTGCATTTTATTGGCTGAAAATGAAGAATACGGCAGGTAAAAAGAAAAAAAGCTTACTTTGCAAATGGCGGGGAGGGGAGGTTCCTTTTTCCGGTTGATCGTACGACAGTAAGGGCAGGAGAGCAATCAATTAACTTAAAAGAAAAAGTTTGAAAAAAAAGAAAAAAAAATACAAAAGAAGAAAAAAACAAAATAACAAAAAAAAAAGGGAAAAAGTACACCGCAAATAAGATTTAACCGGCGCCCTTAAGAACAGAAGTTTTCGGTAGTTCATACGGTTTGGCTAAGGAGCCATCTGTCAAGCTAGACGCCGGCGAATTATACAACGAGGTGCAAAAACCTGATGGTATCGCCAGCATCCTATGATATAGCCGGAATACGAGCCCGAAGAAGCACCTGGAGCCGGGAGCCCAGTGGCATCACGTTGGTGTATCAGTGTCTCCCCTGCAAACGAAGGCGAAAACATAAGACAGCGTTTTGTTAGTCTAAGCCATCCTCGTGTTGCTGGCGACAAAATACCAGCGGCCGACAGAAATACACCCCGCTCCCAGAAACCACTGACACCTAGACGCCCGCTAACCGAGTTTCGGAGGAACGAGCGAACGAAATAAAGCATCAGCAGCTAAAACCACCTTAACCTCAATCAGCTCACGGCAACAGACATCGTCCCCTGGCTCGGGAACCACGCCACCTAGGCAGCGTTAATCAGTCACCATTGCTACAGGCACCGTCTTCCCAACCAACAAATCACCCAGGAAATGTTGGGCCTGTGCATAGAAACCAGCACGTGGCCAGTATCATCCGTCACCAACGTAATATCCGTAAATCCACCTCAATTTACAGTCAGCAGGTCAGCACGTCTTCTTGGTCCTCCCACGACCACTAACGCACAACAGTAGAGACATCGGTAGCGGCGACAAGTTTATCAACAAAAGGGTCACCGATCAGATAAGTACTGTTTTTTTTTATTTTCTTTGAGTATTTAAGCTAAAGGCACTCCTCAAGTGTTGTTTTACAAGAAAAGTCCTAAGGGAACGAAAACCAACCAATTTAAAACTTGAAAATTAATCAAAAGAAAACGAAAACAATCGTAATTAGAAAAATAATTAAAAGAAAACGAAAACAATCGTAATTAGAAAAATAATTAAAAGAAAACGAAAACAATAGTAATTAGAAAAATAATTAAATAAAAGAAAAATAAAACAAAAGAACCAAACTATAGAAATATAAAAAAGAAAAACGAAACTTTAGTAATTACCAAATTTTTATACATACATAAGGTCCATTCGTTTACCTTTCTAGTAACGTCCAGTAATAGTGTTTAGATTTAAAAGTTTACTCTAAGTAGATGGCTGTAATTCCCGGCCTTATGAAAACCACCAGTTATGTTTTAAAAAGGTGCGAATTTAGTAGGCCTTTTACAAAAATTTAATCTGTTAAAAGCTTTCATTTGAAGTAAATCGTTTTATACAAATTTTAAAAAGGAAAATTCTAAGTAACCGAATGAACTTATGTTTGGCGAAGAGAAGTTGTAAGAACGAAATATTATTCACAACCTCTTGTATCTTCTAGTTT
This sequence comes from Melanophora roralis, assembly GCA_963583895.1. Taxonomy (NCBI): domain Eukaryota; kingdom Metazoa; phylum Arthropoda; class Insecta; order Diptera; family Rhinophoridae; genus Melanophora; species Melanophora roralis. Next base: position 5,209,163 of record OY757190.1, read on the forward strand.
TAAGCAGCTATGTAAGCCATTCCGATATTTTAGAATAGAATAGGTAAAGCCAAGGCTAAAGGGGGTCCTAAACTAGCGCTAATTTAGGGGTAACCTTTTTTTTTGGTCCTTATGGATTTAAATATTTAAGTGTCGGCTATACAATAATCGTGTTTGGTAAATGCTAAAATATCGGCCAGTTATGTATTTGTAATAGTAACCCTATAATAACATAAACTTGAATTTTGATGCTTTTATATTGGCGAATTGATAAGTTCACAAAGAAATATTGTTAAGATAAGAATTTAAACTGAGAAAATATACAAATGAATACAGTAAATAAAAATTATACAGAAGGCGTTACTGTGTTGAAGATGTCGGAATAGAAGACGAAGGGGTAGGTATTTGAAGGTAGCAATATTGAGTAACATTAGGGGCCGCTCCAATGATTTGGCATGAGAGCCGCCATGGAAAAGTGCCTATTGAGGACACTGAGGGAGGGATGCCACGGGAATAAGGCCATCTGTTCCCATTAAAGCAAAAGAAAGCCAGTCGATGGTAAGATGTAAACTTTCGTTTTGTTTCAGTTTGCCCCAATTTTATATTTTTGGCTTGGTTCAGGACACTGGTACAGAAAGTGACTGATTTCATACTGCTGACTGTAACGAACACCCGCCCAAGCCCGACGAGCTCTAGCCGCGCACAATACGAGTTAGTTACCAGTGTGACAGTGAGTAAGTATGGACACCACCACTTGGCCATTGCCTCCTTTAGGGCGCGTGGACAGGTGAAACGTGACAGTTATTTTATGGCGCCCAACGTGGGGCCCGACGAGGCACATCGAAATATATGGACTCTAGATTTTTTTTATATACCAACTTTTTGTCTGAATAGTATTGGCTATCGGCCGAATTCCGACTGACTGTAGTATGTCATGACCGTCGATGCGACGGGCATTCGCGACTGTAATTTAGTTGGACCAATTTCGCTTGAGCGTTGTTAGCCGCAGCCTCTTATTCACTATAAGACAACTGCTTGCAACATGCTTCTGGCGAATGGCCATGGTAGTGGAGCAGCGTAAGTCCCGGCGAGGCGTATGCGCAAAGCCGCGTAGCGACGTTGCTTGTACGACAGATAGCATGAAAGTAGGACAGACGAGCCACTTACATCTTACCTAGCGAATTAATTCTTTTGCTTTAATTTTGTTCCCAATATTGCTCACCGTTCAAATACCATCCATAGTTTATTTTACTAATACTCAACTCACTATAAAGCTGCTAAAAAAAAAAAAAAAAAAAAAAAAAAAAAAAAAAAAAAAAAAAAAAAAAATTTTTAAGATTCGAAAACGAGAATCTTGGGAATTTACAGTTTTCTTTGATTCAATAAATTGAACATTTTGAGTTTGCACATCCTAGCGTTATTTTAAGTTGCGCAAGAGAAGTAACACAACATTTAAATATATCCACTACATAGGTATAATCACTATATTATGATTTAGTTTAACTTCTTTTCACTATTTTTTATATAAAAAAAAAAAAAAAAAAGAGAAAAAAAAAGAGTTTTTTTTGATAAATTTCTTTTACGATTTTTACGGATTTTCTGTCTTTTAGATCTGATTGCGGTTTAGTTTAATGTTGTTTGAATAATTGTTACATATGCTAGTGCAGACATTCGTACATATGTACATATTAATACAAGCAAAGGTAAACACAGTTTTGTTTTGGAACACTTTTATAGACTTTTTCGTTTTGCACGTAATACAAACTGGTTTTGCAGGAAATTAAACAAAATTGCGGGTTTACTTTTGAATGGTTGGTTTCAGTTTTTACAAATATATTTTATTTATTTTGAGTAAAAGTTTCGGCGTTACTTGGATTGAAAATTTTTCTCTGTCATACGAATTTTGTTTTTTTGAAAAGGGTTTCTCAATCTTAGCTAATATTCGCCAGAAATACGAATGTTTTGAGATAAGAACCTAGCTAAGTAGATTTTTACTTAAGTCTGTGGGCAGACTGTGGGATTATCATATTTAAGGGATCAAGTACCAAAGTCTTTTTTTTTTAGGTGGAGCGAGATAGGGTTTGTGTGTGAATTAACTTCCTAGACTCTACATAGAAGAAGGCACGACACCTAGCGAGTAAATTTTTGTTGTTTTGGGGAATCAAGCGGGGGATGGTTAAAACCAGAAGTGGTTTGAACACAGGACGAATAATGGACCCCGTTGAGACAGAACTTGGTGCAACCGCCACCACTACAGCTTCCACTAGTAATATGACGACATCGATGTTACACACAAATACCCGTTCATTGGGTTTAGGACTGCCGTCAAGGAGAGAGACCTCAGCTAGATTCGACGAAGAGGGCGCTTGTGCACTGATAACAGAACGACAAAATGAGCCTAACGAATCCATAGGGACAATAATTCACGCATCGTCCGAACAGTCAATAACATCTCCAGAATATAGTAGTATTACAGCAAGGGAAGTTAGGGACGAGTTTAGAAAACCCGGCGCATCGAATTTAGTTAGGGAAGAGCAAAGAGCAGCACGACAAGCAGCAGTGGAAGGATTAAGACAAGTGGAAATTCGACGATCTGTGGACGCCCGTATAGAAGAATTGATACCGGGCATAGTTCAAGCAACCATAAGTGTATTGTCACGTCAGAGCCGAAGCGAAAGGGACGAAAACAATCACCCGAACAGCCAGGAGCAAAGACCACAACAACAACAACAACCCGTAGTTTCAAATAATGTACAAGGAAATAGGCCACAACAGCGAAGTAGACCCAGCAGCAATATCCACCCATTTCCCCTTCCCCAAATAAATCGAGCGAATTTTTCGGTAGCCGACAATCGTCATTCAGATAACCAAGCACCTCATCGTTTTAGTGTGCCACCACCCTCAGTATACCATCCACCACATCCCCCGAATAATAATCAGCCACTACACCGGAATCCACCACCGAATGGGCGAGGATATAGCCGAAACCAGATGATAGACTCTTATCAAAGAATCGACAAGTGGGGCCTTAAATTCGATGGGACCACAAAAACATTAAGTGTAGAAGATTTCGTATTTAGGGTTGAGACGCTTCAGTCTGATTATTCGTGTCCATGGTTAGAAGTTATCCGAAATTTTCATCATTTTCTTAGCGGACCTGCTCTAGATTGGCTTTGGGATTACAGGAGGATGCATAATGACTTAAGCGATTGGCCCACCCTCAAGAACGCCCTAGTTAGATACTTTCATAGGTTCGAAAGTGATTTTGACATTCAGCGCAAAATTTTGGATAGGCGCCAACAACATCAGGAGTCATTCGATGATTTCTGTAACGCAGTGATTCACTTGAGAAATCAGCAAACAAATCCAATACTGGAGCAAGATCTAGTAAACATTATGAAAAACAACCTGCGACCGGCGATGTCTCAGCTCCTCTTTGCCATAAGACCATTTGGATTAAGCCACTTTAGAACCGAGGGGAGAAGAGCAGAAAACATGCTTAATTCTCAGCGTTCAGCTAACCCCAGTTATTCAAAAAGGCAAGTCAATGAGCTAGATATGGAGTCAGACACAACTCAAAACGAGCTAGTAGTTAATGCCCTACGAAGAGAAGACCGTAAATTAGTGTGCTGGAATTGTAAGGAAGAGGGACACACTTTTATGGACTGTCCGGCCGAGAGGCGCAGATTGTTTTGCTTCAAATGTGGATATGATGACACCGTAACACCCAGGTGCCCAAATTGTCAGGGAAACAAGGTTGCGAACAGCCCGCGAGTTGGGTTGGAGGCTCGTTCGAAAAATACGGTAACCCAACACCACCAACCACCACAACAATAGAACCAATCATAAACCGCAACACCACAACGCATGTCTATGACGTAAAGGAGCCAGACAAGATTGCGACACCTACATCGGATTTGGAGGAAAGCCACCCACAACAAAAATTCAAAATATTACCCAGCAACAACGTACCCCGTAACGAAAGTGACTTAAGCTACGAGATCCCTGTCAGAAAACCATATCACGTAAGGGTGCAGGAATATCAGGAGGCACGCAACCGAATTTTCGGGACAACACCGCAGAAAATAGTAAAAACAAGACAGCGCTATAAAAAGAGGAAGCAACAGCGCCAGGAAATAGCATCAGCTAGGCTAGTTGATAGTAGTGACAGTCGAATTTATGTAACAATCGCTATAAATGGAGCGGATGTGCAAGGCCTAGTAGACAGCGGTGCAACAGTCTCGTGTTTGGGAGAGGGATGCCTGGACTTAGTCGAAAGTGCGAATTTAGTGATTCATCCTTACAGGTCTAAAATCTTTACGGCGGATGGTAGGGCGAATCCAATAATAGGTCGAGTTCGAGCGTTAATAGGATTTAATAGTATTGAAAAGGTTGTTGATTTTTACTTGGTACCTACGTTGAAACACAAATTATTCCTAGGGGTTGATTTTATTAGGCAGTTTAAGTTATTTCGGTTTGAGATTAGTAGCCTTACCACAAAAGGGATTGAGTTGGGAGAAGAAAAGGCGTCCGCATTTCCGAGGAAACACGTTTTAACTCCTGATGCACAACATTCCGTGAATAACGCGGTGAATAAGTTTCCATCGTTTACTAGCAAGGGACTAGGCAAAACCCATTTGGAGGTGCACGTGATAGAGACCGGAGTAGCCCCGCCAGTCAAGGAACGACACTACCCCGTATCTCCGGCGGTTCAGCAACTCATGTATGCGGAGCTGGACAGGATGATATCACTAGGCGTTATTGAGCCGAGTGAGAGCCCCTGGAATAACAGGGTCACCTTTGTCCAAAAGGGAGAGAAAGTGCGCATCTGCCTTGATGCCCGCCGGCTAAATGACGTCACCGTGAAAGATGCCTATCCACTTCCGCATATAGAGGGATTGTTAAGCCGTCTGGGAGATACCCATTTTATCTCGAGTATAGACCTCAAGGATGCTTTTTGGCAAATACCTCTGGCAGTCTCCAGTAGAGAAAAAACAGCGTTCACGGTACCTGGAAGGCCTTTGTACCAGTTCACGGTCATGCCGTTTGGGTTGTGTAACGCAGCCCAACGGTTATGCCGTTTAATGGACCAAGTCATTCCAGCGCGCCTTCGCGACCGTGTTTTCGTCTACCTGGATGACTTGCTAGTGGTATCGCCAGATTTTGCGGAGCACGTTCAGGTCTTAGAGGAAGTGGCCGATTGCTTGGGAAAAGCGGGTTTAACGATAAACGTCGAGAAGTCAAAATTCTGTTGTAAAGAGCTTAAGTACCTTGGCTATATAGTGGGTGGAGGAACTCTTAAGCCGGATCCTGAGAAAATTGCCGCCATACAAAAGTTTAGCTATCCAACTACACCGAAGCAGGTTCGGAGCTTTATGGGCACCACTGGATGGTACCGAAGATTCATTAATGACTACGCAACGATAACAGCTCCCATATGCGAAACGTTAAAGAAAGGAAAAAAATTCGAATTCACCCAGGAGGCGAAATTAGCGTTTGATAAGTTGATAGATTGCTTAAGTACAACACCGGTGCTGACACACCCTGATTTTACGAAGACCTTTTTTGTACAATGCGACGCTTCTGATGTAGGGATAGGCGCAGTACTTTTCCAAGAAGATTGTGAGGGAGGAGAACATCCCATCGCGTACTACTCCCGAAAGCTAACGGCCGCTCAGAAGAACTACTCAGTGACGGAGCGAGAATGTCTAGCAGTGGTGTCCGCTATAAAAAGATTCCGTCCATACATCGAGTTGATGCAATTTGTAGTCATTACGGACCACTCCAGCCTTAAGTGGCTGATGTCACAAAAGGACCTAAACGGAAGATTAGCCCGCTGGAGCCTGCAATTGCAGCCATATACGTTTGCAATAAAACATCGTAAGGGATCCCAAAATGTAGTGCCGGACGCATTGTCTAGATATACAGTCGATGAGTTAGTTGAGAACAACGTACCGCTTCTTGATTTAAATTCCCCAGAATTCAGTTCAGAAGACTATTTGGAATTGGTTCGTATTGTGCAAAACGAGAAATCTAGTTTACCGGATTTGAAAGTAATCGACAATTTTGTGTACAAAAGAACGAATGTATACAATGGCGACGTAGCTTTGGAAGATCATACATGGAAGCTTTGGGTACCGTCCGCACTAACGCAAAAAGTTATTGAGAACGCACATAATCCCCCAAACGCAGCACATGGGGGCATCGCAAAAACGATTAAAAGAATTCGCGCATACTTTTATTGGCCACATCTCAATATTCAAGTCAGAGAGTTTATCAATCAGTGCTCTACATGTAAAGAGAGTAAACCATCAAACTCGGTGCTCAAACCTCCAATGGGAAAGGAAGCCGATGCAACCAGACCATTCCAGCGCATTTTTATTGATTTTTTAGGACCGTATGTCAGATCGAAACGAGGCAACTGCTACATTTTGATCGTGTTAGACTATGTGACCAAATTCGTTTTGTTAAAGGCCATGTCTAAAGCTAATACGAAGAATGTGGTAGATTTTTTGGTTAGAGAAGTATTTTATAAGTTCGGGTGTCCAGAAACGATTGTGTCGGACAACGGTTCACAGTTTGTTAGCAAGGAATTTATAGATTTGATGAAAACCTTTGAGATCAACCACTGTAAGACGGGAGTTTACGCCCCACAAGCGAACGCGTCAGAGCGCGTTAACCAGTCGATCCTAGCGGCCATTCGATCATATCTGGGAAACAATCACACTGAGTGGGACCTGCATTTATGTGAAATCGAGTGCGCACTTCGATCCGCGGTACACTCGGCAATAGGCATGACACCCTACTTCGCATTATTTGGCACCAACATGATAACCCACGCCTCAGCCTACAAATTAGCAAGGCAACTGAGCGCCGTAGAGGAGCCCGAGATGCGGTTCGAAAATAGACATGAATTCCTGGAAGTAGTGAGGGATAAGTTAAAGGAAAGCCTGCACCGAAGGCATGAGACCTACGCCAAAAGGTATAATCAACGTGTAAGGACAAAAAAATTTAGAGTTGGTCAGGAGGTTTTTCGTAGGAACTTTCAATTATCCGACTTTTCAAAACAAGTGTCAGCGAAATTATGTAGAAAATTCCTCAAGTGCCGAATTGCAAAGGTAGTTGGAAACAGTTTATATGAAATTGAGACGCTACAGGGAAAGAGCTTAGGTGTCTTCCACGCCAAGGATCTTAAAGCGTAGACTTTGGGTCTTCAGTCTTTCTCTTTTATCATATTCGCAATTGCTGTTGCGAATATGATAAAAGCACAAACTCCCCCAAGAATGGTGTGGTGTGCCGGTTAGTTTTAGCAGGTAATAGTCAAATACCTTTTAGTTGACAACACTGTGGGTGGTGCCTGAAGAATGCAACAGTGCACCAGAAGTAAAGGTAGAGTTGCATTTTATTGGCTGAAAATGAAGAATACGGCAGGTAAAAAGAAAAAAAGCTTACTTTGCAAATGGCGGGGAGGGGAGGTTCCTTTTTCCGGTTGATCGTACGACAGTAAGGGCAGGAGAGCAATCAATTAACTTAAAAGAAAAAGTTTGAAAAAAAAGAAAAAAAAATACAAAAGAAGAAAAAAACAAAATAACAAAAAAAAAAGGGAAAAAGTACACCGCAAATAAGATTTAACCGGCGCCCTTAAGAACAGAAGTTTTCGGTAGTTCATACGGTTTGGCTAAGGAGCCATCTGTCAAGCTAGACGCCGGCGAATTATACAACGAGGTGCAAAAACCTGATGGTATCGCCAGCATCCTATGATATAGCCGGAATACGAGCCCGAAGAAGCACCTGGAGCCGGGAGCCCAGTGGCATCACGTTGGTGTATCAGTGTCTCCCCTGCAAACGAAGGCGAAAACATAAGACAGCGTTTTGTTAGTCTAAGCCATCCTCGTGTTGCTGGCGACAAAATACCAGCGGCCGACAGAAATACACCCCGCTCCCAGAAACCACTGACACCTAGACGCCCGCTAACCGAGTTTCGGAGGAACGAGCGAACGAAATAAAGCATCAGCAGCTAAAACCACCTTAACCTCAATCAGCTCACGGCAACAGACATCGTCCCCTGGCTCGGGAACCACGCCACCTAGGCAGCGTTAATCAGTCACCATTGCTACAGGCACCGTCTTCCCAACCAACAAATCACCCAGGAAATGTTGGGCCTGTGCATAGAAACCAGCACGTGGCCAGTATCATCCGTCACCAACGTAATATCCGTAAATCCACCTCAATTTACAGTCAGCAGGTCAGCACGTCTTCTTGGTCCTCCCACGACCACTAACGCACAACAGTAGAGACATCGGTAGCGGCGACAAGTTTATCAACAAAAGGGTCACCGATCAGATAAGTACTGTTTTTTTTTATTTTCTTTGAGTATTTAAGCTAAAGGCACTCCTCAAGTGTTGTTTTACAAGAAAAGTCCTAAGGGAACGAAAACCAACCAATTTAAAACTTGAAAATTAATCAAAAGAAAACGAAAACAATCGTAATTAGAAAAATAATTAAAAGAAAACGAAAACAATCGTAATTAGAAAAATAATTAAAAGAAAACGAAAACAATAGTAATTAGAAAAATAATTAAATAAAAGAAAAATAAAACAAAAGAACCAAACTATAGAAATATAAAAAAGAAAAACGAAACTTTAGTAATTACCAAATTTTTATACATACATAAGGTCCATTCGTTTACCTTTCTAGTAACGTCCAGTAATAGTGTTTAGATTTAAAAGTTTACTCTAAGTAGATGGCTGTAATTCCCGGCCTTATGAAAACCACCAGTTATGTTTTAAAAAGGTGCGAATTTAGTAGGCCTTTTACAAAAATTTAATCTGTTAAAAGCTTTCATTTGAAGTAAATCGTTTTATACAAATTTTAAAAAGGAAAATTCTAAGTAACCGAATGAACTTATGTTTGGCGAAGAGAAGTTGTAAGAACGAAATATTATTCACAACCTCTTGTATCTTCTAGTTTTAAGCAGCTATGTAAGCCATTCCGATATTTTAGAATAGAATAGGTAAAGCCAAGGCTAAAGGGGGTCCTAAACTAGCGCTAATTTAGGGGTAACCTTTTTTTTTTGGTCCTTATGGATTTAAATATTTAAGTGTCGGCTATACAATAATCGTGTTTGGTAAATGCTAAAATATCGGCCAGTTATGTATTTGTAATAGTAACCCTATAATAACATAAACTTGAATTTTGATGCTTTTATATTGGCGAATTGATAAGTTCACAAAGAAATATTGTTAAGATAAGAATTTAAACTGAGAAAATATACAAATGAATACAGTAAATAAAAATTATACAGAAGGCGTTACTGTGTTGAAGATGTCGGAATAGAAGACGAAGGGGTAGGTATTTGAAGGTAGCAATATTGAGTAACATTAGGGGCCGCTCCAATGATTTGGCATGAGAGCCGCCATGGAAAAGTGCCTATTGAGGACACTGAGGGAGGGATGCCACGGGAATAAGGCCATCTGTTCCCATTAAAGCAAAAGAAAGCCAGTCGATGGTAAGATGTAAACTTTCGTTTTGTTTCAGTTTGCCCCAATTTTATATTTTTGGCTTGGTTCAGGACACTGGTACAGAAAGTGACTGATTTCATACTGCTGACTGTAACGAACACCCGCCCAAGCCCGACGAGCTCTAGCCGCGCACAATACGAGTTAGTTACCAGTGTGACAGTGAGTAAGTATGGACACCACCACTTGGCCATTGCCTCCTTTAGGGCGCGTGGACAGGTGAAACGTGACAGAAGAGAACACACACTTACTATACACACACATGTATACACTGGATTTGCTCTTGCAAAAACTCTCTCAACAACTTGCACCTTCAAAAACCAAAATCGTACTGACAAAAACTAAATATAAAAAGCAAAAACAACATTTTTGTAAATACAAAACACTACCACAAAAAAAGATTGCCATCTCCCACAAAACGTAATATATTCATAGAAAATTTCGTCGAGAATTTGTGTTATAGGCTATAACAAAACGATATCAATGTCATGGAAACCAATAGCTGTCGGAATGAGATATAAAAGCGACCAATAAATGCTTCTGTGTATCGAATTTTTAATAATAAAATGTTAAGAGCTCGAATTAAAATTAGTATTCTAATTTATTTGTTTATAAAAAAAAGATAACACCAAAGTTTAGGACACTAAAATATATATCTATAAATCATTTTCAAATCCGATTTCGACAGTTTTTGAATTCTATGACTACCCTAAATATTCCCTAAGCCGATTTGTGTAATTTAGGGTAACTCTTATATAAGCATTCGTTTTCCTAGAGTTTACATGGCTTAACAGTTAAAAATTAGCGTTATTCAATATTTTTATCTTACGAAATAAAAATATTCATATTAAATTATTAACTAAATATTAATACATATAACTTAATATTAGAAAACGCTCCAAACTTTGCACAAATGCTAAAGTCGAACAAGACATGAATTTTAAGCTATGCAACCCTAATGAGCGCTTTCTATGTGACAGCACATGTTTAATTTACAAACACTTTTTGCAAATGCTTTTGAATTCTGGAATAGAGTTATTAGAACTACGTCCCTCATAAGGTATGTAGTTGTCCCATATTCGGGAAATTCTAACGACAAATCCGCTTTGTTAAATTCTTTTAATCTTGTTTCATGTCATCACGAAGAGAGACATTTTTCCTTTTTGTTTCAAAGTTTTCATTGTATTGTATCTTAACAAATGTTTAATTCAAAAATTTTTAGTTGCCCTATAACAAAGTGTACACAACCACAATGTAATTATATGGGGTTCCCATTTTGAGTCAACTAGGTTGTTGGCAAAAAATAAGCAAGTCTAGTAGAGTTGGGTTTGATTCGTTTCTTACGTTAGTTTTTGACAACAATCTCGTTCATTTAATCAAGCGGAAGCAAGATACTTATGATACAGGCTAGAATGATCTAATGATTTTTATTATTTTTTTTTAATTTTTGCATATTTATTTGTAAGTTATATGTATTTTTAAAATATGTATTTATAAAAAGTAAGTTGCTCGGTTCCTAACTACTTAACATTTCTAATGTCAAACAACGGTTATAAAATTTGGTGAAGACAAGCAAAACCTTTTCTAAATTTATAACCGAAAACATCTATGGTTCTTTGTGCACCTCTATAAGAAAAACAAATCAGCAGGATACTAAGCTGGAGTAATATTTAAGATAACTTAAAATTGAGATAATCACCCTTATTGTGATTGGCGTAGTCGTTTTTAGGTTTTTGGTACCGTCTAACAAAAACGCCAATACTATATGAATAGCACCCTTGTCGTTTTTGTGGCGTATTCGACACGCCAAACACAATAAGGCCCAATATATAGTTCCCTCAAAGACCTGCTTGCCTCTTAAATACTTGATCCACTTAAAGTACCCGATGATATTTCCACGGCTAACAAATGGCAGTTTTAAGTAAAATTTTAAATTTATTTGTTTATTTTAAATAAGCTAAATACACGGAGTTGTTTTGGAAGACGCTTCTTAGATGGACTTGGTGAGGTCCCTGGCAGTGGGCTGGGGAGCACCATAGGTTTCATTAAGGGGGTTGGTTGGCTGGGCAGATAGGTGATTTAGGGCCTATGACTATTGACTTTCTTAGACATCTTGCGGACGGTACTCTTGCTTTCTTTATCCTTACCTGTAAAATGCTTGTCTAATTTTTCTTTTCTTTTCGACTTTTCTGAAGAGATTCACAATGGACCTGAATATAATGGTAACACCTGTCAAAAACTACTTTTTGAAGTATGTATATGATTTAGTTATAAACTATAATCGAAGTCGATTTACCAGTCCCTAGTACATACATATCACAACTCGCATATGTTTGGCCATAGGAATCTATTGAAAATGTATAACTTTTACTGATTTTATGAACATACATATGTACATGGTAATTATGTATAATGTATATACGTACTTAAATATGTAGATAGGTACATACTATTTGAATAAGCTTAATACATATGTATATGCATATGTATGTATGTTTGTACATACAAGAAATTTTTGTACAAAATGCCTAGCTGAATAAAAAAAATCATTATGTGCATAACTGAAAAATAAGAAAATGAAAATTACTAAAGCAACAAAAATTATCCTTTTTTTATTAATTGAAAGAAGAAACTCATCATAGGTAGGTACCTATAATTTTTATTATTCTATTGCCCATACCTATTAATATATGGGAATTCATTAAGATCCAATGGGGTATTACCGTTAAATAAAAACAAAAAAGGAGCAAAAACAAAAAAAAAAGCATAAACATTAAACTTGCATATACAAACCAAAACACATACATATATATGTGTTTATACATATGTACATATATAGTTGGTGTAGTACATTGGTACATATGTATATATGTATTTAGTTTTTTATAAACAAGGTTAATTGTGTTCAACATAAATGGATCAAGGGGTAGCAGGAAACAGCAGGAGTAGAGTTTCTACAGTTAAAAAGCTATCAACTTTACGTTGTTTTTCTAAATTAATGCATTTAAGAAACTATTTTTTTTCAATTACGTTGTCTTTTTTTACTGGTACAAACATTTTATTTGTAGTATATATTGCACAATTAACCAAAAAAAGTCACAACTCAAAATCATAAAATTTTATTAGGTCTTTTAACTGATTTAAAACACATAGTAGTAATTTTGCAACAAAATTAATTTTAATATTAACGAAATTATCCTGAAAGAAAGTTGATATGAAATTTTCGTTTTCGTTATAGATTAAATTTGGGAGCTGGTTATAGCAAAGGTAATGATTTAAAAAATATTGAGTTGTGACTCTTTTTGACTTAGTGAGCGATATGTATACATTTCTATAAAGTAATATATATTAGAAACTTACTTTAGATATTCGATTTTATCTCCAATTTCTTTCACGACACTTAAACTTTCTTTCTCAGTTTCACGAATCTTCAATTTAAAATAGTTTTGTAACTTAATCAATTTTTTCCATTACTTTTTTGGGAACACAATAGATTAATCCTTCCTTTTCAAATTGCGTAGTACCAAATTTTTTACAGCTGACTGACAGAGAAAAAACGTAAAACAAGTAAAGTGGTGACAACTTGTAAGCGTTTTGTTGATTTTTCACCTACATTTTTAGAAATTCACTACGAGCGATTTTTATGAAATTATTTCTCACTATCCAGCTTGGTAGCACTGTAATTTCAGTTTGTGTATCAAAAATATTTGTTATGTCTGTGGCAATTCCTGTACGTCTTAACGAGTCAAATTTATGTCCTAACAATTGTAAAAACTTAAAAAACTCCAGTATTTTTATACTGGGTTTTTGAAATACTGAGCATGTCATATGTCAAAACGTACATATAATTACATGTGGTGTTTAATTTTGTCATGTTACCCCTATAAGGGTTAAAGATTTTGGGAAGAATAAGAAAATACCCTTAACATTTTTAGGCGAGGAAAAAGATGGCGGTAATGTTAAAAAAGGCGGGAAAGAATAGAAGGGAAATTTGGGGAAAAATGTTCTGGTAAAATGTTAAGAGGAGGAGAACATATAAGTTTAAAAATTTGTACGCTAACCTTTTTTTTACAAACTTGTAATTTAAAAATTTAATAAAATTACATAAAAAACAAAAATCAGTAGTAAAACACAAAATTTAAAAAGAGAGAAAAAAACTAAACACAATGATATTTATTGAAATGATAATGTATCACATACAAAACATGAAACTTGTGGTATTGGTGCAAATACGTTAACATACAATTTAAAATATACACACAAATAACACATTAATAATACACCACGCCACGGCAATCAATTCAACACCAACATTGGCCAGGATCATCCAGTCCTTCACCATTGGGAGACAGCACCAGGGATTCCGAACCCTTAACACACCCACATCGGACAGAAAGTTTTTTAAAGACGCACTGGACAGGTAAAAGTACACAAACTAGAACAAAAACAAAATAAAGGAAAAAAAGGAATTAATAACAATTTGGTACATAGTTTTAATTTACTTAACTGGTAGTGGCTATGGCCCATGGCGTGAACTCTAGCTAGGGTATAGCCAAAGTAGTAAATGGCGCCCAACAATGGGGGCCCGAAATTCGGGTTTCCTTAATCAGTTATTTTACCTCCGGTTTGTCATTCAGTGGAGGTCTGATGGTATACCCTACACCCTTAAGCTCCACCGCAGTGGCCGGGTTACCACCTAACTATAACAGAGCTGTTGCCATTAGGTACTCCACCGGGTTTCCCCAGGAGGTTGTGACAATTTATGTTTACACATGCAAGCACATTAATTTAATTTTTTGCACCCTTATTACCATAAGGTTGTTTGCATATGAAGCTACTTTCAAATTATTAATTAATAAAAGTGTAATCTTCTTCTTCCTATTTATAACTTAGGTAACTCTGAATTGATGTTAAGGGAGTAGTTTTTTATTTTTAAAATAGTTTTCCACTTACATTTTTAGCAACTTTTTTATTATCTTCTCAAAAGTTTTCAATGTATTAATGGGTCGAAATACTTAAAATTTTTTTTTTGTTTTTATAAATTTACCTAGCGGTGTAATTAAAGGGAATTTCCCGTTTCTATTGACTTATTAAATACTCTTAATATCTGATTGCCTAAATTATTATATATATCATATAATTAGTTAATCCCATAGAATCGAATTTTTAAAATTCCTATACTTAAATTATTGACAACTCGATCGATAAAGTAAAATTTCGATTCGAATCGAATGCAACGATTTGACCCTAGATTTACTTTTAATAGTCTTACATATACTTCTAGGTTCTTTTAGATATATCGCACCAAATATTAACAAAGAATTTATTAAAGGTATTTTGTTTATGTATTACATTTCATTTATTTAATTCCTATTGGTTTTATTACTATCTTTATATTGCTAAACTTAGTTACAATCTTGCCGACATCCTTATACTTTATTTTATTAAAAACCACAGTATTTATCACATTTTGTCTTATTGAACACTGGTTATTTTTATCTTTTTCCATATTTCATTTTGATCTTCGGAATTATCTATCCTTCGGCTAGAAAAACTGCTTTGTTCATTTTAAATTTTATTTTGAGTATTTTTCGTCATTTAATAAATTCTTCATGCTGCATTATTGTTTTCAATAATTGCAATATAATATTTTGTAATTTTTTCTCGTTGAGTATTTTTAAGTTTCCATTACACCATTTATTTACGCTGTCCTAGACATTTGTCTAGGAATGAATTTGTCTCGTCAAGACGTACAGCTATAAAGAGAAGTTATTACAAGATAGCATTAATTATAAAGCAAATACACGATTTTGATTGCATGCATGGTGAAATAATCGTACCAGGTGGTGTTACAAGCACAGCTGATCTACTTTTTTCATGCATAAATCGAGGCTGGGTAGTCAAAGTTGGTACTTTTACATATCTTTTTTTGACAACAGAGCCAACGAAAACTACAACAAAAACGAAAATTATATTCACCAAATTTTGTTGTTGTAAAATCAACACCACCTGATAAATTATTGCGCCATGATTGCATGCATGCTGCTTATGTCAAAAAGTTGTTGTAAGAATATAGTCACCTATTTAATACACCTTGGCCTCTAGTGATCTTGTCAAATTTATATGTATAGGGAATTTTATTCTAAATAGTCGAAACAGAATGTTTTCCTTACATTAACGACGTTGTTTTTAAATTAACTTCATATATTTGGTATCGTGTTTGTTGTAGTTATTGCCGTAGCGATAAAACCTTGTCAGGTTATTGTACTATGGTACGGGCTGTTTCGTGCAAGAATAATAATTATATCTCGAAATCGCTATCCAATTCCCAATATTCGTGTACGGGAGCGCTTTTGGGTAAGGTTCAGATTCCGCGGGATCCTAATGTTGAGTACGGGAACACAGCTATTATTTTGTATATTTACGAAAACGCAAATGAAAAATCGCTAAAACAACATAAACCATGAACATAAACCGCAAAAGTACCATAGCATGGTAAAATAACTTTACGAGGTAGTGTCGGATCAGCAGCTTACTATTTTTTCTCGAGTTGCTCACCCATTAAAACTGTCAAAACAATGCGTTTTTCGACATAAACGAGGATGCTTTTACAAACACTTCATAAATTTGGGGTCTAGAGTTTTGTAATTGAACCATGAATTGTACTAGGTACATTTGCATACAAGGTGTAATAATGCATTAGGTGGTGGTTATTCTACACCAACTAAATTTTGGTGAATAACATTTTCGTTGTCGTTGGCTCAGGTGTTAAAAAAGGTTAGTAAAAGTAAACAACTTTGACAACCCAGCCTCGGTATATGCACCAAGAAGTAGATAAGCTGTGCCCGTAACACCACCTGTTTAGATAATTTCACCATGTTAGTATACAAGCAAAAGGGATGAAAAATACATCTTGTTTTGATTTTTTGGTAGCAAGGCGAATTCAATAAGGTGAATTCGTCGCGGCAACAACTACAACACTGAAAAAACTGCAGGCAAATTGTTTGTGTAAAATTTACCAAAATGTCAAAAATTGTTTGTTTTTGTGGAAATAAAATTGGTTGAATATAAATAAATACAATATAAAAACAAGTGTTAAAAGTTTAATTTTTTTTGGATTTTATATATAAATTCTCCTTGATATGTCAACAAAGAAAAATAAAATTTACCAATGATATTAGTAATAATAAAAATAAACTTATTAAATAAATTTATTAAAAGCAAACAAGGCACATTCAACAAGGTAAACTCAAGGCGAATTCAAAAAATTCGCCCTCTGCATTTCCTTTTTGTGTTTGAACGGTAGAATGTCAGAAAAATTAAAAATTCCATATAAAATTAATTTTTATTTCGTATAAATGTCAAATTGATTTTAATCAGCTGGGTTCTTAATATAACCTGGTTGAATGAGCCTTGAAAGCAAACTGAAAAACAGTAAACTTGTTGAATTCGCCTTGTTTGGTAGTATTTTAGCGGCAATTAACAGCAATAAAGAAAATTCGTGATTTTCATAAATCCTAAATGTTGAGAATTTAATTGTAGAATAAAAGCAAATTAATTAATTTTAGTTTTGCTAAAAACTAAGTAACATAAAATCTAAACAAACAAAACCAAATGACTATAAAAAATATTATTTAAAATCAATACTTAAAGGTGAACTAAAAATATTTTTGTTACAAACTAAAGAAAAATACAATTGTGTATGTGACCTAAGATATGGCTTAGATGCCATCTAAATACATATTTTAGAAAATACTAGATACATGCATATAAAATAGTATAATTCTAGTATCTATATGTTGGTATATAGAAATGTGTTAAATAATTTAAGGTTAAAATGCAATTGCTAGGAAATTAATCATCACATTCCAAGTTCCCAACATTTTCATGCCTATTTTTTCCATAACATTGTTGTATGAAAATAGAAACAACAACAAAAATATTACGCCGTAGTATATAAGAAAAATTAGAAAAAATATTGGTTCATGTTGTGGATAAAAACGAGGGTGTTTTTGCGATGACTTTTTTAGCAACCTTATGCCTTGTACTTATTAATGTGAAAAAGGATGGAACAAGTCTAGTTTACCAACACAGCTTTGGTGATAGAAAATTTAAATACAGAAAGAAAATTTAGCTGAAAAAGTCTCGGAAACGCAAACTTTTTGAGTTTTTGACTTTGGAAGCTTTCATATATGTTCTTATAGGTAGATACATATGTATAAGGGATTTTCAACTATATTTTGTTGTGATCAGTATTGGTATTATTGAAAAGCTTTTAAATAAATCCTTCTAAATAACTTAATATTTTTAACTTTGTAGAGCTTATAATAAATAAAAAAAAAAAAAAATACGCAAGTGAAGTGGTAAAAAGAATGGTGCCTATTAATATGAAAACGGATTTAAAACCTACTTAAATAACAAACAACGCCTTTTCTTACTAGTTTCTTTGCAAAGACGCCTTCGGCCGGGCTCGAGGAATATCTCCTCAATGGTATAACCAAGACGAGAGCTTTCCTGCGTAGCCGACCTTCGGACGGAGGCAAGAATTATCTCTTCAATGGTAAAATAAACACCGGCTTTGCTAATAAAAGCGTCCTTGCATAGCCCGCCTTCCGCGTGGCGCAAGGTTTATCTCCTCTATGGTATGTAAAACACAGGGGGGTTGTGTAATTCGACTCGAATCGAAAATTTTTCAAATTCGTATAAATCGGATCACGAATCGGATTTTAAGTGTCACTATGTTTTTGAACATTTTTAAAATTCGCATCAATGTTAAATATTTTATCGTTGACCTGTTGTTTTTTTCGATTCGAATCGAAATACATAATAACCCCCCAGGCTTTGCTATCAATAGTATCCGCATAATAAGTTATGTTCAATTATTTAAATTTAAACCAGACATTTGAAATTAAAAAAATTTTAATGATATATTTTATTTTTTGTCACCTAGTGCAATTTTTTAGTTAGCTTAGTTCCTTTAACTAGATTTAAGCCGAAAATCGCATAGTTATATTAAAACTTTACCGGGTCATAACTCGAAAACTTAGCGTTTCGGCGGAATTTTCCATTTAAATGTTCTTATTTTTAAATTTTCTATCACCCTATAGGTATATTTTCTTTAATTAGTAAGTGTGCTGCTAAACTAGACTATACTAGACGAAGCTTGCCAAAGTCAAAATTAATTATCGTGATTAATGCTAATTATTTAAATAATCGATGACAGTCGTTGATTTTTTTTTAAAACTTTAAAAAGAAATTGCCCCCTAATTTTGACTCACAGTATACAATTTTAAGAGTACCGGAGACCCACGGAAACTTAAACCCCGCAGTGTTTAAGGTACTATTGTCTTACAGAAGACAATCAGCCGTATTGCGGTTGTCGATTTCAAAGTTGACTTTAACTGTGTAAAAAATACGCCAATGGTAAATGAATAGTTCCTTTGTCCTATTTCGTCGAATTTGACAACAATGGACATGCCAAAGTCAAACAGACGTTCAATAAATAAAAAATTAATTTTCAACTAAAAATCTTGTTAATTTACACAAAGATTTTAGTTTTTCGTTTAAATAAAACTTCCTTAAAGTAAGGTACTTATTATCAAACAATTAAAAAAAGCCTTTTTACTAGAATCAATATTTTTAAGATGTGAAGAAAGTAACTCTAAAACTAATAAAACTTGTATCTTGCTTAAAAGTAACCGTACAAATTGACCCAAAGAAAATCGTATGATTTTTGTTGGTTTGTATACAAATATAAGTATGTATGTTTGTATACATCAAAATACATATGTATGAATGTATAGAGACAAAAAGGCGGCAATTAGCCGCACATTTTAACATGTTTTTTGTAGTTTTTTGTTTAAGAAAGCAATGTATAAAAAAAAGCCAAAATGAATTGTAAAATGTTCAAGATTTAAATAATAATTTTTTTTAATCGCAATTAAGGCCGGTATTTATTGTTGTATACCACCGTGCGCCATGTGTAATAATAATCTGGTAGAATTCTTTTCCACTTAACAACAATGCATCGCTACTTATTGGAACAATCTACCTGATTTCTTTGTAAATGGCACGCACTATTAAAGAGTAGCTTATTTGATTTTTTTTTAAGAAATTAATACAAAAAAATTATCAAATTGTCCCTGCTGTTTTGCTAGAATTAGTTTGCTAAAACCCCGTTTAAGAAATTTCAATAAATAAATAAAGTACCCACCGTACATCACGCAAAATAGATGCAAATTATGATTGTAAAAAATAAGCTCCAAACATTTTTAAAAATTTATAGGCAACTTTTGAGTTACTTGTATAGAACTCATACTGCTTTAATTTATAATTTTATATGTTTCTGGGCATACTTACTACCCAGTTCTGTTTAAATTAATTTTTTTTTAATTTTAATCCTACTGTTTTAAATCTTTTCTGTAATGTAGACCACAACTTTTCCATGGGGTTAAAATCTACATTTTGCGTTTAAATTATTTTTTCTGAAACAAAAATAAAAAACTATTCCTAAAATTTCAATGGAAAATTCGGGTACAATAAAATATTGGTGTGCTTATTAAAGCAATAAATTGTCTCTTCGATATCGGTAAAACTATTTGTTATAATCCAGTTTAAATTAAAATGTTACAATTTGTTTACTTTTATTTTTTTTTATTAATGTGTTTTGTAAAAAAGAAAAAAAAACTTTTATTATCAAGAATAATAAAAACAACAGTCTACATAGTTGTACCCTATAATGAATGTATACTAAAATCTGCCAATAACAAAGAACAATCAATAATCAAAGCCATCAGGTAATAGGTCTATCGCACTAGACAACCTTCACAAGAAATAAAGCGGACAAGATAATGCAAGAAACAGCTAACAGATAAAGGCAACACAATGTACATAAACTGACAGTTGTTGTTATAGGAAATTTAACCAAATGCCGCAAAATATTGCGAAGAAATTCTCTTGTTTGTATTTTAAAGTCTCACTAGTAAAACGAGTTTTATTTTAATGCTCTTTCACGGTTAAAAAAGTGTCTGTGCAATACATCTTTGGATAAAACCCCATTGTCATGTACAAGAAAAGGTAAATAATCAACCAAACCAACGGTTATTTAGTTGGATATTTGTTTAGTTATCTTTGAGACAGGGGACTCTTGATGTGGTGTGAACGCGTAGCTTTTAATTTATTTTTTTTTCTTCAAAATATTCATATTACCATATGTATGTATGAAAAGCATACATACATACATATACACATATGCATGTGTCATCCACAACTTGGTTATCAGTAAAATAAAGAAGCAAATTGCAAATTAATAATATTTTTACTTAAGTTATATTAATTTGAATGCAAAATCAATCTCGTATGTATATTCTTTACTCTTTTTACCTCAGTGCCAAAAGTAAATCATTAATAACAGAAAACAGAAAGAGTTTTGAAGATCATATGTATATCTCATAAGTATGCACAAAGATACGGATGAAAGTATTTAAGCATATTTGCATTGCTGGCAAGTGAATTTAACTTAAAAAAAATGCAAAAAATCTTTACTTTTTAAATAGCAACTAAAAGAATACATTTACAATATTAAAAAATATTTAAATGACTACTTCGTCTATTAAACGTCGACGTTCACCGTCTGCAAAAACCCCACCAATCGAAACAACATCAAACGGCAATAGTATGACTTCATCTGTTAGCACCGTTATATCGAAAACAGATTCCCAAGAATCAGACAATGTTGAATGGGATGCCATTGGCAGCGCTTATATAAATCCTTTTATACATCGTCTCAATATTAACAACAATGTCGATTTAGCAAAGGTAAGTTCAAAACATTTTTAAAACGATGTTAAATTTTGTATTTAGTTTTTTTTTTTTTTTTCATTAATATTAAAGCTAGTTTAATGTACTTTGATCATATTTTGTTTAAATGTATAATATGTAGGTATATATGTACTAATATATGTATGTCTGTGCAAAATTAGTATGTTTCCTTTAAAATGAACAAATCTGTTTATCTTTCTAGTTATTACGACTAATCGACAACCCAATGAATATTTTTATTAAAACATATTTTGAATTGTTTTTAATTAAGCTTGCGACTATAAATATTTTTTTATTTGCTATTCGGAGGGGCGCTGTTTTCCCCAGAATTTATTTTCACCCACCCCAAACAAATTTAAAAAAATGTTACCAATAAATTTTGGATGCAACTTTTGGATCGATTATGTACTTTTACTAGCAAGTTCAGGTGCGATTTGTTTAATATGTCTTAATGCCATACATCTAAAAAACATCATAGATAAAACTTTTCTTATAACCTGTGGGTGTGTTCGATGGTACAATGTTGATAAATAATTTCGACATAGTTGGCAACAGACTTATATGTCTGTAAGACTCCACCTTCCAAAGATCTTTTTCTCTTGTTTACTTGCAGGAAATGTTTAAGTCATATGGGCTTTAAAATAAAAACGTATTGTTTTTTGCGGTACAAGTTAGCTTTAAAATCATTTTGTTGGTTATTTTATTAAAGGCAGGAAATTTTTAAACATTAAAATTTTCGATAACCTTTACGACATCTAGAACTTGAAAAGATATTTCTTTAAGCAACAACAGGCGGTAATTCACTCACTCATGTCAGTACATGTATTGGGAGTGAACACGTTCTTTAAATGACTTGCGAGTAGATCACATTTTTCTTCGTCATTTCTTGCTAAGGGTACTCTCGGATTACGCAGTGGTGGTTTTGCGATAACGTGTCTTCCAAGAAATCTAACTGATCGCCATAAAGAATAATTTACCTGAGAAGTCATGTGTAGGCCCTCTAAGTGTCTCTTAAGAGATGCCATTCTGACTACTTCCAGTTAGTTTTTCAATTGGTTTGTTTATTCTTTCAGTTTAGTTAAAATTTGCTTTGCCGAAATTAAGAATACAATATGAAAAAATTTGCCGTTTGTTGAAAATAAACTTAATGAATCTCTTAAAAAAACACAAACAATCCAATAATCGTATTGAGTGTGTTCAAAGTTACATTGCTTAAAAAAGTTCACTTATGAAAAACGTACATGAAAAAAATCTTTAATTAGCATTCAAAGCAAATTCATGATAAATGCGGGTATTTAAACAAAATTTTATATATATTAATTTAGTTTAAGTGCATCAAGAAAGAGCAACCTTCTATTACTATCAGAATAGGAAAAATTTTGTAAAGCCTAGGAACTTTAAGTTTCTGACCCACCTAGCTACGCCATTGCTAATGAAATCATCTGGGATTGATAGGACAAAACTTTTGGAGTTTGCAAAGAAAGTGAGGAACTTATTTGAGTTTATAACATCGAATAAAAAGAATTGAAATCATGGAAGCCATGGGGTCTAAGTAGGGCTGTCGTCTCCTATAAATTTGATTAATTTCAATTTGTGCGATATTGTGCATACAATCATATTTATGTATAAACAACTAATCAAATGTTCAATATAAAACAAAACAATATAAACCAAACATCGGCAACAGATTAATATAAAAGTTTTCATTATGAAAAAATTAAATAAGTATTTTAATGTATGTTTTCTTGTTTCAATTTGTGAAATAAATCTAATTTTAAATACTCTTTTAAATGTCTGTACAATTATTATTAACACTCGTTTTCGTTTATTATTTTTTGTTTGTTTTGTAGACAATAGTTACAAATATAGTTGCACCTAATTTAAAAATATTATTATCAATATTTTTTAGTATTTTTTATTTATAGTTTTTACCAGCAAATTCGTGCAAATATTTTTTTATCACAAGTAATGAAGAAACAAAAAAAAAATAATCCCATTTTAATCTGTTCTCTGGTTTTAACATATGCTGAAACAAATGATTTGTACATAGACACATACATACATACACATTCGCTTAAAATAAGTAAATAAATTTCATTTATTTTCCTAAAACTTTTTTTATATTAATGTATGATGCTAAATGACGCCAAAATATTTTGTTGGGTTGTTTTTCATACATTATTCTTTATTCGGTTAAGATTTGCTTTAGTTTTTTATTATTATGTTTCTCTTTTCTTCTTTTTTTTTTTTAATTTTCGCCATGTATAAATCAATTGTGTTTTAATGCTAATATAAACAAAAAATATACATATCAAATAAAATAAACAACATTTTAACCATGCACTTGACATTCATTTGTTTAAATTGAATAATTTTATTCGATTAATTTTATGGCTTATTTTGTGTTTGGTTTGTGTTTTTTTTTATAAGACAAACCAACGTACTTTTTGTTTTTTTTTAAATATGTTTTATCATTTATATTGAAAAAAAAATATTGTGTTATTAAACCTATAAAAAGAAATCTGAACCCATAATTTTGTTTTGATTCACAAAAAAGAATAAAATTATTTTTAAATTTATTGCAACAATAATTTACTATAATCAAGTTTTCTTTTTCATTTATAAGTTATGAATTTGAAACTTAAATTCCATTTCTCAAATCACCTTGTGTCGCTCATACTTGACAATAAAACAGTAAAATAATTATTAGTTTTAATATAAACAAATTTATTATTTTTTATTGCTTAATTTAGGTTTATAACAATGTTTTTTTTTTATTAATTTAAAGTATATATGTATGCACATATATGTACATAAATACATTTTTACATCATACACACATGCGTATCTTAATAGGTAGGTAAGTGCCTGCAAAAAATAATGAATAACATGGTTCATTTCAGCTGAAATGAACTAGTCACGATATGGCCCTATGTAATACAGTCATCGACCATATTATTGTCAAAAGCTTGGAGTTAAGCGATAGGTGTTCGTGTTTTAACGGTAGCATATTGGGTTGTCGTATGTAGTTGTAAAAGTAAACCCCCTGGGACACCTTTATGGACTAGTCCATACACACACATGTACGGCCTCATTTCGTTTTCTGTCGGTTATATGCGTTCGCATACATATAAACATAAATAAATAGATTCTTAGATACATTAGTAAATATTTTACACTTAATCATAAACAGTCACAACTCAAAATATCCCAAATCAAATCCATACAAATTTTGTTTGCATTTAAGTAATCTATATTTTAAAGAGGAGATTTTTATTTATGAACTGAACTTAATTATAAAATAACATTCACGTTTAAAAAAAAAAACAGAAAAAATCATTTAATGAAAGTTAATGGTTTTGGGCTGTGACTTATTTTGTTTTAGCGTGCGATATGCAGTATATAACATTTTAATTTGAAATAAATTTTTACATACACCCCTTTTGGGTGTCCTTGTGTTAATGATGCTTTATCGGCATTATTATCGATCTAATTATGGAGAACTAATTTACCTAAAACAAAAAAAAATTTAACTTCGATAAATACATATTAGGAAGGAAGGTCCTATAGACTTCCGGACGAGTGCAGCATTTTCCAGGCTGAAATTCTGTCGGTGATGAAGGTCGCGGAACTGATAGGGGAGGATGCGGATGGGAGAGGGGACGTGACAGTCTACGTTGATAGTCAGGGCGCGCTTAAGGCTCTAGAGGGACATTATGTCAGGTCTAGACTCGTAAGCGACTGCATACGTGCTCTTCGGGCGATCATGAGGACACGCAAGGTAAGGTTTTGCTGGGTTCCGGGTCATTATGTCGTTTCCGGCAACGAGATTGCCGATGAACTGGCAAGGAAGGGATCGGCCCGGGATATTGAACTCAGTTGTGAGTGGGTGAGGCCACCACTGAGTTTCTGTTATGGACTGATAGGGACTTGGATAATGGACAAGGTGAGCCAAACCTGGTGGGACAGGGCTGATTGCAGAATCTCTAGACTTTTATGGCCCAGGCTGGACAGGATGGGCACTGACCTGCTGCTCAAGGAGAGCAGGGGGGTTTGAGGTGCATTATTGGGACTCTCACAGGGCACTGCGATGTGAGATATAGGACAAACAAAAGGGACAGAAACTCTCCAGATTTCTGCAGGGTATGCGGAGACGAGGAGGAGATAGAGACGGTAAAACATCTTGTCTGCCACTGCCCTGGGCTGCAGATTCGCCGACAGAGGTGGTTTGGAGAACGCTTCTTAGATGGTGAGGTCCCTGGCAGTGGGCTGGGGAGCATCATAGGTTTCATTAAGGGGGTTGGGTGGCTAGGCAGATAGGTGATTCAGGGCCTATGACTATTGACTTTCTTAGACATCTTGCAAACTGTACACTTGCTTTCTTTATCCTTATCCTTACCTATAAAATGTTTGACTTACTTTATTGTTTACTTTATTTTTTCTTCTCGACTTTTCCGAAGGGATTCACAATGGGCCTAATGGCCTCCGAGTGGAGGTGGCGAGTTGGACTCGCTACTATCCTTCGTAACCTAACCTAACCTAACCAAATACATATTAAAAGCTTTAATTTAGCCCATAAATATGATTTGTTTAAAATTTAATTTTACTCATAAAATGTTTAAGTCGATTGGTTTAATTTAAAGTGAGTCTCAGACTTTAAGGTTTGGGCCTTTTAAACATCTGCACAAACGCAAAAGACCCCTGCCACGTATGTGGAGTGGGTAGGTTAGGTAAGGCTAAGCAGGCAGCTGTTAAAGGAAAGGATACAGCTCACTTGCATCCGCTTAATTCGGCCCTTTTGTGCCACTGGAGAGACAGATAGAAATGGTGGAGATAGAAGAAAAGAAGAAATTTAGAGAAGGATAAGCAGCAAATAAAAGTAGAAGGAAGGAGGCTTAACAGGGTCTCTGGTGGGAATCAAACCCACAACCCCCAGACTTGTAGACTCGTGCATTTACCACTGATCTACCGGGGTGTGGGTATAAAAACTTAAATTGGGATGGGATTATGTGTTGTATTTCATTGAGATGTCAAATAGTTATTTTGTTTTGTATGCCAGTAAATTTTTGATTTTTAAAAATTAGAATAAAAATAAAAAAAAGATTTTATTTATTTTTGGCAAAATTATTACCGTCCCGTTTTTTTAAAAAGAAAATTATTTTTTATACCCATAACATTAGTGATAAGGGTACAGAAAAGTTTGTCATTCCGTTTGTATTTTCGTTAATGCCATTTGCGACCCCATAAATTATATATTTTATTGATATTTATAGATAAAAAAAGTTGATTAAAAGATGTCCGTCTGTCCGTTAATTTGTTGAAATCAAGTTTTTAAAACCCCTTGATATTTATCAGACCTGTTTGTGGTATACTTGCATTGAATGTAATTTAAAAATTTGTTATTACATTTTTTTTAGTTTTAAATAAAAGTACAAAAAAATAATTTATTAAACATTAAAAAATGTTTCTTTTTATCTTTTTCATTTTAGATTTATGTACTTACAGTGTTATTAGTTCCCATACGAGTTGTAGGATGTGTGTTTTCTTTACTCTCCGCCTGGATGTTTGCCTGTATTGGCTTGTATGGCACAACAGTCGAGGAAATAAATAAACGACCAATAACTGGTTGGCGCAAGTAAGTCATGATAAATATATTTGAAATTTGCTGTTTAGTTTAAATTTTTATGATGTTTTTTTTCTTAGAAAGATTCAATATTTGGTAGCTGTTTGCATGCGTACGTTTTATGCTGCCGGCTCTTTTCATAACATAACCTACAAGGGCAAACGGGCCCCTGCCAAAGAGGCTCCCATTTTGGTTGTAGCGCCGCATTCCTCATATGTTGATTCAATAATAGTTGCATCGACGTCACCACCCGCCATTGTGGCTAAAAGAGAAACCTCAGAAATCCCTTTATTGGGAAGTAAGTAAACAAAAGAAATTTAAAGTTATTATTCACGCCTATTTTGCATTAAAAAAAAGGTTTCCGCATTTAATTAAGCAAATACACAAAAAAAAAATTAAATAAAAACTATGTTTTTTTGCAAACTTAATATTAAAAAAAACACAAGATCTTAGTACGGAACCAAAAAAAAATCAAAAAGAAGTACATACATACATACATATTTGATAAAACAGGGTAGAAGACAGACGACAAAAAATTTCGATTAAATTAAAAATGCAAAATAGGGGTTGTTTTTTAACCTTTTTTTTTCTTTATATTGCCGAACCAAAATTTATTTATTTTTTTAATTGGCGTTCCAGTAATAAGTAGCAAACGTTTGTTTCATGATTTCTTATAAATCAATATTTTTTTTTTAATTTTTACTAGAAATCATCAATTATGCCCAACCAATTTACGTACAACGCGAAGATCCAAATTCACGACAAAATACCATTCGTGAGATTGTAAGCCGTGCTAGATCAGAAGAAGATTGGCCTCAAGTAGTAATATTTGCAGAAGGAACATGCACAAACCGCAAAGCTCTTATTAAGTTTAAAGGTGGTGCCTTCTACCCAGGGGTACCAGTACAGCCTGTTATTATTAGATATCCCAATAAATATGACACATTTACTTGGACCTGGGACGGGCCAGGAGTGTAAGTTTGATATAGGTTATTTAGTTCATGGTTAAATACAACAGATTTTTTGAAAAATTTTTTTTCTTACTCTATAGATTACGCCTTTTATGGCTGACGATGGCTTCATTTTATAGCTGCTGTGAAATTGAATTTTTACCTGTTTATGTACCTTCCGAAGAGGAAAAAGCCGATCCCAATTTATATGCTAGAAATGTTAGAGAAGTAATGGCTAAGTAAGTCAATTTATCTTAATGATATTAAGTTGTTTATAGTTAATTAATTTTGCTCTTTTTGCTTTTAAGTTCCTTGGGTGTACCCACCTCAGAATATTCCTTTGAGGATGTTATTATGATGAGCAGAGCTCGTGACTTAAAGATACCTATTTCCGGTGATATTGTTGAAATCGAAAAAACCCTACATAGTTTAGGGTAAGTTTTTTTTTTATTTTTGATGCATTTTTCCTTGTTTTTATTTTAAAAAAATTCAATATTTTCAGCTTTTTAAACTCTGACCATGCCCTTGAATTGACCAACAGATTTAGAAGTATACCAAATAGTGACAAATTAGATGTTATAACATTCTCAGAATTATTAAATGTTAGTTTAAAAAATTCTCATTTTCATCATATATTTAGCATTTTAGATTATGTAAGTATACATTTGATATTTATTCAATGGATTTTCTTTAAATCTTCATATTTTTTATTTTTATTTTCAGCGCCATGTCGGTACTGTTAGTTTAAAGAATTTCCTTTTGTGTTGCCTGTTTTGCAAGTACAGCAATGCGGAAACCATTGAGTTTTTAAGGCTTGTTCAGAATGTAAGTATTTTTTTATATATTTTTCTTTTAACCGAAATCCGTTTTTTTTTTAAATGCAACTATTTGAAATACATATTTAAAACGGGTTTCAGAAAAGTCAAATGATCGATTTCTCTACTTAAACTCAATAGCTTCCATATAACCCAGCCTTATTATTTTATTTTAATAATTAGGACTAAAACATAAGGGTTTCCTTCATAATGCAATTACTTTACAAGGTAATCGAACGTTTGTTTGATTTTTACTTAGACTGACAGTTTTTTTTCGCTTCGTTGTAGTTGCTCCTGTATTGCTATTACCTTGTAATAGTAATTGTACTTTCTGGCAAAAAACTTCTTTAATAGTTAAATTTGACTTTCGGTCAATCTTTGAATAAAACACAATTAAATTGAGTTAAGGGGTTGGTATAGTATTACTCTAAATGCAATGATAATCAAATGGGCTTATTTTGGCAGGACATTTCTAAGAAGGCTTAAAAAAAATGACATTCGGTAGCAATCGAAATTAAAAAATTCTTATTCGAATTCGTGAAACTCCGTCAATTAAGTTTCGATCAGGGACCGCAAATAATTGTTTTCGAACTTTCACAGAAAAAAACAAGGCATAGAAAAATACGAAGTGGGTTCAATGGATTACATACATCATTTTGATGGCAGAACCTTCAAAAAAATGTTTTTAAGATAACTTTTTGATAGATTAATATTTTTTTAATTAATAGTTTTAATATATCAGATTATTGGCCTCTTTTATGGTTCACAAAATATAATTATTATAATTTTTAATTTTAAGTAACGAACAAAAAGTGCTGGCGAGAAACTGTAGCGGGTTTCGAAAATACATTTCACTCGGTCTGTGTTGGAAAAATAGTTCGTAAAATACGCTACGAAAATTGTATTACGTAGAAAGCAAAACAATTATTATATAAAAAAAAAAACAAATATTTTGATATTTATTATTACTTTTGTACAATTATTATGGCCCCTGGTTTTAATTTTATCGAATATTGTAATATGCCCCATATACCTTGATTGCAATTCTAAATTGTACAGTAGTATAGTTGAGTGTAGGTATTATTGGACTTTTATTTTGGGTGGGTGCTACAAAAACAAAACCTAATAGTAATCAAGTATACAAAAATCACATACAAAATTATGTCCCAAAGAATCCATAAAATTTAATGATTTTATTATAATTTTCTTGCTTTCTCTTTTAAGCTTTACACTGAATCAAACAATATTACAAAAAAAGAATTCACAAAACTATTACGACATTCTGAAAAATTCACGCTAAAACAAATTGAAACGCTGTTTGTCAAAATTGATCAAATAAATAATGGTGTTATTACATTTGGTAAGTTGTGTTTACCCTTTATTAAACATATGTATGTATTTGTACATAAAATTAATTTTACATTTTTACTTATTTTCATTTTGCAGACGATTTCGACAGATATTGCCGTGACAAATCACAGTATACATTCTTGTACAAAAAACATGACCACATACGAAGAAAAATCCAAAGTCGAACATAAAAACACCAACCAACATTGTTTTAAAAAATGACTCATAAGTTAATTATTTATTTTGAAATAGTATGTGTAAGCTGAAATAAATTATTACAAAAAACAAACTTTATTTAATAAAAGAAGAACAAAATTAAAAATAATTAAGTTATGGTTTTTTTAAGAAAATATTAAATTTGTTTTGGTTTTTTAAAGAATATTTTATGAATTAATAACTCTTTTTTAGTAAAGCTTTAGGTCTTTTCAATATTTATCAGCAAATTAAACGTTTTTTTTAAATAAAAACTGCAAAGATAGCGGTACTAATATTGTACACACTTGTGTTTTATTTGTATGGCCCTGTAATTCCAAAGGTGAATAATTATAGCATACTTTAGGGCCCTAACTTAAAGCAAATATTGCATATATTTGAAACAAAATATGCTTCGTGGCAGATTTTGATCGCCTGGTATTTTTTACAAAATTTTATAACTGTTCTTTCAAATCTGTTTTGTGTTTGTCATTTTTGTCTACCTTTTTTGTTACGTAGTTTATTTAGAATTAAAATTAATTTGCTATTTGTTTTGACAAGTTTAAATTTGTAAGATTGTATTTGATTTATTTTTTTTGCATTTCTGTACGTGAAAACAGAAAGAAAAATTTTTAGGCGGCTCTTTTGGTTAATTAATAATGTTTTAAAATTTTAGAAAGTTTATTTGTTTGGGTGGGCACAAGTTTTTTTTACAATGTAGTCTATAAAGTTCTTAAATAAAATAGAAATATATAATAATAAATATGAGTTTATTGCAACTATAATCTTATTATTTTACACTATTTAATAAACATTATTTTAAAAACAACAATAACAGATGTAACAAGCTGGCTAAAAACTTTAAAATTAAGGTCGTATACAAAATATTTTTTTTTTAAGATTTATTTAGTTTTTTAAACAAAATTTTCATACAAAAACAGTATTTGAAGTCTACTCTAAATTTAAAATTTTTTTGGCTACGACCCTAAAACTTGTTTGCAAAAAAATTACTGCAAAAGATAACAATATATATTTAGTCAAGATAGATAAAAAAAATCTTAAATATTAAACTTCAAGTAGTAAAACACAGTTAACCCTCGTGTTTAAATATGTTTTAAAAAGCTTGTTCTCACTAGATCACTTTCTTAATTTTATAAGCCTTAATAAAACCTTTATAAATACTTATTCAAAGCTTTTTTTTGAAAAGGTAATAACAATGTTCTATAAAACACTTTATTGTCTTTGCTATTTCTGTAAAAGCTTTTTATTGGCCAGGTGGGTTGTGAGTTGGAAATTCTTATACTGGTTGTTTAAAATATAGGGCAGTAGATGGTTTGTTTGGTTTTAGAATAGTGACTAAACTAGTTATTTTCCAAGTGTCAGGTATTACTTGTTTATTTAATCCAGAGCTCTGCATTATGCGGGATAGCAAGAACGATAAAACCGAGGATTACGCCAATACGATTAAAGATATACAATTGTTTGCGTATGTTACATCTGTGACTTTCCGCATGCTGTTTTCCTATTGGTTTAAATAATTTAGCTAATAACTTTGATTGCTTGTGTTTTTCTTTTATGTTTTTGTTGTTTTTTGTGTTAAAACTTTTAGGTGATATTACATGAGATGTATTTCATATATGACTTGTCAAATTTTCAACACGTTGAAATATTTTCAGTTGTGACCGTTTTATTTAAGTGTGCGAAATTTAAAGGCCTTATGACAAATTTGTAATTAAAGGGCTCTTTATTTTCATCTGTCAAAGCAAGGAAAAGGAAGTTGTTTATTTTTGTTTGGAGGTTGTGTTAGACGTAATTAAAAGTACGTGTGAAAGCAAAATTTATAATTTATCTGTAATTATACAAGCACAAGTCTTACGTAAAATACATCCCATGTAAATTGGATGCCGTTAAAATGGAAAACTACACTATCTTACGGGAAGTCATGCGCATGGCGTAATCTTTGGCTATCATTTTTGTGGTATAGTGCACTTCTATTGCAACAAGTTTTCCAGTTATTCTTGAAAGATATTCGCGCTTTTTAAGTTGGATTCTATTCTGCATATCTAGATAAAACCGGAAATTAACAAAAAAATAGCAGCTAAAAAAATGTAAATAAAATAACTATTAAAATCTTGACAAAAAAGTTAAAATAGAAATAAATTTTTTTTTATTTTGTTTTATTTACTTAATAAAATTACTCTTAAAATTTAAATGGGATTAAAAATTGAAAACAAAACTATTTTTCAATTAAAATTTTTTGACATATTTCTCTTTAAATATCTCATTGTATTTGCACGTAAATATATTAAATAAGCCTGGCGTAGGAGCTGTTGCGTTCAGAAGACTAATCGGCAATTTGCTGAAAGTACTTTTTTATAAAATGTGTACATAAATTTTATGGTTATATATAAGTTTTCAAATTTATTGTTGTTTTTGTTTATATTTACAATTTTTAAAATATGCTTAAGTTTTATATAATAATTTTACTTGTACTTGTCATGAGAATTGATTTGTTTTAAGTGGTAGATGAGGTTGTACAATTTTTTCTAACAGATTTGATGGGAATATAAACTCGTGAACTACACCCTGTTAGCCAAGTCTTCAGGACATCTTAAACGATGAGTACAAAATGGTTTAGTAGTGGAGATCATACCAAAAACAGGGGGAAAAAATTTACAAAATTGTTATAAAAATAAACACAAAACGATATAAGACCCAAATAGCGATATTATCATTAAACTATTAAATAAATGCAGTAGACCGCACTTAAGAAAATATTATAAAAATTTTATTATAAACCTTTTTTTGCATTATGTTCGAGAAAAAAAAACAAGTTACAAGGATCCTGATTTACAAATTTGAAAAAGCTTTGACACTATTGTTAAAGTCGATATAATCGACGACGACTTGGTCAACTGGGCATCAACATAATCATGCTTAGAGGGTGGCATGCAACTAAACAATTACACATTTATTTTAAATATAACGATTACTGTCATATTTAGGTTTATTATTATTATTGTTTTAGATTATTTTACATTTGATTCAATTGGCAAATGTCAACGAGAGAAAAAAAAAAGAAAAACATGCCCATTATACATGTGTTGTTGTTTTTTGTCTGTGTAGTTTTAAGTGCCATAATTTCCCGTTATGGGAGAGACATACAAAAACAAAACACGACGTTTAAATGGAATAACCGTTAAATTAATAAAAATTGTGTGGATTTGAAATGAATACTTAACCTTGATTAAAGAATTACCCCTTTTTTATTTGCTGCTCATACCATTGTAAGCACAAAAATATTGTTTTAAATTAAAGATTTCTAAATAAAATAAAAAAATAAAAAATAACAAATATATTTAACTGTTTAATAATTTGAATTTGTAATTTATTGTTGTTTTTTCTCTAAATATAAATTGAATAGTTAAATTTGCAACAATCATATTCACGCAAAGTTAATTTTATATATTGACATGCGTTTTTAATTTTGATATAAATTTAAAATAGCATGTTAATAGTAATTTAATATAATGTCAATTAAGATACAGGAATTTATTTATGTGTTGCATAACAATTATTCTCTATTTTATTGGCCAAAGAGGCTAGAGGACGTAGCTTAAATTTTTTAAAAAAGTCGGGTTTATGAAAAAAATATTTATTTACGTATTGTCAGCCCTTAATTTGTTATGTTATGTTGTTATTTGTTTCACATTTAATACCAAAACGCTTTGATGTTTTAGCGGTATACATATCGCACCCTAAATCATAAACAGTCCGAACTCAAAATCAATAATTTTTAATGAGAGGCTTATTTTCTTTTTTAAAAAACATGCACAGAAAAAAAATAAATACTATTTTTAATTAATAAATTCGTTGATTTGATAAAAAAAATGTTAAGGATATAACCAATTAACAAAATTTGCATATCCAATCAAACAATTTTAATTACAAATTTTTAACAAAAAAATTTAATAAAATAATTAATCGATTTAATTACGAAAAAAATTAAAATTAAAGACAAATAAATTAAAGTATTATTAGAAATAATAGAAGTTAAAAAGACCTTATATTATTTAATTAAACATTTAATTGTGGCTATTAAATTTTAAATTGATAACGGTAAACTTTTTAGCAATTGCGGTTATTGGAAAAAAGTGGCATTAATTTTTTCTGTGTAGTTGTAACTTTATAACTAAATTGAGTTAACCAGGAAAACAACGCCTAAGAATAAAGTTTTAAAGATTTGATCTTGGAACTGCGTAATTCAAAAAGAAACGATGTTATAATATATAAAATACTGACTTTTTATGATGTATTGTACAGTATGTATTTTTGTCTTTATAACACAGTGGCTTTAAATTAAAATGGACAAAAATATTGATTGGAACCTTCGCATTACTTTTTAAATTGTATTAAGCGAACGGCTGTCCACAACAAAACAATTTAAAATATTAACCAGGAATACACTCTGTATTACAACAGGGGAAAAATGAATAACTTATGGCAGTGATGCCAACAATTCAGAGGCAAAAAGAGCCTACTGAGTAGTCAAAAAGAGCTAAAAGGAGCTAAATTAGAAAATTGAGGATTCTCCGGTTTTAAATCTATGAATGTATATATTATTTAATTTGTACTTCAAGATTACTTTTACAAAATAAAAATAATAGAAAAAATAATAAATAATAATATTAAATAAAATATCTTATAATTATGTCTATTTATTCGGCTTAAGTTCATTATTAAAAATGTGATAGCTAAGAATGGAAATTTTTATAATAGAAGTAACTAGTGAAAAATGCAAATAGAATGAGAACAAGAGAACATAGAGTTGTATGTGATTTAGTTCGGTCTAAACAATAAAGAATATGAATAGAATTCCAGTATTCAAATTCTAATTAAAGTTTGTTTAAATAGAACAAATCAACATTCAACTTACAGTAGTACCGAATAGAAAGAGTGCTGACGAGAAATCGTAGCTGATTTCGAAAATGCATTACACTCGGCTAGTATCGGAATTACTTAATTTTTAATAAAAATTTCCATTCTTAGCTATCACATTTTTAATAATGAACTTAAGCCGAATAAATAGACATAATTATAAGATATATAGAAAAAGTTCAAATAAATAACCATAAAATGTATTAAATAAAATATTTTATAACAGCAATTGATACAAATTTTTATCAACATTAATAATATAACCATACAAATTTACATACAAATAAGCAAAAAAAATATTTTCATTTATTATATGTTTCAATTGAATTTATTTTTACAAATACGATCGTAGTTTAAACAGCAGATGCTACACTTTTGTAAACCATATTTTATATGAATTAAACTATTAACCGTATTCAAAGCCATGCGGTTTCTTATTTTATACGAAAGTATTTTTAAAACAAGCAATGATGCACTTCAATCCAAAATTAGTCAGTTCTATCTAAATTTTTCCTCTGGTACAATTTTAAACTTTTTAAGTAACTTTACAGCTCTTCAATTTTCCTAAATCATCTTCAAATTCTTTTATAACACAGAAAGTATTTTCTAAATCCTACAAAAAAACGCTAAATGCCGAAATTTATTTCAACATCTTAAAATTTTTCTAATTTCATAAATTAGAGTTTTTGTGAACAGTATTAAATTACGTTTGACGATATGTTTATCTGATACAGTTATATTAAAAGTTTCGCATGCCTTCTTTAAGTTATATCCTAGATAACAGTTGTTATTTATTTGAGATTCAAATTCTCCAGCTATATAATCGAAGTCATCTGCCGGTATAATGATTTTATTTGTCAGGCTTTGTATTAAATGAAATAAATCAGTGAATAGGTTTGTATGCCCGTAAATGCCACAAAGACAAAACAATAGGGTAAAAACGGAAGAATTAACTATAAAATTTAAAAAGTGCCAAACGTGCCGTTTCCACAGTTAAAAAGAGCTGTGTTAGCTCCTTTTTTTAAAAAAGAGCTGTGTTAGCTCCTTTTTTTAAAAAAGAGCTAAAGGGAAAATTTCCTAGTTAGAAGCAGTTAAAAAGAGCTAAATCTACACAGAACGAAAAACGGCTTTCTAAAATCAAGAATTTTATTCTTGATTTTATCCAAAATCTTTCTTGAAATTTTCAAGTACGATCCTTACTTACATTTTCTTAAATCAAGCCTATTCGGATTGCTTCAACAAATCAAGCAGAAAAAAACTTTTTGTTTTAATATATTATTTTACATTTGAAAACAAAGTGTCTCGGTGGCCTAGAGGTAACGCGCTTGTACTGCAGTGTAGAAATCCCTGGTTCGAATCGCAGCTTCGGTAAATACAAAAAATTGATTTTTTAAATTATAAATTTTATGTATCTGTAAAATAAAAATAAACTATAAAATTCTTTTTCCATAAGTCAAAAAAATGACATTTCATTTTCGAATTAATCCCGTTTATGGCTTAAATCAATCTTTTTTTGGCTTACATCAAGTACGGTTCCGAACTTAAATCAATCCTATTTAGGCTAAATTGTGGCTAAAAGTAAGAAATTCGTACTTAAAAAATTTTACTTGGAGTAAGAAATTTCGTACTTGATTTAAGAAAAACCGTACTCACCGTACTTTTGACACCGCTATGGCTTGATTTAAGTAAAGTTTTCTTAGATAATTTTTTGTGTGTAGCTCTAAAATAGCCAAGTTGGCATCGCTGACTTATGGAATTTAAAACACTCCAGGCCTTATAGCCATGGTAAATAGGCAACTATTTTATTGAATTATCCTTTGTTCTTACAGTTCCCTTAATTTCTTGTTAAAAGAACATTTCTAACAAAATTATTAAATTTTAATTTATATTAAAATTAAAAATTTGTTTGATGAAACAAAATATTTTTAAGAATTTTAGCATACATTTCTGCCTATTTACAACTTCCGGGTAAAATATTGATGTACAATCGCTAAAATAATAAAGAAAAGTAAAAAGATTTCTATTAAGTAGTTGGTGTGAAGGTTAAGTATTTTCAGCCAAAAATAATTAACACTCTTTTAAAACACTTACAATGTATTACTGCTTACTATTCCAGAAAAACTATAAATAAATGGTACTTACAACGCAGCCCGTTATTAGTTATTAGAATTACAGCTTTAAGACAACTACTAAAAGAAAATAAAAAAATATAAAAACTAAAAAGCAAATTAAAATAAAACACTTAAATTTAACAGTAAACAATTAAAAAAATGTATAAAAAGAAACTGTTGTCGTAAGTGCTAGTATTTGTTGTACAGGGCGATTTTTAATTTTGCAAAAACAAAACAGCTCTTTTACAAGTGTTTATTTATCTATTGTTTTTGTTTATTTTAAAATCATAAACAGAGAGTAAAATAGTTTATGTAACTGTTTTAATAAAAAGAGAAACATTTTTTTTCATAAGTTCTTGTTTGTAAACAAATGTTTAAGTAAATTTTAAAAAGAGCGGGTTAATTTAATGGATTTGTTTACACATACAGACACACTTTATTTACATCATTAAAGATAATTTATTTATTTTGACAATTTTATTTAGTCACACAGTGGGTTCGTTTGTTCGAAATACAGTTTCGAGAACAATTATTAAAAAAAATTTAAGATATTTTATTATTTCTGTAATTGCTTAAAATTAAAATATTAAGAACAAGTTTTTTAAATTACAAAACAAAAAAAACCTTGTAAATTTAACCTTTTTTTGCCATAACTCTGCAAGCATTAGAAGAAAAAAGTGTTATGACACTTTTTAAGGTATCAACTTATTCTTGTCCCATAGTTTTTTGTCGTATGCCTCAAAATAAGATAAAATCCTTTCCTTATTTTTTTTGTTAATCTTTCGACTAAGATGTAGAAGAATTGTAATTATGCTGCAGAATTCAATTATTACCTTCCCACTGTGCATTGTAAAATTGTCGTCATTATTACTGTTGATGTTGTTGTGCTGTTGTCACCGTCAAACTACATTTTAATGTGGGATGATTGATAATAACAACAAAAGTAACAAAAACATTTCAAACGCAAATTGCATTTGTAGAAATAATTTATAAACTTTTTAATTTTTTTTTTTTTAAATTCAACAATTGTTTTTGATTTTCTATTTTGAATGAGTTTTATTGTGCTTAAAAATTTAACGCAAGAAGAAGGAAATTCTCGTTATAAATTCTGACTGAATATCGTATTCCAGATTAGTTGCCTTCCAGAAGCGTTTGCGCGAATAACGAATAAAAAAACCTAAATCTAGGTTTAAATTTAAAGTGTAAAAAAAAATTATAAAAAAATTTAGTAAAAGTAATAATTTCCGCATTTGTTATACTTCTTTTAAAATATAATTTAAAAAAAGCTAGCAGAAAGAAAATTTTATTTACTTGTGTTTTTGATTACTAATTGTTTAGAATGTCAAATAGAATTTTGGAAGATTCACCCAATGCTCACATCAATAAAACGATCTTAGATCGTTATTTAAATTTGCCCTTAAAAGAAAATATTGTTCAGGCCACATATGTTTGGATTGATGGCACGGGCGAGGATTTACGTTGCAAGGATCGTACTTTGGAATTTATACCAACAAAGCCAAGTGGTAAGTTAAAAAAAATCTATTTAGAAATTAGAACAAAGTAATGTATAATGTAAAGTTTAAAAAACTTGTAATCGTCAAGTATGTTATTTGCGCATTATCAAATAATATTTAAAAATATTTTATGTTTGATGTTAGACTAAGATTAAAAAAGTAATAAAGTCGTTCAAAACAAAATTGCTTAAAAATCAAACAAAACTAAATCAGTGTTAGCATCAATTATTAAAATAAATAAAACAATAAAATAAACTTTAAAAGATTTTTAATTAGAAAACATGTTAAAAATTTATATTCGGTCATGGCCGACCATATCACCATAAAAGAAAGAAAAAAGTAAATGTTTAAAACTAATTTTTAAGCGAATTAAACATTGGAACTAGTCGGCTAACTATTTTATGTGTTTTTGATGGTATTATTAGAGTCTTAATAGCTTCCGAAGAAGCTAAAACCTATAGCCGGACCGGCCAATCATTATCAAATTTTTTAAAAGCAATTTTTGTTTACATAGAATTTCCAATTTTTAATCATTTCAAATCAACTGTATTAAAATAAAAATATTCGAATGTATTTAAAATAACATTGAATACTGTTGCAAGTCTCTAGTTTGAATGTGAACCCATGTTCGCTATAGAAACGCTAATGCTTATTTCCCGCATATTTCACCCTAATACAAACCAGTGCCTGTGTTCTGTAACTTTAGTGAGAACTTCTCGCATCGAAAAGTTTATAGTCGCCTTGTAAAAGACAGGATGAACACGATAAACCTAATTATTTTAACTTGTAACGTTGTATAATTAAAGCACATGTATTATCTAAGTCACACTGTTAGTAATCGGAAGACTATGACAATAAAAAAATTTTCTCACTGCGAAAACTTCTCGCCAGTTACAGAACAGGGGGCCAGTTCATTATCAGTAATACTCGTGCATGACTTTTTTCACTGGGAAACTATAAGCAGGTGATTCCGATCTAGGTGTTTGTGTTGTTATTTTGGTTTTAAGTCCAACATTTAAAGGTATGGCTTACTTTGCCAACACATTTCAGATAAGCAGGCTGGAACTTAAAAAGTTTTTCTAAGATAGTCGTTGTATCTTATGAAAGTGTCTGTCCCACAAGACAATTCAACTTTAGAGCGGTTTTCGTTCAAATATAAATAGGAAAAACACTGTTCAGTGACAATAATTTTTTTTAAATTTTGGTAGCTCTTAAGGACAAGTGAAATGTAAAAAAAATTATTGGTTTTTTTTAATTTTATTTATTTAATAGAAATTTTTAACTCCGTCTAAAGCAGTTACTTTAGTTGAAATATTTTTTTTTTCTTTTTAAGATACAAAATTACATCTGTTACCAGTTAAGTTTTTCTTTGTTAATTTAAATAGAGTTTTTAACTTTACTGTCCGCTTTTATAACACGTGATTGTTTATAGTATCAATGATTTGAAGTAGAACAATTTACAGTTTTTCCCACGCAATTGGTAAATAAAATGTATTTATGCAAAGTTTAATAAATAAACAAAATAATTTTTAGATGTTTTATAAATGTGTGAAGTACTACATAACTATTAATATTAAAATTTTTCCATATATTTTCTAATTTCGTGTTTGATGTTAGTTTGTATGCATGTGTTCGCGTGTTTCGTTTTAATTGTTATCGATGATACTTGTGGCGTATGAGTGTTAAATATTTCACTCATACGTCATGGTGGCAATAATTCTTAACAATTGAAATGCAACACTTTTCCATTTATTTTTCAGTCGAAATCTGTACGCTTTTTAGTTTATACTCTCAAAACGATCTTCAATTATAGCGATCATAATAAAATTACTTCCTGAGTCGATTAATAATGTCTGTCCGTCCGTCTAAGTTTCTATGTATTCTTGTAATTAAAGAACAGGTCGCAGTTCGATATTTGATTCAAAAAATAAATTTTCAAAAAAAAATTATAATAATTTTTGGAGGACTGTTAACCGACATTAAGCTAGATTTAAGAGATCAAAATAATTTAACTACACTTTCTGTTGCTAGAAAATATCTAATTGCATATTTAAATTTGCTCTAATTTAACAAATTTTATTAAAACGATTTTTTTCAAATATCAAATTATCTTGAAAAATCAGTACAATCAGTACTTTGTTCTTAAAAATCAATACATTTTAGCACAAAAATTTGTAATCAGTACACCAAATAAAAAATCAGTACATGAATTGATGAAATCAGTACGAATGTTCCCCCTATATATGTATGCTTTAGATAATTCAGTGTCCAAAATCAACCAAATACTTCAAAATAAAAGCAAATAAAGAAAGTACACAAAGTATGTAACAAATTTATAAATCTTTAAGTCATAAAGAAACAAAGCAGTTTATACAAAAATAATTAATAAAAACAGTATTATTTAACATATTCAGCTTAAAACAAAGCTTTGTAACCTAATTATAAGTATTTTTTATGGCAGTCGTTCCTTTAATTACATCTTATCACATCATACTTAATTAATATTCTTGGGGGGGTTTTTTATACTTTCATGAACTTTTATTAGTCTTCAAGTGTTGTAAATAAAATTACAATTAATTGACTTAAGCAGTGACATTTTATGCATTTTAAGGGAATAAATAATAACTTAATTTTTATATACAAGATACAAAACTTAAAGCGTAACGTATACGTAACAAAACGAAGCTTAGAGACAATCCATGGTGTAAATTTTGTAGCTGATTCAAAACAGAAAATATTTTTTTTAAAAGAAAATAACATATATGCATGTATATGGATTTTTGACGAACAGCTGGTAAAGTTAAGTCACTCAGATCTATAAGCCCTCAAATGGACAATAAATGTTTTGAAGTCTAATTATTATGCAAAAAACTATCAAACAAAAAGTATAAAAACAAAAACTGCAATTCATTAGCTTTATTTCGGAAAATGTAAACAAAAAACAATTCCGTCGCACAATAACCCCACAACAGATGTTCACCAAGTAAACATTAAAAAAAAACTAAAATGCAAATTCAAGGTGTATTTATACAAGGCAGTAGCGTAGCATTAGCTGATTATTGTTAACTTTGTTTTCTTCAAATATCTAGATGTCAAAATATCCACACTTTACGTTTGTTTGCTTGTGTGTCTGTATGGTTTCTTTTGCCTTTAGGTGTTTTTGCACGGACTTGCAATGTAAAAATGCCACATGCTGTAGTTTTTGGTGTAGTATTTGTAGTAGTTACGCTACCACCTTACGTAAATTACTTTAAATTATAATTTGCATTTAAAAGTCTCTACTTATTATGTTCCTTAACAACTAAAATTGTTGTTGTTTATAAAAAAAATGTGCGCGGTAAAAACTCATTGAATATAAGCATGTAAGAATTCACATACATACACATAAATACAAATAAAACATATAGTAAGGTTACTACTTGTTCATCGCATGACACATTAAAAAAATTTTAGTAAGAAATGGGTTATACCAGGGTACACTAAACCAGGTAATATCAGGGCGAATTCAAAAAATATTCCGTTGTTGGCGTACTGGCAAATCAAAGCTTTTGACTGTTGCTTGCGTTTCTATTTCGCGCCGCCGTAAGTAGATGCCCCGTGTGTCGTTTGTAAGCGCAAAGTCCCAAGTTAGTTTTAATGACGCGAAAAAGGGATACCTTCGATATATTCATCTCCCGCGTGTGAGGCCATGGTTGGGACCAAGTGAATTGTATACCTATAAAGTATTTAAGCCCGAATTAATATGGGTGTATATGTTTTTTTTTTTTGTTTAACTTAGGAACCTAAACCAAAAATTTCAATAAATTTTCAATACATTTTGTTTAGAATTAATTTTTCTTTGTATAAAGAAACATACCAATTATTGTATTATAAAATTCTAATATATGTTTACACATATGGTGAGATAAAATAGAGGATTTGAAAAACTTAAGAATAACGAGTTAACAAGATTAAAATAAATAGAATTTGCTAAAGTCAGAAGAAAACCGAAACAAGAAACAGGTCAAAATAAGCGCAAGGTATGTGAAGATAAATTTGAAGAATGAAATAAAATAGGGAGCCTTTTGATTATGCTATAAAATATAAATTCATCTGTAGGTGTTGTGTTTGGGAGGAAGGAGAATTTTGATACGTGTGGTTTTATATTCCCTTGCCCAATACGGGGGAAGGGATAAAACTTTATGTGGTAAACCCAGAAATTTAAAGAAAAGTGGAACTCGGACAAAACTAAAACACACGGATGAAACAAAAAAAAAATACAAACAAGATGTTAATATTATCGTTAATGATGCTGGTACATTCTTTAACGTTGGCCTGTGTGAGGAAGCAATTTTAATCAGGTTTCTTTTGAATACAAACGATTGACAATTCAGCTACCTCTGTCAAGGAAAATAAATTGTCCACAACAGTTATCCTGCAGTTCAATAACCCCATTGTGGTGATTTTTATATTTTAACGGTTACAGCAATTGCTGCTTGTATCTACTATATAGGTTTTTTTATTAGTGCTAGTGTTGTGGTGGTGTTATTTTATTATCTTATTATTTGTCGTTGTTTTATCATCCATTACACATACAGTTTTTTTTTATATTTTCCTTAAAAAAAAAAGGATTCAAATTTTAAACTTTAACTCAAATATCCACGAAAATCAGGCCTGAGAACATCGTTGGAAGAGAAAACAAAACAAGTTGGTGAGTTATATTTTAAAATTTTATTTTTTTTTTTTTTTTTCCCCCCCTTTTATATCACAATTAATAGTAATTTTAAATAACTATAATGAAATTATTTTATATTTAAACAATTATCAGATATTTAAAAGAATGTATTCGTTTTGTTTTTATATTATAAATCAATCATGCTAGTAAAACTTTAAAATGAACTGGTAAAACACATTTAGTTTACATTCCATGAAAAGTTAACCGTGTAGAGCAGGTAGATGCATTAAGGGCTATCAAGAATGAAGATGTGATAGCATGGCGGGAGGGTGTAGACTAATAAAAGGGTAATAACATCTAACCTTTAAATCGAGTTTTCCATTTCGGGTCTTATATACATATTTTATTTCTTTGGTTTATCGGTGATTGTATTGTTTCGATTTTAGTAGTTTTGTCGTGAAGGGAAATGTAGCTACCTTATTTTAAATGATTTATAATTGGAGCCTTAGTGGTCAGTTCGTCACATATATTTAAATGGCGCCCAACGTGGGGCCCGAGTAAGACATTGTAATTAATTAGCTTATGCTATAAAAACATCTTTTTCATTTATGCTGGGGTTCACATATTTTAACATCATTTTATTTTAGTGGATCGGCAAAACTAATTTAGAAATTATTTTTTTTTTATATCCAAATTTGTTGTGTGTAGATATTTTGGTTTTCATAATATTTATGGATTTTAGTAATTCAGGCTGGATTAACAAACCAAATGTTATAGAGATCAAACTGTTAAATTATTGGTGGCTATATTCTTGGTGAGATTTCTTATTTTGTTTTTATGATGGAATATTACTACCAGGAAATGGCATAAATATACTTAGGGATTTAACATTTTTATGATTTTGTATGAATTGATCATTTGGCACTATGCAATCGAGATTTTTGTAAATGGTGATTATTGTTTGCTTACTCTTGC
This sequence comes from Melanophora roralis, assembly GCA_963583895.1. Classification (NCBI taxonomy): domain Eukaryota; kingdom Metazoa; phylum Arthropoda; class Insecta; order Diptera; family Rhinophoridae; genus Melanophora; species Melanophora roralis. The sequence continues at coordinate 5,253,602 of OY757190.1, forward strand.
ATTAGCCTTAATGAGTTGTGTAGTGTTTGTTCCCAATGTTGCTATTATATCGAGATTTTTACTATAAACAGTTTTATAGTATACTCTTAAATAGCATCAGCATATTAAATATTTATTTTTTTTTTTTTTTTTTTTTTTTTTTTTTTTTTTTTTTTTTTTTTTTTTTTTGACTCGGGATGGAGCTTGATTCTTTTTATAATTTTTGTATAAATACCTACCTAAATGCACCTTAACTGAGTAGTGGAATATAAATATTATATTGATTTATAAAAGTAAAGAAATTGAAATTTAAACAAATGCCTATCACAAGAAGTAAAGAAAATTTGCTAAACCTAGAGGAACCGGTTAATTGTAGTTTCGTCATTAATGTTGATGAACCAAGTTCTAATATAACACAACCACAGGCACATTCAGCTAATAAACGAACAAAGGCAAACAACCGAAATAAAAATAATGAAATTGAGACACAGGTAAAACAGTTAGTATTTAATTCGATGACAGAATTGCGAAATGAAATGTTAGATTTGATTACAAACGAAGTTAGATCTGCGATGCAAAGTTTGAATATTGGCGATAGTATCAATGCTACCAATAACAATAGTAATATTGGGCACATTGATACTACCAACAATGCAAACAACAGTAATAATAATATTAACGATAACCATACTGAACCAACAAATTCAAATTCTGGTAACAACGATTCATCTAATTTTCCTTTAAATGCTTCTTGTCGAGAACCCTTTGTAGGAGAACAAGTATCAAATATAATTAGGAATTGGAGAGTGAAGTTTTCAGGTAGCGAGGACCAAATGACCGTAGATGAATTTATTTACAGAATAAATGTTTTGACATCTAATAACTTGAAAGGAAATTTTGAGCTCTTGTGCAAACACGCACATAGTTTGTTCGAAGGTAAAGCGCTCGATTGGTACTGGCGATATCATCGTCATGATAACGAATTAGACTGGTTTTCGCTAACAGGAGCTTTACGGGACCAATATAAAGGTGACTTTAGTGACTTGGACGTTATGGAAGATATTCACAGACGTAAACAACGCAATAACGAGACTTTTGACGATTACTTTAATGCAATTTCGGGATTAACTGACAAACTTAAGAAGCAAATTTCGGACGGAGATTTGTGTGCGATTTTAGTTCGGAACCTTCGAACTGAAATAAGACATGAACTTTTGCACTTAGACATTTCAAGTATATCCCAATTACGAAGAGAAGTTAAGAAACACGAAAAATTTTTAAAAGACGTTACTTTTTATGAAACACGTAGATCTGCTAAAGGGCGTATTGCTGAAATCGATGCAGGTAATAATAGTGATAGTTTAGGAAATTTGGAGGACAGCACCAAAGTGTGTGCAATTCGGGTGGACACTACGTGTTGGAATTGTGACAAAAAAGGTCATAACTATATGGATTGCGTGGAAGTTCGACGCGTGTTTTGTTACGGATGTGGAACAAAGGATACCTATAGACCGAGTTGTTCAAAGTGCAAGAATAGACAGGCGGGAAACGGATTGAAGGATGTCCGACAACTATAGCACGGACATCCAAATCTAACGAGACAAATAGTTCTAAATTGATAAATACTGACGAAGATACTATCAGCGAAAAGAAACATCCTCTGTTAAGACCTTACCATGTTCGGTTGGCAGAGTATGAAAAAACACGGAGAAGAATTTTTGGTACCACGTTAAAATCAAAACGATCTACTGATCGGATACACGAGTTTTATAGAAAGTTAAAATTGTTAAACAAATGTGTAATTTCTCCTTTAATTTCTGCGAATAATGACTGTAGGCCCTATGTAAGTTTGGAAATTAATAATGTTAAACACTTTGCGTTACTAGATAGTGGTGCGAATAAAAGCGTAATTGGGGGAGATTTAGTTTCTGAGATAAAGAATAATAACGGATTTAGGAAATGTTTTGGTAATGTACGAACAGCGGACGGACAGAGACAGAGTGTGGTGGGTACGGTGACATTAAATGCTACGTTCAATGGACAGACGAAATTATTTGAATTTTTAGTGATCCCGTCAATTAAACAAAATATTATCTGTGGTTTTGACTTTTGGAAAAGTTTTGGGTTGAAAATTTCTGCTCCCGATATTATGGAAGTGAATTGTGAAGATAAGGACCCGGACAAACTTAGTTTGACATTTAATCAAAAACAACAGTTAGACAGAGTGATTGCAGCTTTTCCAAATTCAGAAGTGGAAGGGTTAGGTTGTACTAATTTAGTCGAACACTGTATAGACACCGGGGATGCAAAACCCATTAAGCAGAGGTATTATCCTATCTCTCCAGCTGTCGAGGGGAAACTTTGTGGTGAATTGGATAGGATGCTTTCACTAGGCGTAATCGAGGAAGCACCAAGTTCACCGTGGTCTTCTCCGACTGTAGTGGTAATTAAGCCCGACAAAATTCGAATGTGTGTTGACAGCAGAAAATTAAATTCAGTTACAGTTAAGGACGCTTACCCGATACCGAACATAGACGGACTTATAGCTAGACTTCCTTCAGTGCATTGCATATCAAAGGTTGATCTTAAAGATGCCTTTTGGCAAATCAAACTGGAGGAAAATTCTAAACCTAGGACAGCTTTCACAGTTCCAAATAGGCCGTTGTATCAATTTACTAGAATGCCATTTGGACTGTGTAATGCACCTCAGACTTTGTGCAGACTTATGGACTCTGTTATTCCGTATCAATTGAAGTCACATGTTTTTGTATACTTGGACGATCTTTTAATAGTTTCGAAGAATTTTGACGAACATCTTACACATTTGATGGAAGTAGCAGTTCAGTTACGAAAGGCAGGTTTGACTATAAATGTTAACAAGAGTAGTTTTGCTTTAAACAAAGTTAAGTATTTGGGCTACGTAGTTGAAAACGGGACATTACAAGTAGACGAGGACAAGGTTAGGGCTATACAGGACTTTCCGGTACCAAAATCTATTAGACATTTACGGCGATTTTTGGGGATGACTGGCTGGTACCGACGTTTCATTCAGGACTATTCTACATTAACTTTCCCACTGACCGAGCTATTGACGAAAAAGAAAATTTTCAAGTGGACGGATGACGCTCAAGCAGCTTTTGAGAAATTAAAGACAAAACTAACATCTGCGCCTTTGTTAGTACATCCAAATTATGCACAACCGTTTATTTTGCAATGTGATGCTAGCACATATGGAGTTGGAGCAGTCTTGGCGCAGAAGGACAGCAACGGAGTTGAAAGACCTATTGGGTTTATGTCTCAGAAGCTAAACAAAGCCCAGCGCAACTACACGATAACGGAGCTAGAGTGTTTAGCTGTAGTTATAGCGATAAAAAAGTTTAGACCCTACATTGAAGGGCAAGAATTCACGGTAGTAACAGATCACGCTAGTTTAAAGTGGTTGATGGGTCAGAGAGATTTATCTGGGCGTTTGGCTAGATGGTCTTTGAAGCTACAAGGGTTAAACTTCTCAATCGAACATAGACGGGGAAAAGATAATGTAGTACCCGATACGCTTTCACGCGCACACGAAGGGGAAGATTGTGTGGAGTCAATTGAACTTGAGACACTTCCAACCATAGATCTGAATTCAGAAGCATTTGACAGTGACGAGTACTCAAAATTAAAGGACGACATTTCCAATTCAGGGTTTCCAGACTTCAAAATTATTGACAAATATATTTATAAACGGACGGACTTCACTTCTGGACAACTAGATGAGTCTCATTGCTGGAAACTTGTTGTACCGACAGAGCTACGGCACGACGTTATTTATTCGGCTCACGACATTCCAAATTCTTCACATGGTGGCATAGCTAAAACTTTAGAGCGAATCAGACGGTTCTTTTTCTGGCCTAAAATGGTGACGGACGTTAGAAATTATATACAAAATTGTGAGTTGTGTAAAACATCGAAGGCACCTACCAATATATTAAGACCGGCTCTAGGACAGATAGTACTAACGGATAGACCATTCCAACGTTTATACGTTGACCTTATCGGACCCTTACCAAGAACAAAATCAGGACATATAGGAATGCTAATTATTTTAGATCATTTTTCTAAATTTACGTTTCTAAGACCACTTAAGAAATTAATTTCAAAACACATTATTGATTACCTAAGCACCGACATTTTTCCATGTTATGGGGTACCAGAATCCATCGTTTCGGATAATGGGTCTCAATTTAGGAGCAAGGATTTTGAGAACTTTTTAACTAAAAATGGTGTACAACATATACTGACTGCGGTGTACAGCCCACAGGCAAATGCTAGTGAGCGCGTAAATCGTTCGGTGAATGAGGCCTTGAGATCATATGTCAGGGATGATCAACGGGATTGGGATAAATACATTGCAAGTATAAACTGTTCTTTACGAAATAGTTTCCACCAGACGATTAATAGTAGTCCGTACAAAATTGTGTTTGGACAAAGCATGATCTCACACGGAAAGGACTATGAGTTATTACGTAGACTCAATCTTTTAGCTGACACTGACTCGAAAATTGAAAGGCAAGACGAATTTATTTTAATAAGGGACAAAATTCAAGATTGTATGCGAAAGGCATATGAGAAAAATTCACGGATATATAATTTACGGACAAGAAATAGAAATTTTTCAGTGGGTATGGAAGTTTATAGAAGGATGTTTACACAGAGTTCTAAAGCCCAGCATTTTAATTCCAAATTAGCACCCGTTGGGGTAAAGACCAAAATTGTACGCAGGATTGGTCAGGTATACTACGAGGTTCAGGATATTGGCACGAATGTCAAGGGAACTTATCATGTTAAAGATATCTGGAGCTAGATTTGTAAACATATAGTGGTTGCCTTTACAGATCCAGTTTATAAGTAAGACTTTAAACTCTATCTGTTTTGTGAGGCCATGGTTGGGACCAAGTGAATTGTATACCTATAAAGTATTTAAGCCCGAATTAATATGGGTGTATATGTTTTTTTTTTTTGTTTAACTTAGGAACCTAAACCAAAAATTTCAATAAATTTTCAATACATTTTGTTTAGAATTAATTTTTCTTTGTATAAAGAAACATACCAATTATTGTATTATAAAATTCTAATATATGTTTACACATATGGTGAGATAAAATAGAGGATTTGAAAAACTTAAGAATAACGAGTTAACAAGATTAAAATAAATAGAATTTGCTAAAGTCAGAAGAAAACCGAAACAAGAAACAGGTCAAAATAAGCGCAAGGTATGTAAAGATAAATTTGAAGAATGAAATAAAATAGGGAGCCTTTTGATTATGCTATAAAATATAAATTCATCTGTAGGTGTTGTGTTTGGGAGGAAGGAGAATTTTGATACGTGTGGTTTTATATTCCCTTGCCCAATACGGGGGAAGGGATAAAACTTTATGTGGTAAACCCAGAAATTTAAAGAAAAGTGGAACTCGGACAAAACTAAAACACACGGATGAAACAAAAAAAAATACAAACAAGATGTTAATATTATCGTTAATGATGCTGGTACATTCTTTAACGTTGGCCTGTGTGAGGAAGCAATTTTAATCAGGTTTCTTTTGAATACAAACGATTGACAATTCAGCTACCTCTGTCAAGGAAAATAAATTGTCCACAACAGTTATCCTGCAGTTCAATAACCCCATTGTGGTGATTTTTATATTTTAACGGTTACAGCAATTGCTGCTTGTATCTACTATATAGGTTTTTTTATTAGTGCTAGTGTTGTGGTGGTGTTATTTTATTATCTTATTATTTGTCGTTGTTTTATCATCCATTACACATACAGTTTTTTTTTATATTTTCCTTAAAAAAAAAAGGATTCAAATTTTAAACTTTAACTCAAATATCCACGAAAATCAGGCCTGAGAACATCGTTGGAAGAGAAAACAAAACAAGTTGGTGAGTTATATTTTAAAATTTTATTTTTTTTTTTTTTTTTTCCCCCCTTTTATATCACAATTAATAGTAATTTTAAATAACTATAATGAAATTATTTTATATTTAAACAATTATCAGATATTTAAAAGAATGTATTCGTTTTGTTTTTATATTATAAATCAATCATGCTAGTAAAACTTTAAAATGAACTGGTAAAACACATTTAGTTTACATTCCATGAAAAGTTAACCGTGTAGAGCAGGTAGATGCATTAAGGGCTATCAAGAATGAAGATGTGATAGCATGGCGGGAGGGTGTAGACTAATAAAAGGGTAATAACATCTAACCTTTAAATCGAGTTTTCCATTTCGGGTCTTATATACATATTTTATTTCTTTGGTTTATCGGTGATTGTATTGTTTCGATTTTAGTAGTTTTGTCGTGAAGGGAAATGTAGCTACCTTATTTTAAATGATTTATAATTGGAGCCTTAGTGGTCAGTTCGTCACACGCGACAATATTTGCTGCTCTCTAAGTGCTTTTCGATAAATTCCATTATATATAGATCTCAAACAATCTGCTATTTCATCAGAAACCCCAAACAGTTTAACAACACGATTGATAAAACTTACCCCGAGCGGCTGCAACGTTCGATAAATGTCTTCTATCTGATTCAACATTTTTTAAGGTCAATAATTTCAACCTCCCTCAATTCCATAGTTATAAGTAACGCACGGCAAAATGAGACCTTTTTTTAATCCGTAAATTATTTTTTTGGTATCTCGAATGTAGTGTACAATTGAATTTAAATATAAAGTGTACCATAATCACAAAACATATGCACTTCTTAGCCGTACTTCAAAGAAAGTAAAATATATTTATGCTAAAAATGATCAAATGCGGCACAAGCAATTTTTTTCATTCTTTGGGTTAATTTTGATGTTTTTAATTTATTCTCCTTAAAAGTTTATAAGAACTTTATTTGAAGTGAATATTTTTCAAAAAATTGTTATGCCGCGCGCAATACAAGTAATCATCCAACGATATGTACATATGTTAACGTGTAAATGCTAAAAATATGCTTTATTTTAAGCACCGTTTAATTACTGTATCACAAACAATTTACAAAATCATTTAAATTTATTATGAAAATAATTTTATTTTTGCACACAATTTTATAAATGAGATAAATCTATAGAGTTTCCTTAGTTGCCGTCAACTATTAAAAAAAAATGTTATAATATTCCAACATGATATAAAAAAATTATACTATGTATTTAAACACAGGGTGTAGAGGTAAACAATGTAACCTTAAATGTACGATTTGACGACAAAATGGTCAAAATCTAAATAAAAAAGTCCGGTATTTTTATACTCGTTTTTTTATTTACATGAATCTGTCTCGTCAAGACGTACAATAAGAGAGTGTTACTTTTTTGCAACAAAAACAAAAGAATAACTGCATTTAGAAAGAAGCCATATCGCAGCCTATAAAGTACAAATGTTGCCACATCTATATGCTTATATTTGACTGTTTTTTTTAACTAATATATATATCCTTAATTCTTATTTTTTTAAAGTAATATAAAAAATTTTTTAGTTAATATACTATAAGATTGTTAAAAAAATAATAGATATACTTTATCTTTTGTGATTTAATTTGGTTTAAAGGAAGTAGTTTATTGTATTTTCTGTTTGTTTTCTTTTTTTTTTTTGTTTAAGTTTTTTTGTTGTTTTGGCATGCAGCCATTATGCTCAGTAATTGTTGATTTAAATTAATTTAAGAAAATAATATAAACGATTTTACGTAATTTTGCTATTTCTGGACATTTTACTTTGACAATAATGTAAATAAAAAAATTTATTTTTACTTTTTACTTTCATTTCAAAAAAAAAAAGAACCTTAATGGTTATAATTAAACGAGAAGTTAATATTTTAATTAAAAAATAACTTATAAAAAAGGAATTGAAATTTATAATCAATTTTCTTTAAACTCAACTCTTTGTTAACTATAACTTATATTACACAAAGTGATTAGTTTGCTATTAGTTAGACAGCAGTCTATTACAAAGAGCGGTAACAAAAGTTACCATTACATCTGTGGCAAAAAGGTAAAAGTGTTTAAGTCGACTTGAGCAAAACTTGAGTAAACAAAAGTATCCACGAGAAAAGTTTTCATTATTTTGTACAATTTTTCAAACAATTGTAGCAAAATTATTTTTAGCTTTTTTTTAATTTACATATGGAATAGTGTTTCTTCTTCAAAAAAAGCGCCTAAGTTTTGCTATGGGAAATAGCTCTTTAAGTAAAGTAAATTTGTTACAAAAAGAGGGAAGGCGTTTTTTCCTAAACAATAAATGACTAAAGAAAAGGGATTGCCCTCATAAGAATATAACTTAAAACAAATTAAATTAGACTTTCGTTATCACAAGATAACAAAGTGTTAAACACTTAAAAATTTCATATAATAATGCATCACCCTTTTAAAACTTTGGTTGTAAGTGTTGTTTATTATATTTATAATTTGCTTTTTTATATTTTTATTTCAAATAAGTATAATATTACAAATTACTTGTTGCATTAAAACGTGAATATTTTAATGATTTATTACATTTTTAATAGCACTAACTACTACAATTTATTATAAAGAATATAAAAAAAGTAAAAAAGATAATAAAAACAAATTTACTTCAGCTGCACCGAAAAATTAAAATAAGAAACAACATTAAATTGTCTGTTTCGTAATATATGAAATATCATAGATGTAACATTTATAGCAATATTTTAAAAAGATTTATTCCAATTTTAATAAGTTATTATTTAATATAACGATTATCTCTGAATGCTGTAGAAATTTACATATGGGACAATTTTAAATATATTAACAATCAAACCTACAGTTAGAATGGCTTTATTCACTCTTTTGTTGAATTATTTAATATTGTACCAAGGCACATTCAACAAGGAAACCCAAGGCGAATTCAAAAAATTCGCCCTCTCCATTTCCTTTTTGTGTTTGAACGGTAGAATGTCAGAAAAATTAAAAATTTCATACAAAATTGAATATTTGTAGCGTGAAAATTTCAAATTTATTTTAACCAGTTTCTAAAGGTAAAGGAAATTTGCTATAGTTGTTACCCAGCAAACCAAAAGTTTCGACTTTTTCTGAAGTCAGATCTATTGTTATGAGTTCGTTAAGACTTTTTTGTAGTTTGTCTGAAATCATAGTGGTCGTAACGATTTCGTTTAGACATTTCGCTAATTTGTCTGAAAAAAATAATTTTTTAATAAAAAAAAAACGATTTCATACCGACATATCACTAAGAAGGCGTTTCAACCTCTTCATATAAAAATCGGTAATATTTGGATTTTGAATTTAAAATACTTTTTCGACTAGTCGTAGTGAATTTTTAGCAAAATCAAAACTTTTGGTTTGATGGGCTTTCGGATTTGAAATTTATATAAAACAATAAACAAACTTCAGGGACCGTAATAATACAGACAAAAATGGCCTAAAAAATATTAACAAAAAATAGTAATTTTTTGGGAAAAAAAATTAAAATCCAAATATGTATATATAAGTACTTGATTTTAAAAATTTTAGCTTAATACTATCAGGATGGTGTACATGCTCATTAAAAGTTCAAAAATAATTATTATTTACAGTCCCCGATAAACTAGATTTTTGTACAAAATTTTTAAAAATAAAATGTTGCTGTTTGAATTGACGGTTTTGACAGTTGTTTGAAAAATGAAAAATAAACGCAAAAAGTGTAATGTAATAAATTTAGGGTACTGAACCAATTACCCCTTAAAATACAATTAAAGTTAAAAGCGGTCTATGTAAAAACATACTTTGAAAAGTTTTGGCTACATTTCAGACAAAAAGTACTTTTCTTACATTTTTTTCATCGCTTGAGTTCTGAGTCTGGAAAAATGAAATTGACCCCATATGAGGGCGAAATTCAACTGGGTTGAAAAAAGTACTTTTTCCTTATTTTTGCTACTTTTTTTATTTCTTAAAATTATGATTTTAGGAGTATGATATCTAGGTAAATAGATTTTAGTCGGAAGTCAACTGAGTGGAGTACTTTTTTTATATTTTCGGTACTTTTAAAGCACTTAAGTCTAATATTCACGATTAAGGTAAAAAAGTACTTTTTCTAAATTCTTGGTACTTTTTTGTATTTCTTGAGATTATGAGTCTATGAATATGAAATTAGGGATTTTTTACCCAGATTTTAGCTTGAAGTAAACTGAGTGGATTACTTTTATATATTTTTGGTACTTTTTATGCACTGAAGTCTATCGTTTACGATTAAGGTCGTTAATAAAGTAAGTAAACAAAAAGTATTTCTTTCCAGTTTTTGGTACAGTTTTGCATACATTTGTTTATATGTATATATAAGTCTAGAAAGAAAAAGAAGACGATTAAATATGTATGTAAATTAATTTTATAATATAAATATTTCATACATACATACATTCTTATTAGCAAAAAGCAAAAAAAAAATATATATTGGATGTCTAGTCTTATTTGAATAAATTATTATTGTGCTAAAATTCAAATAAAAACTTTTCGCCAATATGATTGATGTATTTGGTTTTATTTAATGTAAATAAATGTACAGACATGCATATGTAGATATTGTTAGGAGCTAAACGCTTAAAACTTGTAATTAAATACATTATTGCGGTTTTGAAACAAGTTGTTATAATTTTATATTGTTAAAAAATTATTTCTTGAAAGTATAAATTACACAGGAAATTTAAAGAACATAGAAAACAAGAACCTCGCTCTTTTCAAAAACCTTAAACACATTTTTAATTACTTTTAATTAAGGTTGAAAGCAGTATTCTGAATTTGTTTTCTTTGTTTCATCTTAAACAATTTTACAAATCCCGTAAATTATGTAGCTGACAACACGAGACTTATAGCCGCGCAGCTGTGTAGCCTGTTGTCCCCTTTGTGTTCACAGCATGAATCTATATTTTTAATTAAAATTGTGATTTTCTTTATATGTAGATCTCCCAGTTTGGAATTATGATGGCAGTTCTTGTTACCAAGCCAAAGGATCCAACTCCGATACCTATTTGCATCCCGTAGCCATTTATCGCGACCCCTTTCGTCGTGGCAACAATATTTTAGTAATGTGTGATACGTATAAATTTGATGGAACACCCACTGACACAAATAATCGTAAAACCTGTCTAGAAGTGGTCAACAAATGTTTAGACGAAGAGCCCTGGTTTGGAATTGAACAAGAGTATACATTCCTTGATTTTGATGGTCATCCATTGGGTTGGCCTAAAAATGGTTTCCCCGGCCCACAGGGCCCCTACTATTGTGGTGTGGGTGCTAATAAGGTAAGAACTAAATATATAATGTTCAGTGAGAGTAAGCAAAAGTTATTAAGAAAATAATTCTCTTAACTCTTAACTTTGTATTTAGGTTTATGCCCGCGATGTAGTAGATGCTCATTATAGAGCTTGTCTGTATGCAGGCATCAAAATTTCCGGCACCAATGCTGAAGTTATGCCGGCCCAATGGGAATATCAGGTGGGGCCTTGTGTAGGCATTTCAGTGGGTGATGATTTATGGATGTCAAGATTTTTATTGCATCGTATAGCTGAAGAATTTGGAGTAAGTTTAATAATCTTCGCTTAAATTCACAAAAATTCTAATTCCAATTTTTTTTTAACAGATTATAGCTACTTTAGATCCTAAGCCCATGCCTGGTGATTGGAATGGTGCTGGTGCCCATACAAATATCTCCACTAAGGCCATGCGGGCTGAGGGCGGTATTGAAGAAATCGAAAAAGCTGTTGCCAAAATGTCAAAACACCACGATCGTCACATTCGTGCCTACGATCCTAAACAGGGTCAAGATAACGCCCGCCGTTTAACTGGTCAACATGAAACCAGCTCAATCAATGACTTTAGTGCCGGTGTTGCGAATCGTGGCTGTTCCATTCGCATACCACGAGGCGTTAACGATGATGGCAAAGGCTATTTTGAAGATCGTCGCCCAAGCTCTAACTGTGATCCCTATTCTGTTGTGGAGGCTATTTTGCGCACCATTTGTCTAAATGAATAAAGTGAATGCAGCAGTCATTGCGATCATAATTGTGGTGATCAATTAGTTTTATTTCACCATTAAGATGTTTCTAAACTTTAAGATTTGTTTTTAAAAGATCTTATTATCCATAAAAACAAATATTTAATTTATTTTATTTTAATATTTTCCCATGTGTGGTTTCTTTCGTTTTGATATCCTTCTAAAAATGTTGTTAATTTTAAATATTCAGTATCATCCATGATGCAATTATTACTTGCGACTGCAGTTTGGACAGGATTTTTTGTTAAAAATTTTTAAATGCATATGAATTTTTTTAAAGAGGACAGTGTTTGTTTTGACATTTGTGGAGTATCAGCTGACAATCAGCTGTTTGATTAAAGTCACCTTTGTAATTGCACCATGGTCCTTCCTTTTCTTAAAATTTTTTATTACTTATATTTTAAGTTTAATTTTGATTTAAAAGAAAAGACAAAATTCTTAATGACATTACTATATGTTAATTTAGTTATTTAAATTTATGTATAATTATATAATCATAAAGTAAACTACATCTTTATAAACGAAATAATGTGTCAAATTTATTTTTGAGCTTATTAAAAGATTATAAGTAAGTCAGTTAAATTTTTTTCTATACCAAAAAAAGTATTTCTGCCAATATTTTTTTATCAAAATATCTCTTATATGCGATCCGTACTTGTTCATTAGAATTTAAGGACATCCAGCCAGGCGGACAGCCATGCTAAAAAAGTAATTCTGAGTCAATCGTTACAACTGAAGGTGGACTTCAACCTGTTTTTTTTTTTGGAGGTAACAAACGTCTGAACGAACGTAAAATTCCCTAAACACGTATGTAGTGTGTACATAAAAAAAGTCTAAACGATTCTTATAAAAGTTAACACCTAAATTAAAAGCGTCTGAAAAGTTTAAAAGCAATTAAATATATTTTTTTTATTTCATTGATAAATTTTAATTAGCACAAATTTATTGACATTTGTAAATATTTACGTATCTATTAATCTATTTAAATATTTACTCATAAATAGCTGGTTTGTTTACCAACAATAAGAGTTGGGGTCGTGAGTAACATTTCAGTCACGGTCATGCAAACAAACAACATCGAAATAAATGTACTCGTTAGTGTTGCCAGGGGAAGCTACGAAAAGTTACATACTTTCACCCAAAAATACGGTTTTCCATAAAAAATTAAATTTAGGGATTAAAAAAAACACCCAAAAAAAGTTTTTTTTAAGTTTTAATAACAAAGAAAAATTTTAAGTGGGCATAAAATTGTAACAGGTATTTGAAATATATATACAAATTATAAGGGTCTTATTACGCAAAAGGCAAAGCATATACAGTTTTTTATAAATATTTGATATTATATTTTTATACATAGTTTAAAGTCCTAACATCCCTAGGAGACAGTTGCCTTTAAAATGTAATTAAAATGGTCACTTCCGTCACAATATGATTGTTCTTTTCGGAAAGCGTTATGTCAATTACTTATATTTAATTTTTAAATGTTTCATTTATGTATAATAACTCTTTGGAGATAATCAATATTAAAAATTTTTACTTGTTTAAAATATGTACATATCTCCTTTGCCATGCCCTGTTTTGTGACTAGAACAAAAAGTAACGAAAACGAGGCTCCAAAACGTTCAAATTGTACATGCTACATAGAGGGTCAAAAAGTTACATAAAATGTAACAAACGTAACCAACTGGCAACGCTGATACTTATGTGCCGATGTTTTTATTGCTTGCGCTCACGTGAAGCAATAACACAAATTATTTGCTAAGTGGTGATCATATTTATGATTCTATTTTGTGACCACTATCAAGAACTAAAAATAGTTTATAAAGCCAAGAACTGTAATATGAATTTAACATAAATAAAAAAAACATTAATGCTAATAAAAATTTAAGATTACGTTACATATCGATGGCTTTATATAAAAACAGCGTTACTCGATTCTTAAAAAAATGTTTTTCGTTAATTCTGGCAAACATTTTTTAAATTCATTATGATTTGTTGTTTTCTATTTTTTTAAATAAAATTTGTTGCCTTTTTTTGAAAAATATTGTATTAAACCATTTTTTATGCAAAATTTTAAAAATTTGAGTTACGCCTTATTTATATTAAGCCATCGATATGTACATATTTACTATCAACTAAATTTTAAGTTTGTTGTTTGTTAGGTAAATGTTTATTGTTTGTTTGTCAAGTATTTTATTTATACTATTTTTGCCGTCAATATTATTTAATATTATTTTTTTATTTTTGATAACAATTTTTTGTAATTTTATTTGGATAGGTTGCCCCATAATTGGGAAAAAAATCAATTGTAATTAAAGTTCAAAAACCTTAGCTTTTTTTTATTTTTTTTAATTGAATATTGTTTAAATATACATATGTATATATTTATGTATATATATAAAATGGCATATCGAGCATTTAGCCTTAAACCTAGCTAACTTATCCTTATGTGCTGTTTTTCGAATCCGTGTAGTGATCGTTTTGGACGATTTATGTTTATTTATATAGATATAAATCGTATAAGATCACTACTCGGCTTTGAAAAACTTCACATTAGTTTTACAATGTTATTGTAGCATAATTTTTTTTTTGAATATTAATAAATAAAACTCTTAGCTCCTTGTGTAGTGCGAAGTGAGAACGGTTATTGAATTTTTTTAAAACCCGGTTTTCAAATAGTACAAATAATTGCAAATTTTAAAAGCTCTGTCTCGCTAAAAACAACGGCCGAATAATAACCGTAGCACCCCTCTATTAGATAGTTTTAAATTTTGCTTTAGTTTTGGGAGAGCCTAAAAGTAATTATATATAAAATTATTGTTGATAATTTATTTAAACCTTTTAAATTTTCCTTTCATCGCCTGCGATAATTTTAATTATTAACACCCAGGGCTTCAATTTGAATAAATTATAAAATATGTAAATAAAAAAATTTTAAATTTGATAAAAAAAAAACGTGAAAATTGACTTAATTTTTATTTGTTTATGATGTGTATTTTCTTAATTTCCAATACAAAATGTTTTATGGTTTTTTGTTTAAACAAACACAAACGAGGTACTAAAAAAAATCCAGTTTTAGGCAACGTTAAGAAGAATTTAATATTTCCATTATTGTTAAAAAAAATTTTATTTGAAAGAGCAAGTTCTTTTACGGATTAGAATGCATTTTCAAAACCAGCTACGGATTTTCATCATCAGTACTCTTTAAACGGTAGTTGTAAGTACTAAAGCCAAAATAATTAAAACATAAATTAAAAACTTAATTAAAAACAAATCACCCGTTTGGCATATATGTATGTGCATTCAGCATTCTTTAAAACGGCAGAAGATAATTAAGATGAAATTAATTTAAAAGTTTAAGGCTGGTAATTACTATCTGCAGATAGCTAAAGAGAAGCTTAAGCTAAATTCTCATCTCTTAGATGATAACTCAGGTAGTGTAAATATAGCTTTAGTTTACATGAAAATTTAAACACAAGGTTTATTTAGTGAGAGTTGCCATACTTACTTTTGCTGAAACAGTAGGGATCAAACGTTTTATTTATTTAAAATAAAGTTTATTTATTTATTATTAAGTTTATTTATTTATTTATTCAGAACATAATAATGATTGCCGCCTAAAAAATGTTTGTTTAACAGCAGAGTACACTAATAGAGGTAGTGTTAAGATCCCAGCTGATAATAAATTCGTATTGAAATTGTGTGAGTGGTTTTCAGATTAATTAATTTTGTTTGAAATTAAAAAAATTTTTTGACATACATTTTCTCAACCAAAAAAAAAAAAAAAAAAAAGAAAAGAAATGCGAGGACGAATTTTATGATACTTTCTGCATTAGTGTACCCTGGTTTTACAGTGAAAAAAATTTTTGTTTTGGTAGATATTTTTTTTTACTTTTATTTTCGAAACATTTTGATAACAATTTTTTTATTTTACCCTGCGACGGTGCCCCAATAACCATTCGAGAGTCTCATCGACCAGAAACGGTAAATAGCCTTACAAAAGTAAAATCTGCTTTTATAGACACGCTTGTATAACATTTAAAATTATTAAAAAAAATTTTAAAACCAGGGGGCAAATTACTGCATTCGATTCGAATCGTAATTTAAAAATTCTTATTAAAATTTCTATATGTATTAAAAGCATCGACAACTCAATCAATTGAGTTTAAGTTCGATTTGAATCGAAAGCCGTAGTTTGCCCCCAGAAAGCATTGTGCACGCTAAGTAATGGTGATTAACTTCTTAAAAATCTTTTTATGTTGTGTTTATGTTTCAATAAAAAAAATAATATAAAACCAATTTTGTTGTTTGTTTATTTCGAACACATTTTTGAACACATTTGCTATTTTTGTAATCATTCAAACAAAATAAAATTTGAAAGTCATTAGCTTTTATTTAATTATATATTTAGATTTTTAGTCTATGTGCTTTAATGACCAATTCACAAAATTTATTATCAGTTTTAAGGTTGCGTTCAAAAACAATAACATTTTTAAGTCTATGCATAAAGTTTTTTCTTCGTGTAAGACAGTTTTGTTTAATATTGACATATGAACCTTTAAACTTTACAAAATGAAAACAACTAATAATTGATAAAGATATTGACGTCATTGTGAAATTGTCTTACTCTTTGTCATACTTTAAACCAAGTACATCAAAATTATGCCAAAACGGCTGACAACATTTGAGTTAAAATTTTGACTTAAACTAGCACCTTAAATAAGAAATTTTCGCGTAAAAATTAGAGTTTTTGGGATTTGCTTCGATAATTTGAAAACTGAGTTCTATGATTTGCATTTTTAGTTTAGCTCATTTGGATAAGTTATCTTGACAAGTCGAAGACAAACTGCAAAAACTAGTTGGCAAATAGAGGTTACAATACAATTTATTTTTAATCTACTTTATAAAAAAACAGTAAACGGGTGCTTTGGTTGTCTTTAAGCTTGAAATATTTTAATTGCGCGAAAACCGGTCTTGGAAAAGTCAATTAATCAAACCCCCTAATCTTAATTCATACAACCTTTTATCACGATGTTGGTAATGTTTAACCCATCTAACGAATAAAAACTCAAGTCAAGTTATTGATCAGCTTGATAACTCAAAGTTATCTGTAGGCGATGAGATTGTTTCCTTTGACGTTATTACTTTGTATTAAAAAAACACATAAACATTTCAAAATTTCTTAAGATTTTAAACTTTTGCCTGGTTGACAACGAGGATTTCAACTATAATGGAGAGATAATCAACCAAATATATGGCATGCCTATGCGCAACTTACTCTTACTTACTTGACGACGTAATCGCGAAATTAAAGGACAAAAATATATACATAAAATACAAAGTAAAATATGTTGATGGCATTCTGGCATTTCTAAATTAAAATGACAAATATGAGAGCCTATACACACTGAACAAATGCCATATTAAATATACAATTCACAATAGAAGCGGAAACAATTGTAAAACTGCATACTTGGACACAAAACTAGTAAAAATGGACAATAATTTTTTTGACTTACTATGAAAAAGAAACAGCATCTGGCCAAGGCGAATTCACACAAGGTGGACGCAGGCGAAAAATTCGTACCTAAAATGTCAAACACAAATATGGCATCATTGAAAAAAAAACACAAATTATTTGCAGAAGAAAAACGTGAATAAAATTAATTTTACACTGTTTTTTTTGCACAAAGCACAAGAACGCATCATTTGGTTTTACTGTTTGTTAATTAAAAACACTTTTTTAAATTTTTAGTGCAAAAATCTAACCGACGCGTATTTTTTTTGAAATCAAGAAGAAGCACATATACAAACTTTTGACACATTACGAGGAAAATTGCACGAGCAAAAAATAGTCAGCTGATCTGTCAAGACCACCTTCTCATGAATTCGCCTTGGCATCTGGCAAAATAATTTATTACAGCTCAACCCAACCAAAAACCCAGATATTTAACACCACAAGAAATCTTAAATTTAGGCTGTTATTCAGCCATAAACCTTTTTTTTTTTTGAGAAAAATTTAGGAATAGTCACTGAGATCCTTATTGACAATAGTTTTTTTATGTTAGTGTCCTTATATAACATTAAATATCAAAACAAAAAAAAATCTACTTCTATTACAAAAGAAATTAATACAATTTTTACAGGGTGAACAATGTGCATAGGTTTGACTGACGACAAAAGTATGATGAAAACAATAACAAAAGAAGTTAATGTAGCATACATATAAGCCAGGGTACAACGACTATAATAAACTTGACATTCACTTTCACTAATATTTAATTTTGTATAAAATTTTAAATTTTTTTGACAGGCCCACGGTTAAACACAAAAAGGAAATGCAGAGGACGAATTTTTTTGGATTTGCCTTCATATTACCTTGTTTAGGGTATCCCAGGGTACCCTGCTATAAATACTTAAAACAATTTTTACAAAAACAAAATCATCAACTAATAAATTACAACAGAGCAATGGGGTTTACGAAATAGGCTGTAAAGGTAACAGCCAGCGAACAAAATTGTGATCGTATATACATAGGCAAAACAACACGAACATTGAAAACTAGAATGTGCTTAATTTGATAATAAAACAAAAGAAGACAACTGCACTTGCACAACATGTAATTAGAACAGGTCAAACACCTGTTTTTGACAATATACGAATTCTATATAGAAAGCAAGGCACATTCAACGAGGTAAACCCAAGGCGAATTCAAAAAATTCGCCCCCTGCATTTCCGTTTTGTGTTTGAACGGTAAAACGTCAGAAAAATTAAAAATTTCATATAAAATTAAATTTTTATAACGTGAAAATGTCAAATTGATTTTAATTAGCTGGGCTCTTAATATTATCTGGTTGAGTGTGCCCAGGGTACACGTATATCAGGTAGTCTTAGGTAACCAGTTGAGTAACGGTATTTCGTTATATTAATGTCGAATTTGGTTTATGTTTATGTATTTTCTTCGTTTTTTGCAAACAAAAACTGTAGTATTGTAGGAAAAGCTCAAAAAAAAAAGAAGAAACAATTTGTGAGTTTTTGTTATTTGTCTTTGACATTCTTATGACGGTTTAGTTGTTTTTGTAAAATCGCTTCTACCTGATATGAGTGTGCCTTGAGTGTGCCCTGATAAAGACTTCAATTGGAAAACGATTCACAATAGAAAGTCTACGTATACAACTAAATATAAACAAAACAATGAAACGAAAAGAGGCAACCAACAATATAAGCGCCAGATTTAGAGTGGTTTTAATAAATTATTAAACAAATTAATTACTAATAATAATTTCTAATTGTTAATTAATGTTTTTCGTGCTAAATGTTTTTCTGTTTAATGTTCTTGAAGTAAAAGTAATATATCAAAAACATATCATTATTGTAAGTAGACCTGGTTTTTTCTAAATTGTTATTGTTTTTAATTGTTAAATATTTTGGGAATATAGAAAACATCCCTTGAAAAAGTCAGCAATAAATTGACGAAACGTCGGCAAAAAAGTAATGAATTTGTTTTATTTGCAATTAAGAGAATAGGCTCAATTAGCTATAGAAAAATCAATCAACAAGTCCAGAATACAATTGTTGTTTAAAAAAAGGCTATAATTTCCAAGGATGGTATGTTTTTCAACGTTTAATCGTAGAAAAAGACGAAAAATCAATATTTTTGGTCATAATTACTACATTATTTTGACTTTAAGGTTGTGCCGTGTAAAACTTTCTCGAACCCGGTTTTACATATTTTACTTAGTGGTTTTTGATAGTATTTAAAACGTTAGTCCCACAAAAACAAAACTTAAGCCTCCAGTACACGAAATGTTAAAAACTACATGCACATGAAGATCTGACGTAATTTTGACGTCATCAGAAAGCCACATTGCTTTAAATAAATCGTAGAAGCTTTTTGATGACGTCAAAATTACGTCACAGCTGCATACGCATGTAGCTTTCTACATTTCGTGTACCGCAGGCTTTAGAGAAAAATCTATAAGAACGTGACAGGCGTGATAGTACATTAAAACTTGAAAAAAGAAGAGACTGTTATTCAGATATAATCAATTTAAACTTTTGCAAAATAAATACATATAAATAAAATATTTACCAATATATATATATTCCGTTAATTTTCTTTTAGACGTAAGTTTTTAATTTTTTTTTAAGTAAGAAAATGATTTTTTGCTATTCTGAGCCGCTTTATGAGGGATTTTCCATATGTCTACAATATAAATTTCACTGGGCTTTTCTCACTATAAAATGTTTAACATATGGTGGTTTTACATGTCGTGTAAGCGCGTTTAAACATTGGTTGTGCAAAATACCTATGTAAAAGTCATATGACAAATTTTCAATTAGAGGACGCTCTATTTGCATCTGACCAATCGAATTTATTGATCAGGTGATGTAACGAGCACAGCTGATCTCCTTTTTTCTTGCATAAATCGAGGCTGAGTTGTCAAATTTGTTTATGTTTACATATCTTTTTTGACACATCTGCCAACGAAAATCAAAATTTTCTTTTTTTTTTAGTTGTAAAATCACTACCACCTTGTAATCAATTCGCCTTGCATCGGACAAAGTATCTACATCAGCTGCTTTTTAAATAACGGCAAGGAAAAGTAAGTTGTTAATTTTATTTGAAGGTTTTTGTCAGACGTAATTACATATGTATGTACGTTTGAAAGCAAAATTTGTAAACCACCTGTAAAATTACAAATTTTGGCAGCCATACGCAATTACATATGGATTGCAAAAGTGACAAGGCATATGTAAAATACAACCTATGTAAAATCACTTTTAAAGATGATGAATTTTAAGAATATTCACCACACTACACACCATATACATACTGTAAACGGTTTAAACTTTAGTAAAAAAAACTAAAATTTTTTTAGTAAAAATAAATTTAAAAAAATCAATATTTTTTTTCGAAAGAGTTTTTATTTTTTCAGTGAGTTTTTAAAACATTTGTATTTAATAGAACATGAATAAGTCAATTATCATTAATTTGGAATGTCTATAACTATAGCTAAAATATATACTAAAATCTATTTTCTATCGGTTATAAGTAATAATGGTTATTATCTATAAGGAGTCCTTTTTTTTGTTTAAAATTTTATAAAATATTTTTTTTGCTGTTCAATAAACAATTGTAAGAGTTCCTGGTTTACTATATTTTGTATTAAAAAATTATTTTATTTTAGTTGTTTCAAGGCGAACTAATAGATGGTGTTGCTTAAGTTGTTTGCTGTGTCGGAAGGATTTCTAAACATAAACAACTTTTGAAAATTTGGCCCTATTTATTAAAAAAAAGTGGCTTAGCTGTGATGTTAACACCTCCTGTTCTATTAATTTACCTTGAATTGCTTCTTCTTTTTTAGTTTTTTTTTTATTTCATTTTGGAAGTAATCCGTAGAAGAATACATTAATTGGCACAAATGCCAACTTTTCACTTTTTTTTAGTTGTTTTTTAAGTAAATAGTTGTGGCTTAAGTTTTACTGTATTTGTTAGATTTTTTTTGAATATTTCTTGAGATATGTTTACTAAAAATATTTGTAATTGTATCGGTAGATTTAAATGGGGTTTCATTCACTATTAATAGTTGTAATTTTTGTTTTCTAATATTGGTATCTAAAATTATAGGAAGATAAAAAAACTGTTGGTTTGATAATGCATATACATAAGTACGTTAAGTAAAGTATAAATATATAATCGGTTGAAGGTTAACAGCTCGTTACTGACAAAATTTCTTTAATTTCTCTTAAAATAAGGAATAAAAAATCGTCTGGCATCATTGTCTTAAGACAGTAGGAAGAAAAATTATCAAACCTTTAACCATCGATATAACAAAATTGTTTATTTAAACAAAAATACTTTTGAAGTAAATTAAAACCAAAAATCAAGCTTTAAAATTTAAATTAAACAATAAATAAAAAAGTAAGTTTGCAATTATATGTTTCGCGTATTAAAAATTAAATAAATTAATAAAATTATATATTGCACTTTGTGTAAACGAAATTATATATTTTATTATTGAAAACCCTAAAGTAAATAACAATTTATTTTAATACAGTGAAAGCCCGGTATAACGAATACTCGCTTTAACGAAAATCCGATATAACGAATGAGCAAATTCTTTTCATTAACTACCTTATATAACGAACGATCAACAATTTTACGCCCGGTTTAACGAACGCTAAAGTAAAAAGCAAAGCCAAAAGTCGTTACAGTACCGCTAGTTTTTTTCTTCTTTTTATTGTGTTTGTATTTATTGTGAAAACAATGTATATTAGGTGCAAGCATAACAAAATAGTTTTGTTTGACGTGTTATTAAGGCAGGATGGTTAAAAGGAAAAGAATATCGCTAAGTGAAAAAATAAAAATTTTGGAAGCATTGAAAAAAGGTGAAAGCCTTTCTATTATATCTCAAAAATATAGAATACCAAAGTCTTCTATATGCACTCTAAAAAAAATGGAAAATAAAATTGTTGAAAACTTAAAAACTACAAACAACGGCACCAAAAATCGACGATCGTTAAAAAAAGGTGAATATCCCAGAATGGAAAAAGAATTATACAACTGGTTTCTATGCCAAAGAAACAATCATATTCCGGTTAATGGTGTGGTGTTAAAAACTAAAGCCTTAGAAATCCAGAAGCGAATTTGTGGCTCCGGTTTTTTTGCAAGTGATGGCTGGCTCTCGCGTTTTAAAAAAAGGTTTGGTATAAGACTGCTAAAGCAATCAGGAGAAAAGCTTTCATCTCGGCAAGATCTAGTGGATCCGTTTAAACATCAATTTCAATGTGAAATTAAGCAAAACCATTTAACAAAAGACGCGATATTTAATGCTGATGAAACTGGCCTTTTCTGGAAATTATTGCCTGATAAAACATTTGTACATGCCGGAGAAGCCAGCGCTCCTGGTAGGAAATTAGCTAAGGAGAGAGTTACAGCCCTTTTTTGTGCAAATGCATCTGGTTCCAAAAAAATTAAGCCGTTGATAATTGGAAAAGCTAAAAAACCTCGGTCGTTTAGAAACAGAGTGCTTCCAGTAAATTACACACACTCAAAAAATGCTTGGATGAATGCCGGAATTTTTAAAATATGGTTTTTTGAAATGTTTATCCCCGAGGTGAGAAATTTAACAACTAAATTAAAATTTTCTTAGAATTTGTGTTTCTCTTTTTTTCTAAGGTGGAGGAGTTTTTAAAGAATAAAAAGTTACCCATTAATGCACTATTGATCCTTGACAATGCCCCTAGTCATCCGCCCGCTGAAGAGCTCGTTAAAATAACAGAAGATGGAAAAATATGGACTATGTATTTGCCGCCAAATGTTACGCCGTTAATACAGCCAATGGATCAAAATGCCATTCGCATAGTTAAAATGCATTATAGGAATCATTTGCTATCAAAAATTATTTCTTCAAAAACTGAAAATGTAGTAGCATTTTTACAAAATCTAAACTTATATGATGCAGTTAACATCATTAGCCTCTCCTGGAAAAAAGTCAACAATAAAAGTTTAGAAAATTGCTGGAATAAGATTATGAACACAAACAATGAAGATTTTGATGAGGAGGATGATGTGCCGCTATCATGTTTAAGACATCAAGATGACGTAGAGTGTATGCGACGTGGTATTCGCTTATTAAGCGCGGTATTTCCAAGTGTGAGTACATTTCAAAATTTAAAAACTGTTTAAAGTTCATTAATAAATTTTCAGGAAACATTTACTGCAAACGATATAAACGTATGGAATGTGGACGCTGTAGACCATACCGTTTTTGAAGGTGAAGAAAATGGAATTTTTGATCCACCAGTGGAGTTAATAGAGCCCACAATTAAGCACTCAGATGCTATAAAAGGATTTGAAACCTGTATCTTATGGTGTGCTCAAAACGAAATTGATTGCAGTAAATCTTTAGTCTTAAGAGAACTTCAAGAAGATGCAGTACAAAAAAGTTTGCAAACTTCATACAAACAATCATTTATTACAGATTTTTTAAACAAATGATGTGTTTTATGATGTAATATGCGTACTGACATAAAAAAGACAATAAATGAGTTTAATACTACAACATGTAAAACTAACTTTTAATTTAAAAAACCAGTTCGATATAACGAATTTTTCGGTTTAACGAAAGGGCCTGACATTATATCATTCGTTATACCGGGATTCTACTGTATGTATTTTTAAATTGTATTTTATGTATTTTAAAAATTATATGTTCGTATGCTTCGACAAAGCAGTGCCACTTTTTTAAGAAACACTTGATATTTTCTTTAACTTTTTTGTAAGCCGCCAGTATGGAATAAATTTTTTTTCTGTGTATTTGTTCTAATTGATTTGATTTTTTGTAGTTTATATTTTAGCTTATATCTTTTTTCTCAGGTTATTTTGCAAATATTTGGCAACACTGTTTTCTGGAATTCTTATGAATTTTGTTTTTTTTTTTAGTTTTGAGACTATATTTGTTTGTTAATTAATGTTAATTACATATAAAATCTATTTTTATGTATGTATTAAAAATTGTATTGTAAGTCGCATTAAATTATTTACGTTTTTAAATGAAAGTTTTTTTTTAATTAAATCAA
This sequence comes from Melanophora roralis, assembly GCA_963583895.1. Lineage (NCBI taxonomy): Eukaryota > Metazoa > Arthropoda > Insecta > Diptera > Rhinophoridae > Melanophora > Melanophora roralis. The sequence goes on from OY757190.1 coordinate 5,278,190, forward strand.
AATAATTTATCTTATGTTGAAATAAAACCGATTAAAAAAAATATTAACGTCGTCCCCAATAGCATATTAAAATGTGTCTTAATATTGCAACGTTTTAATTTTAATACATTTTGACAGCTCTAAAATTACTATTGCGAGTGGGTAAAAGTAATCATGAGGTGGAAAGCATGATTATTTTACCTTTTTATGGATTGACCGAAATTTAACCACACCCTTTACCTATATTTTATTAAAAATTTATTTTGAATAATTTTTGGTAAAATTCTAAAAACTTAGTTTTTATTTATAACTTTTGACTTTATTCAACCGGGTTAAGAAAGAATCGAACACCCTAGTATGTATGTAAAACTTTGAAAATTTTCACCATGACACTTATGATGAAAAGTTTTAAGCACTACACTTGCCAAAATAACAGACCATTTTTTTAATCCGTTTTTATAAAAATTTTCCGATTCAATTTGCTACAGTTAAAATACATATTAGAAAGACACGTAAAGACAATTCCGAAACGCAATGGGTGAATATAGTAGCCTAATTGACACAAAATATACTTAAAAGGGAAAGAATGTGCTTCAAAATATTGTTAAATAATTGACTATCCAATATTCAATACTTTTTAATATGTCTTATTAAAAAAAAAAATAAAATATTCAAAATTGTTTATTAAACTCCTAATTAATTTTTTTAATATTGATATTCAACCTTTAATATTTCAATAAAATTTTCGAAAAACAGTGTGATAAAATATTACATAAAAAAATGAAAAATTGTTTTTATTTAAATGGGGCCTAAGTAACTTATAAATTTGTGAACAATTTTGTGAATGAAGAAGGTCAAAATATTTTAATAACTAATTCTTTTAATCGTTTTTTCTTATACATATATAAAATATTTCTTTCGTAAAGTTTTTTTTATAATAAGTTAATTTTTTATATAAAACTCTAAGCTAACTTTATTATAAATAAATCTTAATAGTATTTTTTCTCTTATTAAATAATACAAATAATTTGTGTAAAGTTATTGGTAACCATAAAGGAAACTTGTAAAAATTTTTTTTAAAATTGTAAAATACTTAACGAACTTTTTTAATAAAAAATAAAGTAGGAAACTAGAGAGAATTTAAAGAATCGTAATTTCTTTTTAAGAAAGATATTTAATTTTAACACGTTTAATATCAAATTTTGAAGAGTTCTTTGAACTAAATTACAAATTGTTAAGACTTAAAATAACTAAATAATATTGGCCATTTCACAACCCCTGTTGTGTAGTTGTACATTATACATCGTTTTTTTAACGAAGGTGTTGTAGCGCTACAACAATACCACAACAGTTGTTAATTGGCAAAATACATTTTTCGATTTCAACTGGATCGTTTTTCATTTTTTTATCATGCAATTTTTTTACTTAAAAATTATATTTAAACAAATAATAGTAATAAGTTATAAAAATGTTGTTAAAAATAATAATAAAAATTGCATTTCCATTAAAGTTACAATGATAATTACATCATTCTAAACCATTCTTTGTAAAACTAAATCGAAAATATTTTTTTTTCTTTATTTTCCTTTAAATATTTTTAAGTTAAAAAACTATTTTTAGTTTTCATATTTTTTTTAATGGTTTTTTATGTTTAGTTCAATTTTTTTTCTAACTTTGTAAGTAGTTTCTTTAACGATTTTTTCATATTAATACTATTTTTTAAAAAAATTTAATTAAATATTATGATGATAATTCTGTACTTTCTCTGCGCATGCTCATTATATCATTAAAATCACTTTCGGCTGATTCAATCGACTGTATTGAGGAGCTTCGTAACTTCGAAACGGGTAAAAATTTGCCTCTACTTTTTAATGCAGTTAACTAAAGGTATATTTTTTGCAATTTTTTAAAATAAAGAAAATTTTTTTATTTTAGAAATTTGAGTTATAAGTTATATAATTTTTGTATTCATAACCAACATGCTTATGCTATAAAATAATGTTTTTACAAAACGCAAGGTGTATGTATGTATTTTTATTTTTTTTTTAATTAAAAAGTGTTAACAATGAAAATGCAAAAAAGTGGAAGTGATAAAAATTATATTAACTTAAATGGTGCTAATGTAGTTTAATGTTAGTTAATTTGTTTAAATGTAAATAATTAATATATTGACATACAGCGAATATCATAACTTTTAAAATATTTTAAATACAAATACCAATATACAAATATAAATATTTTTTTACAATTATTATTTAATAACAATATAAAAATATACATAAATAAACAAAAAGAAACTACAAATAATAAGGGCTAAATGCGAACAGATTAAACAATTGGGGTTGTCATAGAAACTGATAGCTATCGAAATTCGATTTAGAAACCACCAATAAATACTTCTTTGAAGTAAACTTTTAAATTGCAAGTTAAGAGTTTGAATTAAGAAATCAGCATTCCAATCAAAAATAAAACTACAATATCAAAAAAAAAAGGAAACTGAAATATTTATTAGTCATCATAGTTGTTATTAATATTTTTGCCCAAAATATTTACTAAAAATTATTTTTTTTTAATTCAATTATGCCTTTGAAATGAAATAATAACAAAAGCATTTTGTATTCTAAAAAAATACATATTAATTTCATTTGTTCATTAAAAATAAAAAGTTTAAAATAATAATTTATCTGTCTAAGACAAATGCATTTAACTTTAAAACTTTTAAATAAAAAACTATTCAATTTTATTTTATTCAAAATATTTTAAATTAATTTCTAAATATTGTAATCGATGTGAAAGCAATAAAATACTTTGAAATGTTTTTTTAAATTTTGTTTATTGCAAAAATTTATATGAAATAGATTTTACTCAACAAAACATTTGTCAATATTTTTTGGTTAATAAAAATTTTTTGAATATTTGATATTCAAAAAAAATTTTAAATACTTTTTTCTGGTCGGGGTTTTTTGATATTTTAATTTTTAAAGACAAGAAAACTGCTATGAACATTCAGAATTAGTTTTACTAAATACACACATACATACATACACATATGCATATACATACATATGTATGTATATGTAGAGAGCTATCAATTTCAACAGAAAATTTTATTTTGTATGGAATGCTCCTTGGGGAGCGAAGAGATGAGGTAGGTTTGTTTCGAAGAAATGTTTAAGTAAAAAAATTAATAGCAATCGGTCATACATATAACCCCTATAGGATCACTCTGGAAACTCTGGTAAAGATTTTTGATTTCATAAGAAATTTAATTAAAATTGAAGAAAGGGGGTAGTTTTGTTCCAAAAATGATGAGATTAATGGTAGTCGGTCAACCTGATTGGTATTATAGATAAATGCTTTCTGTTAAAAAAATTTCTTTAAGTTATTTTTTGCAAATAAAAATTTTTGGTTTCACGTTTGTGAAATATTTTTTCCAATTTAATTTTTGAAAGATTTTTTTTTTTTGGTTTTTTTTAATTAAATTATGAAAGTTAAAGTTTTATTTAAATTGATTTTATTTGAATTTTGATTTCATTTCGTAATAGTGATTTAAAATTAGAAAAGAAAATTTTAATAGTTTTAAAAATATTTCTATTCTTCACTCCAATTTCAACTTACAACTATGCTAGTCATTTTTAAATTAAATTCCTACATCTATTAAATTTCATGGCAACCCCTAGTAAGAGAAAACAAATTAGTTATAACAAAAGGGGTTTACAAATCATTCGAAAAATGGTTAAAAACTCAAATGTCAAACAATTTAATCTAGTTAAATAATCCATTGACTTAGCAAACAGTTGCAACGCTTTCAGTTTTTCAATAATGGCATCCAGTCCCTTATGGAAGTCAAGTAGAAAAACTTTAATTCCGGTCGAGCAAAGGCGAGTTATGTCAAACAAATTTAAATTAATTCTATCTATCGAGCTAAGTCAATTTAAGTCGGGCTGAGTCGAACAAAGTCGAGTTTAATCTAAGCCAAAAGTCGACTTGCAAACAATTTGAACGTTTTAAAAACGACAAAGCTTGAAAGGACAAATAATATTTTTTAAAATGATTGAAACTTCTTTGGGTCGCACACAATCAATTGTTTTTTATTATCCTTTAAAGCAGGAAAATCCAATGATTTACGAAAATGCTAGGTTTGAGTGTTAAATGAATCCCAACAAAAAAATGCCTTTTACTATAAATGAAATACAAGGTACTTACATTCCCTTTAATTTATTTATGCATGAAGTTCTAATAAAATATACTTTAATATATATAAAACTAAAACGTTTTTCTACTTTTTCAACCTTTAATGCTAAACTGCAAAACATTTGGCTTTAAATTTGAAATTTTTGAATTGAAATTCAAAATTTCTTAAAATTTTGGAATACAAAAAATAATAAAATTTTAAACAAAACAAAAAAGTTTCTTTTAAGTTATTTTTTATGAAATGCATTAAAAAAAGACAGTTTTTTAATTTATTTTAAAAACTTCTGAACAAATTTCTAAAACTTAAAATTTTTAAAAAAATTATTAAACAACAATCATGCAAAAAGTAAAACTTCCAACTTTTCAATTAAACTAGAAAACGGATTAATTTACAACAAATTCGATTAAGAATATAATACGCATTCAAAGACAATACATGAAATTGTTAAAATGATTGTTGTTTTCTTACATGTATTCGGGGGGATTTTTTTAATAAATATATGAGGAAAATAATAACCTGCAAATGCCTTTTTTGTTAAGAATTTTTGATTTGTTTGTTTGGAAAACATTTAACTTATCCACTTCCAAGGTTCAGTATCGGGACTTGTAATGGGCGTACTGGTATACTATAATTAAGAACATATGTATAGCAATACAAAAGTTTTAGAAAAACATATAAACAATTGTTTTTGATTAGGTGAAAATTAAAAAAAAGGATATAATTTTTAACGAAATTTCTATTTTTTAATAAATTAATAAAACTCTATCCAATATTAATATTTGTTCTTTCAACAGATATTAAAACAAAAAAAAATAAAATAAAAAAAAATTAATTTTACAATTTCAATGTGATTTAAGTGATGGTGAATTTTGTTGTATCGTTTTATAAGTAGCGTGGTAAAAGTGGTAAATGTTATGCTGAATATTAAGCAAGGTTAAATAAGAAACACAAGTGTTGACGATTTGGGAAGTATAATTATGTTTAATTAAAAATATAAACCATAACCAATTTTAAATGTTAATGAGTAAAGTAAATTTGTAATGTATTTGTTTATGTGCACAAGGAATTTGGTGGAATTTGTTAGAAAATATTTTCAAAATTAAATAAAAATTGCTTTAAAATGACAGTAAGGTTATATCATTTTTAAAACAAAAAAATTGAAAAAAATTTAAATGACTTACCTCGGCTTTTAAGTCGGCGATTCTGTCTTGCAGATCACGTACTTTATCCGAGTCATCTAAATTGGAACGTAGTTCACCTTCAGCTAACATTTCGGAATTCTTAAATAACATAAAAGAAATATTTTATTAAAAACAAATAAAAAAATAAAACATGTAATGGTAAGTACACACTTTGCAACATGTTTGTGCAACCAAATAATTTCAAAATATTTTGATATAAAAAAAACCTGGAAGGCAACACGTGATAAAGCTTCAAACACAAATGGTTGCATAAACATGTTACAAAGTGTGTACATAAAATGTAACAAGCAGACTTTAAAAGTTTAAGGAGCTGTCAGTAAAATTGTAAAATAACAAACATCACAAACATGGTGAAATAATTACAGGTAATTGCGATTCGTAAAGATATTATTTGGACAAATTATTTATTCAGAAAGTTTTGAATTCTTAAGAATACGGCAGCCGCGGTTAGAAGTTTCTCGATCGCTGATGTACCCACCATTAATACAATACTAAACCTACTTCTTTTGGATATTTTTGTCAAGCGCACTGCAAAGGAAAATGATACATGGCGCGATTCTCAATCGGGATATGCCAATATACTGAACGGGAAAGATTGAACAGGTGCGGAATGTAGCCGAAGGGACTGAATACCTATCACCATATTTAGACTTCACACGGGGCATTGAGAAACATATTTATCTCGGAATGATTAATATGACTTGAAAAGAGAATGCACGTCCATCTATATGGACAGCAGAGTTGCTACTTACGCACTGGGTTTTAACCTTGTGAGGCCGAGGGTTGCAGGGACTGCAAGTCTGCCCTTTAGATACCCGGAGTATAAGACTGTGTTGAGTTCCGAGGCACTTTCGAAAACCCTGAAATGGGGCTGCAGATGCATTGACACGAGGAAAGTTCTGGGGCAAATGCATCTAAATATGTTAACTTTCTTAGTTTTTCCTCTACTATGTAAGTTCCAGGGGAGGATTAAGGGATACTTAAGGAATAAGGCGAGCAGGTACTGGGCTCAGGGTGTCGATATGCTTATAAGTTGGTAAAAACGTCATAAACTGCTTACCGATCACTTAAATACCAGGTCATTGTCACACTTTGGAAATCAGTTTATGGATAATTCTAACACGTTTGACAACTTGTCCCTACAAGAAATTTGTAACCAAAACTAACACTAAAACATTTTTTTTCGGTCATTTGTGACCAATATTTCTATCATATCTGAAGGTGCGAGAGAGATGCAAGATCACACGTACACAAAGTTTCGGTCATTTTTTTCACATCGCCCTTAAGAAAATGATAGAAAATAATGACCGGTCATATGACCGGTCAAATGACTGTCACTGTTCTGGTAGGGGTCATTATGCCAGTACCCCTTCCTGTTTGTGTCTTTACTATGCTTTACATTTAGAGATCCAAAGAGATTTTAGTTTTGCCATACAATTTGCAGCGGAGTGTTGCTTACCTTAGTTTCTAATCTGGAAATTTCCTGTTTAAGCTCTGCAACAGTTTGAGACTGTTCAGTGAATTTAATTTTCACATTCATGAGTTCATCTTTCATGCGAGATTCCAAATCGGAATACCTAAAAAGAAATTAAAATAAAAACAAACATTTATTTTTTTTTGGAAAAATGTTTTCTTAAAAAATCTTAAAATACCTGTGCTGTTGTTCTCTGGCCTTATTGGACAACTCCTTCTCACGTGTCAAAGCCATGTCATACTCTTCTTTTATTCTTTTGTTTTCCTCATCTTGTCGTCTAAGTTGATTTGTGGAGACTTGTACTTGAGTCTCTAATTCCATGACTTTTAAACGCAACTCCTTTAACTCTGTTAATGTTTCCATTTCCCTTATGCGTGTGGTCATTAGCTCTTCCTCTAGCTTTTGGGTATGTTCATTTGTTTTCGAAGAATCAAAAAGATTTGTAAGCAGTTTTTTGGGAGTCGAATCGACTGGATGTGAATTATGATCATTGCGTTGTTCCTGCAATTGTCTTTGCCATTGCGTACTTAACTCTTGTACCCGCTGTTTGAGATCCTTTAACGATAGACTGGCTTCAGCTTCTCTTAGTTTACTGGCTATTAGTTCATCTTGTAAATGGGCTACTGAATTATCTGGCGTTGTTTCACGTAAAGTCTTTTTATCCTCTTCCAACTCTTCAATTTTAGTTTTTAAATTACGTATTTGATCTTCACTTTCGGCCAAACCTTGTCGCACTTTAACCAACTCTTCCAAGAGGCAAGATACCATTTCATCTCGTTGCTTAAGAGCTTCCTCCTTCATGCACAATTCATCGAGCGAGGATTGGCGAGAATTGTTCTAAAGAAATTTATGTATATATGACGAGGGTATTAAATTTTAAACTCTTATAGAAAATGTTTAAATAAAGACATGCTCCAAACAATAAATTTTCTTAAAATTATACAATATATCTGTGGACTTTTGACAAAACCACTTTAGTCATACAACGATGTTTGTTCATCAAATGTTTATTGAATAATCATATTTTTTCAACAATTGACACAAGTTCTTAAAACTAAGTACATTAGTGTTTTCAATCAAATATATCAATGAATATGTGATAGCTTTAGTTACATAGAATGTTCTAGAAATAATACATGTAAAATATGGTACACTTACATACATAAATAATGATGTCAAGTACACTGAGAATAATCTTAATAATAGATACACTATAAATATACTACTACAACTCGGCCATCCTGACCATGAGATCCCCCGATCTCCTATTTATACATGACCCTTCGTGTCCTCTAAACCAGGGGCGTATATTAGAGACAGCCCAAACGCCTCTGTAGGCAGTACGTGACTGTTGAAAACCTTCAACGTCCTCGAGTAAATAACGGTCATTACGCAAGACCTTCGACACTTTGTATGGGCCTTTGTATTTCGGAATTAACTTCCTGGATACGCCAGCCGTACAGTCAAAATTTTTTACCATCACATAGTCCCCCTCCACATACCCTAAAGGGGCTTTTCTCTTCCTATCGACATATTCTTTGTTGTATCTCTGTACCGTTTCCTGTTTGTCCGCCGCCCTTAACCTAATGGTCCCCAGATCCTTCCTCTGTTCACCGTTGACATCATCCAAGCATTCCTTTAACAAATCAATGTTTCCTCCCCTTTGTCCAGTACCAAACAACATAATGCTTGGGTGCTCCCCAATTGTCCTATGTACAGTATTATTCAATGTAAACTCAACCTGCTCCAAGACATGATCCCAAAACACTCCCTTCCCGACATCAACTAGCTTTGCCAACATTGGACCAATTGACCTATTGATCCTCTCAACCTGCCCATTCGCCTGTGGCGAACCTGTGGCTACCAAAGTATGAGTAATGTCATTCGCCTTCAAAAATTCCTCGAAGTCCCTCGACGTAAAGCAAGTCCCACGATCACTTATCACAGCCCTTGGCCGACTATAGGACCTAAAATAATCCCTCAAAGCAACAATAGCCTCCTTTGCATTTGTAGTCCTGGTCGGGTATAACCTCACAAACTTAGTGGAAGCATCAACAATTACTAAAATATGTTTCACTGGTCTGCCCTTGTCCACGGGTCCAAAGTGGTCTATATGAATAACATCGAACGGTTTATTAGACTTAGGAATACAATGCAAAAATCCCTCTTCTTTACCATGCTTAGAAGAATGTACAATGCAGTTCATGCAATTCCCTATATGCCTAGCTGCCTTTTCCCTAACTTTAGGAAACCAATATCCCTTTAATATAAGATCAGTCATCTTATCAACTCCCACATGCCCGACCTCATCATGATATTTATATAATACGTGCTCCTCCATATCCTCGGGAACATAAAATAATAGATTGCCTTCCCTAGATTTCCTGTAGAGAACACCGTTTCTCATTTCGTACAAACTATGCTCACTAGCTTGCAAATCCTCCTTCAATTTCCCTAACTTTTGGTCCCTATTCTGACAAATTATCAAATTTTCCTCAAACGAATTTGACTCAACTATTAATATGTTCGTACTCCTGCTAAGTGCATCCACATGCTGCATTTTCCTTCCAGATCGATGTTCCAACTCATATTCAAAATTCTGGAGTTCGAGAGCCCATCGTGCTATACGCGGATTTAACTCCCTTCGGCTCAACGTCATTGTCAGCGAATTACAATCCGTCACAATTTTAAACCTCTTACCCTGAAGGTATATACGAAATCTTCTTAATGCGTAAATTATAGCAAGTGTTTCAAGCTCGAAGCTATGATATTTCGATTCTGTTTCAGTGGTTCTTCTAGAAAAGTAAAAAATCGGGTGAAATTTGCCATCCTCCTTCTTTTGTAACAGTACAGCTCCAAAACCAATCGAACTAGCATCACAATGAAGCTCAGTTTCCTCCTTGGGGCTGTACAATGCAAGCACAGGCGACTCCGTCATCTTCTTTTTAAGCAACTCAAAAGCCTCTAATTCTATTTTACCAAATACAAACTTCTTATCTTTCTTTGTAAGATCGTACAGCGGTTTTGCAATCAAGGAAAAGTCCTTCACAAATCTTCTAAAATAAGAACATAAGCCCAAAAAACTTTGTACCGAATGTTGTTTGTCCGGCACTGGAAAGTCGTTCACGGCTTGTATTCCCCTATCATCCGCACTAATACCATTACCATCTATAGTGTATCCCAGATACTTTACTGTCCCTTGTAAATATTCACACTTGTCATTCCTCAATTCCAAATTATTATCTACTAGACGCTTAAAAACTTCTCTTAGGATTTCAAAATGCTCAACAACATCGACCGTGGCAATCATTATGTCATCCAGGTAAATTATCACTTTGTCTTCCCTAACCATATCAGCAAAAATTTTGTTCACGAACCTCTGAAAAACAGACGGTGCATTTTTTAACCCAAATGGCATCCTTAAAAATTCAAACTGTCCCAACGGTGTTACAAAGGATGTGTATTTGACTGATTCGGGATGAACAAAAACATGGAAAAACCCGTTCTTTAAGTCTAACTTTGTAAAAATCTTTTTACCAGAAAGCCTATCCAAAAGATCGTCGATCAAAGGAATCGGATAGTTGTCCTTCGCCGTTACCCTGTTTAAAACACGATAATCCACACACATTCGCAATTCCCCAGTCTTTTTCTTCACTAGCACTATAGGAGATACAAATTCTGAGTCACTTGGCCTAATAAACCCTTTGTCCAAATACTCGTCCAACAAAGTCTGCAGTTTCGTCTTCTCCGTATACGACAACCTCCTAGGGTTGCAGTTAAAAGGCTTATCATCACTCAACCTCAACTTAAGCTCACTATATACCCTAGGCTTAGGAGGACGTTCAGGTTTCACATAAAAATTATAATACATCTCTCGCAAGGCATTCCGATCAGAGCAGTTTACATCGCTCCCAACATTAAGATCGAAATTTTCACTATCCTCTAAATCTATAGATAATATCGCCTTTTCAAAATTATCGTCACTACAGATATTACCATCCGCAACAGATATTAATCTAAAATCTCCTTTCTCCAGAAAATCCCTACCCAATACACACTCATATGCCATCGATTCATCAGAAACTACTAACATTTCTATACTTATAGCCCTATTGTTAACAATCACCCAACATTCAAACTTCCCATAAACAATTAACTTCGATTTATTAACTCCAAAAAGTTCCTTATTATAATATAAAAGTTTATTCAAATTAATTTTATCCATTATACTAGACCTCTTCACAAAACTCACCGGACTACCTGAATCGATTAGGCATTCTAAAGAAAAGCTAAAATTAAAACTAGAATTCATATAAATCTTAAAATACCTTACATAGTCGCCATCATCAACTAGATTAACTGCTGCTTTTCTTTCTGGACAAATATTTACGCGGTGATCCATGCTACCGCACCCGTAGCAAGCACCCATTGGGCGTTTGGGTTTTTGGCATTCTGCCGCAAAGTGCCCAACAGAATTGCAGTTGTAGCATCTTAAATTTCGGTTTCCATCAGCTAATTGATCGCCTTTGTTATCAAGTTGTCGTTTCTGCTTCAATTGAATTCGTGAAAAAGCCTGCAAAAGCTGAGTTTTATTTGCGAAACATTGTAGATTAGCCTGTACTCTAAGCTGCTCATCAGGAATGCCCTCTATAATGTTGTCGATCAATTCATCATCGTCCACGCCGACTTTATTTGCCAAACTAATTTTTTCATTAAAATAATCGGTAAATACTTCACCGTGCTTCCATTTGCGTGCCTCAAATTTACGACGCATTACCAATTTGTTCTCCTTTGTACAAAAAATTTCTTTCATTTCACCCAACAACTCCTCTGCGCTTTCATAAATAAAATACGGTTTGGAGTGTAGCCATGTCTGAGCCTTACCCTTTTGCTTGCACATAAGAAGAGCTTTGAGTGTATTTCCATCAACATCGTATTTATCGCTTATACTTTTAAATTGTGTAATCCACAATTCTGGAAACAGTCCGCCTTCGTAATCGGGTATCATGTCCTTTAGAATATTGAAAGACATGGAAATCTTACCATCTTTGCATTTCTCTTCATTCGTGATACACACGTCTATTGGCTTCGTTACCTTTTCTTTTATGTCTTCATCGCTGACACGCTTTCTTTCGTATTCTGCTATCATTTTTAGTAGTTCATTTTCCTTGCGTAAAATTTCTTTTTCCCGCTTTATAATTTCCAGCTCTCTTTTCACCAATTGAAACGTATATTTATTACCATCATTTTGTACTGAAGCTCCTTCAACACCACGATCATTTGCTAAACAATCTTTCGAAGCGCCACCCTTATTAATACAATCATTTGTTTTTCTCTCATTTGTCTGGCTTTCATTTTCACTTCGATCATTTTCATTCTGTGGCGTGTCATCGGCATCGTCACTATCCACGTTTACGACATCCAATAATTTAGGTGGGCATTCTCCTCTTTGCTCAACCGGTACTTCAGCCAATCTAAGGAGTAAGGCGTTCTTAGTACCCACTGACGGCAGGCCAAGCTGCTGCAACCAGGCACGTAATTGTGAAATAGAATAGGAACTATTTATATCGTCCATTGTTGTACTCAACCGATTAAAACCAATTTAAATTTTGTCAATTTTTACTTTAAATGATGAAAATTTATTCTTTTTTTCTGTATCCCACTTCTGAGTTTTTAGTCATACAACGATGTTTGTTCATCAAATGTTTATTGAATAATCATATTTTTTCAACAATTGACACAAGTTCTTAAAACTAAGTACATTAGTGTTTTCAATCAAATATATCAATGAATATGTGATAGCTTTAGTTACATAGAATGTTCTAGAAATAATACATGTAAAATATGGTACACTTACATACATAAATAATGATGTCAAGTACACTGAGAATAATCTTAATAATAGATACACTATAAATATACTACTACACCACTTATTTGAAAAAAGTGAATTTTACAGGAGAGCAGAAAAACTACTTTAACATCGCAAGTACTTGCGAAAATTCAATATTGGAAAATAATTCAACTTACTTTATAATTTTAGGTTTTAAAACTTTTTAGATAATAATCACGATATTTCTTGCGATGTTTAAGTAGTTTTTTTGGTCTCCTGTAAAATTCACTTTTTTCAAATAAGTGGTTTTGTCAAAAGTCCACAGATATAATTGAAGTAAATTTTTTTTTTAATAAATAAGCATGATTTTCTAATGATGATTTAAAGCTTTAGAGACAAATTACAGAAAAATTAAGTTTGTTAAATATAAATAATTAAAACCCAATTATTAAATAAATTCATATATGGGTAATTTCACTGTTACCGGTGCGACCATTTTACTTAAATTTTTTTTGCCATAATTCAAACCTTAAAATTTTTAGTCAATGAAAATCATACGACATCAAATGGTAATAAGATTTTAAATCTTTAATAAAAAGTAGACATTGGAAGATGAATTATGTTTAGAACTGCTACTAAAACGCTGTGACGGAGGCGACTTAATAAATTAAAACTTAATCTTTGACTTAAAGATTGTTTCTACTAAACGGCTTATAATTATTTAAGTTAATTAGTTGTTTAAGATGTTATGACATTTCTGTTAAAAATGCAAACAAAGAGTAACGGAATTTTTGGTAACTGATTTTTAAAAATGTTGCTAAATTAAATAAAAAATTGTATTCCCTTATAGACATTAATCAATTTTTTTCAAGTAAAAGCGGTTTTTTCGTCGTTCAAAACTTACCACTTTTTTCTATAAAGTTTGTGATCAACTTTCGACTAAACGGACACTGACTTTCCTATCTATTAGAATCCAGAATATGAATACTTAATGGGCTCGCAAATAAAATTATAAGCGACATGACAATTTGACATATAACCTTATCAGTATGTGAAAGGTATAAAAAGAAAATTATTGTTCTTTCTTAATTGAGGCGTTTTTCATGGAATCACCCTTATGTGTGAATATGTGTTTATAGCAGCATAACATAAATTAACATTTAAATATTTTTAATTGTTTTAAATAAATTACAATAAAAAGCTTTTTTTATGAATAACAAAACAAATCTAATAAATTATATATTTTTAAAAACTAAAAAACATGCAGTTTATATACGAGTACAAATAATAAAAAAATATTTTATAAACACTTGTTAAACAAAAAATTACTTACGCTTTCAAGAGGGACATTCTGACGCATTTTTTATATAAAAAACACATAGAAATTTTACAATTTGTGTTGTTGTTGTTGTTTTGGTGGTATATTATGTATGATGGGGTTTTTGAAGTGTAAAATGTTGTTTTTTGATGTAAATTATTTGCACCACAACCATTTAAGTTATTTTTTTTTTAATTTTTTAATATACACATAAATTAAAAAAAGGGGAGAAAAATAGAAAATCATAAGTAAAAAGTTGTATTTAGCCATTATCCAGAGAATTATGAAAATAAAATAAAAAATAAAATGGGTGAATGAGTGATTAGATACAGCATGATGAAGTGTGAGCACAAAATATAAGTAAACAGGAATAGTAAATTAATAGAGGGGCGTTTTTTTTTAAACAGGGGTTTTGGGAAAAAGCTGTTAAGCTTAAATATTAAACTTACATTTTCCTGTAAACGTAAACTTAAGCCGCGTACTTCTTCATTGGCATTTTCCAATTGATGTGATATTTCTAAATATGAGCGACGCAGCTGCATAAGTTCGGTTTGTATAGCAAAACTATAGGAAAACAGAAAAAAAACACAAATAATATTTTTGTTATTTATTTTTTTTTTAAGTTCTCATTTTAAACTATCTCACCTAGTTTCCTCTTCCTCTGCCCTTGACACTTGACCTCTCACCAAACGGTCAGCCAGTTCAGCAGACTCAGCTTCTAGCAATTCATTACGTTGCTTCAGTAAACGATTTTCTCGCCTCAAACGCCTTAGCTCAACCATTTCTTCTTGTTCCTTTTTCTTGACATCTTGATATTCTTTTTCCATTTTCTTCATACGTTTCGTATTGATTTTAATGGAGTAGGCCAATTGAAAGAATGCCTCGGCATCAGCTTCTACCTTTTTGGGTAACTCTTTTTGAAAGAACTTCAACATTGCTTCCATATCCAACGAAAGCAAAAGGTCTTTACCCAAAAGAAGCAAAGCCAAAGCAACTTTAAATATAAATTCCATGCCTTCGCTAAGAAAAACATCCATAATGCGTGATGAAATGTTTAGATTTAAAGAAGTTGTAAAGAGTGTAAGGAACCAGCTGGAAGCATACATGGTCGTTTGAAATCCCTAAAATAAAAATTAAATTTTATTATTATCCAAATCATTGTTAAGAGAAAGTTTTACATTTAGATAAGTTTCAGCCAACAGAAACTGATTTCTTTTGTAAAAATGTTTTATTTTACACAAAAGCTGGAATTTTACACAAGTCAGTTTATAACACTATTTGTGTTGTGTTAAAAACAATTTTTAAAGTTTTTACAAGAGAATTTTTGTTAACTTTAAATAAATTAAATTATTTTACAAAAAAAAAATAGGTTTAATAAAACATTATTTTTACGCAACAGCTTTGTTTACACGGTTTTGGATTTAACTCAAAATTCATTCTTATTTTTAACAAAAAAAAATATTTTTTTACTTTACACAAAAATTAGGATTAGCACCCAAACCGAACCAAAAACTTATTTTAGCCCACAGTACTTTGAAAACGATTATAGAATTTTACACAAAAACTCGATTAAAAAAAAAAACAAACGCACCTGTTGTTGAAAGTGTATATGCATTTCGGGTATCTGTTCCTGTACCAAATTTTCCAATTGATACATACACAAGCCCAGCTCCGACATTGAGGGCTTAAACATGTCACGCATACGATGCTGTTGCATTATTTGAACTAGCACAGCGAAAGCCTCCTCCTCGGGCATTTGCATAAGTAACAAACCAACAATAAAACCAGAACCTTGACAATAGCCAACTTCACGATCATGTAAAGAATATGCTTTAATTACATTAAATAAAGCCTCTTGGCCAGGACCATCCTTCTCTTTAAAGAAATCAACTTCCGGGTAAGTACGGGCTATATCACGTCTAATAACCTTTTCACAAGCCGAAGTTGCCTTAATATATTCGGCATATTGTTTCTTATCGGCATCACTAGCACCGCAAAGTTGTTGCCAAACAATGGCTCTGGATTTAGAAAAATTAAATTGTAATGTAAATAAGGATTTTTAATTGATTTACTTACCTAAAATGATGTGGTATACCACGGCGTACTAATTCTCTGACACAGGGATTTTTGCGCTTTAGAGCGCTATCCCAGTCATTCAGAATAGTGGCCCAGGTAGTCCATATATCTTCTTCAGCTACAGAATTTCCATCTATTTAAAATAACAATAAGTATACATATGTATGTATGTTGGAAAGTGTAATCCTTAGCTAAGAAACAACTAAATTTTTGCAAAAACTTCTAATTAAGGTTGGCAACGCTTGTAAAAAATACCTTTTTTTTAATATTTTAAACGTATTACTTTAGCCATATTTCAAAATAAATATTGCAATTTGTATCCAAGCAAAGGGAATTTTAAAAGACACAACCAAGGCAAATTCACTATAGTTGACCTTAAGCAGGGTGCACTAATACAGGTAGTATTAAGGCAAATTCAAAAAAATTCGCCCTCTGCATTGCCTCTTTGTGTTTGATAAAGTGAATGTCAAAAAAATTTTAAATTACAAACATACTAAGTAAATAAAACTGACAATCACTTTCACAAAATTTAAAGGCGAATTCATAATCAGCTGTGTTCTTAACACTATTTGTCAGAGCACACTCAACCAGGTAATATTAAGAGCCCAGCTGATTATCATCAATTTCAATTTCACATTTTCACGTTGTGAAAATTTATTTTTATATAAAGTTTTTAATTTTTTTGACATTCTACCGTTCAAACACAAAAAGGAAATGCAGAAAGCGAATTTTTTGAAAGTAAACCAAAGAAATTTTGCAACTAGGGTGTTATTGTACTGACCCCAGCTGAAAGCCAAATATTAAACATATAGACAGTTTAGTGTAGAGTAATATTCGAGGGAGGCCGTAAATTGTTATGAAAATACAAGATTATACAGACACCTACCCAGACGAACGGACGGATAGGATTTAAATGACCCGATCCGTTTAACTGAAGGTGGGATTCATACGTTGATTTTTAATCATTACAAAAATCTGCACCCACGCTTCTAAAGCATTGTGGGGTTAATAAGAAAGTAAACAAAGTTTTTTTAATACCTGACCAATTAGCGAGCGTTTTAAGTTTAAAAAATGTTTAAGTCCACAAATCTACAGATCATAAAACCTACTTAAACGTAAAAAATTTGGATTTTTAAACTTTACATTAGCAAAATTTTTTATATGTACAGAAAAAAACAGCTGTGCAAAGCATTCTTAATGGTGTTGCCAACCTTTTTCTATTCAGCTGCAACATGTTAAGCGGATAAGTAATTTAACTGCCGTAAATCATAAAAGTTAAAAAAAGTCTGATGTAAATTTATCTTGTTCAAGGGGGGATATTTTTGTAATGTAAATGTTTAACTTACTTGATGTTATACTTATTTGACTAGTATCGGAATTTTTGCGACTGTGTGTGGAATGCAATGAATTCAGCGATTTAGCATCGCTTTCAATCAGCTTATTGGCTGCCTCTAACTTAGCTAACAAATCCATTTCGGAGGTGGGTAAACTTTCTTCAGCTGTAGCAGACTTTACTTCAATTTTTTTGCAACCATTATTGCTGCTACTCATATTATCCTGTGTATTGTTAGCTGTTGTAGCACTTGCAACAGTTGTAAGGGTCATTGCCAAAAATTTTATTTTGTTTAACAATTTAATATTAAAGTTTTCTTTGCTTCTTCTTTTGAAAAAAAAGCAAACTTCTTATGCTTTAAAAGCAAACAAAATGCAATTTTCCTTAAAAAACTATTTAGTAAAGTTAAAATTTAGTTTACTTTTTAGTCTGCAAGTTGATTAAATATTTAGCATGATGTTCAGTATTCGTTGGTATGTTTCATTGCAGAAAATAGTTGGTTGTTTGAAAGTCATTTAATACTGAAAATAAAAGAATTTTAATTAAACTATTAGCAGTTAATAACTTTGAATTTGTAAATTTAAATTAGTTTAAAATTTTATTATATTAAATAAGTAATAATGATAATATGTTTTGATGAAAACTATTTATTAATCAATCAATCGTAATCGGAAAATCTGCGGCCTTCGGCAGTGACAGACAAGGTGTTTAACGTCCTTTATATTCTTCTTATTTACGCCTTACGAACAGAAGTATGTAGTATCTCCACCCATTTACTGGTCACATATCTTACACTGCAGTGCTTTGTGAGAACATCAATTATACAACCTAGATTCTTCCTTCTCTCATTATAAATCCGGTAAGTACCCTTTTCGTCGTGGTCTAATTTTCCGCACCACACGCGTCTATTTAACCGTAGTAAAAACCAACCCAATACCCTGGGCCCATCCCTACCTTGCAAGCTCTTCGGCAATTTTATTACCAAAAACATCACAATGACCCGGCACATAACAGATCCTAATATTGCATGTCGCACGTTTACAGTCGCTCACAAGTCTAGACTTGACTCAATATCCTCCTAGTGCTTTAGGTGCGGCCTGACTGTCGACATAGATTGTCACGTTTTATTTCTTTCCCGCACTCTGCCTATTAGTTCCGTTGCCCTCATCGCCACCCGAATCTCCGTTATCGCAGATATCAAGCAGTCTGCTTTAGTCTCAGCTAAACTCCGTTGAGCACAGTACTTTGCCCCTGGCCAAAAAAGATGGATCATATAATGCAGTTTGCATCACTTTATCTCACGTTCATAACATCTTTTGATTCACCACCAAGATCCAGAGTAGTGGTACAAAGGCCGCTTTTATAAACTAGAATGAATAATCCTGCCACTAAGCGTAAAATGTGTCTACTCTATTAGGATGCCCTGAACCCCCTTAGTGCACACGCATTTGCCTGTTTTGGCAAATTATTAAAGGCTTCCTAATTATCCAAGAATGCAGCAAACGTGTACACCTTCCTGCATTTTACTTTTGATATTATTTTACACAGTATTAAATTAACATTGTAATATTTTTTTTTATTACAATTATTCTCCACTTACAGAAAATGTTAAATTTAAAAAAAGTTTTTTAAACCTTGTTTGCATACAAAAAAAAACGTTAAATTATATTAGTTAACACTAATAACAACAAAGCTGACGCGTTACCAACTTCTTGACTGCACTAAAACTTGGTAGCAAGTTAAGTTAGCAATCCTGCAACTCAATAAGACCAACTTCATTTAGAGCTGTGATTAGTCAAATAGTTCGACAGATAAACAAACGATTGTTGTGACCTATTTCTTGCGGTTAAATATTTAAAACACAAAAAACCAAGAAGATGAAAATCGAAATTTTGTTGTTGCTCTATTTGTTTCTTCATTAAACCATCCAAAAAAGTAATTTCGAAACTAAGTTTAATCAAAATAGCTTTTGGCTAAATTTGTATTTTCAGCTTTTAATTATGTTTCAAACAAACGTAACCTTGACCAAATAAAATAAATAAATGTTAAACATTTGGATAAGAAAAACAAAATATATTTACGTATGTTTGTATGTGCCACATAAAAAACAAAACACAATAACAAACGGTTATATGTAAATAGGTCAATATAAATAGAACTACATATTTAAATAAAATGTAATTACAAAAGTTATAAAAAAATATCCTTTTAATGCTCCACCTCCATAAATGTAGGTCAATTTTTTTTAATAACAAGTTTATAAAAGAAAAATAGGTTACACATAAACATTTACAATTTACAATAAAATCAATATTAGTTTTTAATAACAATAAAACTATTTAAATGTTTGGTATTGAAAGTGGGGGAAAAAATACACCGTCGAAGTAATTTAAATTAAACGTTTTTAAATATCTTTTTTTTTTGAAACCAAACCCATCTTTCCACCAATCCCCGGCCCTATGCTTTTTACAGAAGTAAAATAATTGTATATATGTAAACAACCCTTTGAAAAACTTCAGCTTAAGACGCACCTGTTTTTATTACAAATTACTTTTACTTAAATAAAAAAAAGCCCAACATAATAAATCATTTGTAAACGTCAACGTCTTAGTAGCAGATATTTATTTTTCTTTCTAACGTCATTTTCTTACTACCGATTTCTAAACTTAATCATTAAAATTTTCAAAACACTTAAGACATTGTAAAACGATTATTTATAATACTTACAAAAATTAAAACTAATATGGCAAAATAATATTTAAAATTATTTCTTTTTTTGTAGTTAAAGATAATAAGTGGGGAAAATTGAACAACCTTAGACCAACAGCTATTTTTGTAGCTATTTTTAATTGGAAGGTGTATTTAAACATAATTTGGGATTAAAATTCTCTTAACATGAACAAAAGAAAATACACATATATACCCTTTACATTGGTCTTTTTGTATTCCCCATGATCCGATTTAGTAAAGTGGTTTTCAATTGATCCGGTAACGAAGGACTTATTTTGGCTCCAAAAGCTCCTTTTCAACGGACAGATAGACGGTTTAATCAACCTCCCTATATAAAAGGATCCAGATTATATACGTACATATATACACCTAATGGGTTCGCGGAAGAACTTTTAAGAAATTACAAACGGAAAGACAAACTAATATATACGGCACAAAAATAATTTTTTGATAAAACTCTTAAATATTTTTCTTTCTTCAGAAAATATTGCTTATGTAAATCCCCTTATAACTATCAAACTGTTTGTTTTTATAGCTCTTATTAAAATTTCCTTCCGAAAAAAAGCCGTTTGGGACATTACTGTTTCGAATATAAATCCACAAATCCAATCCGGAAATCCAATTAGCCGCATACATTTTAAATAAATAACTCTATAGAGATAAGTACAAGAACACATTGACAATTCTTTTTTTAACATACCGAGTTTTGTAAAGACTGGCCGATTATAAACCGTACTCTTTCACAGTAGGCGTTTACCCGAAAATCATATAAAAATGCGTCAAAACTAAATTTTCAACAAATTCTCCCCCAAAAATGGTTAATAATTTGCATACGAAAGTCATCTTTACCTGCATATAAAGGTTGCTTTATACGTGACTTAACCGTAACGCCATAACCTTTCCTATTGAAAATCCAAAAAATCCAACTGAAATCCTATTGAATCCAATTGAAACCCAGTCGGAAACCAATTGCATGTTCAATTGTTATGGCTATGGCGTTACGGTTAAGTCACGTCTGATTCAACCTTAAGTATCTATAACTACACAAAGTATGAGGTAGGGGTATTATTGTGCAGATGGGGTGACTCCAATATATAATAGCCCGATTACCATCTTAGACTTCAAATGCAGTGAATACTACTTCATCTTCACAAAGTTTTGCATATGCTGATAAGGGCGTTATGCTACCAATTGTCGTAATTAATTCTGAAATGATCGGTGTGTAATTTACAATTAGCTCCACTTCCGAAAGTCCCCTTATCCAGCAGAAATATTTATTTTTGTTGGAACTAATTATATGATTGGTGTAAGGGTTATATGGTTGGGCTTGACCATTTATAACTATTTTACCTGTTGGTACGTAATATAAACTAAATTGTTATTATTAAAATTCATGCAATAAAAGAACGAATTCGTTTTTATTACTTTTGAAAATTTTTTAAATTAAAGCGTATATTGTTGCATGGATTTTTTTCAGTGTATGCAATAAGTTTCACATATTTATTTGAATGTTCGTTAGATTGCTATGTTAGTTAACAAAAATTCGCATTTTGTTTAATGAAATGTGTAATGCTAGTAAAAACCTTTTCCTTTATAAAATAAGTAAAAATCTTTTAAGGTCCACATTGTTTTTTATAATGTGCTAGCAGCCCCCAACACAAGTAGTATTTTATATAAAAAGAAAATGTGCAAAATTTAATACGTAATGTCAGTACAAATATACTTATGTATATATGTACTTATGAATAGATAATACATTGTTTTTTTTTTGTTGTTGTGACCCCCTTCTAGCAATAAAAACAAACTTGACATTTGTTTAAATGATTTTAAAACTGTTTTATTTATATAAAAATTTGTTTTTTCAATCTAAAATTATTTGTATTATTATCTGCTTTAAAGAAGAATAAATGTAAATATAAACACAAAAAGAATTGCAGTTATTCGTTTTCCGTATATCCAGTAATTAATTTGTAGGAGTGTAAATAGTTCGACATGATTCATATCTATGTATGTATGTATATGAACCTAAATAATGATTTAATTTTTCTCTTTATATTATACCTTAACTACGATATGCAATAAAAAAACACATGCTAAAATGCCATAAAAATGAAGTGTTAGTAGTTGGAGATTTTTAAATGTCAAAATGTTTAAATAAACCAAAATGTGTCATAAAACCAAAAAGGCAAAAATAAAAGCGAATAATAAATAAATTCAAAATTTGTACGTATGCATATCTTATTTCCTAAATTCGAAATGATTGACTTATAAACTTTAAGATTACTTTTTAAAATTCTGAGCAAGTGTTAATTTTAAGTTTGTTTTTAAAAAATGGTTTACTTCATTCTCACTCACAAAAAATAAGCAATCCCGTTTGCATTTTTTAAATGCATGTAAGTTAAATAGATGTTGTTAACAGCCAATTTCTACTGCCGTTCAAAGAGTACTGTGAGAAAATCTGTAGTTGGTTTAAAAGCTTAAGTTCGATATTAGTAAGTTATAGGGATAAGTTTAAAATAAGTTTTTTATAAAAATTATTAATTAATAATTTATTCTTAGTAAAAAGAAATTTGATAAAAATAAGCTAAAGATAAAAAATAATTAAGCAAAATTTATCTAAAAAACAATAAGTTTAACAATGAATAATAGGCTACAATTTTTTTTATTCTAACTAAATAAATAAATCGAATATAATAAAAAACTAAACTTATGTTAAGTGATGCAAAAGTTGAACGCGTATAGGTAATTACTAAAAATCAGCGTTCAGCGTAAAGCTAAACGCCATGTTCAGTTTTTAACTACAAACTAAACGTTTGTTTACGAATTTTTTTCTGTGTAGTAAATGTAGCAACGGGCATTTAGTTTAGCTCTTTCTAAACCTTGCATTCAATTAAATTCAAAAGAAAAATTTGTGGGAGAGAATCTCGGTAGGCAACATTGCCAATTCAAGCGTTTAAATTTTGTGAAGTTTTAAAAACTTGCTTTAGATAAACCTATCGACTTTAAACCCGGCACAAAGCTATTTAATTCTTATATTAACGGTTCGAAAACAACTTGGCTAGATCAAAGGCATGGGTATACAAAAAGAATAATGTGAAGTGTGTATATAAGACTCGGCACCGAATATAGTGTTCTTGTATATGTTCATATACGAATACTTTTGTATATACCTATATAATACTTTACAACACATATTTATGGCAGCTATACAAAATTCGTACAAGCAAATTTAAGCGCTGACCTTTCGTTGCTTTTGTTACACATTTCTTTGCTTTTATGCTAATTTTTTTTATTTGTTTATTTTAATTAAATTTTTAATAAACGGTAAAAGTTTAAACTTATACAATAACATAATACAAAAAATTTTTTTATAAAATTCTATTGATAAAAGCGCTAAATTGAATTGAATACGTTGAAAGTTTTAAACTTATAATAAGAGTATAAACAAGTTAAGGTAAACGGATTGAGGTAAAATGAATAAATAAAAACAAAATGAAAAAATTAAGCTTTTCGTTTGTAGTTTGAGCTCAGTTTGTAATCAGCTGTCCAGTATAGAGGTGGTAAACAAATATACAAAAAATAACAACAATCAAGACAAAACGAACATTTTTACAAGATTAGAAAGTGCCCCTATTCAAAACTTAAAAAAAAACATAAAAAAAATAATAAGTTACATGTAAGATATAGTAAAGAAGCAATAAAAAATGTTTGACAAGCAATTGGTAGCACTTTTTTGAAACTTTGTAAATATGTATGGCCAAAGTTTAACTTAAACAAACTAACGGGAGTTTCGGAGTGTGACAACATAAAAAAATCGTCAATTTTATTAAACACGATTTAGACTTTGTACATAATTTTTTAATTTACGTATTGATAAAAATAATAAAAATTTAAACAAAGACGAAATGAAAAGTTAAAACTTTTAAAGTTAAATACTTATGAATGAATGTACATACATACACATGTATGCATATATGCATAAAAACTTTCCATAAATTCTGTTATTTTTTTTAAATACATACTACAATTCCAATAAATCGCAATGCTTTAAAATAATTATACATTTTAAAATATTTTTTTAAATTTTAATTTTGTCATACAATAATTTTTGTTTATAAGTTAGTTCTATTTTACCAAAAAATGTAAGTGTTATTGTTGGCTTTACTGCTTGAAATAGAGATGAGCAATATTTCTGTACCTGTGATTTTTTTAACTTGTGGCTTTAAAAGCACTGGCAAGCAACTACAGTGACATAAAATGTGATGTTATGCAAAGAAATATTTTCGTGCATTCTTTTGTAGTAACTATTACTGCGATGATGATGTTCATATTTAGCAACGGTTAAAATGCAGTCTGGTAACTTTAAATTTAAAAAAACAAAAAAAAGAAGGCTGTCAAATAAAAGTAAATCGTCAATTTAGCAAAAAAAAACAAAATTGCATCACTGGTATACATTAAGCAATATTTGTTGCAGCCAAGGCGAATTCATATAAGATGAACGCAGGGCGAAAAATTCGTACCTATAATGTCAAACAAATTATTTGCAGAAGAAAAACGTGAATAAAACTAATTTTACACTGTTCTTTTTGTACAAAGCACAAGAACGCATCATTTGGTTTTACTGTTTGTTAATTAAAAACACTTTTTTAAATTTTTAGTTTAAAAATCTAACCGACGCGTAATTTTGTTTAAATCAAGAAGAAGTCCATAGACAAACTTTTGACATATTGTGAGGAAAATTGCACGAGCAAAAAATAGTCAGCTGATCTGTCGAGACCACCTTTTCTATGAATTCGCCTTGGTTGCAGCATTTTTCAGCTTTTTTTTTATAAGAAAAAAATTAAAGGTGAATTGAAATTTCAGGATGCATTAAAATCCCAGCTGATTATTTTTTGCTCCCTTGCTATTTGTTCAATATGTCAAAAATAGTTGTTGTTTACATTTCTTGTATTGGCTTTGAGTAATATTTAACTTTATATTCTTTTCATTTACACACGAACGATTTTCACGTCCCATAATCTTTTTTACACTAACGAAATTGCCTGCTTTTGTTGCATTGTATAAATTCACCTTGGATATGAGCAATATCCACGTTTATCTTACCCTCTCAAAACAAAAACAAAAAAAAACAAACAAGCATTATGTAATTGATATTACCCAATATAAACAAGTATAACTACTTTCTTGATAAGAATTGCATTTACATCAAGGAGTGTCAAGGTGGTAGCGTAACTACTACAAATACAACACCAACAACTATATGTCATTTTTACATTGTAAATTCGGAGACAAACACCTAGATTTAGAAAAATTCAAAACAAACACACAAGCAAACAAATGTAAAGAATGCAGCTTTTGACATATAAGTGTCGGAGCAAAGTATAGTAAACAATAATCAGCAGACGCTATAACACCACCATGTTTACCTTAATTTACATGTTAAAAACTTTATTAAATGACGTAGAGAGCCCAAGATATCAAATGAGTTTTTTCCTGTGTTTTGTTTATTAAAGCTGTTACAATTCAGTAAAATGTTTACCAAAGCTAGACATAAAACTGTTAGACTTTTATTGAAAACATCTACATTTATATAAAAATAAAACAAATTAACTGATAAAGCCGATAAAGTAACTTATATATACTTGGTTTACTGATAACTTTTTTTAAATTTTTCACTAGAGTTTTAGTTGAAATTAAACGTTTGAAAGCTACGGTGTAGATACCTTAAGAAAATAAAGGTTAACGCATAAGCAATCTTGCCAACGCGACAGAGAGGGAGTATGCGTTAACAGGGAAATCTTAGTTTATTAATTATACTCCTTAACGTGGAATAAACAACAACAATAACATTTTGAGATATTACATTTTTAAAATCACTGCTAGTTTAAAAAGTAAACTTTTTTAATTGTTAAATAAAAAAAATGTTGCATCGTCTAATAACTTTTCCTTTATTTATTTTACTTAGATTTACATAAAAGAAAATGACGGCGCCTGAAACAGGATATAGAAATAATAGTTTAAACTCAAACACAACAACAACTTCAACAATTAGTCACAACAGCATGCAATCATCTCTACTGGGCGACACTCCTATAGAGTTAACGGAAAATTTCTATATCAACAATAATAACAAAAAGAGACACAATTTAAAAATACAAGTTCAACTTAACGGTAGTGGCATCTTTTTAAGGCGAGAGACAGTAGAACATGATAAAATAACGGAACAAATAATACGACTCGCAGATATAGTGGGCAGCCATTGTGGTACCAAGCTAAAAAGGCGGGTCAGAGGTGGTCTTAGTTCTTGCAAACGTCTTAGTAATAAGGAAGAGCAACATCAGTATGCGGATTCCGAGCAACAGGAACGCAAAGATATAGCAGCTTATTTGTATATCTATGCATATGTAAGGAAGGACAAGCCTTTAAGGCGTATGAGAACAGTAAGAATTTTACGTTTTCGCTCACATCTAAAATACGAGGAAAATTTAAAGTCCGCCGAACATTGGCGTAATGCCATAAAATATAATAAATGTTTGGAGGAACAGAATGCAATAGATCCAAAACCCTTATTGATACTATTGAATCCCAAGTCTGGCAAAGGCAATGGCAGAGAAATGTTTCAAAAACAAATGGTTCCAGTGTTAAAAGAAGCCCAGGTACAATATGAACTGGTGGTAACAACTCATGCCAATTTTGCCCGAGAGTTGATAAGACAACGTAAAGATTTATTACAAAAATATTCTGGAATTGTGGTGGCTTCCGGAGATGGCTTACTATTTGAGGTTATAAATGGTATGATGGAACGATCAGATTGGTCGTTATTAGTACGAAAATTGCCGGTGGGCATTGTTCCTTGTGGATCCGGTAACGGTTTAGCTAAAAGCATCGCCCATGTCTATAATGAACCGTTTGAGCCCAAAGCCATTATTAATTCCACTTTGACTTGTGTGTCAGGACAAAGTGCTCCATTAGATGTGGTACGTGTAGAACTAAAGACCAGGGACAATCAAACGAAAATGTATTCCTTTCTTTCAGTGGGTTGGGGAATTATAGCCGACATTGATATTGAGAGTGAAAAGTTAAGATCTATTGGGGCTTCTAGATTTACATTGTGGTCTATACGTCGTTTAGTTCATTTACGTACGTATAAGGGCAAGGTATCTTATTTGCCCTGGCGTAATGGCGAAAATTTTCCACCAATGGAGATTAGAAAGCAAAAGCCTATGCCAAGAGAAAGACATTCGATATTAAGACGATTTCATGATGCCCGAGACGATGAAGCCGATGAGTTTGGAGATGCTGTAGAAGATGATGATAATAATGATGATATTGAAAATGAATTTGCCGATACTGAAAGCTACAGAGCGCACTTAGACAGTTGGCATTCGGCAGTGTCGCGACGAACTGCGTATTATTCTATAGCTGGACACAGTATTAGATCGAATCGAAATGAAAACAATAGTGCCTTCAGTAAAATTGCAGATGCCAATGCTGAATTCCTACAACAAGCTCCTCAATCTACTTTGCCCCCTCTTGGCCAACCTTTAAACGATGAATGGCACTCACAAGAAGGAGAATTTATTTTAGTTCAGGCTGCCTACACCACACATTTAGCGACCGATTGCCATTTCGCTCCCGACTCAAAATTAAACGATGGCATTATCTATTTGGTTATTATACGGGCGGGTATTGCTCGATCCCAGTTGATGCAGTTTTTAATTAATTTAAGTTCCGGCACTCATTTATCGGAAGCGCCCACCACTTATATACAAGTGATACCAGTGACAGCATTTCGCATAGAACCTAAAAATGATGAGGGCATTATAACGGTGGATGGAGAACGTGTGGGTTATGGAGCTATACAGGCTGAAATATGTCCGGGTTTGATTAAAGTAATGGTCCCAAATGTTCCAAAAGGGTAAACGAATACATATATAAGTATGTACATATGCATTTCTAAATACATGAGCATTTGATTTGTTTATAAGAAGTGTTAATTGTTTGTAGATTTAAGTACTTAATTTAAGCTGTTTTTTTTTATTTTATACGAATACATTTGGTATTAATAAAGCAAAAAAAAAACTTTTTTAAAAATAATCTCTCAAACAGTTTTTTTAATTTTGTGATAATACGATCTATGAAGATTTTTTTACATTTTTATAAAAAATTTTTCAATAATTAAATATAACTAAAGTGAGAAGACAGTTTAGTCTGCTGTACTTGTGTTTTAAATAATAATAGTTTTCTTTACTCAAATCCCAGCGCCTGCTCTTTAAATATTATTTAATTATTTATTTACTTACTTCGTTTTCATCTTATGAATAAAATCTAATATTAAATAAGTTTTGGTGAGCACTAGCTGCCGGGGCTATCAGCTCTATTGTTTAATTAAAACTTATCGTTTATCCAAAGGAATAGTCTTATAACTTCCCTATAAGGTGCGTTTAATATACAGTTAACTTCAGCTTAGTTAAATAATAAAGTGGCCTATTACATACATATAACCTCTCTTTAACTTAATTGCCATTTCATTTAAAATATGGCAACACAACACTTTAAAACGTGACTAATTTTAGTTTTTTTAAAAAAAACGTAGTGGGATAATAAATAAAAAAATAATAAAAAAATGTCTTGTTTGTTTAACGCAACTTTTATTTTATTTCTCTTTTTAACGTAAATTAAACGATTTTAATGAAAAATAAGAATATGAGTTTTCCCAGTTAGGGGCAGTTACGCTTTCATTTCAAAAATAGTTATCTGGCAGCTTTGTTTGAAAATAAAAGTTTTTTTCGTTTAATTACAAAAATTATATTTTAATTGTGGTTTTAGAAAAATAAATAACAAAAGCAATAAAAAAAACTCATTCGGTCATTTACTTTTGGGAGGCACATTGATTTATTGCCTCTAAATAGGTATAGATTTCTCTGTTGTTTTCATGGTTTTAATTTAAAATTGCTTTTCTTAGATTAGATAACACTTTATTGGAAAAAACTCATATTCTTTTATAAGTTTTCTTAGAGATTAGGGGTTTTTATCTATTTGATAATTGAAAATATTAAAAAAAAAATCAATTTTATTGTGAACAGATAAATTGGTGTTGCCATTTTCTTTGTACTGTAGCAAGAAAAGTTTTATTAAATATTGCAACAACAATATTAAAACAAGCAAGAGCGCTATATTCGGCTGTGCCTAATCTTCGCATTGGAATACCCAGTCATCTGATCTAGCCAAGTTGTTTTCCAACTGCACATGCTATAATTAAAAAATTATTTTGTGAGGCCTTTAAAGTCGATAGTCATCCTCGTAGCCAAAACAATGCAAATAATCTAAAACAATCACTTTCTTAAAAAAATCGAAAAAAGTACGTTTTGTTCTGCGACTTCTCATGTATGAATTTTTTTCTTTAAAAAACTGAGTAATCTAGTAGTTTGCATATATTTTGATCTGTAGTTAACCGATCTTGCTGATTTTAAATAGCAATCCTCTCAGGGTTTGATGGTTTGTAACCAAAATCTGGTCCGTACTATTCAAATTGACTCCGGAAACTTGATTTAAACAGATACACAAACGGACATGGCTAGATTGACTTCCCTGTACTTTATAGGGTCGCAAGTGGCTATTGTAGAAATTACAAATGGAATGACAAACTGATATATATATATATGTACCCTAATTACTATGTGAAGGGAATAATAATTAAATTACAGAGTGTAGCATTAAACGTTGGATTAAATAAAATAAATCAGTAAAATCCATAGATTTGCATATTTTTTAATTTTATATTTGCTAATTTTTAGTTAAATAAATGTTAGCTGTTGAAACTTAAATTATCATTTCGGCAACACTGTTTAAAATTCCCTTTTTTAAATACATAAGAACTTGGACACAAATTATATAAGAAATGTATATTCCCGGTGGCATAATTGAGCGACATTGTCTTTATGACATTTTAATGGATAAAACATCGCCGCAGAATCAATATTTGGTCGCAATTGCACGAAATTGTAGTACTAAGTATTGTTGAATCTTCGTTACAATAAAACAAACAAATAGAGTTGTGCATGACAATGCTATTGCAGTACCATTGTACTAAAAACATTTAAGCTTAACGACATTGTCTGTTATGAGTGGATGACAAGTTGCCCCATGCAGTCCTTTGACTGTTACACACCTGAACGAAAACATAAATATAACGGATGGTTTTATTTTTGTTTTTTGTGATTAAAACTTTAATTTTTAACGTTTTAGTATCAATTTTGCATCTAAAAAGGTATCGGGTTTTTCGAAATTTTAAGTGCAAAGCTAATATACATAAATATTTGTGTTAAAATTTATTTAACAAATTGAGCATGATATTATCGCCAACATACTTGTTTAACAGATTTCATAAATAAATCATAAGTAAAAAATTCACAGATGACTCGAAATGAGTTAATGATTCCCAATTTTAGCGACTCATAACATAAAAAACTACTAATGAATCTTAATGATATTGTCTCTAAAACTTACTTAAACGCGGACTCCTACCAGACAAAATCCAATTGGGTCATGTATGAATTTTTGGACAACTACTTTAAAAATTCATATATAACGCCAAGGAAAATTCATTATTTGGCATCTGTGATTTAATATTGCTAGCGTATGTCGCAATGAATCATTATGAGATTCGCAACTGGGCTTGTTTACTTCCCTAAGGTATGCACTATAATTTTACCGCTGTTGTAGCTCCATATTATTTTCCTATTAACCCTAGAGAGCCCTGATTTCAATCGTCATATATTGAAAAGAAAAGAACATTAACATACCCGTTAAAAAAGTGTTAAGTTACGGGTTTATATTTTAAATCATTAAATTAAGTAAATTTCATATTTTTTGGAAAATGGCTTTATACTGTTTTTTGCTAAGTGTTGAGCACTCGCTAAATTGTTTTAATAACTCTAAAGCATTAAAAGAATTTTTGGAAAAATCAATAATTTATTAATTTTTTATAGTTATAAAACAAAAATGTATTGTATTGCTTTTTTATATATTACTATTCTAACAAGCATTTTAAAAGCTAAATATTAAAATTTCTCTTTGAATATAATTTTAAAACAAATTTTTAACCCCAAAAAAAATTGTTTAATAAAAATTTGCCATAAACCATATTTTGTTGGTCGAATGTCTAACACATGTTCAGGTTTTTATAAGCAATATAAAAACAAAAATATACGTTAATCTAACAAATAAATTAAAAAATTTCTTATGTACATAAGTCATATAATTTTCATATGTGTAGGTATGTGCATAGACAAATAATATTTAAAGCAAAGAGTAAAAAATATTTATTATTTACTTTAAATTAAGGAAATTAGGAAGTTAGCGTTTCGAATCGGTTACAAAATTTTAAAGAGTTCAAAACACTTGCTTTCTAATTACACACTAATATATTTCAAAAAAAAACTTTGCCTGAATTAAACTTATAAGCATTTTTCAAATAATGTATTAGGTCTTATACCTTAACAACTAAAATAAGTGCTACGCTTAGAAAAAAATCTGGCATCGGAACTGGTTTGTGCATCATTGAAAAAATTAAAAAATAAAATACATAAATTATAAAATTAACAAAAACGTTTTTTTAATGCAAACATCAGTAATATAAATTTATATATACTTATTTATGTATGTAGTAGTGCTACTGCTTTCAAAAAAAGATTAAAAAAATACATAGAAATTAATATGTATTGCGATTAGTTAACATGTTTGTATATCTTTACATATCAAAAACGCATACCTGCACTTGCTAAAAGAAGCAAATAAAACTTGACAGCAAAAGCTTTTTTCCAGTCTGATTCATTCATAATTTTTATACAAAATAATCAAAAGAAAAAAAAATTAAAGCAGTAGAAGCTAAAGTGGTCAAATTATACATATGTATATATATATATATTTATATCGTTATCCTAATATATAACGGCCCTAACTCGTATTTTGTAAGTAAAGACTTTTTTGCTAATTAAAATATTAAGGCAGACCATTTATCGAAACGAATATCAACCTGGACTTATAAAAAATAATAGTTAGGGCCGTTCTAAATTAAGGTGACGATATGTATATGATTTAAAACACAGGTATTGCCTTGCACAGTAGGATGGATTACCTCGAGAAAAAGTAATTAGGTATATATTTTTTTAATAAACGTTTATATGTAAATTACAGGCACTTTCAATTTGTAAAGGCCGGCTTTTTTTAATAATAGCAACAACTTGAAAACTTATGTGATAATAATAAGGGAATTATTTTCTTTACTACTCAAAACCACCTAAACAAAACTTAAGTTTAACAATTTGTGTAAATTAATAATTTTTTTTCTTCCTTAGCTTAACAAGCACAAAATGTTTTAGTGAAAATATTCTTCTTTAACAGAATATATATGCAGTTTTAGTTTAAAACTTTGAAATCCGGTTTATTTCAGGATCTGTTCCAAATTATTTTTATTTTGTTATTGGTTTAAGCTAATATATACACAGAAAAAAATAGCAATAGATATAAACATTTTTTTGACATAAAAAATTTTTAACAATTTTTCTGTTAATTGTATATAATAATTTTTAAAATTCAATCAACAATTTCTGTATTTACCAATTATAATTGATGGTATCATTACAAGAATAAAACGATTGTATACGTAGTTTGCTTATTAATATGACAATTAGTTTGTCGTAATTTTTCTGTGTATGCATTTAACTGGAGATCTATTAATAATTAATATTTACTGTTAAGCAAATATTGAAACACTTAAACAACCCGGCAAAAAATTTTCTTACAACTTATTTCGTAATGACTTTCTACAATCATTTTTTTAATGAATGCATTTATTTAAGGAAC
This sequence comes from Melanophora roralis, assembly GCA_963583895.1. NCBI lineage: Eukaryota > Metazoa > Arthropoda > Insecta > Diptera > Rhinophoridae > Melanophora > Melanophora roralis. The sequence continues at coordinate 5,311,197 of OY757190.1, forward strand.
TTTTCGTGAGGGTAGATGCGCCCTAAAATATGCTGTACCTTTTGTTTGTTTATTTAACAAAAAAAGGTTATAATAAAGGCAATAGTTTTAACATAATTAAACGGCTTATTAATTGATTGACTCTAATTTTGGTTTGATATAATTTGTTTAATTCAAAAAAGAGCAATTAACTTAAAACTTTTTTTAATCCTCATCTCATCAAAATATTACAAGACATAAGGGTGCTAAAAAAAAACTGCACGGTACTGTATTTGATGGGAAACCAATATAACACTTTAAAGGAAATTCAATGTACGTTATTTTAATATTATTTGCTGTATTTATGGTTGTACTCATTACAGAAACCGACCAAATTCCTTTCATTACATTTGTTTGTGGCACTGGGTAAACTTCCAAAACATTACGCGCATGCATGTATGTATGTATAAACGTACGTGCATTAAAAATGCAACTTTAAAAAATAAGATGTTGGCCATAATTTTAGAAAATGCAACAACGATTAGTCAGAAACATGTTGGGTTAAAAAAAATGTTATGTATTTACGGCTAGAAATGAAAAAACGACAACAACTTTTTTCATTTCGAAACAACAAACAAAATGCAATTGCAACATATGTACGGTGTTGTACGTACTTACTTTGGATACATTACAATAGGATGATAAAAATTCTATGCAATTTTGAATAGACGTTAAACGATCTATAAATATATATGTACATAGATAATAGCACATTGTGCTACACGAAAATTTTTTAGGAATTTTAAGTGTTCCAGTTTTTGTTAAAGATCATATTCCTAATTGTATATCACAATTTCCTATATATATTTGGGAATTTTAAAAAGTATTTAAAACGCCATTTTTAATTATTTAATATCTGCAAATTTAAAGAAGAAAAAAAAAACAACAATTGAATTTAGACCATCGACTACGATTTTTGTTTTCTTAGATAGTGAAACACCCTAATATAATGTACATGTGCAATTGTTTGTGAGTCAGCTGGCTTTATGGTCTGTTGGTTGGCTGGCCGGTTGCACAGGTATGTATGTAAGTATGTACATGCGAATACACTTAGTTGGCTGTTTGGCTGATGTCAGGGTGTTGTGGTTTAAAAGCATTTTTTTCTATGGCTCTAACCAAAATAAACAGTTTACAACTTGTAGTACAAAAATAGCTGTAAACTCATGAAATGTATTAATATTTTATATCAAAAAAAAAAAAAAAAATATATAAAACTGTTCTCATACAAATAACACAAGTTTGTATAAGTATAACAAGATGTACACGTATTCATTTCTTTATGACCTGAACACTTTATGACTTGAACTTTAAATACAACAAACTCTTAATACAAACATACTTACTCATTTATAAAGGTCATTGTGATTTTAAATAAATATTTTTAAATTTTTTAACTTAATCAACTTTTTTAGTTGATGTTTTTGGCGTCAAAAAGCTGTGCACATAACATATTACTAATGCTTACTCCACTTAAATCAAGAGGGCACCTCTTGTCCTGAAAATGTACGTGCTCAAGGAAAAACATCGCCCACTCTTTTGAGAACGCTGTAAAACAAGTACTTGGGTTTAAAAAACCTGCATCAAAAACCCCACGCTGAGGAGTGTCGCAATACTACCGAGCAAAAAATGGATCATATTTAGCAACGCTTTAGGCACTAGCAACGCAATCGGCACGTGAGAGATACCGGGAGAACAGGATAGAAGAAGAAGAAAAAAAAGCCCGAACGGGTGCGAGAAAATCGGAATGCATCGTACAGGAAATAGAGCCAGAAAATTCTACCAAAATATTAAACATCAGACTTAGGGCTCTAGTTTAGGTGTTTCCTCCTGTAAAGATCAGCACGGGAACCTGGTGAAAGATAAGGAAAGTATATGGGGAGAACATTTCTCTCAATTGTTGGTATCCGAAGAAGGCGGCAATTAGGATACTCTGGTGTTGAATGTTTACCCCTCAGCCAAAGTTAAAGGTGAAAACAGCTGTACTCCGTTTGAAGAATAAAAAGAGCTGTTTAAGTCCGGAGGTGATAGGTTGAGGTTCATGCATCGATTTATCTGTGCTATTTTGCTGGACAAATGCATTCTTGATAATTGGAGCCTCAGGGTACTATGCTATGTGCATGAAAAAGAAGACAAGTTTGTCTGCGCAAACTACAGAGACATTTGTGTCCTTCCAATCGAATATAAAATGTTGGCTTCAATATTGTGTAAGCGGCTACAACCAAATGTCGACAAAATCATTGATCCATGCCAATGCGGTTTTAGGCCTGGCCGCTTTTGACAGTCTGATGCGCGCAAAGGTATATCAAGCCATGTCTGAATTTTAAATTCCTGCGGAATTAGCAAGACTTTACAGAATGACATTGACTAAATGATATTTCTAAACCGTTTAGCTTCAAACGGGGATAAGACAAGGTGATTGTTTATCGTGTGATGAAAATGTTGTGAAAATGATGTAAAAATTTCTGTGTGTTAGAAATACTTATCCCAACAACTTATTGCAAACTTTTAATTTCGTAAAATTTTTTTCTTTTTTTATACATATTTAAAAAACTAACGCAATTTATAAGTTCTAAGCTTAGCACATAACGAAGCAACAAGACAAAATAAACAAAGTAAAAAAAGGTAGACAGACAAGGGGGCAAACGAAAAAAAATTGGAAAAACAAAACTTAACTTAGTAAGAAACATGATACAATATTAAGGCAGTTTTTTACGTTGATTAGGGCACTTCAGGCCATATTTATTATAAATTCATAACTTAATCATATTTTTTCGTTGACACATTTTCTGTTCTATCTGTATTATGCCAGAAACACAACGAAAAATTTTTCGTAACGAATATTCCTTGTCAAAAATAAAACAGATTTTAAAACACTTTAAAATTTAAAAAGAAAATAGTTTCTATGTGGAAAATTATGCATCGTTCGTCAGAGATTAGAAATACACCTATTGCAAAATTCGTTACGCACGATGAATTTCGGAGTTTGAACTAATTGTGTTTTTCATGTATCGTCAGCTTAAATGCAAACCTACGTAATTACGTTTTTCAAAATTTTACGGGAAAAAAAACATTTTCTTACAAGGAAAGTGCATTTACATTATTTTCCGGCATTCTGTTTCAAGTTTAATTTATAACATTCAAAAAATTTATTGCCATGTGTTGTTTAACAAAATATGTTAAAAATCGATTTGGGATTTTTTTTGCCAGTTAACGATATACAAAAATGTGTTTTATTTTCTATTCGTTCCACTTATGTCTTAAGCATATCTCATGAAATATTTTTTTAGGGTTTTGAAAGTAATAACATTTTAACCACAGATCATAACAATTGAAATTTTTGATTAAATTTGGCACGGATAAGTTTTTTTGGTATTGGGACTAAAGGTTCAATTATATGTAACATAACCATAATCACAAAAAACAGCTGTTCGAACCAAACTTATGGGCAACACTGTATTATATTATAGGTGGCTTACCATTACGCCATAACCATAAACATAGAAACCAATTGATTTTTGGTTTTTATGGCAACGGTTATGGCTATGGCGTTATGTTAAGGCACGTATAATTAAATTAAACCTTAAGTCGCCTATTAAAACTGATAATAATCGGTCTATTATTTTACAAATCCCCATGCAAATTTCCTCCCAGAATAAGTATTTTAGTCTAATATTACCCTTAAGTTAACTTGGTATCTAAAATAATTTGTAAATTTTTAACAGCTTACGCTTTTATCTTCAATACTTGATCTTTTTGTGGTCGGTCCACAATTTACCATTAGTACCACATAAGCCCCTCTCCTAGCAATAGCATTCAACCGCCTATATTGAAAGTAAACAGGCTTTCGAGATATAACAATACATAAACAAGTTTAAATAGAAATGATCTTACCTTGCTTTGTCCATTATTGACCGTTTATCCAAAAGTCATGTTAAACTCTATTATTAACTACCTTACGCACAGCGAGTTTCAAATAAAATTTTGCACCCAAAATGTTCGTATTATATAATAATTCACCATGGGTTGCATATACAAAAACACAACTCATAAGTCACCTTAACTGGCACAAATTTTTTTGCAGATGTTGATACATAAAAAAATTTTTTTTTCAATTTTTGCATGTACCGAAGCTAACCGGGCACGTTAGTGTAAGATAAAAATAATGATTTTTTTTATTTAATTGTGGCTAATTGTTATAAATTGTGTGAGCAACACCATTATATATATATATATATATATATATATATATATATATATACATATATATGGTGACTAAACTTAACATTAACATCATTATCACAATGACGACGAAAATGAAGATAAAGAGTATTCTTGAGGGCAAAAAACCTGAACCTACATATGTTTTAATTAAAAAGAAATTTATAGAGTTAAGGAGTCAAGAAAAAAACTAATATTTAGTTTTCTATTATTTTTAATTAGAAATTTGCATTAAATTATCAAGCAGTTTTTTTCTAAATGACGTTAACTAATTTATTATCTGCAATTAGCACGTTTTTGAAGTTACTTACCTCCTGCCTAAAACTAAAAAATTACACAATCACAATTGTAAGAGTGTAACGATATCGCAAATATGAAATACGAAAGACAAATAAACAAACCTTAAAATTAACTACATGCTGACTCAGAATAAATATATTTAAAGTCACCCAATTTGTCCATCTACTTATCAGATCGTTTACACACAACATTAATTTAAATCATTTTACTTGATAAAAGTGACAGTTTTCTCAATTCACATTTAAAAAAGGTACCTCTATGTACATGGTTATGAACAATATGTCGTCTGTTTAAATGTCAAAATACTTTAATTCTAATTTGGTGTTGTGTTTTTGCACATCCAGACCTCATTTTTAAAACAAAAATTTCCATAAAATGCTTTACCATTTTTTTTTGCTAACTATGCAATTATACCTAATTACTTTAACACACTAGTGACAGCCATGTGCTGAAGAAAATAGGAGCTAATGACTTTTATTATCATTGCTCATGTTCAAAGAAGAAACACGCCCTTAAGAATATTTTTCCGCATATAAATGTATATGAATACATTCAGCTCATTTGCTCAAACAACGTCATAATTCAAAAAAAGCTGTTTCGAAAAAACCGCGGTTGAAGTTATTTATTTATTACACTGAAAAAAATGCATGCAACAATATGCGTAAAAAAATTTTGTAGTATTTTTTTTCGTAGAATATACGAAATTTCCGTTGATATTACAAAAAAAAAAGTTAGACTATAATTTATTTATAGGGTTTGTGGTAGGTTAAGTTTGTTTTCAAATGCATATAGATTTAATACAAAAGGTTTTGTTTTCGGTAGCCCTTATAATACTTTTAGTATTAACCAATGGTTATCCAAATGTATAAGAAAAAAATAAAATCAAAACAGCTAACAGCAAAAAATGCTTTGCTGGCTTTTTGAAAAAACTCTTGAATGTTTTGGTTTGTTGGTTTGATAGTAATTCTCAATAAGTTTGATGTAGGTATTATATTAAGGCAGAAAATATTCATGAGATTTTTTAAGAGTTTGGTTAAAGTCTACTGATGCTTTGGTGTTAGAACTTAACCTACAACAAACCCTTTAAATAAATTAGAAAAATTGGAATTAAATTCTAAATAAATTTGAAAGTTGTTAGGTTATAATTTTAAAATTTTACATAAGTAATAAAAACCTTTTCTAATTTTTATTTTCGTAATATATGCAAAAATTTGGTCACTATTACGAAAAAATTTAGTATAAAAATTTGTTAATTTTACGAAAGTTCGTTAGTTGTTTTTATTCGTTAATTATACGAAAGTTTCGTTTAAATTACGAAGCCAACTTTTAGATCATAAATTCGTTATTTCTTTAAAGTAACGATTATCTTTCTTAATAATACAATTTTCCTAATACATATATACGAAGCTTTCATTAAATAATAAAAAAAGTCAAAGTTTTATTATTTTCAAAAAAACCGTAAATTTTCCGTACTTTTTTATATTTGTGAAATATTAATTTATTTTGTAAAAAACTAAATAATTTCGAACCATCGAAATAATTAAAGATTTTGCACAATCTACGAACGAGTTCGTTTATACATTTGTATGTATGTTGCATACATTTTTTTGAGTGTAGAAAAAGCAAGCGGCATTTTTTGAGTTATGACGTTGTTTTGGCAAATAAGTGATATGTACATTGACATAAGGTGTTTTTCACAATTTTCCACTGAAATTCCTCAAGGATTATTACTTGATTTAAATTAAATTGCTTTTAAAATAAAGGTTATTAAATTAAAAAAGGTAAGGAATGAAAGACAGACTGAAAAAATCAATTGAGAGCAATACTTTCAACTTCATGTTTTAAAGAACAGTTTCAATTTATTCTAATTTTTCAAAATTACATACATATTAGTTGTGTTCAATAACTTTTCAGTAATTACTAGCAACGAGAGAGTAAAAAGAAATATTTTTAAAATTGCTCTCAAAAATATTTAAATGTAAATGAACACTTTTACAGTCAAAACTTGCAAGCAAATGTATTTTGTTATTGTAAACTTATAAAAATTTAAAACTTAAATTTTTTTTAAAGCATAATGACAGAAACACTTTTTGAATAATTTCTGATAGTAAAATTTTTACTAGCAGAGCTCTTTTTTGGCTCTCTAGCTGCTAATTTTTTGTGTACGTGAACACTTACTAGTAATAATTATCGAAAATTAGTGATAATTTTCTGTAAATGAACACACCTATTGTCATTAAATTTTTTTTGAATTTCCAAAATAAAATTGTATTTTTTATTTTTCTTTAGAAATTTAAAAGGTAGATTAATTTTTTATTGCTTCATATATGTATTTTATGTTGAATTTTACTTTTGTACAAAATTATGTAATTTAAAATATTTTTTTTTTAATTTTGGGTTTTTATGGTTATCCTGTTGTAGAGCACCACGGCTATTTAAAGGGTGATTTTACAGCGCCATCTATTGGGCACTTAAAAGCTAAAATCACAAGCTGCATTAATAAAGTCTAACGAGAAGTCGGGCAACTTAAACTGATACGGAATTCATTTATCAAAAACGAAAGGAAAAACATTTAGCACCCATGTGAAGTTCAGTCTTTATTATGCGTACGAAAAGTGGAGTATCACACATTGTGGCGTACAAGTTATGCAAGTTGTCAATAAAAATTTTAGAAAAATTCTTAATATTTATCGGTTCAAGAAAATTCTGAATGTCCAGCTCTGGTCTGCAGTCGTTAATGCAAGAGGGATTCGACTGGCAACAAGAATGACAAAAGAAAGATTACGCCATGCGTATGGTTTCCCGTCAAATAACGTAGGATATGAGAAAAAAATGTATGTTTTCCGTGAAAGCTTGTACATAAAAAAACCTCAATAACATAACAAAAAAGCACAAGAATGTTAACACCAACACATAAGCCTTAAAGCTTAAAGTAATAAGCCAATAGGAAAACATTTTGCGTGACGTCACCGATCTAAAATAGCAGAAGTTTTAAAGTTTTGCTCTTTTTGGTATAATTTTTGGTTTTATATTTCTTGGAATTGGCCAAACTTTTCGTAAACAGCCGACAGATATAGCGAGACAAGCCATCGATTTTAAAGGGGAAATTTATGTACATAAATATGTATGCCTACAGGACGTAAAGTTTTGGGCCTGTCCGGAAATGCATTACTGCACTGCAACTTGACATTGAGGGCTGCAAAAATCTCATTTAACTGCAGTTTTTATGAAATTTTTTTCTCTAACGAAAAATGTGTCCTTTTTCTTTCTCTAACCCTTTTCTTTACTTCAGTTTTTCGATTTTTTTCAGTTTTTCGATTTTTAAAACAGACATGGGCAAAGCAAGACTCTGGCAGATCAACCGGCATACATTTCTTTACTACCTTGTGTTGATGTTATTGGTCTTATTTTTAATGTAAACGGGTTTTAACGACATATACAGATGAGCATCATGGCGAACATGGTTGTTTAGACATATTTTCGTCCATCGATGGCAGCACATAAAAGAAATATATATATATCAGTGCTTTACATTAGTCAAATTTAAATGCGGCATAATGTTCTGGCTAATTGAGAAAAAATGTTAAAAGCATAACTTTTCGCATAAATAGTTTACAGCAACTTAGTTGAATTTAAAATCTTATCAAACATATGTTTAAAAACAAAAAAACAAGATGTATACAACAAATTTGCTCATTAAAATGTCATTTTATAATAAACTACTTTAAAATTATGTATTTTAAACTAAAAATTACAAAAATAAAAACGCTTACAAATTGAAAAAAAATTTTACTCGAAAATCATTTTAATGTATTTGGAAATTAAATAAAAAAAATGGGGGCGTTTGAGATTAGAACAAAAACAACAAAAACTTTTAATGGAACAAGTTCAAAAACAATCAAACAAGATTGACGAATAAGCACACACAATCATGTATTTATTTATTGGGTGCATACCCTGTCGGACATTCCGTAGTCGACTACAAAAATAACTCACTTAAAGCTAAATTGTTTGTAACTAGCTATAAAGCTGACTGCAAAGTAATGTAGAAGAACCCCAAAGTTAAAGCGCATATTCAAATTCTGTAAAGTGGTTTGTTTCTTACATATTTTGTTTTCTTCTTTTGTGGTCAACTTTATGTAGGCTTATTTGAAACATTTTTTATATATTAATTATTGTGGACGAGAGTAAGGGTTCGATTCTCACCAGCAATTCGGTCGCTAAAGTAAATTAAATTTTATTTCGAATACTTATAGGCCTTATTCCAATTGCTTCTCTTCACTTTTCTGAGCAGGTAAAAATAAAGCAATTTTCATGACCTGTTATGTATTTTTTTATCAAAACATTGTTTGTTTTTGTAAACATACTTGTTAAAAAAAGTTTAAAAATGTAAAAAGTATTTATGTGGGATTCAGAGTTCCAACACAGGAGAGCAAAAAAAATTGGTGACCTTAAAATGACTACAATGTAACTAATTTTTTAGTTTGTTAAAAGTAGTGAACCGGACAACCTTTTTCCCCTCTCGGACACCACTGTTTCAAAATAGTTAATTGTAAACATTAAAAAGTAATCCAAGTGCCAGCCACCACTAGTTGCAAAATACATAGTAAGCTTAAAGTTAACTTGATGTTCGACAGGGTATTTAAATAAACATACATATATATGTATTAACATGTTTGTGCGAGTGTGTTTGAATGAGATATAAATACATATTGTCTTTAATTTCCTTTAATTGCGAAAGTTACATTTTGTATATAATTTAGTGCAAAAGATAATGACTTTTTTGTATACGTAAGAAAAAAATATAAAAATCCAAACACTTTTAATGTGTTTTGCTATCTAGGTTCAAGAAATAAGGGCATGGGTAAAAAAATGTTTGTATAATTAATTTGATATTTTTTTAAGTAATTTAATTAATTTGACAGACAGTTGTGTAAATTTTTTACCAAAAGATAATTTCAGACAGTTTACCACCTGCGGCTGCGCGAACGTAATACAATCTCAATATCCGACTTAAGAAACGACCTAAATATTTTCAGAAAAAACTATTATTTTTATTAGCGTCAAAGCTTTTTAACAAACCCACAAACAGGTTTATTTTGTAATAATAACTGTTTTTCAAATGTTATTTTTTTAATAACGACAAAGCGTGGTTTGCACAGTTTTTGACACAGCGTCCTGTTGAAACTACAAGTCTGCAACCAAAGTTCCTTAACATTGCCTGAATTTGGCTTAAACAGTTTTAACCTAACTAAACGATTTTTGAAAAAACAAAATGCACAAGTTTTTTATATAAAATGGCAAAAAGATTTTTAGTTTAAAGCTAAAAAATGTATTTTTATTTATATGAGAATATAATATCATAACCAATCTTGTGAACTACTTGAATATGTAATAGGGCTTACAACTAAAAATTGCCTTCTTTATAAACAATATTTAAAACATTTTAAACATTTTCATTTTTGCCTAACAGGAAGAACATAGCTACATACATACATACATACATACATACATACATGCATACATACATACATACATACATACATACATACATACATAAATATGTATCTATTTATGAATAATTGAAAATTTTTATGTTTTGTAAAAATTCAATAATTAAAATTTAAAAAATCTTAAGTACTTTTGAAGCATTTCAAACAAATTAAGGAAAACCACTTAACGAGACATGATATCTTTGAAACAGTTTAAAATTATTGGAATTACATTAGGACTTCAATATGGTTAACATGTACATACGTACATATGTACATATTTTGTACATAAAGGCATGATTTGTGATTTTTAGACAAAATAAATTGAAAATGTTAACAACGATCTACAACAATTATTGCAGCATTCAATATGAAAAAGTTGAAGCTCGTATTGCCATGAAGTGTATTTTTTGTATTTAGTTACGAGTATTAAATATATAAGTCCATTATTATATTTAATATTGTTAGATGTGCTTTTTGAGACTCATAGTCTTGCTTGGACTAACTAAATAATTTTATATAAATATAAATAAATAAATAAATATAAATATTTTTTGTTTGCAGATAAAAAGACAATGAGGAGCCTGCTTTTATATACCCCTCTCATCTAAAAAATAAAAACTGATGGAAGAATTTCATGAAAAATTTCATCGTGAAAATGTTGTCATAATATTGCCTGTTATTATAATTTTTAGTTTTTTGATTTCCCTAATAATGTAAATTTTTAATAAAAAAAAGCTTTATTTCAATAAAAAAAATAAAAAATATTAATACACTTATGTATATACTCTTAAAACATTAAATTTTTAAAGTTTTGAGTGAAGATAAGGGGTTTGGTTTTAGAAAAATAAGAAAAAAAACTCTAAGTGTTTTGAATTATTGAATATATAAACACAATTAATAATAGAAATGAGCTCATCATGTATTTTTTATTATATTAGAGACAAACTTTTTTAAAAATCTTATTATTAATCATTTTTGGATGTTTTTCCTTTTCCTGTAATTTTACTAAAATGCTAGATAGGGCGTTTTGTGTTTCAGGAGACAATATGTACATATGTAGGTATATAGAATTAATTTGTTCAGTAAAACATATGTTTTATTTTCTATATTTTTGAAATTACTTTGCAAAACATTAAATTTATTTCGTAAAATATGGAAAATAATTTCTTACATTTCCTATATTCTACGAAAGAATTTCTTGATGAAAGGTTTTTTTTTTGAGTACAGAAGCTTACTTTTGTTTAAAGATTTTTAATAAGAACTTTAAACTTTAACACACTTCACTATCGGATGGATTATTTTGTCCGTAAGGTTTAGTGCAGCCTTAAAAAAAGGGTTTTAGAGCAAATAATATTAGTTAAGATTTGAAAGTTAATCTACTACGATCGGTTTAAATGGTTTAGGTGGGCGTAAAGATATTTATTGATCATCAACTCGTTATAGCGTTGTTATATTGAATTGTATTGTAATATTATAATGAAATAATAGTAAAAATTTTTAAATTTAACAAACATAATAGCAATATGCATAACAAAACAAAATAAACAAGTAAGAGCGCTATATTCGGCTGTGCCGAATCTTATATACCCTTCACATTGGTCTTTAAATATACCCAGCCGAGTAATTTTGTACTGCAAATAATATAATAAAAAACCTTGTGCGAGTTTTAAAGCCCATAGAAAAAATAACAAAATTTTAACGTTCGTATGAATAATAGAAATAGATGAAGAAGATTTGAGGTCGAGAGTTTTAGAAGTTTTCGACATTATTCATATTTAAAGGTTAATGAAACTTGTTAAATGTTCTAGTCCCCCTGCTCTTCTCCAACTTTTTCACCAAAATGTATGAATTATTTGATTATTACTTTTTGTAGAATATTCGAAGTCGATAGTTGTAATAGTTTTCCAGAAGTAGCGTATCGAAAATTTTATAAAAATGGTTAATTTGTATGGGAGCTACCCCTTCTTCACCCCCCATCAGAAAATTTTTTTCTTCAGAGCGTAGCCCTTGATGTCCAATCACTTTTTGTAGAACATTTGATTTCGATATCTGTTATAGTTTCCGAGTTATAGCGTATCGAAAATTTCATACAAATCGTTAACTTGTATGGGAGCTACCCCTTTTTTTGCCCCCACTCAAAAATATTTTTCTTAAAAGCGTAGGCCTTCTTGTCCAATTACTTTTTGTAGAACATTTCATTTCGATATCTTTTATAGTTTCCGAGATATAGCGTAGCGAAAATTTTATAAAAATTGTTAATTTGTATGGGAGCTACCCCTTCTTCACCCCCCATCCGAAAATTTTTTTTCTTCAGAGCGTAGCTCTTGATGTCCAATCACTTTTTGTAGAGCATTTGATTTCGATATCTGTTATAGTTTCCAAATTATAGCAAATCGAAAATTTCATACAAGTCGTTAATTTGTATGGGAGCTACCCCTTTTTTTGCCCCCACTCAAAAATATTTTTCTTTAAAGCGTAGACATTCTTGCCCAATTACTTTTTGTAGAACATTTCATTTCGATATCTTTTGTAGTTTCCGAGATATAGCATATCGAATATTTTATAACAATTGTTAATTTGTATGGGAGCTACCCCTTTTTTTGCCCCCACTCAAAAAATTGTTTCTTTAAAGTGTAGATCTTTGCGTACAATTACTTTTTGTAGAACATTTTAAGTCGATATCTGTTATAGTTTCCGAGATATAGCGTATCGAATATTTTATAACAATTGTCGATTTGTATGGGAGCTACCCCTTTTTTTGGCCCCACTCAAAAAAATTTTTCTTTAAAGCGTAGACATTCTTGCCCAATTACTTTTTGTAGAAGATTTCGTTTCGATTTCTTTTATAGTTTCCGAGATATAGCGTATCGAATATTTTATAACAATTGTCGATTTGTATGGGAGCTACCCCTTTTTTTGGCCCCACTCAAAAAATTTTTTCTTTAAAGCGTAGGCATTCTTTCCCAATTACTTTTTGTAGAAGATTTCATTTCGATATCTTTTATAGTTTCCGAGATATAGCGTATCAAATATTTTATAACAATTGTCGATTTGTATGGGAGCTACCCCTTTTTTTGCCCCCAGTGAAAAAATTTTTTCTGTAAAGTGTAGATCTTTGCGTACAATTACTTTTTGTAGAACATCTTAAGTCGATAGCTGTTATAGTTTACGAGATATAGCGCATAAAATATTTCACCAAATTTGTGCAATTCTAGGAAAAATACCTCTTCCCCTGGTCCTATCTGAAAAAACTTTTTCCATTATTTAGGTCCCTTCTTTAGGAGTATCCGTGCCAAGTTTTGTGGCAAGAGTGACTATACTTACTGAGATATATAGGGATATATGCACAGAATTTGTCCTAAAAAAAATGGGTTACTCTGGGTTTTCGCTTATATCTCGGTCAATAGTGAACCGATTTTGCTGATTTTAAATAGCGATTGTTAGCGGGATATTTGCAATAGTTTGACACCATTAACTGGTCTGTATCTTTTTATTTGACTCCGGAAACTTGATTTCAACAGACGGACAGACGGACAGACAGACAGACAGACAGACAGACAGACGGACAGACGGACAGACGGACAGACGGACATGGCTATATCAACTTCCCTATCGATAAGGATCCAGAATATATATACTTTATGGGGTCGCAAATGAATAATAAAGAAATTACAAACGGAATGACAAAGTGATATATACCCTATCACTATGTGAAGGGTATAAAAACAATTATTTTACAATTTTACTTCTTTTTTAGCCATCTATCCATCTAACATAAATTTAAAAGCAGTTATTTTTTATGTTATGGCATAAAAATTAATATAACAAACAAGAGGTTACAAATAATGGCTTATAAAATACAGATGACAATCATACATACATAATTATGTGAATACGTATGTGCATAGTTTACATAGGTAAATTTTATATACATAACAGTAACTCTGCTTTAAATAAATTAAACGAAAACATGTTTTTTTTTAACAAAAAGATAAAAACAAAGCAGAATTGTATTGTTAAATTGGACCACTATTTTATATTGATAAAAACGTGTAAAATTTTCCCTAAGTGAGAGTTACTTTAAACAAACTAAAAAATATTTTTTTTTAAACCCCATTATATATATGAATAACCATTGGTTATCACTAAAGTATTATAAGGGTTACCGAAAAAGTGTTATTAAAAGTGTTGAGTTTTTGAGTAATGAATACTCAATACCGAGTATTTTTTCCAGTACTAGATACTTAAAAGTAAGTTATCAATACATCCAGGGTTGTATTATGTAGTATTAAAACATATTAATCTAATACCGCCCTGCTTAAAAAACGTTAAGCATTCTGGGAAATTTATATTCTTGCTTTAATTTTTTATTTGTTTAGTTACTTTTATTTTCTACATAAAGTACATTTTCACACATCATTGTTCAAATAACAACCTCATTTAAGTTTATATATTCGTATTTTAATATCGAGTACTCAATTGAAAAAGTATCTAATAGTATTGAGTAGTCAAAAGTAATCACTTTTTCTAAATATTATTCGGAATTTGATCCCAATTTTCTTAGTTTATTTAAAGGTTTGTTGTGATTATGTTTGTCTATATGCATTTAATTAGTTCTTACACCAAATCATCAGTAGACTAACTAAACTTCTGAAAACCCTCATGAATATTTTCCGCCTTTATTTAATAACTTTCAAATGTATAAGGGAAAAAGAAAATCAAAACAGCTATAAAGCAAAAATGGTTTTTGGGGTTTTGAAAGAACTCTTGAATCTCTTCGTTTGTTTATAGTAACTCTCAATTAGTTTATTTAAGTTGTTATATAAAGGCAGCAAAATATTCATGAGATTTTAGACAAATTTAACCCACAGCAAAGGTTGTTTTCCTCAGAGCAGTATGCTTTGCATCACGAAATTTCAAATTCTTTCTCACAGCAAAGCGAAGGTTTTGATAATATTTTCTGCTCCCAAATGAGTGTTTAAAGCCATGTTAATGCTTTGGAAACACAGAAAATTTTTAAAACTGTAAGTTGTGTGAAATGGAAGAAGTTAAAATTTCGTGATGCAAAGCATACTGCGTTTCAGAAAAACAGCCAAACCCTACAAATAAACTAAGAATATTGGGATCAAATCCTGAATAATATTTGGCTTGTAATATTATGTTAAGTTCTCATGCAGCTAAAAAATCACCCTGTATAACAAATACATCACATCACTGTAAAACACGATCATTTTATTTTTAAAAATAAATATTTACTAATAGGGTCTTCTAAATGTAACTAACATTTGTAGTTATTTGTTTAAAATAATTATGTATAAATGTAAATATTTGCATTTTGTTGGTATTATATTTGGTAACCTATTAAGTATTTTTGCTCTGTTCGTTTTTTTATTTGTTTCGTATGTACATTTGTTTGTTTTCTATTATTGGTCCATCTGTAAAACAGGAAATACTGTTGCATATTATATTGCATTATTTTGATGCATATGTTGTTCCATTTTGTTTTGTTGTGTAACTGCAACGATGATAAATAATATTTACCGTAACATAAATATGAAGGGAAGCAAAAGAAACAACCTAAAAGAAAGTCAGTTAAAAAGGGCAAAAACCTTTTAAATTTAAAAGTTTATAGTTTTTCCCATTTACATAACTAAAACAACTAACTAACCTATACAAAATATATAAATCAGTTTTAATTGAAAAAAATATTTTGATTTAAATCGCTTATTATGTTGCAAATAAATGTAAAACATTTTTATTTAAAAAAAAAACTGGATGGGTTTTTTTATCTTTATACAAATTTAGGTTTTTTAAAAAAAAGTTTTCGAATATTTCATAAAAAAAAACAAAAGCTCCTTCAATAATTTGTTTTTTTTTTCAAATAGGTACTAGAAACAAATTATATGTAGGTTTTGTCGCTGAATTAAAATAAATATACATATGTGGCAATAAGAAAAAAGTGCTTGATAGCATGTTCACACGGGGACCAAAATTCCAGATTCGCTCTCTCATTCATGGTTGAAACTACATGGTTCGCCAAACAAAATTTTGAGAGCGAACCTTTCTTTTAGTTTCATTTTAAATCTTGTGCAAACCATGAAGATTGTTTTTATCATCTCAAATTTTGATACTAAGCTATCGCAAGTTTATCTGACCTAGCGCCGAAAAAAAATTTAACATAGAAAACAGAAAAAATTAATGTGCAAAAACCTAAAAAAAACTTCTAACAAATAAAAAATGCAAATTAAAAAAAAATATATGTATTTCAATAAAATTAGAAAAAAAGAAATAGCAAAAAGTAATGGCAAAGTAAAACAAGAACAATCGTGTGAACACCAAGGTTTGCAATCTATGTTTAGAGAGCCAACCTAGTGGTTAATATTGCCGTGTGAATTATTAGCTGTGGTGGGTCTTAAAACTAAGAAAAGGTCTTTAAAAATGGTTAAATATGGTGTTACAGAAGGCATATCTTTTTTAATTCCGAAAGCATAAACTTTATAATAATCTAGTCGGAATGATTTATTCGTCAGGAGTTTTTGAAACTAAAACTTGTGCTGGCGAGCAGTGATGCCAACTTTTTGGAAGCAAAAAGCACATCATACACAAAAAAGGCACCAAAACGCGTAATTTTGCATTCGGAAAAACGTAAAAAAGCACACACTACAAACGTTAAAGGGATATTATTAATTTGTGAAGCTGTTTATATCACCCTAAAAAATAGTCCAAGACCCACATTCTCTATTACCGGTAGACTGAGAATCACTTTCTGAGTCGATTAAAGCAAGTCCATCTGCCCGTTCATCCGCCTGGTTTTACATATCTTAATAATCTTATTTTAATATAAATCCTATTCATTGTATACCATGCATCCCCCACAAGTTCTTTATTAAGCGAAAACTAAAAATTTCAGTTTTACAACAATTTCCAGATATCATTCAGGATTTGATCTCAATTTTCTCAATATTTAGAAATTGTTGCAATACGAAAAGGTTTAAGTGGTAACCAATGGTTATCCAGATGTATAAGGGAAAAAGAAAATCAAAACAGTTGAATAAAAAATTCAAAAAATGCTTTAAAAACGGGGTTTAAAACAAAAATATGACAACTAAGCTGTTATATGCAAAATATGCAAAAATAAGGCATAACAAACCAATGCCAAAGTTTTGCAAAAGTTCTGAAACGGTACAGGTTAATGCAACGCACAGGAAAAAAAAAGATTTTGAATATTTTTGGTTGCCCTACTTATATGTAAGTAATTTTTAGAATTTTAAGATTTGCCTCAGGCGATTCTTGTTAGCATTTACTTAAAAGAGATTTTACCACCTTCTTTCATTTCACGAAAAAAATATGTTTTATGAACTTATTTACTTTTAATAATCTGGTTTTCCTTATACATATTCAATTTAGTATTTTTTAACGGTATATAAGATATTTTTTATAAAATTGCACGCCTAACTGATATCAACAATTGACAAAATTGCAAACACAAATAAAGATACGTTGTGATTTCGTGAGACATTGCAAAAATGTAAAAAGTGACTAAAAACGTAAATGTAATTCCATGGTAGGTATTTAGATAAGATTTCTTTAAAAGATTTTACAATCTAATCAAACTTACTTTGGCAAAAAAAGATAAAAAGTGGTTCCAAGTGTAATATTTATATCTTATACTACGCATATTTTAAAACTAAATCCAACGTTAACAAAATAGTCATTAAAAGGCTTTTTATTATTTACAGATAATTAGAAAGCATTAAAAAATAAACTTTAAAAATTTTAATTTATGTATTTAAAATAAACCTCCAGCAATACACATACATACATATGTATGTATGTACTTATTTCTCTTCTGGTAAAAATTGGAAAAAAGCTTTACAAAAAATTTTCTAATATAGGTATTAAATTTTAAGTTTATTTCATAAGAAAACATATTCCAAAATTGTTTGTCAGTGTTTAAACTTTGTTTTACAACTTTTTTAAAGTTTCCACACTTTTCAAAATTTCTAAATTCTCTAAAATGGTTTTTTGTTCATTTATATCTTCGGCGATAAAAGGTTTATCTATAAAAACTAACTTAAGGCTATAGGTATTCCCATTCACGATCATGCCCGATTACAAATGATTCACCCTAGCTAGAAAAACGGTGGTAAACTCTTGTTTATTATAAATGCTGATTAAAGGTAAATGTACAAACTCAAAACAAAATGAAATAAAAACTTGTGCAAAAATTTGGACAATAAAAGCCAAATTCGCTTTGCATACAAAAAATAAAAAACTGATGATTAACTATAAAAACTGACCTACAAATACAAAATTCGTTAAAAAAGAAATAAAATGTAATTGTTGTCTGTATTATTTCCGCTTAATAATTGTACATCTCCAAAAATGAAAGTTTTGTTAAGGGATATATTTAAGAAGTAAATGAACTTACATACATATGCAGTTTTTGAAGTTAATTTCTGCTACCTGTAGTTGTTATTGTGGTTGTTGTTGTAGCTTTTTTTTTATTTGGCAAACACAAAATCAAGAAGATACATTTAAACAGGGCTGCAAATTTGATGATGTATGTAAGTTTTGTATAGAGGTGTGAATGGAGACACTTGTGAAAAAGTTTATGCACCTTTTTATGAATTAAACATATTTTTGGGGTATTTATCTTTTAATTTCAATAGAATTTCTATTTTTTTACACTAGACAGTAAAGATTTTTTAACTTTTTCTTTATTTTATTTGCTAATGTAGACACAAACGATTTCTCTATTTTTTTCTCCGCTTTGTATACTTTTTTTGTGTAAACTTTTTGGTTTAACTTTGCTTGTGATAATTTGTTATGTCTGACGCAATTATTTTTCTTGAAACATTTTTTCAAAATTTGCAAATTTTTGCTTTTCATTGGATAAAATAAAATTTTTTCATTTTTTTGTTTTAATTCATTCACAAATAACGTCAATTTTCTTTGACTTCTCTTTTTCAACTGATTTTGTGTACGTTGTTAAAGTGATGTCAACATAACTCTTAAAAATTGTTTTACCCCGCTTTTAGTGTTTGTTCGACATAACAAATCCATGTCTTGGCAAACGTCATGCCGTGTCCATTAGCTATTAATCGTTGTTAAAAAATGATTTTAAAATATCGCTGTTTAACCATTTTCAGTAACAATGGTCTTCTAACATAAAAAAGCAATTAACATGTGCTTTCTACATTTGACAGTAACAGTAGGTACACGCTTTTCAATATGCTTGTGCAACTAGGCATGTTTCATTGCTGGTTGCATTGTTTGTAGTCATGTTTATGGTTTCATTTCAAGTTGTATTCGAGGTTTCAAAAATACATATTTAATAATTGTATTTATGTTGGTTGCATAGAGGCAGTCGTTGTTCTCTCTGTACCATCATGTTCGAAAACGAGTTCTCTTTATATTTCTGGTTAGCACCTTCAATTTCTTTAGTAAATATATGAACATTTTAAATAACTCACTGATAATTTATTATTAATTTAGACAGAGGTTTATGAAATAATTATTAATTAAACACCTTAATAAATAAACCCTACAATAATTTTTATGCATATAGACGTAAATAATTTTTCTCACAAAATGTGTCAATAATAATTCGGATATATAAATATAATAAATATACGTCTTTCAAATTACTTTTTTGGCATATGTCAAACTAATATACACAGTTGTTAGATTTTTGAGTAAGTATTCATCAACAAAAAAATTTATTTTTGTTTTAAACAGGGTACACTTAATAAACCTTGGTTGAATATAAATCCCTACTCACAAACTAGTTTATATTTTACAAAAACATGCAGTTAATCTACTATTATTTATTTATTTATAAATTCAATCGTAATAATATTAAAACCGACAATTTATTTTGCATTTTAGACGATTTCGTTATTGTTTAATTCAATTTGGTTATAAAATTACAAAAATTTGTTAAAATCAGTAAAAATGCCTCTGAAAAAATTTATGATTTTGATTTGCTTCTGGTTTTAATTATGTGTGCGATATGTTTCTATCCCAAAGTGATTTGTATTTAGAAAAAATAGTGCTGTAAAGATAAAAAAACGATATAACTCAGTTAATCACTATAGTTGATTAGCAAAATATATTTATATACATTCACCACGAACAATTAACACAATAATTTCCCCTTATTCACCGGTTGTTTGTGCATTCGTGCGGCATACATACATCACTCTAAAAATTTTGATAATTTGTATTGTAAATAACTCAGCGTAAAATTAATTAAATTTAAATCAAGATAAATTAAAATGTCTGATAATGAAAAGAACATACCCGAAGGTTGGGAAGTACGCACAAGCCGTTCAACGGGTAAGCAAATTAATTTTTAAAAAGGAAATGTTCTTGTTTGAATATAACATCCCGCTGATATTTTTGGTTAATTTTCTTACTTATGCTGCTATTGATTTTTTTAATTTGTCTTGTACATTTTAAGGTCTAACATATTACTTAAATATATATACTAAGGAATCACAGTGGGATTTACCGACAGAACCGGCAAAAAAGGAAATAACCACCACCGGCCCAAGTGAGGTAAGAGCTTCCCATTTGCTTGTAAAACACAAAGGCAGCCGTCGACCATCCTCATGGCGTGAAGATAATATAACCCGTACCAAAGATGAAGCTCGTCAAATATTGGAAGATTATCGTAAACAGATTGAAAGTGGTGATAACACTCTTGAGGAGCTGGCCCAGAAGTACAGTGATTGCAGCTCAGCAAAGCGTGGCGGAGACTTAGGCATGTTTGGACGCGGTCAAATGCAGAAACCTTTCGAAGAGGCTGCTTTTAGTTTAAAAGTTGGTCAACTATCTAAGATAGTGGATACCGAATCTGGACTGCACATCATTTTACGCACAGAATAAGTTGCACGTTAGCCAGCAAATACTTGCAACCATCCAAAATCTTTTTCTAAAATAAAAAGAATGTGTCGTAAACTCGGCACACATTTAAATTACATTTTAGAATTGAAAGAACTCACTATTAATTTAAAACCATTTAATCCCAAAATATTTGCACTTTAACGGTGATTAAAAAAATAATTAAGCTTTGATGTATTGTTTAATATTTTTTCTTTGTTTTTCTATTTTTATAAATTAAAAAGAAACGATATTTAACATTCTTTACTCCAGTTTTTTTAACAATAGTTGGGCTCCGTTGAACTTTTGGTTTTTTAAAAGGGCAACATAGGGCCTTAACAGTTCCTTGACTTGTGTCTGTACTTCATCGTTACTATTTTCCACAACATTAAGTAAAACAAAGCAGGCACGATTTATACTTAACCATAACTTAAGAGTGTCTTCGGCGAGTTCTTCTATTAAGAATTTGCTAAAAGTTTCAATACCAGTGTCTTGAGTTAAACGTTTTTTGTCACTTTTAATAATTTTCTTAAGAGCAATATGGAGCCCAGCCTCTTCGATGCCTAAAACGGTGACAGTAGAAATCTACAAATGTAGAACAAAAATATTAAACTCAAGTTTCTTTTATCATAATTTGATGAACAAACCTCTTCTTTATTTTCGGTTTCTGAATCGACATCTTTGTCTTCTGTAGCTTCTTCCATATATTCGTTAACGACTTTCTGCAACTGCTTGCGCTTTTTAGTTTTAAGCTTAGTGGCTTCTGTTATCATTTTTTCAAAATCTTGTGGCTTTTTGACTTTTTTATCCTTTGACTCATTGTCCACACTAACAAACCAATTAGATTTTGCAACAATTTTAGCCAAAGCCTTAGCAGCCTTTGCAAAATTACCTGTAGTTACTAAAATAGTTAAAAAAATTGAAGAGAATTACATATTTCTTAAATTATGTATATAAAAAAAATTTACTTTACATTTTTTTAATATTTCTGCTGTAACCAAACCGATATGTTTGTCCGATACCCAAAATTCTGGATTTTCTGCAATAGTTGTAGCTATAGGCCCTTCAATTTGTTCAAAAATTTCCCTGCGTCTTACATCTTTATCTTTTTTACCATATTGGAGTCCCTCCTCTATAGACGATATAAATGTAGGATGAAAACAGTTGGTATCACCAGGTGACACAAGCCATTCAATAGTACGACGACCCCATTGATTTGACATAAGAGTTTGTAGTTCAGGGTATATGGTGTCAAATATTGCCTTTTTTGTTGCCTTTGTATCATCCAGAGCATTAAGCACGGCAATTGCAAATATATGACCATGTTCATGGGTGCATATTTTTATTAAATGTTCTTTTATGTTTTTAATAACAGCCTAGAATGAAAGATAAATTAACTGGAGTTTGCTTAAAAAACGGTTTAAATTAGGCCTAAAATAGAAAGTTGGATGATTTAAAAAAAGTTAAAACTTGTAACATGTCCGGTGCTTTACAGATTTTTTAATGTTTTTAGCTCGAGCAAAAAAAAAAAAAAATTTTAAATGATTAAGTTTAGAAAATTAAATGGCTTTAAACATTAAAAGCAATTATCATACTTACTCTTCTATTTTTAGGTGTCGATTTATGAAAACATATTATAGCCGCTTGACAACCATCTTTAGTAGTTAACATCAAAGGTATATGCGTTGCGAACAAGCTAACCGTCTCCTCTACCTTGTCTTCTTCCATTTCCTTGACATATTCCAAAATAACAGCATGAACTAAGGAGTTATCAACCAACTGTTTGTTCGCTACATGTTCTAAATTTGCCTTTACCGCACTCAAGATTGAAGCTTTCATGTTACTGCTTTCCTTGTAGCAATCGGCCAAACATTTTACGTTATCATCTTTGGATTTTTTATACAAATCACCGTAAAATTCTTGGCGCATATATGATTTCTGCTTCGCATTTGCCACAGTAAGATAAACATGATCAAGAATTTTACTGGAGATATTGTGACAAGCTAACTTTACAATATTGCCAAAGAAAGCATCAGCAAGTTTTGACTTCGTGACTGGTGAGCCATATTTAAACATACGCAAAACACAAAAATGGGCGTATTTAGATGTGGACATTTCGACCGCATATGGCATCAGATGTTCAGACAGCTGTTCTCTCAAAGTGGGGGATGAAAATTTAAGCATACACTGTATAATTCTGGCAGTATCGTGGGCCATGACTACCTTCTTAAGGGTATCGTCCTTACTAAACAAATTGTACAATTTCTCCGCTAACTCTGGTTTCTTTTCGGTTGTACGACATTTTAACTTTTCATAAATCTGTTTGGCCTCTATAGATATTTCATAGGTGGTTTTCGACTGCTTACGTTTCAATTTCAAGTCCTTTTTATCTTGTTTGAATTTGCGCCAATCAGTTTTCTCTGGTTCTCCCTGCTTATTACTTCTATCACCAAACTTTGGTTTACCTGCGAATTTATTTTCTGGTCTGTGTGAAAACTTGTTTTCGGGTGTACCACCTAATTTTTTATTGCCCTTAGCGCTTAATTTATCATGTCCATGCAATTTTCCATCTTCGGTTTTAGAAACAGCTTTAGTTGGCTTTCCAAATTTATGTTTTTTATTTTCTACAACGCCTTTGTGTTCTGATTTAGGTGTTTTCTTTTTTAATGGCTCACCGGTTTTACTGCTCTTCTCAGCGGCACGTTTTTTTGCATTTATCATTGTGGTAACTTATTAAAATTAAATTTTTATTTCTTATGATAACACTTTCCCAATGATGATCGTTTCTCAAACACGTGTAAACAGAAATTTACTTTTGTTTTTATTTTGAAACGTCAAAAACGGCAGGACTGCCAAGTCTTTCGAAACCTTTTGTTTGCCGATTACACCTGATTCTCGTTGACACCTAAAATTATATTATTTTTTGACTCGTGTTTTCAAGGCGCTCTACTACAAGTAGCATCAAGGCAAATTCAAAAAACTTACACTCTCTATTTTCTTTTTGTGTGTTAGAAAGAGAATAAGAAAAAAAATGATTTCAAACTAATTTAATACATCTGGAAAATAAAACTTTCGCTATATATAGTTCGAATTTATAATCAGCTGTGCTCTTAACATAAGCTACATGAGTGTGCCTGTGGGGTAAAAACTTATTTATGCCTGGTATCCATTGCAATGAACTTGATTTGAGCATGAACATGCCCATGAATTCAGTTATTGTAGGCATGCCGCTAAGCAACTAATCAGCTAGTGGAGATGAAGTGTTTTATACATATACATAAAATTTTCTCTTATATGGTTTGTTACATGAATTTTTAAAACTTGCCACAACCTTAAAATCAACAGGCTTTCGTCTTTTATTCTTTCTTCTTCATTAACGTATCATACCTCATCTCCGGTCAAACTCATTTTGACGTTTGAAAAGGCATGGATTTGTCTAGTGGAAACGCACACATACGCCTACGATATATAGTTTTTATTTTGAGCAATATCCAGATTAATATTAGGGGCTGCTGTGTTTCGTTTTTAAATAAAGCACTTGTATTTCCAATTTTATAGAATCTTGTGGCAGCATTGCTAAAAACGCAACACTGTACTAAAAGGAAAAGGCAGAGAAAAATCCACCATTTTTTCCAACACATTGGCGTCTAACTTTTTTTAAATTTATCAAGATATTTTGCAGAAAAAATCAATTAAATAACAATTTTTGTTGGCATTATATAGAGAAAGTTTAGTATTTTGTGATAAATATCTTCTTTTGTTAAAATTTGTGGTCGAATAAAAAGACTAGCAAAAGTGCAGTAATTGTGTGTATTTCTGTTTTTGATTCGGTGTTTTTTTTTTCGCAAAATGGTGGGTAAAATACATAAAAAGAAAATATCTGAATATACGGAAACGGCTGAGAATGATGAAAAACAAAGTGAACGAGGTGACGAAAATGATGATGAAATGATTTTGGATCATGTTGACCCAACGCACAGTGGCAGCGAGTCAGAAAACGGTGATGTGGCGAAGAACGATAAAGGTTTGGGTTCAATTAATGCAGATGCCGGTCTCGATGACGTAGTAAGAACCGGTCTCAATGATGATGATACTGATTTTCATTTATCCGATGATGGTGGGGATATAAATGGCGATGCTGATAAAATTAAAAAAGCTAAAAAGCGTAAGGCAGGTGGGTCAAAAAAATATGTGGAGAATGGAACTGATGACGAAGAATTAAATGGCGGCACTCCAAAAAAGAAGGGCCGCAAATCTGGTGGCGGCAAAGGCAAAGCCAATAAAGGAAAAGCTAAAGCAAAGAAATCTTCTTACAATGATGACGGCGATGATGAGGATAATGATGAAGAGGAATATGAAGTCAAAGATATTGTGGGTCACAAGACCGAAAAGGGTGTTTCATACTTTTTAATAAGGTGGAAGGGTTATACCAAGGCCGATGATACCTGGGAACCAGAGGATACCCTCAGTTGTCCCGATATCATTTCGAGATACAAGCAAAAGGTAATTTGGGCACTTTTACAACGAGTGGATTAGAAAAAAGTGTGGTGTAGCCTTTGGGAGGGATTTTTTAATAAGCGGTGCAATACATAATTTTAACGAACCTCGAAAAAGAGTACAGTTGCTACTTTATGGTTGTCAGTTTTTGTTTTTGTTGCCGAGGGTAGCCAAGTAGCTAAATATTTTCTATATATGGGGAAATTATTTGTTGCCAACAAAATATGGCAGGTAATAGATGCTTAATAGAAAAGGAGTACAAAATAAATGCTAAAAAAATAAAAATATTAAAAAACTAGAAATGTATACATAATATTGTAGATTGTAAGAGCTAGAAGTGAGTTTTAAACAATTAAGAGTTTAAAAGAAAAACAATATGGTTAAAAGGGTAATAGTTTCTTATGTGTAAAATAGGTATAATGACAAAAAAAAGGGAACTTAAATTTTTAAATTGTGTACATATGTTGTATCATACCTATTCTCGCTTCCAACCAAATGTGTAAAAAGTTGAAAATTATTTTTTTTTTCAATAATTTGTTAAAATTAAATAATGAAATATTTTTACATTTGAACTTAATATTGTCTGTGGTTAGTTTTTTAAATAGCATGTAGTGTGCCTAAACACAAAACCTATTGCTGCCGGTATTTTAGTATGTATTCATACATACGAGTACGTATGATGAACATATGTATGGATTTGTAAATGTACAGTGCCACACTGTCAAGCTTTTAAAAAGTAAAACGAGGAAATTAGTTTATTACGAAAGTTGGTCTTAAAACTGATAAAAAATGATTTTTTTACATACATACTAGGTATCTACAATTTTTTTTATCACCTAAGCAACGGTTTAAAATTATCTGATACCTAAAAATTTGCCTCTCTTTTGGCATGTTCAAAAGAAATTTCACACCCATACATTTTCAAAAAGTTTTTTAAGGAAAAATCATTTTAAGCAATTAAACACTCCATACATACATATCAGAGATCAGCAGGTGGCAAATTATGGCATTCGATTGGAATCGCAATTTCGAAATTCTTATTATAATTCTTATATTAAAAGCATTGACAACTCAATCGATCGAGTAAAATTCCGATTCGAATCGAATGCCGTAAGTGGCCCCCAGCTTTGAGTCGTTTTTTTGCTGTTCATAGTGACTCACAAAGTTAGAGTATATGTAAGTGCGTATAAGTCATTGAAATTTAACTGATCTGACGTACGTATCTCTCAATTACAAATACCAGAGTACTACTACGCATATATGTAGGTACCATCCCATATTTCTTGATTCGCAAAAGTACCAACGTTCATTCATATTTTTAAGATAACACTCATATTCCCAGAGTGATGCAAGTTGATTCAGCAACAAAAACCTTAACAGCTCTCATTTGTATGAAGAATTAACAATGCTGCCATGTTATGAAGTGAATACATTTTTTTAGCCTCGAAAAATGTCAAATTTTACCATATGTTATATACAATTTTTTCAGTATCATTATTTAATTTATAAATAAATGCAAATTTGCTTTGACGAACTCTAATGTGAAATAAAATCACTGCTAACATTGCTTCCTTAAAAAATACCAACAATAAAATGTTTGGTTTGTTTACATTTTTTGCATCAAATTAAAAAAAACTGCGTTTTTAGGTGCTCACTTGAAAGTTTTGAAAGATAATAGGGGTTATTCTGCATTTCGATTACGATTCCGCATGCAAATACGCATACATATATCAAATTAAACATAAAAACTTTATTTTTACAATTTTAATATTAAAAAGCGCAAAATTTTTGTACAAAAAGATGAAAAATCCAAAATATACTAAGAAAAAGTTATTTTTGGCCAAACTATTCCACAGTGAAGAAGGCCAACGTAGAAAATTTCGATTCGAGTCGAAACGCAGAATAGGGGTGAATACAAAGCCTTAATCTGTTTGTAATCTTGGCACAGCAAGCACTTTGTTTTGGCTTGTGTTTATGTTATTTTGTAAATTTTAAATTGGCTAGATTTTTTTAACAATCCACAATTATTTTGGTTAATGTCAAATTGTAACCTGGCAAGCCTAGTTTAAACACAACTTCATAATGAGTATTCGATTAAAACTCGGTTTGTATCGGCTTTTTATCTTGCGTGAACGACGATAGCAATCACCCAAGTCATACGTGCTGCTGAAAATGAGTAGTAGGTTGAGTACTGTGTAAGTTGGTGTGAACCATGATTCGAGTCTACTTATGTACCTCATGAGTATTTGCTGCGGATCTCTAATATATACAATTTGAAGCACTACAATCTGTTTATTTATTAAAATTATTGAATGCTTTCCTTTAAACATTTTACTAACTATGATATGACTTAAGTCACAGTCATACAGCATTACACATTTTTAAGGGCTTATTTTATAGATGTCTGTGGAATAATTGTTAAAGAACCTCTTATTTAACCTATAATTATTATGAATGGGCATTATTATCCTTGAAATCTTAGGCTTTTTATAATTAAAATATCCAGTTGTTGAGTTATAAACATTTTTTTTTGTTGAAATAGCTACACATGTAAATGGATTCACATATTTACACATATCTAGTTTTTACAAACACAAAAATGTTAAAATTCCAATATTTACCTTAACGTGCTTTAAACATTACAAAATATTTTTTAAAATCAATCATATTAAATGCAACAACGAATTAGATGTTTCAAAAAGAAAGGAAATATGTTTCGCTATTTTAATAGCTTTTGGTTCTTTTTATTCCTAATTCCCGTTATTTCAATACATAGATGTCTAGGTGTGTGGAGATATCTTTGTGTTATTAATATTAGCAATCTAAACACGGGGGTATGCCCAATTTGCCAATACAGTTTCACCTTATAGGTAAAGATAACTACATATTATAAACTTACTTACATGATGAATTATCTGTGTTGTAATTACGAGCATTAGAGAAGCATAGAGCAACAATTATTTATTTTTAATGAGTAAACCTTTTCAAATATTTTAGATAGCATTGTCTACATCTTCGAAGAAGAGTGCTACGCCAAGCAAAAAGAAGGGTGGCAGAGCTGCCGGTCGCGATAATAAAAAGAGTAATGATGATGAAAATCAAGAATGGGAAGTTGAAAAAATTATCGATTACGCCCAAGAAAAGAAGGGTCGCATATTTCGTATACGCTGGAAAGGTTTCGGTCCCAAATTCGACACTTGGGAACCTGAAAACAACTTAAATTGTAGCGATATTATACAAAAGTTTATGGCAAAAATGAAATCACAAGAGAATATTTCATTCAAAGAATTACGCGAAGAGCCAAAGAAAACTAAACGTTTGGTTAACGAAACTGCACCGCGTACTAATTTACACAATGCTATAGGTCGCAAGTCCAAAAGATCGGTTTCAAAGAAAAGGTAAGGTAAATATTACTAATTGTACATAACCAGCAAAAGGCAACGATTTTTACTGAACAATAAATCTTTGTCGTTTTCAGAGTTTTCTACGGCGATATGGATGAATAAAAAGGAATTTTGTGTATTATAATCAAAGTACCAACAAATTGGAGATGTTTTGTTTTTTTATAAAACAAAAAAACAAAAAAAAAAAAAAAAAGAAATAAGAAAAATATAATAATGCACTTTTACACACATAAGAAACATCCCCACTTCTTCTTAACCCATCTTCCTTTTCAAGAAAAATTTATTTTTTTTTAACATTACATAAATCTATGTTTTATTATGTATTTTAATATTTTTTTTATTATTAATCTATTTTTTGTTTTATTTTTCTTTTTGCAAAAACCGTTTTAAAATTAACCGTAAAATGTTGTATTTTTGTGTCTCATCCATAAATGGAAAGTTTTAATAGAGTTTACTTGCACTATTTTAAACAATAATAGTGAGTTTTAACATATTTTGGCCTAAATAAGTACTACTGTTTCGATAATAACTAAACAAAACAGGCAATTCCTAAAAAAAAGAATTGAGTTTTATTTTCAAATATGAAAATGTTTTGTCAGTGTTTTATGAAACAAAAATATAACTCCTTTTAAATTATGTCACAAAAATAAATCAGAAACCTAAAACTTATCAAAACCAGAGAAACAAATACAATATTAAAAAAACGGCAAAAAATATTCAAAACAATTATTTTGCAATCAATTTTGCAAAAAAAAAAAATATAAAATAACCCTTACCCCAAATTTATAATAAAATTTTAAATGTTTATTCTAAACAGTTTTTATAAAACCTTTTTTTCCAAACCTAAATATCAAAAATTTATATGAATATGTGGAACTAAGGACTACTATAAGTAAATTTTCTTCTTATCAAGGAAAATAAAAAAAAAAACAAATAAATATAAATGTATATTCAAATGAAACTAAAAGCTCCAGAAATTTTTTTAAAATACAAAATAAATATGCAAAGAAATACAAATATTTAAAAAAAATCTAAGAGCAAAAATAATTTCTTTTAGCAGTAAATAAGTTTAAAACTAAAATGCAAAATATGAAAATCAAACAAGTTTTAATCTTAATAAATATTTAAAGGAAATATTTGTTTTCTTTGGATCAACACTTTCGACAAAATTGAAGCGGATTTGTAAAAATTTTTGCTAAGACTAGGTTAACAAAAATTGCATTCACTTTTAATCAATTTGGCTTCATCAACGCCGTTTTTATTAAACGTGATCAGATCAAAAATTTAATAATTACTAGCACTCTTTAAGACGATTGTAAAGACAGAAACAACTAATGAAATATGATTTGTTAACAATTTAGCTACAAAACTTGATATTGTTTTAAAAAAAAATGTTTTAAAGCTTAGCTGCATCGCCATCAACTTTACAGAATTTCTTAAACATCAATATCGACAATTGGAATACCGATTTAAATCAGACGACAATAAACAAATCCGTTTTGTGTTGACGATGCCAAATAGAGTAAAGGTGATTGTAACATAATGGGACCTTTGTTTAAAAAAAAAATTTTAAAAAACTTGCAAATTATTTTCATTAAATTTTGCGCATATTTATTTTTTATTACAGTGAATTTGAGTTTATGCCTCCTGAGGATTCCGGTTTTGATACACAAGACGACAGTGCACTTGTGGGAAAACGTTCACGCTATTATACAGGGCAAGCTAATGTCAGTGCCGTAGATGAATCGTTTTTAAAAATGATGCTAAGTCTGATGAAGGATGTACCTTTGAGTGTCAAGAATAAATTTCAATCCGATATGTTTGCAGCGATTTACAAGATTCGTGGGCAATATTTACTGGAATAAATGTAAATAAAGTCCCAACACTTGAGGTTTTAATTATACATATTTAATATTATCAATTACAAAATTCATTAACCCTCCAATGCCATTTTTTTCAGTGCTTAAAAAGGTTATTAATTTTAGTTGTTTTATGTTTTAAAATCTTTCAGCTTTTTATTTCAAAGAGTTTTTATATTTTTCCGAAACAACCTTAAAGCAATGTTTAGCCATCATTAAAAAAAAAAGCTATGAGCATGAAAAAAAATTCAAAATTAAACAAATTGGTAATTAAATTTGTATTAAAATCTTAAGATGGGAAATAGTTAGTTTTATTTGTTTATAATTTTTAAAACTTATTAAATTAAACAGAATATTTAAATAAGTTTTTTAAATTAGGTTTTATTTAAAAATAAAATAGTTGAAAATTTTTTTTGTTCTAAAAAATTAATTTTCTTCTCATATTAGCATTAGAGGGTTAAAAACTAATAACAATACTATATATAAAAAGGCCCAATAAAAAACAATAGAAAAATATATCTTAATAATCTACTTTAAATAAAAAGTTAATCACAATTTAAATAAAATAAATGTGTTTATATTTTGTTTGTTTGGTAAGAAAAAATGACACTTATGCACCCCTATTTGTTAACTATTTAAAATCGAGTTTTGAAATCGAGAAATTTACTCTAATTCGGTTTCAGCTGCAGTTGGACCCAAAATCTGTATTAATTTAGAGGATCGCATATGTCAATGTCCAAGAATTTATCGATATTTTTGAGGATATAAATATTACAATATCGTTCGACTTTTAAAACCCACATATTACTGTGTGTTAAACTAAAATTCAGACTGAAAAAACAATTTTCATTAATACAACTTCAACGTTAGTTTTAAAATGTATTTAAATATTTTTTATTATCTTATTAGTGCACTATTTAAAGACCAGCTTGGATACCAAAACCAGGACCTTTAGGTTCTTCTGTCAAAGAGGTTGGTTCACCTTTGGGTTCACTAGCAAAACGCCCGTTGCGAGGTCCAGGTGGAGAAACACGATCAGCCTTACAGTC
Source organism: Melanophora roralis (assembly GCA_963583895.1). Lineage (NCBI taxonomy): Eukaryota > Metazoa > Arthropoda > Insecta > Diptera > Rhinophoridae > Melanophora > Melanophora roralis. The sequence goes on from OY757190.1 coordinate 5,342,924, forward strand.
AGCTAAAATAGCTTGCATATCCTTGGCGGTTAAATCTTCCTAAAAACGGCACAAGAATAACAGGAGTGAAAACTTAAAATGAAACAAACAACAAGAATTAATCTCACATAATAATCATCATTAATTGCTACCATAGGAGCATTAACGCAAGCACCCAGACACTCTACTTCCGAAATTGTGAACTTCATATCTTTTGTTGTCTCACCGACACCAATATTCAAAGTTTTCTAAAAGTAAAAATAAAATAATAAATACGCCTTGTTTATTGTTATAAGTTTTTTTTTAACTATTACCTTGCAAGTCTCTAGGATTTCATCTGAGCCTCTTAGCCAACATGGTGTAGTGGTGCATACTTGAATATGATATTTACCAGTTGGCTTGCGCATAAACATGGTATAGAAAGTGGCTACTTCATAGACACGCATATTGGGTAAGTCCAAAATTTCAGCCACTTTGTGCATGGCTGAAATAGGCAACCAACCATATTGGCGTTGAGCCAAATCTAATAGGGGAATCATTGCACCACGTTTGTGTCCCTCGGGATAGATGCTTAAGATAGCTTCAACGCGCTGTAGAGTGAAGGGAAACAAACATTTCTCTTTAAAATATGTTTTTTTGATTTTATAAATTTTTTGACTTACCTTTTTATTTTCTGGTGTAAATTCAAATGGGATATCCGGATTATCTTCTGGAGTATCACGGTGAACAAACAAGTTGTCACTGCGGTTTATCGCCGAACTCGTAATGGCGCGAATACTAGTACGCTAACAAAATTTAGTTTTTTTAACTATTTTCCATCAGGTTTAATATGCCTAATGGCATATTTGTTAAATAACTGGGGCCAAATCGTCGCATTCGATTCCAATCGAAATTTTAAAATTCTTATTAGAATTCCTATACTTAAAGCATTGACAACTCGATCGATCGAGTGAAATTTCGATTCGAATGCGACGATTTGGACTCTGGATAAAATTCTTGGTGTCTCAAAACAAAATTACATAACCTTGCAAATCGTTTCCTAAGAGTTTTTGCAAATCCTTTTCGATTTCCTTATACTTACAACATGTTGCAAAGTTCTTGTTGCACAGTTGGCAAGCATTTTGATTTGATTTTTTTAAAAAAATTGCCTTTAAAATATTTTTTAAGAAGAAAGTAAGAAATATTTAACTAGACGACCACAAAACAATAGAGAAAACGAATTTTTTTCATAATTGTCAAAACAGCTAAGAGACAGCTGTTTATTGTTTGTTTACATATTGTAGCTTAAGCAGGGTTGTATTAAATGTTTCTATATTATAAGCATGGGGTAGAGTGGTGAATTAGTTTTAGGAGTGTTGGAAAGATAGGTCTGTTACGTGTAAAAAATGTAATTAAGGTTCGATTTTGTTTTATTTTTTTGGACTTTATATATAGAAAAATCCCTTGATTCAGATATTATGAAAAAAGTTCTTGAAAGTAAAATAGTTTTATTACTTTTGCGGCACCTTGTTTTGTTTTTGATTTACTTTTTTTTTTACTATTTAGCACATGGTTTATTGAAAAACCCAACATTGTTTAAAAATAAATTTGAATAAGTCAGGTTTTTTATAGTACATACCTTAAATTTAAATTATTTGTTAAATGCATAAAAAAACTTTGTTTAAAATAACAAAAGAATCTTGCTTATAACAATGTCTTTGTGTAATATGGCGTGCGTGTATGTAAATTCCAGAACAAAGAGAAGTCTTTAAACTCATTGCCAGCAAATTTTTATTATTATTATTATTATTATTATTATTATTATTATTATTATTATTATTATTATTATTATTTATTTAGTAGTATTTAAAGAATACTTTCGTATATATCTATTACAATGTTTTAATACAAATTCTTTAAAAGCTCTGTAAGTTATTATTCTTAACAAATTTCACACATTTTTTCTTAAATAAATTAAATTGTCTCTCATCTTTAGCATCATTTGGCAGCATATTATATAAAATAAGACCTTTGTAGAATAAGGAGCGCTGCATTGCCATACTTGCCACTCGTTGTGGCCTAAAGTTACGCGAGTTTCGGAGATCATAGGGCTGTGTTTCGCCAACATATCTTAACTGGTCACACAGATACTGAGGTGCATCTCCCATCTTCATTTTTTGTATTAAGTTCAATGTATTTAGTTGAAGCCTCTGTTGAATTGTCAGCCATCTTAGTGTATCAAGCATAAGTTGTATTGGTGTATACCTATTACATTTTAAAATAGAACGCATTGCTCTGTTCTGGAGTTTCTGAAGCCTATCTATTTGTTGTTTTGTGCAGCATGAATATAAAATAGTGGATCCGAATTCAAAATGCGGTTTAATCATTACATTGTAAATGTCTATTGCCGTCATTATCGAAACTTTATTTCTTAATCTCTTAAAAAACCCGATTTTTTTGCCAATTTTTTTGCATATAAACTCAATGTGTTCCTTAAATTTTAAATTCTTATCTATTATAAAACCGAGATATTTAATATATTTCACTTTTTCAATTTCTTCGTCGTTTATTTTTATAACGAAATCGCTGTCCATATTTATTTCCATTATTTTTGTTTTGTTTTCGTTCAGTTTTAGTTTATTCATTTTAAGCCATGTATTAATACTATTTATATCTTGTACTAAATTTTCTTGACATTTTTCTGCTGTATCCGCTTCCGTAAAGATCAACGTATCGTCCGCATATAAAACCACTTTACACATTTTCAATATATTCGGCATATCATTAATGTATATAATAAACAATAATGCACCCAATATCGAACCTTGGGGCACACCGAATTGATTATCAATTTTGTTTGATTTTACGTTGTTCACTTTTGCCGTTTGTTTTCGTCCATTTAAGTATGATTTAAACCATTTAAGTTCATTTTCTTGTACACCGTATTTATATAATTTCTGTATTAAAATATCCCTGTCTATTGTCTCAAATGCTCTCTTAAAGTCTAAAAATATCGCCATTATTTTGTTATTTTTTTCTAAGTTTTTCCACTTATTTATCACGTAATTTACAGTGGTTTCGCATGAGAATTTTTTTCGAAAACCCGATTGGTATTTTGAAAAAAGTTGGTTATCTTCCATATACTTTTCCAATTGCTCTTTAATTATTTTTTCTAGTATTTTTTCACACGTTTTTAATGTATTAATTGGGCGATATTCTTCGCACTTTTTTGTATGGGCCACTTTTTCAACAGGTGTTACTATGGATTCTTTCCAGCTTTCAGGAAAAATTCCTGTTTCCAGGGATTTGTTTATTATATATAGCATTGTTTTCCCCATAATGTTCCAGTTATCCAAAACAATCTTTACTGAAACTTTGTCAAAGTCAGCTTTATTTTTCATATTTTTACATATTTTTTTAAGCTCTTCAACAGTAATTGCACGAAATTTAAACTTGGAATTCACAGCAGGTACTTGATTTATAAATTGCACATTCTCTATATTATTTCTAATTGTCCTTATACTATCTACGAAGTAGTTGTTAAACTGACTAGCTATTTGGTAATTTTCATTATATTCTTTTTTGTTAAATATCACAGATTGTATCACAGGTTTATTTTTCTTAAGAACCAGATTCTTAATTTCTCTCCACATTTCTTTTTGGTTTCTGGCATTGCTTATTTTACTATTTACGCTAACATTTTTTGCATTGTTGATTTTATTTTTATATATGTTTCTTATTATTTTATAATTTTTCCATGCAACATCAGTATTTTCAAATTTGGCTGTCTGATATTTAGCAGTCTTGTCGCGTTTCAATTGTCTTAGTTCTCTATTAAACCAATTATTTATACTATTTTTCTCTCTTATAAGCTGTTTTTTTGTAAACTTCTTAATTGCGTTTTGAATACATAGGTCAAAAAATTTTACGTTATCATTTAAGTTATTATCTTCCGTCAATTTCAATATTGAATGTAGTTCTCTGTTAAATAAGTGTTTGTTGTATTTGAACGTTTCTATTTCTTTGAACATCACTTGGCTACTGGTTTCACTTTCGCTTTCAATAATGATATCGATTCATGATCCGATAATTTGTTACTATTATTGATTCTTGTTGTCACTTTATTATTGTTCGTTATAACGTAATCAATTAATGTCCTTGTATGTGCTGTTACTCTCGTATATTCTTCAACTATTTGTTTCAGCCCATTATCATTAAAAATGCTCCTCAATCTGTTTTTGTAGAAACTATCCACCGACCAATCAATGTTAAAGTCTCCTGTTATTACTATATTACAGTTATGCTCGCATATTTCCTCTAAAGCTTGTTCAAAGTTTTCACAAAATTCCGCTTCACTATAACTAGGTGATCTATAAACTGCACCTAATATAAAATAATTTTTCTCATATCTCATCGAGCATACATTTATCCAGTACCTTGAGTCACTTACTCTTTCAAAAATCTTTTTTACGTTCCAATGTTTCTTGTAGTATATTACAACCCCTCCTGTTCTGTAGGAGTTAGAAAAAGTTATTGTTTGATTGTAGCCTGGAATTAATATTTCATCCTCATCTATTTCATTTGTAATGTGAGTTTCTTTAAACACCATGAAGTCCGGGTTCTCACTAACCGCAATAGTTTCCACCTGATTAAAATTGTTTATCAAGCCTTGCACATTTGTACATATACCACATATCTTCTTTAGTTGTTAGGCAATTAGACCGAACCTTTTTCTTTTTTTGTTCGTAATCGCAGAGTAAAACAAGATAAAGGAAATTATTTTTTACAGATTTTTTTAAAATAATTACACACATATGTACATACATAAAGCGGACATTTGGTTGATTAAAGTCGAATGCATACCTTCTTTTTTCGTTTTAACGCAGTGTAAAGGAACCAATGGGTTTAAAGAAACCAATGGGCTAAAGTTTTCGCTTTTAAGTCATTTCGGTACCTTAAATGCCTAACTACAAAGGTAGTCATATAAGTTAAACTTCCAAAAATTAAATACTTTTGTAGAAAACCATTACATACTTATAAAAAAAACATAGTGAAAAAAGGACGTCATATAATTAAATGAATTTTTTGCTAAAGTCCTACTTATTCAGAAGACTAAGCAGGAAACGGGTGCCCATGTACCCTGCACCAATAAGTAGACATAGAAATTTTTTATTTTTAAAGCTTAATTTTGTTCAATAACAGCCCTTAGTTTAATATTTTGTTGTCAACAAAGTGCACATATATTTTGCGCCTAAAAGGATGCTGTATCTTTTCTCTCGTTTTAATATAAAAGCGTTTCTTTTCATATTAATTATTTAGTTGCTGATTTTTAAATAAAATATTTCTGATATTAACTCTTTTCTCGCGTCCGTAGCGGCCATCGTAAATCCTATTTAAGCAAACGGTCAAATGGGTATACCTTAATCAGCTTTAGTATCCATAAGATTTCAAATTATCAGAAATTATAAACGGAATGAGAAACTTCATTTATACTCGTATTATATGTGAAGACCACACAAACTAAATTATGCATTTACACACCAAATATCATAATTTTTAGGGGCCGGCCGAACGTGTATTTTTAAAATCGATCCTAACCCAAATTCGAACTTTGGCCAAATATGTATTTATTGTTCGGTCGAACCCAAACGCAACCCAACACAAATAAAGCTTATAGTTTTTAATTTAACCATTTGGTTGAAGCAAAATACAACTTTATACGTTAATTTTTACTGTAAAATAGAATAATAACAAAAATATTTACAAAAATACACTCAGGAAAAATTAAATTAATGCATAAGGAACCACAACTTAGCACGTTGACAATTTAATAAAAAATAAATAATTTTTTTAATTACAGTGGCAAATAGTTTTGGTTTTTAAATATTTTAGTCCGAAATACAAGCAACAGATTTTCATGTAAAATTCGGTCAATGTTCGGTGAAAACGCCGAACCATTAACATTTTCCTAACACAAATTTTTTTGAACTCCGAACTTAGACTCGAACACGAACGTTCGGTCAGGCTCTAATAATTGTGAATATATGTATGTATTAGATATACATATGTATAAAATTGTTAGTGCAAAAACCAAACAAAACTAAAGAATGCCAATAAATAATAACGGCAATAGTATACATGTGTGCAAGTATGTATGATGTACATATTTGTGTGATGACAACAGTTAAAACCAATAACAACAATGTTTAACTACAGGTTAGTATTTGTACATACATACATATGTATATGTATACATATAAAAAAATACTTTCTCCAAAGCTTAATTTATTTGTTACAACAAAAAAACGCCGACATTTAAAGCTAAAGAAAGAAAATAAAAAACCCATTAACAACAAAAACAAAATGTTTACAAAACATGTGACAAGAAGAACGAAAACGAAAACATATTTAATGTTAGGTTAGAGAAATAGAGGATTTGTTAAATTTTATAACAAAAATTAGTTATTTAAAACCAATACATACTTACATACATAATTACATAGGCACTTACTCTTTTTACAAGAAAAACTTATTTTAATTGAATACAACGTTTAGAAAAAGTAAAACTGAGTTCCCGTTGATAATTTTACTATGTTCCTTCAAGGTTGCATTCAAAAACATAAAATCCAAACGCACGTTCAGTATTTTAATATGCGGTGTTCAGCTGTTGAAATCAACAAAAAAAAAAAAAAAATAAATTTTTGCAAGGGAATCATGAAGCATGTTACTTTAAACTATTTACTTTCCCAATCGAAATCGCTCTTTTAAGAGTCTGTCTTCTTATTATTTGGTACAAATCTTTACTCAAAGTCAAATCTCATAGTAAACTAACAGAAAAGAAAAATAGAGGTAAACTATGTTGGTTAGATGGCTGGCTGACTGCTATTGGCAATCTTTGATCTATAGTTTGTCTTCTTAACTGTTTCATTTACTTTTACCTTTTTTTAATACTTATGTATTTTTACTCTGTACCCTTTAATAAGATTTTAGATTCTGGCAACTGTTTTTCAGTTGCTACTTTTGTTGTTGTATGGGTCAAGGTGTTTTCAACCTAAGCTTGAAAATAATTTTTGTTGAAAACAATAACAAAAAAAAAATTAAAATCTTATGTGTTCCTTGCAAAAATTATACATCTGTTTTTTTTTTAAATAAAATGAATAGAATTATTTTTACACATCTTAAGCGCGTAAATATATTTACAGTTAGCAGCAGATTAAATAATTCAAAATGATTTCGTTTGCCTGAGTTCAAATGTAGTATTGTACAAGCATCTATTTGACTGAATTTGGTTTTCATAAATCATAAAGACATTTTACTGTTAGAGGTTAGGTTGAAGAAGTGACAACAATCATTTATATGTTTGTGTTAATCATATATGTACATATTTGAACATAATCTTATGTATGTATGTATGTATGTTGTAAGGTAAGAAATATTTTTTTCGGTTTAAAAATTTATAAGACGAAATTTCCTTATAAAATCTGCTTTGTATAATTTTACATTTTTTTCTCATCATTTTCGTCAGCCAGCCAACTTTAAAGCTTTAAAAGTGGTTTACTTTCTTTAATACAAATGAATGCTGGTGAAATTAAATAATAGTTTTTTAATACAATTATGGAATAATTAGTGCGTTATACACGCATTTTTTGTTTTGTTGGAGATGCCAGATATCTGTTTTACTTAAGTTTAATTATTATTATTTTAGTTATTATTATTACCAGAAAACATTATTTTTTTTAATGCAACGTTTAGAAAAAGTGGAACTGAATGCTTGTTGTTAAATTTACTATTTTTTTTTAAAGTTGTATTCAAGAATCTTAAACCTGTTAAAATTACGAAAAAAAAACATTTGACTTAACGAAGCGTATTAAATATGTAGGTACTAAGCTATTTCAAAGACGAACTTCTTGTTTTGTTTAATTCTATATAATAAATTGGGCTGAACTTTAATTAAAATAAATAGAATGTAGCACTTAGGGAAACATAAAATTTCATATTTAGCTTAACACATTGATAAGTATCTCGTTAATATTTTTAAAAAGGATTCACTTGACTTCTACACACAAAAAAGCGATCTTGAATACGTTTTTTAAAAGTTAATAGTGATATAGATGTAAACATCCAATAACTGCTGCCTTCCAAAAACCAACAAACCGGTTTTGTAAATCTAAAAAAAATATTAACGAAAGAAAATTTAAAATCCCTTTAAAACAATTTTCAATGTACTTTATTAGCTTTTTTTTTAAAGGAAATCATATTTACATGTTATTTAAAATAAATCTTTTTAAAAAAATCTGGCACCTCACCTAAGCACTACTTTAACGTAGACATGTTCTGTTTACTAATTTAATGTGACTTTAATAGTGTTAATATTTGTTGTAGATAAAGTTTCATTCGAAGCATACAAAACACAAAGCATCCTATTTTTAGCTGTTGGCCAAATTCCATTACAAAGTTAGTATAGCCACCTGAAAATACGTGCTCATAAATGTAACCTTTAAAAGAAATAAAAAAAACATAGATCAAAAGTGTCTTAACAACATACATGTTGCTTTTCAACATGTTTGATAACCCTGGCAAAGCTTGGCTTAAAAAATAAACAAAACAAGGTAAATGTCATTAAACGAAGAAATTTAACGATTGAACTGGTTGTGCTTACGTTAAAAGAATTACCGTTGCACGTTATAAATACAAGTTCACATGTATGTGACTCTGAACGTAACACTTTCTTAAGCCCATTCGTTTCTTTCTTTAGGCTTAAGTTGAGGAATTTCGTTTGAAACTGTTTGCTGTAACTTCTACTGCCGTATTGAAGTTGGCTTTAAAGACTGGTGTTGTCTTTGACCACCAATATTTGTCTTTCAGGGCCACAATTCAATTCAGTTTTAATTCTTAACGCGAGGCGTTTAAACGTACGTGCGCTTAAACTTAAGACAACCAATCTTGAAAGATATCAGTGATCATTTTATTTAAACCGTCATTGTGACACAAAAGCAAATATTTTCGAACTAAAAAACAAGAAAAGCAGGGGGTTTTTTTTCAAAAGCACTTTTGGTGAAGTGTGTAAAGAAGATCGTGCTGTTATATCTATTTTGTGTGGATAACAAGTGTTTTTTTTTAGGTAAAAAAGCAATAAAATGAAGACTTATATAACGAACGTAAATATAAGTTGATAATGACTTTCTTCAATGAAAAACGAAGTTTGTTAAAACATTCTAAAACAAGTTCCGGTTTATTTTTAGATGATCTTAATGATCCGTGGTTTACAGGTTTTGGTTTTGTGGCTGATGTTACATAAATATGTATAACAAATATATATTTAGGTCACAAGTGAAATTGAAATTATGGTCGATGTGTACCAAGTTTTTAAGAAAAATAAAATTTTGTAAAAGTGTTTCTTTTATTATTTAAATAATTTTTTTTTCAGAGCAACTTTAATGTGAAATGATCGAAAGTATTGGAATATTTCTTTTTATTTATTTTCAAAGTCTAAGCTTTTCAAGTGAATGTTTGTTTAACTTTACATATTCATTCATCTTAAAAATTTAAGAAAAATTAAAATTAAATTCAAGAGTACTTGTTGTAAGTGGAGAAGAGAAAATTTTTAAAATAATTTGTTATTTAAAGTGATAATATCCAAGGAAAAGGGCTGCTTTAACTTTGGAAATCTTATCTATATGTTATAAAAAGCTACAGAAAAATGGTTTATATAAGACGAAAATAATGCTCAACAAATTTCTTTTGTTTGATAGGATTGTCCCTTTTAACAATTTGTATAGCCCAACGGAATGACAACAAAACGAGACTAAAGCCAACAGGTGAATATGATTTAGGCCAGGCAATATATTATTAATATCTGAGCTAAGTGGTGGTAGCAAAAGTTGTTATTAGTAGATATTTTTTTAACGATCAATGTATGAACTATGTGTATGCAAGCATTCCTGCCCATTGTGTTAGATGTGACCGTTTTAATCACATTCTTAAGTAGAACTAAAACCTTTTTAAATTTGTTGATAAAAAAAGTTATGATTCTCAAGGATGGATGTTTTTTTTTAATGTTTATTTATAGGCAGATATTGAAAGAACGTAATTTCTGCTCACAACGACCACTGAAAATTGTGACGGGTGTGACCTTAAAAACTTAAGTTTTACAGAGTTTTGGCTTTTAGATCATGGTGTGGAAATATTTTAAAGTAATTTAATTGTATTCACTACTTACTTTCTACGACAAACATTTTTATCTAACTCTATAAGAAGAGAATCCATATTATTCAGTATGTGATTTTTTTGAACTCTTGCAACATTAATATTAATATTTTTATTACGTTAACCACTCTTCGTTTTTAAAAGTAAAGTGATCGTTTTTTTAATAAAAAAATTATTTTTTCTCACTTAGGGCATCTTACGTGATCCTAATTTTTAAAAAATCTGTATTTTAAAAAACAGTGAATATCTTAACTGATTTATTACAAAACAATACAGTTAAGAAATGATTTAACAATTTAAAATTCAAACGAAATTTTGATAAATTATTCATCAAGTGGCAACGTTAATAAAAGCAACAAAAACTTATAGTTGGTCGTAAAGTAGCTCTGGTGTGGTTAATAGCTCGCGCATCGTTTTTACGTACAACCAGCCTTACGCCGTAAGGCAACGATAGCCATGTAAGTCTCTAGAGATTGATCCGTAATCGGACTTAACATGTACATAATACGAGTACCAACAACAAATCCAAACAAAGAGAGCAAAACTCAGAAAAAATAACAACAACAATAGTACACCCGGTGAAAAGGCACCAATTATATTCTCAGATGCGAGCCGTTTATTTTGAAAGTGGCATAAGTCACTTTTTTTTAAGTTGACATATTTAAAGATATAAAAAGATACCGTTCAAATGTATTAAGTGTTGCGATTAACTCGATTTTTTAAAAAAAGTGACTTATGCCACATTCAATATAAACGGCTTATATAATCTTATCTCGGTTGGCATAAATTTTTTACGCCAAATTTTTCTAAGCCGTTGCCGTTTTTATGTCATTTGATTTATTCACTTGTCCCTCAATCGGTTACACTGATGGAAGGCATAAAATAAAGGCGTTTTCGGCTTCCAATACGAAAGAGCAGAATGATGGACATATGTATGTTCATCAACATTTCAGGTCAAAATCAAAAAAAGGTTGAATCGAACACTCATCTATAATTTGAGATAGCAACCGGGTATTTAGAACTCTTTTTGTTATAATATAAAATTTTAGCTGAAACGGAACCTAAGGGCCACTTGGGGTTCGTTAAACCTTAACGGGTTGTCCTCCTCGTCAAATGGGAAGCGGTACACCAACTGACTAGCCTGGAGCAGTTTTTCAGTACTCGGTGAAATGGTATAAATTATTTTACTCTAAAAGGCCGGTATGCAGTGCTGGCTAAAACAACAGAAACAACATAAACAAAAATAATTTAATTTATTTATTTTTTTTAAGGTTAAAAATATTTTAAAGTTATTTACTCTACACAACCTTATTCTCTGTGTGGGGATAAATGCAAAGTTTTAAGCCTGAAATTTAGAAAAATCGCAATAGGTACTCACTTTTATTCTAAGATATTAATTAGGGCTTTTGTCATGATTATTAACAGTAAAAAAAGCTTAATACACTCACATTTTCTCTAATTTTTTTACTAACACAATTAAACTTGTAAAATACTTCCATGCAAAAAATTTTTAGTTACAACATTAACCTATGTAATGCAGCGATGGACCATGTAATTGTTAAAAAAGAACTTGTAGTTAAGCGACAGGTGTTCCTGTTTTAACGATCGCATATTGAGTTGTCGTAGTTATAAAACTTGTGCCCTATGGTGTATCATAGAGTAGTTTTTAAACTACTTCGATGTAATGCATAGATGGGTTAGGTGGTCTGGCCCGAGCCCAACATAATGTTAAATGGACCATGTTTTTTGCATACAAGTGGGCTATTTTGGAGTAGTCTTTCTTCACCATGGCCTAGTCCATACGGGCATGTACGGACTAGTCGCGTTTTGGCCGGGTTCATTTAGGAACGATGAAAATAAAGATTGCACCTAGAAAAGCAAACATTTGAAATTTTCTGCGCACGTAGAACCGTTGACGTCACGCAAAAGACTTACTATTGACTAATAATTTTTAGCATACCGTTTTCCTATTGGCTAATAATTTTGAGCTTTAAAGTGTTGATGTGTTTATGGGCTTGTGTTTATCCTCTTTCGCATTTTTGTTATGTTTTTTTTTATTATTTTTTATTTTTGTGTAAAGTTTTCAATTGCAGGATACTTCCTATCACAAAAAACACACATTTTTTGCTACAAATTGCTGCTTTTTCATTACAAGAGATTTGGCAACCATTCAAGTGTATTGTATACGTCATCTAACGGTAAATCGTTCGCGTGTCGTAATCTTTCTTTTATCATTCTTGACTTCATGTATCATATATGTTTACGTGTGCAAAAATGGTATTAAATGCTGTTATGTAAAAAGATAGAGTAACGGTAGAGAATAATCTTTATAATTAAAATTTTAATAGAAATATCTTTCAAAAATTTAGTCACCAGTATGATTTTTAAAATTTGTGGCTTAAAAGCTGCCACAACTGTATATTTAAAAAACACAAGGGTGTCAAAAAAGCGGTTTGGTGCGTTTTTGTGTTTTTAAGGTTTACGTAATAAATATTAAAACTTTATATAAGATATTTAAAATAAAAATCCATTAAATACCCGTTTTTTTGAAATTTATAATAAAAATTTTATTAAGCTCTTTTCTTTTTATATAAAAAGTTGTCTTGAAAATTTATGTAATATTTAAAATATTTCAACATTTTAAATGGCATTAAAAAAACTAAGTATCAATAACGAAAAAATACTAAATTTAATACAAAAAGTAGTGACAAAGAAACACTTTCTATTTTCCTAAACGATTAATTATTAATAAATGCTAATTTTTGTGAAATCGTTCATTAGTTAACAAATAAAGTTGAAATAAATTTAAAAAAAACACACATTTAAGTATGTCTACGTTTACAATAAAATAAAAAAAACATTTTTTTAAATATGTGAAAAAATATGCAGAAAGCAAAAGTCTTGTTTACAAATGCAAATGTTTAAAATTTTTAAATTATGTTTAAAATTTCGTAATAATTTTTGGTAAAAAAGCTGAAAGTAAATTAAATGAAAAAAAATATTTAAGAGAAAAAATTACATTAAAACAATAAAATAAATAAAAAACCTCTATAAAACCTAAAAAAGATGTGGGTTAGAGATGCTGTTAAGATAATTAAATTTCTATTTTGTCATTGGTATTGTTTTGATTTGTTTGTTTTAGTTGGTTTTACACTCTCTATTAGCAAATTAAAAACAAATTATAATTAAAATTATAATTAAAAAACAGTTGCTAATTTCACCTGAAGGTAATAGTGTGGTTGAAAAAAATTTTTAATAAATATAAATGTTGTATATAAAAGAGTTTGTATGTAAAAGTAAAATTCTGTTGTTAGTAAATTTTGTCCTGTATCAACAATAACGGCTTAACACAAAAGCGGCTACATCACTACAAAATATTGGGTAAATGCCTATTTATTTTGAGTTCTTAGTTGTAATTTTTAATCCTTTGTACCCCATAAGTTTCTATCCGGAATATAACCTAATCTTGTATTTTTCTATATATGCTGGTACTTAATCTATAAAAATAAATATGAATTAGCGAGTGTTGCTAAGCACATCACTTGAGAACGGCCAGACATATTTGTTTTGTAGTGTCGGAAACATTATTATTGATGTTACGTAAACAAATTTTTTTAACTAAAAATCTGGAAAAACCAAAAATCTTTTTTTTCTATAGAAAGGTTTGTTTTTTTAGGTTTGTTTGTCACGCAACTAAGCCTTAAATTTGAAATGTAGGCACTTCTCATCACGAAATGTGCTAGAGGCTACACTTTTTAAAAACAAGCGGTGCCACGCCCTCAGCAGTTTAAATCTAAATATAGGTTCTTCTTCTTCACTAATTTTTATGTAAATAAAATATTTTAATGTCAAAACACTGGGCGGTATGACGGCCGTAAAAATTAAAGAAATTTTTTTTGTGACTTTGTATGCGTATTTAAGTCTCCAATGTAAGGATTTTAAGGGGAAAAAAGTGGGCGGGACTACAGCCCCCAAAAATCAAATTTTGGTACAAGAACAGCAATTTTTATAAAATTTTGTGTGTATGGTGGAGGTTTTTAATGTAGAAATTTCGAGATCAAAAAGTGGGCGGTGCCATGATCACAAAAAAAACTATTTATTGCTGCAGCGATTCTTATAAGACTTTTTACGCATATACATATAAGGTTTTACAAAAATTTCATTTATTACTTTACAGGGTGTCCGCCGTCGAAGTATACTACTTTGTTTTGCCGCTATTTTGGTAAACATAAGTCCTGAAAGTTCACATTTTGCACTCGTGAAGTAGTGAAGTAGAGACGTGGCAAATTTATTATGAACAAATATTCGGTCAACCACTGTGTTTTAATCGTTTAAATATTTTATCGAAATCTATCATCGATTTTCATGAAAAAATCATAATGAGTGACGAGGCACATTTTCATTTGAATTGATATGTGAGTAAACAGAATAGTCGTTTCTGGGCAATGGAAAACCCTCAAATCACTTATCAGTCACTTTGCACCCATTAAAAGTGACAGTCTGGTGCGAAATTAGGTCAAAAGGAATCATTGGACCTTACTTTTATGTAACGGTAACTGTCAATGGAAAGCGATATCGTGATATGATTGAAAACTTTTAATGCCACACCTGCATAATTTGTGCTTGGTTAACATCAATAAGCCGGTGCACCATCGCATACAGCCAGGATTACAATGGAATTACAACAAGTTATTTCAAGAAATGGTGATGTTGACTGGCCTCCACGGTCGCTTGATTTGACTGCTCAGGACTTCTTTTTCTGGGGATATCTGAACAGCAAGGCTTATGCAAACAAGCTAGAAACGCTGGAGCAATTCAAAAAATGTGTGAGAATGTAATGAAAACGTGCTCAAAAGGTCTCGCATTTGTGAGGCTAACAGAGGCGGACATTTACTGATATTGTGTTTCATACATAATTGCCGACATTAAATAAAACATTTATTAAAATAAGATCCATTCTCTTTCAATTAACCAAAATTATAAACAAACAAAAAAGTATACCTTGCCGGCGGACACCCTGCAGTATTTTCACTAAAACGATCTCTAAATAACTAACTTAAAGGAAATTTTGTTTCTAATCATTTGGTGGTATCAAAATTGAACAAACCGTTTTTCATGATGAATTGCCTTATTTCGGGCAAAATATTAAAAAAACTAAAAGCGGTTTTAAATTAACCGCATTTTAGTCTTAATAATCCACGTAGTCTTTTTAAGGCAAGAAAATTTTTTTTATTCTTTTGCACACCAGTTAGAAAAAGTATGAAATAGAGGCATGACACTTCCCATACAACTTAAAAACATTTTATTGTACATAATTTAAACGGTTATATCTATATCTATGCTTCTAATTTTGTATAAATAACTCTGATATCTAGAACTTTTGTTTGTTGGAAATGAAGATGGGTGAATCGTGGGGTGTAGCCCGCCGTGAAATTAATGACATAAAGCGAGGTACAACTGCAACTCTAATAGGTATGATTGTTTAATTTTGCGTGAGTTGTACTAAGGCGGCGTGACACTTCTTGAAATTTTTAAATAAGAATAACCCTTAAGGTTGCAAAACTTAAATGAAACTCATTAAAAGAATATATAAGAGAGCTTTTATAAGCCGTAGGGTCACGTTTTACAAAACGGGCTAGATAAAGCTAGTGTAAAATTAATTGTGATGTAGGACGTAATATTGTTGGGATTGTCCGACAAAAACTTTCTTACTTGTTTACATTGTAACATTTTGGAATACATCAAGAGCTTTCAATGGAAGTATACAACTAACTGTGCCGTATAAATTTTATGATAAATAAATAACCAATAAATGAGAAGAATGCCTATAGCTTGACAGCAATGCTTGACATTCTTGTGCTTTTTGTTTTTAAAGAAAATTTTACAAGAAGTATTTTTTTCAGGTCCTGTTTCTACAGTTTTTTTGCTTCTATTTAAAATGGTATGAAGGTACTGCGGTAACCGGAATAGTTTAAATATTGACTTTCTGTGAATCAGCTCTGTGACGCATGAGTTTTTTTTGTGAGCATAGTTGCCAGATAAGTTTGGTGCAAAAACGCCAAATCGTCAAAATCATCAAAACAAATTTTGAAGCCTTCAAAGAATCATCAAAATTAAAAAACAATGTTTTTAATAGCATATTACTTTAAAAAATGGTTAAAACTTGCTGCATTTGAAATGATCGCACTTTTTTGTTAAAATTAGTAAAGAACGAGTTGTAATTTGTGGAAATAATAAAAAGTGTTTATGTCTAAATTTTTTATAAAAGCGCAATTTTAAGTTTATCTAGAATTTAGTCATAAGTATTTGTACAATGGCAGTCACTTCCTCTCGGTCATCTCCTCAAAAAACATTTATCCACTTTTTTATTAACAAATATTCAAAGAATTATTCAAATTAAGGAGGGAAACCTTTAACTTAAATTTAGCTTAAGTCGACTTAACTAACCACTTACATAAGTATTTCTTTTGGCAATAAACGATTTTAAGCTACGCACGAAACCACAGCAATACCAATGCTAAATTAGGCAATTGCTAATATATCTAAATATTTAAACTTTTCGATAATCGATTAACTTTCCGAAATAATGAATTAATAATATATTCAAAATCGCATGTATAACAAACCTTTAACAGTTATTAAAATAAACGAGTATCTGGAATAAAAAAAAAAATCGTCGAACTTAAGGCGGAAATTGTCCAGTTGTCAAAAAGTCAATCGTCAAAATGACGTAAATCGTCAAATCTGGCAACTATGCTTGTAACGTAAACAGAATCATGCAGTTTAATTAAAATGTCACTTTCAATACCAACTTTCGATTTTTTCAGGCTTAAACAAAATGCAAAGACGAATATGCCAAATTTATTTATAGATTTGAGGAGATATTTAGTTCTTTTTTTAATTTTACGATTCGTCATGTCTTTATGATACCAAAATTTACATACCTTTGGGAGTGTTATGTAAACTTATTAACATTTGATTGTTTAACTTTTTTTAAAATAAAGAGTCGATGGATAATTTAACAGATTGTTTAACAATCGAGTGCTGCGTAATATTGTTTTTATTATATTAAATTAAAAAGATTTCAAAAAAGGTATTTCGTCAATAGGTCAATGAATTGTTAACAAAGAAAAAATTTCACTTTTTTAAATACTTCCGCAAAAAATTGTAAATTTTATAAAAAAAAATAACTATAATGATACAAAGACAATGTTGAGCAGCGATTTAAACAGAAGCAGAAGGTGTTGAAATTTCTCCAATTTATTTTTAAACAAATTGGGAATGAATATATTAAATAAATATTTACACGCATATGTATGTATGTAAATAAGTATATTGGCTATCGAACAAAATGATGGACAGACGAACGGACCCTAAAACATGGTTAAACACACAACGAGAGTGAAATTATTTAAATTTTGTATATATCTCAACTAAATAAAATTTATAAGAAGTTTTTTATTTTTATTCTCTTATTTTTTTTACTTAATGGAAATAATTCGTTGATTGGGTAAGGGTGTGTGTGTAAGTGTTGGTGTTTTTTTTGTTGCCCAAATGGTAATAATGAATATTCATATGGGAGCCGTTATTTTCCAGCAATAAACACTACAGAGAAACAAAAACAATTCAGATGTCAGACTTGTTGTTGGAACTCTTGAAGTTTTAACTAAAGCTCCCAAACGCCAACGTAAAAGGCAGTTGAACAAAATTTTCGTTTAAGAATTCTTGTGTTTAATGGTGAAACTTATGTATATGGCATAACCAAACAGATACGCAAAGAAAAACAAAGAAAGAAAAATAACCATAAAAAGGTTAGAAAGTGTGTGACCAAATGCTACAAATTACAATAATAAAAATATTAAAGTCCCAAAAAAAATAATAAAATAAAATACATTTGTATCTAAAGTATTAGAAATTATGGCAACCAATGTGCCTTTTTTTCTTTGAATTGACCTTTAAATTCTACAATATCAAATAGTTTGTAGGTCAATAGAAAACTCATGTTCTTAGTAGCAGTTATAATTGTAGTTGCTGGTTTTTTAGGCCAAGTTTATTAAAAAAAGAAGATGCGTTATGCTATATATGTATGTATGTATGTACATAGTAATAGAATATTTATTTTTTATAATTCATTGACAGGCTAACATATGGCTTTAAGAAAAGACTTAACATAAAATCGTTTGTATTACAAACAAACTGGGTTAAATGTTCCGCTTATATTAAAGTAGTTCTGTAACAGAGTATTATAATGATTTAATTATGTTCTCTTCGAAGCGTTTAAAATATTTATAAATACTTGTTATTTTTCGTTGAACTTATTGTTTTGAAGAAAAATATTTATTTTTTATTAAAAATATTATTTAAATTATAAACGTCAAAATAATCAAAAACAAAGATTTTTATTACAAACAATTGGGGTATTCACAAGGTAGTCATAAAGTCATAAACGAAATAATACTACTGTTGTGAGCATCCGCTCATAATTAGGTGTGCTATTTAAAATTTGAATCAGCTGCTGAAGAAAACAGAAAAATAGGTAATTCTAAATATTTTAAAATTAATGACTGCGACTTGTTAATCATAACAACGGCTTCACTAAAGAGTTTCGGCCGCCCGGCTCAGGTTTCTACTGTTTATGACAAAACAGTAAACACATTTAAAAAAGTCTTATTATTACAGAACTTTTTTCTTTAAGGCACAAAAACAATTTTTTTAGCTATTGTAAAATATTAAAACCTTAGGACAATATGACTTGATAGCATACCGTTTGTATACCCCAAATAAGTTTAACAAAAAATTAAATTTAGCATAAAAGACTCACTTAAGTGGCAACATAAAAATGACAAACGAAATGAAAAGATGACTGCATAAGATTATTGCATAAAATACAATGAAAATAAAGCGTTTTCTTCCACCTGACAGTTGAAGGATGCTCAAGCTGCCTTTACATGGTAGCATAAAGTATTTGGACTTTGTGGAATCAAAAAGTTTAGAAATTCTTTTCGTGTTTAAGAAAAAAAGAAAGAAAGAGAGAGAATAAAAGCATGTTTTAAGTATTTTTCATCTTTTCTTTTGCGTTAACGGCATATGGTTTAAGTTATACAATATTAACAAAAAAAAAAAAAACATCAACAAAAACAACATTACTTCTGACCATATATCCCTATCGTGTTAAGCAATAACACCCTAATATTCCCTTAATACTTACCCATTGGCGGCCTTACGGCTTCTTCTTTACTGGCTTTCAAGGCCCTTAGGGCCTGACTGTTCACATACATATAGTGACTTCACTATCCCTTGGGACATATTCCGCTTTAAGATCTCTTTCCCACAAAACAACTAGAGTCTTGTAGCATAAAAGTATTTTTTTTGACATAACTAATACACCTTTTACTGTTATATTTCTAAGAAATATATTTGTCTTATTAAAACAATCTCATATTTTCTCTCTCTTTTCAGTTTAAGTTTCTTTCTCTAATTTTTTAACTCTCTCACACATTATAATGCGACAAGCTATTGTGCTTTTGTGTTTAGCTTTGACTTGCCTCTGTCACACACAAGCGGCTGTCTATCATCGTGGCAATAAAATTTCTGATCATTTTAAGCAATTGGATTTAGCTCCAGAGGAAATCGATCCAGATGTAGCACCTTTAGGCCCATATAAAGATCCTGTTACCGATGATAGTACCGATGAAATCTTAAATGCCAGTGATAATGAAATACTCGATGAAGCTGTAGATAACGAGATAACAGATGAGTCGCAAAATGAGGTTCCACAGTCTGTGGCTACTTTAGCTCCTACAGCTGCCACAACTTCAGCTCCTGCTACAGTGGCTGCAGCTACTGAGGCCACCACAGAGGAAACCACTGGTCTGGCTAAATATTGCAAGTGCCATGGACATCACTGTGACTGTTGTCGCGAGTTTAATTTGCCTCTCATACCTATAAAGGGACCGGGTTGTGCTCGTATGACCTATTTGGGCAACGAGAAAATGTCTGTCAGTTTGAAATATGGCGATTTAACTTTGGCCACTAGAACTGTGTCCAGCAAAAGGGCCCGTCCAATTTGTGTTGGCTTGCCTGGTGGCTACTCGCAGTTCTGTGGGCGTGTCTATGGTTTGTCTAAGGCTAAGGAGAATTTCAAGGCCTGCTTAGGATTTGAACTAAAAGCTGATGATGAAGTTGAAGCTGCCTTAAGAGTTTCGTGTTTTAAATTTGGTCCTGAAGGCTTAAGAGTGGCTGATGCTGAACCTTTTCCCGTTGAGGCCAACAAGGAAGAAGAAGATGATGACGATGATCTATTTGGATTCGTAGGTAGGTTAAGATGAAGTTGTTTATATAGATTTTATTAATTGAGTTTAACTTAAATATTTAAGCTGGTGGTGATGAAGAAGATGAAGATGACTATGACGAAGATGATGAAGCCGAAGCTGATGATACTGACACTGACGCCGACGCCGACTATGCCGATGACGAAGCTGAGGCTGAAGAAGAAGCTCCGATCGATGCAGATTATGGCGGTTTTAGTTTAGCCGGCCTTTTGGAAGAATTAGACGACGACGATGATGAGGAAACTAAGCCCAGCTCTACACCCACTGTTTACCTTTCAAGTGCTGGCACACGTACCGCTTTAGATTTAGCTCAAAGTAAAGAAGGAACAGCTGTCGCTGCCCCTCCAGCTATTGCAACTGCTTCAGAGTCCATTGCAGCAGCCATTCCTGAGCAAGTTACATCAGCCCCACAAATCATACCCAGTACAACTGTTAAAACGAAAAAATCCAAGAAGAAGACTAGAAAGAATAAGAAAAAGAAGGCCGATGCCGAAGAAAGTTTTGCCTATGAATTTTTGAATGGTCTAATAGATTTTTTCGCCTAAGCCTGAAAACTAGATTCGTTGGCTTATTCGCTTATAGTGTATATAATTTATATTGATTACAAAAATGCAAAATTAAACGAAACTTAAGCTTTAAGTTTTATTTTTATATGTATATTGTTTTGCCTCAAGCCAGAATTATAAAGAAATTATTTATTTAACTTTTTTAATTAGACGACAAAGTTTTTAATTTATCTCAATTAAAGTTAGGAAAATTAAATTGTAAATTATTTTATTTATTAAATCAAATGTTTAATATTTAGATTTATGCGTTTTGAATTTATAAAAAAAAGTTATTGAGAAAAAATCTAACAGTTATCTTAGAACATACGCAACACTTTTTTGAAGGTTAAAGGCCGCCTTAAAATAGGCAACATTTTTTATATTTTTTTTTTTTTTTAAATCTGTACAATTGGTAAACAACATGTGGTTATATTTTATTAGTTTTTGCATATACATAATCTTTTGTATGTATGTATATCGTTGGCTTAATATAAAAAGGGCACAACTTGTTGTTCCTTAAAACAGTGTTCATTACAACTTCTTTGCTTTTTAGGAAATCAAAATACGTCAACTCGCAAAGTTTTTTTTTTTTTTTAAATAAATTTGTTGATGATTTTTTTTAATTATAAAGCAAATTTTTTCAAAACGACAACAAATAATTTAAAATTTAAGATAAAAAAATTAAGCGCAAAATTGTTCTTCTGGCTAGGAACGACAGACTGATAGTCAGTTATAGCAATAGAGGTGCTTAATTTCTGCATAATAGTCAGGGAAAAGTGTTGTACCAAAAACTCCCACGCAACAAAATAATTAATCTCTGTAAGATATCTACTGTTTACATATAGCACAAATGTCGGCTTAACAGACGAAATTCTTGACAAACATGCCATATTTCTAAGGGCGAAACATATAAAGTGGTTAACATGAAATCTGTCAAAGATGTCGTGAAATTTTAATAAAACCTGTCAGAAATTGAATGGAAAATCAAATGAAAGTCTTTAAAACTTTTAACACATAAGTTTTCAATATATAAAATTGTTTTTAATTGCCCCTTTTGTTGAAAAAATATAAATAAAAATATTAAATAAAAAGCATAAGAAAACAAAAATCGCATAGAAATGTAAATTAAAATTTTTTTAGAAATCTGACAGATACGTCGTTACGTCCCAGACATATGTATCTAACGGAAATCTATAAGATATTGGTACGAATCAAGTCAAAGTTTTGTCAGACTTGTTTGATACAAATATTGTCGGCTACTTTTGCAGGCTGGGATTACAGCGGCCAAAATGAAACTAAGCAGATTGAATAATTTACAAGTTTTGTTTAAAATTTAGAGCCATTAAAATTATACGTTTAAGTTTTAACTGTTGATGGAAGCTTTTGTATTTTAATTTATAAAAGTGTTACTAGTAAAGGGCGCTTCCATTGTGATGAGTTTAAAATATGTAGTTAAATTGTTAGATAGAAAAAAAGGCAATTAATCCCAGGAACAGTAACACCATAAATATCAACTCTAAGAAGATAATGAAAGAACATGTTACCTTTTTAGAAAATCCAAAAGAAGACAGTGACAGGTGTGTTCTTTCTCAATTGAGTTAAAAGAATTTTTACTTTGAGGTTATATTATGTAAAATGCACAATAATTTTGATTGAGTTGATTGTCTAAAGAGTTCTTATTTTATTAAGTATTAATTTTTGTAAAAAAATACTTTTTCTAATAATAGAACTTCCTAGAAAATTTTACAATTGTGATATATCTGGCAAAGAAAAAAAAATACTTTTTTCCGATTACCAATTTGAGGCCGTGTTCTTCTTTTTGACTGGCTTTCTACAACCTGGTTAGTTCTTAATCCGAGATAAGAGTGATCTCTAAAGGACTTGATCTTCTGTTCTCTTTTTCCAATTCCAAATTTTTAGATCAGCAAGATGTTGTTTGACCTGATCTTTTCAATGGAGTTTTAGTTATCCTCTTATTCGCATGCCTTCGGGATCAAAAACTTTTCTAGCTGGAGCACCTTCTTCCATTCATACAACAGGACCAAGCCAATACAATCTTTCTGTTTTTGTGCGTTTTAAAACATCGATGTCATCAATTAATCATTCTACATGATCCATGCGAAAAATTTTCGAAGAATCTTTCTCTCGAACACGTCAAGTACACCTTCACTTTCTTGCGCACCGCAGTCTCAGTACCATGTAATAGCACAGGATATATCAGTGTATTGCCTTACTTCTTATTTGTTTACACAGCCCAAAGTAATATCTGTTTGCTAGTATTACCCTTCTTCGTATTTCTAAGCTGCCTGAGTCCCCGTTTGGTGCTAAACGGTTTTGAAATATCATTTCCGATTTTAACTGAAGATCTTGTTTAAGTCACTGTCATTCTGCAGAGTCTTATTAGTTTTGCAGGCATGCCAAGTTCAGATATGGCTCGATATACATTTGCGGGATTCGGGCTGTCAACAGCGGCTTTATAAGCGAAAATAGGTGATGCGTGTCAATTTGTTTTTTATTGAGTTTCTCCAGAATCTCGCAAAATGTGGACATCTGATCCACGGTTAAATTGTCAGGCCTAAAACTGCATTGGTATGGGTCAATTATTTATTTGGCATTTTATTTAAGTCGTTCACACTATAGTGAAGCCAAAATTTTTTATGCGATTGGAAGGAGACTAATGCCTATGTAGTTTGCGCAGACAGACTAGGACACTAAGGACACAGGGAAGGCTCCAATCATCGGGCATGCGTTCGTTGCCTTGATTGTCGCTAGGCGTTCATCTAAAGGTGTAAAACCGAAAACAAGATGGCTAATAGTTTTGCTTACAAAAAGTCCGCATCCAAATTCACGCTTCTTTTAATGGTTCCTTTAGTATATGTCACCTTTAGATGTTTTAATGATACCGTGCCCATTCCATCGCATTTCCTAGATTAGAGTTGTATTAGACTTAATCTTATCCAGTACAATCCCCAGTTGAATGGATACACCCACTCTGTACAAGGATCATACATTCTAGGAGCATATCGCTAAATCATGTTTTTTTTACATATTTGGGGTCGTCAACATTTATGGAGTTCCGTTTTATTTCATTCTTTTTATACTTTTTCATTGTACATTGTTTTTATGTAGGTGTATTACAAGCCCAATGCTTTGACTCATATCTACAGTTCTTAGAATCAACTTTGGTTTTATTTTGTGGGATCCTACCCATAGCGTTTTATGCCTACCCGCCAGGTTTTATGTTTTAGCTGCCCCTGACATGGGATTCAGATTCTTCTGAATTTTTTGACTGGAGGAGCTTCAGAGTAGTCATTCTCTTATTTTTACCTTTTAATGGGGCACTTCCTGCGGGGATACTTATTTAGCGGCAGTATCCATTCACCACGTGACAGTATCCTAATTGGTCTTTCGTATCTTTAATAGAACGTTTTGGACTCTGTCTACGACAGACATTTAATTAATACTGGCCATAATTAAAATCCTTAATATCGTTAAGAAAAAGTGTCTATTTATATTTTTTAAAACTTAAGTTAAAAGTGGCAAATAAACGACCAATCACTCTATTGTTCAATAAAAAAATCGTATTTAATTAAGCTGTTTTTCATCCGCTCAAACTATCTTCGCATATTGTTAAAAACACTGTAAAATCGCAAGCTTGTACAATGATGATTCACTAGTCCCTATAGAAAAATAAAATTTTTAGGTTCGATGGAGTCCCGGTCTGGCGAGTGTTGTAGCACCAAGCCCTTTTGAAAACTAAAATTTCGTTCAAACAATTTTTTTAAATATAATCAGTTTAATTTTAATCAAAACATACGTTGTGCTGAGCACAATTAAAAATAGAAAACCTAACAGTTTGCAACAAATTTTTGCTTAGTTTTTTTTGTTGAAGCATTCCTTAAAGCAAAAGTAATTTGTTAATATTTTGTTATAAAGGGCTTTTGAATTCTAAATATTGAAATTTGCTTCCACTATATTTCTGCTCTAATAATTTATTTAACTTACTATAATGGCTTCATAATAAAATATTACTCATACAACTAGTAGTCCAATACAATTTTTAAAAATTCATTAGGATTTTTACTTCTTAATTTTAAAAAAATCTTTAACCATTTTACCTGTAGATACGTAAAATAAAAAGGCTTTACCACTAAATGCATTCATAAAAACCAATAATCATAAAAAATATAACCTTGAAATAAGTCTACCGGCAAGTTTAGTATTATCCTGCAAAAAAAACGTCTAAAAATTACTTCCTAAACAGACATTTTTTAAAGCAACTTTATGCATGAGTTTAACACTAACTGCGAATATTCCTCGGTGGTAGATAATCCACACAGATGATGATATGAATAATAAAAATTTTACTAAAGCAGCAATAAAAAATTTTCACTCGCTATATTGCATATAAAAATAAAAAAACATATGACTTTTGCTTCTATTAAACTCGTCTGTGCAGGTGTGTTATAGAAAAAATATATTTTTGTTAAACATTTTTTTTATTTTTATTTTATGAAAACAGTCCTACGTGCACTTATTCAAGCAAATATCATCAACTGTAATAACGTTGTTAAAAAAGCGAAAAAATTAAAAACACCTTTAAAAAGCATACATGTATGTATGTAAGTATGTGGAGAGGTGTAGACAACATGCACCGTCATTGGATGATTATTATGTTTATATAGACCACCTGTGTGCGCCGCAAAACAAACAAACTTGGTTTTTCCTTTTGTATAGTTTTTATTAAAATAAAATTTTTCTGCTTGGTTGTGAAAACTAACGCTAGAATAACTGTAAACATGAAAGAATAACAATAAACTCCCATTAAAATGTTTTAACACTCTTTAAACATTTTTACCTTGTGCACATGGCTGACGCAGCAGTTTTGCCAAGTTTACACTTTATTTAGAGCTGAGGTGCCCTGCAAAGGGTTATAGTTTAAAGTTTATTAAATTAGTCAAGATTTTTAACTTCCAACTAAGTAGTTAAGGTTAGTATTTTTAAACATGGATTTCGAATCTAAATAAAGCATTAACTTAAGGTTTCTTTAAAAATTAATTCAGATTCAACTAAAACCGGAAAAAATATTGTGCCTAATTTATTATCTAAATATTTATCCTTTTCATATTGTGTTAAGTATGCCAAAAATTATATAAATATAATAACAATTTCAAATATTATTCAGGATTCAATTCCTGTTTTACTTATTTTGCTTAGAGTATCCGTTGTAGGTTAAGAATATTATTTTTTTTTATATAATAACCTTAAAAAACTTATTGAGATTTTTTATAAGCAAACCAAAACTTTCAACAGAGTTTCGAAAACTCAATAAACCATTTTTCGTTATTCAACTGTTTTGGTTTTGAGCCTTGCGTATTGCCTAATGTAGGTATTTCAAGAAACGTGTTAACTATTTTATGTCTAAACGTATAAGTTATATTTACTTTTATAAACTATTTATAACTTATACGTACCGGTGTTTTATGTTTATTATTACAGTATTATTATTAGCAAGCTTTTGCAGATATTTTTTTTTTTTGAAGAGATTTGGTATTAAATTTTTTACTTTATAGAGTTAAACACCAAATCATATAACTTTACGCTAGAAATCAAACAAGTGATACTTTAATAAATAAAATGCTTACAGCTTTAAGGTAAAATTTAATGTTTTGTTATTAAAAGCTTAAAGAACAAACAACTGAAATGGCCATTTCTCTCTTTCTCTCTCTCTCTCTCTATCTCTCTCTCTATTTCCGTATTTGTTTTGTCATATACAGCGTTACTTATTCAAAACGAATTTCTTCTCTAAAAAAATTTAAGACAATAACAATTATGTTTTACCTAACAGTTACAGCTCTCTCCGAAAGCTTTAAAAGCAACAAGAGAATCCACGTTAAGAAATACAAAGCTAAATTATTGTTTTTCAGCAGTTTTATGAGAAAGCCGAAAATATATTTTAAATTAATTGTGAACACAAGCAGAAATAAGTTAGAAAGTTATGCCTATGAAAGTTTAGCCGGAATATACCCTACATCATATTTTGTTATATTTTTAGTACCAATATAAGCAAAAAGTGTATATGTATAGGTTAAGTTGACATCATACATACATACATACATAGGTACATATACATTAATTTAAGTAAAAAAAAATGTTTATTTTGACAGGATATTTGTATAAGTGATATACCAAATAATAGAACTACTTCATTGGGCTCGGCCCCTTTGCGACCTGAACTTTAATGGACAAGAAGCAGAGTGGGTGCAGATGCTTTAATCAACTTAAACATTGATTAAGAGTCAATCGACATAATTAAAGATGCGTCTAAGACATTACAAACCTTGGCACAAACGCAAAATACTTGTAATATGTTTGTGGCGTGGTTATAAACCACGTGTTGGATTACACAAATATTGAATGAAATTTGTTATTTTCTCCTAAAAGCTTTTTGTTTTGAACTTTTGCAAGCCCACCAACAAAAGCACACGGATATAAAATATAAAAAAATCACCGAGCAGCAAACTCGGATAAAATGTCCAGAGTTGGAAAACAGAATTTAATTATGCATTACATTACATTACGGGACACATATAATTACTTTGGTAGGTGCAGAAAAATTGTATTTATAACAGACACCTTCTAGCTTAATTAAAAACGGGATATAAGCTTATGAACGACAGCGATATGGAGGAATTCCGTTACTTTGAATTGTTGTCTACAGGCAACTGGAACTGCTATTGGTCAGTGATAAATATGTTTCCCGAAATTGTGACAGTGATAGCTGCGACAAGAAATGGAAAGATGCTGCTCGCTTGTTTTTAAGATTAACAATAATTTTATATTTATAAAATTCCTAAATTAAACTTAAAACAATATTCCTACTTTAAAGGCCACACTGTTGCTTTTTTTTTTTTAATTTTTTCCATATCCAAAATACCATGGCCGAAAAACTCATCAGGCCATAGCAATGGGAGAATATAAATTTAGCCTTTCTTAATTTTTTGACATACTAACGTTACGAGTGTCAAACTTGATATAAAAATATAATAAAAAATTTAGAGAGGCTTTAATTTGCTACAATCTGATGAGTTATTTGACCAAATTACCAAGTTATTTTGAAAACAATAGGAATATATGCGAAAACAATATACATTGCAATTTCCTGCAACATTGATTTATTAAGAAATTTTAGGACGAATGACAGTGTTATTAGTGGATAAAAAAGTAAATAAATTCATACAATTTAAATTGAAAACAAAATGGTAATTGACTACAAAGTGAAATATTATGTATTAGTTTATGTTTAGCGAACATACGAATTTTGTTTGCTTTTATGTAAACTTTATTCCAATATGACGTTTTTTTGCTGTTGAATTTAATTTGTTTTCAAAACTATAGCAATGTTTTTGAAAACATAAAAAAGACTTACATGAAACTTTATGATCTTGAGTTGTGGCTCTTTAATATTTATTGTGTGATTTGTACTTTATCAAATTTTTTATTTCGTTGAGCATTACAAAACAGTTCCCATCCCTGTTGCAAGGATAAATAATATTATTTCCTTGTTGAAAAAAGTTTATTAAAAAAGCTTTCTTAAGTACAAACCATGAGTAATTGAGAGTTTTCTTTATAAAAGCAAATAAAAGAGAAAAGCTTTTAACGGAATTCTTTTTGTTGTTTACGCAATAATTTTTACTTTGGATATGGTCAGAAAATAAATTTTAGTTGTCTTTCGACTATAAAACGCTTCGCTTGGCTTTGAGAATTTAAGAAATAAGAGAGCGGGAGTTTATGAAAAATCCAAACAAATTATTTATAAAGTGTTGCTTAAATTAAAAAAAAAAATATCTTAAAATATTAAAGCCCAAAATTTATACCAAAATACATACATATGTATTTAAAAAGAAATAGGAGCATTAACAAATCAATCTAAATTAAATTTAAAAAAAAATAAAATAAAAATCACAGTTCAAAATGTATAACAAAAATGAGTAAAATTTAAGAAAAGTTATTTTTTTATAAGAAAAATCCCTTTTAGGCACAAAACGTGAATAAATTTTTGATTAAATGTTAAGCCTTTACGTTTAACTAAAATTTTTTTAACAACAACAATAACTACAAAGCAATTATAAAAATAGTTTGGATCGTTGAAAAAGTTTCTAATACCTTTCTTTCGGTATAATGGTTTCTTAATCTTTTACGCGCGAGTGCTTGCGTGTGCGTGTTTATATATGTTTTTGCGTGTTTAAACAGAAAAAAATTATAAATGAACAAATTTATTAATGAAAAAGTCTACAATTATAATGAAAATGTATAAAGTGAGTGGTTTCATATGAATGCTTAACTGTGTCACAAGGAATTATAAAAGGAATCTATTTGAAAAATATTTAGGCCAATGTGACGTCCTTAATTAAATGGTAATTTTTTTTAATTAAAATATGTATGTACATTCTTAATTTTTGCCCTCTATTGAAAACACTTTAATTGTCCTACATAAGTATTAAAATGTTTTTTTAAGAGTTTTCTATTTTTAGAACCCTGAAAATCAACCTAATTTTTAATTAAAAAAACCTTTTGAAGCGTTATTTTTTGGGGCAGCACATGTGATTCTATTGTTGACTGTAAACAAGTTTTAAGCAGTTTTCTACAAGAAAAATTCTGATTAAGACCTTTAAGTAATCTCTGTTTATGAAATTTATAAAAAAATAATTAAAACCACCTTTTAATTAGACCTGTTTAAAAAATTAAAGCTTGTCAAAACTATAAATTTCAAAATTCTCTCTTTATGGTTTCTGCCAACAACATTTTTCTAAGGAGGCTTAAAAAAGGTTAAATAAAATTTATATTTTTCAAAAAAGTTTAAAATAAACCATTATTTTTGTTTTTTCCAAAACTTCAAAAACAAAACAAAAAATTTTCCATTATTTATTGAAATCACAGTTTAAATAACAAAGAATATTAAAAAATTTTATTTACAAATTTGTTTATTAATGTTTTGTTTATAGAAAATCTTCTTTTAAAGTTTTTCTATTTTTGGAAAATTTCTTTGAATTATTTTGGTTTAAAATCGTAAACAAGTCGCAATATTTATTATTATGTCGCTGTTGTTGTTTTTGCTTGGCATTTACAAAGCAGAGTCTGCAAACTGTAATTGGATACTTGTGGAACGAAACACGCGTTTTTTACGCCGCTTAACAATTAGTCAGCATTTGAGGCGTTTTGTTATAACACCCAAGCAATTAGTTAAATAATTTTCCGGTTTCATAACTTTAATAAAATATTAAAATCTGTTTTATATTTGCTTTGAATAATTTAAATAAATTTGGCTTTAAAGCATGAGATATAATGTGATTTAAAAAGTCAAGTTGTTTTAAATAAAAGTTGGTTAAAGAGATTTTATCCTTTTTTAACTTAAATAAATCTCCTTAATTTATTTAGTTTTTTAAACTAAATATTATTAAGATTCGTGAATCTAATTAAAATCAACACAAGAAGTCTAATTATGTCTTTAGAATAAACGCCATAACGATTTAAAATTTCCATTTATGAATTATTTACAAACACACAAACATGAACTTAACTCAATAATTTAGGAGAATGCGCAAATAAAACACTTTCATATAAGGATTTTGAGTTATTTAATTTGTTTTTAATAAATTTAAAATTTTTCATACTTTCATTCACTTGACTTTTTTTTACCAAATTGATATTTAATTTAAAAAAAATTCTAAGTTCAATTAGCTGAAAGTTAAACAAAAAGTAAAAATAAAACTGAGAAACTTTTTATTACGAAATCCTTTTATTTCAATTAAAAAAAGATAATTTTATTAAAAAGTCATAAAAAGTTATTTTTTTATCCCTTATTTAGCTGATAACAATAAAAATTTTGTTAAAGGTATATAAATACTTTACATCATTAATTAATCATTAATCAAACCAAAAGAACAATTAATTTGCAATATTTTAAAAAGTTTTGAAATGATTTTTGTTCTAGACAAAAATACCATTTAAGGCAGACTAACAGAAAATGCTATCAATCATATAAAGGGTGAAAAAAAATTTAAAAGAGATTTTTATATTTTTTTTATCGCATGCACTTGTGTATTAGAAACAATTTTTCAAAATTTTTTTGGGCGATAAGAACATCTTAAAATTTTCCTCAAAGAAATTTGTTATTTCTAAAATTTTTTAACTTGGATTTCAATCCCGCTCTATTTACAATTCCATCGTGATGAGTGTAACTATTTTACTTACATTTTTGCTTATAAATCGAACAGTTTAAAATTTTAATATACAAAAAACGCTTTAACTTCCAAGCAGCGTTGCCATATACTTAAAAAAAAACAAATTGCAAATCTTAAAAAAAACTTTCTACAATAGTGCCCAAAATTTTAAAAGAAAACACAAAAAATTTTTTCTCCTCTTGGCTTTGATTAAACAATTCTCTAGTGCCTCTGCTATTTGCTCTGAAGTGAGGGTTTTACTTTCATTTCTTAAGGTTAATATAATAAAATTTTTTATTTAGAAAAAAATTAAAGTGATTGTTCTTCCCATGATACATTAGATATTTGCCCATGATTTTAAATTTCTTCTGCATTACAAATTTAGCTTAATTGGCATAATTCAACAATAGTACAAACAACAAAGTAAGAAAATTTAAGATTGTTTTATTGCATAAGAACGTCTCTTACTATTTTTATTAAATATACCTCAAAATGGAAAACTTATTTTAAAAAAACCTTACAAAACTTGATATGTTTTTTCACTCAATAAATTTTAAATCGTTAGCTTGCAAAAAAGGAAGAATTTTTTAAATGGCAGCTTTGTTTCCAAAGAAAAAATAATTTTTAAACGTTTATTTTTATTTTTTTTTTAAATAATGACCAGCACTCAGGGGATGGCCCTTATACATGCGTTGCATTGTGTTGGCGTCAGAAAAATAGGTTATGGGAAGGAGGATAAAGGGAGTAGTGTTTGTGGACATATGATTTAAATCTCTCGATATTTACCATGACAGGAAAGACATCACAAGGAAGTTTATTCCACATACGAACTGTGCGACCGAAGAAAGAGTTCTCCCTGTAATGAGTGGTGCGGTTCACTGGCCAGTGGACTACGTATGGGTACGCACTTCTAGAAACACGTGTATTTCGCAAAAAGTTCCAGGTTTCGGAAACAAGTTCCCTGATTTCCTCAGAGCACACTCCGTTATAGTATCGATAAAACAGCGAAACACACCCCACATCACGACGGTGTCCGAGTGAATCAAGGCGACTAGATACCACAACGTCGCCGATGAGTATCTTCGCTCGATCCTGTACGTGGTCAAGTAGCCCGAAAATAGACTTCGGGGCACTAGCGCATCCATGAGAGTTGTATTCCATTTTCGGTTGGATATAGGTGGTATAAATATTGAGAAGATCAGATGGTGTAAGGTAATTCCTACACCGTTTAAGGAAACCAAGACACTTCGATGCTTCCTTCGACATAAGAAAAATGTGCTCCATCCAGCGGACATACCACCGGATTTTCAATACTTATACCATCCATTAATACAGACGAGGCAGCATCGTCCATTGTGCGTTTATGTGTCAAAAGAAAACATTGGGTTTCACGGGCATTTAAATCAACCTTATTCGCACGGCCCTAAATGGAGATTACCATCAGATCACGGTTAATTAAGACATTTATACTCTGTCTCCTAGCCCCAATCTCCAAAGAGCTAGGCCTATGATAAAACGAGTACGAATGGCATATGGTGCTGTCGTCTGCAAGGAAAAAATAAGAATCCAAGTTTGACATAGAAGGTCATTCAGAAAGAAAAGAAGTAAAGTAGGACAGAGGACGGACAACACGAATAGAGCGATCTCTGAGAAAACTCAATATAAATCAAAAAAATTTTTCACCGACACCAAAAGCAACAAGTTTAGATAGAAGCGCACAGTGCCAGACCCTATCAAACGCCTTAAAATAGTCCAGAGCCACCACTTTACTTTTGCTAAAATAATGAATTGAGGTACACCATTTTTCTGCCAGAAACGTTTATTACTAGTCGCAACTGTAGAAACATGATTTCAGTGCATAAGGACTACTAGAAGACTGTGACGGGTGTGATGTTAAAAATTTGAAATTTAGAGAATTTTGATTTGAATATTGTGTCAGATGAAGATTGTGATTTAAAGCGTTTTTATGGAATTTGATTCTTAATTTTTATAAAAAAGTATTTTGTCGTAAGAAAAAAAATTTAATAAAAATGTAAAAGCTGTGATATTTTCTAATTAAAATGCTAAAAAGAGGAGCCAATTATTTAGTCAAATGAAAAAAAATTGAAGAAAACCCAACTTGTTTATATTTCAATAGTTTTTGTTATCCTTTCGACGTAAATTCATCGGTTTTTTTTCTAAATGAAGGAATCTATTTTTCCCCATTTCGGGATATTTAACGTGGAATTTATCATAATTGGCAAGAACATTATATACTTATATAGATGTTTTTACCCAATGAAACCATCATGCCGAAAGACTCAAAATCAATTCTTGAGTCGATTAAAGCATGTCTGCAGGTCCGTCTGGCTGAAAATACATGTCTTCCGGTGAACAAAGTACAGGTTGTGTATTAAGGGTATTCTAATAAAAAATTTAAAGATGAGTGTTTTTTTGTATAAGTTAAGGTTATTTAAACTTTTCCCATACTCAGAAAGTTAATTTCCTGACTGTCCTAGTCAGTTTTAATGCGTTTTCGAAACCCGCTACAGTTTCTCGTCACCACTTTTTTTACTTGAGTGCTTGTAGAAAATACCATCCCAAAGCTAATTAAAATTTTATATATTAAAGAATTTTTTTTTCTTATAATAATTTATATATACTAAATATTAATTAAAATCAGATTAAACTTAAGGGTGCCTTAAATTTTCCATTCAATGGCAACACTACTTCTTTTTTATTTGTTCTTAAGGATGGATTCCTTATTTATTTTTCTTTTCGATTTTTTAATTCATTTTTTTAAGACTTTTTACAAAATAAGGGACTTTTTACATTTTTTGATTTGATTATTTTTATAAATTTTATTTAATATTGAGTTCAAGAAGTACAAACATTTACCCATTTGTGCTCCCCACTGTTTATAGTGTTTTTCGTTTATAAAAGTTCATGTAATAAAATATAAAATGTATTATTTTAGGACCAATAACAATAATTAAACAATATAAAATTTTTCTTTTAAGGATATCGATTTAAATTTAAAAGTTAATCTTTTTTTAAATTTACGTTCAACTTTAATAAAATTTCTAGTTATTTTCAAGTCCGAGTCAAATTATTTTGAGTTTTTTAATGACGGTAGCCATAATAATCATTAAAATAACAAAACGTTTTATTTGAAATACTTAAACTTTAAATGGTGCCTTGTAAATCCTGCAACATCTCTCAGGGAAAATGTTTTTCAGAATAAAGCATTTACGTTCGTTTAATTTTTTTCTAGAAAAATATATTTAATAGTGCTTTTGTCAGCTTTTTTTTCTTCCTAAACTATGTACTTAGTGGACGTCTTTGGCAAGAATTATTTTTTCAGTCTTTCTTTACTTTTGCATTCGTATGCCTTTAAGCATCAAAAAAAGATATTTCAAACATTTAAAGATTGAGATGTTCTTATGTTGTTATTCAGATGGTTATTAACATTAAAATTTACATTTTACTGTTGGTTTTATTTTCTTTTTAGTTATTTCTCATGGGAAATATATATATTAGAAACTACTGCATTATTGAATCGCATTAATGAATAATATTTTTTTTAGTTTGTTTTATACTTTAATGGCTTCAAATGGGATACTTTTAAGGTGTAAATAGGCATATTCACGGTAAAAATTTTATCTTGAAATTACTTAAGCCGCAACTTTATTTTAAATAGAAGCTTGAAATTAACTTTAATTAAATTAACAAAAATAAAAAGTTTGTAGAAATATCGATGCAATTACATATTTAAACGTTTTGTAGTTTTTAATTAGTTTCACTCATTCATTGCCTTTTGTTAAAAAAAGTTAAGGTACTGCACAATCTTCTCTAAGAAAAGTTACACCAAATACATTTGAGTAAAAAAAAACAAAGAAAATTAGAAAATAGAAAAGCGAATGAAACAGATCTGCAACAAGAAATGTAGTTCAACATAGTTTATAATTAAAGGTGTATGTGTTAAGTTATGGCGATGCTTATGATATAATTTATGTTATCCTTTAATCTATAGTCCGTGTGCATAAATAATTATTACTTTTAAATAATATTAAAAAAAATAATAAAAATCTTGTTTTTAATGCTAAAAATATTTTTTGCTTAGAAACTTCAAAATTTTTTTAAACTAAAGTAAACTAAAGCAGGTCTAGGATTTGCTGTTACACACTTCTTGATCTTAAGCACACACACACATACCCACACAATATCTGGTTTAGGCGGCAAGTAGAACAACTACAATACTTGACATGGTTTCATATTTCATTTCACATTTCAATACAGCAACGTTAGCAAACTGCTGACACTACAGCAAATACCTGTGCTATCACTATATAAAATAGAGCTACATTGCTTTGGAAATATAAGTGTTCTCTAAGCATTCGTGTATGTGTATGTGTGCCTTACACCAGTGGGTAAAATATAAGCGGGTTTTTAATTTTAATTTTTAAAATACATTTTTTGTAAAACAAAAATTCCTTTTTCGGTAACAAAATTATAGAAAAAAGTTTTTGCCCTTCCTTGCCCCTTTAAACTTTAAAAACTTATGAACGACGAGTTTACTCATAGTATCTTGGCACTTTAGTTGTCTCAGCCCTTGAGTTGATATATAAGACGGAAGCTGTGATATCACCAACAGGTCACTTTTGATTAAAGACTAGAAAATGGGGGCTTAACTAGGCGAATCTTTAGTGGGGGAACAGGAGTAACTTTAGGGTAGGGGGCAATGAAAACATCAGACACTTCGTTGCTCCTAAATCTGGGGAAGTTGAGTCTGAGGAATACGCTTGAGGTTTTTATCTAAAGATTTCCCTCAAAAAGCTAGAGCAAACAAAAAAAAATTGTGGTACTCCGGACTATTATCAGATATGTGAGGCTATTTTCATCATCAACTGGCTGAGATGACAGCACAATAAATTAAAGTAATGTTTCGAGGTGCAAGGTGAAAAACATCATTCAGGTTATTATGTATATTAATGGGTTCAAGGTTGTTGTTGTTTTTTTTCTTGGACTTAGATATTTTTTCTTCATGTTACTCTTACAACTTCTTCAAGTTTTTACCATAACAGTAAAAAGGACTTAACTGCGTTGTTCAAATATTCGTTTGTATTATAATTCAGTCAGACAAACTTTCTTTCATAAACCTTTAAAAAATTAGAAAATTGTTTTTGATACAGTATCTGGTGGGAGATTTATATTTTTAAACTCAAATAAAAAACATATTGATTAATTCAAAGTTTTATTAAAGAGCACTGAGGGATAGAATGGAAATGCGGATTTTATTTTTTAAAAGAGTTTGTTGTCCAGTTGTCTTCCGTCGAGTTGAACACACTGTTCAAAACGAAGCCTTGTGTACTGCGCCACATGCTGCAGTGAACTTGGTTTAATCGAGCTGATTTCCTGACGAATATTTTCCTTTAAAGGCAGCCCCATAAAAAAATCCGTGGGCGTTAGATCGGGCGACCTCAGTGGCCATTAGATGTCCCAAAAGCGACTGACTAGTTTATGGGGAAATTATCCCAGTGTGTGTGCAGTTGCCCTCTCTTGTTAAAACCACGTGTGTGTAGATTACGATAAATAAGCTCACAGGCTTGGCAAAAAAATTCCGTAATCATGCGTCGCTAATTTTTACCGTTGACATTCGTCTTCTGGCCTCGAGAATTTTCGAATAAAAAATGGTCCAATTATCTCATGCGTAGATAAGGCACACCAAACAGTTACACTGGAGCAATGCAATGGTTTGATGTTTCAATCATGGGTTGCGGGTTCTTAGAGATCAGCAATGAAAGTTTTGCTTGCTGTCCTAGTCGTTTAAGTGAATAAGAGCCTCGTCGCTCAAAAATGGGGCTTACAGTGCGAAAATACTTCAACATCGTTGCACTAAAGTTCTTGCATAAATCAAAATCACTTTCTTTAAGTTCTTAAACGTTTTAAAAGAATGAAAATTCAGTTCCTTTTTTAAAATTTCATGAATAATTGCTCTTGGAAGTTCCAGTGAGGCTGCTCTATTTCGTACTGAAACCGCGGATTTTTACGTAAACTGCTTTTAACCAGTTTGATGTTTTCGGGAGTCCTTGAAGATCGACTGGGCTCTGATCATGAGACATTCATAGCTGTAGCGGTGGCGCAGAATCTCTGCACCCACGTAAGAATTAAACTTACGCTCAATCCATCACGTATTTGCCAAATACTGAACTTTGAACAAAATTGTCGACGAGCAATTACGTAAGAATCATTACTCTTACTCACAGCAAACGCGCGATTCTTACTTGACCACTGCGACATCGTCCAAAAAATCGATTATTGCAACAGCGCCACCCTCCCTCCGCTAGTTTATTACTTTTTAAAAATATAATTTTTTTACCAGACATCCGTTATTTGGTTGGGCAAGCTTTTTTTAAAGGAGTTTTAAGCAGAAAGCAAAACAATTTTTTTGTATCAGCTGTTCTAATATAAAATTTTTGACTATTTTTGATATTAATTTCAAAACAACTTCATATATTGAAAAAGAAAATTTAAATAATAATAACTTTTAGAAACAAACTTATAAAAATAACTTTAAAACTGTAGTTTGCTAAAGTTTGATACACAAAATGAACTCTGACTTCCTTTCCTAATTGGGAAATAAATATTGTTTTTGATTCCTTTTTTTTATTTATGTCAAATATTTTATTTAAGCTTATGGGCAACATTTAACAAATAATTTCAAAACAAATTCTGGTTAAGTGGTAGCATCGAAAAAAATTTAGTAAATACTTGCTGTAAAAAATATTTGGAGAAACTTATTACTAGTTTTTTTACAATAGAAAATATATATTTTATTCTTTTAATAAAGTACCCTAAAAAACTTTTTTTGTATATAAATTTTATTCAATAAATTTTCTAAAGTTTTTACCATAACTATGTTTAATATTATTGCTGCTCTTGTCTGCCACTCACCACTGCGTTGTGAAGTTTAGATACTTAAACCTGGTATCTGGAAATATAAGAAAAATAAACTTTTTCTTTAATTTTCTTTTCTTTAATAGTTTCTTACAGTTCATATAGTTTATTTCTTAAAATATATTTTTAGTTATGGATGCTTTACTTAGTGCAGTTAGAAAAACGTTTAAGTTGTTGCAGAATTTGCGTTTTTATTTGTTTTGTTCTTTGTTGTAGTTTTTGTTTTATAGTTGTTGCTGTCACTGTTGCTTTATACTTAAGTTTTGACTGATGAAATAAGTTGTTGTTAAACATAAAAAATGACAGTTATTGGGCTTCAAGCGAAATGTGTCCTTCACTGTATATCACTTGTTTTCGAAGCAAAATAATTTAGATAAACAACGAAAAGAAGAAACACTTTATTGTGGAAACTCGTTGTTGTTGTATTAGTTGTAAGTTTATAAAAATGGGGGTTGAACTAAAAACTTAATTTTTATTGCTTCAAAACACTTTCAATTATTTTCAACAATTTTTCATTTAACCTTGTTGTTTAAAGTTCGTAAAGTGCTTAAGGGCTTAAAAACCTTTTAAGAGTATTTTCTCCCCATACTTTACTAAAATTGTTTTAACAATTTTTTTTATTTTTGAAAATTTTGGTTTAAATATTCTATTAAACTATTAAATTAAAACTAATTGAACTTTTAAGAACTTTTGTTTGAAGGTTAAATAGAAAAAACAGCGCTGCAACTGTTGTAAAATGTTATAAAATAAAAAAATGAAACAAAAAAAGTTGAATATTTTAATATTTATTTTCACAAGAATCTATACTTTCGTATATTAGTTAGACTTGAGATATTAATTTTTTGTATTTATCTAATCTGTGGGAAAAATTTATGTAACAAAAATGATAAAAAAAAAACTAAAATCAAAACAATTTTTTAAAGAAGGTAATATTTTAAATTTAAACTTAAAAAAATCTTTATCAGTTTAAGTTAAATGAGAAAAAAAAATTGGGTCATAGATCTTGTAAATAAATAAACCTTGGTCTATTATATTAATACTTAAAAACGAAATGAATCAGTGAGTATTATTCCATACGAAATTGAACTGTTCATTTAAAGTATTCAAACGATTGGTATATGCGAAAATAAGAGAATACTTGCACACTTACCGAAAAACTTATCTAGAGTTAGTAGTTCTGAGCATAGCGGTATCCCCCTCCAGCCAGCAAAATTGACCGATGCCTGTTAAATGTGTTACAAAAACGTTGGCTAAAAGTTTTCAGACCTCGAAATATACAAAATATTTTCCTAGAAATCTATCAGATTAACGTGCATGTTTAAACATGTACTCAAGAATTATCACTCTAATTATTTAATATTCAACAAAAACAAAAAACTATTGCTTTTGCAATGTGGGGCCTTCAAATAAATATTATCGTTTTAAAGGTTTAGTTGTACAGAATAAGGCTCTATTTGTATATATTTAAATTGTCAAAAAAAAACCCAAAAAAAAAAACACTATAGAAATAAATACTTTAACAACTTAACATTCGAATGACCAAAAATCTATTACATACAAATATTATCACTTAAATAAATTGTTGCTTTAACACTTTTGAAATGTAAGACAAAAATCTAAACCATGTCTCAAGGGTAGCAAATACCATTAAGCCTACATAGTTTTTATATTGTCATCGCTTAAATTTTAATCATAAGTATTTTGTATTCCCTTGTGTCAATTCAAAAATGACAGCTTTAAAAATAATACAATATACAATTGCGAATAGCAGGTAGTTAACACAAAAACTATTAAAATTATTTTGTTTTACAATGTGAAAATTAATTTAAATTGAAAAAGTTAAAAGCACTTTTTGTGTGCTTGTATTTAATAAAACAAATTTGTAAATATGTTTAAACAAACATTTTATTGTGTCAAATAAAACATATTAGAAGTGTTGGAGGCGTATGAGTAATTAATTGTTTATATATTGTTTGCAAACAAAATAATATTAATTATACGCCACTGTGACCAAGTTTTATAGACATAATTGACATATTTCTTTTTTTTTCGTAAATAAAATACAGCTTACAATATTTTATTTAGATGTATTTATCCTCATGCTAAGCTATTTATATTAAGAGTATTAAGAGTGTAACAGACACATGAATACGAGATAAGTTTATAAATATTTTATTGATGCTTTGGCAGGATTAAACATTTGCTGTTAATAGAAAAACTAAATATTTTTGTAATATAATTCTTTGATGAATTTTTGTGACAACTTGAGACAACTCTAAGCTTCAATCAACGAAATTCCTATCAAACAATCAAAAAAGGTTGGTTTTAAGCATAAATAGATGAACAGATTAATATATTTACTATATGAAAATAATTGTAAGGGGAATTGGCAAACTTAAAGATATTTCGGGGAAGATAATAAATAATTATTTAGATACCAAAGATTCGAAAATATAAATACAAGAAAATTTTTCTAAACAGGTTTTTTAAAACAATTATTGTATTGCATTATCTTTAAACTTAAGTAGCCTCATGTGCTGTTTATAGAACACCAAAGGCAAAACTTCTTGAACGTTTTGTTTTTGTTACAATAACAAAATACACACAAAATATCTTAAACATTTTGCCTTTTGTGTTATAAAAAAACACATAGCAACTTACATTGTGCGTCGCTAATATAAACAGGGATCATATTGTTGATTCTGAGATTATGAGCTAAGTCCGACGTTATTTTCGGCGTTGAAGTTTTTTTTCATGGGTTACTGAATTTACTTAAATTATAGCTACTTAATTATCATAAAAGCTCATAAATTTTTAAAAGCTTTTATTTAGTTTCACCTGCTTTGTTGTCTGTGATCAAATTTTGCAAGTTGAATTTCATCCACTTTTTGGTTTCCGATTTATTTGAAACTTTGCACACACATAAGGTTTTCGTGGCAATACAACTTAACAAAAGTGTTTCGCTTAAAAAAATCAAATCTTAATAAAACTGGTTCTACCAGACAGAACTTTATAAAATTTTAAAGGGTACATTAAAACTGCTAAAAAAATTTCAAAGGGCAAAAAAGTGGGCGGTGCCACATTTACAAACAAACACATTTTAATAAAGCTGGTTCTACTAGGCCAAGGGTACACTAATACCCCTACATAAAGGAAATTAAAGGAAAAAAAACTTAAAAAAAACAAGCTTTCTTTTGTTAATAAAATGACCATAAAATTTCAAAATAAAAATTAAATATAAATGAAAATAAACACTTTTTAAGTTAATTGTAACCTTTGATGATAATTAAGCATCTTCGTTTAAGACAAAATAACTCCATATCGCACGTAATTTTATAGTTTTAATATTAGAACTTAATACTTTAATGAATTAATCATCTCAATTTTATCATAGTCCCAATTTTATAAATGAAAACGTAGATAGCA
Organism: Melanophora roralis; assembly: GCA_963583895.1. Classification (NCBI taxonomy): domain Eukaryota; kingdom Metazoa; phylum Arthropoda; class Insecta; order Diptera; family Rhinophoridae; genus Melanophora; species Melanophora roralis. The sequence continues at coordinate 5,384,549 of OY757190.1, forward strand.
AGAGAACATATGTACATATATACATCTATTTAAGGATTATACCATATTTTTTTTTTTTTTTTTTTTTTTTTATTTATTTATTCATTCATTCAATAAAACTTAGCCATAGCCATAATCATATTTATTATATATTTTCAAGATTTGATAATATTGTTGTATCAAAAGAAAGAATAAACCTGATGCTCTTCATTATACCACTGAAATGTAATATAAACACTTTAAAAAGCAAAATGCTGTGTTGGTTGAGTGGATATAATGTACGACTTGCAACCATAAGGTCCCAGGTTTGAGTCGATTTAAGAATGGTACCGTGCACTAAGAGCTGTTTTATTTGTAAATTATTTAATAAATAATCTAAAAATTAAAATACGAATATATATAATAAAAAATTAGATTAAATAATTAATATGTTTTTTTAAATTTATTAAAATTTAAATAATAATTTTGATTAAAGTTGATTAATATATTTGTTACATTTTATTTACATATTCTTTATTGATACTATAAATTTTTCTGCAGGCTGAGAATCAACTTTTTTTCAACAATTTAATTGAGGCTACAAACTTCTTGATTGAAATCAATTTTATATTTTTTCGTGTACAGCAAACCCTTTAAATAAAAACATCTTTTTGGCAAGGCCCTTCTGAAAATGGGGTTTCAAAACAATTCTCTTAAAGGGGTAAAAAAATTTTGCATAAAAGCTTTCCAATTATGTAATGTATAGCTATCATTTTAAAATTAAAAATTTTATTCAGGAGTTTTGCAAAGTTTTGTATTTATAAAACGTAAAAACTCTAAATATTTTTGCCAAATATTTTTTATTAAACCTTTACCTTATACAACAAAAAAATAAAACAAAATGCGACGCCCACACTTGCTTAAGCTTTTATTTTTCATTTACATATCGCAAGCTGAACCATTAAGCGCCTCAATAAGAAATAAATATTTTTTATGACGGAGATTTTTTATTTTCAATATCATAGTTAACCAAATTAAGCTCATTAGTAAAAAAACTTTTCTTCGACTAAGGTTAATAAATGCCTTCGCAAAAGATTAATTTTGGCTAAGAAATTATGGAAATAAAAAAAAATAATATTAATAAATTTTGGGTTTGAAATGTTCAGAGTTCAGTATGCGATAAATAGATGATGTAACACATAAATTGTAACAGTTGCTTAACTAAAATATAAAAAGAAAATTTTTAAGGAATAATGTAAAAAAGTTACTTTTAAGCTTAAACACACAAAAGCATATTCAAAAATTTGCATAAGATTATATTTACTTCATATATCCCAATGTCTATTATATTGGTTTTAATGAGCTTTTAATTTTTTTTTTTGATATTGACCCACAAGCGTACCTACCCTGACTGCAAAATAAATATTTAACTGATTTCTAAATATATTATTTTATACCATAAACGTTTAATGAATTATATAATTAGCTCTGAGTTGTTGTTTTATTATTTTAAAAAATTACTGAAAGGCAAAACTGTTTTATTTTTTAATATTAAAAATTTTAATAAAAAGGAAGCATTTTTGCGCTTTTATAACTACTTCTTATATTTATTTTTTATAAATTCTTTTAATTTCTCTTAGGACCATGGATCCCCGTAAATTGATTTCAATAGTTTTAATTAAAATAGCAAAGTCTGACCTTGTTTCGCCCAGATATAGACAAGAAAATCGGGTTTTTATTTGACATTTTTTGTTTATTATATTCGCGAAAGCTTTTGAACTTGAATATTATACTAATAAAAAAAAATTTTTTTATTTGTTTAATTATTTCACTTTATAATATTGTACTCGCCAAGGCAAATTCATTGATCAGGTTGAGATGACAGCATAGCTTTTTTTTTTTGCATAAAAGGAGGCTGGGTTGGCAGAGTTGTTTATCTTTAAAAAACTTTTGAATGCTGTAGAATCCCCACGACTTTAATTTACTACTTCGTAAGCACAGGCTTAAACATTAACAAAAAACTATTAAATTCAAGAAAGTACTGTGAGATTTTTTTCATATTTTCTATACAAACTTAATATAGCATTTCTAGTTCATTAATTTTTAAAATATTGAATAATGTACCAAAAATAAAAAAAGATCCTTTTTTACCTTAATTTAATGTCACTTATTTTTATTACCATTATCCCACAAATGTTTAATAAAGGAAACAAATGTGAGGGAAGTAATTCTTGTTCATTTAGTTGACTTTTAGTTCTTATCAAACTGTTTTATATTTCTATAGCCTTTATCTCGAAAAATGTAGAACATTTTTTTAAAACTACAAAATATTATATTTTTATTCCACCACATACCTGATTGGGGTATTAATCATTTGTGTAGATGTTTGTAATTCTCAAAAATAATGGTCTAAGACCCACCTTTAATTATACCATTTCCATCCATCCGGTTGAGTGACCATGTACTCTTGTGATTAAAGTACAGTTCGAAATTTTGAAGATATTTTAGTGAAATTTGTCACAGATTGGTTTTTTGACACTAGCTTAAGGTCTATTATTTGCCGAAGCATTTGTTGATATAAGCCCCGTACAAATATTTTCCCGGAATTAGAACTGACTTGAATGTCAGTCTATTTTGGCAAAATTTTTACATGTGCATCTATTCCGCTAAATAGTGTACTTAATAAAAATGTGATCTGTAAATTTTCCGATATAGCCCCCAAACAAATGTCCTCCCTGAATAGACATTTTTGGATTTAGCTGACTTGAATACTACACAATTTCGAAAGATTTTGTAAATAGGTCTTATTTGAAGTAACAAGCCAGTATACCAAACGAAAGTACAAATATATATTATTTTATCAAAGAGCCCCAAGTAAATATGGTGTAGGGTACCAATGTACAAAAGTACTAAAAAGTATTTATATATCATCGAGATTTTAATACCGTTTCTATCTTAATGTGTTGTACAAAAATACCAAAAAAGGTCCAGAAACATAGTTTTTACCATTTTTGAAACGACTTTTTATTCTCTAGGCTCAACATTTGAAAAAAGTACCAAAAAATATCCATATTTCTTTTAAATTTGTCGAGCGTAATTTACATTAAACTTCTGTTTGTATTTTTCGAGATGTTATAGAATGGAGCCAGGCAATATTAAAAAAATTTTGTAATACCCTGTTTTACCCCTGAGGGCCCTTAATTTCAAAAAAGGGGCAGACACAGTTTTGTTTACAAAATACGGATGACGATGTTTTTTAACTTTGTTTCTATGATCAGTATTTTAGGAGATATTTACATACCGATTTTTCTCTTTTGGCACACTTATCAAGAAATATAACCGCAGCTCAAATTTGAGGTCTGTTGTTTTACGCGTTTGGGCTGTATGATTAAGTCAGCTAGTCAGTCACTTAAGCTGTTCATTTGTATACATGTACGTAGAGAGTTGAAAACTACACTTCTTTCTTGGAATATATTTAATTTGTGGTATATTTTTGGCAAAAAGCATAAACAATATTTTATTTTTTGCCTAAAAGTTGGAATAAGTAATAAAAGAAATGACCTCTTTGTTCCCAGATGTTTATAATTTTGATCATTTAATTTTTCTTAAGCCAAAACTAGCCCTACTTAACAAACTACCACAAAAGGAAATATTATTTATATATAAATAATTTATTTTGTCATGTTGCAAAAGTTTAAATCTGATTTAATTTAAATACCTGGTGCTTGCAGGGTAAAAACATGTGAAGAGAAAACGCAGGTTCAAATGAATAAAACATATATAACAATATAAGGTTAAATACAACAAAAGCCATATTATTAGTGAATAAAACTGGAGTAAAGTAAAATAAAATTATGCAAATCAAGCTAAAGAAAAAAGGAAAATATATTTTCTTTCACCATTAAATAAAACCTAAATACGCATTAAATGAAAACGTAAAAAAACACTTGCAAATTTAAAGCAGTGGCAGATATAAATAAATACGTGCTTAGAAAAATTATATTTATGTGTTTACACATATGGCTTTCCTTGCACTGTGATGATGCCCAGAAGGCTTATAGAAGACTTAAGTATGAAACACTTTAAAATTTATATAAATTACTGCATCACATAAGTAATAACCATAATTTTCTTTTAAAACGTCCATAAAAGCCCAATAAAAAATTTTCTTTAGAAATTTTTTGAAAAAGGTTTAAGTGAAATGAATAAATAATGCCAAACCCTTCTATAAATTAGATTCGTCTCAAGTCAAAGCTGCGGCTAAATATCGGGTTTTAATTTAGTGCTTTGTTACTCTGGTTTTTGAATCACTTCAATATTTTTCAGTTTTTCTTATCATTAATAATTTATATATGTATTTACATATTGACAACAATAAAAATGATTTTCTCCTCCACTTAATCTTTGTTTTAAGGGATTTCTTTTTCGTTATTTTTTTGGTTCTTCGTTTTCGGTTTTACACAATTAAAGACATATGAACGGTTACATGCAGTGATGCTATATAAGAGTGCATTTTTCATGATTAATATATAAGGCCGAATTAACATATTGTTATTATATAGTGTAAGAAATTTTCAATAAGTTTTTTGTTTGTTTATTTATTTATTTTGTCTAATATAAGGAATTACCATAAAGAACAAAGTCTGCATTCATTTTGTATTTACTTTTAATAGAATATTGAGGGAAAAACAAACAAACCATAGTAAAATTTTGAAGCAAAAACAAAAAAAAAAAAACAAACAAACCATGAGCAAATAAAAAATGAAAACAAAATTATGCTTAAACTAACATCAAGTTTAATAAAATTTTAAGTCAAAGTCGAGGAGAACAAAAGCAAAAACACACAGCGAATTTTTGAGTGCGTGTGAATGTGAATTTTGTTGTAGTATATAGGTTATCATGTACATCAAAAAAAAAAAAAATCCTGAATATCTGTTTTAAAAAAGTCATTTAAAGAAAGGAAAACCTAACTGCTTAAAAGTTTTTTGCTAAACAGTTAATCAGTGATAGAAAATTTTTTGTTTTCAGAAGATTTTTTTATTAAGCAGAGGAATTGTAAGGAGACGTGAAATAACTTTAAAGTTAATTTTAAATGTTTGTACAATGAATAGTCTTTTCTTCACCTAGAGCGATATGAAGCGATTCGGTGACTTTGAATTGTTGTCTTTACGAAACTTAAATATTAATTTGGCAGTGATACCTTTGTTTCCTAAAATTTATTGCCCCTTCGTTTTAAGGATTAACAAAAAAATTTTTTTTTACAAAGTTTCTAACTTAAACTAATTTACTTATTTTCTCTAGTTTTTTAACTTTTTTTATATCATTTAATAATTTTCAAGCTTTAGGTGTTATAAATATATTTATTCATTAAAAATTTTTTTATTTTATTCAATATTTCAACACTCCCTTGTGTGACATCAACAGGAAGTTTTCATTAAGTTTTAGTAATCATTATTTTGTTTTTACAATCATCTGTTTTGATGAATAATTTTCAAATTAAAATAATTATATTTATTACTTTTATAATCATAAATTTTAATATATTTTTGTGATTGAAAATTTTACCAAATTGTACTAAACCTATTACAATATTCATATACGTAAAGGCCGCACTACTCTTGTTGTTGTTTTATTTGTTTCTTACTTTTAAAACTTCAAACAGTATATATTTTAGAATATTTTTTTCAAAAATAAATGTGTATAACATTATGGATATCAGATGAAAGGAAACAACCCATAGAAATGAAAAAAAAAATTGTTCTGATCTCTCCGAATAAAAAAAAATGTAAAAAATGTCCTTTGAAAAATTCGTCCTTCCATATCCCTAAAAGTCTTTAGCATAGTTTTCAAAAAAATAAGAATATGATATTCGCCCAGTTATTTTTTGGTCATCTGTCAAAAGTTATAGGATTGTTTAGAGTGACCAAAGAAATTTTGTTCCAATAAATAAATCACGTGTTCAGTACTTTAGAAGAACAATTTTGTCCACAGCGAAAATTCTTTATAACAAATATACTCATACTAGATTTACATTTCATGAAATTTTATCCATTTAATTTTGTGCTTCTAGAAAACGTGTGTAGAAAAGTAGGCTCTTTTTCGCCTTTTTTGTCTACAAGAAAAAGTTTCATGGAAGTAATTTCAGGAAAAATTCCATCGTTTAAGTATGGAGTTACAAAATTATGGGAAATAAGATAAGTTTGAAATTTGATATAATTTAAATGGTTAAAAGTTAAAACAGCTTAAGAAAAGTGTATTTTTTTGCCTTGTCGATTAGGGGTTTCCCTTGAAGGGATCCTTAACGTGATTAAGCCGTGCTCGTCGCTAAAATATTCAAAATTATCGTGCCGAAAAAATCTTGGGATAAATTACAGTATAACAGTGGGCAAAAAAGTGATTTAAATTTAATAAAATTAAAATAAAAAAAAATACCGATTCATTACAAATTCAATACAATTTTTTTTTATTAATGTTAGTTAATACAATACGGTGACCTAACTAACGATTATCTAATTATTAACTACTAGCAAACCCGGTGTGCTCCGCTACACTCCATTAGAAAAAATAATGGTAGGTAGGGATGGAATGGAAGGGATATAAAAAAATAACAAATTTCTTTTAACATTTTTGTACATATGTTTAACAAAAACTACATTTATTGTTTTTTTTTTAACTGATATCCTTTTTTATTGTATATAAGCAAAAGCATTCACATACAGCGTGTGTGTGTGTGTATGTTTGTAAATTGCTCTTTTGCTTGGTTTTTATCCAATTTTAAGCTCCATTTAGTAGTACTTAGGCTATTGCACAAAATTTTGAGACTAAATGTACCACCCTCTGTTAAAAAAATAATAATTTTGTATGGGAGGTGCCTCCTCCCCTGCTACAATCATAGAAATATTTGACTTGAATAGAAAAATGTTTAATTAAATAACTTTTACAAAATTTTAAGCAGATAGCGATCATAGTTCTCGACATATACCATCAGGTCCATTTAATTTGTATGGGAGGTACTACGCCAACTTAAGTTAAAAAAATAAACTATAGCCTATGTCCGTTCAGGAAGCAAAAAAATAACATTTGTGAAAAAATCATCCAAATCGGTTGGGTAGTTCCGGAGAAAAATCAAGACATACAAAAAAACTTTTCCTCTTTATTATTAGTATAGATAATAAAATAAATAAAATTTTTTTGATTTTAAAAAAACAAGATCCATAATCACAAACTTGTATGTATGCAGTTTAAAAGCCATAAATATGTTTGAACATCTTTTTAAACGCGTTTCTGTCTATATAATTTGCTAAAAATTTTTTTTAAATGACTTGAAGTCCACATTTTCCTTGAAATCTCGGTTGCAAAAATTTTCATTTTTAAAAGCCACATATTTCTACTGCAATATTTTGACCGCATTAAGATTTAACCACATTTTCATACAAATTAATTTTATCTACCTTTTAGTTAAAATGATAAGCAGATATTTTTTTATGATTATAAATAGTAATGATAACCAAGTGTTGCTTTTGACGTTAATGGTAAATAATTTTTGAATAGATAACCTACAGAGAGTGGTAATATTTGAAATACAATAGAAATCAGTAGCCGCATTAAAACGCAAAATATTACAAAAGGTACAAACTGGCAAATAAAAAAACACAAACAACAACAATTATTGACAATTGTAAATAAAACCATTATTTTTCACATATAAGTAAAACGATATAATCATGACACATATTTGATATTTAATTTATGATGATATTTTAACGAATCTAATAAAAAAACAATAAAATCATTCTTTTTTTTTAAGTTATAAGTATCTGCGTGTATGAATTTGTTTCTTTATTTTTACGGGCTTTTAACGAAATAAATTGTAGATAATTTTGTTGTACTTGTCAATAAATAACATAACATTTACATATCGATGGCTTAATAAAGAAAGGGCATAACTCGCTTTATTTTAAATGGCGTTTTGTGTTTTCTGAAACACAAATGTCAAGTTTATCACAATTTTTTTTGTTGAAAATAAAATTTTTTGTCACTTTGTATTAAAAGTTTCATTTACTTTTTTATATACAAAATTTAAAAAAAGATTTCTTGTGCCTCTGTTAAGTAACAAAAAAATGAGTTAAGCCATTTCTATATAAAGCCATCGACAAACAAACTTATGCATAGAAAACCTGCTAAAGAGTTTTATATTTTTATTGTCGGCAACGAAATTGAAAACAATTCGTCTGTTTATTAAGATGATGATTTATTATCCAGTTGCCATAAAATAATGCAAATAAAAAAATAAAATAAATAATAAGAAAACTGTGTTAAATGACCAGAATTTAACAGAAATTAATTTGCAATAAAGTTCAAAGTAATAAAACTGTGTCTCATTAAAAAATTGTAACAGAAAAGTGGAAATTAAATATTGATTGATAAAAACAGTTAAATTGCGTTTTGTTAAGCTTCTTTTAATTAAATATATTTTCTTAACCAACCATTTGGGGGAAATCTATACCTATAAGCTTTTAAAGTGCTCCTCAGCAGTTTTTATTTTATGTTTTATCAAAGTAATGATATTTTGTTATGGAAAAATATTTAGTTTATAGCACTTATAGTGGTTTTTGTTCACTTTCTTTGTTTGAAAATTTTTAAAAACAGTGGTACTGTTTTATTAAAACATACTTCTAATTTTTAAATGCTGAATTTGTATTTGAGTAATAAACAAATTTCAATTTTAAAATATTTTCAAGTTGATTTTAATTAGTTGTGAAGGGTTATTTTTTATTCGCTTAAGAACTACCGATAGTTATGTTTCGACGAGCCAGAATGAATTATGTTTTTCATGATAACAACGATAATAAATTGCAGAAGCCTACTTTGGTTCTAATAAATCTGCTTGCAAAATTCTGGAGCACTTTGTCAACATAAGAATTAACAGAAACTGCAAAGTGAGCTTATAGTTCGTGCAGTTATTAAGAGTGTTGGAACGAAAACAAACTTTAAGCCAAATGACAGGTACACCGTATTTTAAAGACTTTTATCGATTAATTGCAAAATTAATATGTAGATACTTTTTTTAAGCTCCCACGCACCTTAAAAACGTCATATACAAGTCCTAGTTGGGCCTATGATACATATGCACTGAACGTATGATTAATATTTTTCAAATTAAGTATTAATCATACGCCATGTTAATGTAACTGATTTTTATGTTAAAAACATCCTAAACTGCTGGCAATATTACACTTTTTATGTTTTTTGTAAAGCAAAAAATAGTAATCTTTTTCTTTTATAGCTTTAAAGGGCCAATACACAAGGCAAGCTTTAGTACACAATTATGTGATTGAACTGTATTATTGACAATTGGTGGACCTCTTGAGAGATTGAACTGAGTAAAATCAAAATTATTTTATATTTTTACTGGTGGCTTAAAGTTTTTTTGTGGCTTGTAATAAAATTAGCTCAGTTTTTGATGAAGTTTTAGGACAGTAAACATCTTTAAGGGTGATGTAGTTTTAAATGCGAGTTACGAGCACTAGTTTTTAAAAAAAATTTTTGTTTTTTTATTAAAAAATTAATCTTGTAAGTAAAAAAAATTTTAAAGAAAATAATTAAGAAAAACTGTCAGAAATACATACCTTAATATTGAGAAATGTAGCACTTTAAAACTATTTGATTTTTAATATTAATTAGAAATATTTAATAACATTCCACACATTTCTTTATTGAATACTGATTATGAGCCTTTATAAAAACAAAACGCCTTTTAATTGCAAATAAATTGCATTTGGTTATTTTGACACTAACTCTTAGAGGTAAACTGTGACAACATTCCGTCTTTTAACACCTCTATTTGATAAAATTATTTTTTAAAGTGATAATTGCACGTAAATGCTTGTGAAGTATATGATTAAAGTTAAACTTATTAAAAAATATGATTGATTTAAGGAGCTTGTTTGGTATATTTTGGGCTTTAAAACCGCCCTTTAATTAATACGATTGACCTAAAATAACTTTTTGTCTGAGTGTCTATAAAAGTTCAAAGTTTAGGTCGCAATTTTGAAAATGGCTGTCAAGAAAAATGTTTTTTTTTGCAATAAATTATGAAACAGTTTGATTTTCTTTAAAAGTATTACTCTAATTGTGTTCTTTTCAATCCATTTAAAAGGGTTATCATTAATAGGTTTTTAGATAATTTTTTGTACTAAAATACTGGTAACCTAGCCTTTTTGAGATGCAGATAGTCAAAGGTTTTAAAATTAATTTACTTGATTTAATTTATAATATGTTTTTGTTTATGGCTTGGTTTGTTAAACTAATGTTTTATACGCTTTGTCCTATTTATTTAAGCTCAAGATCTTTTGTTTTTTGTTTTTTCGATATTTCGCCACCACAATGGGAAGCTTCGTCAGGAAAATTTTTTATTTTTAATAAACAATTCAAAAAATTATTTAAATATTATTAACAACAATTTCAAAGGAAACGGAAACAGAAATATTTTGACATACTAGTACATACATTTTACAAATTATGTAACTAACAAAAAATTGAAAACATACATAGTACATAGTATAAAAACATTACATAATAGTGAGGAAATTAATTAAACTAATATTCAGATCTTATTTACTAAAAGTCTATAATTTTGGGCTACATTAGCTGTGTCTGTTTTATAATTAATTCGTTGTGTAGATGGAAGTTTTATAATTTGTAACATTTCTAACATATACCTTCGTTTATAGTTGTTCTCTATATTCAAAATTGAAGTGTTTTTGAAATCTGGATAATGATCTGAATTAGTGCAATGTAATGATAATGCTGTTTTTTGTGTTGTGGTACTGTCTCAACACAAAAAACAGTTTCCGTTTCCTTTGAAATTGTTGTTAATAATATTTAAATAATTTTTTGAATTGTTTATTAAAAATAAAAAATTTTCCTGACGAAGCTTCCCATTGTGGTGGCGAAATATCGAAAAAACAAAAAACAAAAGATGTTGAGCTTAAATAAATAGGACAAAGCATTAAAACAGAAGATCGAAGAAAATAGGTGAAAAATACTAATGTTTTATATTTTAAAGTAACTTTTGGACCAAACTGCATGCTTTAACAGAAGTTTGGTAAATGACTTCAACAGTGGAACGAACTTAACTTGATGAAACAACAAAAAGTATTGACTTTAACACTTAACATATTAATAGTGTTGTAAAAAAGAAGAGAAATACATTAGAATTAAAAATTAGCTATTATATGTAATAATAAGTATTTAAGTGTGCGCTATAAAAAAAGAAACTATTTTAATCATATATATTTGGCCAACTGTGTATCAGTTTGTTCCAAACTTTTAAAACTTTCAATTTAACGGGCTTTGAACTTATTTAATTCTGTAAAATTTTTTATATCTAGATTATACTTTAAAAATAAAACCCTGTTCTTACCAAAAAAAAAACATAGAAAATTAACAAAAATATATAATAATTTATAAAATGAAAAAAAATAAAAACGGTTTCTTATAATTTTGTTTTGTAATATTTTTTTTTTTGTAATTTTGTTTATGTTGACAATATTAAAAACCATTTTTTTCATTTCCTTAATGTGAATGTATAAACTTATATATACATATACACAGTACAGTCTTTTATAAAACTTTTCACACCTTCTCTTTCCACTAGTCTCCCTCCTTGTTTAATTTTTTTTTACCTTCTAAATTGAAAAACAAATTTTTAATTTATATTCATTCAGTGAGAATTATTTTAATTTTAATTGAAATTTAATAAAAAGTGTTTATATGTAAAAATTACGCATTTTTTTTTATTAATAATATGCTAGAAAAACCTTGAAATTAATGTGATGCCTGTATGTAAGTGTACGTGTATGCTGTAAACCTATACACATGTATGCTTGTATGCGGTTAAGGGCTCTTGTACTTGTTGTATGTGGTTGTCTGTTTTTGAGTTGAGAGTTTATGAAATTAATTGAAAAGTTAAAAAGCGGGTTTGTTGTTTTCTTTAATTAAAATAATGCGGCAACTTTAATGCATGCTTTTGGTGTATCACAAAAATGAAAAAAAAGAATTATGAAGAAAAATTTTAATTATTGAGAAAAATAACTTAAAAATACAAATAAAAATAGCCGATGTTGTTTTTATATATAAGGTGCAATTATTTTCCATATACGCATGCATAGACTGGCAATTAACCTGTTACTTTTTAAAACAGAGAACTAAAGGCGAATGTAAATTACGGGCTTTTAAAGTAAAAGGAAGCTTAATTTAGGATTTTTTTCTTTTCCTTTAGATATCAGTTTAGATCAATATTGTCTAATTCAAAAGAAAAAATTTTTTGTATACTTAGTTGAGTTCTGAACCTTATCTTTATAATCCCCAAATTATATATTCAGAATAATAACTTCAAAAAGCAAAAAAAGACAAATTTACAAAAAAAAAAAAAATTGAAAACAGTCCTCTTTGTCTCTACATGGGTCAGTATTTCTAAATTTTAAACTTCTGGATTAAATATCTAAAAAATGCATAAAAGTGACAAAGAAATAAAAAGTACTAATTTTCAACCTTAAGGACTTCCGGCCTCATAATTTCAAAAAAGTACCAAAACACACAGAAAATGTACAAAAAGAATTTCTTGTCTATTTAGTTAATGCACGACCTCAATATAGATCAATAGTATTTAAACTCATTCATCCCGATTTATAACCTCAAAAATATTAGGAAAAATAACATATATACGAAAAGAGTACTTTTGACTCGTCTAATTGAATTCAGTAACTAATAATATCATACTTTATGTTATAAATTCTCTTAAATGCACATATCGTGCCAAAAAATTAAAAACAAGAACGTTTTGTTAACTTAGTTGACTTACAATATTTCTGAACTTCTCATTTGAAATATTTAAAAAAATGCCAAAAAAATAAACAACAGCTGCTTTTGGTCTGCTTCATTGATATTTTAGTTTCAATATGGGTCAGTAATCTTTAAATTCATAATTTGAAACATCGTAATCTAAAGAAATACAAAAAAAGTACAAAAATATATAAAAGGAGAAAGAAGTCTTTTTGGTCTACCTACATCATCGTTTAAGCCTCAAAATTAGATTATATTTGTATCTTAATTGGTTTGGAAGTTAAAAAAGTGCCAAAAAGGTACCAAAAATATTATTATTAAATTTTTCGTACACCTTAAGTTCAAAGTTTTTAAAAAACGTCATCACACTTTTTTTTAGACCTGTCGTACGCAGTTTGAGTTCTGATTCTTTATTTTTGAGTTGTAAATTACAAAACAAGATCAAAAATGTACCAATATAAAATTTTTTAACCTTTTTTTACCCAAAATGTACTAAAAATGCATTCAACATGTTCAACTTGTCTAGCGAAATTTGTGTTTCTTATTTAATTGGATTAAAATTTAAAAAAAAGTACCTTTAAAAGTACCAATGTATAACTTTTGCCCTCTTTTAAGCATTTAAGGTCAATATGCTAAAAAGTACCAGTCACGTATCTGTTAATATTTTTAAGTAGAAGTCAATATTATTGATATTTATTATACCGAGAGTAAAATAAAGTAAGTTAGAGAGTTTTTTTATAAAATTCTTTTTCAGATTTTAAAAGATCTGAAGTTAAAATTTTAAGCTCTGTCCTTACGCGATGAGGCTATTTGGTGATAAATCAGTAACGTTATTATTTTATTTATAAAAGTTAATAATGGCGTGAATTATTAAATTACTACTACAAAATTTTTAACTTTTTTTATTTCAATAACCTATTCACTGACATAAAAGTTTTGCCTAAATTGTACATTTCTTAAAACTCTTACTTATTAGTAAAAAAGTTGTTCAAAGCTTACAAGACAAGTTTTTTGCTGCTTTAATTATTATTGCCTTTTATTAACAACTGACGCAATAAACTGCTGTTGTTTACCACCATAAAACTTTAATTAAGACAAGAAAATTTACACCCATTTTAGCTGCAGTTAAAATCAGATTAAAGGAGTGAACAATAAGATGAATTAAACGAAAACCTTTAAAAACATTTTTTATGTCATGCGATTAAGCTTCTGTTAAGACATTTTATGTTTTTGTCTTTTATTTAAACAGAAAACGATATTTGTTTGCGAAAAACCAGTAACAAAATGTTACTTCATACTGATGAAATGTTTTTATTTTCACAGACATTTGTTTCAGAAATGTTTAATGAAAAATAAATACAATTCTACGACGTCTTCACGTGTTACTTGCACGCATTATATAAAAAAATAAAACCAAGTAAATGAGTCGTAAAGTGATTACTTTATTACTATAAATCACAAAAGATTTTATAAGAGTTGCACAAGCACAAAGGATTGTTATTAAAGCTTTCACCTTTTAATGGTGGTAAATACTGTCTGTGTTTAAATTATCTTAAGACGGCACATATAAGTATTTACTGTTTGGCAGAAAAAAAACAGTCTAACTGATTTCGGCAGCATCGTAACCAACTATAAATTAAATTTTCCTAATAATACTTACCATAAAAAATCAAACTCAAATAAATATAAACTAGTTGAATTTGAGACAAAAACCAAAATTAATATTATTTTTACTTAATTTTGTTTTCAAATTCTCATTTTTGGTTAAATATTTTTTAAATTTTTGGTTTAATTTAAAAACAGAAATAAAGCTGGCTCTACTTTGAATTTAAAAATTTTTGAATTATTGTTTAACTACCCTGTGGGAAATGGGTGCCAATTGGTCGCCTTCCTAGTCCTGTTACAGGTACAAAACTTGAGTTGGACAAAAGTTTTGGTCGTGATTGGTTCAAAGGCACACATCAAGTAACTGGTTGAAAGGTGTTAAAGAGAAATAGAAATACTGGTCCCTACACATAAACATACATCTGTTTATATATATACACACACACTCGCTAATACAAACAAAGTAGATTGAACAGGATTTTAAACAATTAATGCAATTAATCGCTTATATAGGATTGGCCTGTAACCCGTTTTGAGGTGTCAGTTTTGAACCAATTGCCTGCTCTAATGACAACGCAATGTAAAAGTGACAGGCTCTCTTCATATAAAGGGCAAGAACTAGAGCCAGTCCCGTTCACGTCAATAGTCTTAGACCAGTCAACTTCCCCGTAGGGTACTTTTAAAGACATGAAACATGCAAAATGAAAGCCGCTGTTAATGCGAAAGTATTAAGTCTAGAGCTTGGGCTGTGTAGAAAACCACGAGCTTGGCAACACTGTTTATACACGTACATATGTGTTTTGTTCTTCTTTATCTCTTGGTTTTGTTTAATTTTTTGACAGATTATTACGTAACGACGTAAACATTTTTGGTATTTCTTGCTTTTATTTAAAAAAAAAACAGTTTTTTCTCACACTTCGAAGAACGATGGGGATTTTTGTTCTCTGAGTTATTCGATGCGAGAAGTTCTCACTTAAGTTACAGACCATGAGGACTTTTCTTGTTTATAAGCAATGCTGCACGGGGTACAGTATTCACCTTGATAAAACGCCGATGGCAATAATATTGGGGGGAAAGTGGTAAAAACCAGAGTTTTTATTGGAGCTTACTGATGGCTGATGAGAGTCTGTGCTTAGCAGCATGGTTAAAGGAAACCACCTCATGGAACTTTAATCCGTTTTGATTATTGGCGAGGTTACTTCAGTGTTCTCGTAGTAGTAATGGTACTTTGGACTTCCACTTAAGGGCTCACAGATATAAATATAAATCTACCAGGTGCATGATAACTTAGCTACAGCTGGCTGAATAAAGCATTTTTAGCTGATATTGCTAAACCTAAATAAAACTGATGGTAAAAAGACAATACAGTTTGAGTTATTTACAAAAGCGTAACAAATAGAGAAACTGCCACTTATGTGGTCATTTGCTAAGATGAATCGTGGCCATCGTTATACGCAGAAGTATTTGAAACGTTGTATTATCACCTCCATGTAAGCCAATAAAGCAGTCACTGATATAAATGTAGAAAAAAAATAATATACACACACTTTTAGTTATTTATTAATTTATTACAATAAATTTATTATATTTATTATAGTTTTATAAATATAGTTTAGATTAAACATTTAAAACTCTGCTGGATAACTTCAACTTAACAAATTCACTTTACAACTTGACTTCAACTTATTTAACTTCAACTTAACTTTTCACTTCTTAACTTTACCACTCAACTGTAGCTTTACAACTTAACTTCAACTATATATCTCTCAGACGAAAAGTTCCGTCTATTTATACTAGAAAGTTACTCGTTCGTCTGTTGTAACTTTCTAGAACAATTCGGCCAACAATGCACTTGTCTCCTTTTCACCAACGTCATTTCTTATTTAGTCATAGCTATGTCAGTAGTCAGTTCGTAACCCTACTCGTCAACATACTAGGAAACTTCTAGAAATTAATAAACGGAGATTAACCCAGACATTCCCAAACAATTCTTTCTGTTCAATTAAAATCTCATCCCACATAAATTATATAACCTCTGTATCTAAGCAATGATTTTCTCTGCCGCTTATTTTTGTGTTTGAATTAGCTGATCGTTGCATCGTCGCTATCGTAAAATAAAATAATTTTTCTTTTTTTTTTTTTAACAAAATAATATATATTTAAAATTTTAACGTTATGCAAAGCTACAACGATACAATAAAAATTATAAATATGATAAACAATTTTAAGCATTATTTTTTATATACACCATTAAACTATCTTCAAATATACCGAACGGCTTAAAAAAATTTTCTGGGTCGATTTAAGCATGTCCGTTTGCCCGTCTGGCTAGGTGCCCATGGAAATTTTAAATTTGACAGAGATACATTTTTGTTATTAAGACTAAGATTACTGCAACTGGTAATAGCTAGAAAAGGCATTTTGAGCTGAAACTGCGAAATTTCCATTTTTGTTAGACCTGATACTATCAATTGTTGCATTTTATTTCATAATGATCCTTTTATATAAGTCCCACTCCCAATAATATTTTGTCCTGTTAAAGGTTTTACATGTACTAATACTTACTTAATATAATTAAAAAATGTGAGACATGATATGGCCTGTTACTTCTTTTTCTCGTTTAATATTAAAAATTAATTTTCTTCAAATACCTTGTCAACATAATTTATTTATCTTAACTTTTTTCTTATATCTCAGTAGTTGTTAAGTTTAGGAAAACCTACTGGAATTTTTTCAACAATTATCCAAACAACTTTCAAAATCGGGTAAATTAAATTTGTTTTTGTTCCAGATCCTTTAACCATGACTTTTTTCCCTAAGTTCAGTTTACAAACAAATTTAAATGGCAGCTTGCACAAATCAAAACAAATACTTATTTCAAAGAAAATCTCTTAAAATTATTAAGAAAAAAAGTTCAATATGTAATCAAACTTTTACTACTAAGTATTTGTAAGAAATGTGTGTTCTAATACCAACGTAGAATATTTAAAGCAATCATTTCCTCCCATAATATGGCTCATAAAATCATGTGTCCTTGAAGATAACAATAAAGAAAATAGAAGTAAAAATGGTAAGAAAAAAAAAACAAATAAAACATGTCCCTTCATTTTAATGGGTAAAGGGGAAAGTTAAATGTTTATAACCCAATTGGCCATTTAGTCATCAAAAACCTAAACAATATTTTCAAACATTTCTAAATTTGGCACTGACGACATTTGTTTTTAACTTCAATCGTTATGTTGTTGTTTTGTTAAGGGCAATTCATATTGTCTGCAGTGTGGGTACCTATATTAACCTAAAAGATAAACAAAAAGATTTGTGTTTGTGTTGTGTGGCTTTTGATAAGCATTGCGTCTACGATTTGTTTGAACTGTCTTTTAATGCCTTAAGGCATGACCAATGGGGAGTTGTATATAAAGCTAAAATATCTTAAATATAGCCTTTGTTGCTGTTGTTGTTGTGAGTATTAGTGATTTTGCCATCTCTAATATTTGTCTTTTTTTGTCGTTAAAAACAGATCATGAACCTGATGTTTTTATATTTAAGCGTATGTTGGTCATAATATTTACATATCAGTTGATGTGAAAAGTATATGGATGTATGTACGTATAAATATATAAACGTTCATATGTGTGATTATTTTAGGTGTACTTAAGTGTAGCTATGAATGACTTATATTTAAAAGTGATACTTTTTTGTTAAGAAAAGGAAAGCATGTTTAATGTATGATAAGCTTTCAATGTTAAACATTGTTTCTGTTTTTTTTGTCCAATAAAAAACATCATTTAATAAGATTACGAAGGTTTTGCAATTGCTTTAACCCTGAAGTAGCACTTAGCTTTTTTTGAGGGTCGATTTTTTTATATTAATTTTCTAACTAATAAATCATAAAAGTTTGTTATCTGTTCTTATCGACAGTAATGTATAATTTAAAAAAATATAAAACAAAATTTTAGAGATCGAAAATAGAAGATATATTCAGAAGATAACTTATATTTAAAATATTTACAATAAATAAGGTTCTCTGTAATAAATACTTTGCTTTTAAGTGAGAAAAAAAATTTGGAAAACCTGAAGAATTTGGAAAAATTTATCGGGAAGAACAACAAAAAGAAATTCTTTGTTTAAGGTTTATGTAAAAAAAGAGCACTTAAAGTCGTATAAAACACGTTTAGAAAAAAATTACTTAAATATTAATTGAGCTAAGGTATAGTAAACTTAGCTAAGTTGATTTTTTTTAATGGAGTTTTCAACTCATAATAAATTTGTTTGTTCTCTATATGGGTTGTTAAGGAAATTTTTTAAGTTTATAAGTAGATAATTCCCTGTTAATGTGAAAATTTCCCTAAATTAAAAGCAATTTTTTAACAAGTTTTGTAGAAACAAAACAAACAGGGTGTATAAAGTGTTTTACTTTTGGCTATTTATAGTACTGCAGCGTAAAATTTTAATATATACACTTAAAGATCTTTATAATATTTTAATACAAATTATTTTTAAAAGATTTTAAAGCAGAAAAATAGAAAAGAAACTTTTTAAAAGTTGCTTGGAGCTACATTTTGTTGTTGTCATTTTGTTGTTGTATCTTAAAAAGATATAAAATTTTTTGTAAAATATATTATGTTCATTCATCTACTGAAGTGAATTAAAAATATAAAATTTAATTAACATTCTGAGTGACTAAAGTTTACGGCCGTGTTAAATGCTGAACAATTATTTCTTGAGTTCCTCGTGGCGACATTAAATACGACACCATTGTGCTTGACCAAAACTGCGCATGTTTTAGTGTTAGATAAATTTGTGATGGAATTTTTGATAACATTGAAAAGGTTGATTTATTTATATCATTGTTTCAGTACATACTTACATATACAATTTTAAGACTTTGAAAGCCATTATTATATCATTTTATTAAGAAAAGTGGTTGATGGATAACAATAGAAATAAATAAATTTATAAAAAAAACAAAAAGTAGAAAATAGAAAAAAAATTTATTAAGTAATAACAAAATCCCAGCAAAAACTTACATTTCTTTGTAATGAACTAAAATGCTTAAAACTACTTACTCATTAGCATTTGAACTAATTATTTTAACATGGCGATGACATTGGAGGCAAGTAATAACCATGCTAAGAAGGGGGTTAAGTAAGTACTTACTACATTCGCTTCCAAAAAGAGATTCAAAACTAGGTGGGTGGTTCGAAAGATGTACCTTCTTTAAGAAAGGACATTAAATATATCTACCTTAGCCTGAAAACGGAAAGATGATTGAATTCCCAAAAATTCAAAGCTTCCCATTTCCCACCTGTCCAGAAAGCCACATCCGGTATTACTCTGGCCTGTGCAAGAATGAACTCTTTACCAATTTAATATCCTTGTTTAAAGAAAGTATACTTGTTGATTGACATAACCAATTAGCACACTCATTTCTTTACTTAGTTAAGGTTTCATAAATTTAAGAATTTTTTCAATTCTATCCTAATTCAGATTATCTGAAAAATTCTTATTTTATTAAATACTTCATTGTCTCAGAGTGTCCTGACGACAATTTCTGCTCACTTTTCCAACTAGGCTTACTTTACAAACAAAAACTTTGAGTTCCTCTGTTCAACCGCTTTCTGTTTATTAGCTTTATTAACCAGACTTTTGCATACCCATTTCCTATTGTCACGTAATGTAAAGGCATTAATATAACATATACTCGCCCATTATTAAGATAAGCCCATATTGAATCGTGTTATAGCTTGCAAGGTAATAGATGTCGTCCTTCAGGCATTGAAGAAAGAGGAATTTTTTTAGCGAAACCCATAAAATTAAAACAAATAACTTATTGAGAATCTTTTTAAGTTGAAATTTTTTTTAAACCCTCCTAATATTAAATTTTTGAAAATTTCCGTTTAGTATTAAAATTGCCTTCAAAGAAAAAAAAATCTATTGAAACTTTTTTACAGTTTTTTTTTTGCAAAAAAAAAATCGAAAACTTTTTGTATCCGGAAATTGGTTACAAACATAGTATTAAAATATTATTTATCAAAAAAAACTTTATTCATTAAAAAACTTTCAAAAGTTAATTTAAATATTAAATTAAATCGAAATTAAATTATAGTCAAATTAGCGTTCAAATTTATTATTTATTTTTTTTTTTGTCTCTTTTATTAAATTGATTATTTGTTATTCAAGTGTGTTTGTGTATTGATGCGAGTACCTGTTTGCTTGTATATGTGTGTGAGAAAGTCTGTACGTAAATATCCTTCTTATGCCCTTTTATTTCTTATGCCTTATAGAGCACGAAAAATATTATAATTCAATTTATATTTTTCGGAACATATATTTTATTGCTTATACGCATAGTTGAACTTAGTAGATGTGCATAAATCAGGGACTGTAAATAATAATTATTTACAAGTTTTCAATGCAAAAAAAACAAGTTCAAGGAAACATTAAAAAATAAAGGGAAGTACACCGTTTTTCTGGTATTGTAGTAGATTTTTTGAAAATCAAACGCTTTTAAAATTTTTGATTTGTATTGTTTTTGTCAAGAAATAATTATTTTTTTATTTTTTTGCAGAAATAAGTGATATATTTTTTTCATCAATGCAAAAATAAAAAAACGAATATTGTTATCATAATTAATTTTTATAAAAATTTAAAATTTTTTTATTATTTCTGCGAAAATAATTAATTTTAATTTTTGACAAAAATTATTAAATTAAAAGTTATCTTTTTGCCTAAATTTTACAGTAATTGTAATTGAAAATACACAACAAACATTTTTAGTAAGGCTAAAGAACATAAAAAAATAAAAAAATTATCAAACATGTAAAGTGCTTAAAGAAAAAATTTCCACTTTTTTATTCAATTGTAAATTTTATTAAAATTATATATTCAAAACTAGGTGGGTGGTTCGAAAGAGGTACCTTCTTTAAGGAAGGGCATTAAGTCCCGCAGGGAATATACTTACCCAAGCCTTAAAACGGAAAGATAATTTGTAAAAAGAAATTCCCAGAAATTCCGTGATATGGACTAATTCCTACAAAGCTTCCCATTTCTCACCTAATATAAAATAAAAAAAGGAAGGCGTCAAATTGATAGTTATAGAAACTATTTAAAGTACGACAAGAAATCGGAGCTTTGTGCTCTAATTGACTATAAATAGGGGACACAATATAGTTTTGAAAAATAAATTCAAAAATATAATTGACTTATGCTGCTATAGAAATTATTTCACATTTTTAACTTGAAAAGGGAAAACAATCTTCAATTAAATTTTTCTTAAGCTCTAAAAGAAACCAAATGAATTATTTCTATGGCATAAGTAATTGAGGTATTTTAACTGGAGTAAAGAAAACGTTTTACGCCCTTTAGCATTACATATGGCCAATTCAGTTTTGTTGTTTGCCTGAAAGTAAAAAAGGTTTTTGATTTCATATTACTAAACAACAAAATAAAATTCCAATTTTACAGCATGCACGAGACAGTCGTTTGAAGTGAGAGGATACTGTCGCACTTAAATTAAACCTTTAGAAATGTTTTATACTTTAATTTGAACACTTAAATTTTAGTCTGGCACTGGCTGGATAAATTTTAATTATTTAGCTTTAAGATATAAATACTTATTGTTAGTTCGCCAAAGGCAAATATTCAATAATAAAAATATGAAAAAAAACGGCAACTAGCACCCGACAATAAGAAAAACACGTTCTCAAAATGAATTTTAAATCTTTTTTAAGGCGTCAGCACCCAACAAAAGTTTATATAAATTTGATGTTTCGCAATTAATGCGATTAAAAAAAAATCAATAGATGAAGTACTTTTTATAATACAGACATATAAAAAATATATTTTTAAGACCTAGTAGCTACTAAACCAAACAATATCTTGTTACAAAGAGAAAATCCATTGAAATAATTGGTAAAAGTTTTAAAACCCCTACAAAACCTTACAAACTAACTAAACAATGACATTAACTTTAATCCAATTTGTTTTAAAAATTTTAATAAAAACAACTTTTAAATTAAAAGAAAATATTTATTTAACTTGAAATATTTGTTTAAAACTCAACTGTATTTGTTTTTCCTTTTCAAAGCAAACTTATGTTCAATGCGTTGTTCTCCTCAGCATATTTTATGTTTTTGATTTTTTAATGGATTTTTATTCAATCTTAATACGGTTGCGGCTAAAAATAAATATTGGATCAATAAAATAAAAATTAATGAAATTTCCTTAAAACACACAATAAAAGGACAGACAGATGTTTGTCTTTAGTCTAAAGGCATTAAAATTTTTTTCTTATTGTTCACTGTCAAATAAATAACCTTTTTGTGTAAACAAAATTGAAAAAAGGAAAGAAAAAAATAAACCAAAAATTAAATTGATTATACAAAGGTATTGAATAAAATAGATACAAGAAAAAAGGTTATAAAAATATCTTTTTTTTAAATTTTGTGAGAGTAAGATATACCAATAAAAGCCTTTAAATAATAACAAAACGCTCTCAAGACAATGTAAAAACATTAAAAATAAATAAACTTTTTTTGTTATCCTTAATTTAAAAATTTATTTTAAAATCTCTTAAAAAAACAAGACTTTCATTAAAAAATTACTTTTCTTTTAGCACAAAAGTTAACTTGTTTTCTGTTATTACACTATGCAACAATCAACAATACCTTAGAGGTTCACTAAAATTTTTTTTGCATTAAAACGATCACAATTCAGTTTTTTTTTAATTTCAAGATCTTTCCAAAAGTGTTTTTTTAAACATTAATTGTGTCATATTTCAGAAAGGACTTATTAAATTTTTTTAAAAGAGCCACCAAAAGATCTTTAAGCCGTGGAAATACTTTTGTATAAAGTGCTTAACAGCTTTAGAAATATTTTTCCCACAATAACAAAAAACTGAAAGTTTTTGGGCACATATCAAAGAATTGTTTTGCAAAAATTGAAATATTTTTTTTTTGAAAATTCGTTTCAAATGGCAAGAGGAAAGAGTATACAATTTTGTTACAAAAAATATTTCAAAAGTTGAAATAAATCCGTTTTAAATTTTAAGCCATAAAACTTTGTTTTAACACTCAGAGGAAATTTGCATAATTAAAAAAAAAAAAAACGTGAAAAATATTCTTTGGTTTTGTTTAATTCAAGCCAAAATCATTGAAAATACTCACCCTTATTGTCGTTGGCGTAGTCGTTTTTAATTTTTTGGTACCGTCTAACAAATACGCCAATGTTAAATGAATAGCATCCTTGTCATGTTCGTGCCGAATTCGACAACTTTCGACACGACAACGCCAAACACAATAAGGCAGATTATTAATTTTTGCCAAAATCAAAAAACCTAATTTTTTTAATATATATAAAAAATCGAAAAAATGCAAATGCAAAATATTAATAAATATTAATTTCAAATATCAAAAGCTTTATCTGATGAAAATCAATGCATAAAGGGTGATTTTGTTAACAATAAACTGAAGTTACCTGCCTAGCTTTAAACCCTGAATACATATGTATTAAAGAAAAACACCTCTTCATTATATAAGTTTGTTTAGGTTGTTTTAACGAAACATTAATTGATAATTTCCAATTTCGATTAAATATTTAGAATAATTGTGCAAAATTAATTTTTATATTGACACCGATTTTAAATTGTTCTTTATTTGCAACTAAAATGGCAAACCTGAAACTCGATGTTATAGAAAAGCTTAACTTAACTTAAAATGTAACAACTTTTGGTATGTAAAATATATTAAAATATTCCATGTATTCTAGATAAAAAAGGTTTGAAAGTTCTATAAATTTAATTCAAAACGAAATTTAAAAAAAAATTGGAAAATATTAAATCAACTGCACCTAAAATGATTTTAAATGGAATAATTTATCCTCTCAATTTCAGTTAAGATCCTCTAATAAACATCTGAAAGAAACACGAAGTTATGTTAAAAGAAAAAAATAATTCTTATTTAATTTGGAAATAGTGTAATATATTCATATATAAAATAATCTGCCAAGTGTTTTATCCGTTTCGGTAAGAAAGTCACGTCCTCCACATTGTCAAAAAAGCGGAAAAAATAGTTTATTTTGAGAAACAAATTATTTAATGCAAAAATAAAATACTTTAAATAATTAAACTAACTTGAAAATTCTTATCGTATTTTAGATTATTTTGCAAAAATTCAAAATTTTAAAAAGTTTTATTTTATTAAGTCGTACCTTTTAGTAAAATTCTGTGCGTAAACCAGGCTCTTTCAATGCGTGCAATTATATGAAGTTTTTAATCTTTTTTTGCACAAACAGTTTACTAAATAATTGTTATTTAACAGCCCTTACGTATATGGACTGTACAATTACTAAACAGTCAATCTGTAACGTTTTTTTTCTTATATAAGTACTTATACAGAATATTTATTAAAAGTAAACAAAAAAACAAAAAAATAATTAAATAACAATTTTAGCATATTTGATAAATATTTTAAATAATCAAAAGTTTGGTTAAGTTTTGCCAAAATATGTATTATTAGCAATACATTAATTTTTAAACAAATTGCTTTTGTTATCAAGCGCACACATTCCTGCCATTTCAATAAAACAACAGTTTTAACCACTTTCTTTAAACCTAGTTGCTGCTTTATTTATAAGCAAATATAAGATAATATAACGGCCTTAGCAATATTATGATAAATTATATAAAGTCTATTTTTATACTATTTTTTTTATTACATTTTATATATGTATATGTTTTTATGAATGCAATTAACTTAAAAAATTTTATTTAAGTTTGTTAAGACAAATAAAAAAGATCCTAAAAATATTCTTAATAAAACCAATTTACTAACTAAACAAAGCAACAGCAAGTCGTTTGTAAACAAAAATAAAACCTACACAAACATCATTGTAAATTAACAATGTAACACAAAAACAACAAAGATGAATACATAAACATAAATATATGTACGTACGTTTGTTGTTAGAAAAAAAATTAAAAAGAAGAAGAACTGTATTTGATTTCATTAAGTGTCAATTGCTGTCATGATACGAGACAATAGATAAAAAATGGATATTTGAAAAGTTTGTTGATTTTGAAAATTATTGTATATTATTGTTTGGTTTTTGTGATTTCATAAATTAAATATTTAAACAAATATTTATATTAAGTTTTTAAACTTAAAAAAGGCTCTGGCTTCTTTATTTAACTTTTGTTTGAAATACATATACTTTAATAGCTTGAGGCTTTAAACCTAATTGACCATTTGTAATATATTTAACTAATTTCTTACATTAATGGGAAATATTCCAACATCAATTGTTCTTAAATTTATATTTTTCGACCAGTTGTCTCATTAAATGCGCATAACTGCCAATTTTAAATTTTATACTCATAGGAACAAAATTTTAAAAGCATCGTAATTAAATTTAAAAATAACCGGACGGGGTATTTTTAAATGGCCAAGTTCATGTCGTTATCCACTTTAATGTCCAATCCAAGTCCTTTACCCCTTATTTCATATATCTAAGCACAAAATTTCAAAGGACTGCAAACTGCGATTTTTTTAACTTGTTTTTTATTATCCTTAAGAAGCAAAAGATATCTGAGCACTGTTATATTTAAAAAAGAAACCAAAATATTACCGCTGTGTAGAGTTATATCATATGCACACAACAGGTTTTTGTACAAGTAGCTTGTTTGTTTGTGGTTAAAACTTTAGTTATTGAAATTGAACCCTTAAAGGGCTTACTGTCCAGTTGAAAGTACAAAATAGGGCAAAAACTTAAATATAATTTTTTAAATGTTTAAAACTTAAGCTTAAGTTAAAAGTGCCCTTTTAAAAAATAAAAAATCAGAAAAAAATAATTTTTTTTATTCAGTTGGATACAAATATCTTAATAGATAAAATATAGTAAGATGTCTGTCTCTTATTACAGTAAAGAAAATAATGTTCCCATTAAAAACTTTGTTGTTTGAGCGTAGGCAGCTATGTAGCTGCCTGATATGTTCTTGGGCTGGCAGTGAAAATGTCAAATGTCCTGAAAAATTTCGCTTTTTTGCAAAAAATAACTTTTTTCAAATATTTATAAGCGGAAAGTTTTCAATATTTAATGCTTCTAACTTTAACACTTTTTGAGAATAACAGCAAAAGCATGTATCAAATTAGTTTATATGAGAACAGATTCGCCATATTTAAGGGACAAAAAATGACATTATAGCAGAAAACTTAACCCGGCTTATGGAAAATATTTCTTTTACCCAAAAATTAGTCGTTAATTTCTTCAAAATCATCGCATTTAAACAACTTTTCTATCTGTAATAAAATAAAATCCATAGAACAACGCTGCATCAATAAAGTCTTAATGTTCTAACATTTATGTATTTTTTTCCAATTTTGGCGGCTTAACCACGCTGCGCGGCAATTGATTTCAACCAAAGAAAAAAAATTTTATTATAATTAAGAAACTCTATATTAAAAGTATTGACAGCTCAATCATTGCCTGCTGCCCAAATACCCATTTATACATTTAAGCTACCCATATACACATTGTTTTTATGAGCAGAGATTACTAATACTCAACAGTCATTTATTGAAATTAATTTTTATTTGTTTTCAAAACGTTCAAAAGAAAATGACTTTTTAAAGCTTAAGAATAAAAAAACTGTTTTGAGTAAAATATTATCTTGAACTTTTCCAACTACTTGCCTAAAAATCTGTCAAAGTTTTTACTTCAAATGCATATATTTTTTTAGTTCGTTGGATATTTAAGTTTTGTTTATTTCTCTGTAATAAAAAGTTCTTTTGGTTTTACATCATTTAACTTAGTAAAAAGCAGTAGAAAAAGCATATTAAAGAAAATATCATAATAAATCATTTAAATAGTTTTTTTGCTTCTAACTTTGCAAAACAAAAAATTATTTTTTGCAGTGAAAAAAGTCAGAATCTTAATACCTCAATATATAATAGAATGGTTTTTTGCTCGTTTCAAATAAAAGAGAAACTTTAACACTTGAAAAAAACCCCATAAAAGCAATCATCAAATAACTATAAATATTGAAATAGTTAGCAAAAAGTTACAAGTAATAACGTGATTAAAAAGTTGTTGCTATTTTGTTTCTTGCCAACTTTTTGTGCTATTTATTTGCATTTATATAGTTTTACTGAAAACAAAAAATATTTTTTTTGCAAAGCTTTTGTAAGCTTTTTCAAGAAAAATTTGTACTTATTTGTAGCGAATAATGTTATGAATTGTTATAAATAGTTAAAAGACATTTGTATAAACATTATGTTTTCGTGGTCATACTTTTGTATGTTCCGTATAATATTCAACATTTATTTTTGTTCAACTATAATAGCATTATTGCAGAAAAACTAATTTAATAAATTATGTATAAAAATAATAAATATTGATGGGGAATAATAGGCATAAACTATATATATCAATATGATAATTTCGTACATAAACATACGTAAGTACACATGTATTTATTAAAAAAAATAGGTAAAAGGTAAAAAATATATAATGGGGACAACAAAGGCTTTAATTTAAAAGAAAGTTGATTATTGCAGTTTGTATAATTCTACTTCTGGTGAAAATACCCCTTAATTTGTAAATACATACAAAAAATTTATTCAATTTTCAATTGACTTTGGGTTAAACAAAAACCGAACAAATAGTGCCAATAAAAAAATGTAGCGGATTTCAAATATTTATTCCACTCTTCGGGTATCGGGAAAAAGAACTTTTTCAGTATTTTTCTTCAAAAAAATTATTATTATAAAAATTGAACTGGAAGACCTATTAAAGAATTTTTGAAAATATATAAAATAAAAATTGTTCGTTAAATTTGCTTAAAATTATTGAAAAAGCAAAAATTTTATTGTAGCCAAAAATTTCTTAATTAATTTTAAGAAAATAAAAACCATTTTTACAGTTTACAATTGAGTTAGTAACAAACATTTTTAAGACTTCACGTAACATTTATATGAAATACATACTTTGAAAATTCAAGTCCGCTTTAGCAAATGGCATTGGTCCGTTCCACGTTAAACCATAAATGTAAATCTTAAATGAAAATGAAAATGATCGAAATATAAATAAACTGATTTATATATTATTTTAATTTATTCTTTTTTTAATCCTTTTTTAGGGTTAGATAAAAATGTCACACCCGTTACATTTTATTAAAGGATTTTCCTTCAGAAAAAATAGTGTTTTTAAAAATAATGAATCAAGTACAATTAAAAACACTTTAAACTACCGTAAAAAATAAAAAAATTAAAACCGTTCTGAAGAACATTTTATACAACTCGATCTTAAAGTCAAAATTCTCTAAAATTCAAATTTTCAAAGTCACACCTGTCACAGTCTTCAAGTGATGATTGTAAGTAGAAATTATGTTCTTACAGTGGCTACTTACTATTAATCGCTTAAAACCATACCATCCTTGAAAATTGTAGCCTTTTTTTAAACTAAAATTTTGAATTTTATTGAGTTGTAAGCAAAATATTGAAAAAAATGGTCGCACTCGCCATAATGGAATTGCCCATTGGCAACCTAAAAATCGCGCATAGTCTTTTAAGGTCTCTAAACTGCCAAAAAATCTTGCTTTCAAACGCCTGAAAATCCCACTGTCCAACAGTACGGCTAAGTAACATGAATTGTGTATCAAAGAAATTATTACGTATACGCAACACGTGACACAGTAGTTATTACGTTAATTAATATTTAATGTGCTTCAAACGATTTAAGTTAACTTAACTAAATTAAACTTCTGTTAATTGATATAATATGATATTATTATAAGAAAAAATACAAAAACTGATTTTGTATGCCATAATATATCTAAATACTTTTTTGAGAAAAAAAAATAATTTTTACAATTTGAAACAATTGTCTTTACTGTAAGAACCAGGGCTCGAATATTAATTACATTAAAATTTCAAACAAATCAAAAAAAAAATATTAAAAATGAAAATAATTTTTAAAGTTCTAACCTTTAGTAATAAATTTATGAACCCTTTATTTGATGGAACAGATTGCCCATCTTTTTTTAAAGTCTCGCAGACTTTTGGGAAACTTTCAAAGTGATCCTTGATTGCTTTCTTGTAAACAACTGAAGGGTTTTCTTTTGATAGTAGTTGGTAGGAATCAGGCCAAAAGTAAGTAGGCACGTTGTTCTACTTTATAAATGCGAGTCATATATAATGCAACAGAAGTATTTTTTATTATTAAACTTGCATTAAATGTAAATGTTCTGTGTAACTTTTAAGACTCATTATATTTTTAAGCCAGCAATGACTTTAATTTTTAGTATCAAAAAGTAATGAGCTTACAATGCTGCTTTCCTTCGGAAAAGTTAGGGCTTTTTATAAAATACTCTTATTTTTTTGCTTAAGAAAAATTATTCATTATTAAATTAATGTTGGCTATTATGATATTGTTTAAAATATTGAAAAGAATACAACAGCTTTTAGTCTTTAGCCAACTTTTTGCAGGACTAAGTGTAGCTATTTTAGAAATATATTGAATAATTTTAGAACGCAAACCTTTCTCATCACTAATTCTGATTAAACTAAAAAAACACTTAGCTGGCGCTACAATTATTTACCTTAGATTAAAAAAAATATTGAAAATACTTGGGTTAAACATTTTTAAGACAAATGATAGTGCAACGTAGCGAGTAGTACTGCAAGCTGTAAAATTGATAACAACAGTTTCAATGAGCACCAATAGAAAAGGTAGTTGCTACAATAGAACTCTGTAATGCAAAATTCGGCATCTTTATCTTTGTTGCGCGACAATAGAATTTGCATTTGCCAGCTGACACATACATTTATATGTTGAGCTTGCATTTTTCTCATTATTCTACCTGTTACACTGTCCTCTTTAGCAATTACTACAACTTCTTTCTTCTGTTTCAAGCCTTAAAATTATGAATTTTTCATAGTTTGGTCTCTGATTTAATACAGCTCTAATTATAACATTGATAACTTTTTTATTTTTATAAACACAAACCTTTTTTTATAGCACCTTGAAACTTGGCAGTTTAGGCCATGTATTTATTAATTCTTTTTTTGTTAATTTTGTGTTATTGACAGAAGTACCATTCTACCACTGTGTCAAGATACTCCATAAAAAATTTGAAAAAAAAAATTCATAGAAAAAGCACTCCTAGCAATTGTTGAGCTGTTGAGTATTGTTATACCCACACTGATAAGTTTTGGAGGTATTATGTGTTTGTAGCGCGCAAAATGAGTGGTTAGAGACCCATTTTCAGGTAAACTCAGGCGCGGATTCAGGGGGAGGTGGAAAAAAAATTCCCTATTAAAAAACCTTTACAACTTCATAGGTAGCTACGAAACAAACGTTTTATATTGTGTGCTTCATTAAGGAGTTTGCCCTAATCAAAGTATAAGTTGAACTTTTGAAGATATTTTAATAAAATTTGGCATAAAGTATTTTTTGTATTGACATGAAGCTTATTGTCTATTTTTGTGACATAGCTCCCTTACAAATCTCATCTAAGAATAAGTATTTTGGGATACAAATGACTTCGATATTACTTTATCTTCTCCATATTTTTCACGTATGGTTATCATCATACCCATATGCCACCAATTATTATACTGAATTTCTATTATCTTTTCATTTTTTTATAAAGTCCCCATACAAATGTGATAAAGGTCATAGAATGGTTGGGCTTGACTGACTATAACATTACTAATTAAAAAACCAAATAACAGAAAAGCTTTTTCAAGTAAGGAGAAATAGAAAATTAGCAAAAGTAATTAAAAACTAGCTTTTTGTGAAGAAAAGTATTTATTTGTAAAATTCATATTCCCAATCAATAACTTAGAGAATAGATAACTATCGAAATCAAAACAAAGAAAACAAATTTGATTGATTTTTAAAATAAAATAAATAAAATTTAATTTGCTAAAAAATATGCTTAAACAAAATTTTTTTAATACAATTTTGTAATTTAATAATTTACAATTAAATTTTTATATTTAAATCTACTTTAAAATTTTTTCCACAAGTTTCAGATTTTTTAAACAATTTTACCATTGATTGTTTAAGTTTTAGTTAAAAAATTTTTTCGGACGGCAATTTTTTTACTATTAAAAATCCTTTACCAGACTAAAAATTTTTAATCTTTTAAAACAGATTTTCTTTAATAATTTTTTAAAGCTGCTGTCAAAACTTAAGAAAAATACGGTAATTTGTATAGAGAAGTTTTTATATTTGTTCTTATTTGCTGGCCCATAGCATATTGTATTTACAAACTACTTATGATGTTTTTTCCCACCAGAATCCAATATAAAAAAATTCAAATAAACCCTTGTCATAACTGGATGTTTAAGCCCTTAGTAACAAATGCACCATATTGGCTAAATTAACCAATAAGTTTTCACGCCATCACATACGCCTACAGACCAAAAACTACTCTTTATATTTTTGAAAGAAGTATGAGCTGAATTGCCTGCTTTTTTTTTAAATTTCCCTAGAGGAAAGAGAAGAGTCAAACAAGAGAGAGCGAGAAAAGTACACTCTAAAAATAAATCTAGTTATCTTCACTTAAATAAAGCTGTAGTGGTGTGAAAAGTACAGTGAGTACGGATTTTCCTACCCTAGGACTGCAACACCAGTGCGCTGCCATATAGTTTTCGAGATGCTTTGATTTTCAAATATTAAAATATATTCAAAAACAATTGAATTTTTGAAAATCTATCTGAACTTAATATGATTTTGGATAAATTTAAGAATAAAATTTTTGATTATATAATATGTCTTTTCTTTCTGTGTAGGTGGGATATTAATAAGAACTTGAAAGGGAAAATCCCTTATCAGTTATTTTGCCATCAACCTTAAACTTATTTAACTGACAGGCATGAACATAAAATCATAAATTTTTATGTTTAACTTGCATATATGTAAATAAATATATCGTGGAATTAATATTTTACTTTATTTAAAATTATCAAATGATTCTCGTTGCGTGGAAAACAGGGCTGTAAATTTTGAAAAAATTCACGTGAGAAAATCAAATTCTCTTTGAACTGTGAACACTAGGGACTGCAGATAACAATTCTTTTCAAATTTTTAATAAAAAAAATTCTTTTGCCAGGGAACTTAGGAAAGGCAAGTGACAAACACCATATTGATCGTAGTAAAAATAAAATTTTTAAACTAAATTATGTTTAAATTTTTGATTTTTTATCTTTTCTAAGCAAAGTTTTAAAAAAAATTTAAAAATCAAAAAAGCATTTATTGCTATTTGGGATTAGTGCTTGTTTGTCATAGTTATTATAATCTCTTTTAATGTTTTATACTTTTTAACTAAATAAGTTTTTAAGCCTATCTACACTTATACATATGTACTTATCGGTCAACTATAAATAACCCTTTAGATAAAAAGCATTTTTTAATAATATTTGCAGTTCGAAATAATTCTGCTGGATCAAATGGCTGGGCACATAAAGAGGCCAATGCGAAGGGTATATAATATTTGGCAGAGCTGAATATAGAGCCTTTACTTGTTTTAACTCAAAAAAGTAAATTAAAAATTTAAAACGGAATTTTTTTTGTGTTTGTATATGTTTATTTATTAATACACAACATCAACAAACATACACACATTCATACCCACATATAAATATTTAGGGCATGTTTTTAGAATATTTATTACTCCTTGGCCTCGTCATTATCTTCAATGTTATTACTTTTGCTATTAATTTTGTTTTATTAATGCTCTCGGGAGATAAAAGTAATATTCGTACAGATACATACACACTCACTAGTGCGTATAAGCACAATAGTGTTAGAGCGAGAGAGAAAAAAACTATAAATTATATTGTATTAATATTTGTTTTAGGGGATAAAATTGTAATAATAACAGTTCCTAATCAACGTTTTACAAAATATTTAACAACAATTCTTTGGAAAATCAATTATTTAAGATTGTTTTATTACTTACTTCTTTAGGTTTAAGGATCATGACAATATTCATAGAAAGCAAATTTAAAATAAAAAAACGTGAAATTATTAATTAAATTTTGCAAAAAATAATCGTTTTTTCTTGACAATTTATTTTAAAATTTATTTTGAAGCATTTGAACGTAGAGTAACGATATAATTTATAAACAAATTTTAATAATAACTTTATTTATTTTTTACTACCAAAAATATTTTTTCCAAAAGTTATCATTTTCTTTTTGCTTTTTCAAAAATGTCTAGTAACTAATTTATTTTACTTTTGTTTTGTTCATAAAAACTTGCTGTAAATTTAAAAAAACTTGTATTTAATTGAAATCTTTCACTTTGCTGAACTTTAAGCGAAGTATTATAAAATATGAGAAAAAAAGTCGAACACAAAAAACAAAAACAAACAAAGAATAAGAATAACGTGATAAGGAATTTGAAGATTCCTAAAAGTATGCAAAGTATTTGTGTTTTATGAAAATAACTGACAATATTTAGGGGGTTGGTATATTTGAAAGATATAAATAAACAACAACAAGAAAATATGTGAAGCTGGTAGCTGAATACTCTACAACTTTTAATTGCGAAGGAAATATTATTGTTAATAGGCGGAACTATTAAATGAAAAAACTCCATTAAACATTGTTGAAAGTCGCTTGATTAATTAAAGATTTTACTAGGAATTGCTTTAGAATTGAAATGCAATAAATTGTACATCTTAACTGGAGTCTAATAGATTTTACTCAGTTTAATTTAAAAACGAAATATACATGAAACTACTTTCTGAACAATATTTTTTTCAAACTCACAAGACTTAATTAATTTTTATAAATTTTTTTATGACTTCTGAGATTATGTGTTGTATTGCAGTATGCGAAATAACAAATTTATATATAAGTAAACTCAATTATTAAATGATGGAGGGAAACAAATTCTTCTAAATAATATTGTAAGACGCAAATTTAAACTAACCGCAAAATTGAATTTTTTATTTTTGTCTCATATTTTAAATAATAAAAAGCCATTATAATAACCATTTAAGACCAACAATGGCTATTATAGTCCTAATGCTAAACGACCGAACGTGAAAGTTTTACATCGCCTTTAAACGCCTTAAACTATGCTAAGATGTCATCAAAATTCTATTATACTAATTTTTATTTTATTTATTGCTCTCTGTTCCACACAAACAATTTTTATGCTCGAAAAACATCAAATAACAAGACAGGACAGCATAAGAAAAAATGTGTTAAGAAATCATAACAAAATTGTCATAAATATTACTTCTGTTTAGATTCTTTTTTATTTTTATGAATATTTTAACAAACAATTATTTCTGGTTTTATCTTTAGCGATTGTCTGCAGGTCGTTTGTTCGTTCTTTAATTAATTGTTTCCTTTTGTGTGGTTTTATAATAAATTGTTTTTTAATTCTTAAATTCCTTTATTAAATAAGTTTTTTGTATATAAATTGAAATTAGCCAAATAATGCGTTTATTGTTTATTAAATTGTTTATTTGTGAGTGTGGTTTTAAATGTTTTAAATTGTGGCTTATGATATTTACTTACAGAAATGGATACGAAACTGGATGCAAGACAGCAGGGGCAATTCCCGGCCTCTTTCCCGGATACATTTAAGAACTTTTTTGAAATGATGAACGAAGATGAGGATCATATGGATTTATTTTCAAATCTACTGGAGGATAAGGTAAGGCAAAAAAGGAAGAAAAGAATAATTTATGTATTAAGTGTCAAATATATTGCATAATTACGGGGGTTCAAGATCAATTTTTAAGAAAATTATTTTTAATACAAATTTCTAATTCTTTCAACATTAAAGGAAAAATATCGGTTTCTTCTAATAAAATGAAATTATATAATGAACATAAGCCAGAATCAAAATTAAGAAATTCGTATTAAAAACATTAAGTTCGACAAAGGGAAACCTGTTAGTTATGTTTGTTAATTTTGTATGCTTTGATGTTAAGATATATTTCACTCGAGGATTAATTTACGTTTTATAATAAATTTTTTTTTTCCTAATTCTGTTGAGTTCAGTTAGTTTTGAAGCCTAAAAAATGCATATTTTTTGGTTATTACATGGTGTAAAGATATTTTGATTGAGCATACAAAAACATATTTCAAAAATATCTAGTTTTCAACGGGAATCCCAAAATTAAGCCGTTTTAATAACAATGACAAAAAAGGACGAAATCATTTCTAATTTAAATTAAAATGGATTTGTAGTTTAATTTATAAGCGTTTTATTAAATTTTTAAATATGGTGTCTTTGGGTGCTAATTTTTTTCTAAATGACAGATGTCTGCATTATTGTTGCAACAATTCTGACGCACATACACACGCCCTTATCACTACATACTAGAGGTCTGCTTGACTACACCCAAATGCCGTTTAAATACATTCGTTTGTTTTTCAACAA
This sequence comes from Melanophora roralis, assembly GCA_963583895.1. Classification (NCBI taxonomy): domain Eukaryota; kingdom Metazoa; phylum Arthropoda; class Insecta; order Diptera; family Rhinophoridae; genus Melanophora; species Melanophora roralis. The sequence continues at coordinate 5,420,363 of OY757190.1, forward strand.
CATAGTGTTTTTCATTCAATGTTAAACAAACTAAATGAATGAACCCACAAGCGAAAGCAAATAAAAAACAACTTCAACCGAAAACAAAATATTACCCATACATTCATATAAATAAATACTGAATAGAATGTGTGAATATTGCTGTATGATTGGTGTAAAAAATTATTATTCAGCGCATTCATTGGTGTTTGCAAATTTGTCGTTTTTGTTGTTGTTAAACATTCATTAACTTGAAAAAACACCTGAATGTTTTTATAAAAACTCTAACTGTAATGAGACTTTGGTATGTTTTTGTATTTTCAAGTGAGTTTTATACACATTCAAAACAAAAACTGTAAAATGAATGTGTTCTTCTTGTATCAGTGAGTGTAACACACAATACATTCTTTCTTGTGTTGTTACTGGCTTAACTTTATGTATCTCCCATAGAATGAAAAATGTTTGAATGAATATTGTTTTTGTTGTGTATAGGCAATTAAATGAATATAGTCATGCAGATGTCTACTACATACTCAGTCAAGTGCCGCAATGCAAAATTTATGTGACACTTAATCATTGTTGCCAAATAGGAACATGATTTACATATTTTTACAATTTGACAGGTACGCTATGTAAGCAATGAAGTTATTAGATTGTGCTTTGTAAAGTAACTTTTGGCATTTTCACACCGCTTGCATAGTGACAAGGGTAAATATCAGTTTATCATTGCGTTTGTTGTTTCAATAATACTTGTTTTAGTCCCATAAAATGTGGTGCTATAAGGTAGCTTTTAAATAAAGAACTTTATATGAAAACGTTTTACACTATTTCCAATTGCATTTCAGAACTTTCTAATATTATTTCTGAAAATTTTAATTCAGTTCAAGCAGTTCAAAAATTTCGATTCTAGTTTTTTTTCAAAATCTTTAAATTTTATTTTTAGAATTTTTTTTACAGAATTTCTATTTGTATTTGAGATTTTTTTTTTAATTTTAATTCAGAATTTTTCGTTTAGGTTTCAGAATTTCTATTTGTATTTCAGAATTTTTCAATTGTATATGAAAATTTCAAACTTCAAATGCAGGAATAAAATGCTGTAATAAAGTCTGATTTTTTTTTTATAGATTGATAGGGACTTGGATCACGGATAGAGTGGGCCAAGCCGGAAGGGACAGAGCTTGTTCCAAGGTCTCAAGGCTTCTGTGGCCTGGACTAGATGCTCATGGAAGGCAGATGGCTCTGGGATGTATAAATTGGACTTTAACAGGGCACTGCCATGTGAGATATATGACTAGTAAATAGGATAGGACTTCTGGTAACTAATGCAGGTTGTGCGGGGAGGGGGAATAGGTAGAGACTTTAGAATACGTTATCTGTCACTGTCCAAGGCTACACACCTGATAACAGAAGGGGCTAAGGGGGCATTTTTTAGGTGGACTTGGTGAGGTCTCTGGCTATGGGATGGGGATTATTTCAGCATTTATCAAAGGTGCTGGGTGGCTGGGTGAAAAGGTTGCTTATTCAGGGGTTTTTTTAGTCACTTGCACCTGTTTTGACGTACAATGATAACTTCTTTAATCTTTGTTTGCAGAAGAATGACTTTTTCTGGTTTTTTTGTTGTTCTTTTCAATTCTTCTGAAGGAGATCAAAATGGACCTACGGGCCTTTAATTGGAGGTGGCAAATGACCTTCGTCACAACTACTTGTAATCTAACATAACCTTATCAAGATAATTCTTATGTATATACAAATAGAAAACCCTGACATACAAATGAATAGTTCTGAAATACAAATAGGAAGTTCTGAAATAGAAAAAAAATCTGGAATAAATTAATAAAACTACAAAATTGAGCTAGAAACTTCTTTTGAGATTAAATTTTTGGGGCAAAGAGGGGGCCTAAAATACTTTAAGACAATTGTTGTTTCAATAGATTAAAACTGATTGCTTAATACTGGCCGAGATAATATTAACAAATCCTTGAGATATTCTGATTGTTTAAGATTAAATCCATCCGTTTTTCCTTTACTCTCACTGAGAATAATGTTGAGGCTTTAAGAATAATTAGATTAATTCGAGAATTATTAGTTACTTGAGTAGTGAGGCGGGAAGTGGTAGTACCTATCATTGTAAATAAATTATATGAAATAAATTAATTTTATATTTTTTTATTTAATAAAAAAATTTAAACAAAATTATTATTCGTTAATTTTCAATTTTTCTGTCATCTGGTTATCTTTGCCAGATATAATTTTTATTTCGAAACCTTTTTTTCGAATTTTTCTTACTTGCTTATTGTTTAGGATTTTTAAATGTTGTTTCTTTTCACTTAACACAGGTCATACCAAAAGCAAATAAATTTCCACAAAGACGTTACGGTGGTAGTCTACGTTGCACAACAAATCCACACAGCCGACAAGGTTTGGAAAGTGACCGAAGTGGTGGCTTGTCGTCTGGCTCGGCAGGGGGTGCTCACAACGTAGGACGTTCGAACTCCTTTCGATTTAATAGACCACGTAATATTTTTAGCTTATCATCAAATTCGGGTTTAGGCAGTATGGGTGTTGTAGGCGGGGGTGGAAGAGCAGCAATTGCAAATGAACGTGTTTGTGGAGTCACGTTAAGCAATAATAAACTAAATGAATGTAGCGGCAATATATTGTGTAAGCATATAAAATATTGTTGCCTACATCAGCAGCAACAACATCAACAGCAGCAGCAACAGCACAAGAATTTGCCACAAACACTACCGCCATGTTGCCAACAGCCACAACATCATCTGCAACAACAAATGTTTCAACAACAACAACCGACTGTACACCAGCCTTCAGTCCATTATCCTCAAAAATCTTATCATCCTGACTACACTAGCAATAGCTTAAATATACAAATTTCTAATGCTGACAGCAGTTGTTGTAGCAGCACAACCACAGCCGGTGCAATATCAACAATGGCCACAACACGTCTTGGGCCAGATGGTGAAGATAATACTGAGAGTGGAGTGTTAAACAATAGTCTGGCAAATACTTTAGCTAATGATCAATTTTATCATCAGAATAAACAACAACAACAGCATCATTTCCATTGTAGTCCCCATCTGCAATCATCTTCATCTTCTTCCTCTTCATCAAATTCCCAGCAACATAATAATAAACAACAACCACAAAAACGTCATTCTGTTATATTGGAACGTGCTTTTGACTTTGGTAAGTTGATGAAATATTTTTAACAAGTGACAAACAAAATGTTAAACAGATTGAAGGACATTTATTAGTTTAACTAAGAAAATTTATAGTGGTCAGCATAGTGTAGTACCATTTTGAAAGTGAATTAAAGAGATTTACGTAATTTTAAAAATAAATATTTTTGTTTATCCTTCACAAAGTGATAAGGAGAAACTAGTTTGCCTTTTATAATTTCAACAACATTTATTTGTGACCTCATAAGGCTTACATATATGTTTTGGATACTTAAAGAAAGGGAACTCAACTAAACTATGTCCATCTATCAATCTGTTGGAGTCAAGTTTCCTGCCCCAAATGAAGTCCTGCGGGCCGGTTTTTGATGTCATACAATCAGATATATTTCTGGGATAATCGCTATCTATATTCAGCATTATTGATTGAATATAGACAGAGATACAAGCAAGTTCTTGAGATAGACCGTTTTAACAGACAAAATGCGTGCATATATCCCTTTATATCCTTTTAACTAGTCTAAAGTTGCAGGGATTCCAGGACTTACAGTCATAAAGGAGAGCTAATTTGACAAATAAAAAGGTGCCTTTAAATGCTGTTAAGATGTCTATATTATTGACTGGCTTTATTGATATGCTGGACGACACCTTTGCCAGATCTATCATAAATTGTTTGTAGGAAACCATTTTTGCCTCATTGAACCGAATTATTAATATTTTGTTGTCCCTGATATAGATTTTTGTTACCTTTTTTAATAAAAAAGAAGTTTTTTAATGGAAGACATATATTTATCGCGTAGTTAAGATTTTAGCATTTATTTGAAAACAAAAAAAGGCCCTGGGCTTAGACGTGCAACCATTATAACGTCAACTACAGCACTAAAAAGCAGAAGGAGTAATGAGCAGCCATGTCGTTGTTCTATCTTCTCATCTACAAGCTGTTTGGTGTCAATTTTATGTTATAGATGGCAACTTGAGTTGCTGTAAGGAGGGATCTTTTTTAAAAATTTCAAGGCATGCAATAATCAGATTACTGAATTTTTAAGTTTGACTTACCCTTTGATTACAAAAAATTTATAATTAACCTGCAAATAAAAGTTTGTTCCAATGGGCCGTAAAGTATGCTGTACTCTTTCGTCTTATTTTCAAAATTAATAAACTTGGATTTATTTCGTTAAATAAAATTTCCCAGGTAAAATGGCCCAGGTATTTACCAAAACCTGCGAAAAAAGTTAATCATGTTTGTTTCAATTCCTGTCACTAATGCTACGACTAAAAGTTATTTTCTACCCTTTGCCATATTAAAACATATCTGAGATCAATCATGACAGAGGACAGGCTTACGGTTTAGCAATGTTGCATATACATAGTAAAATTTAAATTGATGCAAATGTCCTTCTTAACAAATTTGCTTCAGCGTTAATTTAATAAATATGTTTCTTGTCTTTTGTACTTGTGTTTATGTCAATAATAACTACAACAACAAAGAACAACAATCCCACCGCAACTTGGCTAAACATGTCATGAAAATATTTTTAATTTAACACAACACAACTGTGTTCAAAACATGCTTTCGTGTGAAGTTGTGTCTTAGGGTTTACCAAATCCTCTTCTCAGTTTTCCTTAAAAGCGTTCTTTAGAACCCTGCCTACTTAAGCACAGCGATGACCCAGGGGGAGGAAAATTAATACTTTTCGCACTTTTAAAAACATGTTGATTATTCCATCTGAGCTTGAAAAAACTATTCAGGTGATATATCCCGACATTAAAGCCGTTTCAACTAACTGTATTAATGTGTTTTAAACAAAAAAAATAAGAACTGATTTTAAGAAACAAGACAAACAGGGCTCAGGAGATATATTGAATTCTGCTTATTGAATTGAATTTTTTGTAGAATTTTTTAAATTTTATCAAATTTTTTTGGTCAACTTAATACCTTTCAAAGCAAACATTTTAATAATGAGTTTTGTTTTTTGCTTTTTTTTAACTCGAGCTCAATAAACAGTTTTTTATATTAATTTACGAGTAGTCATGTTTTGTGTCTGCAAAATATGTCAAAAAATGCCAAAAGGAAAGATATAAGAGGGGCAGGGCAGCATTATTAGAAATCATCGTTTACAAAACGTTGTTGTTTTAGTTATATTTTAAATTCTTTGTAATAAAAACATTAATCTAAATCACTTTGACAGCAACAGTCTTACATAAAATTTATAACAAAAAAAAAATGATAAATTCTAAATTCGTTTTTACAAAAATTAATATTAAAAATTTTAATAATAAATAAAAGGCCTTACGAAGCTTATTTTTAACAATAAGGTTTAAGAAGAAAAATGACCCATCGGATGGTGATTATTAATTTATTGGTTATTTGAAATTATATTTTTAAAATAACTTTTTTTGTTAAGTTTGTTTGTCTGTGTAAAACTATTCCGACGGGGCTGTAAGGGCGTTTAAAATAAAATTCCTCAAGCTTGTGTTCGTGCACAAGCAAAACACTTTTTATGTAAATGAATAATAATATGTGTTTCCGTCAGAAAGGGGAATCTGGATGAGAAATGTGATTACTCTCGGAGCCGACACAACAAAATAAGAATATATTTTGTTATCTCCGAAATAGTTTTAATAAATATTGAAATTAACAGAAATGGAAATAAAGAATAAGACCCAAATATATTAGTGTTTGATAGTTCAAATTTTATTGGATTTTATGTTACCTTTTTGTTAGAATGACGAATCACTAATAAATTAATAATAAAACGGAAACGACATCTTAGACCCTTTAGCGGGTTAACCGGTACAATTAGGCATTATGAGGAAAAGAGAAAGCGAGATATGTATAACTTTCAGTCTTCATATACGACCTTCTTGATAAGATTAACCCATCATCAATATTAAGGCCAACGTAAGGTGAGCCCTTTTTTGGCGTTAACATTGCCGCCCGCCTTGCACAATATGCAAGAAGAGAGGTTAAAGAGTATAGCTAGGGGAATTCCAAGATGTCGTTCTTAGAGTATACAAGTATTTCAATAACACTATTTTAAATTCAATTTAATTCACAAATTAATATTCAAGTTTATTACTTAAAGAAAAATAAATATAAGATAAATTATGAAAATTATGCCTATTGGCTTTAATATTTTAAAATACATTAATACTTATTCAAAGGTGTGATATAATATTCAAAGTATTCAGTAAAATAATATTCAAGATTTAGTTAAATGTAAATATGGGATATTTAAATACGTTTTGTTTTGCGTGCGTTTGCCTAAAAAAAGTGCATTTATTTTGGGTTATTATAAAACACACGGACCATAAATGGTCCATCCAAATATGGTACTTTGTGCTGTTGGAAAGCCGGTTCTGGAAAATACTCCTTGACAGATGACTTTTGGATAAAGATCAGCTCCAATTATTATGTCAATGCCGGTGGATTCGTAAAATTTGGAGTCTGCTAAAAAGAGATCTCGAAAATTGCTTTTATAGGATTCTGGTAATGATTGACGGGGAGTTTGTATCGTAATGCGATTGTCAACGCGAAATGTGCCTTCAATCTTTGAAGCGGAATCGTATCTCGATTTTAAAACGATCGGACATATAGTCTCCTCGCGTAGTGTATAGGCCGTTAAATCTACACTATCGATAAATTTTTTAGAAACGTGACTGATTGATGACCCGGAATCTAAAAGACAACGAGCATGTAAAGTTTTGGATCCAATTTTTACTAAAACAGTGGGAAGGAGGATGAGGGTATTCTGATGTATAATCGTTGTCAAAGAATTTGCAATCTGATCAGTAGAGGATTTTTTGTTAGCTTTTAAGGAATTTCGTGCCGTGGAAGAGGTAGATGGCCCTTGATTGGGAGAAACCGAACGAACTTCAGATTGATTACGCGAAGATAAAAGGTCTTTAGCTAATCTAGGATTAACATGTAGTAACGTGTGGTGGAACTTGCGGCAATGCTTACAGCCATGCTGAGAAAAACAAGTGCCTTGTGAGTGATTATGTGCCAAGCAATTGGAACAGTACCTTTTTTCGCGGACGACACGTATACGATCAGAGATGTTCAGGGCTAAGAATTTTCGGCACATTCGGAGTGGGTGTGGTCGGTTACAGATACGACAAGGAAAAGTGTTGTATGTTGCGGGTAGTCCTCGTGGTTTAGATTTAATGGTTGATTTATTTGGGGAAATTTTAGGCATGATGAGCTGAAAGAAAGAAAGATATTATCTAAGAAGGAGAATCGTTTAGTCAGTGGGTAGCATTATAAGCTTAACGATAGGTCTTGTTACTAATCCGCGTTGAGTCCTAATATCTGCAACTCGCACTCGGCTGTCCGGACCCAAATAGACTTTAGTAATTCGACCAAGCCGCCACGAGTTCGCTGGGAGGTTTTCGTCCTTGATCACTACCAGAGTACCCTCTTGAAGATTTATTTCAGGTCTCTGCCATTTCGTTCTTTTATTTAATTCTTTTAAGTACTCATTTTTCCAGCGGGAGCAAAGATTTTGAGATATTAGTTTAATTCTTTGCCATCGGTTTATTAAGGAAATAGATGATTCATTAACTTGAGGATCAACAGGGGCTAAAATTGGTGATCCGATAAGAAAATGCCCTGGTGTCAAAGCGCACAGATCAGTTGGATCGGTAGAAATAGGAGAAATAGGCCTGGAATTAAGACACGACTCTATTTTGGACAATAAAGTTGTAAATTCTTCGAAGGGTATACTTGTAACATCCCGCGATCTTGCGAAAATGAGTCTTGAAACTCTTGACTCCAGCTTCCCAAAGCCCTCCCATGTGAGGAGCTCCAGCTGGAATAAAATTCCACGAGATATTTTGATGAGCATAATCAGCCAGAATGCGCTGTTGGGAAGTTTGTAGAAATTCTCTTGACAAGGTTCTGGAAGCACCTACGAATGTTGTACCATTATCGGAATAAATCTGTAATGGACATCCTCGACGGGAGACGAATCGGCTAAAAGCTGACAGGAATGACTGAGTAGATAAATCGGATGTGGCTTCTAAATGAACTGCCTTTACCGAGAAACACACGAATACGCAAACGTATCCCTTAGAAATTCGACATGCTCTACCGGAGTAACTTTTGATATCGAAGGGTCCTGCAAAATCGATGCCTACATGCGCAAAAGGACGAGTTATTTCGGCTCTCTCAGTTGGCAAGGCTGCCATAAGCTGTTTTTGACATCTGCTTTTATATATTACGCATGTTTTGCATTTGTTAATCGTAGTTTTGATTAGGTTTTTTGCCTTAGGAATCCAATACTGAGTTCTTAAAAGACGCAAAACTAGTTGATTACCCCCGTGTAGACTTATGCTATGAACAAATTGTACCAACAGCCGCGAGAAGCTGGAGCTATATGGAAGAATTATTGGATGTCGTTCATTATAGGTCAATCCCGGCGCAGATTCCAGTCGACCGTATGAACGAATTATTCCTTCCGCATCAAGAAAGGGATTTAAACTTAAAATAGTGCTGGTTTTAGCAATACCGTGCTTAGCTGAAAGAGCTTTGTACTCATTTGGATAGCACGCCTTTTGGCATATAGAAATTAGATGATTTCGAACACAACTTATTTCGGATTGAGAAAGTATGAGAGTATCTTTTAGGAAACTTAAACGATGTCGTGGATGGCTTCTATAGAAAAACCGATAGACATATGTCATAACTCGCATTGCTCTACTGAAGGAAGAAAATCGCCCTAAAATATCTTCAAAGTCTGAAAAATAGGAAAAATGTACCTGTAGCCCTTTACTTTCTAAGTCTGTGTTAAGGTTATTTGGATGAGGGTTTGGCCATTCTGTTTTGGGTGCCCTAAGCCAATGGGGTCCGAGCCACCACAATTTATTGTCCAATAAATATTCTGGGTATAAGCCTCTACTAGCAAAATCAGCTGGATTTTCCTCAGAATTTATGTGCCTCCAATTAGAATAAGGTACTATTTGTGTGATTTTTGCTATTCTGTTAGCTACAAATGTTTGCCAACAGCATGGAGGTTTAGCTAGCCATGATAGTACAATTGTGGAATCGGTCCAACAGGAATAAGAATATTTGTCGAGATCTAATCTTGGGAGCAAATTGTCTATCATATCGGCTAAAAGCACGGCTCCACAAAGTTCTAATCTGGGAATAGACAGTGTTTTAATAGGAGCTACTTTTGTTTTGGATGAAATAAGGTGGGTTGATGTGGAATTTAAATCGGATATTCGAATATAAAGTGCCGCTGCGTATGCCTTTTCAGAAGCATCGCAGAAGCCATGGAATTGGATTTTGGTATTTGGACTATAACCAATCCATCGAGGAATACGGATTTTATTGATGTCTGAATACTTGGACTGGAATATTTTCCACTGATTAAGGGCATCTGGAGAAAGAACTTCGTCCCAGCTAGTACCATCCATCCATATTTTTTGCATCAGAATTTTTGCCATTATAATGCAAGGAGCTAGCCAACCAACAGGATCGAATAGTTTTGCAATTTCGGACAGTACTTTTCTTTTCGTGTAGTCTTTTATTTCTGGGAATGGATTTGCAACAAAATAAAATTCATCTAAGCACGCGTTCCAGCGTATGCCAAGCGTTTTTGCGGAACTTCTATCTTCCAGTTTTAGGAAATCTTCATTAAGTAAATGATCTGGTGGAATATTCTCTATAATTTCCTTGGAATTTGATGTCCACTTTCTTAACACAAACCCAGCGGAATCTAAAGCTTGCACAAGTTCAAATTTTGCTCGGATTGACTCACATTTTGTATGACATCCTGCTAAAACATCATCTACATACATCGAGTTTCGGAGAATATTACTAGCCATTGGAAAAATGGAATTTACATCATCAGCTAGTTGCAATAAGGTGCGAATAGCCAAACACGGTGCACAGTTTACCCCAAACGTAACCGTTTTTAACTCGTAATCGCAAATCGGGTTACCTGGACTGCTTCGAAATAATATTCTTTGGAAAGGAGTATGATCTGGATTGACAAGAATTTGTCTGTACATCTTTTGAATGTCGGCATTGAACACGTACCGATAAAAACGCCATTTAATAATCAAAAGCGGAAGGTCATTTTGCAGAACCGGCCCAATGTGGAGCAAAGAATTCAAGCTTTGTCCATTAGATGAAGGAGCTGACGCATTGAAGACCACACGAACCTTTGTTGAAACACTCTCTGGCTTTATAACCGCATGATGTGGTAAATAATAGTCTCCGGCACCTTCGGAGCTGTAGGGTGCCGCAACTTTAACCATATGATTTAAGTCTTCGTATTCCTGAACCACTTTATCATACTCGACTTTTAAGCTTGGATTTCGAATTAATCTTGCCTCGTTTCGGAAAAATTGTGCCATTGCACTGGACCTAGGATTTTCTAAACTTATTTTGTTTGGAAATCCGTCTTTGAAAGGTAGCGATACTATGTATCGACCATCGAAGTTTCTTTTTGTTGTACGGGTATATAATTCTTCACAAGCTTGATCAGATTGGGATAAAAAGTTCTTCCTTGGAAGATTTTCCACCTCCCAAAATCTAGAAATTGCTTTGTTCAAAGATATTTCACAAAAGTTTGATACTAGTGAGAATCCACCCGAAGATAGTGTTTTGAGCGATAAGTGACTCACAAACATTATGAATTATGCCTGAACAAATGACAGAAGGGAAAATGTCTCCACCAATCAGAATATCTATCTTTGAACTAGAGTAGAACTTTGGATCAGCTAATGGAATGTCCGGAATATTTGATACCTTTGACGGTGGAATGGAATGTGATGGTAAATTATTTGAGAGTTGGGGGACCACAAGTGCTGTAATCGGAAGTGCAATGTTATCGTCCCGGCATGAGCCAAGCACAAATGAGCATTGCTGCTGCACTGTTGCAGAAATAGAATGGTTTAATCCAGAAATTTGTGCACTTGTAGGCTGAGAAGGTAGTTTTAGGAGGCTAAATAGGCGTTCTGAAATAAAAGTGCCTTCAGATCCAGAATCTATTAACGCCCGCGCCTGATATTTCATGCCTAACTGACAAATTGTCACCCATGCGGTGCCCAATAAAACACCCTTAGCATTCATAGCGAAACAAGATTGTATGTCGCTAGAACCAAAATTATTAGCGGACTGTATTACTGAAGATTTAGTAAGCGCGAAGGGTGTAGAATTAGGATTAAGTTTTTGCGCACTACTAGTGCCGGGTACATCAGACGTTTGATTTTGATTCTCACTATCTTTGTGTAAAAGAGTATGATGTCTTTTTTGGCACTTAAAACAACTATGTTTGCTTGTGCAATTTTTTACGCTATGGGTCTTAGAAAAACAGTTTAGGCAAAAACCTTCTCTCTTAATTTCCTCTAACCTTTCTGGATAACTCATTTTTAAGAAAATAGGACATTTGCGTATGGTGTGACTCTCCTTGGGACATATTTGGCACTCTAGCTTAGTAATGTTTGCTTGAAAACTGTGAACTTTTTTATCAGAGGTGGAAGAGAAGTTTGGTTTTGGTTTTGTACCGCAGTTCTTAGAATTAGGTGATCCCCGAATTTCTAAGACCGATTCTAATGTCCTAAAACGATTTGTAAGGAATTCGTCTAACTCAGACCATTTTGGAATCATCGTTTTGTCTTTAAACTGTTGCTCCCATAATGTCAACGTATTTTCGGGTAGTCTACTTGTGCATGTGAATACAAATATCGGATCCCAGCTAGCAACATCAATGTTATAAAGTTTGAGAATGGTTATACAGGAGGTTATATTTAGTTGTAATTGTTTTAACGCTTCACTGGACTCAGAATTTATGGACTGGAGATTGAAGAGCATCTTCAATTGACCATTGACTAGAACTCGTTTATTCTCAAAACGCAGACACAAGTTTTTCCAAGCCATTTCGAAACCCTGATTGGTAAGCGGACTCTTCTGAACAATCTCTCTGGCCTCACCTCTTGTTTTTTGCGTCAAATAGAACAACTTCTCAACATTGCTAGCTTTGGAATTAGACACGACAGCCTGAAACATGTCGCGAAAAGTAGGCCATGAAGCATAATCACCACCAAAGCTTTCGATCTCTATAGGAGGCAAGTGAAGATTATGTGAATCTATAGAAACGGGGTGCGCAGTATTGTTTGGTAAACGTAGATGAGAAGTCGACGGTTGCCGAAGATCGTCGGACAGCTCGGCTAATTTTGTCAAACAATTACAGAATGTTGTGTACGTGCTCTTATATTTTTCTTTAACAGATTCTATATTGACTGGGTCATCAGTCTTGGCAGATTCTTTGTCCGCCTCTAGTAGGAATTTTTCATAGGTTGTCTTCATTCGACTCCACGTGGTCTTTAATTTATCCTGATGCACTTCAAGGGCATGACAAGAAGTAACAGGGTATCTATTATCGTTAATGTCAGCCTCAAATTCGACAATGCTATCGCTTAAGCGGATAAAATGGTCTAAGGACATTTTGAGTTCTTTTTGTGTTTTGTTTATCAAAATTACACGAAATGAAATAATCACTAGAATAGTTTTTTAATTTTAAGTGAAATTTACGTTATTCAGTAAATAGGGTACCGAGGTTGAATTAGACGAAATTGATAATAATTCATTAAGTGAAGGGAGAAGATTGAAAAAAATTTACCCAACAAATAAGTTCAAATTAAGTTAGACAACTCAACAAGTGGTATTAACAGGAGAAAAAAAAACCAGAAAATAATCAATACCTTCAATTTTCTGTTTTGATACGAGAGTGGACTCTTTTATGTAACTGACGTAAATGTCAGGTGTTTAGCTACGTAATATATATAAAGTTCAGTAACCTTTATTTACTGGAAACCAACAAAGACACTTTCTTTTCTTTTACACAGTAATAGCACTGTTCACGCACTAGTGCATGTGCTTTGAATTATAAAAATATTTTGTAAAGTAAGTGTGGTAACATACGGAATTTTCTTAGCTCACGTAATTTCACGAAGAGCCTATTACGAAGCACCAGTCGGCGACAGATACATAAAAAAAAATTTTTTTTGAATAGTAAAATTGAAATCAAAAACCAAGGGATTTTATGCTTTAGAATTATGGAATAACAATGCGATTGTATCGTAGTGATTGTAATGTTATTGAATAGGTTCAATAAAAAATAAATGAAAATAATTATTGAGGGGTTAATAATCTTCAGGCTATGAACTGTCCTATTGTAGAACTCCAAATATTTCAAGTGAAGAAATACATAGACTAGTGTTGCCGATTGACCAATACACAGAACTTTAGTTTTATTTCCCTTTTTGTTAGCGCGCTCAAAAATTATATATACAAAAATGTACGCTTATATTCGTGCGCAATGTTTAAGTTCACATTTATTTGAAAAAGAAAGAAAAAAAAATACCAATAACCGCTTAAGAAAGGATAATCAGTTAATTAAAATATGAAGACGTAATTGTTCACAACGGCTGCACACTAAAATTTTTAGAATTTTGTTGATTCTGTAAAGGTCTTACGGTAACACTGGAACACACCACTGGAAGTTAAATATGGAAATAAGAGTACATAAGGTACATACCTTTGCATATATAGATATGTAACTTTATAAGAGGCGACCTTATGTTAAGAGATAATATGGATCCAATTGAAGAGACACAAATTGCAAATTATAATTCTCTTTTTATTTAAAAATCAATTTACTAAGAGTAATTAGCTACTAGGGTTAAATACTTTTAACTTTAAAAAAAATATATGAAGTAACCGATAAGTTTAAGCGGTGAAACTTGAAGGAAATCGAATATATAATATTAAATATTTAAATATGAAAGTAAGGAAAAATAAAATATGGATCAGAGAAACTAACGAAAAGAAAGTTAAGACCCCGCAAATGAAGTTTTTATTTTATCCACTTAAGAGAGCGTATTGTTAAAACAGGATAATTCCAAGAGAAAATTTTAAACATACGTTCATATATACATACATTAAAGCAAAAACGCGCCAAAACTTTTTAAGAAAAAAAAACTCTACACGAGTATATACCGCAAATATTTATGTATATAAATTATATACATAAATGTATTTAAAGAAAAAATCTAATGAATTTTTGGACTTACTGGATAGGTAATGATCTAGGAAAAAACCTCCACAGTTCGTTTTTCTGGATTAAGAATTTTGCTTGGGTTAATGCTCACTCTCACTTGCTTCCTTATTATTTTCTTTTAACCAATTTAATCTTTGTTCTCTTTTTTTTGTTATTTTATTTTACATTGTATTATTTTAATTTACTACCTATTTCTTTTTTTTTCCTTTTTAAATATTTTTATTATATTAATATTTGTATTATTTCAATTTAATACTTGTTACTTTTTTTTTTTTTTTTTTAATATTTTTAATAAACCCTTTTGAACATAAATGCACTTTAAAGACTAAATCTCTACCGTACGCAAATACAAGACGTACCTCTTTGTTACGTGGAATAATGCAAGTGACTGGAATAGTATGTAGGTATGTGGAAAGATTTGTCTTTCAATAAAGCCCAATGAAGAAATCTCCGAGAATTGTTCACTTTTGATCCGGTTCGAAGGACCAATGTTTCCGTCAGAAAGGGGAATCTGGATGAGAAATGTGATTACTCTCGGAGCCGACACAACAAAATAAGAATATATTTTGTTATCTCCGAAATAGTTTTAATAAATATTGAAATTAACAGAAATGGAAATAAAGAATAAGACCCAAATATATTAGTGTTTGATAGTTCAAATTTTATTGGATTTTATGTTACCTTTTTGTTAGAATGACGAATCACTAATAAATTAATAATAAAACGGAAACGACATCTTAGACCCTTTAGCGGGTTAACCGGTACAATTAGGCATTATGAGGAAAAGAGAAAGCGAGATATGTATAACTTTCAGTCTTCATATACGACCTTCTTGATAAGATTAACCCATCATCAATATTAAGGCCAACGTAAGGTGAGCCCTTTTTTGGCGTTAACAATATGCAATTAAAGCAAATTGAAATAATTATAACATTTAAAAGACATTTAAGATTTTCACAGAAATTAAATGACTTAAAGAGGGAGAGTAAAACTTTTAGTGAAAAAAAAATATTTAAAAAAACACTACACAGAGACAATGTATCTCTATGGAGATTTTTTTTGTTCAATTAAGCTTTTTAATACCTTTACACCAACGTTGCCAAAACTGTAGTCCAAAATGTTGAAAATTTAACAAAAAAAAAATATTTTGTTTAATTTCACTTAGCAATTCTATCTAAGACGGACCCAATCACCAAAATTGAATTTCATAATTTTTAGTAAAAGCGTATCAAATTATATTTTAGAGATAAAAATTTAGCCAGTTAAAAGTAATCAGATATTAAATAATTTGGTATTTTTTTAAATGGTTTTTATAGCAATCCATGAAAACATTAAATTATACAAAACTTAAAAATAAAATAATACTTCGCGTTCCCTTGAATATTTAAAAAGCCATTCAAAATTCCTTAGAATTTAGCACCTTTATATATGGGGGATTTCATGTCAAGTGACCCAACTTTTTTTTTCGATTGGAAAGAAATTTGGACCAAAGTAAGTTCTTGCAGAGAGTAGTTTAGATACAATTTTTTAACACAATCGGTCAAGAACTCTCTGAGCTAGAAGGGTTAAAAATTTGACGTTTTCGGCAAATAGGTGTTTTTTCTTATACATGTAGTTTATTACCTTTTGCTTTTAACAAAATTCGTCCCAAATACTTTCGATAGCTTTTTTTTCAATCTTCCAGAAAAAAATATTTTAAAAATTAAAAAAAAATTTTTTTTATTTTTTTTTTATAAAATAATTAGAAGAGGTTTTCCAATTTTCGCGTATATTCTATTTTAATTTTTTTTCCTATTTATGTAAAATTATCTCTTAAGCAAAAAAAAATTATTTTATGCTAAGAAACAAAATAATTTAACCTTTCC
Organism: Melanophora roralis; assembly: GCA_963583895.1. NCBI lineage: Eukaryota > Metazoa > Arthropoda > Insecta > Diptera > Rhinophoridae > Melanophora > Melanophora roralis. The sequence goes on from OY757190.1 coordinate 5,436,473, forward strand.
GACGGTTTGCATTGAAAATATTAAGAAAATGTATTCAGACATTACCATATAAAAGTGATTTTATTCCAGAGGCCTACCATTTTGTTGGTAATGCAGTGTCGAGTGTATGAGACTTTATTTGGTACTTGCATACCGTCGGAAAGGTTAAATTATTTTGTTTCTTAGCATAAAATATTTTTTTTTTGCTTAAGAGAAAATTTTACATAAATAGGAAAAAAAATTAAAATAGAATATACGCGAAAATTGGAAAACCTCTACCTTGAGTTACAAAACATTATTTTTTATAGATATCCCACTCGCATCCCACTAAGCGACTTCCCAGCTCTTCAAACAAAAGACCTAAGCTTTCTTTTGAGCAAAAAAAAAAAAAAAAAAATGGGCACATTTGGAAAAAAAAAATTTTTTCTAATTATTTTATAAAAAAAAAAATAAAAAAAATTTTTTTTTAATTTTAAAAATATTTTTTTCTGGAAGATTGAAAAAAAAGCTATCGAAAGTATTTGGGACGAATTTTTTTAAAAGCAAAAGGTAATAAACTACATGTATGAGAAAAAACACCTATTTGCCGAAAACGTCAAATTTTGAACCCCTCTAGCTCAGAGAGTTCTTGACCGATCGTGTTAAAAAATTGTGTCTAAACTACTCTCTGCAAGAACTTACTTTGGTCCAAATTTCTTTCCAATCGAAAGACATCGGTTTTAAAAGTTGGGTCACTTGACATGAAATCCCCCATATAATAGTTTTTTTTTTTTTGATTTATAAAAGGTTTATAAAACCGATTTTGTATGAAAACCTAGTTTTATAAACCTTTTATAAGATTTTATTTTTTTTTAAATAAATACAGCCTTGCATTTATTTATAAGGTCACGACTATTACAGTTTTAAAGTGGCAGATTTGTCTTTGCATCTTAAATGTTTAAGGTATTCTCCTCCTTTGAAATCATTTAATTTTTAAAAATTAGATTAGTTTTCGGCATAAGCAAAATATGTGCGTAAAGTGATCACACCCGTCACAGTGGAATTACTTTTTTTAAACATGCTGTAACTTTTTTTACAACCTGAAAATATTTTTTCTACAAACGCAATGGTTTCTTTAACACGGGATGTATTTTACATATAAATTTTCACTGTTGCAATCCATAACGTATTGCGTAAAAAGCCATTTTACAAATGGTTTATAACTTTTTACATAAGTACCCTTCAAGCCAATATTAAAAACTACCCAGCAAAAGCTCCGTAGTTTTTAATCATTACAAATAACTTATTTTTCCATTACTATTGCATGTTGTTTGCACTACTTAGCAGTTGTTACATAATGAGTTATTAATTATCTAAAATTTTAAGGTTTTGGATTTTTTTTACCTTATTTGAATTTATTACTTTAAAGCAGTTTTAACCAAAACATCAAAGAAAAAAACTCTAAGTGCAACAATTTTGTCATATGAATTTTAAAGAGATATTTCACAATATTTTAACGCTCTCACACGACACGTATAAGTTTTTCAAAGAAATTTTTATGCCATATGGAAAATACATTTCGTTTAAAAGCAACTAAATATTAAAGAATGGCAAAGTAAGAAGGAAACTTATAACAACTTTAAAACTAAGAAATAAGAAGTCATCGCAACAAGTGTTCAATTCAAGATTGACTGGCAAATAAATCAAAATTTTAAAAAGAATTATGTCTTCTGGTACACTTAATTTAAACATTTTCAAAAACCTTCACTTCGTTTTGAGATACAAAACAGTTAATAATTTAACATATTGTGCTTATATGTAAAATTAGACAAACATTTTTCCATCCAAAAATTGTCCAACAATTTTAAAATTGTCTAAATTTTGGATAATTACACAGAAATTGGCAACAATGCTTTACACACAGAAACAGTCAAATGATTGCAGCCAAATACATTGTTTATAAAATCATTCGATTTTTAATTTTTCGTTGCAAAAGTTTTTACATTGAACTAAATTTTCCAGCCAAAATGTTAATCCCATTGACGAAAGTCACCTTAACCTGCAAACATTGTGGTAAATTGAAATGTAGGATTTATTTTAATTTAAATTAATTTGATACAACAACGACAATTAACACCAATTTTATTAATAAAGTAATTAGCAGAGTAAACTTCTGAAAATTTTTTCATTAAACAATAGAATTATTCACGTTAAAATTCATCGCCGGAAATGTTCGTTAGAAAAGTATTTTTTCAATGTTTTAATAGTTGTTTCCGTTTATATGCAAATGTGTAACTAAAAGAGTGGCTGAAGTGTTTTTTTTATACAACAATGAGCAAGTTAATTACAAATAAATAACATTATTGCAAAAGAGAGAAGATACATGAATAATTAATGAATGAATAAAATTAAACAAGAAAAAAATATTTTTAGTATCAAAAATAAATATTAAACTTTTATAAATGTGAAAATTTACAGTAAACTTTTTAATTTAAATTTAAGGTAAATAATTTTAAAATGTTCAAAAAAAACTATTATTTCTTTCTTTCTATCTTTTCTTGAATTTAAATTATTTGTCATATTAACAGCCCAATCATGCCTTAGCAAATGACAAATTTTTTTGAAATTTTTGTTTTTATTTTAGTTTAACTAATTATTTTAAGACACATATTTAGTTTTTTATTCTGGATAAAGTTCATTATTCAATTTGTTTTTTTTAGAAGAAATTAATAATTCCCGTAATGTAGAAAGAAACTTTCTTTGAAAAGGCATACTTAATTTCAAAGAGTATTGAAATGATGATGAAATTACGTAGCTGCTTTCAAAAATGCATTCTTCTTGGCTTGTATCAGTAGAAAAACTTGCTTTTTCAAATAAATTTTTTTAAAAATGTATTTTTATATGAAATTTTTAATTTTTCTAATATTTTACCGTTCAAACACAAAGAGCAAATGCAGACGGCGAATTTTTTGAATTCGCCTTGCGTTTACCTTGTTGAATGTGCCTTGGTGCCTTGGTTCATTAGATAAAATTTATATAGGATATGGCAGGGCACATTGCTACGGAGAAGATTTTTGTAAAAAGTTCGATTAAACAAAAATAACCTTTGAAAACAAAATTGTGAAAAAATTTAAATTTAAATAAATTTTAAGTCGTGAAATTTCTCTGGTGAGATAAAGAGTTTTTGCGTCGTTGGTCATTAATTTTTATGGACAACCAGGCCGTCTCTGTCTGTCGCACTTCGAGAATTTTGAGTATCATTCCCACATTCGGGAAATTATTTGGCGTCGCATTCCTGCACACAGATACTGTTATCGGAGGGGTGAAGAGGGGGGGGGGGGTCGGGTAAGAAAATTATAGTTTAACATTTAAAATTAACTTAAGGAGAGTGATTTGTGCTAATAAATTTTAAACGTAATTGGTGTTGGCGTTATGTATTAATTAACCAGCCAAATGAATTTTAGCTGTTTTCAAAACTAAAAAAAAAACTAAAAAACTAAGTAACCCAAAGACTTTTAGTCGTCCTAGTCCGGATGTTTGAAAAAAATATTTTAGCTTCTTATTCTCTGCGGCTTGAATAGTATAAGTATACAGGGTGGAAGATACACCAATGGTGTAACTTATTTAATTTATTTACATTGAAGAACGGCAAAAGTGCCAACATTGTATAGCAAACTGCAGTTAGGAAGACAGCCTACTTTTTAATTTAAATAAAATTGTTAAGCTAAAACTATGTAATAGTTATTAAATTAAATTATTAAATATTTTAATTCAAATGATATTATAAAAGAGAATGATTTTGGCATAAGGGACGTTTTACATGAAACAACAACTATTTTTATACCCTTCACATAGTGATAGGGTATATATCACTTTGTCATTCCGTTTGTAATTTCTTTATTATTCATTTGCGACCCCATAAAGTATATATATTCTGGATCCTTATAGATAGGGAAGTCGATTTAGCGATGTCCGTCTGTCCGTCTGTCCGTCTGTCCGTCTGTCCGTCTGTCCGTCTGTTGAAATCAAGTTTCCGGAGTCAAATAAAAAGATACAGACCAGTGAATGGTGTCAAACTATCACAAATATCCTGGAGACAATCGCTATTTAAAATCAATAAAATCGGTTCACTATTGACCGAGATATAAGCGAAAACCCAGAGTAACCCATTTTTTTTAGGACAAAATCCGTGCATATATCCCTATATATCTCAGTAAGTATAGTCACTCTTGCCACAAAACTTGGCACGGATACTCCTAAAGAAGGGACCTTAATAATGGAAAAATTTTTTTCAGATAGGACCAGGGGAAGGGGTATTTTTTCTACAATTGCACAAATTTGGTGAAATATTTTATGCGCTATATCTCGTAAACTATAACAGCTATCGACTTAAAATGTTCTACAAAAATTAATTGCATGCTAAGGGCTACGCCTTAAAGAAAAAATTTTTTGGGTTGGGGCAAAAAAAGGGGTAGCTCCCATACAAATCGACAATTATTATCAAATATTCGATACGCTATATCTCGGAAACTATAACAGATATTGAAATGAAATAGTCTATAAAAAGTAATTGCACGCCAAGGGCTACGCCTTAGAGAAAAAATTTTTTGGGTGGGGGCAAAAAAAGGGGTAGCTCCCATACAAATCGACAATTATTTTCAAATATTCGGTACCCTATATCTCGGAAAGTATAACAGATATTGAAATGAAATGTTCTAAAAAAAGTAATTGCACGCTAAGGGCTATGCCTTAGAGAAAAAATTTTTTGGGTGGGGGCAAAAAAAGGGGTAGCTCCCATACAAATCGACAATTATTTTCAAATATTCGATACGCTATATCTCGGAAACTATAACAGATATCGAAATGAAATGTTCTAAAAAAAGTAATTGCACGCTAAGGGCTACGCTTTAGAGAAAAAATTTTTTGGGTGGGGGCAAAAAAAGGGGTAGCTCCCATACAAATCGACAATTATTATCAAATATTCGATACGCTATATCTCGGAAACTTTAACAGATATCGAAATGAAATGTTCTACAAAAAGTAATTGCACGCTAAGGGCTACGCTTTAAAGAAAAAAATTTTCGAGTGGGGGCAAAAAAAGGGGTAGCTCCCATACAAATCGACAATTATTATCAAATATTCGATACGCTATATCTCGGAAACTATAACAGATATTGAAATGAAATGTTCTATAAAAAGTAATTGCACGCTAAGGGCTACGCCTTAGAGAAAAAATTTTTTGGGTGGGGGCAAAAAAAGGGGTAGCTCCCATACAAATCGACAATTATTTTCAAATATTCGATACGCTATATCTCGGAAACTATAACAGATATCGAAATGAAATGTTCTAAAAAAAGTAATTGCACGCTAAGGGCTACGCTTTAGAGAAAAAATTTTTTGGGTGGGGGCAAAAAAAGGGGTAGCTCCCATACAAATCGACAATTATTATCAAATATTCGATACGCTATATCTCGGAAACTGTAACAGATATCGAAATGAAATGTTCCACAAAAAGTAATTGCACGCTAAGGTCTACACCTTAAAGAAAAAATTTTTTGGGTGGGGGTAAAAAAAGGGGTAGCTCCCATACAAATCGACAATTATTATCAAATATTCGATACGCTATATCTCGGAAACTTTAACAGATATCGAAATGAAATGTTCTACAAAAAGTAATTGCACGCTAAGGGCTACGCTTTAATGAAAAAAATTTTCGAGTGGGGGCAAAAAAAGGGGTAGCTCCCATACAAATCGACAATTATTATCAAATATTCGATACGCTATATCTCGGAAACTATAACAGATATCGAAATGAAATGTTCTACAAAAAGTAATTGGGCAAAAATGCCTACGCTTTAAAGAAAAAAATTTTCGAGTGGGGGCAAAAAAAGGGGTAGCTCCCATACAAATCGACAATCATTTTCAAATATTCGATACGCTATATCTCGGAAACTATAACAGATATCGAAATGAAATGTTCTAAAAAAAGTAATTGCACGCTAAGGGCTACGCCTTAGAGGAAAAATTTTTTGGGTGGGGGCAAAAAAAGGGGTAGCTCCCATACAAATCAACAATTATTATCAAATATTCGATACGCTATATCTCGGAAACTTTAACAGATATCGAAATGAAATGTTCTACAAAAAGTAATTGCACGCTAAGGGCTACGCTTTAATGAAAAAAATTTTCGAGTGGGGGCAAAAAAAGGGGTAGCTCCCATACAAATCGACAATTATTATCAAATATTCGATACGCTATATCTCGGAAACTATAACAGATATCGAAATGAAATGTTCTACAAAAAGTAATTGCACGCTAAGGGCTACGCCTTAGAGAAAAAATTTTTTGGGTGGGGGCAAAAAAAGGGGTAGCTCCCATACAAATCGACAATTATTATCAAATATTCGATACGCTATATCTCGGAAACTATAACAGATATCGAAATGAAATGTTCTACAAAAAGTAATTGCACGCTAAGGGCTACGCTTTAAAGAAAAAAATTTTCGAGTGGGGGCAAAAAAAGGGGTAGCTCCCATACATATTAACAATTTTTGTTAAATTTTCGATATGCTATATCTCAGAAACTATAACATATATCGAAATCAAATGTTCTACAAAAAGTAATTGGACATTAAGGGCTACGCTCTGAAGAAAAAGATTTTCGGATGGGGGGTGAAGAAGGGGTAGCTCCCATACAAATTAACAATTTTTAAACAATTTTCGATACGCTACTTCTGGAAAACTATTACAGCTATCGACTTCGAATATTCTACAAAAAGTAATAATCAAATAATTCATACATTTTGGTGAAAAACTTGGAGAAGAGCAGGGGGACTAGAACATCTAATAAGTTTTATTAACCTTTAAATATGAATAATGTCGAAAACTTTAAAAACTCTCGACCTCAAATCTTCTTCATCTATTTCTTTTATTCATGCGAACGTTAAAATTTTGTTATTTTTTCTATGGGCTTTAAAACTCACACATGGTATTTTTATTATATTATTTGCAGTACAAAATTACTCGGCTGGGTATATTTAAAGACCAATGTGAAGGGTATATAAGATTCGGCACAGCCGAATATAGCGCTCTTACTTGTTTTTTTATTATTTATATTTTTTTTTGTTGAAATCGGTTAAAAATGGGTCCAAAAAGGTAAACAGACAAAATAAATTATTGAATCTTGCTGGTGCTTTTAAAATAATTAATTAAACAAAATTAAAATCTTAATACTCAGAAACAAGTTTTTAATGGTTTAAAATGTAATAAAGCAAATTTTATATAAAAATTTCCTTTTAAACGTTTTCAATATGTATTAATATACTATTATTTCGACAACCAACCACGCTTATATATCAGCATATATATTCTCACTTAAACACACAGAGGTGTGTGTTTGTGCATACATATGTATGCATGTTATATCTATGTTTCTATCAATCTTCTCATTTTACTGACACATTTAACAAAATTTCAATTTTCAGATGCTAGTTGTGATGAAAGTGATACCATCAGTACAACATCATCAACACCGCCAGCAGCAACAAGTATTCCCTATAACATACTAAAACCAATTTTAAAACAACCACAACATCAACAGCAGCAACAGCAAAATATTCATCAACAAATGCATATGGTACAACAAAACTCCTCAGCAAATATACAACCAAAATCAATACTAAAAGACAATACCCAGCATCATCTTCAACAACAACAGCAAATGCAACAATTACAACAGCACCAGCAACAAATACATCGAACATTACCACAACCACCTAAAAATGCTGGTCTGGGTGCATTTCATACCAAGGAGACGGCTTTGCAGAGAATTCAACAACAAAGTGGCCGACTACATGGCAGTCGTACAAATCTATCAAATTTATGTGGAACAAATCCTTTAGGACCAATGACAACAGCAACAACAATAACTAATTATAAAGCAACAACGTCACAACCAGCATCAGCTGCAATAGCATATGGCAATAATGAAGTTGTGGGAGCAGGCATTAGCAGGACCAATCGTAGTTACAGTACTTTTAATATGACCACTATTGGCATGGGTAGCGGTGGCAATAATAATGGAACATTTGCCACTGGCTTAGGATTTTTGGAATTACATTCAGCCTCCCATGGGGCCGACCATATGGGAAGTGTTATGTCAGCTTCAGGACTTAATAAACTAAATGAGACTTTAATAAATACACAAGCAAATAGTCTGAGTACCTCTTCGACAAGGAATAATCTACAATCGTTGCGAACACAAAAGTCGCCCATTTTAACTAGAAGACGTTCGTCGTCGATTGTGGCAAATCTTCTTACAGCCGATTTTACATACAATCAACAGAGTACAACATCAACGTCAACGCCAGTTACAACAATTACAGCCACATCTGGTGGTAATAATGATAACAGTCATATTGGTGGTTCACTGTCGCACAGTAATACCCGGTAAGTAGCTGCTGCCGTTTAACCTATTCCTTTTTATTTATTTTTTATTTAATATATAAAAGAAAAACCCTCTTTAGGAGGGGTGGTGAGCAAGGTCTCTTCTTCTTCCTTTGACTTTCGATTATGTATTTATTTACATACGACCTAACAGCATAACGGCATTGACTTTTAAAATTTTAAAAAGTTTTTTGCATTTGTTAAGTGTGAAAATGTTTTTTAAGAAAGTCATGTTAAGTGTGAAAATGTTTTTTAAGAAAGTCATGTTAAAAACAAAATTAAATGTGTAAATAAAACCGTGGAAGTTGTAGAAGAATTAGTTTTAAACTTTAAAATGGAAATAGTTTGAATTTTTTCTTTGAATTAAATCAAATTTGTATATTTGATTGTTATTGAGTTGTAGCCCACTTTTGAAACACAACTAAGAAACACAATTGACCAAAGGTAGATCCATAAATGTCCTTCCACCTTGGAATCAAAAACTAAGAGTTGTAAATTGTATTAAATAAATCGAAAACATTGTAAACTTAAAACCGGAAAAAAAATAAAAATAAACAGCCTTGTCAGCTAAGTATATCCCTATGTCTTCCTCTGCGACTATCCAACTGTTGGAATCAACTTTTCAAAACTCCGCAGGACTCTATAAAGTTAATGACTGAGTGGCTAGTTCACTGATTGACGGACTGGCTGACTGACTGATTCATCACCGTACAGTCCAAATGCTACAGATTTAAAATTTGGACTGCTGGTGTCCCTCTCGTTATATACTTAGACTCTCTAAGGCAGGATTTTCTTAATTTGAATCTAAGGTGGTTAAAAATCGGCCAAAAAGGAGAAAACCGACAACTTGCTTTCTTCTAACTTAATACGATAGAAACAAAATTTCAAAGAATCTTATTCTACCAAATACATTTTATGTGCCTGATTTTGGTACCTACGATACACAAATGAGATTTGAAATAGTATGAAGGTAGTTCCAGGAAAAAGTAACGCAACACCAGAACGGACTATTCTTGTTTGTTTGGGAAATACTTCAATTTTTATATTTATATGTATTAGAGATGAGCAACATTTCTTTACCAGTGATTTTATTTATACCTGTGACTTCAAAATCACTGGTAACGACAGTGACATAAACTTCGAATTAACTGTTACTGCGATGTAGTTACTTTGACATGTAATGGAAACAAATATTTTTGGAATTTACTGAGACTCAGTTAATTTTTTCCAACAACCTCGTTCATTCAATCTTTAAACTCCACATGCATAAATTACATTGTGGTTCGTGGTAAAAATTAGAAATGTTCCTTAGTAGCAACTGGTAACTGCAGTGTTGATACTTAAATTTTGTAACATTTTTGGGTCTTCCTGTGAAGTAACTATTAACATATTTGTTTGTGAAAAAAAAATAAATAGCGATCACCGTCACTGTTTAAAATAACTGTTATTTAACAATAACGTTCACTGTTGACAGTATTCTTCAAAAATCACGAGATCGCTCATCTCTAATTTGTATACAAGTTATTTAAGAAAAGTCTCTTCTCTTATTTAAACTGCTTTTGCAAAAAATCATAATCTTTCCCCTGGAAAAAGATATATAAAATCTGTCGTTATGTTACTTTTTCCTGGAATTGCCCATATACAGGCAAGACGTACTTCCTAATTTTGTTTATTTCAAGTACTTTTTTTGTAATTTCTGGTATTTTTTGCCCTTTTTTGAAGTTATGTGCCTTGACATATAGGTCAAATGTCAATAAAGGCAGAAAGTTTTTTTTTTACATATTTTTGTACAATTTTATATATTTTTGACAATCTAACACTTAAATCTAGAAAATAATTAAAAAGGCAAAAAATAAAAATAAATTTTAAAGTATGAGGTTATCTGCTTTTTATCTGGATTAATAAAAAGCAGATAGAGCTTTTGAAATACGTTGTTTAAGAAACCTAACTAGAAATTCAGAATAACAGCCTCGTATAAAAAATCATAAAAGCTTTACTATTTAAGGCTAATAGTAATGCTTTGCATTTGTTACTTTGTTCAAAAAATAAATAAATTTGCGCTTAAGAACTATCGGCTTGATTACTAGTTTCATACATAAAATGATTTTTCTTCACCCAAAACAAATAAAATACAGTCAGAAAACGTGTTTCAGAGTTGTTTATTCAACTTAAGTTAATTTTTATTCGCAGAAGCCATTTATGTATGTATGTTGCTTTCATTGCTGTTATCAATGTTGCTTTTGCTATTGTTGCGGTAATTCAGAAATTGCATGATGCATAAAATTTAACAAAGATTATTGCAAATTGCACAGGAGCAACAACAACCTGCTAATAAGTGGGCAAATGCTAAGTGCATACCATTGGTGCGGAAATAGAAGAAAAAGAGTAAAAAGCAATTGCATAGCAAAGAGTTATATAAAAGCTTTGGCAGTTTGCTTTTTGTTTTTTTTTCTTCGGGAGTTTTGATAAAAAAAAGCGGAAACGGAAACAGTTGCCATGGCCAAACAAGGGCATATTTTAAATAAGAAATGTGACGTATTGTGCACGAACCAGAGCAAGGGGTGGTATAGCACACACACGCATACAACTCAGGCTTTTTTTTTATTAGTCTAATAAAGTTTTAGGCTTACTACAAAACCTGGAGATTTGTTAAAAAAATCCATGATTAAAATGGCTTTTGAAAATTAAAAAAATTACTTCCTGTTCGTAAATAAGTTTTTAGTTTTCATTAAGTACCTTTAGTCTAAATTTAAAATAAATTTGTTTTTGTCAAAAAGGAGTTTAACATTTTAAAATAAAAGCATGCAACTTATAAACTGCTTAACTGGTATGCGGAAAAAGATTGAAAAAAAGCTGGGAAGCAGGAAAAGACCCTTATCCATACTTAAAAACTGTAGCTGTACGTCTATGGGACTAATTTCACAGTACGATCGGATCACAGGTCATGAGTGTATCTTTTTAACATCAAAGTCCCATAATCAAAGCTTACGCGGATACGCTTGGAACTATTGGAATATAATTTTACAGTTGAGAGAGAGTCTCAATTGACGATTTAAATAATTTAAACAATAGAGTACTTGCTATGATATCTCGTTCAATGACTAAGAACGAACACACTGACAAAACTGCTTTTAGACAACCTTTAAATGAACAAGATAATCCCAAAAAGATTTCAAAAATTAAAACAAATATAATAGATGTTGATCAAGGTGTATTGCGTTTACATTTAAAAATAAAATTTAAGAAATTACTTTCACTTGATTTTGAGCTTTTTAACGAAAAACTTGGCTTGGACTATTTGCTTTCGAAGCTCCAGAATAATGCCAACAAGTACAAAATTTATAGTAAAGAATGGCCAAAATATGACTTTTTTACAATTTTTAGAATTCAGGACTTTAAAGACTGCGGTAACAAGATACTAAGAATTTTGAAGGTCATATTAAAGGATTCGAAGATTGCTGGTCCTGTCACGGTAACTATATTAGCTAGTTCCTTCTTTACAACTCTTTCTTTACTGATTAAGTATCTTTCAATCATTATAATAAATTAACATCAATGATCACTACAAGTTACTTGTTGTATTGCTAAGGTTAGTGCCAGTCACAGGACGATTACGTTGACCAATTACCACACATTTCGCGCAGGGTTTTTGCAATTAAATTAAGCTTTGAACAACAATTGGAATAAGAAACAGTTCAATAATTTAATTTGGGCTTTGAAGAAGATATCACTGTCATTGCTGCAATAAAATTAAATTTACGTCTATGCGCTTAACAATTTATATATTCTGTTTATAAAAAGTTTAGAATTATTAGGGATAATCTAAATCATTCATAGGAAGAAAGATAATAAAACTGCGTTCAAAAGTAAAAAATTTTTTATTAAAATTTAGAAAAAGTTCTGAAAGGGATATTTGTTAAATCTTAGTCGCAGTATGTCACTCAGACAAAACCGTATACTTTCATGTTTGCAAATTCCCAGGTCATTATATTTTTACTATTGCATTACACAGTTAAGATGCCGGAAGTTATTTTTAAGGCATAACGGAACTGATATTAAGCTTCTACATGCGTATGTGTAGTAGGTTATTGAAAACTGAATATATTTTTTTAAGTTATTTCTAGCACAACTATTTCATTGCTTGCTTACACTGATTTAAGCTTTTTTTATGTTTTTTTTAATTCCATTACAGTGATCGTATTGCTTTAAATAAATCACCTGTGGCTCATACAAAACCTTCACGCATGAATTTAATACCAGTTGACACGGGTGGTGTTTTAACATTTCAACAAGCCATGTCTGGTGCTGTTTCACCTCAATATTCTGCCGCCAATTCACCCCTTTATGCTGCCAACTTATCTGCTGTGACTGGCAATGCTGGTGGCCCGACCAGCACAACAGAACTTGACATGTTACTAGAGGACACTACATCAACAGCGTCACCCACATCAACGGTGTGCTGTGGTGATGGCCGACCACCGAATGGGCCATTTGTGGCCGATACACCAACAGGAGATATTGTTGTCGGTGGTAGTGGTGGTAATGGTGGTGGCAGTGGTGTTACATCATCTGCTGCCGTCATAAGAACTAGAAATGAGCATCAGTTTCCGCATGCTGATGATGATTCAGATTCACCTACTGCTGTTCCGGCTGAACGTACTGCTGGTGTGGGTTCAAGTCTCGTACATGGTGGCAGCTCAGCAACAATTGCTCAATTAGGCAGTCGGCAAAGGCAACGAATGCGCACCTCTAGCATGCCAGCAGAGAGTAGAAAAGTAAGTGATTTGGTTGTCTTTTATTTGCTTTTTCTTTTTTTTTATTGTTGAGTAGACGCTTTTTTTAGTTAAGCCTTAAAGCACTTTATGTTTTTAAAAAGAAAATCAAGGAAATTTTTGTTTTGTTTTTTATAAATTAAAATTGTTAAATGATAAAGCACTTTTATATACCAAAGAGTTCAGCCATTGTGCCATAAAACATTTAATTATTTTCAATTCTTTTATTTTTCGCGCTTAATTATTTAAAGGAAAAAGTTTGTAGCAAATTTGTAACAAGCTTCTTAAGAAAAACTTTCTTAAGCATCAGTTGTTGCCAGTAAGTTTTGCTCAATCGTATGCTGCTTTTGTTCTTTAAGCAAGTAGGAGGGCAAGAACAAAAGCCATTAATTGAAAATGTGTGTAAAATTGCTGATAAAAAAGTGATTTTTGTGTTTACAAAAGTTGTTCAATTTTTTTTCATCGAGACAAATATTTCTTAAAACAAAGTATTTAATGCAAAAGAGTACTATGAGTAGGGTGACCATTTATTTCATGTTCAAAATCAGAGTACACTTTTTGTTTTTTAAGAATAAGTTTTTTTTTGTCTAAGAACCGCTTTAAGTTATGATGATCGACTGAAAATGACTTGCTAAATTGATTGTTCTTCATGGGATATATCGGAAAAAAATTGGATTTGTTTGTTAATTTTACCGTCAAAGCAAATTTTTTTTTTTATTTAAATGTAGGGATATTTCGCGCCCTTCCTTATTTATTTGGGAGATAGAAAAAACAGGGGCGAAATAGTCGCTCTTGCCAACTATACGTTTTAATTCATGCATACATACTCATTAACTATCTAGTTGGTTGTAACTGAACAATTTTTTTTAAGGACAAAATTTAAAGTGGAATATTACATTGAAAAATCAGTACATTCAGTACTTTTTTGCAAATATCAGTACATTTCAGTACACAAATTTTAAAACAGTGCACTAAACCAAAAATCAGTACGCATGGTCACCCTAACTATGAGCTAAAAATTTTAAATTTGCAAAATATTTTATACAATATTAATACAAAATTGTTAACTTTCTAATTTCGGTGAAAAAATTACTTTTTATTAACCCTAATTTCAAATCTTCTAAATCAAAATCTCACGAAATTCAAAAAAGTACCAAAAATAGGAAAAATACCTTTTGATCGCCTTGTTGACTTTTGACTTAATTGCAGTCATTAGGATCTGATTTCATATTTCTGAAATTTCAAAACTCAATATCTACAAGAAAAATATTACTTAAAAATATGAAAGAAATACTTTTTGCCCAGTAAGTTGGCTTTCGACCTTAATCAGGGTACACTTACCCTTTTTTATATTTCAATGCTCAAAGAATTTCAAAAATGCAAAAAAAGGACTACAAATATTAAAAATATAGTTTTTTTTTACCATCTAATTGCCTTTTGATCTCAATTTGAGTAAATAGTCCTTAATTTTATCTTTCAAAAGAGGGGCATTTATCGTCTATTTGACTTTCGACCTTAATGTGGGTCAATAATTGTTACTGTCATGTTTCTAGACTCATAATCTCAAAAATGCATTAAAAATACCAAAAATATAAATAAAGTACCATTTGACTCACTGAAGATCCACAATCTCAAAATCTGAAAAGTAATACCAAAAATTTATAAGAAGGAATTTTTGTTCACGAACGTTAACTTCGTGCTAAATAGGTGGACTATTTATAATCCTAAAAAATGGAAAAAAGCACCTTAAAGGTATCAAAATATTTTTTTGTGACCCCAAGTAGTACACAATTTTCAAAGAGTGCAAAAAACGTACATATATATGATTAACATCAGTTGAATTTAATTTGGTCTAGAAGGTATCAACAAATTAAAATTACCCTTTGAAACACCTAAGAATCATACTTATAAACATACTCATTTTCTTTGAGAGCTATCGATCGAAACTTGAATTATGATGTATGTTTTTCTAACAAAAAGGGCCACATAAAAACTTTTGCTTGTTTCGTGCCTGTCTTGGGGTTCATAATTTAAAAAGGTACCAGAAATTAATTTTTTATTAGACCTGTCCAATTCAGTTTATATTAAATTTCTATCTTTTTTTCTTAGTTAAAAAATTTTCTATCAAAAATAAAAAAAAATATTTTTTTTCATAAAGTCTAAAGACTCGTTTCCCAAAAGAGAGTCTGGGTTATACTTTTCAAACATTTTTTAAAAATTTAAATTTATAAATTTTTTTTAATTTTCTAGTAGAATTGATTATAGTTTGCAACAGCCAAATATGTAAATTCTACCTGTTGATTTTTAAACGTTATTTCTCCTTATGAAAATTTTCATTCTAAATGCATTGAATCTGTATGCCTTAAATGTATACCTCATGTGCATTGTGTTACATACTTCATCTTAGGGGAGTTATAAAGCTTCAGTGCATTTCGTTACTTTTTTTTTATTTCTCTAAAAGTTTATTTTCAACTTCTTTTGGGATCTTAAAAGCCGGCTTAACGGGCATTGCCCTTTCCTAACACTAAACGTTTGTGCATTAACAACTATGTGTAGGCCAGAGAGCAAAGCTAAGAATATGTAACACACTTTTGTGTATTTTTTTTACAAAAAAATTCTTTCTTTTATTATTTGTCTTACTTAGGGCTTTTTTTGTCTTACTTTCTTAATTGTTATTTTTTTCTTCTTCTTAAATCTATTATATGAAAAGTTTTTTCTTTTTGCCTAACTTTTTGTGTATTTTTTTTCTTTTTTTTTTAAAGCAGCCACGTCTGGCTGACATTCGCCGGCAGGCCATACATTGTGCTGACTTGGACTTGGAATATTATCGATTACGTAGTTTTAGTATTACATCGCATGGTGTGTGTAACTTGGGCGATTCTTTAAGGTATAATTGAATAAATATTAAGTTGTTATATACTCAAAGTGTAAATTTAATTAAAACAAAACAAAAATTGGTTACTTTAAAAACTTTTAACTGTTTTTATTTTATTAATTTTGCAGAAAACGACGATCTAGGTCAATAAATTCGGTCACATCAACGGGTACCTCCAACAGTGGTAGAGGTAGAAATAATAGGTGAGTGGGAAAAAATGCAAATTAACAAAATTTCAAATCTCGAGCTTAAAAAAAACGTTGCTTTGAGTTAATAAAATACAAAGTACTTTTATAGAATTTAAATACCTTAACATCATTTAGCAATAACTTGCTTGCTACCTGGTAAATAATTATACCCTTTACATAAGTGATAAGGGTATATATAAGAATGTCATTCCGTTTGTAATTTCTTTATTATCCATTTGGGGCCCAATAAAGTATATATATTCTGGATCCTTATATATAGGGAAGCCGATTTAGTGATGTCCATCTGTCCGTGTTATGATTGATATTGAAATTTAGCAAAATCGATCCATAAACGGCCGAGATATAAGCAAAAAACCAAAACTACCTCCTTTTTTTTAGTCTACAACAACAACAAAGAACATACTTATGTGTGTAATAATAAAAAAACAACAAAAAAAGAAAAAAACAAAATCAGTCATGTTGATATTATTGAACCAAACCCAAAACGAAAATTTTATTAGTATTAGTATTCATACATATAACAGCGTTGCCATACAAAGCTTAACTTAAACATTTTTTAAATCTCTCCTACGGCTTCCAGGGTTCTCCTTCAAAGGTAAAATGTAAGACCGACCCGAACTATTTTATTCATCCAAACATTTTTGTGGAACATACTTACCCTCTATCTCCAGCCCTTAACATGGTTGCCATACAAAATTTTAAAAAATAAGGTAAAAACCGCTCCAGCTTCCCCGGAGTCTCCCCTAGAGAAAAAAAAATGTATCACATACCCCCGTTTATTTTTCCTCCCAAAGGAATTCCTAGAGTATACTTACCCTCTATCTCCACGCCCTAAGGGGGTTGCCATTCAAAATTTACAAAAATGTTGTAAAAATGCCAACAACTTCCTCAGAGTCGGCCTTAGAGCAATAAAGTGTATGACCGACCCCCATTATTTTGCCCTTTCAAACATTTTCCTAGAATATATTTACCCCCTTTCTCCACGCCCTTAGGGGGTTGCCACACAAAATTTACAAAATTATATGCAAATGCCCACAATATCTTCAGAGTCGGCCTTAGAGCAATAAAATGTACGACCGACCCCCATTAGTTTGCCCTCCCCAACATATTCCCAGAATATACTTACCCCTATCTCAACGCCCTAAAGGGGTTGCCATACAAAATTTACAAAAATGATATGCAAATGCCCCCAACTTCTTCAGAGTTGGCTTTAGAGCAACAAAGTGTACGACCGACCCCATTAGTTTTTTCTCCCAAACATATTTCTAGAATATACTTACAGGGAGACAGGGGCTCCGCGTCCTAAGGGGGTTGCCATACAAAATTTGAAAAAATTAGGATAAATACCCCTACAACTTCCCCGTAATCACCCGTGGAGCGTTAGAAAATGACACCGACCCCTATTTTTTAAATAGAAATATTTTATAAGTAAGAAAATGGATAAAAACAAAAAAAGTTTGGGATTTCGAAAGGCCAATGTGAAGGGTATATAAGATTCGGCACAGCCGAATATGGCACTCTTACTTGTTTTTTTAAGTACACAACAACACAAGCCTATCTTTTCACTAATCCACCATAAAAATATCCTACTGGAAAAGACATTTTTCGCAATAACTGTTTTCCTGGATTTCATAGTGACCAGTGCATATCCTACCAAGGGTAGCATATTAGTCCCACACCCGAAAATCATCTTATCTATGTTATCATCATATTTATTTTAAATAGGGTAGGGCACTATATAGTCAGACTTGACCGTCTATGACTTTCTACTTAAAATAAATAACTTCAAAATTCTTTCCCTGCAAAACAGAAATAAACCTCTTTATCAATTAATTTTAACTTGCAGTACGATAAACCAGTTTTCCTCCATATAAAACATAAGCATGTGCATACCTAATCAATGTTTGTGTGTCAATTTAATTTCATGGCCCATTAAATAAATTATGTTTTAAAATTAATCAAAGCCTAAAGCTTTTCTTTGTGATAAGAGTGAAATATTACTTATAAGAAAAGCAAATAAATAATAAAATAAGCAAAAAATTAAAATTAAAAAAGTTTTTTTTATAATTTAATAAGTAACTAAAACAAATTTTTTCCACATATATAACGGCTGCAGACATTTATTTGTTTATAGTAAAACACTTTTTTTTTAAATTAGAAAAGACTTTTGCCCCAGAGGAATTAACTTGTTCCTTTTAACACCTTCTTAAGACAGAAGTTGGTTACTGCCGTTATATTTTATATTTTTCCCTCTGGTAATATTAAAAAAAATAATTCTCTATGGCATCATATGACGTATGAATATTATTAATTTGTTTTTCTTGGTATTTTTTTTACATGTTAAAATCTCAAAGGAGAATGAAAAATAATAAAATATTTTTTTCCTTCAGCAATGCTTCGCGAACGTCTGGTGATATTGTGTTTGAAAGTGATAATAAGACTGCAAGTTGTGGTGCTGCGGGTAGCAAAAGCGGTGATGGTGGTAGTGGAGCTGGGGTGGGTGGTGGTGATGTTATTGGCGCTAAACCCCAAATACCTGTGTATAAAATTGCCATGTTAGGAGGATCCGGTGTTGGCAAAACAACATTAACGTATCAGTTTACAACATCCGATTATATTTGCGCCTACGATTTAAGTTTAGGTAAGTGAAATACTTGTTCAAAGTTAACGTGTACTCAAAAGTGAAGTACATAAATATATAATTATATGCAGATCTTAAACTGTGATATTTTTGACATTGTCTTTTGTAAATTTAATTTTAAATTTCGAGTTTTGTAAAAAGAAGATATTTTTGTGGCAATACTTAAAATCTTAACTCACTGTAGACTTATCTTGTATGTTTTAAATTTTTTCCGTTGAACTTGCTATTACAAATTAATAATTTTTCTTATAGACGGAACAATTATATTACACTAAATTTTAATTAGAATTTTTAGGTTGCTTAAGCTTAAACTACCCTATATTACCAGTTTTTAAGCATTTAACTATTGCTCATTTAAAATGATTTCTATAGCAAATTTATTTATTAGAATTTTCTTTTTATAACCTTAAAAACTTACAAACTATTTTGAGCATGAAATATAATTAATATCATTACGCAAAAGTTAGATTAACTAATTATTTCTAAAAGTTTAACATGTTATTAGCAAAGCTTAACTCCTGTTCCTTGAGCATTGACACCATTTCCAAATCTATTTTAGACATTTTTAGTTAAATTTTAGAGTTGAATTTTATAAATATTTAGTTTCATTTTAGTAATTTATGAATATTTTTTTGCGTTTTTTAGGTATAAAGAAACCACTGTCAAAAATATTAAATAATTGAAACTTTTTTACTAACAAACCCAGAATTTTATTTAGCAATTTTTCCGTTTATTTTGATTTATTTGATTTGTATGGGTAGTCTGCTCCCTCTACAACAATTCAATTAATTTTTTACCAACATGTAGGCGTTATTGGATAACTACGGTTTTTATGATATAGCGTATCAAAAATTTTATTAAAAATTGTTCATTATTTGGAGAATACCGCTCCCCTTGCACCTATCCAAAAAAATTTTCAATTATTTAGGTCCCCATGTTCAAAGTATGTACCTCTTTTAAGTTTTGTAGCATTAGCGGCTGTATTTTTTGAGATATAAGTGGATATACATATGTATGTATGCACGGATTTTTTCATAAAAAATTAAATCTTTTGGATTTTTGCTTACATCTCAGGCCGTTTAAAGCAGGGGCAAATTACGGCATTCGATTCGAATCGAAATTCTAAATTCTTATTAGAATTCCTATATTAAAAGCATTGACAACTCGATCAATCGAGCGAAATTTCGATTCGAATCGGATGCCGTAATTTACCCCTGATTTTGCGATTTTTGCAGCAATATTTCTAATAGAGTTTGAAATCAAACCGCTATCCATGCATCTTTGGTTGGCTCCGGAAACTTGATTCTAACAGACACACAGACGAATATATGTTCCGACGGTCATGGCTTTATCGACTTTCCTATTCATAACGATCCAAAACATACATATATATAATTTATGTGGTCGCAAGTGAATATTGTAGAAGCTATAAGCTAAATTACAAACTGATGTACACCCTTATCACTATGTGAAGGGAATAATTATGATTGTGGATAGCCAGATGATATTTGAGGACTTCGGTAGGCTATTTCTGTAGAACAAAACAATTTTTAGAAAATATAATTTTGTGATTACGAAAGACATTTAAAGTTTATCATAAGGAAAGAGGAATACATTTTATTCTTTCCTATTTATTACCAAAATATAGAAAAGCGAAAACAACTATTTTTTGTGTCAAGAGATTTTAATTTTTAAAGCTTTTTTATGTTTATAATTTGTATTATATTTTTGTTTACACTAGACAACTTTTAAGATATGTATAACAGATGTTACAATTTAAAGATGCTTCTTCTTTCTCTCTTATCTCTCTTACACGGACATTTAAACAAATGAACAAACAACGCAACCTTCTTTAAAAAAAAAATTTGCAATATTGTCGCCTTGCCACTGTTACTGAGTTTTTTTTATTTATTGCGTGAAACATTTTTCTTACATCGACTCTTAACTTCCTGCACGAAAGAAAAACCTTTTTTTAATAATATGTAAAGTCAACGTATATAATACATTTAATGTAATTAATGAATTAATGATTTAGTAGTTAAATGAATTCAAGGTAATACGCACATTTAGTTAAACATTCACGAAAATTGTTTATCATTAAGTAATAATAAATTGATTTAAAGCTGCAACGATTTTCAAAGTATTGATTTTTGTTAACTTTATACTATACATACATATATATTATTACCTTAATATAGAAAGGCCCTGATTCGTATTTTTTTATAAGCTCATGTTTTGCTCTATTACAATAATGGTCTACTCATATGTTATATTAAGCCAAAAAATTCCGACTTAAAAAAGTATGAGTTAGGACCTTTTTATATTAAGTTAGCCTTTAAATGGTTGTACGAATTTGCTTATATTTATAAGTACATATATATGTATGTACGCTTAGTACATTAAATGTTTATGGCGTAAACGTGATAAAAAGAAACGTGAGGTAGTAAATCAAAGTCTTAAGTATTTAATCAACATCTGTGGCAAGTAAGTAATAGCATAACAAGTTTTTGTGCATAAAAGATACTACGCAGGTCTTTTTTTAAGGAAATAATGACATTTGGAATCAAACGAAACATAATATAACATTTATAAATTTCTCTTAAAACACATAATAAAAAATAGTAAATTAATTTTTGAAAAACCTTATTATAATCACATCCAAAAATACTAGTACATACTTTTCGAACTTTTAGTAAATATTTAAAAGTGAACATTAAAACAAAGTTTAAAAAAATATTAACTTGTTGTTTCCTCATACCTTGTGTAAAAAACTAAGTAAATACAATTTAAATAAATATGGAAATTATGTAGCATCAAGACTGTTGATTTTATAAGGTTAAAGTTCGTCAAAATAAATTTTATCTTTCCTATGACTATTGAAAAATAATTGGGTTTTCACCAACATTTAAGGTGATTGAGGTTAACTAGTTCTGATGATCTCTATTTCTCTTTTCTCAATTTTTTACTGGATCGAGATGTGATTATGCATGCATGCATTTTTTTAAAAACAGGAATCGCTTTACCAAGTTTTGTCTGCATTTCCCTTTAACTTAAACATCTTGTAATGCACCAACTAAATGCTTCTTGAATAACTTCATCTGAAAGTCCTTGACCTGCATTTAAATATGTTCTGGTAGTCGAATATGCTGAAAGGCATCAAATTATTTGGCTTTAATTTTTCAACTTTTTAACTTTTCTCACTTGTCTTTTTGATATTCGTTTATCCCTTAAATGTTTTTTAAACAAAAACTAAAAAAAAATGTTTAAATAAATATTTGCAGTCTGCTATTTGCATTAAAATTATATGCAAAAAAATAACAAAATAAAAAATGTTTTGAAGAAATAAAAAAAATAATAAATTCAAGGAGAAACATTTTTTGAAAGAGTACTTTGCATTTGTCAAAATGTTTGTAAAACCTTTTATTAACAACTTTAGACCAGTCCATTTTTAGTCCGCCTGTCTGCCAAGGTGTTCATAAATTTTTGTGATGAAAGTTAAGGTAGTATTTTTTAAGATAATTTTAAGAATACTTGGCAAGGATACGTTTTTTTGGTTTAGGGATCAAAAATTTATTGTTTAAGCACTTGAAAATTTTGCATTTGCCTAGGACTTTAACCAATTGTAAGGCGGAACCGAACGTCTGAATTCGGGTTTGTAGTTCATTTAAAAGTGGTGTTCGGCCTAAGTTCGGGGCTCGGTATTTTCACTAAACTTTACCGAACACTGACTGAACTTTTTATTAAAATCTATTGCTTGCGTTTGGTTGACACACGCATGTAATGCAATTTGTTTAAATAATTTTTATGAAAAGAAAATAATTAAACAGAATTGATTTAAGCCCCCCTTTCTGAATATAACCCCAACCTATATAAGCTTTTTACTATATATGTAAGAATTCGTGAAAAAAATATATTGGGGTGTAGCGTAAAATACGGTCGGATTTGACCGACTATGAGTAAACATTTTTTTACTTGTTTTTATACATTTGCTATAATTATTTTTGCACAGCGGGAATTACAAAAACTTCATTACAGCATAAACTTATTTGTAACAACTGGTTATTCTTATATTTTTTTAACCATTAACAAATCAATTTGTTTCCTAAGTATTTTTTTGACATATGCTTTTGGGTGCACAAAGCTCAGCTAGAGATGATCGATGATGACAAGTATAAGCTAATAAAAAACCCTCTGCAATATTGTTGGCGTATAGCAAAACAAAATATTTTGTTTGTTAATTTTTTAGACTAACCGTCGACTGTATACGGTGACCAATCGTACTGATTTTACCAATAAATGTATTGGTTTATCTCTTAGTGTACTGATTAAAAATGTGTGTACTGAAATATATTGAAATTTAAAAAAAGTACTGTTTGTAATGATTTTCAAGATAAAATATTATTAAAAATTTTTCTTTAAAAAAAGATACAAAATACTTCGATATTCCTGAAATTTAAAATGCTAGCTGGGAAGTAATGAGTTTTTTCTTAAATTAAAAACTTTTTGCATACATCAATGCATGTATGTGTTTATGTATATACACATAATTGTGTATATTATTATAATCTATTTGTTCTTATTTAATCTCCTGCAACGACTCTATGCAAACAGCGTGCAGTCAAGTTAAATTCATTTGCTTAAGAATTCTAGCAAAAAAAATATTAAGGAAATAGTTTTTACTTATATTTGAGTTCTTTCTTTGAAATAAAATAACTTAATTGCTACACAATTAGGTTTTTTAATTAGCACTCTTGATACAAGAGGCTGTGACTAATTAGCTTGCTGTGTTTGCAAAATGAGACATTTTGGTTTCATTTTAAACAACAAGTATTTTTTTAATATAAAAAATATACTAAAGAAAAACTAAATCAATTAGCTTAACCATGAAACAAAAAAATTAGCATCTACTTGGCAACCAAACAGAAAATTAGTAAAATGTAATGTCAGCCATAAAACACAGCAGGAAATACATTTAAAAACACTACAAATATCCTTTATTAAATACTAATCCTGTTAATAATCATGTTGTTCATATTAATATTGTTTGCCTGTGTGAATTGTTAAGAAGTATAAAACAAACCATAAGAACCTAAAAAAAAGAACGCACATCTCATTAGAGAGTGAGTGAGAACTCATATGGAGAATATTAAACAGAAAACAAGCAAACACACACCCATGTTAACCACAAACATAAGAATAACAATAATAGTGGCTGCTTTTGTTGTTGGTGTTTTTATGGGCAACAAAAACAAATCTTCCAGCAGTGATGTTACATCAGGGAATTTATCCATAATTTAGCGATTTTACTGGGAAATGGGAATTTTTAAATTTTGTTAAGGGATTAGGGGACTTGACAGGAATAGCATTTCTGTTTAAAGGACTTTAAAAGATTTAGTGCAATTGAATCCATTAGGGTTGCAGTGATTATTTTAAAACAAGTTATTGCTTAAAAATATATCAACAAAAGCAACGATATACCAACTCTGATTAGTTACTTATAACAACAGATTACTAGTTTAAGTGTATATCTTGTGGGGCTTGAGGCTTTCTCGTAAGTTTTTTTTAATATATTGAAAAATTTATATTGTTATAACTTCTTGAAAAATCGTATAAAATTAATATAACTTTGCTTATTGGTTCTTATTAAAATAAAAATTTGCAAAGACGTTATGAACTTCAATTTTGTTTAAGGCGATTTAAATGCTTATATATGTTTTTGTCGCATAAAATTATTACAATTTTGTTTATTTCTTAACAACAAAAAAGTTCTGAAATTCGTGTTTCAAAGTTAACATTTTTAGCTTGAAAAGCTTTAACTTCAAACGTTTCTTTATTTGCGTTTTAATGATTTTGTCATAAAATAATTAAAGAACGCTTTCTTCGCTAAAGTTGCCTATGGAAAATAATCAATTTTATGTTTATTTAATAAATTATTAGTTCAATTACTTTTAATTAACTTAATTAAAAATAATACTTACGTTTGAATTTATTTACATGGAAGTATGGACAATAATATGATGCTTAAAATCTTTCATCCTGTTTTCAATTAAGAGCAGCTTAAAAATTCATATTAAGTTTTCTGAAATATTGTTACACACTTTCAATTAATATTAAGTGAACTTCTTCTCCTTCTTCGTTTAATCATTTACTATTTTCTTTTAATTATTCCTTTAATCATTTATTATTTGCTCATTATTATATTTATGTCAACATAAAGTATATTTTTATCAAAATTAAAGTTTAATTGAAAAAATTCTGTTGTTGGCTGCTACATTTAAATTGTTTATTTTATAATAAAGTGGCTGTTGCCAGCCAGAAAAGATATAAACTTCCGATATTTTTATACTTAAACGTGGTCTGTAGCATTGTTTATTCATTAACAAGATTTTGCAATTTATTTAAACTTTCATTTAAAAAACTTTAAATGTTTTTTTTCGTAAAATAATTTTTAATTAAAAAAAGTGTAAATGGGTGTTTTGATAAAAATGGGTCATACTTTGACCTGTGTTAAGACAGATGAGTGGTTGTATATTTGTGTTAAAAGTGTGCTGCATATTGTACGGGGCTTAAGATCTTAATATTACAAAATTTTTTTATGAATAATATTAATTTTTAAAACGTTTTTTATATATTTTTTTTAATTTTAAAGTTTTAACGTAAAAAAAAAGATTTTATTTAACAAAAATTTTCGATAAAACATTTTGATTTTTTTATTTAAGGGTTGATTTATGTGGTTATGTTTCATGAATAACATTTTTCCTTGTAGACAAAAAGGGTCACGGAGAGCCTGCTTTTCTACACCCCTCGTCTAGAAACATAAAACCTCATGGAAGTAATTTCATAGAAAAATTATCATATAAGTTGGCCTTAAAACTTTTAAAATATAAATTAAAGTGAAACAAAAAAAAATTTCTCTAAAATAATTTTAAACTATTTGTATTTTAGAATTTTCTAATTGTATTTCAGAATTTTCCATTTGTATTTCAGAAGTTTCTATTTGTATTTCATAATTTTCCATTTGTGTATAATGTGATAAAATAATAGAATTTATTTCATAGTGATATCTTTTTTTATTATTTTTTTTATAATTTTCAAAAATATATTCATAACTTTGTATTAAAAAAAAAATAAATAAAAAAATATTTTCCAAAAGTTTAATGTAAATTTAAAAACTTTTTTTTAGCCTGAAAATAGTTTTTGCTTTACTACTCGTATATGGTATATAAAATGACATTGTTAACCTTAAAAAAAATGTCATGGCTAGCATCTAGAATTGCTGACAGCAGTGGCCAGTTAATCACACTTAATACATTTGGCATTTTATTATACTCTGTGGGTATTGCGACACTTCTCTTAACCCTAATAAATCATTTTCTTTTATTTAATATTTTAATATTTTGGTATTGTTTTGTGTTATTTATTTTCCAAAGGGTAGTTTAATATTAACTGACTATAAGGCAAATTCCAAACAGCAATTAATCACACTTATATCTTACATGGCAAGAAATACAAAAGATTCTTATCCAATGTTATTTCGAAATATTTCCATTAGCTTAAGGATTAACAATACTTTGCATATCTGATCTTATAATCTTGTTATTGGTAAAATCCCATAAGAAATTTAAAATTAGAAATGTAAAAATAAAAAGTATTCATAGTTTTTTGACTAAATAGCAATTAAGACCTTAAAATAAATATAATAATAATGACTAATTAAAAACTAATTAATTTTATATTTGTTACAGGATCATGCATTTAATTTTTCATTCCATTTGTAATTTTTTGAACAATCGCCAGCTTAAATGTTTGAGCTTAGGTAATATAATTTTAGCTTAAATAATATATTTTTTTTAATTAATATTTAATTGCTACTAAATAGTCATTGTTCTTTCAACTAAAATCCCATGGCCTACCAATTGGACCCGTGTAAATAGACTGGATATAAACTCAGTTACTATATAATTTTTTCAATTTACATTTCAAAACATCGTTTAATTTTACGTAGAATTGTTTACTCAATTACTTGACTGTATAATTATGCAAATTCTCACAGTAAGAACCAATATGCCTAGTTGTTGGGCCGCGATATCGAATGATATACAAGGTGGGCCAAAAGAAGTCATCCGATTATGTTTGGCTCTCATTTCTTTTCTAAAAAAAACCTTGATTCTGCTTTTTGATTATGTTTATCTAAGCCCTTAGAATTTTATTGGTCAAGTCGAAGAGATGATATAAGTTAAAAGGGCGCTGTCGCAATTGATTGCCATACGGCTAGTTTTATGACATTTTTCATTACTTCGGAGAGAACTTAGAGTGACAGATTCTTGCATTCGTGTCGAATGTTATCTCTAATGGCTTCCAGAGTCTCGAGCTTGTTCACGAAAAAACAAGACTTCAAAAACCCCACAAAAAACTCTGGAACGGTAAAATTTGGACGATTTTGCAGGCCAATATATATCGCCAAAACGAGAGATGATGCGTCCTGGGAACGCCGCCTTCAGAGTATTGGCTGTGGCTCAAGCAGTGTGTGCCGTTGCTCCATCCTGTTGGATCCAGATGTCGTCCAGTTCTAATTTATTCAATGCAGCAGAAAAGACTTGGCTAACATGGCCTTTTAGCGTACACCATCCACTGTCATTTGACCAGCGCTCGAAAAAAAATGGCCAGATGACTCTTCCAGCGTGAACAGCGCACCACGCTGTCACTTTGAGCGGGTGTATTGGCTCCTCGTGCATAACTCGTGGTTTTTTGGTACCCCAGAAGCAATAGTTTTGCTTGTTCACGTACCCGCTGAGGTGGAAAAAAAATCGTCCACTTTGGCCTCGAGATTAAGGATGGCTTGGGCGTAGGTTACACGCGTTTGGCTGTCGCCCGGCAGCAGCTGATGTACGGACTAGACTTTGTACGGGAACATGCGCAGGTCTCTAACCAAAATTCGCCTTAGAGACGACCAGCTGATGGTTTATGCAAAAATAATTTCGCTAAGTATCTCTTGCTCTTCCCTTAGTTTTAAGTTTAACAAGGCCTTATTTTAAAAAAGGAAATAAATGAGATTTCGAATTTCCAGTTATTAACAATTATTCTATAATTTCCATTTTTCCCTAATTATTTTAAAACTGCAATTACCTTTTTCATTTTTAAAGTACAAAGTTTTTCAAGAAAATGGTAAATAGTTGTCTTACGGTATTGTAAGACCTTTTTGCTAAAAAATAATCTTTCATCATTTTCGACTTTTTAAAATCATCATCCTCAGCCAAACATCTAAAGACCACTCCTTTGAGAGATTTAAGGTCTGCAAGCAACAAAACCCTAGGGGGAAAAATAAACACAATAAAAAAGGCATTTGAAAATATTTTTCAATAATTCGAATAATTAGATTATTCTAAAAAAATTATTCGAATTATTCTTTATCCGAAATTCTATAATTTTTACTCTTCAGAAAAAATATGTTTTGCTTGTTCGCATAACTCGAATAGTTCTTATTCGAATTGCAAGCTTTATCCTCATCAAATCATAAGTGGACTTCAACCAAATTCTTTAAAAACCCCAACTGAACTCAAATCCTGAATAATATTTAAAAAATATCATTTAAAATATTAATTTCTTTTTCAGAATAAAAAAGATTTTTAATTATGGAATGTTGTTTTGTTTTTCATTGCTCCTGTACAATATTTTCTTAAAACTATTTCTTTTAAACTCATTTAAATTTTAATATATATTTATCACAAAAGGCATTTTATAGCTTAGAATAATTTTGAATAATTTGATTTCATATCTAATAATATATTTGCTTTTGTGTACAACAAATTTTTATTAAAACTATGGCTTTACTTTTTTAATTGTATATAAGAGGTTTGAGTGGATTTACTATCCATTAAAGCGTAAAAATTTAATTAAAATTAACAAATTTCACATTCAAATACATTCGTATGTACAAATATGTATGTACACACATTCGTACGTTATCAAAAACATTTCATTACATACCCTGAAAAAAATATTAAATATCAATTTTAGATGACTAGTTACAACATGGTCCTATGTATTGTAGTCATGGGCCATATTTGACAAGAACTTCTAGTTAAGCGACAGGTATTTGTGTTTTAGCAACTGCATATTAAATTGTCAAAATGTGCAGAACTAATCGTCTTTTGTGTACCATTAAGTAGTTTGGGAACTTCTCCAATTTAATATATCATTAAATAACCATGTCTTAAACATACAATTGTGTTTTTTTTGATTAGTCCATACACGCATGAACAAACTTGTCGCGTTATCTGCAGGGTAGTTAAAGATGTTTTTTTTGATAAATATTTTCAACACATGTTAATTGAGATAGCATGTAAGCATTCAGCCAAATGGTGTCAAAAGTAATCGTTTCAGTTATTTTATGCATTAAATCTCGCAAGCCAGAGAAGCTTACAATTGTTGATGGTTCGAGTTTTAGGTACAGAAACGTATCGCACACTAAATCAAAAACAGTTACAATTCAAAATTTGTTGGAATCATTACTTTTTTCATTAACCAGCTCCCAGAACGAGAACAAAAATTACATTTGATTAAAACAAACTTTATTTTTAATTGAATTCATATATTACAACAATGATAATTTATAATTTTGAGTTGAAGATGTTTTTAATTTAGTGTGCGATATGTTTGTTTCCACTGTTTAATCATAAAACTTTGAGATTTAAAACGTAAAAAATTTCCCGAAATGCTTTATATTTTTATTTTAATCAATCCCTTGTTAAACATTTTTCTTAAATTTATGTTCCCCTTATTTTCATTGCAGATGATGACTATGGACAAAAGACTGTATCGGTTCTAGTTGATGGCATAGAAACGGATTTAGAAATTATTGATCATCCAGCCTGCGAAATGTCGGTAAGTATTGTAACTTAGAACAATAAAAAAACATTGATTTTAACTTTTCAATGACAAAGGAATTGCCAAAAAGCAAATATTTAATCAATGTAAATCACTGAAAATGCTGTTGTAACGACATCAAGGTCAGGTTCACACTTAAATAACTTTTTCAGTGTTTTGTATGCATGAGTGTATGTGTGTGTGTGTAAAATTAAGCCTTTTAGGATGGGAAAAATATAATAAAACGTATTGCCATTTTCTTTTTTTTTCTTTTATGAATTTTTGTCAGAACAATGTAAAATGCAGATGACATTTTTAACGAGCTTCCATTTACACTATTTGGCCTTTTTAGTTGCCGTTTAATAACACTATGCAACAAACGAAGATTTTTTGAAAAATTGAAATGTAGACAGGTAGTTCGATTCTACTCTCAAAGGGAAGTAAAACCTTACACTCAGTTTGGTGAGGTTGGTGACCGGTTTTTTATAGGTCTCAAAAGTTTCGGGAAGTCAGTTGACCCCTTAAAAAAATGGTGCTGTAAAGGACAAACTATCAACTTTGCAAAAAAAAAAAACACTTTTTTAGGGTAAATTCTAATTTAATTTTTTTAAATACTTTTTAATTGATTTTGTAATATAAATGTGATGCCCGCAGAGAGAAAATATGGTTGAGTATGGTCACAGGAATATGATCACGAACAATTTCATCATTGTATTGTTACGAAGGTCGTTATTATGATAGCCAAAATCATACTTTAGTTTTTGCCGAAAAATTTAATCAAAGTAATGATTAAACTTACGATTAAATTTTTGTGTAGTGAGGTATAGTCCTCTGCTTAGAATTGAACCCATTATATTCCGTTTTTTACTGTTGCACAGTGTAATTTTGCTGTTTGTTTTTTTTAATGCACAGATTTGTGGCATTTTTCCAATTAAGATGCTTTTTGTAGTTTGATGTTGTGCTATGCTACATATGTATATCCTTTTTAAGGAGACTTAAAAATCATTTAAAAATAATAAAGTGTATGACTTTAATAGTAAATAGACAAACTTTAGTTTATTTACTGATGAGTCTCAAGTGTAAATTCTTTTGCCTATACTCAAAGTAGTTTTAGTAGGTCTATTCAAGGCTTATTTGGCAGATATCTATGGCATAATTGTCAAACAAGCTCTTTGTTAAACTACTGTAACTAATAAAAATATGGCTTTAAGATTAATAGTTGTTATGTGCAAAAAATGTTGCATTTCTTCGACTTCTTAATATATTTTACATTCAAACTTATTTTTCTGGCACATTTTCTTTTAACAACGTACTTTTCATTAATAAAATTATTATATTTAGTAAAATTTAAAACAGCTTGTTTCTTTTAAACCAGCGTTTAATATTTAAACGAAAATGTTTAATATTTTTAAAAAAATTACATAAATTTCCATACCTTCAAAATACTGTGCACTTTACTTCCATTTTAGAAACAAAATGTTAAATAATAAAAGTGTTTAAGAACAGACACTATTGTGTGCCTTTAACTTAATAAAGATTGTTAAAGTGAAGGCCATTAATTGCTAAAATGCTTTTCTAGTTTGATATTAATTGTCTAACGAGAAAACAATAACAGCCATCAATACACACATGCAGACTAGAGACCTGCATCAAGTCCTATTTCAAGATAATTCAAGACCCGTATGATTTTCTAATTCTTGTGCTGTTTTGTGATTAAACTGTTTAAGTGCTGTAATGTAGTTTAGCTGATACTGTTTGTGTGTTGCAATGTAGTGTAGGTAAGAATAAAGAGTGGTGTCATGCACTGTTGTTGACGCAACTTATATACTGTCGTGATGTGTGGTCGATAAAAAAAATTACTGTGATGATGTGTGGTCAACAACAACAAAACTGTGTGTATTACACACAATGTTGAATATATACATAAACAAACATATATACAAGCAGGCAAATCAATATAAAATTCATACGTAATTACATTACATTACATACATATATTAAAAATCAACACCAGTAACATCCCGTAAACAGTAAAGTTTCAAGATGAATTAAAATTGAAATGTGTGATCATGATGAATTGATGTACCGTTGTTGTAAGCTTCAGTGTTCTTAAGGGTAAATATATTTTTCATTTAAGTTAAGTCAACAAAAGAGATGGCGAACAATACAACGCAGCACTTATTGTTGTGTGTGCACACGTAAGGTATATGAAATAAATGGAAAATTCGAGATGCTGACTTATTTAGTGTCGTCTTGAGGTGGCCTCTATTGCAGACACACAATTCGGTACAGTAGCAAGAAAGCTTCCGTATACTCCTATGCACACATTCGGAAACAAACATGTTCTTTTAGATACTCTCAAACACAGCAACAGCAGTAAAAACACAAAAAAAAAAATAAATAATTTTATAGATTACTTACAATGACAAAAAAGTGCCGTAAAGTATGTAACGACCCGCACTTATAACACTTTAAATACTTGTTATGTATATAAGTGTGTGGTTAAATTATTTTTATGCTATAAACACATAAGCCGCAGCAGGCTACCAACTACATTTTTTTAGTATTTATATGTAAACAATTATTTTAACGGAATCATAGCTACACGGGAACATGACTATAGTTGTAGCTGTGGCCAGATTAAACTTATTTCTATTTTTGAAGGCGGCAAATGAGAAAACTGAGACAAAATATATAAGAGTGTTGCCAATCGAGATTCTATTTTACTCCACCATAGCGTGGCAATCATTAAAAAATGTATATTGACTGTAAATTAAACAAAAAAAAGACAAAACAAAACAAATGTTTATTTAAAGTGATATATTAACTTGTAATAAAACCTTTTTGCTCTATGTTTTTTTTGTTTGAATTTGTTTTAAAATGTTTTAAAAACAAAAACCCATCACCACACCAGCACAGATTTTAAGCTTAGAAATTTTTGACTTAGTACACTCTCTAAAAATAAATTAAGCTTTTCATGTATACACATTTTAAAATAGAAGCCAAAATGTCACAATGAGTTAGGCTAGGTAAGAAATAAAGTTGGCTGCAAGATGATTATAAAATAAAATTATATTCAAAATATTTTATGAGAAAGGCGGAACCATTATTCGGAAAAAAAAGATACAATAAAATTTTAGAAATCAAATCAAGTAAGAAAGCTATAGTCGGTCAAACCCGACCATATTAGACCCTACACTACGGCTCAGTTTTTACACAATCTATGATGCTCTTAACGCCTCCTTTAGAAGAAGCCTACAATCATAATTTTTTTTTAATTTCTATTATGGACAGATGGTATTTGAAGTAACTACGTTAGGTGATTACCACTTCCAAGAACCTTAACTGCTTTCTTTAGAAATGGCCATTTAATCACGATACGACACTTTCTACAAGTTTTTGCCTCTTATCATCAGAATGACTACATAGGGTCCAACTACTAAAAGATCTTTACCTTTAATAATCCATCACCCAATTTTTTACTTGGTTTTGGACTTTAGAACCTCTCTTTATAGGTAGTTGGTAATTGAGTTTAACTTGATCCATTCATTACCTTAATCACAGAAATATATAATAGTTAATATAATAAACTTAAACATTTACGAAAGCCTTGACTAACTTATGTCTAATACCAAAATCGGAGTTTAATTTTCAGCAGCTTACCAAATCGTCTATAGTTTCTATAATGGTTGAACTAAAAACATTTGCTTTAAAATTGTTCCTTTACAGACAGAGGCATTTTGTTCTACATACAATATCGACTTATTTGTGGTGGTCTATTCGGTAGTAGATCGTGCGTCATTCATACAAGCCGAAAAAATTTTGCACTATTTGAAAGAAAATGAAATGTTACTAACAAGAGGTGCCATACTAGTGGGAAATAAAACGGATTTGGAAAGACATCGAGAGGTGAATAGACAAAGTAAGTCAATTTTTAAATTTTATTAAAGAAAGTTATTTTTCAAAAGCATTTAAAAAGATGAATTTGAAAAATTGAAGACACTAAACTAATTTAAGTTAAAACACTTTTTTGCGAGTTTTTTCTTTTATTTAAATTATCATTGCTGCAATTCTTCCCTTTACTTTAGTGGCTCGCAAATTGGCCAAAGAAATTGCTTGTAAATTCATTGAAACCTCTTCCGGCCTAGACCACAATGTTGATGAGCTTTTAGTTGGCATTGTAGCACAGGTCAAACTAAACCCCCAACGTCTACGTAATTTAAGTGAAAAAGAACGACAACGTTTAAATCTACAAAGTGCCATACAAAAGCATAGACGACTTTACACTGCACCAAGGCGTATGGTGCGACAAATGTCCATATTCCAGGCAGATGCTGAAGATGCAAACTATGACCTCGAGAGGGGAGAAGATAACAACGAAAGTCAAATTGTACATGATGAAAATAAATCAAACAACATTATGATGGCAGGTGATGAGAACTTTGGTACAGGCAGTGAACGTACAGCGAGCACAAGTTTGTCTTCATCAAATGCTGCTAAATCATGTGCATCGTCCAATATATCCAAGGGACCAGTAAGAAAAACCACAAAACGTACACTTAATTTAGAAAGTATACTAAAAATGGGTGAAAGTGAACTGGAGGACGAAGAGGAAAGCCAACGTTTGGGTGGCAACAGTCAGCGTTTTGGATTTTACAATGCCAAACCATTAAGTAAATTTGAAATGCTGACAAACAATATAAAAACAACTGGTAGCAGAACACCCTTTGGCAGTGTTAATTCTTCACCAAAATCTAGGAAATCCTGCGAAAGCAGTTCCGGTTCTGTGGCCGGCATGAGTGCACAAGACTCTAAAGAAACAAAAGCTGAAGAGACTTTACTAAAGGATTGTAATAGTAAAACCATGTCGAAATTGACCAGCCGCACAAGGGTATTTCTTTCTTCTGTATTGCGCTTTAAAAAGGCCATAAATGTGGCAAAACGTCGAAATTCCTCTTCGTGCAGTGATTTGTTTGTCATCTAAAAAATATTTAACCGCAAAAAAAACTGAACTGCTTCAATAACAATAACAAAATAAGAGAATAAAAATCAAAATAAAAAAAGTCTTCAATTTAACAGACCAGCTGAATATACAAATGTATACAACAAAAATAAAAAATAAAAAAAACAATTCAATTTAAAATCTAAATCTCTTACCAGGACATAGTCCCTGCTCATTTCATTCCAATTCAACTCAGTCATGCATGTGAAAACGATTTATTTTTTTTAGGAAAAATAACTATAAAAAAGCAATTTCTATTTAGATAAAACACCGTAAATAAATTTAGATTTTATATGTCATTTAAAAAATCTAATTTTAAAATTTCAAAGGTTTCACAAATGAAAAAAATTGAGTTTTTTTATCAACCAATTTGAAGGCGTTAAATTAATAGAAATTTAATTTATTTTATTTAATTTTTATTTAAATTAAAAATATCACAAAAAATTGGGAACAAGTAAAAGCAAACAGATCATATCGAAAAAATATTAAAAAAATATATATTTATAAATGTACAAAAATAATAAAGAAATATTTATATTTTACATAAGAATAACAACTTTTTTATCATTTTTATTTTAATGGAAACTTTCAGCTTCTGAAAAAGAGGATAATTCCGCTAATGAAAAAAGAAATAATAATATGATCAGGAAATAGTAAAGTAAAAAAATATTTTTATTAAATTCCAAGGGCTTCTGGTAATTTTTCAGCTTTACTCCGCAACTGACAATTTTTTTATTCCCAAAATCCGGTTTTCAATTGTCAATTAGCTTGAAACTAAAATTTTGGATCGGTAAGTCAAGAAAAACAATATCTTAGGGCTAAAGTCAAAATTTCCTTTACCTCAAAATATGTTTAGGTAATTTCCAACTGAAAAAGGTAATGAAGGGACATATTTGCAAAAGAGTGCAGGTTTGTAATTTTTTTTATATTGATGTTGATCTATCTTTTCCCAAGGTTGTACAGTTGGGCCTACACTTAATCCAAAAAAAAGGTAAGGAACGCCAAAGTTATTCTGCTACGGTATATCGCCACCTTAACAGGGGATCTGGAGCCTAAATTTGTAGGATGCCTAATGGGCGTTTTATAACCAGATTAAAACAAAGCTTACGTGTAATTATCAGCCTAGAAAATACTTTTAAAGTAATATGAATAACTTTGTGCCTAGTTTCTTCGATCTCTCTTTGATATTCTTCTTGTTTTCTTCAAGCTTTAGATCTTTTTGTTTTTTATATTTTATTTTGTTTGGCCAATATTTCGCTACCTCAATGTGTAGCTTCTTCAGGGCTTATATATTTGTTTACAATTATTTGAAAAAAAAAAAAAAAAAAAAAAAATTTTTTCAAATAATTGTAAACAAATATATAAGCCCTGAAGAAGCTACACATTGAGGTAGCGAAATATTGGCCAAACAAAATAAAATATAAAAAACAAAAAGATCTAAAGCTTGAAGAAAACAAGAAGAGTAATATGAATATTTTCTAAGCATATCCTTTGCAACCGAAGCTGCTTTAAAATATATTTTTTTTCTTTTCAATTGCCCATGATAATTTTTCTGCGCTTATTAGCTCTATTTTGCGCGAGATAATTTTTTTGAGAGTAAGTTTGAGGAATTTCTTTTTATTCTATTGAACACAATTTTTGTAATTTAATTAGTTTTCGTGTAAAAAAACAAATGAGGTTGAGTAAACAACATAATCTCGGTTGGCATTAAGAACATTACCAAATTGAAGCTTATTTGATAAACAATCTGAGCGATCAATTCAAAGCGCTTTTGAAAGATGTAACCATCTAAAGTCCATTTTTTATGTAAAATATTAATTCTGCGATTCACAGCATAAGCCACACTCCTGTCTTATTTAAACTATTTGCAATCTTTTCCCATTTTTGAAAATTTGTCCATTGATTGATGATATAATGGTGATATAATGGCATATGACTAACATATATCATAACCATTTGTTTTATTAAATCTTATATCAGCTGTAAAAACCTTTGTACCTTTATGTTCTCTTTTTCTTCAAAAAAATTCCAAAAATCATTTTAAAAAATTTTTATAAAAAAAGGTATAAAATACCGCTTTTCTTTTGACTTAGGGGCATTATTTTGCTATTTAGTTTTAATGCAGAATTTTTTAAAATAATTTTTTATTTAAAAGATTCTGATTCATTTGAAGAAAAATTTGATTATCATATATATATCAAGCAAATAAAACAAAGTATTAACTCAAAGAGCATAATTTACATTAAAAATAATAATCTCTTTTACAACTAAAATTAAGTTAACAAAAATCTAAAAAAACATGTCTATCAAATAAATCAGTATCATAAACAAAAAAAACAATCACATAACCACACATATGTACATACATTTGAAAACATTTAAATAGAAGAGAATTTACATATATATTGAATGAAAATATTGCTCAAAAAACTTTTTAATTGAAAAGATATTTATACAAAAAACAAAAAAAGAGGATAAATGAAAAAATGAAAAAAATAAAATCAAATAGAGAGCAGAGTATAAAAAGAATCTAAAATTTAATAAAAAAATATTTTTTTTTGCTAAAGAAAACAATTTAGTATTTATGTTAGGACTTAAAATTTTTTTGTTTAAAAATATTTTTAATATTTTTTTCAAACTAAAGTTTTTACTGTATATGTCTTTGGGGACTTGGATCAGCTTAACATTGTTTTAAATTTTACTTTAAATATTGGAAAAATTTTTAAATTATTTTTTCAAATCAATATTTATTTAAATCTAAAATGAAATTAAATTGTGATAAGATCTATTTTTGCACAAACCATATAAATAATTAAATTTATTTTTTCAACAAAATGTTTCTAATAAATTACTGCATTTTACTTGTTAATTAAAAATTTAAAAAATATATATTTTTTATAAATTTAGTTATTTTAAAATAATTCTCCACAATTATTTATAGTTTTCTTTAAATAAAATGTTCAAATTGTTTAAGAAATAAAAACGTAATTAAATGTTTATTGGTGATTCTGAGATTACCTTGTTTATTTAAATTGGAAAAATTATAATATATTCCTCTTTCTTATTTACTTTGAAAAAGAAGCCCTAAGAAATCTTCGTAATAACAAAAATATCTTTTCTTCAAAATTGTTTTGTTCTTAAAAAAATTTTCTATCAAAAATTTTTTTCTTTAAAGTGTAGACCTTGTTGTCCAATTACTTTTTGTAGAACATTTAAGTTCGATATCTGTTATAGTTTCCGAGATATAGCGTATCGAAAATTTCATACAAATCGTTAATTTGTATGGGAGCTACCCCTTTTTTTGCCCCCACTCAAAAAGTTTTTTCTTTATAGTGTAGGTCTGATTGTACAATTACTTTTTGTAGAAGATTTCAAGTCGATAGCTGTTTTAGTTTCTGAGATAAAGCGCATAAAATATTTCACCAAATTTGTGCAATTGTAGGAAAAATACCACTTTCCCTGGTCCTATCTGAAAAAAATTTTTTTATTATTTAGGTCCCTGCTTTAGAAGTATCCGTGCCAAGTTTTGTGGCAAGAATGACTATATTTACTGAGATATATAGGGATATATGCACGGATTTTTTCCTAAAAAAATGGGTTGTTTTGGGTTTTCGCTTATATCTCGGTCAATAATTAACCGATTTTGCTGATTTTAAATAGCGATCGGCTGCGGGATATTTTTAACAGTTTGACATCAATAGCTGGTCTGTATCCTTTTATTTGACTCCGGAATTTTGATTTCAACAGACGGATATACGGACAGACAGACAGACGGACATGACTATATGAACTTTCCTATCTATAAGGATTCAGAATAAATGTACTTTATGGGGTCGCAAATGAATAATAAAGAAATTACAAACGGAATGATAAACTGATATATACCCTTATCACTATGTGAAGGGTATAAAAAGCATGTAAGTGAAGTTTTTGCTGGGTATATTACAAAATGAAGGCGTTCATACATACTTCGAACATCATTCCCCGGTGTCGCTTCAAAAAAAAGTTCAATATATTTAAAAATTTTTTACGGTTTTCTGAGTTATGGTATGAATTTTAATTTTCATTTAAGGAAGTGGTTTATGTATTTGTTATGTAGCTGTCAACGAAAATGACCAGGGGGATAACGATTATTATAGAAATTAAAATTTGGAAAACAATTGACGAATTTTCTTTAAGACTATAAGGAAAAAAGTATACGCTTACTGAGGGTATGTATATAATTAAAATCTTGTATAATTCGGTTAAAATTTAAAAAATTGATGCGCATCTATGACAATAAAGGTGCCATAATTTAAATAAATACTACAACCTATTGAATATTCTGTATTTTGCAAAAAACTTCGACGCCGAAAGTAGCCCGTAATCTCAGATTCAACCTTATGCACTTAAGTTTTTTTAATAAGTAATACTATAGCGTTATTGTTCAAAAGAAAAAATAATGAAACTGAAATTTTATAAGAAGATATTGATTTTTGTATATAAATAAAAAGTTTATTATTTAAGATTTTTATAAATTGAAAAAAGAAAATAAATATTTTATGGTTTTATACACACATTAAGTACACATTTTCCATTAGTTAAAGAAATAAATTGAATAAAATGAAAATCGTTTTTTTTTACAAATGTATGTTATTATCAATATATTTCTCCCCAACATACAAATAATAATTTACACATATTACAAATGAACAAGTTATACTATCTAAGTGTATACAAACTTGCATATCGAGTAAACTAAAACGTATAACATCACTACTAACATATAACACAAACAAAAATGTATACAAATGAATTTATATAGTCTGTTCTAACTCTACTTAAACTATTAACTTAAATATTTATACAACAACAAAACTGAATATACATTTCATATAAAAATATTAAACCATTATACACACTTACATACGTACGTTCATATACATACATACACAACAAATACTATGGTTACGGATTTAATATTTAATAATAATGAACACATCATCTGACAATTTACATCTGTACAAACATACACACATAAATATATATGTATGTAGTATTACATTACAAAAAAAAGAGAGAAACATATTTATAGTTATAAAAGCAACAGCAACAAGAAAATAACTTAGTTATTTAATTTAAATTTAAACGTTTTATTACTAAAACTTATTTATATGTTGTTAATTATACGAATACATGAAACTCAAATATACATACATTAATGTATATCAAATTGCATTTTAAATGTAACAAAACAATATTGAAAAAAAAAACAATAACAAAAATCTCGAATGAGAAATAAAAAGGAATTAAAAAAACTTGATAAAATTTTATTGTTTTGTTTATGAAACTTTTGGTCTGTTCATAGAATATTCTGCATTGCCGCACGGAAATAAGAATATTGGAAGATCCTGAATAGAGTTACGGTAAGTAAATAAAAATTAATGGTGTTTTCTTTACTCGAAAAAATTTAACATTTATTGCCCTTTAAAAAAAAAGCAAATTTGTATTCTTTAAATAAAAGAAATGTTAAATTTTTTTAATTGAAGTGGTTTTTCAAAAAATTCGACCTTATTGATGGCAACACTTATTGTCATTTTTTTGCACTGTAAAAATTTACTACAAAACTGCCCTGAAAAACGTCTGATATTTTTATTGCTTTTATTTTATTATAAAGAAGCAAAACGTAGGTTTTTTAATAATTTTTACTTTAAAAATTAAAAAAGGGATTAAAATAGGCATTACTGCTGCTTTAAACAGACGTTAAGGGTTTTACGTGACACCTACCCTGCGAGCAATAATTCACGGTGCTCTTAACACTTGGTGGAAACAAAGCGTCCACCAGCGCCAGCCCAGGATGGATAACCAAACCATCCCGGTTAAAACTCTCTACCATGACTCTGTGCTAGCCATAACAGACTCCTTGCTAAGGAGTTGGGCTATCTAAACCCAAATTGCGTCTCTAGTTTTGATCTCGCCTTTTCCAATCAAAACAGATCCACGCCGATAAGACACATCTCCACACGCTTGCGAAACAGCACCCAACCTTAAGCAAAAAAGATTATGATTATCATGTCGCACCCAACAAATGTGACACCCAGCTCTGTTTGAAGGATCTTTTCTCATTTAGACAAATAAAATTCCAAACTTTCATTAACGCTTCATAATCTTCTCACCCCCAGTCATTACCAAGTCACGCATAGGCTTCAACATGCCAATGCCGGCCATTTCATTATTTGCTACTACTCTGACGGGATCTAGTTTTAGATCCTAAGGTCCGCAGCCGTAGCCAGTTTCCCTATTCACCTACTTCCAAACACACTTACACCTTTTCAGCTATTGGCCTACTTCATCAATTGCTCATGTGCCTGGGTAAACCCGCAAAAACTAGACATATAAGACCGCTTACGTGATCACTTCGGTGCCCGCCAAGACGGATCCCAGCATATCAACTTTCATTCTCAGTTGCCCCGCTTGGGGATAACCACAGCCACCACGTGAACTTTTAGAGGAGACCTTACCATTAATCAGTTCATGCCAGCTGATTCCCGTAGTACCAGATAGGACTCTGGTCGGCCTCGGAAATCGACTTCCGAATAATTTCTACCAATTTCAATTTAACACAGATAAGGTGTTGGTACCCTTAAAACCTTGTATTGCTGTGCCACTTATTGGTGATGTACATGCCACAGCGACAACAAGGACAAATTTCCTCAAGCCAGACCAGTAAGTTAATAATCACTGATCTCTTTTGGCCCAAGATATATTGTTTTAAATTTAGCCATGTCTGTTAGCCTTCCAGTATACTAAAAGTTACCCGGTTGATACCACGAGGAGGTAGACTTAGGCACTTGTGCTGATGGAAGGTTGGCCGGGGCCCTTCTCTTCCATCACATAACTTATCAACCTGCTGCTTTAAACAGTGCCTTTACTTTTTTTTACAATATGTGTTCTCTACGAAAAGGGGCAAGCATTGTGACACGATAAGTTAAACATTTAAAATATGTGCACCTTAAAATAAAAACATTTTATTTTTGAAACAAAAACACCGTAAATTCAGAATTAACTAGATACGGCAAGAGTTAGGAGTTTACTTATAAAGTGAAAAATATTTTAAAAATTTCTTAATTCCAAAAAAAAAAAAACTGTTTAGCACAAAAGTTTTTAGACTTGCGCACAGGGGGTTCGGCTTAAGTCTCTTAGTTGTTTGATATCTTAATTTTTTTGTCATCCGTTAGGGTCTAAGTAAAGAGCTTTATCAAATCAGTATTATCAAAATTTTGTTGAATCAATAATAAGTGTTATTATCTGCGGCAGAAAATGGGGCACTGAGGGATACACGGGAATAATAACTCTTAGGGCAAAACATTGATATGTATATCATACTTTAAAGTTCGACTAGTTACTCCAACGATACGTACTTCTTTATTGTTAAAATTTTGTTTCGAAGTTCTTAAATAAAAATACTTTATATTCGAAGGTGAAAAGCGATTTTTTTCGGGGAAGATCTAATTTATATGTGCACATATACATATTTTAATTACACAAATTAACTAAACGTATTGATATTTTTGTTATATCTATTTATAAGGATCTACTTGTTCATTCAAATATATAGGAAACAAAATGAAATAAAAAATATTTATTCACTCTTAAGTAACAGCCAAATACAGCTATAAATAACATTCGATTTAGCACCAGCATCGACATTTAACTTTTGGTTTAATAAAAATCTATTGGTTGTCAGAACATGTATTCTATAAAACCCATATATAAATACTCTTAAATAAACATATTTTATGTGTTATAAAATTTCTTATTATTGCAATAATAATCATAAACGTATATGAGATGTAATAAATAAATTTTCTTAACATTTAAGCCAAATCATGTCAAGATTTAAACATAAAAATGCAAATTTACTGAAGTTATAAACGAGAGTTTATTTCCACATTTTTTTTGTGTGCAAATAAATAAATTAATATGAACTTAAACAAATTTGAAATTATATTGTATATAAAAGACATATAAGGAAAGGAATACATTTTAAATGTTAAGAGAAAAAATACCAAAATTCTTATATACACTTTAATTTAAATTTAATTTACTATGTAGCATATGTGCTAAAAGTCGTAGAAATAACGATAGTTTATTTTCTTAGAGTTTTTAAAGGTTAAATAAAAACTAAAATCAAAATTTAAAATCTTCATTATTTCAAAATCACATGGAAAAATGTTGTGAAAGTTGTAGTAACTATATATCTACACAAAAAACATTTTTACGACTCCGATGATTTACAATACATACAAAAGGTTATGAATTAAGCAAATGTTTATTCAAACAAAACTTTGTGTTAAACAAAATTCAAAAGATACCCCTTGAGCTCTATCGACTAATAAAATAGTCCCCTAGTTAATTTACTTAACAAAAAGTTCACATGTAGACGACTACAAAAAAAGGAAGATCTATAAAAAGAGCTACAGGTATAATCTCAATACAATTTTTCCAAAACATATGAAATTATTTTCTTCATTTACAGCACAATTTTATATAAAAATTGCCCTTAAA
Source organism: Melanophora roralis (assembly GCA_963583895.1). NCBI lineage: Eukaryota > Metazoa > Arthropoda > Insecta > Diptera > Rhinophoridae > Melanophora > Melanophora roralis. The sequence goes on from OY757190.1 coordinate 5,479,788, forward strand.
AAAATTAAATATTTAATTTTAATAGCGAAATAGTTTAATAGTGAATTCTGCAACTTTTTATTAATAAAGTATTATTTTGTGTTTTTATACCCAAAAATATTTAGATTAACTTTAAAGTTAAATAACTCTGCTTAACAATATTTCTGAATAATATAAGGAAGAGGATTCAAAATACTTAAACTCTCATGATAAACATTTGAAGTTTAAGAAACTTTTTCTTAAATTTGATTATATGTTTCCAATTAAACGTTGTAAAAGAAATACATTAGCAAACAGTTTAGAAGAAATATTTCAATAGCTTCCTTAACATTAAGATAAGGCAAGGTTGGTGTTCACAAAAAACATTTTAAAGGGAAAAATTTTATTTCTGATTGTCTGATATTAAAACGTTTTCTGTATGACTTTATTCGTGTTCAGAAACTTAACATTTACAGACCGGCAAACGGATACACGGACATGGATATTTCGACTTCCCTATCTGTAAGGATCCAGAATATATATACTTTATGGTATCTAAAGTGAATATTTTAGAAATTGCACACTTAATGACATACTGATATACATATACCTTAATCGCTATGTGAAGGGTATAAAAACAGCAACTGTGTGTATTTACGTTAATTGAGATTTTATTGGCAGCACTTGCACATTCTTCTAAAAATATTACCATTATAGTCATGTTGTGCTGTCTTTACCAATAAAACGTAATGAAATTTCTATTGTGGTGTCATTTATTGCAAATCTTTTTTTGTCAATCAATTGAATAAAAAACCAAATATGTGATGGTTTTTTTTCAATCACCCTTTAGACCATACAGAAGCAACCATAATAATAATCATGTAAGGAAACATAGACAGAGCAGTACAGGAAAAACAAATCAACAAGAATGTCCTTTCGTATATCAATGCCTTGTTGAAAGAAACGTGCAAAAAAGTCTTTGTGTGGGCATACGTGTGTAAATGAGTTGTTTAAAAATTAATGCATATACATATGTAAGTACGTAGATCTTAGCCTTTATTGCAGATAAAACATGATTTGTGTTTATTTGTGTCATTAAGGTTCAAGAAGAAAAAAGAAGTAGAAAACCTGAAATTAAATTTATGGACTTTCTTTTTTAAAAATGTTAAACAATAAAGGAGTGTGCTACTAACTAAGCCATATGTAAGACAGAGTCGTAGAATTTTACAACAAATAAATTCTTTTAAAAGCTTTGTGCTAAAAACACAAAAATACTTAAAGTAGGTTTAACAAAATCTTAGGTCAGCTAATGGTTAAAAACTGCGTGCTTTATATTTGAGATTTTAGAAAAACTTTCCTGTATGTAAAAAAGTTTCTACTATTCATACTTTCCGTTTTTCATTTTTGTGAATAAAAATTAAAAAATCTAAATCAAATTTTTGTCCCTTGATTCATTTTGTATTCATCACACATACTTTGTTTTCTTTTTGAATCTACGAGATTTTTCGATTTAGCTTTTTTGTATCCTTTTTTGAGTCAATTTATTTCAGTTCATTTTCCAAGTGTTGATGTAGTGCGGGACTTTAAGTGTCTTATAGTTGCTTGTCAATGTTGTTGAATAAATATTTACTTTTTGTCTTTTCTATCTTTTGTTTGAAATAGTAGTAATAATAATGATTGTATTTTTTATGTCTTCACAAAATATAGTTGAATGTTTTAAATTGATGTCCTTGCAATAATTGAAAATAATTGCAGTTTTGTGTTTTTTTCCTTTTGTGGCTTCTAATGAAAAATGTCAAAGTAAAGTGTTGGGTTAAAAGGGATTTGTATCAAAACGAAAAGTGGCTTATTTGGTCGTTATTAGTTCAGGCATTTAAAAGGAAATCTTATTTAATCCTAAAATTCAGCATAAAAGATTGCAATAAATAAAATAGTAGTGAAAAAGTTAAAATCGGTCTAGCCCAAACAGTGCCAGTATTTGTAGGAAATAAAAGCAGGTTAAAGTTACTTTGGTATGTTGATATTGCCTTTACCGCAAAGCTTACTATTGCAAAATTCCATTAATTCCATCAAAAATGCTGCCGGTACTTTATACATAAGAACAAAGGGATATCCAACAGGGTAAATGGATGGGAGGGCATGATTTAATCGAATCAGTTCTCAATCTCAGAATCACTTCTGAGGGAGCATAAAGACTTGGATGCTTGCATGTATATTTCATTAGTGGGGAAACAGAAGTTACTGCAGGAAAGCTAGGGCTATGTAACCGGGACTTGGCTCTGCAAGCAAGAAGATGGCTCATGGACTAAGGGAGAGTGGGCCTAAGGACCATGGTTGGGGTCAAAACTTGGTTCGGTTAGGGCTATGACGAGCAAACAGGATCGCGGTACTCCAGTTTATTGTAGGATATGAGGGGATAAAAAGGAATTAGAGATCATAAAACATGGTGACCGTCACTGGTAGAGACTGCAGAATCAAAGGGTCACATGTTTAAGTAAAAAATTGCAGTATAAACTTGAAAACATCATTAAGTTTGAATTGTTTCCTTTTAGTTTTTGTGCTTTTTGTTGGTCTGCCTACTTTTTTCCTCTTTACTTGATTTCTTAATTACTTCCTTTTTTCTTAAAAGAAATGTATTGGAGGCTTTACCTCTTTTTCCCACCCTTCACAAACTAGAATAATCGTAGTAAGCCGTAAACTCTTCCATATGACTCAAATCATTATCTTACACAAGAGGTAAACGGTTCACTTTTTAAAACTCCTATTTAAGTAGACCAAGGTGCCATGATCTAAATTTATTATTTGAAACCAAAAAGGAAGAAGAAAACTTTAATTTCTTACTTCAATTCATACTGTTTAAGCCTTGCATTATGTAATTCGATTCAATTTATTATTGATTTAGTCATATTATTTTATAACATGAATTAAAGAGCATCTTTGCCAAGCTGAATTTCAAAATAATTTCACCAGTAAGTTATATCCTCCCTTAAAATAACAAGGCCTTACTTCAACTAATTTAGAATTCATATTGCCCTTAAATTTAACTACAAACAAAATATAGTTGTTAAGTAAACAACTCTAATAGACGTTAAAAAGCTTTGTATTTTTCTTTAGTCGAACCAACAAGGTTTTATTTTTTTTTTAATTTTTATTTATAAATTTTTTATTTTAATTAAAAGAAATTATTTTAAAAAAAATTTTTATTAAATTAAATTTGATTTCAAAGCGTAAGTTTTATCGAATTTCCATCCTCAGCACTCTTTGTTCGATAGTTAAAAATAAGCTGTAAACATCATCGTGTTCAAAAAAAGCGGTACACAATTATGTCATTTGTTGAGCGAAAACGAAGTTTATTAAATATTTCTGAACTCTTAAGATTATTTTTTGAATTCTTTAATTTTATCATCACTTATATTGAGTTAAAAACAGCCAAACTTCGACTTACGATTAAAGAGTTCTTACGACGGGAAACTGTAGCGAGTTTCAAAAATGTATTCCACTCGGTTAAAACTAGTTTTTCAAATAAAAATTTCTGTAAGCAAAACGCTAATAAAAATTGTTTTCTTCATTTTAAAATAAAGAAATTTCAAAAAGTTACATAAGCCAGAGTGTATGATGCGACATTTTTTTAATACAGTTTGGTTTAAAGCAAAAATTTATCAGCCTGTTTAATGATTAAATTACATAATGAGATTTTAAACATTTCAATTTTTTCAGTTTATTAGAAAAAAAATACACTAATACAGGTAATCATAAGAACCCAGTTGATTAATAATTCGTTTTAAAATTTTCTAAAAATTTGAGGTATTCAAACGGTATGCTATCAAGTCATATTGTCTTAAAGTTTTAATATTTTACAATAGTTTAAAAAAATTGTTGTTGTGCTTAAAACAAAAAAAGTTCTATAATAATAAGGCTTTTTAAACTGTGTTTATTGTTTTGTCATAAACAGTAGAAAGCGAGCCGGGCGGCCGAAACTCTTTAGTGAAGCCCTTGATATAATTACCAAGTCGCAGTCATTAATTTTAAAATATTTTTGAAATTACTTATTTCCCTTTTTCTCCAGCAGCTGATTCAAATTTAAAATAGCACACTTAATTATGAGTGGATGCTCACAACAGTAGTATTTTTTCGTTTTATTTTTTTAAGACATATGACTTTATGACTGCCTTGTGAATACCCTAATTATTTTCAGATTTATTAATTTTGTTTGAAATGAAAAATTTGTTTGATCATTCAAACAATCAATAGACTTATTTTTTCTTAACTGAATTTTAACAGGTAACGTATGATTAATATTTATTTAAAATCCATTAGATAAATAGCAATTATACGTAGAGTAGCGCAAAATTAAAGTTTTTCAAATCAAAAATGTATTTTAGTGAAAATCAACTAAAAATAAGAGTATTACTGAAAAACTACTTTCGATTCAAACCAAAAATTTCATTATCAATACAAAAACACATGCACGCATAAAAAGATGCGCATGTATACACAAACAAATTGAAAATAAAAAGAAAAAAAATAATTTTGAAAGCAAGAGGAAGAACAATAAGAGTGATTTATAGCAGATACTTACATATGCGTGCGTGTGTATATTTATATACAAAAGTTTTTAAGTTTTATCAATGTTGTGTGCTTGGGTTTTTGTAGAACATATAAGTGTATATAATCTGTAAGTCGAAATGTCAGGACGTACTTGCAGCATATTTAGTGAAAAGTATAATAAACTACTTATGTGAACATCATCATCTGCATTTTGGTTCAGCATACATTATTTTCATTCAATTTATTTTATTTTTCGCTTTCTTTTTTATTAAAGTATTTTTATAAAGTTCGAAAATATTTTTTTCTATGTTTTTGTGGCAAAGAAAATACAAAAAATCAGTTTTTATTTACTTCTTCTTTTTTAACTCATACTCTTAAATTTGTAATTTGGAATTTCGAATTTAAACTTTTTTTCTTATTTAACTTGAACAACAAGTTGCATTTTTGTTGCTGTTGTCTGCCCCATGATTTGTAAAGGGATTTGTTATAGTATCTCTGCCTGTTTACTGATTATTTTCAGTTTGTGTTTGCCAAATGAATTGTTTGTTAAAAATTCTTGGAAATTTATTAAATTTTCATTTGACGTGATTATATTTTATTTTATTTCCTTTATATAATTTTTTTTATTTTCTATGAAGTTTTTTGTTTTTTATTTACTTAAAGTCAATGAACTAAGAACATAGAACATGGCAAATGTAGTGGGTGGAATGTTTAAATTATAACCACAAAGATAGTGATGTTAAAATTAAATTTTCTAAGTTTTAATGGCAGTAATTAATATTTATTTTTTATTTATTTTAAAAATTGATGTTCATATGTCTAAAAAACCAACCAAAACTTAAGGCAGAGAAAATTTAAGATTAATTTTGAAATATATCAGCAAATTTGTTTTTAAGTAAAGCACAAGAGTGCTGGGGTTTGCAGAAATATTTAAATATTTAATTTAAATAAAATTTTTTCAAAATAAACAAAAAATCCAACTACAGCTACCAATTTCTCTAACAATACAACTACCACCCACCCTGTCTTGAAGCAGACAAAACATTATAACTCATTTTTCTATAATTTTAATTTGTTAAAAACAATTTTTTTTTTTATTTTAGTAAATTACTAACATTATCGCCATAACCGTCATTATACACAGTCACAGACAAATATTTTAATATTATTTCTCTCATTAGAATAAAGTTAAAAAAAATCTATTAAAAGCATGTCTGCGTTCCCGTAAATTTCTCCGTCTCCCCCATAGTTGCCACTGTTTATGTCAGTTGACTTTATTTTCATAAACGACTTAACATAATTATTCTATTTTATACACCAAACTAGTTACACAGGCACACTGACACACTTATATACTTACATTTACTTGCACAATTTAACAAATACCCATTTGCACATCATATACACAGTAAACAGACTCTTGCATTACAATTGAAATTTATGACAACAAAACAAGTTTTCATGGAGTAAAAATGAGGACTTGCATAAAATAAAAACTAAATTTTTGATGAACTTTTCATTCTTTTAAGCTTAAAAAAACTTTTTATTATTCAAACAGATTGTAAAAAGATAGTTTTAAACTTCGCTATAAAAGTTTAGTACTAATTTGATATGCAGCTTAGTTTTTGAACTAAAATTTAAGCCGTTAATCTAGAGCTCTTACTTAAATTAATATCACTTCAAAGTGCTTAACAAATTGATATTTTATTTTTAAACATAAAGGATTGGCTTTAAATATCATGAAAATCATTAAAGATACCATGATTTAGATAAATAAATGTATAAGTCTAATGATATTTAAATGTAGGGTAGAGTATTGCAGAGAAAAGTAAAGGGAGGTATTAATTTCAATTCCTTTTTTAATATAAAATACTTTCCAGTTTCTTTAATGTACAACTTTATGAGGAAAAAATATATTTCAACTTGTTTTAAGTATTAACACGAACTAAGTTAAATAGGGTTAGTTTTTCTCTTACAAGGAAACAGATCCCCAAAATAAATTAAAACAATAAATTTTGCAAAATCTTTTGAGCTCAAAAAAATTATCTAACTAATCTCTTAACTTTTTGTTTCAAATTAAAAAAAAACTGAGTGTGCTTTTTTAAAGAACTTGTGATAACTCTTTTTTTTACTCTTAATTACATAATGAAAATTTTTTAATCATTTTAAACTATATTTTTCCCTATTTTTTTACTATCTTTTAATATAAAACCTTATTATACATGTGCAATAATTAATAACCACACACAAACACTCAACACAAATGAAAGAAACATCATGAGTGCAGTTTTTGCTGTTTAACCTAAAGGGATGTAGATTAACAAATGAAAGGAAAAAAAGAAGGAAATTGGGTTACGTCTATGAGTGTGTTTGTCGTTAGGGATTCTTGTAATATATGTTGGCAGAGATAATTAAGTTTTTCCCTTTACCAGTTGCAGGAATGTTTTCCTTTTTGTTGTTTTGGAAATACTTTGTAGTTGGGGTTTTTGTGTTGAAAAATGGCATTTGTTACAATCATCCTGTATTAACATTGACTTCATTATTTTTTTAGCTTTTGTTTCTCAAGTAATAAATTAGTTTGAAATTGCGGCAATTTTTAAAAAGAACTCATAGAAAATTATTGTCAAAAAAATAGCAAAAGTTGACTGTCTTTTATTAAATAAAAAAGTTTAAACTACTATGGTTAAACCTTGTTGAAAACCCGGTTACTGTTGCTTTCAAAGGAAACAATTCAGGATACCAAGGTTGTATCCAAATTCCCAAACAAATGAAAACGTTGACGACACCACAAGATGAATACTTTGTCTTAAGATAAACTTAATTAATGGATAAATTACCTAAGCCTGTTCAGCCTCTTAAAATCCCAATGCTACCCTTACCTTGTCGCTTTTTCTCATACTTCCCCAAACAAGGATCTGGCGCCCACCGAGACAGCGGGAAAGCTATCCTACAAATACTGTCAAATAATTGTCTAAGCTGGGGGTAGGATTGTAGGACCTTTCCGCCAGTTGACACCCACATTCTTAGTTCAAAAGTGGCAGCCCTATCGCCAATTTAGTCTTCCTTAACCCATCACCTACAGCAGCTAAATGCTAAAGATTATAAGTCAAACATGAAGAAAAAGTAAAAACAAACGGATTTAAAAATGGTGATATCAGTACGTTCCTAAATAAGTTTTGACGTATGGAATTTAAGTGCTTTGTGTTGAGTGGAAACACTCATACAGCTTTTGGCAGCAACCGATTGCCTTAGTCTTGTCAACGTCAAAATAAGGAAATGGGTTGAAATTTTAGCGGTGACTTCACAAATATGCAAAGCAATCCTTTTGCACATTTTGGCATGAAAAGGGAAGTTAAGTCATGGTTGGTTGGTTTTCGTGGTAGTTCGCTGCACGCAAACTGTCAAATAGAGTCTAAATTACCCCGTTTTGACAACACCACACCACTCGATAGGTGATAGGTCCCCTTAAACCATGGTCCAAGGGCAAATGGAGTACTAGAACCACCCTGTCGCGTTGACTAGTTCGACAGGTCTTTCAGCCCAATCGCAAAAACATCCCCTAGGCTGTCCAATACATGTCGGCCCAGGAATTTGTGCTTCTTCACAGCCAGAGCAGGGCACTTGCAGAAAAGATAGAAAACTGATTTCTCCTTTTCCCTATTCTTGCAGCTGCGACAGTGATCGTTGAACGCGAGGCCGAGTCGTTCTGCATGTCTTCCCAGCATCCAATGACTCGATAGCACCGCCAGCAATTTCGAAAATAAGTCATATACATGCAGTATCGTGATCGTTTTAAGCAGAAAAATATTCATGAAATACTTTCATTAGCTCCAAAAGAAGTCTGTGGTCTAAAATTTTCTTACTAAATCTTGAATGATGAAAAAAATCATTGGTTTTTTAATTACTATAAATTGCCTCTGTTTCACTACAATTTGATTGTCAAACAGTATACGAGTTTTATTATTTTTTATCACTATCTACAATGCATTAATTTTAAAAAGCCTCAAGTGATAAAAAGAATTAAAAAACTTGCGACAGTTTAATTTCATTGAAAAAAACCCTAAATGCACTCAGCTCCTACCACCCACTACTTTTAACACTTAATAAAATAACAGCCTTCAAGCCAAATTCTAAAAATAACTAGAAGACCCTAGAAGAGAATTAAAAAAAAATAGTAAACAAATAGCAACATTCTATTCGTCCTCCAATTATCCTGTGTGTAAATTGCATCAGATACAAAGGCTTAACTCCAAGTTAAGCTCTAATTTTTTTTCTTACACTTTTGTAGCTACAATTTGTGTAGTTGGAAAAACCAAGTAAAAGCAATTAAATTTTTTTTTGCTTTTACTTAACATCCCACATTTTGTGTTCCTTTCTATAAATTTCTTGGGTGTTTGAAAAGTTTTAAAATAAAATACTGCAGCAACGAGATCTTTAGGTTGTTGCTTGTTAGTATGTTTTGAAATGAAATTAAAGTTCAAAATGATTTTGTCGTCAATGTTTTTTTTTTCTATTTTTTTATTACTTGACAACACTTAGAGTTATTGCCTTAATGAATTGTAATACATCTACAGACAGCTTCACACAATTCAATTAAGGCTGTTACCTGATTGTATTAGTTTTAGGGTTTACTGGTTTTTTATACGATTAGAAATGAAATAACTTCTTCAATGGAATGTAACTTGAGAAGAGTATTAGCAATAACATGAAAGAGTCTATAAAATTAGGAGTATTAAAACAAAAAAAAAAAAACTGGCTTTGTGCTTAGCAAATTTAAAGTTAATTTTTCCCAAGAGTCATAAATTAATACCTAAAATATTTATTTTAAAATTAAAAAATTTTTTAAATTTATTTAATTTTTTATTAAAAATGTTTCTGTTTTTGTTTTATTTAAAACTAGCTGACCCGGTGAACTTCGTACCACCTAACAATTATTGAATATATGGATTTTTTTAAAAGCGTATAAAGTTTATTTAGTCAAAAAGTTCATTGGAATATATTCATATAGAAAACAAAAGTTCAAAAAGATAACAAAAATAAGGCGTTTTAGGTAGAAGCTGTTAAGAAAGCTATGTATTTTCGTGCATGGGATATTTTTAGGTTAATTTCCTTCAGTGCAGTACCTTGTGATACACCAAACTTTTGGTTGTGTTATTAGGCGCAAGTACAAATAAAGCAGATGGTTTGCCCACACGTGAAAATGCAACGTATATTTGGCCATGAGAAAAACATGTGTTTTCTAAGATCACAAATACTCAAGGATTGTCCTTGTGATTTGTTAATCGTCATTGCGAATGTAAGACGAATAGGAAATTAAATTTGCTTAAACTCAAAAGGCATATCGGTTGGTATCATCGGAATTATCGGTATGAGAACTTCTTTCCCTTTAAATTTTCCTCTAAGTATAATTGCGTGAATAACATGGCATATAAGTTTTGTTATTACCAAACGCGTTCCATTGCAAAGTTTTGGTTGGTTTGAATTTCGAAGCACGATAACTACGGAGCCAACCTTCAGTTGTAAGTTGTGCGGTGGTAAGCCAGGCACATCCAAGGAGTTTAAAACTTTAGTTGGATAGTTGGTGGCTTCATCTTCATTTGTTACACAATCAATAGATTTAAAAGAATGCAGAGTACCAACGATTTTATTCTGAACTATATAGTTTAAATCATCCATTACCGATAGTCAACAATTGGTTGGAGAAATCTTGAGCTGATAAATCGTTGAGCAATATAACTCTCACGTTTTCTGTCATCTGCAGTATCTTTGGAAAACGCCACAGACTTGAGGATTTAACGCAAACATTTTTTTGATTAGCTGCCATCGATCTTGAAACGACTGGCAGTGTTTGGCGGAAATCACCAGACAGTAAAATCATTGCACCTCCAAAACATCTTGAGTCACTGCGCAGTGTGTGTTCTTTTAAGAGCTTCTATTGCGAGTTTGTGTGCCATTGTGCATTCGTCCCAGATGATGAATTTACATGCTACTAAAACTTTGGACATAGCGGAGTTTTTCGCAATGTTACATGTCGGTTGCTCCATATTTTCAAGGTTTAATGGCAACTTTAACGCTGAGTGAGCTGTGCATCATCTTTCTTACAATGTGGCCGCTATTCCAGATGAAGCTTCCGCTGCAACAATGTTGGATCTCGCACGAACAGTGGCTAAAATCAATGACATGACAAATGTCTTCCCAGTTCCAACGGGGGCATCCAAAAAAAGAAACATCATTTTCATCATTAATTGCCTTCGAAGTTATATCATGGACTTCCTTCTATTGGAGGTTTAAAATGGAAACATTGGTTTGAACTAATTGGCTCAACTCATGTCGATCGTATTCAAGTTCACGCTTCAATTGTCAATTTAGTAGCTCATTCATTTCATGTTCTGGTGCTAGCAGTCCTAACCTGACTAATAAACTGCCGCAAAAAAGGTAACACATGTCTTCATTGACTTCAAGATTTGGATTTCTCGAGCAGACACGATATTGATGTAAAATGTCTTTTGACATATTGTCCTTGTATTTGTTTCGCAGGTCACTTGGATTTGACGGGAAGCATGTCGAAATGATGAAATCAAATAATGTTCGTATCTGGCTTGGATATGCAGAAATAATTGCCTCAGCGATTGTCGTATCCCAATGAGTATCATTTTCAAACAAATTGAGTTCTTGACATGCATCACAAAATGTTGGGCAGACTATACCATAAACATTACGAAATGCTGCAAATGATGTTGGACCACGAACATTCACCAGCAACAACCGCAAATAAAAACATTCATCATTCTTCGGATGAACTGTATAAATGCAACTAAGAGCATCACTTGAACGCAAATCCGGATGCCCAGGAACCATAGTGCCTTTCTTTTGACGTTAAAATTTTTTGAAGAAGCGTTCCAAGTGTAATACCGTGGCATCTCCGAGTAAAGTAAAGTTCGTACAAACGGATCGCTTTGACAAACAGCAAAGAAACTTCTCAATGTTGTCGCTGGAGGTATTTCAGCACGTTGAACAATATTTGCCGCAGTGAAATATACTCGTTGGCCATTCTCCAGATGCACTGCTAAATGTGCAACAGTGGGATGAATAGGACATGAGAAATACGCCAAACCGCCTCATTGCAATTCACATATCGCCCAACTTGATAACGCGTAATTTCGTCGTTGCAATTGGATGCTAAAAAGAGCCATATCGCTGCCTTTCGTGACATATTTGCAATGTGTCTTAAATGATTTGGAAAGAAGTGGCAGAGCCCAACTGGTGTTAATCACAAAATCGTTTCCTTTTACTTTCTTTGTAATAGTTTTACCGTTGTCATTGGGCCATCAACGCCGATACAGTGGATAACCGTCATTGCCAGTGATATTTTCCGCCGTCAACTTTCGTGGATATTGTTTGGAACACTTGCCGTCGAACATGCACGGAGATAGGGAGTTGATGGGGCCACACGGTCCATGAATCATATATGTAATTACAACATCATGTAGTTCTTGATCTGTTTCGGGATCAGGGATCTCAGCACTTTTAATATCATCTTTCTGGTCTGGTCGAAATTTTTCAACTAACTAAATAAGAATGTGTGCATATATATCCAGCATTGAGTATCTCCGAACACGTATTGCCTAACAATATATATAATCAGCAAACGAATTTTTTGCCTAAACACACACAATTCACAAAATATTATCCTTAGTAGCGCGTCAATAACGTTATAAACATATTTTGTTTGTTTCTTTGATAATTACTGAAAATTGCTGATAAAGCGTGAATAGAATAGCTGAGCCTATCGCATCTTTCATGATGGGAAGCTATTACCAAGAAAAACTTCACAAACAGTTCAGTTTATAATGGCTTCATTTTTTTGTGGCCTTATCCGCCACTTGTAAATATTTTTTTTTTATTTTATTAAATGTTTGTTGTGCTTACAAAACAATGTATAGAAAAAAATTGCGTTAATGATTCGCTAACTGACAGACAGATTCATCATTGTATAAGCTAAATGCAAAGGGCAGGACTTCAAATATGTATTGGTTAATCTTGTAGCTTCTGAGCTAAAAAAAGATAGAACTGTAATTTTATTTACGCTCGAGAGGTTTCAAAGTTATGATTGCATTTTTCGTACTTTTTTTTGAAATATTTGACCATTAGGGGCAACACAGAGTAAAAACCATATTTAAAAACTGCTTATATCCATTTTGTACCTTCGGAACTGAAAAAGATAAAAAGGGGCTCAAATTATATTTTGATATTGCGTTCGACAGGTCTCGAAAAAATATGATTATAAAATTTTGATAATTTTGATCCTAAGGGGTAAAAAGGGATAAACATTTTATTGGTAATTTTTAAGTTATTTTTGTTACTTTTAAACTAATAATTTAAATTGCGTTCAACTGGTTTAAGAAAAATATGAACACGTTTTTTGAAGTTTTTTACAGTTATTGAGACTTATATAAGAAAGTATTTTTGTTGTACGGGAGATGCCATGACCATTATTCCCTTTTCTCTTAAGTATACTCACCACAATTATGTATATTAGCAAACATAAATATCCATAGACAATTTTGAGACTCTAGCTATAAGAATTATTGAAGAACATGTAAAAAAAAATCAAATTGTACGTGACGTGCCACACCAAAAAGTTTGGAGACCTTAGCTGTCACAGCTAATGAGATACACATATAAATATTTCCATGCAATTAGAGGTTCCACACCCATAGTTCACTTACTGCCTATACCAATCTTAGTTATGCATATAAGCATAATAAATACCCATATTAAATTTGGAGATTTCAGCTGTTACATTTATTGACATATATGTAAGAGATTCTTTCTAGTAAAGGAGGTGGGTGCCACCCCTATTGTTATCTTTACGCCCAAACTCAGCTTAATTGTAAGCATCAACATTGTAAGCACCTGCACAAAATTTTGAGACTTTAACCTTACAAAGCTGAATTATGCATATTACCATTATAAACATCTTTAAAAAGTTTTGAGAGTTCAACTGTTACTGTTGTAGAAATATATACAAAAAACTATTTTCGTTGTATAGGAGGTACCACTCCTATTTATTTTTTCCCGCCCATACAAAGCTCAATTATGCATATTAGCACTATTAACATCCGTACAAAGTTTGAAGACTTAAGCTGTTACAGTTGTTGAAATATATACAAAGAACTATTTTCTCTGTATGGGAGGTGCCACGCCTATTTATTTTTTCCCGCCCATAAAAAGCTCAATTATGCATATTAGCGCTATAAACATACGTACGAAGTTCGGAGACTTCAGCTGTTACAGTTGTTGAGATATATACAAAAAACTATTTTCGTTGTATGGCAGGTGCCACGCCTATTTATTTTTTCCCGCCCATAAAAAACTTGATTATGCATATTAGCACTATAAACATACGTACGAAGTTCAGAGACTTCAGCTGTCACAGTTGTTGAAATATATACAAAAAACTATTTTCGTTGTATGGGAGGTGCCACGCCTATTTATTTTTTCCCTCCCATTAAAAACTTAATTATGCATATTAGCACAATAAACATACGTACGAAGTTCGGAGACTTCAGCTGTTACAGTTGTTGAAATATATACAAAAAACTATTTTCGTTGTATGGCAGGTGCCACGCCTATTTATTTTTTCCCGCCCATAAAAAACTTGATTATGCATATTAGCACTATAAACATACGTACGAAGTTCGGAGACTTCAGCTGTTACAGTTGTTGAAATATATACAAAAAACTATTTTCGTTGTATGGGAGGTGCCACGCCTATTTATTTTTTCCCGCCCATAAAAAGCTCAATTATGCATATTAGCACTATAAACATCCGTACGAAGTTTGGAGACTTCAGCTATTACAGTTGTTGAAATATATACAAAAAACTATTTTCGTTGTATGGGAGGTGCCACGCCTATTTATTTTTTCCCGCCCATAAAAAGCTCAATTATGCATATTAGCACTATAAACATCCGTACGAAGTTCGGAGACTTCAGCTGTTACAGTTGTTGAAATATATACAAAAAACTATTTTCGTTGTATGGCAGGTGCCACGCCTATTTATTTTTTCCCGCCCATAAAAAGCTCAATTATGCATATTAGCACTATAAACATCCGTACGAAGTTCGGAGACTTCAGCTGTTACAGTTGTTGAAATATATACAAAAAACTATTTTCGTTGTATGGCAGGTGCCACGCCTATTTATTTTTTCCCGCCCATAAAAAGCTCAATTATGCATATTAGCACTATAAACATCCGTACGAAGTTTGGAGACTTCAGCTATTACAGTTGTTGAAATATATACAAAAAACTATTTTCGTTGTATGGGAGGTGCCACGCCTATTTATTTTTTCCCGCCCATAAAAAGCTAAATTATGCATATTAGCACTATAAACATCCGTACGAAGTTCGGAGACTTCAGCTGTTACAGTTGTTGAAATATATACAAAAAACTATTTTCGTTGTATGGGAGGTGCCACGCCTATTTATTTTTTCCCGCCCATAAAAAGCTCAATTATGCATATTAGCACTATAAACATCCGTACGAAGTTCGGAGACTTCAGCTGTTACAGTGGTTGAAATATATACAAAAAACTATTTTCGTTGTATGGCAGGTGCCACGCCTATTTATTTTTTCCCGCCCATAAAAAACTTGATTATGCATATTAGCACTATAAACATACGTACGAAGTTCGGAGACTTCAGCTGTTACAGTTGTTGAAATATATACAAAAAACTATTTTCGTTGTATGGGAGGTGCCACGCCTATTTATTTTTTCCCGCCCATAAAAAGCTCAATTATGCATATTAGCACTATAAACATCCGTACGAAGTTCGGAGACTTCAGCTGTTACAGTTGTTGAAATATATACAAAAAACTATTTTCGTTGTATGGCAGGTGCCACGCCTATTTATTTTTTCCCGCCCATAAAAAACTTGATTATGCATATTAGCACTATAAACATACGTACGAAGTTCGGAGACTTCAGCTGTTACAGTTGTTGAAATATATACAAAAAACTATTTTCGTTGTATGGGAGGTGCCACGCCTATTTATTTTTTCCCTCCCATTAAAAACTTGATTATGCATATTAGCACTATAAACATACGTACGAAGTTCGGAGACTTCAGCTGTTACAGTTGTTGAGATATATACAAAAAACTATTTTCGTTGTATGGCAGGTGCCACGCCTATTTATTTTTTCCCGCCCATAAAAAACTTGATTATGCATATTAGCACTATAAACATACGTACGAAGTTCGGAGACTTCAGCTGTTACAGTTGTTGAAATATATACAAAAAACTATTTTCGTTGTATGGGAGGTGCCACGCCTATTTATTTCTTCCCGCCCATAAAAAGCTCAATTATGCATATTAGCACTATAAACATCCGTACGAAGTTTGGAGACTTCAGCTATTACAGTTGTTGAAATATATACAAAAAACTATTTTCGTTGTATGGGAGGTGCCACGCCTATTTATTTTTTTCCGCCCATAAAAAGCTCAATTATGCATATTAGCACTATAAACATACGTCCGAAGTTCGGAGACTTCAGCTGTTACAGTTGTTGAAATATATACAAAAAACTATTTTGGTTGTATGGGAGGTGCCACGCCTATTTGATTTTTCCCGCCCATAAAAAGCTCAATTATGCATATTAGCACTATAAACATCCGTACAAAGTTCGGAGACTTCAGCTGTTACAGTGGTTGAAATATATACAAAAAACTATTTTCGTTGTATGGCAGGTGCCACGCCTATTTATTTTTTCCCGCCCATAAAAAACTTGATTATGCATATTAGCACTATAAACATACGTACGAAGTTCGGAGACTTCAGCTGTTACAGTTGTTTAAATATATACAAAAAACTATTTTCGTTGTATGGGAGGTGCCACGCCTATTTATTTTTTCCCGCCCATAAAAAGCTCAATTATGCATATTAGCACTATAAACATCCGTACGAAGTTCGGAGACTTCAGCTGTTACAGTTGTTGAAATATATACAAAAAACTATTTTCGTTGTATGGCAGGTGCCACGCCTATTTATTTTTTCCCGCCCATAAAAAACTTGATTATGCATATTAGCACTATAAACATACGTACGAAGTTCGGAGACTTCAGCTGTTACAGTTGTTGAAATATATACAAAAAACTATTTTCGTTGTATGGGAGGTGCCACGCCTATTTATTTTTTCCCTCCCATTAAAAACTTGATTATGCATATTAGCACTATAAACATACGTACGAAGTTCGGAGACTTCAGCTGTTACAGTTGTTGAGATATATACAAAAAACTATTTTCGTTGTATGGCAGGTGCCACGCCTATTTATTTTTTCCCGCCCATAAAAAACTTGATTATGCATATTAGCACTATAAACATACGTACGAAGTTCGGAGACTTCAGCTGTTACAGTTGTTGAAATATATACAAAAAACTATTTTCGTTGTATGGGAGGTGCCACGCCTATTTATTTCTTCCCGCCCATAAAAAGCTCAATTATGCATATTAGCACTATAAACATCCGTACGAAGTTTGGAGACTTCAGCTATTACAGTTGTTGAAATATATACAAAAAACTATTTTCGTTGTATGGGAGGTGCCACGCCTATTTATTTTTTTCCGCCCATAAAAAGCTCAATTATGCATATTAGCACTATAAACATACGTCCGAAGTTCGGAGACTTCAGCTGTTACAGTTGTTGAAATATATACAAAAAACTATTTTGGTTGTATGGGAGGTGCCACGCCTATTTGATTTTTCCCGCCCATAAAAAGCTCAATTATGCATATTAGCACTAAAAGCACCCGTACGAAGTTTGAAGACTTCAGCTGTTACAGTTGCTGAAATATATACAAAAAACTATTTTCGTTGTATGGGAGGTGCCACGCCCATTTATTTGTTTCCGCCCATACATAACTCAATTATGAACATCAGTAAATAATTTAGTTGTACCAAATTTGGAGACTTCAGCTATAATAGGTATTGAGATATATGAAAAAAACTGTTCAATTTGTATGGGAGGTGCCACGCCCAGTCGGAATTTCCAAAAACAAATAAGCCTAAAACGCATTCCCAGATATCGGGTATGACCTTTTTTCAAGTTTCATTAAAATCGGTCCAGCCGTTCTTGAGTTATAAGCGGTGTCACTAACAAAAAAAAAATTGTTCTTTTATATATAAGATGTTTCATGCCCCATAAGATAAATTTTCACCTAAAAAATGTGAAAAAAGTAAAATATACGCTTTTGTAAAAAAGGCAATAAATATTGTCACCACAAGTAATCCAAATAAAGGTCTTAATTTAATCTAGGATAGTTGTTTTTCATTTTTATTTAAATTTTAATTTTTGGCATACGGACAGGGCTCTCAGTTGTCGCCATGATGACTGCGGTTTCTTTAGCATTTGAAATAAAGGTTTTGCAGTTTTGCGATGTTATTACCGACTTTTAGTACATTTAACTTCAGACATAAAAAAATTATTAAACAGTTGCAATAACTTAAACTTTTTTATTTAGGAGCAATTTTGCCTTTTTATACGTTTTGTTGTTGGTTTCAGTTTATTTTTATGCATTCTACGGCTCTAACGCCAAATCTCAGTAGCCTTAAGCCAAGATCTACAAATCATTCCCGAACGTTATTCGTTTAGTTAAATGATATCAGTTAACTTAGTTAACTTAGACTTTTTAAAATAACAAAAATCATTCAAAAACATTTTCAAAAACATTTTCAAAACCCAACAAACAATTTCTTTTTTATTTTCGGATTTGGATTTTTCCTCCTCAAGTATAAAATTTAAAAAATCATTATATTTTATGTATCGTTGCTCACTAGCACTTGTTGTACATATAAAGGTTACCGGATAAACAATAAACGTATTTTAATGAAAATGATTTTAAACTTGTCCTTTAAAAATTACTTTAATTGGGTTGAATATATGAGTATTATTGAAATTCTTAAACAAATTCCCCTAATTTATCTAAGTTTAATTATTTCTTTTAAAAATAATTTATTTTTGTTTTATTCAAACTTCTTACATACAATTATGCCTTAAATTAATAAAACAAAATAATTTTACAGTTAGGATATTCACAAGGTAGTCCTAAAGTCATATGTCTTAAAAAAATGAAACGAAAAAATATTACTGTTATGAGCATCCGCTCATAATTAAGTGTGCTATTTTAAATTTAAATCAGCTGCTGGAGAAAACAGAAAAATAAGTAATTTCAAAAATATTTTAAAATTAATGACTGCGACTTGTTAATTATATTAACGGCTTCACTAAAGAGTTTCGGCCGCCCGGCTCAGGTTTCTACTGTTTATGACAAAACAATAAACACAGTTCAAAAAGTCTTATTATTATAGAACTTTTTTCTTTTAAGCACAACAACAATTTTTTTAAACTTTTGAGACAATATGACTTGATATCATACCGTTGAATACCACAAGTTTTTTTTGTCAAAAACTCCTAAAAGTTTCGTTTTGGCGACTTTGCATTTGTTAAAGTTAACAAATGGAATTTTAGGGAATTTTTTAATAAGCGTTTTGGCAATGGAACCTAAAAGACTTGATATTCCTGTATAAGGCTCCCTCTCCCTCGGGTAGCTTTAAGGAATATGTTTTGCGGCAAAGTAGACCTTGTTTCAGTGAAAAAGCACTAACAACCAATTTGTAAATAAAATAATTCTTTTGTTGCTTAAAATTATTAATTGATTTTTTAATTAAAAAAAAGTAATTAAAGGCTTATTTGACAGTCAATGTATGTTGCAGTATTAACATCGAGATATAGTGTTAGGGGTGTTATGCGTTTATGCAGATGCCCAAAAATTATAGTCAAGTATATTAATCGACTCAGGAAGTGATTCTGAAAACAGATATTATCGGCCTATATTGTTATAAAGCCACAATACATATGCGGTGTAGGGTATAATGTGGTCGGGTTTGGCCGACTATTACTTCCTTACTTGATTTTTGTTTTAGGAGTAAAAACTTTAAAATTTGTATTATTTTTTTAAGGAAACAATTTCATTAAAATAATATTCCTACAAATTCTTCTCTCTTTAACTCTCTTCTTTGCAAGCCAAACAATTAAACAATGATGTTTTGTAAAGATGCTTACATCTTGTTGGTGAATTTCGCTTTAACTGTGGCATTTTTGCTGTTGAAAGTGCCTGTTTAATTAAAAATTTACGTTAAATTTTCTTTGAAGAAGTGTAATTGATATTGTAAATTGCTCCATGTTTTTCGTTAAAACTATGCACAATTTACAGGTTTTATTCAGGTCTTGATATGAGTGTAATAAAAACTAAGTAAGCCTTTCAACGAAACTGGCAATAGATTTCAAAACAGAGCAGATATCAAGAAAAACATTTTTAAGCTCGATTGTGCTTTCATAGTAACAGATGGTTATGAAAACAGTATTTTTTTAATTTAAAACGATCTCCTAAATACGCGAAATAGAAAATAAAATATTCAAATTATTGTTTAATAGGAAATAAAAAATTTTTAAAAATATAATTTACAAAAATTAAAAAAATTGTTTACAAAGATGATTTTCTTTTAAATTTACAATTTAATATAAGAAATAAAATTTATATTGCCTCCTCCCCTGAACCCCCCTTCAAATTTATTTTTTTGTGTCATGCTTTTTGCTCTTTTGATGTTTAGCTTGTAATATTTACGTAAACGATGCAGGATATAAATCTCAAAGATATTTAAGGATTAACTTTTAACATGTTTTTGAATATAAAGATTTACTGATTTTGTTTATACCCTGCAGAAAAGCTCGATGTCGCTACTTTTGTCGACTAATATAGTGACTTTAAGGTGGCATTAATAACAAGGTGTCCCCATATTGTTTATTAGCCTTTGACAAGAAAGGTAAGTAAAAAATTAGTCCTTTTAATTTTTTTATTATGCAAAATGCTAATATCTACACATGATCCCAAAGAATAACCTAGTCAATAGCACTTCTTAATGTCAGTAGAAGATATTCAGTAAAAAGCATGTGAAAATACCTAAAGCATATAGCATTGCCTCGAGCATAAAACTTAATTCAGTAGCACAGTTGACAGAAGTTATCAAATTCTTACAGGGGTACACATAGTACATTTAACACATACATATGTTTGTTCTATTGATAAGTTTTTTATATAAAATTTTTTCTCTCTTGTAACTTATTGAACCGTAAAGAAAAAAATACAAAAAAATAGGTAGACAAGGAGTTTTTTTGATTAAATAAAAAAGAATCAAAAGAAAAACAGCAGCACAAATATTTGATTTACTACATAATTCTTAGAATTATTTTGAATAAATAGCTGTGTGTGTATGAGTATACATAAATATGCATGTATTGGTATGTAAATCAAATTCTTCTAATATTGATAAATAAAACTTGAAGTTTGACATTTTGGTGTGGGCTTAACAGAAAAAAATACGTACCTGGTAAACACAAAAGACTATGAAATGCCAAATATTAAAGTATTCATATGGTTGATTTATGACTATTTTATTTATTCAAGTAAGTAAGTCCTGTGGTTTCCATAAAAATAAAAAATCAATTTCGGGCTTTTAAACATAAATCTTTATAGCACATTCAGCAAAATAAACTTTTTTTGGTTAACTGTATGAATTTAAAATTTAAAAGAAATAAAAGCTGCAATTTAAAACAGTTTCCACTTCAATTAATATGTAAAATACATACGTAAAACATTTTTTTTTGTTTCCTGTAAAGTGAGGTTTCGTCTGCTGTTGACAATGGCTTAAATAGCAATTCAATATTTTTGATATGCTTTATCTTCCCTTTATAGATAGGACATCTTAAGCTTAAATTTGAATTTTTGGAAATATGTTTTTGACTAAAAAAATTGTTAAAGCTAAAGACCATTAAATGTATTATATTTTTCTCAGAACTACTTCTCAGTTTAACTGGATTTTTGAAAAGACGCTGTATAAGTCAAATGGCAAAACAGTTATCAGTTGAACTGGTTATAAATTATTAAAAATTATCATAAAAGCAAGTTCATGCAAAATGGCTCTAAGCGAGAATAAAATAATTTTAATGAATTTTCCATTTTATTATTTTGGCTTAAGTTCATATTATAATTTCTTTTTACTTAAAAGAAGTTTTTTTTTCATTTATGTCGAAAGAAACTAACTTAAAAAATCAAGTATTTATTTGAAATTTCTTTGAATTTCTGGCGTGTACTTTGTTCATAGAAATGTGTGGACACCCACAGTTAGGGAAAACATGGTTAAGTGTGGTCACGGGATTATTATCACAAACAATTTCATTATTGACTGCCACAGCCATACTATAGTTGCGTCAAGTTTTTGATGGAAAATGCAATCATAGTTATAAATAAACTCACCATTATATGTTTGTCGTAATCGTTACTTTGATTATAGGTAACCATAATCTTGATTACGGGCTATTATACATACATATATTGCTTTTAGATAATGATAACCATATTCAACCTATACCTAAACCTAATCAAAATAATGATTATCACAAACATATAAAAGTAAGTTAATTCATAACTGATTGCATATTTCGCAAAAAACTTAGTAAAAATATAAAATGGTTGTGGAAGCCATAATAACGATATTCTTAACCATACACTGATGAAATTTTTCGTGATCATATTCCCGTGACCATACCCAACCATGTTTTTTCTCTGCGTGCAGCCGAACGAAAGGATAAGCAGACGGAATCGACTCAGAAAATGAGTTTGTGTTGACCGGTATAATTGAATGTGAGTCTCAGACTATTATTTTGCTCAAACGCATATTACCTTTTTCACTTACTTGTTGAGGGTCACAGCTATTACAGCCTTTTTTAAAGGTTTTAAAATTGTTCAACAATTGTGTTTTTGACCAAAGCTTAGGCACAATGACGTTGTTTGAGTAAATAAGCGATATTTGCAAAGCTCTAAAGATCAAGTTCCTGAAAAATTGAGTTTGTTTGTAGTTAATTTTAAGACGACCTATATTTAGATTTTCAATTTTCTTTTGTTAAAAACAAAACACTTCTTCCACCGCACACACTTTTTGTGATTCTCTTAATTAACAATGACAAAATGTTTTTACTTGAGTAAAGTTTATATAAATATTTATTTTTGTTTTAAGCAAAACAAATGTCTTTATTTGCATTTTAGTTTTAAGTGGTATTGTACTGTTGTGTTTGGAGGAATTTATTTCCATTTTTTCTTTCTTGTTTCTGCTGTTTCCTTTAGCAAAAGCTAATAAATCCATGACAAAATATGCTGGATACTTTTAGAGAACAAAAATTAACTACATAAAAGTCTGGAACCACAAAAAAGAACAAAAGAGCTTCGAAAAGACCAATGTAATTTGAAGGAAACTTTAGTTTTTTTTGTGCGAACATTTAATATTATCGTAAAAGATAATTTTTATTCCTTATCAAAAATTTTATATTTTTAGGGACAATGTTGATGCCATTTTAAACATTTTTTTCGGACATTTACGACTTTTATACGAACTAATTTATTTATTTACTTATTTGAATAATACTATTTTCGCGCAAAAAATATCTATATTATATTCTTAAATTAAATCAAGATAACTAATTACTTAAAATTCTTATTAAAGCAACATTTGTTCAACACATTTTATACATATTTTTTAATTATATACATACTTAGGGGATTCACAAGGTGTCCTATTATGTCCTATTGTCATATTGTTATAAAATTTCACAATGGTTTTGTTGTCTTTTATACAAAAATAGTTCCTAAAAAATACTACGTCGTTTAATATGCTCATTAAATTGTCACAACAACTCCAAATACACCTGCGCCGAGTGTCCAATAGTTTGTAAAGGTTTTTAAACCATTGTGAAAATTTTATGACAATATGACAATAGGACAAATAGAACACCTTGTGAACCCCCTAACTAATACTGAAATTCATAATACTTATAGTAGGCTTAAAAAAAGCTTATTTGACAGATATCTAGTGTTCGCCCTGGTATGACGCTACATTCCTGGTGTCAACAATGCCCACAATGATTAGAACCAACAAAAACCCGAAACCATCTTACCTGCCGAAATGAATTAGTTCAAAAACAACCAAGAATCAAAGAAACTGGCAAAAATGCCAAAATAGTTCATAAAAGTAAAAATGGAGACTTACCTAGAAGAACCCTGCAAGGAATTTATTTGCATTTGTTACTTTAATGTTGAAAAAACAATTTTTTCTTAAGAAAAACCCTTTTAGAAAATGTGACGGGTGTGAAATTTTCATCCATATGCTTAAAATAAAATAGCCGGTTTCTCAGCTCATGATCATTTTAAACTCTTGCGAAACAAATACAAATAAAAAAAAACAATTTATTTGTATTTCTATTATTTAAATTCTCTTTTACACGTAGATTTTTTCAATTATTTTTAAAGGAAGAAAATCTTTGCCCCAGTTTTGGGCCGTTTTATTTGGAATTCACATTATTCAAAATTCGAGAAAACCTCGTTTGAAGTGTTCGGTTTGCTTACATATTTGCTTAAGCATAACATAACCAACTTCAAAAATATATTTTTTGTGTTATAACGTTGTTTTTTATCAAGTAAACGATATGTATGTATATTAAAAACCATCAAGTCAATTTACAACATTTGTAACTCTTTTTCCGTCAACTTTTCTAACAAATTAGTATGTTTGGCCTAAATTTTTTAAGTCAACATAATGTGTAAGGAAACCAACTGGCACACACAACGTTATTTATATAAAAAAAAAAAAAAATAAATGCCATAAAACACTACATTCCGACTCGTATAAAGCTTTAAGAGAATGCAAAAATATAAGCACGTAGAAGCAGACATACAAAAACACAGACAGACGGACGTATAAGTAATATTTGTTTTGTTAATGTGGTCATGCAGTGATGTGTGTTTTATAAACTAGAAATATTTGCTTATGTCCCCATACACTCACACAACACACACACACACAACTGGAATGGCAATTAACTGTCTAAAGAGAATTGTAATAGAAATAATAATAATAAAAACACTCACACCCTCTCACGCTCTTTCGCACATTTGTGCTAAACTCACACCTCTCACACTTTAATATAAGCAATGACAAAGCAAAGCTGCGGAAATAAAACAAAATACCTCTTCACATAATAGGACTACTGAAAGTGTAAGAAAAAAAAAATAGAAATTTTTGCAACGTTAAATAACCAGAAGTGGATCACAATTTGTAAATTTGTTTTTGCATTAATGTAGAGCGAAACTGCTATTTTGTATAAGGAATTACATAAACTAAAGCAAATAACAAAAAAAAAATAAATGAAAACCAATTTTTTTTTATATATTTTTTAACATGGAAGAAACAACATGTGTAACAAGTAAAAACTTTATACGAATGATG
Source organism: Melanophora roralis (assembly GCA_963583895.1). NCBI lineage: Eukaryota > Metazoa > Arthropoda > Insecta > Diptera > Rhinophoridae > Melanophora > Melanophora roralis. The sequence continues at coordinate 5,504,693 of OY757190.1, forward strand.
TGACAAAATAAATGAATGTTGGTTTTTTATTGTCATTTTACTTAAACAAACTGACAAGGCTTTTAGTATTTTTATTTCAAATATACAGAAAATAATTTAACATAAGAGTTGGTTTTTTTCTAAATGTGTAGAGAAAGTAAATTTAATGTAAAAGGGAAAACAATTGTTTGTTTATTAAGGGAAAAACAATTGCAGAATACAACTTATAAGTTAGGTTAGGGAGAATTTGTACAAGCAGGAAAAGCTTGCAAGTCTATATTTGGCGAACTCAAGAGTAATTTTTGTCTCCGTCGAACTATTAATATATAAATAAACAAAAGTAAAAATATTAAAATAAAATTTTTTTCGATTTTTGCAATGTCTTTATGAAGCTTTTAAATTAATCTGTAATGTAAATTAGTGTATTAACTTAGTTTAGCTGATAAAGGCTTTTTCCTCGTCTGCTACTTGAAAAATGTATTCAGACTCCAAAAGGGTAAGGATCAAAATCCACATTGCAGAAGGGCAGAAAGGGTCATTCAAGACCTAAGGTTGCACATAACGCGGCTGGCCAAAAGTAGTGTGTGTAAACCGAGATTAAATTCTATTTTAATAAGAAAACTAAAATTTTATCAATAACTTTTTTTTGATATAAAGGGTTTTTTACCATGTGCGTAATTCCAAAAAGATTTTCTGAGAATAAAAACAGTTCAGACTTACCGTTGTTCAGAGCTATCAAATGAAGTCTTAGTCAAAAAGTTTTCCACTGGCTCTACAGAGGTGTAATTATAGTTTCGAAACTGATGTCAGCGGACGAGAAGAGCAAAAAATAAACCCTACAAAGTGTTCACCGTTCCTTCAGTCTAAGGACAGGCGTTAAGGGTCTTACGTGACACCTACCGTTCGGGCAATAATTCACGGTGCTCTTAACACTTGGTGGAAACAAAGCGTCCACCAGCGCCCTCAGAATGGCTCACTCTGCCACCCAGGTTACAATTCTCTGCCATGACTCTCTGTTAGCCATAACAGACCCCTTGGTGAGGAGTTGGGCTATCTAAGCCCAAATTTCATCTCTAGTTTTGATCTCGCCTTTCATAATCAAAATAGATCCGCGCTAACAAGACACATCTCCACACGCTTGTGAAACAGCACCCAACCTCAAGCAAGAAAGAATTATAATAACAATAATAATAATAATAATAATAATAATAATAATAATAATAAATAATAATCACCATGTCGCACCAAACGAATGCGACACCCAGCTCTGCTTGAAGGATCTTTTTCATTTAGACAAATCAATTTCTCCACTTTCATCAACGCTTCATAATCTTCTCACCGCCAGTCAGGACCAAGTCACGCACATGCTTCAGCATGCCAATGCCGGCCATTTCATTATTTGCTACTACTCTGACGGGATCTTGTTTTAGATCCTAGGGTCCCCAGCTGTAGCCAGTTTCCCTATTCACCTACTTCCAAACACACTTACACCTTTTCAGCTATTAGCCTACTTCAACAGTTGCTCATGTGCCTGGGTAGAACCGCCAAAACTAGAGACCTTACGCGGTCACTCTGGGGCCCTCACAGGACGGACCCCAGCATATTCACTTTCGTTATCAGTTGCCCCGCTTGGGGATAATCACAGTCACCATGTGAACTCCCGAAGGAGACCTCACCATTAATCAGTTCATGCACTAGTAAGCACACGGGGCCAACTGATTCCCGTGGTACCAGATAGGACTCTGGTCAGCCTCGGAAATTTACTTCCGTACAATTGCTACCAACTTCTATTTAACACAGATAAGGTATTGGTACCCTTAAAACCTTGTATTGCTGTGCCATTTAATGGCGATGAACATGGCACAGCAACAACAAGGACAGCCTGCCTTAATCCAGACCAGTAAGTTAATAACCACTGATCACTTTTAGCCCAAGACAGATTGTTTTGAATTTAGCTATGTCTGTTGGCCTTTCAGTAAACTGAAAGTTACCCGGTTAATACAACGAGGAGATAGACTTAGGCACTTATGCTAATGGAAGGTTGCCCACGGGCCCTCCTCTTCCATCACATGACTTATCAACAGGCGGGGCAATCAGCACCGCTTCAACGAGGGCGTGGGGACGATTTTAATTTCAATCCAATTAAAACACGTACACGTTATACGGGGGGTCCTGCAGGACACGGTGAAAAGATTAAAGAGAGGGGAAAGTTTTATTATCAACATATTATTGATACATTTGGGGTTTATGTACAGATAGTAAAATTTTTACCCAGAATATGGTCAAAAAGGCATTACATACGTGCCTGGCCATTACGGGGTAATTAACAATGTACAACTAAGAGATCCGATTGCAGCAAGAAAACTTCAAACACTTGATCTAATTTCAAAGGTCGAGTTGAGTAAGAAAACAATTGTTCTCAGAGCAATAAAGAGTGGTAAAACCGTTGAATTAGGAAGGACTATAAAAATCTTTTAAAATTTTCTTTTTTTAACATAAGTTTTATATTTTACAAACTATCTTTTACATTAAAAAAACAACAAATTTAAATGCAAAGAAAAATACATTTTGAAATCATTATTACTTTGAATCGCTGTTTTCTGCTTAAGCAGCAATTTTCATTGCCAAGAAAAGAAATTTTTCAACTGTTATTGTTATTAGAAATTTCAAAACTAGAGTTTAAAATGTTGTTAATAATTTATCAGTCTGGAAGCCGTCAGATTTATTCCCGCTGGAAATTGTAGGAGCAAACTGTGCCATTAAATTTGAAACAAAATTTTGCTCGATCGATCGAGTTGTCAATGCTTTCAACATAAGAATTCTAAAAAGAATTTTTCAAATTCGACTCTTAACAAATGCCGTCATTTGCGCCTGGTTTTTCTGTTTCATTCTGCATTTCATTCTTGCTAATATTTCTTTAAAACTGCTATAATACATTCTGCTTTTAAATTTCACGGTACTGTATGTACTTATCGCAGTTGTCATATGAAAACTGTTAATTCAAGCGTTTATTTAGAATTCAAAATAGAATACTTCCACAATAATTGAAAAGAGTATACACCAATTGATTGACATTTCATGTTAATCCAAGTATAAAAAGGAATAAGAAAAATATGCACAGTTGGTAAAATTGTTATCAAAGAAAGTACTATTCCAACACTTCCCCTCAACTTGCATATATTTGTACAATAAAAATAATATAAAAATTTCAATTAAATTTGATTTCCTGAAGTCCCAGACCTCTTAAAAACTTTAAATGCTTTGGTTTACTTAAATTTTTAGTTAAAACGTCGGATATATTTTCATCCGTTGGAATATAGTGCAGCTCAATCTCATTAGCCTTTACTACGTCTCTAACATGTAGATATTTGACATTAATATGTTTGCTTCTTCCATGTAAAACAGGATTTTTGGCCATACACTGAGCTCCCAAGTTATCACCGTAAGCTAATAATGGTTGGCTGACGTCATAACATTGGATTTCGCCTAACAATCCTTTTAAATAAACAGCTTCTCTCGCTGCTGCTGACAAGGCCACAAATTCTGCCTCAGTGCTACTGAGAGCTATATTTGGTTGTTTTTTGCTCTCCCAGGTAATCGCACTTCCAGCCATGATGAACACAATACCTGTATACGATTTTCGGTCTTCCATACAACTTGCCCAGTCGGCATCCACAAATGCCTTTGGTGGTAAACCTGTTTTGGAATAAAGCAATTTGAAATTTAGTGTTGCGTAAAGATACCTTAAGATATGTTTGGCCGCCTTTAAATGCTCGATGTGTGGGTCTTTATTTCTCTGTGCCAATTTGCCCACAGAATGCATTATGTCTGGCCGTGTCGAAATCGCTAAATACATCAAGGCTCCTATTAACGATTGGTAATCTTTCGGTTCAACCTTTTGACAGTCTGACGAGCTACAATGTATTTGAAACCCAGGGTCAAGGGGGGTTGCCACAGATCTGCAGTTTTCCATATCAAAACGTTGCAAAAGATTCTTGATGTATTGTTTATGACCCACAGCAATAGAGCCAGTTTCATTGTCTCTTTGTATTTCCATCCCCAAAAAATGCTTTACCACACCACCATCGACGATCTTAAATCTCTCAGATATTTTGCGCTTTATTAGTTCCAAATTTTTCTTATCACTGCAGGCTATCATGATGTCATCAACGTAAATCGCTATTAAATTGATTTTGCTACCATCATTCGCTTGATATAAGCAAGGTTCGTGTTTACAGGGTGCAAAACCAATGTCTCGAATGGCTGCATCTAAAGTCACGTTCCATGCTCGCCCTGACTGCTTAAGTCCATAAATAGTACGTTTCAATTTTAGTACCTTGTTCGGCTCTATGGTATCTTCAAACCCATTGGGTGGTCTCATAAATACGTCTTCCTCTAGTTTACTGTTCAAATAAGCTGTAGAAACATCAACATGGTGCAAAAATAAATTATATTCAGCTGCTAGTGCTAAAACCATTCTTATGGTCGAGTATCGAATGACTGGGGAAAATGTTTCACCAAAATTAACACCGAACTTCTGACCACATCCTTTTGCAACAAGGCGGGCTTTAAATCTTTGAACGTTGCCATGCTCGTCACTCTTCAAGTTGAAGACCCATTTGTTGCCTATGACCTTTTGATTTGGTGGTAACTTAACAGCAGACCAGGTGTCGTTCTCCAATAATGCTTGATATTCACGTGCCATCGCGTCTTTCCAAAAATCGCCAAATTCGCTTCCATAAGCCTCAGCCACTGTCTGAGGAATTTTGACATCTTCAGTTTTAACAAAACATAGTTTTTGGTATACCTTTTTAGGCCTTCCTTTTGTGCCTGATCGAATGAGCTTTGGCCTACCTCTTCCCCTTACTGATGCCTCCTCACTGTTTCTTTTGTTTTCATCATCGCTTTCGGAGCTGCATGTTTGAAATTCATAACCACTTCCAACACAAACTTCTTCTTTAGGTCTGACGTCATCACCACACATTTCATCTTTACTAGGTGTCACACTGCTTGTTTCATCGTTTTGTTGTTCTTCTTTATCGCTAGTATTTCTTTGTTCATTTTCGGCCATTAAGTCAGATACATTATATGAGTCGGTATTGTTTGACATATCTTCGCAGAATTTTACGTCCCTCTTCTCTACAACATTTCTCGTATCACCATCATACAATCTGTATGCTTTGGAAGTTGTTGAATAACCGACGAAAATGTAATTTTTACCTCTAGCAACAAACTTTTTGTTTTGTGTTTTTTCCAAACCAACAGCTGGTGAACCAAAAACCCGAAGATGCTTGACGTTTGGTTTCCTTAAATGCCACATTTCATAGGGGGTTTTGTCTTGCAATATCTTTGTTGTTGTTCTGTTGCGAATATAAACAGCGGTGTTAACTGCTTCTGCCCACAACGAATCATTTACCTTTGCATGTATCATCATACTTCTCGCCATTTCAATGATTGTCCGATTGGCCCGTTCGGCAACGCCGTTTTGCTGCGGCGTGTATGGTACAGATAGCTGTCGTTGAATCCCACATTGCTCCAGATAATCATCAAAATTTCTATTCACATATTCTGTGCCATTATCACTACGTATGGCCTTTATTTTGCAATCCTTTTGGTTTTCAATGAAGCTTTTAAATATTTTAAATTTTTCAAACACTTCACTTTTGTGTTTTATAAAATATACAGAAATCCATCTGGACATATCGTCTATAAAAAGAACAAAATAACGTGCACCTCCAACAGATTGGGTGTTCATAGGACCACAAACGTCTGTATGTATTAACTCCAACAAATTGTTCGATCTGGTTTCACTGGCAGAGAAGGGTTGACTGCATATCTTGCTTTGCATACATGTTACACACGAAACATCTTTTGGTATGTTGTTAAACATCAAACCATTGACAGACTTGTTGCTGCGAAGGTCATTAAGGGTTTTAAAATTTATGTGACCGTAACGGTTATGCCAAAGAACTGCGTTATTGGTCTTCAGACAATAATTCATAGGTATCTCTTCTGTAAAGACAAACAGATTTGAAAAAATATTTGCTTTAAGCAATACTATACCACTATTGTTTGTTATAGTTGCATGTTCCTTTTCGAACTTCACTGTCAAACCATTGTTTGTTGCTCTTGAAACAGCAATAAAATTTCCAATCATACTTGGAACAAATAGTACGTCTTTTAAAATTAAGCTGCCTTCACGAATATTAATTTGGACATCTCCTTTTCCTCCAGCTTCTATAAACTGATCAGAGGCCAACATTATTTTTTCTTTACACTCGACGAACGATACAAACTTTTGTCGGTCGCAGCAAATATGCGCTGTTGCACCGCTGTCAATGCACCAAGACCTTTTACTAAAACCATCATTTTTGTACGCAGCAAGTAGAGCAAAAGAATGTTGTTTTTGTTGCTGGTTATTTCTTTCCTTTTGCTTGGTACGGCAGTTTTTTGCGTAATGTCCCCGTTTCCCGCATTTGTAACATTTGAAGTTATTGTTGTTATTCTTATTATTTGGTGATGAATTTGACTTTAATGCAAATGCTTGTTGTACAGTAACGGTTTCTTCTTTTTCATTTTGCTGGTTTCGTCGTTCCCACTCTTCTAAGAGTTTGACCTTCAAAATGTCAAATTTGGGCAACACGTCCCTAGTCTCCATGGCAATGACGAAATTCTCAAATTCTTTAGGTAGACTTGAAAGCAAAATTATCACGAGTAATTCTTCACCTAACGAGATTCCAACTTCACCAAGTTTTTCAGAAATCTCAACAAACGAATTTATGTACTGCGTCATAGTGGCAGCATCCGACATACGAAGGGCAAGTAATTTTTTATAAAGACTTACTTTTCTTAATGGTCCACTTGGCTTGTACACTCCAACCAATTTATCCCACGCATCAGCAGCTGTTTGGCAGTTTTTTAAATAATTTAGTTGAGACGGTTTCACTGAAAGCATGATCGTGGTAAGGGCTTTTTCGTTGAGTTGATCCCATTTTTCGGCTTCAGCTGCAGTTGCAGGTCTAACCATTTTCTTATTTTTGACACTCCATAAATCTGCATGCCTGAGGACACACTGCATTTGGACACACCAAGTGTCGTAATTATCTTCACCGAGTTTATCAATTTGATAAAGAGAATTCATTTTAAAACACTTTATCGCGACTAACGCTTATAATTGTGACTGACACAAAACTTTAAAAATTTCAAAAACTCAGCGGACTCTGGGCCCATAACCTGTTAATTCAAGCGTTTATTTAGAATTCAAAATAGAATACTTCCACAATAATTGAAAAGAGTATACACCAATTGATTGACATTTCATGTTAATCCAAGTATAAAAAGGAATAAGAAAAATATGCACAGTTGGTAAAATTGTTATCAAAGAAAGTACTATTCCAACAAAAACAAAGAAGTTGAATAAACTTTCCAATTTTAATAAGTAGAAATAAATATCAGAAACGATACAATTAAAGCGCAAATAATAAAACAGAAAAGTAAAACTTTTATTTAAGTTTATTAACCTTCCTTTGTTGATACTTAAATATTAAACAATTTTTTGATTTATAAAAAATTTTTATATATTTTATATTTCGCTTCTTGGCAGTAAAGCACGTTATGGAATTTAATGGTAATTTAAAAATAAAAAAAACAAATCGTAAAAAATATAATTAATAAGTTTTAAAATGAAAGGATGTCATAGTTAATAAATTTTTTATAACAATTTAAAGGCGTAAAATATATTTTGGTAATTAAAAATATTTAAGTATAAAAGTTTTAAATTACTTTTCAGAGTTAAATCGATTAATAATTTGAGAAGTTCATAAGTTAAATTAAAATTTAGTCTGAACTTTCCTTTACATTTTCCCCCTTTTTATAATGTCATTGAATAAAGTTTTTTCTTAAATTTTTAGAAAAGCCAATAAATAATTATTGCTTTGTTTATATCTGCTAATTATTCCTGATAATATCTCCTTTTTAATGCAAAAGTTCAACAAATTAAATTAAACAACTTTCGTGAATCTTTTAGTTGTTTCGGAAAGCACAAATTTGTGTTGTTTTTTTCCATTTGTTGTTCGTTATCTAAAATGTCGTTAAAAATTAGTTGCACTAATTTTGTATTTAGCCCATCCATCCTTCACAATATTTAAAACGTTTTATTAGCTGTGACTTATGGAGATTAAAAATAAAACAAAATTAGAACTGACTCCAAAAAATGAAAAGTTCTTAAAGTTTAAAAAGCATTTAAAAAACATCAAAATACATTAATTTTATTTTGTTAAATGGTTTTTTATATATTTTTATATGGATTTTACATAGTACTATTAAGTTTAAGGTTTTAATTTTATACAAGATTTTTTATGGCACAAGTTGGTGAATAAATTTTCGTTTATGTTATAGTGTTGCTTTCCTTTAAAATCCTGTAAATTTTATTTGCTTTTTGTTACTCACAAAAAAAACAACAATTTAGATCCAGTTACATAAATATTTAATACAAATTGACATCCAGTTGTGCTCCCTACTAAGCCATACAGCAAGGTCGTTTAGAAAGTTATTTTTAAACTTTAATACAGTGATTGTTGGTGCTTAAAGGCAAAGAAAAAACGGCAAAAGTATGCGAAAGTTCTATAATGTGAGTTGTATGTGTTTGATAGTTTTAAACTAAGCTTTTGAATAAAGTAATATTATTTTAAAACACATTGTTGCTTATTATAATGTTATAAACCCTTTTTATTTATTGTATGTAGCTAGGATAATTGTTATGTTAAGAGCTTAAGGGGAATCCCATTGCGAGGGGTGTGACCGTTTTCCATACAGTTTTGCTCATAACATAAACAATTAAAAATTTTATTTTGAATTTTTTTTTTTTTAATTTTTGAGAACGGTCTTAATTTGTTAAGTTTTTACGGTATTTTAAAGTGTTATAAATCGTAACTGGCTCATTATTTTTACAAAAAACTGTTTTTCTTTAAGTGAGAGCCTGTAAAAAAATGTGACGTGTGAGACGTTTTCATAAAAATGTTAAAAAAAAGTAGATCCGATTATCCATTATGTGATAATCTTATGCTTTTTGAAATAAATAAAATTTTAATATTAACCGATTCATTAATTTTTTTAATAATTTTCCTTTCCAATTCGACGTAAATTTATCGATATTTTTTTTATAAAAAAACGTTTTTTTCCCATTTCGACCGTTTTACGTGGATTTGACCTTTAGTCACTCAACTTAAACGATATAAAATCCCGCACTACCATTAATTTCATATTAACCTTCAGCAAATGGAAAATGTTTGCAGGAGATATTTAACCGTGGGGTTCATGGAAATCATGGCATCTGGTGGCGTAAGTGATGTGCAAGAAAAATAATAAGCAAAATATTAGCAAAAAAATTCACTCGCCCATAAAAAATCATGACTAGAAGGTTAAGGTTTAAGAAAATATCAAAATCCACCTCTCGCTTCGAAAAATTTTAATGACTTTCTAAATAGCCTTAATGAACATATCGAAAAAGTTGCTAAGCATGCTCTCATACTAAATACAACAAAACTTTTCTGCCAATATGGAACAGCTCTTGGCTGAAAAATGAAAAGCACAAAGAGAATAGCAAAAACCTGAAAGAATGTACAAACTCAGAAATATGCTTAAAGCAAATAGAATAGAATCACTCAAGTAACACTAAGAAGGTCTAGAAGACCCGTCATTGCAAAACCACCTGTTTGTAATATAATTGCACCCTGAGCAAGAAAGACGAAGAAAAATGCCATCTGCTCGCGAGGACGTGTTTTTTCTATCATAACGTGTACTGTTATGAATAAATTACCGACTATTATTGCAAGACAACCGACAGAAACAAAATTCTAATTCCTAGATATCGTAGATAATATTGATAATTTCAATCCTAAAAAATCAAAAAAATAATTCTTTCTATTTTTAATGCCATAATACTACGTGAATCCTGATAAGACGGAACTGGTTTTCTTTCTAAAGATGTAAAGGATCGGGGCTTTTAGAAGCCCAAAACTTAATGAAGTAGGAGAACTAAATTGGCACCAAGCTCAATTTTGAGAGAACCCAACCCGTAACAATCCCTGAAAGGATTTGGTGGTTGGAATCAGATGGTATGCAGCTTTTTTCTGATGGATCTAAGATAGATAAGGGGAGTCACGGTATATAATTTTGGGAGTGCACTGTAGTGCAGTGTGTTCCAGGCGGAGACACTGGCCATTTTAAAGTCAACAGATGTTATAGTGAAAGATGTTTCAAGGGATATTGAGGTCACTATTTTTGTTGAAAGTCAGGTGGCGCTTTGCATCAGGTCTAGGCTGATGAAGAACTATAAGAAGGCTCTTGGTGGAAATATGGAAATTTTCAAAATCTGACATAGTTAGATTCCGGAGCACTGCAACATTGTAGGCAAGGGAATTGCCGACGTGCTCGTTTAAAGTGGTTCGGCCCTAAATGTGACATATAAGGAGGTATGTGTGAGATTATCAATGGGACATTGTTATGGTAAGATAGGGACATGAATGCTTGACATAATGAACGTTTAGTGGGGAAACAGAAGTGACTGCAAGGTGGCTACGGCTTTATACTGAGATCGAGCTTAGCAGGCCCTAGATTGCTCTTTTACTTTGGGGGGAATGTGCTTAAGGGCCATAATTTGGGTTATAACTGGGCAATGTCCAGTTAGCGCTATATCCAGCAAACCTGATAGTGACACTCCAGATTATTGAAGAATGTGTGAGAATGAGGAAGAATCAGAGACAAAAGAGCATGCCGTCTATCACTGATTGTGATTGCAGAACCATAACATCAAGTGGTTGGGTAAAAGTGTTCACATTATTGTGGTAAATGTGGAAACATTATTGAGCTCATTATCAAAATTAAGTGGCTAGTAGAGAAGCAATAAATCGGAGGTTTTCACAAGGGTATTTGTACGATTTTGAATAATTTCGAGAATAAAATCCTTGATTTTGGAATGTTTTTCTTTCTATGTACTTATTTTTCTCTTTACTTGATGTCTTATTTTTCCTTTTTCTTACTTTTTTATCAAAGTTATGCACAATGGGCCTAGAAGTTCTTCAAGTGTTGATTTATGATAGAGTTTTGCCTCTGTTTTCCCCCTATGGCTTTAAAACTTTATGCTTATATGGAAAGTTTCCCTAAGTAATAATGATTTCTTAGCCTGGAAAGGAGCATTCGAAGGATGAGTCTTACAAGCCACTATGCCTAAATCGCTCAAAAAAATGGTTACAAACCAGCAAACTTTGATAACAACTGTATTTCCTTTCACTAATTTGGCTTCAGGTGACAACACAAAACCATCAAACAAATCCATGGGTTGGTACAAGTTATAATAATAGTGTATCAAGAGAAGAAACAATGTTCTGCGTTATTATAGCGCTTTTGACAAGGTATGACATGAAGGCCTGTTAACCAAATTAAAGCTGAACTTACCTGTGAATCTCTTTAACCTTATGCAAAACTACATAGCCGACCGACGAATAAAGATTAAAGAGAGGGGTCCCTGAAGTTTTTCTTAACCAGTTTGTGGCTGGCGCCCCGCAAGGTAGTACTCCACGTTTGATTCTGTACCTGGTTTTCACACCAGACATGCCTACAAACAGTCAGATACGCACATCGGTATTTGCTAATGATACTGCTTTTCTCAGTAAACATGAAAATCTTAAAGAGGTCTCGAGCCAGCATATTATAAAAATAGACGAGTGGGAAACTTTATAGAGAAAAAAAATAAATGAACAAGAATGCTTAATAATCATATGGTGCCCCAATATCTTGAAGCGAAATGCCTTGGTATTTAACTAGATCCCCGCCTTATATAAGTTGGATTTAGTTGCAAAGTTGACCCAAATGGAAGATTTGTGAAGTAAAAGGACCATAGGTTTTGTTCAAATACTTATTGTATTTATTTGCTGGAGGCGCAAACAAATAAACCTAAGTAATTGTAGGTAACCAAACTGTTGGGAGAGATTCTGGGTGGTTAACTACAATTGCTTAGAATATTATATTTACTCAGCAGTAAATATAATTGTGAGTAACGTGGGGAAAAGAAAATTAATAAAAATGAGAAGAGTTAGAGTTTTTCTTTTCAAATTTAGAGGTTTATTTTGTTATATTCACCTTAGAATAGAGAGTAAGCACAACGTTGCGAGCACCAGTTGTAAAACGGAAGTGAGTATTTTTGTCTTTTCAGAGTGCCAAGGAACCTCGGGTTTTTTACGAAACCCGCCAACCGCTTGGAAAGCTAACCAGTGTGGGCAACGTTACATTCAAATAAGTTTTATAAAGTTAGGGTTTTAAGGTAAGTATTATAAGGTAAGTATTATACGGTAAACATTATAAGGTAAGTAATAAAAGGTAAGTATTGTAGAATAAATACAATTCATTTGTAGGTATGTATAATTCATTATAAGTATAATTCAAATGTAATTCATAGATAGGTAAGTATTAGGTATACATCATATAAAAACATAAAGAAAAAATGTATTTGTCCAACAGTGAGTTTGGACATGCCGCCGGCCTTGGCCTCAGGCAACAGATGCCGTTTTCTCGGGGCCACAAAGAACTTGTGCCAAAGACTTGATCGCCTCAGCGAGAATTTTGGCGTCTGGTCTTGTGGAAACTTCAGATTGTTGTTGCTGTGGTGCTGGGTTTGGTCGTCGGTTTTTTTGGGGTCTTGATGAAGATGCTGGTTTACTGCGTGTTGGCTGTTTTGCTGATTGTCTTGGATGGCTGGTGGTTGACAGTCGAGTACGATGACGATGTGTGTTGCTGGTACGCAGGTTAATTCGGGTGGGGTGAAGTAGTGTATGGTGTAGCGAGTCGCATTTCTTACACGTATCCATAGAAGTGCACGATCTTATTGTGTGACTTCGTGCCAAACAGTTTGAACAGTAGTGATAGTTTTCCACCACTGACTTCCTTCTATTTGGGCTCATATCCAGGAATTTTCGACAAAAGCGTAACGGATGGGGTTTCTTGCACACCATACACGTAAAAACGTCAGCCCTATGATGACGACCCGGTGTCGGCTTACGGTGGCGACTTGAGCGATGCTTCTCGTGAGTTTGGTGGGATCTAGAGACAAATAAAAAGCATAAACATATGGGTTTGTTAGTAAAGTGATGGGTGCAAGCGACTTGGGTTAAAGCTGTAACAAATATATATGTCTATGTATGCATTTCAAATAAACTACAAATATACCAGGTCCCATTAGGGAGCGGGTAGGGTAACAGGCAAAGTAGGTTATATCAGTTAAGAGGATCTATCGTCAAGTAAGGGAAGGTAGCATAGTTTCGCAATAGGTCTAGTGATTACCCCCGAGGACACACGCACGTCTGCGATGCGTATGTTTGCATCACTCCCCGGATATACCCTCTGAACTCTTCCCAACCGCCACTCGTGAGGTGGCAGTAGGTCATCCATGACGACTACAAGATCCCCCACTTGAATATTGGGAGCGGAGCCTTGCCACTTGTATCGCTTGTGCAAAGTTTTTAGATAATCTTCTTTCCATCGGATTGAGAACTGGTGGTGAATGGCTTTTAGCTTTTCCCATCTATTTACCATTGACAGATTCTGAAAGTTTTGTTCTGGGAACGCCATTAAGGGGGCTCCTCGTAGGAAATGACCAGGAGTAAGTGCGGTTACGTCTGACGGGTCTTCAGATAGCGCAGAGAGTGGTCGAGAGTTGAGAACACCTTCAATTCGTGCTAAGACGGTACAAATTTCTTCGAAAGTAAACCTTTGAGCTCCTGCAACTCGCTTAAAGTGAAACTTAAAACTTTTCACAGCGGCTTCCCATAAGCCGCCCATATGTGGTGCATAGGGTGGAATAAACTTCCATTCAAACCCGTGAGTTAAATACTTCTGAGATACATCTTGTGCTGAGGTTTGTATAAATGCCGCAAACTCGCGTTCGAGCTCTCGACTGGCTCCTAAAAAGTTCCTGCCATTGTCAGATATAACCCTTTGGGGGAGCCCCCGCCTCCCAACGAAACGAGCGAATGCAGCCTGAAATGCCGCAGAGGATAAGTCCGAACACGCCTCTAAGTGGATGGCCTTGGTACTGAAGCACACGAAAACACTGACATATCCTTTTATCGTGGGCGATTTTCGTAAGGGTGAGGTCTTTAAATCGAAGGGTCCCGCAAAGTCAATCCCAGTTATTTGAAATGGTAAAGACAAATTACATCTGTCGGGGGGTAACGGGGCCATAATTTGTGAACACGGTTGCTGCTTGTGAACTATACAGGTCTTACAGTGGCGTATTATCTTCTTTACTCTGGGTTTAAGTCGAGCAATGTAAAATTCTGATTGTGCCATTCTGCACATTTGGGAACATTCGGCATGAGCCAAAAAATGATGCAGATGAGTTAGGTACAATTGGCAAAATCGGGAGTTGCCGGGTATTATCACCGGGTATCGCTCACTATATGGCAGAGACGATTGGGTTAATCGTCCATTTACTCGCAAAATCGAGTTTGAGTCCAGAAATGGGTTCAAGTTCCTCAACGGACTCTTATTGGGTAGAGGTTGTGACTCTAGTAACATTTGATATTCTTCGTGATAAAATGTTTTTTGAGCGAGGGTGATAAGTTGCCACTTTGCATATGTCATTTCCTTCTGCGTTAAGTTTCCATTAGCCGGGTATTCTTCATTTGGCTTTGAGTTTTTTCTACATTTTTTCAGGAATCTGAAAACGTAACACATTACTCGAAGGGCTCGTGTATACGACGAGAATCGATTTAGAAGTTCCTTTTCCTCAACTTCTGCATGTAACGTTTGAACTTCATTACTAGGAGTTTCGATAGGTTTCAGATTACTTCTTTTGGGCCAATCGGCCGGAGATCTGTGCAGCCATGAAGGTCCGTGCCACCAAAGCGAGCTATTGACAAGATCTTGAGGCCTACAGCCACGGGTTCCAAGATCCGCTGGGTTGTCGTGAGTTGAAACGTGTCTCCATGTTGCGTTCGGGACCAAACTATGAATCTGGCTGACTCGATTGGCTACATACGTTTCCCAAGACGAAGGGTGTTTCGATAGCCATCCAAGAACGATCGTCGAATCAGTCCACAAGTGGATCTCCTCAATGTTAAGATGTAGGGATGTTATGACATATTTAGCTAAATTCGCAAGCAACACTGCGCCATTAAGTTCTAATCTTGGGAGACAAACGGTCTGTATAGGGGCGACTTTACTCTTTGCCACCAGTAGATTAGTGAAAGTATTGTTTCTGTTTCGACATTGAATATATAGAGTGGCGCAATATGCCGCCTTAGAAGCATCTGAAAACCCATGAATATGAACCGTACCTGATGGCACATATTGTAACCAACGAGGAATCGAGATATTTTCTATGTGCGAAAGATCCTGTAGGAGAGTGTTCCAATTATTAAGAGATTCAGATGAAACTTCTTCATCCCAACCTAGGCCTTCCAACCATAGCTGTTGCAATATCGTTTTTGCTCGAATAATGACGGGAACGAGCCATCCAGCGGGATCAAACAGTTTGGCAACGGTTGAAAGGATCTGACGCTTTGTGACACTCTTGGATTGATCAATTGGGGATAATTTGTATGTGAATGTGTCAGTGAGTGCATTCCACCGAATGCCTAGCGTTTTGGTCGAACTTGTTTCGAGAAAGCGAAGAAAATCTGAATCATAAAGGTCCTCTTTTGGCAAGTGCACGAGAAGTTTTTGATCATTTGCAGTTATCTTTTTTAAGGGGAACCCTGCTGATTTTAGTGTTTCTATAAGCTGAGTTTGGGCAGATAGGGTCTCTTCTAGGGAATAGCCACCAGTCAGTATGTCATCTACATAAGTTTGGGTACGTAAAATGTCCGCTGCCTTAGGGAATCTGGACTCGGAATCGGAAGCGAGTCGTAGTAGGGTCCGAATCGCAAGGTATGGGGCACAATTTACTCCGAAAGTTACGGTCTTCAGTTCGTAATCTTTCGTAGGGCCGTCATCGTTAGGTTGATACAAAATGCGTTGGTAAGATCTATCAGATGGGTGCACTAATATCTGGCGATACATTTTTTGTATATCGCCACTGAAAACATATTGATATTTTCTCCAATTGAGAATTATCGATATCAAATCGTTTTGGAGAGTTGGGCCTGTGTATAGAACATCATTGAGCGAATACTGTGACTTTGTTCTTCTTGAGGCATTGAAAACCACCCTTACTTTTGTGGTCTTGTGTTCTGGGCGAACAACTGCATGATGTGGCAAATAAAAAGAGCTGTATTTACCTTGAAAACTTATTTCGTTCGATGAAACTTCTTCCATATGATCGAGGGTTATATATTCCCCTAAAACTTCCCTATACTGAGCTTGAAGTTCCGGGTTTCTGGCCAGAGTTTTTTCCATGCTAGAGTACTGAGCTAAAGCTATGAACCGGGATGTACCGAGATATTTTTCCTCAGGAAATTCTTCCCTAAATGGTAGTCTTACAACGTACCTACCATTTTCGTTTCTTGTAGTGGTTTGGGTATAAAACTTTTCGCAAAACTCCTCCTCAGCTGATTTTGGCCGGGCTACCGGGATCTCCTCCTGCTCCCAAAACTTCTTTAAGGTATCGTTGAGTGTGGTAGCTTCGGATGGAACTACCGAGGTCGTAAAAGCTCGAACGGCTTGAGTCTTTATGGGCCCACTTAAAACCCAACCGAAAATCGTGTTGTACGCTGAAGTTTGACCACATATATTCCTCTTCATGCCTTCAATGTTGAGAAAGTGTTCATAATCATTACCAAGAATCAGATCTATTTGAGAGGCTTTATTAAAATTTGGGTCGGCCAGATCTAACTCTGCGAGTTCCCTTGAAATTGTTACATCGAAACTGTGAGCCGGGAGCTGTTTTGTGACTTTAGGCAGCACAATGGCTTTAACGGGAATGCGTAAATCATGCCTTTTCGCATATAACACAAACTCACATTCCTTATTTGCACATTGTTTTTTCCCACCGATTCCAACAATTTCAAACTGAGAGTTTTCATAGGGAAGCTGAAGGCGGTTTCGCACCTTCTCAGTTAAAAAAGTTCTTTGAGACCCAGGATCTATTAGGGCTCTAACTGTAAAAAGTTCCCCCCTGTGTTCTATTTGGGTTATTGCTGTGCGCAACAAGATATTTTCACTACTAGTAGAATAGTTCGATTGAACTTGCTTTGAGGTGTGGGGAAGTTCATCCTGAGCTCTGTTTCTAATCGGCTGGGACACTGTTGCTAACGGGGTTTCAGTAGATACTCTACGACTATTGGAATTTTCGCTAAGTTGAGAATTTTCAGGGTTTTGCGCTGTGCCAAAGGGTCTTTGCCTCATATGCAGTAACGTGTGGTGAGATTTCTTGCAATATAGGCACTTGTGTTCACTGCTGCAGTTTGCCTTGAGATGGGATGAGGCTAAACAATTATTGCAATATTTATTCTTGAAAACGTAGTCTACTCTTTGTTGAACACTGAAGGCTTTAAACTTGGGACATTTTCTCAATGAGTGATTCTCGCTGCAGAGTTTACAATTTGGAAAGTTTATGCTCTCATGAGAAGCATATGTTTGCACGCTAGATTGCCTGTCAAGTGAGCTAGCTAAACTAAAAGAATCCTTCGTATTCCTTATGCTTGTGAGACGTTCTACGGCCTCATATCTACTGATCAGGAACTGT
Source organism: Melanophora roralis (assembly GCA_963583895.1). Taxonomy (NCBI): domain Eukaryota; kingdom Metazoa; phylum Arthropoda; class Insecta; order Diptera; family Rhinophoridae; genus Melanophora; species Melanophora roralis. The sequence continues at coordinate 5,522,352 of OY757190.1, forward strand.
GACATTTGGGACCACTTTGGAAGCTCACGGGGAGATGTAAGCGATTGTTCCCAAAGTGACAATGTTAAATTTGGAAGTTTCGTTGAGATTAACCTAATTAGAATGGGGTCCCAGCTTTCAACGTTAATACCGAGTGTCCTAAGAGTCGCCAAGCAATCATTGACTGTTGATTGAATTTTCCTTATTGATTCACTATCCTCATTCTTGGCCGCTTGAATGTCAAAGAGTATGCCAATCTGGTTATCAACCAGGACGCGTTTATTCTCATATCGTGTCTTTAGAGCATTCCAGGCGAGATCAAAGTTATCATGAGACAATGGGTAACGTTTTACTATATCACCTGCTTCTCCTCTAGTTTTACTCCTAAGGTGATACAGTTTCGTGACTGGGGAAAGTTTGGAATGATTTATATATACTGCCGTGAACATGTCACGGAACGAGGGCCATTGTTCATAACTACCTGTAAATATTTCTGTATCACAGGGCGGAAGCTTAATGCAATCATTAAAATCATTCTGTGCAAAGTTTTGGGCCATAGCTTGTTGGGGTAATGAGTTGCGGGTTGATGCATTAAAGGGTTGTATATTAGAAGATTCTAGCCTGAATGTTTTCATTAGTTCAAGAATTTGGGATGTGCAGTGATAGTATGCTTCTACGCATGCATCAAAATTTGCCTTTGCCTCCTCTTTAAATTCGGGTTTCACAGTTTCTGCTTGAGCTAACATCACTTTTTCGTAAGAGGATTCAGCCTTGGCCCATCTTGAATCTAAATCTTTTATTTTCACTTCAAGAACTGATTCGGTGTGATCTTCAACGTGAGTAGTATTGAATTTCTCACAGAACTGAAGCAAATGTTCACAATCGAACACAAATCGTTCTTTGATTGGGGGGCCAGAAGAGGTTTTAGGGTCGGTAGCCATAATTGAATAATTTTCCTATTTGTCGAGTCTATTTTGGGTTAAACAATAGTGTAAAGGGTACAGAATGGGCCACTATCGAGAACTTTGCCGTATTTTGGAAATGTTGTTAGATTGGCAGGATATTATTTTTCTACTAATATTTGGGTAATGAAAAAACACCAATGGTAACCCTGAATTGAAACTATGTATTCAGGATTGGGAGGTTGTAATCTTTCAAATGTGAGGTCAACAACCTTAATTTCCGCACAGATTTATTTAAATTAAATTTATTTAATTTTGTTATCTAGCTAAAATTTATTTGAGTAGCCAAAATTTTCAGTTTAAACTTTACCAAATTTGTATTAAAGGGATATTAAACCCTATTAAAATTTTTACGAATTTATGACTAACCAAAGCTCTGATGTGACTGAATGAGTGATTAGCCAAAGGAGTATATTAGGAATGAGTTTGATTGTACAAATTGAGAAATAAGTGTAAGTTAAAGATTTATTTTTGTCCCAAACTTTATCTTTATTTATTAACAAAATAAATTCTATTGGACTTTCCGGCCCTGGGTTTATTTTGTGTTTATATTTCAAACTTTAAATGTATGCATACATATGTACACATATAAAAGAGTTAACCTTGCTGTGTTATTGAGTTTTGATGATCAGTGTTGCCGATTTCTACGTAGAACTTTACTTATGATAGGCTTTATAATATTAAAATGTATAATATGATATAATAAATTCTCTAACTGGTTTAAAGAGTTATTCAACCAGTAACTGCTTTAAGATACTGATTTTAGTGGGAGTTAATTTTGACAGTTATTTTGTAGCAAAATCTCAAACGACGTGTATAAGTACGCAACCACAATATAACATTAATTTTTCCCTGTAACTTGGCGTTTTGTAGAAAAGTTGCAAAAGTTAAACCAAAATTGGCTATTTTAAGTGCTTTGTAGAAGTTAATTGCAACTACACAAAGGAAAATCGGGTTAATTTTTGAAGTTTGTGGAAGTTAATTTATTAGTGTTTTAATTTATACGAACGTTTTGTTAATTTTGAATATACCTATTGCTGTACGGTTTTGAAATAAATGTTCAGTTATTTTAAGTAGCACTTTCAATTGATTTTACATAGCTAAGTTTCTAAGTGTGTGTTTATAACGAAACCAAACCACTTTCCTTGAGTCACTAAAATTCTAGTATATAATTTTGCTGTTGATGTGTGAAAACGAAATAACTATTCTGGCAACACTGATTGTAAAAGTAAATAAGGGTTGAAATATTTAAGAGAACAGGTAATTTTTTCTTTTTGTTTTGATCTATTTCTTTTTCTCTTTTTTTTCTTTAGCGGACTGTATGGAGGGGAACTGTAACTTATCTCTTAAGTTATCAAATAAAATCTTCAAAGAGAACGTAAGTATGGATGTAGAATTACAAAAGTTAATTTTTTTCTTATATTTTTTGCAATATTTCCTCTTACGTTTTAAAAAAATTAATGAAACATTAAATGTGCAAATAAATACCTGTAAGTCTGTATATGGTGTGTAATTTCATGTAACTTCTGTTGTTGGGAGAATAAAAAAAATGTTGTATGCACCAAGAATGTATGTATGTATGTTTTTATCACTATGCTCTTTCTTGTTAAGTATTTATATTTTTACCAAAATCTTAGCGGTACTTTTTTCTGTATGCTTTATTTTTATATATGCACTAAAAGGCTGGGACATATGCACTTGAATTTACATATGTAGACACGTACGTATATTTAACACATTTGTATACATTCGTTTCGTTTTAAGTTAAATACTTTTCTTTTAAAAACCTTTTTGGAATTTTTTGGGGGTGTAACGGTTCTTTACGGATTTTTCTAGATCACTTTATACCTATAAAATTTAAACTATGTATGTATATTTATATACATACATATGTACAAAGGTTTTAAACCAGTATTCTTTTCCTTTTACTGTGCACAATTTAACCCCATGAATTTTTTCCCGCTTTTTAAACTTTCGATACTCTTTTGGTTGTACGTATTTTTCCTTATATTTAATGCACACTTTTCATACATACATACATTAAACTTGTTTCTTTAAATTTTTATTATTATTTATTTTTTTTTATATAGGCTTTATTTTTTCCTTTTTTATTTAGGTTTAGGATTTTACTTCTTCACTATTTAGGTACTTTACTTACTCACGTTTGTCTTTTAACTGTTGACTTCTATTTTAAGATAATTGGAATTTACCTCATTATTTGCATGTACTTCTTGTTGAGTTTGAAGTTGATGGTTGTTGTGAGCGCAATTTCTTTAACGTGACCAAGTAATTTTAGGCTTTCGAAGGACCATGTATTTATTTGCTGGAGGCGCAAACAAATAAACCTAAGTAATTGTAGGTAACCAAACTGTTGGGAGAGATTCTGGGTGGTTAACTACAATTGCTTAGAATATTATATTTACTCAGCAGTAAATATAATTGTGAGTAACGTGGGGAAAAGAAAATTAATAAAAATGAGAAGAGTTAGAGTTTTTCTTTTCAAATTTAGAGGTTTATTTTGTTATATTCACCTTAGAATAGAGAGTAAGCACAACGTTGCGAGCACCAGTTGTAAAACGGAAGTGAGTATTTTTGTCTTTTCAGAGTGCCAAGGAACCTCGGGTTTTTTACGAAACCCGCCAACCGCTTGGAAAGCTAACCAGTGTGGGCAACGTTACATTCAAATAAGTTTTATAAAGTTAGGGTTTTAAGGTAAGTATTATAAGGTAAGTATTATACGGTAAACATTATAAGGTAAGTAATAAAAGGTAAGTATTGTAGAATAAATACAATTCATTTGTAGGTATGTATAATTCATTATAAGTATAATTCAAATGTAATTCATAGATAGGTAAGTATTAGGTATACATCATATAAAAACATAAAGAAAAAATGTATTTGTCCAACAGTGAGTTTGGACACTTATCTTTGCCAAGTTTAATCAACACTTCTTTTAAAATGAGAACTCTATTTTAATTACAGAATACATGGACACCCCCCAAATGGACGGCTTAGATTTTTAATCCATCAGTTTAATATAGAGAGGGTCTCAGGTAACTATTTTTGGGTGTTAAAAACATCTGCACAAACGCATAATACTCCTACCACAGATGTGATTTGGACATAAAAATATTTCTTAATATAATAGTTTCTAAAACATTTTATTATATTTAATACAAAATTCAAATAATAATCTATAAAATCCTATATAAACATTTGTTAATGACAAACTAACTTTCAAAATAAAATAAATAAATAAATAAAATTGAAGCTAAAAACTGTAGCAACAATAACAAGTAAATCCCTTAAACATAAAAGACATAAACACATTAGGCAGATTTATTACTTAAAAATAAAATCAATTACAAATAAAAATAGAAACATTTAAGTGAATCGAAATAATTTAAGTAGTAACAACAAAACAACTTAAACAGAATAAATGTTTGTATTAAAAACAAATGAAATTCTTTTAAATCCCTTAAGCCCAAGACAACATGTCTGTTCACGATTGAATTGAATTCGTTTTCTTTGTTTCTGTCAATTACTCTGGAGTTCAGTTGATTTTTCTTTTGTTTTTGTATTTGTTGCAGTGTTGCTAAGGAAGAAGGAAAATAAATATGATATGTTCAGACATATTTATCGTTATTAAAGAATTTTGCTTCTGTTAAACTCCAGAATAAAAAACGTTACATGATTTTATTTATATTTTTAACGTGTTTTTTTTAACAAGTTTAATTTTAAATTTCTATTTGATTTACTAGGCTAATTGGTTCATTTTATTGTGATAAGTTTTTTATTGAAGAATGATAGTGCAATAGTTTATTTTCCTGAAACCACCCCAGTTAAATGTATTTTCGGAACCCGCTACAGTTCCGCATCAGCTCTTTTTGTTCGTACTGAGCGCGTGTGCTATATATTTTCTATTTAACTTAAATTTAATTGAAATTTGAAAACAGTTGTATTATTTGTATTCACTTATATCCTTTAAAAATTTTAATTTTTTGGTAAGGACGACATTTTTAACATCTTATTGATAACTGTTCGATCAGAACAATTGAAAGTGACGCAAAGTTAGTGCATGCAAATTAGAGATAGAGATGGATAAGGCAAGAAATGTATTGACTAGAAAAAGAATAAAGAATAAATAAAAGAGAAATTACTGTCATGCCTAAATGAAACTGCTGGCGTGAATTTCGTTCTAAGCCCAAAAACTAAATTGTTAAAGGAACACAAAAAATATTACTGTGTTCTAAAATAAATTAAATTTTGGTTAAAAAGAAGATACATATTTACTGCCATCGCACAGTGCCAAACAAAAAGTGCTGGTGAGAAACTGTAGTGGATTCCGAAAGTGCATCATACTGGGCTTGTGTCGGAAAAATAAAGTTGTTCACAATTATTTCTCAATAAAAAACTTATCATAAGTATAATGAACCAAATGCCCTTAACAAATTTATGAAATATTTTATTTAATTAAAGTAGTTATAAGAGCATTAGGTATAATATAAATATAAATCTTGTTAGAAAGATAAACTGCTAGGCTCTTTAAAAAGTGGCCCACTAAAAAAAGTTTTAAAAACCACAATTTAAAATTCTTTTTACGCGAGGCTTTGTTTTCTTAACCTCGTTTTTTGCCTTAATTCATTCATTTTCACATTTGAAGCCATTTTTTCCTTCCTTTAAAAAACAACCTACTGTGTTGCTTAATTTAAAGGGCATTTTTAATTTAAAGTTTTGGTGGTAATTTTTTATGGGGGCTATTTTTCATTTAAGTTTTTTTTCTTAGTGGCTAACACTTGAAAAATTAAAAAAACATTTTTTTACATAAAAAATTATTTTTCATTTTATTAAAAACATAGTTTTCTAATCGAGGAAAAAACGCAATTAAGTTTTGTAAAAGAGAATTGAACTAAATTGTGTAGATAAATAAAAAATTTTTTGTGTATTTTATTTAGGAAATTTAAAAAAAAAATCTTATAAAAATTTTTGTTTCAGAGTTTTTTTGGATTTAATTTATTTTAATAATAATTTGGAATAAGAACATTTTAAATAAAAAGTTCCGAAAAAAATAATTTTTATGTATAATGTAAAATTATTTATTTAATTGAGTCTTAGGTACAATATTGCTGAATATGATATGTATCAGGCTTTAAACCACTGGCAGCACTTTTTTAATGAGAAACTTTTTAGGCCCCATAAAAACGAAAAGGGTCAGAACACGCGTTAAACTAAGAACAGGATTTAACTACACTTTTAAAGAAGAAACGTACCTATACTTTCAACACTTAAAGTTTCCAAAAAGATTTAAATTGACATGCAATTAGGCGTAATCTAGGTATAAAAGGACCTTTTCCTAAGACCTAATGGCAAGCTAGAGACACTAGACATGTTCAAATTGTATTAATGCGTAAATAAAAGTGGTTCAACTTTACGATCTTTAAAATTTTTCTGAATTTTATTAGTAAAAATTTTTAAGATTTCCTCTAAGTTAAAAAAATTTCCAGAAAATTTTTTTGGAATAATAAAATATAAATTTAATTAAGTTTAAAATAGCCAAATCCGAATCAGCTTTTGACCAAAAACTGATGTTATAATTTTTTGAGGGAAAAGAAAGAAAATGGTAACCAATCTCGTCAAACTAAATACAAGGTTTTGCTACCCTTTGTTAGTAGAATTAAGTCTTAACTATCCCGTCTATACACATGTACTTTATGAAACAGCTGACATTATTTTTTGCTCAAATATTATAAAAGTATAAAAAATTTAAAATTACCTTTTAATTCATGTGAAATAAAAAATGAATAAATCTATTTTAGCTTAAAATGTCTATTTTTATTTCTTTTGTAAAATTTTATTTAACAGTAATTTTGCGTAGGTTTTTTTTTAAATGTTTGTTGACTCATTTTGCAGAATTTGTTAAACCCATAACAGCAAACCTCTGCTATGAAATCATTGACATTTTTTCGCAGACAACACACGCTCCTTTGCTAATCCATTTTTTTCCTCTGTTCTTTTGCTGACGTATTGAATTTGCTATTCATTCACCTGCATCTGTTGTCATGAATATTTATTTTTATAGACTAGAGCACATATTTGGTTTTATGTCTACGTTTTACCTTTCCTAGAAATTGTTATTGTTTTTGTGTATTTTTATCGATTGCAAAATAACAACAAATATCATTTATTCATTGTTTTCTATATTTCTTTAAAAGTTATTTTTATAACGATTTACCTTCCGGGTTCAAGCATTGTTAGACAGATAAAAGAAATAAAAGGTTTATTAAACTCGTACGCATTTTATAGCTGTTTTATGAATTTTTGTCTTATTTCTATTTTTTATTTCATTCAAAGCTTTATGCTGCTGTTGTGTGGATTTCTGTGCCACAAGTGTCAAATTTTGCAACATGTTTTGAAGTCTTGTCAATTAATTACTGCCAGATTGTTAGTTAACTAGCTCTAATATGTTAAATATTAAGTAGGCGAGAAATATTATTACAAATTCGTAAGAGTTAGTAATTAAACAGTAGAAACCTACTAACATTTCTAACAGAAGCATGTTGAGAACGGTTATTCCCTTTCAGACACATGTAGGTAAATACATGCATATTTTATAAATTGTTATCGATCTGTTTGTCTATTGCTTAACTAAAATAATAATTAAGAACTTTTTACGTATTAGGTTAATTAATTAATAAGAAACTTTAAGTATGTACACTTACATGCAAATATGATATCGTCACCTTAAAACCAAAAGGGTGCATTTAACAATTAAAAACAAATTAACACAATATAATTAATATAAAAAATGCTTTATAAGGTGTAAAAAATGATTCTAAACCAAAAAAAAAAATATAAGGTAAGGTCTTTACTCTTTTAATGGCTTTGAAACCTTAAACAATAAAATTTGGTTATCTTATATTTGAGGTTTTTATTAACTGTTCTCATTTGTTTTAATTATATATATACCTTTTGAATTTCGGGTTACGATATAAACTCTATTTTTCTTTCATTTGAGCCTAAGTAAGTTAGATTCGGTACAGTAAACCTTAGGCAATAATAAAGACATATTTGCGTTTCTAATTCTAAAACAAACAAACATAATGAGTTCAAAATAGATGTGCGACTTTTTCCAATATTTTCTATAAATATTTTGCTTTTCTGACTTACATATATGTTTATTTATTAAGGTAATTTTAGCATATGTAAGAGTCTTAATGTTATGTCTGCTTTTATCTTGAATTTCGTTTATCTTTATTTTGCTCTAATATTCTTTTTTAATTCATCTCTTTATCACATAACGTCCTGGCTGCAACTGGCATACGTATAGCATGAGTTTATATATGCTGATGTTAAAATAAAGGTAAACAACCAGTCAGTCACTTTATTTGTACGTTTGTCCATCCTTATGTCTAAATAAATATCTTAAGGGAGTTGTACCACAAAAAGGCTAAACATCTTGTTTATTCATGTTATTATTTTTATCTTAAACATACCATTTTTCCCAAGAAGTTCATGTGTAACATACAAATGTTTTGTTTTCCAACATGAGAACTTTGTAAAGTAATAAATATATTAAAAGATTGAATATTAGAGTACTTATGTGTATCCTTATCTTTTAGTTGCTAAGCATTTGGTGTTTTCAAAAAACAATCTTCAAATATTTGTTAAAGTTATTGTATAAATATGGATTTTATTTAATAACATTACATTTAAACTTTAGAAGAGAATTAGTATGATGGGTATAATAATCTTATATTGATTAATATAAAAATTTAAAAGGGGTTGTTATTTGAAAAATTATTTATAACAAGTTTTAAGAGCAAAATAGCGCAACCCTAATTTTTGGCGGCAGGCAGACAAGCATAATGACAGACAAACACACAGACAGGCAGACATACAGACAGACAGACATACAGACAGACAGACATACAGACAGACATACAGACAGACATACAGACAGACAGACAGACAGACAGACAGACAGACAGACAGACAGACAGACAGACAGACAGACAGACAGACAGACAGACAGACAGACAGACAGACAGACAGACAGACAGACAGACAGACAGACAGACAGACAGACAGACAGACAGACAGACAGACAGACAGATCTATGGACAGACATACATTTTTGGATTAATAGAAGCAAGAGTCTAACCACTAACGCATTTCGGGGGGAGGTTAGGATACACTTTAAATAACGATGGTGGTTCGGAACTCTGGGGCAGCGAAAAGAATTGAACTGGGCCTTTTTGTTAAAAGCCCGAAGGCCGCATCTTGCTGTACTTCTTGGACGCCAACAAATAAATTCAAGTAGAGGTTCCAGCAATTAAAAAATTGTGATTCTAGTTTAAATAGGGCGTAGGTAAAATAAACGTTAAGATATATACAAATAGTCAAAGGTCGATAAAGTCTGGAAGTACCAAATTAAGGGCCGTGTTATAATGCAAGAATATGATTAAAAATTATTTAGAATACGATCAAGTACAAAATACATGAGCTTCTGGACATTGTGAGTAATCGGAAATAATGGGCTGCTACAAAGCAGCAGACAGTTGACTCATGGAACATGCAACTTTTTGCTGCAACCAAATCATGCTGAAGGAGTGGATAGAAATAGCCCACAGTGCTTGGTAAACGAATAACTAGAAAGAAGACAAAATAGCGAGAGTCCTTTAGGGCGAGCCAAACGAAATATAACTGGAGAATCCTATAACTGAGGAAACCTGATCCTATAACTGAACAGAGTGTGCTGATGAGCCCCCCAAGCTTACAAGCAAGCGCTCATCAAATTGGGATTGCGGTAACAGGGTATACATGGATACTGTCGAATCGATTAAACATTTTCTGTGTCACCGGGACTTTGCAGATCTCAGTGATTTATATCTGATGGTTCACTTAAAAGCTCTGAAATAAAAAATGTTAAAAGATTTCATGCATCACCGAATTTTTTTGTGAATTTTTCCTTCTAAATTATTTTTCAAATTTATATGGATAGGATCTTATGGTAATACATCGACCAATTACACTAAAATTTACTGAAATAATTATTCGCATAAGTAAGGTCTTAAAGATATAAACAAATTTTTAAGAAGAAGAGTCATATTTAAGATAGATAATGTCAAACAGCACCCGGTAATTAAAAAAAGTTAACCGAACATAACTAGTTTGAATAAGTTTGGTCCTTCTTTTAAAATATAAAGTCGGTCCTAGGTTATTAATTTTAATCATTTTGCTCTAATTCGTAATACCTCTGCCCCGTTTATTGTGAGGGAGTTTTCAACTTAAGAACACTTTTATTGTCTGCAATAGAAAACAGTGTTGCCAGGTTTTACGTCTTCATTAAAAAAATACTAAAAACCTTTCGTTAAAATTAGTTAATTTAAATTCATGAAAAAAAACTAGGTAAACCAGATGCTTCATGTCCTACATTGATAAGTTTTGCCCTACACTTGCTTACTTAGTTATTAAACAAATTCAAATTCTTAAATATTCTTAACATAAATCATGTTGGGTTTCTTTTCATTTGCTGACGTTTTAAGAGTTTTTATGCAAAATTATGTACATAAATACATATATGCGTATGTAAATGAATATATTTTCTTTGCTACTCTAGCGAGCATAGAAATGTTAAGTTTTCCTATAAGCCCAACTTCAGTAACAATTTTAATTTTGTGCTGATTATTCCATTATTTTATTAACTTCTTTGTTTTATATTTTTCTTTTTTTTTTAAGAAAAGAGTTTGACTTTTTGTGTGTTATTTTATTCAAACAAAACTAACTGAAGTGGAAGTGATTTCCAGGCAAAGCGTAAGCATTTAAAAGTCTGTAAAATATTTTGGCGTTCAGAGTCATTCACTTTAGTGTTTATGTGATTGTCTGTTTTAATTTTGGCCAAAGTCTTTTTAGTTGTTTACAAAGTTTCCAACGCAATGAAGTTAAAGATCCTTCAGTATTAATGATTTTGCAACACAAAAAGCTATTTTTTAATCTAAAGACTATAAAGTTTTGTATAACAGTCCACATCATGGTTAAAAAAAAATTCTGTAGTAAGTATAAAAGAAAATTGAAATTTAGGACAGGCTAACTGGAAGTCAAGGTGTTTTTTAAATAAAGATCAAGATCGACAGTCCTGGTTGTTTGAGATTCTGGTGCAGAGGAAAAAAAGGAAATGTGTCTCCTTGTTGAAAACTAAAAGACTGATGTCTTGCTCTACTTCCTGGACCACAACACCAAACTACATTTTTTTGGCAAATAATTTAAATAGGAAATGGTGTTGCTCCATTTTGCTTTAATAACTTATTTTGATTTTTTTCATTTGGTTCAACAAAAAGTTTTCAGTCCGGTTTTTTTAATTATAGTTTTCAGGCTGAATTTATATTTTTACGGTTTTTTTACACTTTTTATTTGTTTTTTTATGATTTTCTCCTTGTGCCCTTTTCTCTTTCGGTGTTTGTAACATTTAATATTGCGTGAAATGTTTGGTTGAAAAAATCGCTGTTGAATTTGCATTTTAAAAGAAAAAAGCAGAAATTTATTTGCTGACGCACTTAGATTCAATTTAGACTGCAAAAAAAAATAAAAAAATTTTGTTCTTAGTAAATGTGTAAATCGTTGAGAAAAAAATTTTAAAATATATTTTAGTTTTATTTATTAAAACACTTTCAGTAAGTTTAAAACTAGTTAAACAAATAATAAAATCGGTATTATGGGAATTTCAATTGTGACGGGTCTAACAATTTAAAAAAAAACTTAAAATTCGTAGACAAATATAACTTCTAAGGCTGATAAGTTTTAAACCTTAATTCATAGGTTGAACACATTAAATTAATTTATTAAACTAAGTGGGGAGCTGGACTAGGATTGAATCAAACCGATATTGGGTAATACCAATCTGACATTAAAGGGCCCCATAAAATATCTGGGATGATAAAAAAAACAGTCAAGAGAATAATCAATGCGCTCTATGCATGCTGAAAAACATCAAACAAAACATGGGAATTAACGCCGGAAAATTTTACATATTGGATCTAAAATCCAGTGATAAGGCCAATCTAAGTTTATGAATACTCGTGTGGTGGACCAAAGTAAAAAAATGACGTTAGCCGCAGGCGTCTGCAGAGCTAGCAGAGGCTTATAAGAATGGTTAAAAATGAAGCTTAGCGAAGCTCTCCTGTAGCGTTAGTGGATTTTTTTTTGTGTTTTAAACCAATTAATCTTCTCGCAAAAAGCTTGCAAAAAGATCTATTGAGGTCAACGGGAGAGTTATCTAAAATGGTATATGGTCATGGCAAAGTTAGTAGGGACGAAAAATGTATCAAAGGTATAAAGCTAACCCTAATTGAAAAACCCAGCGTGACTACGGAGAAATACCGCTGATTGATGGGATTTTACTAAGATCACAGGACAGACAACTTCCTTATAAATAGGTCCAAATGGAGAGCTGTAGTGTTTTACCTAAAATTGAATATCAAAATATTACACACACTACCTGCTGAATACAGTGTCTTTCGGTCATAGATCATCAGTTTCTTTTTATTCATATTTTAAACATATTTGATATATTTTCTTATCAACAAAAATTTACCCTTTCTATTTACATGTCGTTTTATTTAACATGAAAAACAATTAAAATTACCAACTCTAGAGCACAATACAAAAAGTTATGAAACAATTGTGTTTGACAAAAATTATTACATATAATTTATGTTTATTTTTAATTATCCTGCCATAACAAATGCAATTAGGGAAAGGCTAATACACCCTCTTGTTTATTTTAGCCTTTGAATAAATCTCATATGTACGTTGATATGTAAAAGAAGTTTGTCATTTAATTTGTTATTTTTACCAAAACTATTTGCTACCCTAAAAAGTGTAAGTATTTGGATTTCTTTTACAGCATAAAGTCCTTTCTTAAGTAAAAATAAGTGTTTTCCAAGTGATATTCAAATAGATGGGTTTATTAAATACTTAAATGGAAATACATTGCTTTTGTTGTCATTGTCTTTTAAAATATATATAATTATCAGGAAAACAAAAATTTATATTTTAATAATTAAATTCAAAAGCATTTAAATCCTTGGCATACTGCGGCGACGGGCATGTCAGATCCGGCAGCAATAAATAAAAAAGCACTCCCAGTTGCTTCTTAAGTCTTCTTGTATTAAATTAATTAAGTCGGATGAGAAACATAAAAAATATAAATATTCTACATATCATATGATTAATTTTGATAAAATTAATTAGGTAAAACTTCAAAATGGATTTTCAACTTGTATTCATTACTTAACTTTAGTCTGTAGCGTATGAGCAATATTTATTACATATCTTTACAGTATCCAATAATCATACGTAATGATGTACAAACTAAAGTGTAACCTTTAAGAAAGCGTTTTTCATTGCTGCGACAAAAAATTAAATGTTCTTTCTGCCCCTTAAATATTTCGGTCTGTTCACCAAAACAAAATAAAAATTAAAAAAAAATTGGAAGAGTAACTAAAAGTGGTTGAAACTAAAATTTGGCAAAACCAAATTAGCAGAAATAAGCTTCATTAATAGATAAATGGGCCACATCATGTTTGAATTTTTATGAGATAGGTCATCAACATCAGGTCAGTTAGTATTTCAAAAATTTGTTTTTTTCTGTAAAAAAAATATTAAGGGAAATTGAAATTAGTTAAAATATATAACAAAAATCTACAATAACAGCATTAATTTGTCGGCATATTTCTTTCAATATCCTACTTAATACATTTAATAGTGAAAAAAATTCGATGCAACCGAACATTAAGCTTTTACTTGTCCACACTTAAAAATATTTAGTAATTGCCGTAATGAAAAAGGAGGTGGCCAAAGCAATATAAAACAGTTTGTATAGATGTAGATATAAATCATATAAATCAAACCAAAACATCACTTATTTAATTAATTCTAAAACAATGACAGGATTATTACCGGCAATGCATGCAAACAAATACCTAAATTTTGGATTAAATTTTAAAATGATTTAAAACTTCGAAAAGAAAAAATTCAATTTGAATAGATTTTAATTACGTGAAAAAATAAATACGCCAAATTTAATATAATGTTTAAAACTATTACACTAAAATATAATTGTAGCTACTAGCAGCTTAGTTATTTAAATATTCTCTTGCTTTTAAAATTCCGTTTTTTTATTTTTAATTAAGTGACAAGTTTTCAACCAGTGTAAATTCTCTATTTTTTTAGGTTTCGAATAAATAACTATAAGGAATACTTGTGTTAGGACATAAATTTCCACGCTTGAAATAGTAACAAAAATGAAAAACAAGTAAGAGCGCTATATTCGGCTGTGCCGAATCTTATATACCTTTCACATTGGTCTTTAAATATACCCAGCCGAGTAATTTTGTACTGCAAACAATATAATAAAAATACCTTGTGCGAGTTTTAAAGCTCATAGAAAAAATAACAAAATTTTAACGTTCGTATGAATAATAGTAATAGATGAAGAAGATTTCAGGTCGAAAGTTTTAAAAGTTTTCGACATTATCCATATTTAAAGGTTAATAAAACTTATTAAATGTTCTAGTCCCGCTGCTGTTCTCCAACTTTTTCACCAAAATGTATGAATTATTTGATTATTACTTTTTGTAGAATATTCGAAGTTGATAGCTGTAATAGTTTTCCAGAAGAAGCGTATGGAAAATTTTATAAAAATTGTTAATTTGTATGGGAGCTACCCCTTCTTCACCCCCCATCCGAAAATTTTTTTCTTTTAAGCGTAGGCTTTGTGTTCCAATTACTTTTTGTATAACATTTGATGTGGATATCTGTTATAGTTTCCGAGATATAGCGTATCGAATATTTCATAAAAATTGTTAATTTGTATTGGAGCTACCCCTTTTTTTGACCCCACTCAAAAAATTTTTTCTTTAAAGCGTAGGCATTCTCGTCCAATTACTTTTTGTAGAACATTTTATTTCGATATCTGTTATAGTTTCTGAGATATAGCTTATCGAATATTTTATAATAATTGTCGATTTGTATGGGAGCTACCCCTTTTTTTGCCCCCACTCAAAAAAATTTTTCTTTAAAGCGTAGGCATTCTTGCCCAATTACTTTTTGTAGAACATTTCATTTCGATATCTTTTATAGTTTCCGAGATATAGCGTATCGAATATTTTATAATAATTGTCGATTTGTATGGGAGCTACCCCTTTTTTTGCCCCCACTCGAAAATTTTTTTCTTTAAAGCGTAGCCATTCTTGCCCAATTACTTTTTGTTGAACATTTCATTTCGATATCTGTTATAGTTTCCGAGATATAGCTTATCGAATATTTTATAACAATTGTCGATTTGTATGGGAGCTACCCCTTTTTTTGCCCCCACTCAAAAAAATTTTTCTTTAAGGCGTAGCCCTTAGCGTGCAATTACTTTTTGTAGAACATTTTAAGTCGATAGCTGTTAGTGTTTCCGAGATATAGCGTATCATATATTTGATAATAATTGTCGGTTTGTATGGGAGCTACCCCTTTTTGTGCCCCACCCAAAAAATTTTTTATTCAAGGCGTAGCCCTTAGCGTGCAATTAATTTTTGTAGAACATTTAATTTCGATATCTTTTATAGTTTCCGAGATATAGCTTATCGAATATTTTATAATAATTGTCGACTTGTATGGGAGCTACCCCTTTTTTTGCCCCACCCAAAAAAATTTTTCTTTAAGGTGTAGCCCTTAGCATGCAATTACTTTTTGTAGAACATTTCATTTCGATATCTGTTATAGTTTCCGAGATATAGCGTATCGAATATTTTATAATAATTGTCGATTTGTATGGGAGCTACCCCTTTTTTTGCCCCCACCCAAAAAATTTTTTCATTAAGGTGTAGCCCTTAGCATGCAAGTACTTTTTGTAGAACATTTTATTTCGATATCTGTTATAGTTTACGAGATATAGCGCAAAAAATATTTCACCAAATTTGTACAATTGTAGGAAAAATACACCTTCCCCTGGTACTATCTGAAAAAATTTTTTCCATTATTTAGGTCCCTTTTTTAGGAGTATCCGTGCCAAGTTTTGTGGCAAGAGTGATTATACTTACTGAGATATATAGGGATATATGCACGGATTTTGTCCTAAAAAAAATGGGTTTCTCTGGGTTTTCGCTTATATCTCGGTCAATAGTGAACCGATTTTGTTGATTTTAAATAGCGATTGTCTCCAGGATATTTCTAATAATTTGACACCCTTAACTGGTCTGTATCTTTTTATTTGACTCCGGAAACTTGATTTCAACAGACGGACAGACGGACAGACGGACATCGCTAAATCGGCTTCCCTATCTATAAGGATCCAGAATATATATACTTTATGGGGTCGCAAATGAATAATAAAGAAATTACAAACGGAATGACAAAGTGACATATACCCTTATGACTATGTGAAGGGTATAAAAAAATTTACTTTATTACCAAAAATTTTGAGCGATATTTTTTAGTTTACTTAACATTGTTATATAAACCAGTTTTTTGGATTTTGATTTGATTTTTTTTGTAGCGAAAAGTAATTTTGGTACCTTTTTACTTTTAAAGCTATCATTCGATAAAATATATTTTTTTCTTTAAACCAAAGCTTTCCTTGTCTTGATTAAAGTCTTTAAAATTCTCCAAAAGTAGCAACAAAGTAATTGAAAAACTGTCAAGTACACTCAAATTTATAAAAAAACAGATGAGAAGAAAAAAAATATATCAATAGTCCTACTGGAATTTCTATGAAGTTTAAATATATCGTATTCTTACAATACTATGGGGAGCTCTTAAAAACACATTCATTTGTTTATGATGGTGTGAGTAAGTAAAAGAATATAAAAATTGTTGTTGTATTATTTTTGTTGTTACATTTTTCTATAGCAACAAGAACAGTAAAAGATCTACTTATTTTATATTACAATTACGCAAAGGAAACTTTTTAAATTTGTTATAAACACCAGTTGAAATAAAATTGTTAACAACAGCAGAGATTGGATGTGAGTTGAAATGTTTTAGCAACTTGACAAAAACTGCTAATAAGCTTACTTTTTTAAAGGGAGGTAACTATAAGGAGCTGGATATCTGTACACGATTAATGACTGACTGATCGACTGCCGGACTGATTTATCTTTGAACAGTTAAAACAAACAAAGCTAAAGGCTTAAAGTTTTTACAGCGAAAACCTCTCCTAATGTACACACTCAAAAACAACCAAGTAATCTTTACTTAAATCAACGTTTCCGTTGGCTAAGTCATATTGTGAGAAAGAGTGAAGATGTTACAGCTAGGAAGTCATTTGAATGCGAGCCTGGTGATTGATCACGCAGAAGAGGAAGACCGAAACTCCGATGGAATAACTAAGTAGATTAAGACATTTTAAAACTCGGTGAAGAAGCGCTTGGAGATCAATTCTGGGTTGGACTAATGGAACAAATGTTCTGTAATAGCCTTCTATGTAAGCAAGTAAGTATGATGTGTGGTATTATATTGTGGGCCTTAAGCATGTCCGTCTGACTGGGTTTTCATATATTTCTGTGAACACGCATTTTTAAAGATAACCTTTAACCGGATAGGTTTCTTGGCACTGAAACAAGCCTAATTCTTTTTTAAAGATGATTGGCCTATTTTACGATATAGTCCCCAAAAAAATGGTCTCCCGGAATTAGCATTTTGGGCGTATGGTGGTGTATATTTCTTTCTTGTTCTATTTGCTAATTTTAATTTTTGTAGAAATAAAATCTTTTTAATATTTATTTTTTAGCGTATTTTGAACAATTTTTATTTCTAAAATTTCCTTTTATATTTTATCAGGCTAATTGGTTCAAATTTTATTGTGATAAGATTTTTGTTGAAGAAATAATTTGAAAAAGTTTAGTTTCCCGACACTAGCCGAGTGGAATGCATTTTCAGAGCCCGCTACAACTCCTCATCAGCACTCTTTGTTCGGTACTGAGCATTGGTAGTAAATATCTTCTATTTAACCCAAGTGTTAATTGAAATTTGAATACGGAAATACTAATTTGTATTTTACACATACTCTCATTAACAATTGTTAGTTCTTGGGTTAGAACGAGTTTACGGCCTGCCATTTTTTACATCATGGCAACACCTTTTCTTTTTATTTATTCTTCATCTCATCACTTTATGTTTTGCCTTATTCATCTCTATTTAGATGAGTATGAAGGCAGCATGCTTTTGCATGCATTAGTTTTGTCTCGCTTTTTATTATATTTTTAAATTTTAATTTGCTGATCATCAGTCGTCAGCGAACTGTTGAACATATTTTAAACATTGCGGACGTATTTTTCATATTACACCATGCCTAGTGTTATTTTTAATATTTATTTTTTAGCGTATTTGGAACAATTTTTATTTCTAAAATTTCCTTTTATATTTTATCAGGCTAATTGGTTCAAATTTTATTGTGATAAGATTTTTGTTGAAGAAATAATTTGAAAAAGTTTAGTTTCCCGACACTTTTTATTTTAGAAAAATATAATATTTTGTTTTATAAAAATAAAGTCTAAGATAATTGCTAAAACAAAAGCTTAATATCTTTCTGAATATAAAAAGTGAAGAAAATAAAAAGCCTACAAGTATGTTGATTACAAAAAAAATTATTAAAAAGGCACAATAAAGTATTCTTTAAAGAAATTTTTATTTGCACATTCATACATACATATACATATGTATATCTTTTAGTTTATAATTTTTTTAACTTATTTAAATAATTTTTAAATTGTTAACCAATTAAATGTATAACGCTGCTCATATAATCCATACAACTTTTAATAGCAGTTTAAAACGGAGTTAAAAAATCCATATTTTAAAAATTTTTAATTTAAATGGAATATTTTAAAATAAATGTGCTTCCAAGTAAATGTTTACCTTCTCACTACAGCACCTGGTGTATAACCCTCAATTTAATTTCATGATACGTAAAAAATTTAATTCATATAATTCATCATTCAAATTACACATCAGTTGTCGCTTATTAAAAGCAACATGTTAATAAGATTTTAACACAAGAACTTTATCCTTTAATGTTGCTAAAGACAAAAGCTGTCGAAACCATTAGTTTAAGGATTATATTCTTTAAGACATGACAAACAAAAAGCTAAATGTTTCAGTCATCTCTAAACAAGTCCTAAAAATGACAAAATTACAACTAAAAATTAACCAGGTGTAATAAATTACTGCAAGAAATATAATAATTTTTATTAAGGCAGAGGAAGAATAAATGTTTACCTCTATAATCATTTAAGCAGTTAAAAAAGTATTTATCATTGTTGAAAAATATTTACTTTTAAAATGTAATGTGTAATAGAATATTACTTTAAAGCTCCAACAGAAGGGGGGAAATATATTTCCTTTTAGTTTTATTATTTTACACATAGTTAATATTTCTAATATAAATTGTTTTTCCTGTACTTGCCGTAGCTGGCATTAAAGCCTGGAACTCCATCTAGACCCTTCATTTAGGTTACCAAAACACTTTTGTTGCGGGAATCTGCCCGAGCGCCCGTTTCGCAAGATTATTAACAACAAATACAAAGTTCGATAAATTCAGTTTATTCAAAATTCATTGTATTTGTATGTTGAAATTCCTAATTATTAAGCATATATTAGAAATTTATATAAATAGTTACAAATTATTCAATTTATATAATTACGTACTTTTTAGTATGAAACAGAGCGCGACAAATGATTTTTTTTTTTTACAAAATATGTTTAGTCTATGTAGTTTTGACAAAGTGAGTTAAATTTTAATTTCACGACTGTTGAATTCTTTGGTGTATGACCTTAAAATGACTTTCTTTTACAATACAAAAAAAAATGCGCCTGTAGGTTTGAGATTTTTACATTCTTTTGGACAGATTGCGATTACAATAAGGTGATAACTACGATAAATAAGTAACCGATAACAATTGAACGACAGTGGCGTTAACACCCCGCCGCAGTATGGCAAGAAGGACATTCGTAGCCCTACTCCCTATTTGAAGCCACGTCGAGCAAGGCCAATTTTGTTACTGGTCTTTCTAGCACCCCACGGGACGTCATGACCTTCGCTCTACGAACTTGGCCATCAGCTGCAACTGTAGTCTCTAATACTTTTCCCCTGGGCCACACATTTCGCGGGAACGAAGGGTCAACCACAACAACCAAGTCACCTGTACTTAAGGGTTTAGTGTTTTCAAACCATTTGGTTCGACATGTAAGTGATGGTAAATACTCTGACAGCCATCTTTTCCAAAAGGTCTGGGCATACATCTGCGATTGTAGCCAGCTATTCTTAACAACCATGTTGGAGCCATCGTAATCAGCTAATGGTTTCATGCCATTTGAACTCCCTAACAGTAAATGGTTAGGAGTTAACGCCTCCTGATTTTCGTTGTCTATTGGTACATAGGTAAGCGGCCGTGAATTTATAATATTTTCGACTTCAGCCATCATACTGCGGATTGTCTCGTCATTAACGGATCTCGATGGCATTATTTTATAAAAAACGGTTTTAATAGAACGTACCATACGTTCCCACGATCCGCCCATATGTGGGGCAGCGGGCGGAATAAAATTCCATTTAGTAGTAGAAGTTGTGAAATTGCGAACAAATTCATTACAATCAACCTCTTTAATAGCGTTGCGTAGCTCTCTTTCTGCTCCAACAAAGTTGGTAGCGTTATCGCTGAAAAATTCCCTTGGCGTACCACGTCTGGCCATAAAGTTCCGGATAGCTAAAATACATGAACTGGTGGTTAGAGAATGTACTATCTCAATGTGAACGGCCCGAATAGTTAAACAGGTGAACAGTGCTCCGTACCTTTTCTCCTTGTGTCGATTGACGGTAACCAAAATTGGGCCAAAAAAGTCAAGCCCAGTAAATGTAAAGGGTGCAACATGTGCTGATAACCTAGCCCTAGGGAGTCTTGCCATTTGTGGATATGTTGGTTCTGCTTTACTAACTTTGCACATTTGGCATGTTCGTATAGTTTTCCTAAAAGTTGTTCTTAAACGAGGCACATAATATTTTTGTCGAATTTCATTTATGGCAGTTTCGTGATTTCCGTGATGGTATTTTGCGTGAAAATGTAGTATTATTAGCTCGGTGGTGTAACTCTGTTTTGGCATAATAGCTGGGTGTTTAAGATCATCTGGAGCATCAGCATAATCTATCCGGCCGTTAATACGTAAGACATCATCGCTGTCTAAAAAAGGAGAAAGCTTATACAGAGAGCTACTTTTGCTAATTTTGCCACCACATGTGAGTGTTTTTATTTCCTCCAAATATTTGTCCATTTGAGCTTGCTTAAGGAGAACAATCTCCGCCCTTTTCAGTTCGTCTTGAGATATGTTATTCAACGTTGTACTATTTTTAAGTTTATTTATATAATGTATGGCGTAGGCAACTGATCTAAGTGCTCTTCGCCACTGGGAAAAACGCTCAATTCGAACCAAAGGGTGAACTTCTTTTATATGAAGTACATGTTGTTTAAGTTCACAATCAACGTTAGCACCTATGCCATTATCTATCGGCCACAAACTTGGATGCTGTTTCAAGAAACTCGGACCATTTTGCCATCGACTGTAATTTGATAAATCGGGACCACTTTTGGACCACTTTGTGGCTTCGTCTGCCACATTTAGTTTGCCGGAAATCCATCGCCATCCATCTAAATCAGTAGTGTCGAGAATTTCACTCACGCGAAAAGCTACAAATTGATGATACCTTTTTTGATCTGACTTAAGCCAACTAATGACAGTTTTAGAATCAGACCAGAAGACCAGTTGGCTGACTTTTACAGTTGTACTTCTTACAACGCTATTAGCAAAACGTGACGCAATTACTGCGGCCATTAGTTCCAAACGAGGAATAGAGGCTACTCTTAGAGGGGCAACTCTTGTTTTTGACCCAATAAGAGACACAACAACATCATTACCATTCGAAATCCTAAAATAGGAGACTGCTGCATAGCCATTTTCACTGGCATCAGCAAATGTATGCAACTGCACATCAACTTCGTGATAGTTGCTAAACGTTTGAAGATAACATCGCGGTATTGAGATGTTTTCAATTTCTGGTAAGAATGATAGCCATTTAGTCCACTTAGCCATGTGTTGGGGCTGGATTTCTTCATCCCATGTTACGCCACTTCTCCATACATCCTGCAATATTATTTTTAGGTACATTAAATAGTGACCAATAAGACCTAAAGGGTCATATATTGACATCAAAAATTTTAGTAGTTCACGTTTTGACGGGATTTTGTTTTTTGCCAGTATATTATTGGTAATATTTGGTGAGATTTTAAACGTAAAAGTGTCGTCGGACGTTTTCCAGAAAACACCAAGCACCTTCTCTGCTTCTATTTCACTTCCGAGACTAAGACTCTTATGTTGTGGACTGTCGCTATCATTCATTGCAGCTAAAACATCTTTATTATTACATATCCAGTTTCTTATATTGAAACCAGCCTTTGCGTGAATGTATTTGACTTCTTGAGCTAAGGTAATTGCCTCTTCTATATTGTCAACTGAATCTAAATAGTCATCCACATAATGGTTATTTTTTATAGCCTCTGCCGCATTCGGATATTTGTCACTAAATTTATCAGCATTAGTATTTTTTACGTACTGCGAGATGCAGGGTGAACAAGCTGCTCCGAAAATCATAACGTTCATTACGTATACATTTGGTTCTTTGTCGCTTTCACCACGCCATAGAAACCGCTGGGCATTACGATCCTTTTCTCTAATAAATACCTGGTGAAACATTTGTTCTATATCACCACAAATGGCTATAGCCTTTTGACGAAAACGAATGAGTATTGAAGGAAGGGAGCACAGCATATCTGGACCTTTCATCAGCATATCATTTAACGATAGTCCATAGGCTCTTGCAGCTGCGTCCCACACGATTCTGGTTTTCCCTGGTTTGTTTTTATTAAAAACGGGGAATATTGGTAAATACCAAACCCTTTCTTTTTTAGTTGACGCTACACGATCTTGTTCGATCTTGGTTATATACCCTTTTAAATTATATTCAGAAATGGTTTTGTTAAAAATTTCGTTTAAATTACTATCGCTTTTCAATTTTTTGTCCAAACACCTATATCTCTTTAGTGCCATATCGTAACTGTTTGGCATTTCTACGTTTTCGTTTCGCCATAACAGTGAAGTTTCGTAATGTCCATCCGATCGCTGTGTAGTATATTGTTTTAAGATAGACATGGCCTTTTCATCGTCTTTACTCATCATGAATGATGCATTATCTACACAAGCGGTTTCCAAAGTGTAAAATTTTTTCATTAAATCAGATAGCATTTGGTTACTGCATTCGTCCACATGACAATGATGGTGTTCTATAAACTTATTTCTCATTGCTCCGTATACCAACCAGCCAAGACGGGTACGAATTGCTACAGGCTCGCTGACCTTGCCTTCTTTAATATTATTGTAAACGCATAGACGGGAGTTATTTAGACCAATCAATAATCGAGGCGTAGCATTAGTATAACTTTTCACAGGTAATCCTGTTAGATAAGGAAAATCTTGTACAAGTTTTTCAATATCTAGCGTTTGTTTTGGTAACGAAAGATGTTTTACTGTTCGAACATCTACTGCGTGAACCTTTTTATTAGGGCCAGACACATTTATACAAAGCCGACGAGAATTGTTCTCATTTCGTTCGACATTCCCAGTCCATTTAAGGCATAACGGTTCAGTGGTACCGGAAAGATTTAAGTCGTTGATGATTTGCTCATCTATCAAACTCGTTGAAGATCCATCGTCAATAAATGCAAATGTTTCTATAAATTTGCTTTCATTACCATAGATCGTTATTGGGATAATTTTAAACAAATTGTTACACCCCGAGGCACTGTGCGTGTTACAGCTCTGTGTTTCATTGTTTTGAGTTGAAACTTTGTTTTTGTTTGATTCAGCGACATTTGACATTTCCCTTTTATCAACCTGTTCTATTTTTTTATGCAATAGATAATGATGTTTAAATTGGCAATTATCAACACCGCAGACATTGTTGCTATTGCATTTTCCAAAATGCTTTCGTAAACATTGCTTACAAAGATTAAGTTCTCTCACGATATTCCATTTGTTTGTTCTATCTTCCTTCTTAAATTTCTCACAGCTAGCAACATTATTGCAGTCACCACTGCATACGATACATTTTTTCCTACTTTGTTCAGCGTGAGTGTGTATATAAACATTTTTCTGCCTATTACGTGAGGGAGTCTCTGCGGCAGAGCTAGAACTGCTGTCAATATTTACGCTGTTGGCAGAAATGCCAATGTCAAAAATCCATGCAGAAAATTCAGCCAAGTTGACGCTTTTATTTTGTTTTGCTAAATTCATTTTGTATGTTCCCCAGTTAATCCGAAAATATGAAGGCAATTTAGCAATTAATTCCTGTAACAATGACGGATTATTGAGTTCCTCGAGAAGGCCATAGGCTTCTATTGTTGCCTGGAGGCCTTTAACTTGTACTGCAAATGAGGTAATAGTTTCCAGCTTGTTAACATTTATTGTTGGTATTAATCGTATTTTTTGTTTCAGTGAATGGAGGATCTTTTCTGGTTGTCCATACAATAATTTAAGTGTTGAAATTGCTGCCGGGACACAAGACGGGTGGATTAGAATGTGTTGGACAGACTGCAAAGCATCTCCTCGCAGAGCTTTTTGTAGGCGAATCAAGTTCTCAGCATCTGTTAAACCACATACTTCCGTGGACCAATCGAATGTGGAGCTGAAAAGAGGCCACTCTTCTGGATTGCCAGTGAAAAACGGTAGATCTTTGGGGACAGTCTGTCTCGAGTTTATTTGCTGATGGGTGAGGTTTGAGGTTATGGTATTGTGAGGAATAGACGAGAACGATGGACGAAAATTGTAATTAGCTGATGCGCCTAAAGAAACGTTGGGTGGTACACCTGTTGTTGTTTGTGTTGTTTGTGTTGTTGCAGTTTCTGCTTTATTTATAAATGTGGTCATATTGTTATATGAAGTTGAATTTAAATAAGAATGTGGTACTTTATTTTGAAAGTTTGCACTTGTGATGTTTATTGGCATATTATTTTGTAAAGATTGTGTTGCTACTTGACCTTGGTTTGGCATTGAGGTTGTAAAGGTTACATTCTTATTTTCTGTAGAGCCATTTTGTATGATAACGTTAGCCGGTGGTACGCAAGGGGTAATTGTTTCCAACAAGTGTTGAGGATTGGGTTGATTGTTAAGCCATTCATGTACTGAGTGGATATCTACGGAGCTACAATCGTCAATCTCTTCCTCTTCCTGTTGCAACAATTGGTACTTCTGTTTTAAGAACTCGGTGTCTCTTTCTTTAGCGAGCTGCCTTTCCTCTTCGAGACGCTGAAGTTCCAAATTCTTCCTTCGGACGGTTGAACTTTGTGAAATGCTGGAGGCTTTGCTTCGATGACTACGTACAGATTTTGGTGAGCCTGGAGTTTGAGTTCTTTTGCAGCAATTATCGCATGTAAAGGCTTCTTTATTATTGTTTATGTTAACACAGTTTATGTGATAATTTTTTTGGCATTTATGACATAATATACACTGACCCGAGGGTGGTTTATTACAAACGGCACAGTTTTCTGCAGGTGGCGACTGGTAGGCAGGTTGGTGTTGTTGTGGTGGTTGACCCTGTAAAGAAAAATTATCCATTTTTTGGGACTTACAGTATTTGCCAGTTGGATGTGGTTTTCCTTTAGGTGTATTTTGACCGTAGTTGCTGAACTTCACACTGCCTTGAAGTTCCGTTTGACAATACGTGATACGGGAACAAAAATCTTGTAAAAAGAATTTCAATTTTGTTGCGGGAATCTGCCCGAGCGCCCGTTTCGCAAGATTATTAACAACAAATACAAAGTTCGATAAATTCAGTTTATTCAAAATTCATTGTATTTGTATGTTGAAATTCCTAATTATTAAGCATATATTAGAAATTTATATAAATAGTTACAAATTATTCAATTTATATAATTACGTACTTTTTAGTATGAAACAGAGCGCGACAAATGATTTTTTTTTTTTACAAAATATGTTTAGTCTATGTAGTTTTGACAAAGTGAGTTAAATTTTAATTTCACGACTGTTGAATTCTTTGGTGTATGACCTTAAAATGACTTTCTTTTACAATACAAAAAAAAATGCGCCTGTAGGTTTGAGATTTTTACATTCTTTTGGACAGATTGCGATTACAATAAGGTGATAACTACGATAAATAAGTAACCGATAACAATTGAACGACAGTGGCGTTAACAACTTTGTTTTTTAAACGTTAAAATATATTAAAAAACAAAAATTAAAAATTTAAAGTAAGATTTTGGGTAAATTCAAGAATAAAGTTCTTAATTCTAAACTATTTTACTTCTTTCTATATTTAGTTTTCAGTTTTTAACTCATCTTAAGTTAAACAGAAGATATTAACATCTAAATAAGGTACTAATGGGAGACTGATAACGAAAAGCTTTAGCTGGTCTCGCAATTTCATTCCATTCGGAAAACTTAAAAATATGCTGAAATAAACAAATTATTTTAACTATTTAAGGTTTTAAAATTTTTTAAAACTCATTTAAGCATAACAATAATTGCCTTTAAAGTTTGTCATGCAAATTGGTTAAAATTAGTGGTGATAAGATTTTTTATTGAAAAATTATCTTTTCAGAGCCCGCTACAACTACTCATTATTGATTTATATTTTATTGTAACACCCACCTCCTCCCCAGTACAGACATGACTTTATTTTACTCTTTGCGCATTAAGACGTACAAAAATAAAAGAAAAATAAAAGAAAAAGATTTAAAGCATAAGAAAGTTTGTAGAAATTGTTACAATTGCTGGTTAATGGTTGTTGTAATTACTGTTGAAGTAAGAACAACAATAAAAAACAAAAATCAGACAACAGCAATAAAGGCATTCAAGAACATTAATATTTAACAATTGACTTAAAGGCATTAACATTGTTTTTATTGTTGTAATATTCTCAATTGTTTGTAATGCAATATTTGTGTGAGTGTGTGTAAATGTTAAGAATAAACAATAACAATAACAAATCGTATTATTAGCGCATTAGGAACAAAGAAAATTTGTTTTGTGTTTGTAAATGTATTTTCGCAATGAATCTAATTACAAATAAAAAAAAAACTTTTGAAACTTTTGTTTGCCAACCAGTGCTATAAAACTTAATTTTCTTTCTATCTAAAAAAAATCTAAGTGCATGCTTTTTGTCTCTTAATGTCTAATAAATTTATATGAATCATTGTAAAAAGCATAATTTGTATTGATAAGTATTATTAAATCAAAAACAAAATTCTTATTTTAAGAGAACATCCTTTAAACACATTTTCTCCTTCTTTTAAGAATATCTGTTTATAAATGAATTATTATGAACTCAAGAAATGTATCCTTAATTTAGGAATTTCCTTTTTTTCAGTGTGTCTATAAATGAAAAAATTACATGACAAAGCACTAATTGATGATAATTTTTGTCATTGAGTTGAGGGTTTTCTTTTATATCGCACTTACAAGCAACACAATTAATTAAAAGAAAAACACTGAATATAATAACAATTGGCCTCCTAAAAAAACAATAAGAGACAATAAAGATGTTTTTGCAATGTTGTTTGAAGGTAAAATTCTTTCCGGATTTTTAGATTTTAATTAATAAATAAAAATTGATTCAAAAATAAAGAATTTTGTAAAAACTTTTTTTTCTCAATGTTTGGATCCTGAAATTGTGTCATACAAATGTTAATTTAAGTTAACACTATTATTTGCACCTCAAACAGTATTTAAAATATGACATCACTTTTAAAAGAAATAAAATATTTTGTTAAAGTTTTAATTTTGTTTTTTTTTTTGATTTTTTTAAATTTTTTATTTAGTTGTATATTTTCTGTTAAACCCAACTTCGCAAGAAGATTCCATATTTATTATTCCTGGCTCTAGTTAATAAAAAATAGCATTAAGCCAGAATTATTGCTTTAAATTTTTTTGTTTAATTATATGAAAATGTCTGATTAAAACTTAATCGTTAATGTTCTCTATAACTGAAAAACTATTAAAAGCGTATAAACATTAAAGGATTCCAGCTGTTAAACTAAACCTTACTTTTACCAGTTTATAATTTACCATGGGTTTTATTAGAGTCTTTCTTCCAGAAAAAGTCAAACAAATAATGCTTTAGAAACATGTATAATAACACATCACAATTCTTAGCAAATATTAACAATTATTGCGAATTTCGGTCAATTATTGGTAGTACTTAGGAAAGTCGTCCTAATCTGGGAACGTTTTGTACAAACGCTGGTATTTAAGATAAAGTAAATTGTTTTGTAGAGTAAAATCATGACCGACCATAACTCTCTTACTTTCTTAAATTTACTCTACTTTGTAAGCGAAGTTTTATATATTAACTTAAACTTAAAGTAATATGTAAATGCGCAAGAGCTCTATGAACATAGAAATTCCAGTTTTCATGATTTTCTATACATCATTTATCTAGACATCCGTTCATTTGAGTTTTTTATTATTAAATTTTGTATTGTAAGTATTTGTAGACATACATATATCTAATCCCAAAATATAAAAATACCAGAAATGTGAGAAAGTACCTTTTGTTTACTTTGCTAACCTTCGACATCAAGTCTCAAAAAAATGCAAAAAGTACCAAAATGTTAAAAAGAAACTTTTTCCCACTCTTCCAATGGCAGTGCGAGGCAACAGCCTTTTTATTTTTAAAATCATAAGATCAAAAAATACAAGAAAACGCCGAAAATTCAAAAAAAATTACTTCTTGTCCATTATAGTTATTTTTGATATCAACCTGGGTCAATAGTTTTAAGTTTTATAGTTTCAGACTTATGATCTCAGAAAAATTCAAAAAGTAACAAAATGTGAAACAAAATACTTTTTTTCTACTTTACTAACTTTCGGCTTCAGCCAAGGTCAAAACTCGTTTATTTCATAAATGTAAACTAATGATTTCAGCATTTGCAAAATTTTCCTTTAAAGTACCAATATATAATCTTTACTCTTTTTTAGATCCTAAGTGGGAAAAAATTTTAAAAATTGTCCAAAATACACTCAAAAGCCTGTCGAACCCAATTTGAATTACCAATTAAAAAGTTACAAATAGTAACCCTAAAATACCAGTTTATAATTTTTAATCCATTCACTCCTTTTCTTTGGGTTCAAATTCAAAAATAGTAGCAACAGCATGCTTAAACTTTTTTAAAAGTTGTCGATTAAATTTTAAAATATGCTAATTTTTGAATTATGTTTATACTTAATTGGTCAAGGAGTAACAAAAAGTACCAAAATATATTTTTGTTCTTTTATTAACCCTATTTTTTACTTCTTAGGATCAAAATTTTATAAAACATCAATCAAGCAAATTTTGTTGGGACCTGCCGAATGCAACTTGAACTATGCGTCTATTTTTAATGACTAAGAAGTAACAAAATGAGCATAAGCAGTACCAATATAAATTTCTAAAGAGGTCAGACACGGGTCCACCTATTATTAAAGCAAACCACGATTTTTTAGTTTTGTTTCTGTCATAACAGCTTACCGGCTTTTCCCGGTTTAGCCCATTTTTACCCCTCCGTATATTTGTTTCCCACAGTCCCAACTAAACGAATCTAAACATATGAAGAGTTACCCACAGTCCTAATTTCAAGTCTCTAGTTATATGCGTTTGGGCTGCTATTTACACTGTTCATTTATATGCATAGATTAATTTTTAACACTCTTTCTCCTCTTGTTAATTACCTGAAATTGCCTTTATTCTATTAAAGATATAGTTTATAGCCTGTTTAACGATGTCGAACGCAAACCTATACGAATGAAAGCTAGTCACTCACTTTCGAATAAATTTGGGTTTACGTATTTCGACAACTATCGTTCGCCTTTACTGACAGGTTCGTTTTCAACAGAGAAAAATATAAATAGTAAAATGCTTACATACTTTGGGGCATTTGCATAAAACAATTTTTAAATTTGCAATAGATTTGTTAAGCGAAATTTTCATTAAAATCAATGCTTCAAATCCATTTTAAATTTAAAAATTTGTTTTTTCCCTTTAAAGTGTGGATCAAAATATATATGTATATATTTTATTTTGCTATAAGTTTTGTAATAATGTCTGTTTACGTTGCCAACTTTTTTGCCTCCCAACAGTATGCACTCACTTTCACAATAAGAACATTTTTTATACATATAGCCGTGATGCTAACTTTCTTAAATTATAAAGCACTAACAGACAAAGAAAATGTCCTTTTCAATAATGTGTAACTTTTTTCATGTTAAAATTACATAGCATAATATTAACAAGTCCTAGGTTCTTGGGATATTTACACCATGGCTTAGCTAAAAAAATGACGCAGTCAGTACTTAATTGTTTAAGAAATGTTTTACTTGTTAGTAAGGTTTTTTCCTGGAATTTTTTGCAACCCGGGAAACGGGAACTCCGCTCTTCACAAAATTTACAAGCTGTACTAATAAAAAACTGTTTTTATTTTTAAATAAAAAAAATAATATAAGTTAATACATACATATAAAAAACTTACGAATTCGAAAAATAAGATCAAAGTAAAAATTAACAATTTAGTCCAGGGTATACTTAACCAGGTAATCAAGGCGAATTCATAAACTTTGCCCTTTGCATTTACTTTTTGTGTTTGAATGGTGAAATTAAAAAAAAAATAAAAATTTCATACAAAATTATATGTATGTACATTTGAAAAGTACGAATGTCAAATTTATTATAGTCAGCTGGGCTCTTGATATTACCTCTTTGACTGTACCCTGATTGCAATTATGAATAAATTTCAACCACTGTAGAATGACACCAGCGGTAAAGTCCTTGTTAGGCAAAAATCCGATTTTGTTTCATATTTACGCTCGTATTTACAATAATTATAGTAGGCTTATTAAAGGATTATTTGCATAGACATCTCTCAAATAAGCCCTTAATTACCATACTTTAGTATTTTATGAATATGGGGGTAAGATTTAATATTTTATAAACCAAAAATGAGGAAAAAATAAAAAAAAGTTTGAATATGCTACGAAAATACTTGAAGTGCGAGGTTTTGTATGTCCCGGATTCCCGAACAAAATTCCCGGAAAATCAAGGAATGAAAATTGATGAATTTCCCGGCAATTTTCGGAACGGGAACTCTCGGGAAAACCCCTACTTGTTAGCAGAAATTATTATTAAGGGGACCCCTTTCTAAAGTTTCATAATATTCAACAAAGATGAATCCCGCATTTCCTAATTAAGGTTAATCAATCCATAATAATAAAAATTTCATTTTTAACTAAATATTTTTTAGACAAAAGAAATATATTTTTAAAAATTTTTTATTTATCTATAACTAGAATTTTAGATCATTGTTTTTTTTAAACATATTTGTTTACAAAATATACACATAGCTATGCAATAATAACGACTTATTGAAAGAATTTGCCATTCATTTAGCTTATAATTTTTTATGGTTTTATTGCATTTTTAAATTATAAGTATATGAGGAATTTATTTATGAATTATTTACCAAATGTAGTTTTATAAGCGTAAAAGTCTGTAAAAACCCATAGTAAAAAGTGCATTGATTTTTGGTGTATTTTGAGAAGGGGGAAAATAATATAATACTTAATAAGAACAATAAAATGAAAATACAATGTAAACATTATCTTTAGATCATATATGATCAACATTAGTTTACAATCACGTGTTTCTAACGGTACTTCATGACTATGTATTTAGCCCGCTGGCAACATGCACACCAGATAGTCAGAAAACAAAAATACATGAAAAAAAATGATGGTTTCAGTTATTTTTTTTTTTTTGTTATATTTGATGGTAATTTGTTGTATTTGCTTACAAACTCCTACAAGTGGTCTTAAATTAGATAAAAATTCGGCATAATTGACATCACTGAAAACATTTCTTAATTAAAACTTACAAAATTTTTGTAGTTTTTTTTAAAATCAAATTTCATTTAATTTTTACTTTAAACAATATGATGTTTTAACCAATAACCCTTGAGAACATTTTAATACAAAGTGGACTTTAATTTACATCAAAAACTACATACTTTAATGGCACTCGAAAGCAAAATAACAAGTGACTGATTTTGACATTTACGTTCGCATATTTAGCTTGCGTTCGACTTAGGTAAACCCAATTTTGTATAAAAATGTTTTCGTTATCGTTCGACTTGTCTTTCGAGTGAACGTTCGCTTAAAGTATACTTAGGTAAACCGAAATCAGGGGCCAAATCGTCGCATTCGATTCGTATCGAAATTTCACTCGATCGATCGAGTTGTCAATGCTTTAAGTATAGGAATTCTAATAAGAATTCTAAAATTTCGATTCGAATCGAATGCGACGATTTGGCCCCAGTTTTCTTTCGCTTAGCATGCGAACGAAAGTATTCGTTCGACATCGGTAAACATGCTATTAATTTGCATTAATATATATCTACCTTGATGCACTTGTTATTGCGCATAGACTATAAAACTAAAACTAAAATACAATTTTTTGATTTTCTACATAGATAATATATGTATAGGCTGCACGCAGTTTTTTTCATGATTACACATTCAAGAACATCCGCAGTGCACATACATACATTTTGAAAGATCGCCATACTTAGACAAACAAAGAAAGACAAATTTTGGGGATCATTGGTTCTTGAGGTACCTAAAGACATGTGGAAAATGATTCTGCAGAATATCTTAAGAATGTTTAATAATAGTTGGCAAAAAATTTAAAAAGCCATTGTATTTAATTATACTGAGTCCATCATTCATATAATAAAGAAAAAATCTTTCAATTGTTTATACCCCTAAAGTGTTTTATTAAACTTTTATAACTATTAAGAAAAACAATTAAACAATTCTCTAATGTCATTTACATTGTAAACGATATATAAAATAAACTTTTGTTTTAAATATTGTACAGTTTATGCAAAAAGTTGAACAAATTTAATTAAATAAATATTAGATTAAAAAAACTCTACGTTTTCTTTCATATTAATGCTTCTCAACACACAATAATTGCCAGCAGTTACAAAAGGATCTATTTAAAACTGTTGTTAAATACTAATTTTCATTATGTTAAACAAAAGCTCAAACTCTTCTTTTCCCCAGAACAAAACAAAAAAACGCAATTAAAAATATTGTCAAACCATAACGTTTTAGCAACACATAAAAAACTTGTTGATTTAATCACTAAGATTGTAGCGAAACAGCCATTAAAAATGTAAGCCAAAAAAAAATATTTTTATTTTTAGTAAAAGGCTTAAAAGGGAAGAATCAAAGGCAAAAGAATAAAAATATATAAACAGAGATACAAACATACATACATGCTTAAATATCCCGGCACTTTTAATTGTACACACAAAAAAGTAAGTAAAAAATGACGAATACTTTTTCTCAGTGTATAATGTAAAAGTTTAAGGAAAATATTGAGAATTAAGGTTTTCTTAATGAAACTATTTTATAAAAAGGCGGTAAAACTGCTTTGTCCGTTAGTTTTTTTCTTTTCAAGGTATAAAATTATTCAAGTATTACTGTTCATATTCTCATTCTTAGGCTCTTAGTTCTACTATTTACACATTTAGTTTGCAAAGTATTATACCGTTATCATTTCATCTTGTATTTCTTTTTGTCTTTGTATATAATTGCTGATGTTATTTGTTGCTGTTATCAAGAGTGTGGCTTAATCGTGTCAAGTGTTTTGTTATATTTTTCGTATTTTTATTATAACCTTTACCAGCAAAAAGGTAGAAAAGGTGTAATTCGTTTGTGCTAATGTTGCTTTTGCACAACAAAATAATCGATATCTACTTAAAACTATACCGGCTCTCAATTTAGCAATAGATTTACGTATTTTTTTTTTTGTTATTAAGTTAATAAAACAAAAGAATTAAAAAAATTTTTACATACATACATATATATCTATGTACTTATAGGTACATATATGTTTTAGCACAATATGCTTTCAATTCGCTTCTTTTTAAACATTTTTAAAATTTAAACAATACATTGAATTTTCAGGCTAACTGATTCTTATATTATTGCCATATATATAAGTAAACATATTATTTTATTCAAACTTCCCCAACAACCGAAATTATTAATTGATTTTTTAACAACTGCTACCTTTAGCCAAGTCTAAGCAAGAGCAAAAGGGGTTTTTTACTTGTCAAAAATTCTAATTTTCACACAATTTGTATAAAGCAAACCTAGAAGACCACTGCGGTTTGATAACACCAGGTTTGACAAAGTGCTTGAAAGAAAAGTTATCTGCAAAAAGAGAAAAAAAAATGTAAACAAGTAAAGAATACATAGAAAGGAGACTCTATTGTCAATATTTTTTTCTTGAATTTATTTAAAATCGTACATGAAATTTTTAAGTACGATTCGAACTTAGGTTTTCCTAAATCAAGTCTTCCCCGATTCAATCAGAAAAATCGTGTTATTTTTAAATATATGTTAACATTTAAAAAGAAAGTATAGATAGCAACGCGCTAGTGTTGCAGTTCGGAGAGTCCCAGGTTAAAATCCCAGCTACGAGAAGTACAGAAAAAAAAATATAATATAAATATTAAATATGTATAAAATAAAAATAATATAAGAAATCTGTTGCTCTTTGAGGCATCTCCGTTAGGAAATAAGTGTTTTCGTTTCTGAATTAATCCCGTTAACACTTAAATCAACCTTTTCAAGTATTTCAAGAAAGGTTTTAAACTTAAATAAATCCTTTTTTGGCTTCAATGTGACTATAAGTAAGAAAATCGTACTAGATAAATTATACTTGGCATAAGAAGTCCGTATTTGGCTTAGAAATATCCTTACTAACTGTAATTTTAATATCGCTATGGCTTGATTTAAGTAAAGATTACATTACTTGAAATACTTTTAAGATTAGACATTATAGGTTTTAATAAAGAGATAAAACTTATTTTAAAGCAAATTTAATGCGCACCAAAAAACGTTTATTCTTTAGGGGCTGACATTGAGGTTATCTTGTCGTAGTCCTTCTTAATTTTTTCGTATTGTATAGCAAGAACGAAAGGAACTTATCGTGTTTCTTTCTTTCTTTTTTTCTTTAAAAGCGGCAGCGCCGAACATAGAAACCCTGACTTTATTTCGAAAGTGCAACAAGAATAAATCATAGAAAATTGTTTTCTTTAAATGTGTGGAATTTATATCTTAAGGTTCACTCAACTTTATTTTCATAATTTTGAAATTAATTTTTCAACTGGCTTTCAAGAGTGTAATGATATATTTATTTATAGTAATAGGCGTTAATTAAATTAAGTAATTAATATCAAAACATTTTTAACGTATATACATATATATATAAGTGCCCTCACATTATTATGACAAGCAAACATCCCTGAAGGAAACCTGGGGACAAGTATCCTAATGTCAACACGTTTTCGACAATTATGGTACCTCTTTGGCGACATTGTCAACAATACGTCTACAGTTTTATATTTAGCATTGATAAAAAGAAAAGAAATCTGTTAGTAAAAATTAAATCTTCAGGTCGCCGCAAAAAAGTGTCAGCAGCATAATGGTCTTTATTAATTGTTAATTTTTTTAATTGTGCTTAAAAAGTAATATATATATTTTCAATGACAGACGCATGTTAAATGTCTATTGCAAAAACACATTGCCAGTGATATAGCTAGTCAGTAGAACTGTAGACTAAAGTTGCTGAAAGGTACTAGTCAATCACTGGTTCCAATGTGTGCACATGACTCCAAAAGAATTACCTTTTTAAAAGTACCAATGTCAGTAATGGATTTCCAATGACCGCAAATATTAAATGTCTACAGCAAAAAGCATTGCATGGGGTAAAGCTTGTCAGTACTACTAGTGACAGTGTCAATAGTGAATTTCTAGTGATTCACTATTGACATTTCCTGCAGGGATTTTATTTACAAAGTTTTCAATTAAAAATACTTTAACAAATGGGGAAACCTTGTTATTTTTATACATGAAAGTAAAATACCCCTTTTTTTAATCTAAACGAAAAAAAGCTTAACATCTTCTAATTGGACTCGAGAGAGTGTAAAAAGCATGTCAGCTTATCACATATTTCAATATAATTTACATTTAATTGCACCAAAGCCTTTTGAATAAAAACAACTAAGCTCTTAAAGCTTTTACGTTACACACAGTTAGTAGAAGTATCAACATGAATATATTTTAAATTTGTAAAAAAAATACTTTTTTACTTTTTTTAAGAAACACATTGGGACAATTAAAAAAAAATTATTTTAATTTTTAGTTTCTAATTTTTTTAATTTCATTTTATTTTAAATAAGGAAAAATACAAATTTAAAACAATAGATAAGAAATAATGGTTTGTAATTTTTTAAGCTTATTAAATTTTTGTTTTTTTATGTTTCAAAATATTTAAATTACATTTCCAGCTGACTATACCTTAATGAGGGTATAAGTTAATATAAAAAATTTAAAACTTTATTGAAAAATAATTTCATAATGATAACTAATTTACTTTATTTTACGTCATGTTTGAGTCCTGCCTTAATACATCCTTTGCAATTAGTAAAAAATTATGTACACTGCACAAAAAAGCCCACAAATAGATATTGCATTCTTATCAGAAAGTTATCTAAAATATACATTAATTGTTACATTTAAATTAAGGCTACATTTTTCTTACTTTTTTTACTCATTATAAAACTTCAAATCCTTTTATTTATTCATTTATTCATTCTTTCATTTGTTTGTTTCTTCCATATTTTCCTCTTTTACAATTCTTAATTAAAATAATAAACATTTTACCTAAACTTATCAAATAACATTATTATGAAAAGATTTTTTTTTATGCTAGAACTTAAATAATGAATGAAAATAATTTAAGGTTCAAGAGCAGAGTTTTAAGAGAATAAATTATGAAAAACTTTTAAACGAACTTTTTTTAATTTTATTGGCACCTTAACTATTTTTTACGCTTTAGTCCTAATTTTGCAGCTTTTTACTCATTATTTTTAATATTAAGTATAACTTATTGCATAAACTTTTTTGAGTAATTTTGTTATATCAGTGTTTTATATAATTTTGTATTTAATATGAAATTTCATAAAAAAAACACCAATAAAAAAAACATTAAACAAAAAGCATAGGCTTATTTCAAAAATGCAAACTGGGGTCTTTCTATATAAAGGAAACGATATATGTTTTGCAAAGTAGTTAAAATAGTTTAGTTGTCCATAATTTTAATTCTGCTAAAAATTTAAATTGATCAATTTTTTTTTATTTTAATTTTCTTTAAAGGTCCACTTGATGCATCAATCCCTCCTTTAAGCGTTAAACACCGAAACTAGCACAGTTATATTTCTGGGTTTTGTTTCATCACTTCTGCCGTAATTGCTGAACTTTATTTTGTAAAAAAAACTGAAAATATTAACATGTAATTATAAATAGATTCTTTCAATTAAAACATATCAACGGAGCGTATTAAAGATATTTTATTTGTTTTAATGTCAAATATATTACTCATACGCAGCGAGTTAAAAAAATATTCTTGTGTCTTACAAAATATACAATTTAACTTTTTTATTATCGGTATTGATACCGATGCGGAAATAATTTGTTTTGAAAAAATACCGGAATCGATATACCATTTTCTTTGATACCAGTATTATGATTATAATCCAAAAAATTCGGCAAATCCCAAAAATAATTTGGAGTGTTAGTTCAAAATAGTTTGCTAATCACGTTCACAATTGCAATGTTATTATTGTTTTGTTTTCCAGCAAACAAACTTATAAAGGTCATTTAAGTATATCTGTTGTTTCTTTTTTCAACAATATTTGTATCTTGTTACATTTGTAAACAAAAAGCTAAGCACCAAACAGAATTTCTTTCAGGGGTGCCAAGCGTGACGATTTTACGTCATTTTGATAATGATTATTGACTATTTTGTAAGCAGAACTTCCTAACTTTGACGATTTGTTGATCACACGTAAAAATCTTATAAAATAAAACAATATATTACCTTTTTAACATTTGTTATTATTAAAAGACTCTACGTGTAATTGTAAAATTTGTACACCATTTCTCTTCGATAGCTTCTAAAAATATGCTTTTACACCGACTGTAAATTTAGCCTACAAAAAGTAAAATTGATTAGCAGATAACAATTCTAATTTTCAAAACACCATCTCCTCTAACAACTTCTCACACGTGTCTATCAATGTTTTAGTGTCTATATATACATTAATCCCAATTTTAGGGAAAAGAAATAACCAACCCCCCCCCCCCCCCACCGTAAATTTTACAACATTCAAACGCTTTTAAATCTTAATTGGAAGATTATGCGTAATTGAGCATTTTTGTCTTATTCCTTTCATTACAAAGAATCGAGAAAAAAAGCAAAAGGTTAAAAGCAAAAAAAAAAGTAATTTCGTTTGTTTTTAAGTACATTTTTCATAGGAAACTCAACACGTGCTTTAATATAAAGTAAGAAAAACCCTTCACACTCAAACAAACATACAACACATGTTTCGAACATATTTATTTTAAGAGTGTAAGGGGTATTGCCCTTTAGGTAAAGATTTAAACAAACTCAATATGACAGATTAACATTTATGTGTGTTAGGATTACACATTATAGAATTGTTTCAACGGAATTTAAGCAGAAAGGATTTACCTGTTTTTTTTTAAATCACTTTTACTTTACTTCACTTGTAAGGTAATTACGAAAATTTTGAAAATACAAAATTACTCAATGAAAAGTAAGCAGAAGTAATTTATTATATAATTTTTTTATTTGTGTTTCTTTTTTTAAGTGGGTTAATTTAAAAAACTTTTTGAAAGTTATTATTTAAATTATTTAGAATGTAAAGTAAGTAAAATAAAAATATCGATATTATAATCTGGCAAAGGCAACACATAAATTGTAACATGATTAGTGATTTAGTGACAGAAACATATTCGTATACTGTATATTGTATTATAACGTAATTATGTTATAATAAAATAACCTAAATTAACCTTTACGAAATTAAATTTAAAAAGAATTTAACTGTAGCAATTTTTTAGCTTTATTTAAATTATACATTTCTAAGTGAAATGCTCTTTCACCATTTGCACTTTGTTTTATTCATTTATATACCTAATTGAAAATCTAGTTTAAAAAACTGTCAGGCAATATTCCGTTTACTGGTATGAGGTGAATGTTAACCAAATTAATATTTAAAAAGTATGTATTAACACAAAGGGGGGTGTTTTTTTAGTCACATAAAACAATTTACGTTTATATATATAAACAAAAATGTTTCTGTATTATGTTTTTCTATGTTTTAAAAGTAAAAATTATAAAACTATTTTTTTCCATTTGTTTAATTTTTCCATTAACATGCATAAAGATTTACAAGCATATTTTTCGTGTTAAATTTCATACCTGAAATATTGTTTAAAATTGCTTGATTCCATGCCTACACACATCATATGTACAAACATACATACATTAATATAAACAAACACTGGTTCACATGTAATTTAAAAGTATGAGCACGCAATTTTAAAGCTAAAAATAGAATAATTTAAGCTAAATTTTTTTAAGGTCTTATATTAGGTTTATGGTATTTCTTCATGTTTTAAAATAAACTATAAATAAGGTTGATAGAGTGTGTGTGTGTTTGTGTGAGTTTGCCTGTTTTTTTTTTTTGCACATTTTCCACAAAG
Source organism: Melanophora roralis (assembly GCA_963583895.1). Taxonomy (NCBI): domain Eukaryota; kingdom Metazoa; phylum Arthropoda; class Insecta; order Diptera; family Rhinophoridae; genus Melanophora; species Melanophora roralis. Next base: position 5,562,071 of record OY757190.1, read on the forward strand.
GATCATAATCTTATAATGTTATATTACTCTTAAGGTTTCATGTACATACATGCATAGATTTGTTAAGGATTTTACTGTATATAAAAATAAAGCTGTTCTAAGTGTTATGTTCAACACGCTTAATACACAAACACAAACATCTCTTATTCTTGTTTATCTAAACACGAGAATATAATAACAAAAATTTTATTATTTGTTTCGTTCCTTGTTGTTGTATATGTTTTGTTTTTTTAACTTTAAAACTTTAAATTTAAAGAAAAAATCCGACACTTCTTAAAGATTTGTAATAAAAAATATCACTTTTACTAACAATTAGTTGCTTATTAGAAAAATAAAATGTTTTTTTTTTGCTTTAATTTTATACTTAAAAACTATTGTGTTTATTGCTTTTTATTAGATATTTTTTAAGATTTATAACTTTTTTAAATAAGGCACAGCAAATTTTACGGAATATCTAAAGTTTTGATTTTATTATGACATTAATATTCGAATATCATTTCTGACATATGGCCTCCACGACTGCGCTTTTAAATGCCATCCCGTCGGTTGACATTAGCGTTATGACGTAGGGGGACGTAAAATAATTGGATGCCAATCAACGGTTCTGATTAATTTTAACTTAGCAAAGACCATACCAATCTTGGTACCTCCCTCATCTCAACTGTGGCTACTGACCCCCCAGTTTTGGTACCCAGGGTAGGCACCTTTAATACTTATTAAAGGTAGTGAATTAAAAAGTGCCGCGCCTTCACCCAAAAAAACAATAAAATTGAGTTGAGGCGACAGGTTAGTAGCCCACCCTTGTAAAAACTTACCTAATATGAAAAATCGAAGAACAAGATAAATGGGCCCCTCTAATGTAAACGCCCACCGCAAACGTTTCAAGGACCATGATTTGCACCTTGAATGTACGAACCCTATATCGAGAACGTGCAGTGCAACTACTGACTGATGTACTTGACAAGTAGACGAGTGATAATGCCGCCTTACCGAAAGTGCTAGCGTCACAACTACACCAAAAGGATATGTGCTGTATTATAACTGTCATAAAACAAGGTTAACCGGAGGCTGAAAGGCTAGCCACAATTCGCATAAAAACCAAAGTCTTCAACATCAGTCTTTTCCATAGATATGCCTTATAAGCGCCAAGAGGGATCATATGGTCCCTAACCAGACCATGCTATTAAAACCGTTCTATAAAAAAGATTTTAGCTTAAAAATAGAAAGGAAAAACCTCTATACCAACGGAAAGGCGTAAGTGTGAGCGTATCGAGATATTTAGGAGTCAAAATGAAGTTCAAAAATTCTATGGGCACATTCACCCGCAAAGGTAAAAAAGGTAAGCTGATGACTAACACAGATGATGAATGAGGTCGCAATTACAGTAACCCGACTTTAGGGTAATACGACAGCAGGAACAGATGCTGTGCCAGCTAAACTATTGAAAACCTGAGGTGACACGCTGCTAAGCCGTATGAATCATCAATCTTGCTTGTACAATCTGGCTGGAGAAATGCATTCTCAAGGAATTGCATACAAAATTCTATCGAGCGTACTATGCGAACGACTAAAAATTAAAAACAGTTGTACACACTACGAAAACTCCTGAAAAAAATTGCGAAAATCCGACTGCTAAACACCCTATATTTGTTGGCAACAAAGCCGCTTGCGACAGTCCCATACGTTCAAAGGTGTTTTTTGCTAAGTCTGAATTTTATATCCTTGAAAGACTAATACTATTTTGCAAGAAGACCTTAACTCATACACAATCCTTTTAGTGTCAAACAAGGTTTTAAACAAAGTCAGCCTTTCGCTTGATATTTTTAACATCCTCTTGGAAAAGGTTATACGAAACAATACAATGCAACACATGTTACTCGCTTACACCGACGATATCGACATCATGGAGCAAACAATGCGAGCAGTAAATGCCCCCTTTAAAAATGTCGAAAAAGATTGAGTCAAAATGGGCCTTGTGGCTGCCATATACAAAGCACACAACATTATGTTTGAAAAAAAGAAGTAAGAAAGCTGTTTAAAAGCAAAGCTACATCCCGAAAAAATTTATTCTTTACTAGACACTGTGCTTAACATGGTTTTGAAACACACATAGGTATTGGCGAAAGCAAATGCGAAAGTGCTTGGAGTATTCAAGGGGATAATTCCTTGGAAAATCTATGGATAAATTTGCGTTGACGGAAAATATTGGAGCTGTTTACCGACACTGATATAACTAGACGTACCAAAATTCAACGTTTACTTTGGCTGGATCATATTGTGAGAATTATTTAAGATTCTTTAGCTAGAATATTATTTGAGTGCAAATCTGGTGACGGATCACGCAGAATGGAAATCCCGAAACTCTAATGGAAGGACAAAGTAAAAGAAGACATTTCGAAACTAAGTTTTAGAAATTGGAGAAGAACCAACGAAAACAGAAGCCACTGTAAATTGACCTACATTTGAAATATTGAACAAACGTTCTGTAGCAGCCACTTAAGTAAGTTAGTAAGTAAGTATTACTCGCCATTCACAGAGTCGATAACGCCTTCTTCATTTTTCTTTTTGAATGAAATGGAGTCTCCTCATTAACTGAACTCACTACGCAATAAATGGCTTCAATTATCAAACCAGTGGGATCATTCCAAAGAGATCTTTTCTCGATAAATTTTTTAAGGATGGATAGAGACAAACTTGCTGAGAACAGCATCGAATCGAAAAATACGAATCCTTTGTAATATTCGCATCTATGGCAACAATGTTTTTTTCTGTATGCACGCATGGGCTTGATTTGAATGAACTTTTTCAAAAGAGGCAGCGTGATTATGAACCGGTCGACAGTACCGCCCAGATGGACGGATTTTCGCTTGATATGTTAACTTGATAAAGTGCTCGATAATTTTAAAGAACAGAACGCGAATTTTGAAAAACTTTACTTTGTCTAATAAGTAGTAATTGTAAAAATATATGTTTAAATTTAACATACATATATACAATTTACACACCAAGGTAGGTGTTAACGTCAATTAAAGCATTTGACTTAAATTTTCCTTATCTATATCAGACATGTTGTTATGAAAAAAAAAATAAATTTCAAACATTTGTACATCGTTGCGATAAACAATAACCAGACATTAGGATAAAAGAACTTTAGGCAATAAAACAACATATTCGTGCCATTTAAAGCCACAAAATACATTTAAGGTATAATAGCTCAGACATTTGAAAGAGTTTTTTTATCTGAGAGTTTGTAAAATAACCAAGTAATATAAAAATATATATTTTTTTATATTTTATTAGTCTTGAATTTATTTTTATACATAAAAAAGTTTCATACATAACTTTAAATAATATACAAAAAGTTATTCTAAGCAATTCATGTTGTATGTTTATACAACTTTACTTATTTATTAGCAACACTTTTATAAAAACCAACCAATTAATTAAATTGCATGTTCATTTCTATAGTGTTTGTTGAAGCCATGACTCATAAAAATCTTATGTGTCAACTAAGCAACACAGTTAAAAAAAACACAACTCCTCTGCATCTTTTTTTTTAAACTATTTTATTGCAAAGCGCTCACAGGATTTGTCCTATTGTTACACTAAGTACTTTGGTATTTGCTTTTTGTGCGCTCCATTCCAAGAAGGCGGTTTATGTATATTTATAATTGCAAATTGAATTATTTGTAGATTTTCACAACAATAAAAATTTCATTAAAATATAAATAGAAAAATCTATTTGTTAATTTTCTTTACTCTACACAGCTCAACTAATGCTTTGTCTTATTTATATAAATATTTTTTTTTCCAACAACAAATATTAAAACAATTTTAATGGATAAAACAATCCATTGAAGATGAAAAAAGAACTCCACAAAAAAAATATAAAAATAAAATAGAAGCGTTAAAGGAAATAACTAACGACAAATTTCCCTTAGCCACTTAATTTCTATTATTAACTTAACTATGGTTTCTACAGCAAAATATCGCTCAAAGGAATCTGTGTGGAACCTTTTGTCCAATCACCTGACTCTATGGCTCTGCAATCTTAGACAGTGACGGGCAACGTGCTCTATCGTCACCACTTCTCATTCTCACACATCCTACAATAATATTAAGTGTCGTGATTCTATCTGCTCGCCCTATCGCTAACCAGACCGTGTCTAGTTATGATCCTTATTGCGGTTCTTAAGCCTCTTCTTCCCAAGTCCATGAACAACTTAGTGTTCGGTTGGGCTCAGTCTTACCACCCTACAATCACTCCTGTTCCTCTACTAAAAAATCGTCGTGCCAAGCATCCGTTTCCTAAATTTTCCATAAAAGTAACCCATTCGCGGGCTCACAGCTTCCTTCTTATATGAGCTAACTGAGCTGTAGAAATCACTTAAATCTGCCTATTTTGATACAACCAGTAATGGTAGTGACGATTACGCCTTCTTGCTTTGCACGTCTGTTTCTCCCGAATGTTGTGAATGCAATTTTTCTAAACGACCCTAAGGAATACTCAAGTCCTTTCTGTTTCTGTATTTTTAGTTTTTCTTAAATCCCAAAAGTTTAAAATATGCTTAAAATTAAAATTAATTAAAATTCTTATTGCCTGTAGCTTTAGTAGTAAGCCGTTGACAGTTGTAAGGCAAACATTAAATATTTTTCAAATAACAAAAGTAATGAACTTTTTTTTCAAGTCAGCCGAACACAAATAAACGATTCTGATGTTTTTAGTTTAGGATGCCGTCGTTTCGCCGATATATCGTCTACCAAAACAACGATGTTGACACTTATGCTTATGAACGATATAACAGTGTTTTTAAAACATCGATGCATCGTTTGCATCCCTATCTGCAGCTTGCCAGACAATGCTCAGCAGTACCTTCTGTATCTGGCTATTTATCGATTCTGGCATTCAATGTTTTTATTGAACATATGTCTGTATAGTGGTGGAAGATTATTTTATCCAAATCTATTTATTAACCAAATCAACATTTCTCAAGAAAATCGTTTGCTTTCAAAAATTGGTAAGGATGAGTAAAATGTTTAATTCTTTATTGGGTCGCAATCGAATACTGTAGAAATTACAAACGGAATGACAAACTGATATATACCCCAATCATTATATCTCCTGGCGAAAATCCACATCTGTCAGCAAACCTAACAAGCATGCAAAAAATATTTAAAAAATATTCGATCCTAAATAAATAAAAAAAACGAAACAATTGCAATTATGTAAGTACATAAGTATAACTCTTAAAAAGGTTTTGGGATCATGTTTATAAATGTAAGCTGTTGCCGCATATAAATATTTGTTTTTGCATAATAATAAAGCGCTTTACATTAGCCGGGCTTCTTAAATAATAATAATTTAAACAAATAAAAGGAAAACAAATTTGCACATTTAAATATAATTAAAATGCTAATTGGACTGGTTAAAAACAACATAAATAATATAACTGGCATTATCCGGCAAAATAAAAAACAAACAGTATGAGGCTTGAAAATAGTACGAACACTTTACACATAATTTAGTTTATTTCGATAAAATTAAAAAAATTTATAGTTTAATGTTTTTAAAGATAATATTTATAAAATTTTACAACTTATTTCTTAATGTGATTTTGTAACCAGGGACTGTAAGTATCGGTTATTTTTGAATTTTCAGTGTAAAAAACCATTTACAAGAAAACATTGGAAAGTCATCTAAACTACACCATATTAATGGTGCTAAACTAGATTTTTTGACACTGAATTTCTTATATGTATAACTTTTTCTTTTTAACTTTTTTGTTGGCAGATATAAATATTATATTTTTAATAAATATAAAAATACAATATTATGACTTTTGTTATCATAATCAATTTTTACATATAGGGTATTCACAAAGTCGTAAAGTCATATGTTTAAAAAAAAATAAAAGGAAAATGTACTACTGTTGTGAGCATCCGCTCATAATTAAGTGTGCTTTTTTAAATTAGAATCAGCTGCTGGAGAAAACCGATAAATTAATAATTTTAAAAAATATTTTAAAATTAATGACTGCGACTTGTTAATTATTTTAACGGGTTCACTAAAGAGTTTCAGCCACTTGGCTCAGGTTTCTACTGTTTATGACAAAACAATAAACACAGTTTAAAAAGTCTTATTATTATAGAACTTTTTTCTTTTAAGCACAACAACAATTTTTTTAAACTATTGTAAAATATTAAAACTTTAAGACAATATGACTTGATAGCATACCGTTTGAATACCCCAATTAATAATTAAAATAATTATTCCTACAAAAAAATTAAAAAAATAACAATTATTTGACAAAAAAAAACAAAAATCAAAAAATGGTATGAATTTTTTTAACAAATATTATAAAAATCAAAAATATAATTATTTTATTTCTTTTGCATAACTATTTCGGTTCCTATTTGTAACCTAATATATAATAAAATAGATCTAGCTATAAGTCCTTAAGTTACGCCATACTTTCTTATGTTGTTTTTAACATTAAAGTGTTACTCCAATGTTAATTGGAAAATATATAAACACAATCTGTTTACATAAATTTAAGCAAATTACTTTTTTTCTAATATTTTAGTCATTTATAAAGTAACGCTTTCGATGTTACACTTCCACGATTAAATTTTCATAAAATAAGTTGCATAAAATCAACTCTGGAAAACGATTATGGCTGTACCATGCTTATGTAACTAGAAGTCATATACCAAAAAAAAAGTCAGCTTATCAGTTGCTCCTACCTTTTTCAGTGTAACCTGTAGTGCGATTCAGTAACTTATTTTTACGATATTCGCATCGTTAAAATAAGTTAACTATAAATATAACGATTTTGCGATTCAGTAAAGTTTTTAACGATATTCATTTCCGTTAAAGTCAGCTGTTATTGTTAAGTAAACAGCAAAACTTTTTAGCAATTTTTACAATCGTTATACTTGATAATTTAACGGCAATAATTTTTGTGTTGTTAGTTGTATCGACAAAAGGTTATTTTGTATATTACATACTATTTTTACTATATTTATGATTTTCGCTTTCTTAAAATTTATTTTACAACCAATAAAATACAAACAAAAACAACTTGCCCACTATCGTTAAAAACGTCTTAGTGAATCACTTAACCGTAGCAGCAAACAATAATTTCTGTCGATAAATATGACGATTGTCGAATAGTTAAAAGTTACTGAATCGCACTACTGGTCCAAAAGGCGTTACCCAAGGTTAATTTACATATATGTACATAAAAGGTGGTGTTACTTCGTGAGCTTTGCTCTAACACCTAAGTGTCAAAAGCTGTATACTTTGCGTTTGTTTGCTGGAAAGCTTGTGTCTTGTTTTTGACATCTAGGCATTTTTTAACCGATTTTCAATGTGAAAATGCCATATGGTGGTTGGTGTCACCACTATTTTAAGCGAAAAATTGTTTGATGCTTTTATAATTTTTTTTGGGCTAACGTGGTAAAAAAATACAAAAAATTACATTTTTTTAATGTTAAAGATATATGTATGTATGTATATCTCCATAACTAATAGGGGTTAAAACTATAATATTGGTTGTGTTCAATAACTTTCCAGTAATTACTAGCAACGAGAGAGTAAGAAGAAATATTTTCAAAATTGCTCTCAAAAATATTTAAAAGTAAATGAACACTTTCACAGTCAAAACTTGCAAGCAAATGTATTTTGTTATTAGCTGTGTTCAATAACTTTCCAGTAATTACTAGCAACGAGAGAGTAAAAAGAAATATTTTCAAAATTGCTCTCAAAAATATTTACTAGTAAATGAACACTTTTACAGTCAAAATTTGCAAGCAAATGTATTTTGTTATTGTAAACTTATAAAAACTTAAAACTTTAATTTTTTTTCAACGCATAATGACAGAAAGACTGTTTGAATAATTTTTAGGTGTGTTCATTTACAGAAAATCATCACTAATTTTCGATAATTACACTGTGTGTAATTTTTTAAGTCATGGAAAAATAACCATATTCGGACATCACTACGTGAAAGAAGACTAAAAAAGAAAAGACCTGTGTCTCCCAGTTTTGCCCAAAGTCATGCATTTTTTTTGTTATGGGCCCCCAAAGATTTGGGGCCCTGGTGCCATTTTTGCAAAAAGTGATAATTTTCTCAGGCTCATATCTTGCGAACCGTTCGGAATTTTAATTTACTCTTTGAGGCAAAGTTGTAGCCCTTTTTAAAAGGAACAAAAGTAATAAACATAAAAAATTAAAAAAAAAAAAAATAATTTTAAACCAAAATCGCAAAAAACTTTAAAAAATTCAAATTTTTTTTACCTTTTTTCCCCTGTTCAGGTCCATAGGTAGCAAACCGTTCAAAATTCAAGGAAACCGTCAACTACAAAAATTTACCTAACATCCCAATAAACAACTTTTAAGAACATAGAAACTTCCTAGGAATGATTCTTAACACCGTTTAGGTAGCGCTTAGGTAGCCGCAAAAGTTAAAAATTTTCCCCAAAATGTGTGTATGTACATACATGTAGTTATGAAGTTATCTCTTCCTTACGTTTAATCAAATTGCCTTAATTACATATATTATATCTGTCTTTAGTGTAATAGAGAATTCTTGTGCATATAAATATGTGTATATGCATGTGAGATAGCCGCGAAAAGTCTTGCAACCTAAACAGGTAGGCAAACTTTAAAATTGCAGGAAACCCTAAACAACAAAATACATCATACACAAATCGCAATAATGATCGTTAACGGCCTTTAGTTAAATTATGTACATACCTTTTTTTTCTTTGTTATTACTTTTTAATAACTATTGTTTATACCAACAATAAATTACCTACATATGTACCTACTACCAATTTTTTTAATAAGCGAGGACAGGAAAAGAATCTTTTAACAGGTGAATTTAAAATAGCATATAAGTTTTTTTTGGACGAAATAGATTTGACCGGTGAAAATTACACACCTAACGCCAATGTTATAATAATCTCATAGCATGGTTAAATGGAGGCAAACATAGTATGAAATATTGTAAGCCGGTAAACTGTATTAATCGCCCAAGTGATCATGGTGGAACCAGTTCTTATGCATGCGTTAATTACACATCTTGATAAAATAGACATGATGAGAACAAAATTTATAAAGCAACTGTAACAGCCACACTTCCAGTACTTGCACCTGAAAATTTTGTATTCCCAAGGCCGCAAACTCCAGATCGTAGGACAGAATTTACAGAAATGAATACAGCAAGTGGTGTTACTAATCAAGATCGATTTGATACCAAATATGAGCCCCAACAGGAAAGAGATGGACCAAAACTAATAACTAATAAAAAATCAAATTCTACGAAAATAAATGGAAGATTTGCTGTGATTTGAAGGTCATCAATATTTTGCAAGGAATCATCGATGAGGGCGGCTTTCCAAAATTCTTTTGTTTTCTTTGTAATTGGGATTTGCGCTCACCTGTAAATCAATTCCAATGTAATTCATGGAGGAAGTGTGCAGGAACAAATGAAACAACATAGACTTAAGAATGCACCTTTAATTGACAATACTCAAGACATTTTGCTGCATTTGCTCCATATAAAATTAGGAATTGTTAAAAAATTCATTGAAGTTGCCGTTGTAAAATGTTCAAGCGATGACAAAATTAAAAAAGCTATTGCAGTAAACTTAGAACGATTTTTTGTTCACCTCGTTGTACTATAGCTATTTACACGATGTTAATGTTTTCTTTTCTGCCCTTATAATTGTCTTCATTTAATAGGCGTACTTAATGGCCCTGACATTAGAAGCTATTCAAGAGCAAATTTGATTCATCGCTTGATGAAAATCATTCAATGGCATGGATTAACCTTCAGCGTGGTGGGGATCGAGACGCGGAACCGCAAGCAAGAGAATGGGTGAAAGAAATGCTGTATTATTTTGAGAAAATCGGCATATCGATGACGTTAAAGCTGCATTTTCTTTATTTTTATTCTGACGACTTAATTAAAGGACTCCCTACCGAATCCGATGAGCGAGGAGAACGGTTCCACCAAACCACAATGCCCATGGAAAAACAGTACAAAGGCAAAAAATTCGACGCACTGCTTGCAGAGGTAATATCAATTTTATTGTTGCATGGTCTTGTATTATTTTTGATTTCTTTTCTAATTCATTTTAGGTATGTTGGTGGAGTCACAAGATAACCCTTTACGGTGTTAATTAGGTATGTGAAAAAGAAAAAGCTAATGATGGAAAGCAGTCTGGAAGCAACGTGCCTGTGGACACCATAAGTTCTGAATCAGCGTCAGATTCGGACGACGATTTGGATCCTCAACTTAAGATAGCGCGATTTGCAAGTACAGGGACATCAACGAATATTTTTTTTTATTATTTTTTTTGTAATAGACAGCACAGTATCTCAATGTTGAAAAAAATAAAAAACAAATGAAATTCAAAAATTTTCGTAAAATTTTTAACTTTTGCGGCTACCTAAGCGCTACCTAAACGGTGTTAAGAATCATTCCTAGGAAGTTTATATGTTCTTAAAAGTTGTTTATTGGGATGTTAGGTAAATTTTTGTAGTTGACTGTTTCCTTGAATTTTGAACGGTTTGCTACCTATGGACCTGAACAGGGGAAAAAAGGTAAAAAAAATTTGAATTTTTTAAAGTTTTTTGCGATTTTGGTTTAAAATTATTTTTTTTTTAATTTTTTATGTTTATTACTTTTGTTCCTTTTAAAAAGGGCTACAACTTTTCCTCAAAGAGTAAAATAAAATTCCGAACGGTTTGCAAGATATGAGCCTGAGAAAATTATCACTTTTTGCAAAAATGGCACCAAGGCCCCAAATCTTTGGGGGCCCATAACTAAAAAAGTGCATGACTTTGGGCAAAACTGGGAGACACGGGTCTTTTCTTTTTTGGTCTTCTTTCACGTAGTGATGTCCGAATATGGTTATTTTTTTTCGTGTTGCACTGTGTTATTACTAGTAAGTGTTCACGTACACAAAAAATTAGCAGCTAGAGAGCCAAAAAAGAGCGTAATATGTTTAGAAACAAAAATGTTTCTGATAATTTCTGCTAGTAAAAATTTTACTATCAGAAATTATTCAAACAGTCTTTCTGTCATTATGCTTTGAAAAAAAATTTAAGTTTTAAATTTTTATAAGTTTACAATAACAAAATACATTTGCTTGCAAGTTTTGACTGTAAAAGTGTTCATTTACTTTTAAATATTTTTGAGAGCAATTTTGAAAATATTTCTTTTTACTCTCTCGTTGCTAGTAATTACTGGAAAGTTATTGAACACAGCTAATAACAAAATACATTTGCTTGCAAGTTTTGACTGTGAAAGTGTTCATTTACTTTTAAATATTTTTGAGAGCAATTTTGAAAATATTTCTTCTTACTCTCTCGTTGCTGGTAATTACTGGAAAGTTAATGAACACAACTTTTGATAATAAAATTTTTACTAGTAGAAATTATCAGAAACATTTTTGTTTCCAAATATATTACGCTTTTTTTTGGCTCTCTAGCTTCTAATTTTTTGTGTACGTGAACACTTACTAGTAATAATTATCGAAAATTATTGATAATTTTCTGTAAATGAACACACCTATTAAGTGGTCACTAATGTTTCTAATGTGACCACAGCTTAAAGTTTTGTTTTTTTTTTAAGAAACCGGTTGGTGTCTTTGCTATGTAGACTTTTAACAACATTTAGTGTAACCAAAGTGCTTATATTAAATTTGTGAAACTATTTGATAATTAATTTACCTTTTTTTCTTCTTATTTTTTTCATTTTAAATGTATGTTTAGGTATGTAACTGAAAAAAAAACTTTTCCAAATACTACCGAATAACTTCCGACATTAAAAAAAGGAAGAATTTAGGAGTTACAAATATTGTAAATAATAAATAGTTCATGTTTTTAAACAAAAAAGATTAATTTATTTGTTCAAATTTATTTATTTGTTTTATTAGCTTTTGTCTTCTTTATTTGGTGTATATATTTAAACATAATTTTGTTCTTTAACCAATTTTAATGATGAAAAAACAAAAAAGGCTAAATAAAATTAATAATAAGTACAAAAGTTTTATAACAAGAATATTTTAAAACTAAACTTAAGAAATACACATCAAATGTACAACTTTTATTTAATTATTTTTTTTTTTTTTTTTTTTGATAATAATTTATGAAACAAAGCTACTGTTTGAACTTTCTAAGGACTAAATAAACTGAAGGAAAGTTATTCATTTTTGTTTTATTCTCTACCTTACATATGGTATAACTAATTATAAAGAACACTCCTTTAAAATTATTAATAATGTTTCGTACTAGATTATATTTTTAATTTAATTTAATATTAACAGTTTAAAACTCATCGTACTTCCTTTAACAAATAATTTATTTTAAAGACAAAATTTTAAAAACGTAGTAGAAAAAAATTCGAAAGAAACAATTACTTCTTTTAAAACATACCATCAGAATGAGCTATAGGTATAAGGATTATTAAAAATATTACAAAATTACGCGCAACTAACTTCCAGTCATTAGGCACCGCAACAGGAAGTAAAATGTGAGTTATACGATGCACCTCATGTGAAGCACATACAAATATAAATGAAGTTATAATCATATTAAGGGTAGGAAATCCTGGAAGTAAAACTAAAACACCATGGCGGTCTGCTGCCAACCAAATGTGATATTGGCAAATAAACAGCTCCAATGATATACGGCCAAACCAGGCGAAAAATGTTGAGTAACGGGTGCGTAGCATACCCGATATGTTTCGTAAGATAATGTAGCCCACTATGGGAATAAATACAATATAAGAGTGAATCTCCTCACAGTTTTGCTCGTTGCGACATAGAAATGAAAAGACCGTGTAAAAACCTACTCCCAGCAAAGCCAATAATGTAACAGTTATAGAAGTTCGTTTAGAAAAGAGATTTCCATGATTGTTATCATCGAATATGCTATACTTTTGAGCTATATGAAAACAAGAAGCAGCTATCATACCAAACATTACCGTATAACGATCTAATTTCCACTGGTACCACCACTCGTGTATGTCGTCGTCGGTAGTAACAAAAAGCGCCTTCCACGGCCTCGTCACAAAAATACGTTCAAAGAATACCTCTGACATAAAGAGAATGGTGACAACACTAAAACAGCCGACAAACTTTCCCACTAAATACAAATAATGCAAGGGATTCGACTCTACCGATTGGGCAGTTATACGTGGCGGTAATGAAAGTAAAAAATACACAACGCACATCCAAAACGATAAAAGCGGAACAAAATAATAAAACTGATACGGACGATTCATGCAAAAGCATAAAATAACTGTCATAAAATTTAAACGATATATAACTTGAAAGAATCTAACAAACCCCGAATTTCCAGTTTGCCACATATAAGAGAATTGGCTGTAACCTGTATGGAAAAGGTAACCACTTAGTAATAACTTAATATGCATATGAATGGGCAGTACTCTATGAGCTCCAGTCATATAATATATTAGAACTACCAATAAAATCCAGCCCTTTAGCTCATCTGATTGATCACGATTAAGTACTTTGGTAAATTTTGAATCTTCGGTAAAAAAGAGACCAAGTGCAAAAACATAGCCTACCGGTATCCAAAAGCTAAATTCAGAATAGTATTTATTTTCTTTCATAAAGAAATTTGTACGATCACACAGATAAAAATAGGACATTATAATGCCCAGCATGGCAATGGCCACAATGGGTGTAGTGTAGTCCATACCGGCCAAGCTCAACGATGAAGAACCATTTACGGTTGACGATGTTATGGGCATTGTATGTAGATCGTGGCGTTCTTGTTGTAGGGGTGTGTACAAAGTATGGCCACGCAGGTGAAGAAGCCAACGTCTAAAAAATATGCCGCACGTTAAAACTATGCTAAAAGGATAAGAAAAAGCAATAAATGCAATAAGTCTTGGTTTTTGTACAGTCTAGCTTAAAAACTGTAAGCCTTAAATATTGACTATATACATAAAAATTTATATTAACTTACCACACCCCAAACACTGCATACGTAACAATCTGCAGTAGTGTATACGGCTCAGCACTACTACAACAACTGCCATCATTGTAGTTCATATAATCATTGCAGTACATATTCAACATTAATTGAACGTAGTGGCGCAAACCCAATGGACACAACATATACCCACTGACTGCACTTTCCACCAAACCGTTAGAAATATGCCAAGCCGACTCCCAAATTGAAGCATCCGCATATTGAAATACCGAACGCGCAACGTGATTTAAACGATCGATATCTTCATTTTTTACAAACTTCCACGAATCCGGCAATTTCTCTTCATTTACTCGATCTTGTAATTTCCACAAAACTTTTGATTTTTGCGACACTAAGTGATCAAACGGAACGACGAGACGTGTTAAGTTCACAGCGAATTGTCTTAAAAGTTCTTCAGTAATATTCCCACCCAAAAAATTACGGTAAGTTAAACCGACAACGAAAACTGATCGCACTTCCTTCGTATCTTCGAACTTCGTAAGAGATTCTATTAATAGATCGTTAACTTCATTGGCGAAAATGTACGTTGCTTGCATGTTAAGCTTACGATCTTCGAATTCGGTATCGATTTGTTGCTTTAGCAGTGTTGAATCATTATCATCATCACTGGGATGTAAGTGATTAATAAACTGTTTGTATAATTGATGAATTGAATAGTCACCGATGAATACAAATTGATTTTTGTAACTCCAAAAGGCCAAGTAACGCAAACAACGTCGAGTATCTCTAAATAAAAATTAAAAAATGTTAACAATACTTTTTTAATTGTTCTTTAAAGGGAAAAGAAAATTATATTAAAAACTGAGCCCAAGAAACTCAAACATCTTTTTTACAGCCTTAAAAACATTTATTATTTTAATGAAAATTTTAATTTGTGTATTTATTTATACAGAACTAAAATGCTACTTATGTTCACACATACATATTATTACACTTAAATAAAAGCCCTTGAGTATAGTTTTTCTTATTTTTATAGGCTAGAGACCATCGTCACAATCAATAAATAGGTATAATAAAGTTGGGAATTTTATGTAATAAATTGCCGATGTGTACATTAGTTTCAAGAATAAAATTGTAACAAAAACTTAATTAGATAATGTATGAACATAGTTTAATAAATAAATAAACATAATGCTTATTAATACTACAAAACTTATGAACTTCCCATGCCTAGTTTTCCCCTAGATCAATACACAAACACTTATGACTTATTTCCCCACCATACCCGCATTGAGTATAAAAAATTTAATTAAAATACGTAATTAATACATGTGTTGAAATAACTTACGTTTGTGTGTACTTGTGCATCATACAACCATACGGCTGCCATTCGCTGTCGCCCTTAAAACGTCCTTTCGACAGTAGCCATTGACAGGAGTCGCTACCTATTTTTGTAAGGTATGCGGGAACATCAAATGCATTAAGAAAATAACTAAATCATGTAGGAACACACGCTTACCATATTGCCAGTTGAGTATACCATGATATACTATAAAGCCAATAACGACAAATAAGGCCAATTTTTTGAAATTATTTGCATTTAATTGTTGTATAAAATATTCAGCCTTCGTATTGTTGCTACTTGTCGATGTTATCACGTCTGCACCATTTGTTAATGCACTTAATTCAATTCCTTCACTCATTTCTATTTTATTTTCTTTCTTGTTTGATTTATTTATATTTAATGCATATTTAATATTATTTTAAAATTAAAACACACAAGCAAAAACATTTTTAAGTTAAATGTGTTCGAGAGAAAAAAGTAATTTTATTTTTATTTGTTTACACCCCGTTTTTCTTATGTTTTTATATAAATGACCAAAACAAATAGCTCAATAAGAACCGGTGCTAAGAGTAATATGCAAAAACAGACCTGTTACTTTAGAAGACTTTGAAGGGTTGCATTTTACAGTACCAACTTAATAAAATTGATTAAATATTGCAGTGCATTTAGAGTTGGTCAACCGATGAAAATTAATTCACCAAAGTGTATGTTGCCCATTTGTATAATACTTTAACTTAAAAGATTTTTTAGGACATAAACAAATCCTTACTACACAAGGAACTGCACAGACTACCTCTAAATCCTTTAACGCAAAAAAAAATAGTAGAGGTTTTCTAAGTCAAACAGATATTTCAAATCGCATATTACAATAAATCCAAGCTAGTGTTACTAAACGATATAGGTATCGTCATCGAAATTATTTATTACTGTTATTTTTTATTTATTTATTTGTCAATGGTAAAATTGTTTTAGAAAATTAAGTTGCATAAAAAATTATAAAAAATAATATAATAAAAAATTTATTTATAGGGTTTGTTATAGGTTAAGTTTTTCTATATGCATTTCATTGGTTCTTACACCAAGTCATCAGTAGACTTCAACCAAACTCTTTAAAAACCTTATGAATATCTTCTGGCTTTATATAATAACCTCAATAAACTTATTGAGGATTACTTTAAACAAGACAAAACGTTCAAAAGTTTTTATAAGAACCCAAAAAACCATTTGTCTCCATGAGGCGTTTTGATTTTCTTTTTCCCTTCTACATACAAACTCAACCTACAACAAACCCTATAAATAAACAAAAAAAAAAATTGGGAATAAATCCTGAATAACTTTTGAAATTGTTATAATAAAAAATTTTTAATTAGTTTTTTTAGAGAATGCGGAAGCAATTCATAGAGATAATTTTAAATGTAGGTTATTTAACACATTTGAACTCGTCGAGGTTTTTTTTAAAAAAAAAACAAATTTTTTATCAACAGAATTGTTCCTTGTAGCCAGTTCAAGAAGCATTTCATTCATACTCCTAGGACAAGTTTCGCTCCCCAAAACTCAAACCTTGTTTCACTGCTTCCGCAAATAGAGAATTAAAAATTTCCTTTGGAATCCGGTAATGGCTTTTACCTCAGGTATGATCCAGAGGTTAATTTTGTTTCGATTGTACCTAACAAGTAAAAGGAAAAAATGTCATTTAACCATGGAATTTTCTTTGAAGTTTTGAAAGGCTTTTTTGCTTTTAATGCAACTTTCGAAACAAGTTAACCTTTTAAACATACCTGCATAAGTTTATATTTTTCTTGAATTTTCAATAAAATATTGTGAGTCAAAATACAAGGTTTTTAATTTTGTTTGAAGATTAGCCTTAAAAAAAAGTAAATATTGCTTAAGTTATAAGGGTAATGTACTTTATTTACTGTCATTGTTAGTTTAATATAGTTTGTAAGTAACTTTCACTAATTTTTAGTTGATTTTTCGAACATGGGAACCAACTAAAATTTAAGGCATATTACTTTAGGAACATAGTTACTGCCATTCAACCCTTGTTTAGTTGAATTTAAACCATGTTTTTTTGGAAATTTAACCTATAGAATTTTTTGTGTGTGATGTATTTTCAGATACATATATTTATAAGCAGGCTTTGGTTTAGCTAGTTTAAATCTAACAATGCAGCTAATACAATATCAATACATGCTCATTGTTTTATTATAAGTCGGTGTTTCGTTAAACATGTAAATATTTTTAATAATCCATATTTATGTACGTCTTGACGAAACAAATTAATGTTTTAACAAACGTCAAACTCTAAATAATAAAATAAACAATTTATTTTTATAACAGTTTTTATACACTAAATTTGAAATTTGTCAAGGCATGCATTTGTCTCGTCAAAACATAATAACAGTAATACTAATTACTACTGCTGAAAATAATTTAAATAAACATTTTAAGACAAAATTAAAAAGAATGAAATTTCTAAAATAGAAAATATGCTAATAAAAATTGTGTTACTTTGTTTAAGTTTAAAAGTGTTAGCAGATAAAGTTAAAACTAGCAGCGTTTTGGACCAGCTATGTACGAGTTGCAACCAGGATTGTTGCAAAAGTGATAAGTTTGTGGCAGTCACAAAAGAGCAAAATTAAAAAAAAAATATATATATTACACATCGACTGCGCTAAGTAATAAGTGCAATAAAAAATAAATTACAGGTAAAGGCTATTAATTAAAACACAAAAACTAGTATTCTAACTAGTATATGAAACTAAACATGTTGGGCTCTTATGACAACCTATTGCTAAAATCGATAGTTCTATGCACGAAAAAAGGTCAGATGTGCAACTAGTTCGAAGTCAAAAAATACTAGTATGTTTGTAACTCGTACTAGTTATATTATCTGTAGGGTATATTATATTGCACATACATACCTATTCGCCTAACATGTAGATTTCGAAAAATTCCCACGTCTAAAGTTTGTCCCCCAAAAAAGGTTAAAAATCTCAGTGTTTGAAAAAAATCAAGAAGCCTGACAACCCAGAAATATTATATAGTTGTTGAATTATCTGCCAAAATAAAAAAACAAAATTTGTCTAAACAGTTTTAATAAAACAAATTAGTTACATCAATTTAAGTTTAAATCAACAAATATAAATGCATGATTTATTTAAGACCTTGGATAAGCTGAGAACTGAATCAGTCATGGAATATTGCGACGAGTTTGATGGCATCAAGTCAATAATGGAATACTGTAATAAGCACTTAAAACCATTTAACAAATTACACTTTCGAGGAGGTAAGCTCAAAAAAGTTATATTCATATTATAACATTAAATTATTAAACAAATATATTAATATTACTAAAAAGGTAACGAGTCGTTTATTAATGAATTGGTAAGACGCCTGCAAGACTATTTGGTGGAACGAGAATTAGTTGACAATGAGAGCAAAACACCTCATCCAGAAATGCAAAAATTACAAAAATTGAGAAAAATTTTAATGTTTCTAGTGTATAACACTGATGCTACTTATAAATACAATCTAAGAGATGATTCTGAACTGGTGCATGTTCTGGAAATTTGTCCTTTAATGCCTAAGTTCTTGTTTGTCACTTTGGTCTGGGAATTGCATTTGGATCAATTTTTTTCAGAAATGTTATCCTATGCTCCGTGTTGGTTTACTTTTCAGTACTTTGAACCGGCCACCGATTCTCTTAAGTACATAGATGATGCCTTTGAAGTTTTAGATAAAGTTCACCACCTACTAAAGTCCATTTTTATTTCAATAACACGGTCCGAACTTAGATTAATGGATAATGTAGATACTCGTATTTTACATAATAAATTGTACGATTATGCCATGAACTTATTGCGACTGTTTTACACACCTGATTCAGAAAAATTCAACAATTTTTCTAAAAATAAATCTTACAAGTATTCTGGGTTTGTTTTAAAACATATTCTTGAACTGGTGCTTTTTGCATTTGATGTTTATGAGAATCCTGAAAAGGCAAAGCCTATTCAAGATTGGCAGGAATACAATGTGTGCAATCAGTTGTCTAAGGAGCAAGAAGATGCGAGCAAAGAAACAGCATATTTAAAGGAACAACAACTCAAAGTAATATCGGCCCTGCTAAACGCTTTGCAAACTCAAATAATCTTAGTTAAAGTAAACGCATTTATATACTGGGTAGAAATTGATTTAAACGAAAAAGAAAATTTACAAGAAATTGTTGGTACAATGGCGTACAGAGTGGGTGTAAGAATGGTAAGCAATCAAAGTTTCCATCATAATGTTCAACAGCAACTCAATATGATTGAAATACGACCTAAAACATTAAACGAGATTATACGTGATTCTACAATCGGAGCTATATTGAATTCCCTTGATAATCAACAATTAGATTATAGCATTAGAAAAGCTTGGTTTAATGAATTGCTCAATCGCACGGTAGCTTTTGGTAATGAGGAGTGTTTACAGTCTATAAGACAAAATATTAAGTTACTGACCGTTGAACATTGTATGCAAATGTTGGACTTTGTTGAACTAGAAATTACGCGTATTTATCGGGAAAGTCAAAATGATTCTGAAACTGTTGACGAAATCCGTCTTCAAACCATGGACATAGATCCTGAGGATTATGAAGAAATAAATGGATTAATATCTAAAGCATTAGAAAACTTCAATGTCGAGCAATTATTGGTTATACTTAATTATCAAAGCAAACTATATGGTTTTAACGCAGCGCTGTTTTCAAGACCAAATACTTCCTTAAGGATAACGGAATTTCTTAATAAATACAATGCCGACAATTCTTTATTTGATGTTCAACAATTTCTCATGTTGTCTTTTGAAAATTCCCAAATGGCTTGGCAAAAATTCTTCGATATGGCCTGTCATAATCCAGCTCATGTCACTAACTATTGCACAACAGTCAAACTCTGTAGACCTTGGTCAAATAAATTTTTTATACCTCATCTCTTGGCGGCTTTAAACGAGTTGTCTTGTCTTGAGCAACGCTTTTTCCCCGCTTTATTGTGTGAAATATATATTATACTCTACTATCCAGACAACAAAACAGAATTTCTTAAGCAAATTATACACAAACACGTTAATCAGTATTTGGACCAGCAACAATTTGAGCATTTATTGCCTTTGGTGAAGTGTCTTAATTTAATTGGTTCACATGGTGAATCCCAATCAAATAAACCATTAAATTTTGGCGAAATTACTGCTCCTGTTTTGTTAATGGCCGCTCAAATTATGGATAAAGCCAGATGGGATTTAATTACATATTCTGACGTTCGAGATGAAATTGTTAATGAATGTATACAATTTATACAAAAGACCTCAAAGAAATTTTTACCAAATGCCACAGAAAAGGGTGAGTATTTAATATGCTGCACTAAAAGTGATAAAAATTTTAATAAATATATACATTCATATTGGCTGTTTGTTCACATAAAAAAATGAGATTTTGTTTGAATCCATTTTTTTTTTTAATTTTCATAATGCCATGTCTGTATGTGTATATATTTGCAAAATCGCTTACAATAGTGAGTGCAAATTAAAATATATTTGTAATAGATGTTTTTCTTTCAATTTTTTTTAGATCGCAAATGGATAACAAAAGTTATAAAAGACTCGTATAAGCCTCTTACTCAGTATTATTTTCAAAAATATTCCTTGTCACCTGATCAAATTCCCATTGAATTCGATAGATTTTTAATACGTCTTGATATTGAGGACAAATCTGAGGCTGAAATGTTTCTTATCATAGTGAGTATAATTATGAGTTTAACTTTAAAAGATTAACTTTATTAAGAATAATTTACATAGAACTATGTACGTTGTACAATGAAAGAAACCGAGTGGTTAGCACGCAGTGAACGTCTTTTGCCCCATATTTCCGATGTCATGATTATATTAAGCGGGGTCGTTAGTGAGACCGAGACTTTAAATTCAATAAATAATTATCGTCATTGCTTGTCGAACTATGCAAATATAGTTCAAAAATTTCTTCTACCGCAAATCGAAGATGACAATAAAAAAATTGAAAAGTTAGAAATCAAAGTATTAAAAATCATTTCATCCGCACCGGAGCAAATCTACGAAGAAACCTTTATGAGTTTTGAACCATTGCTGCTGGACATTATCAAGAAATGTGGTCATCCTTTAGAAGAGAACATCCCAAAAAATGTTCGCAAATTTGTGGAGAATATGAAAGATTGTAGTGCGAAGCAAATATTTTTGGATAAATTTAATGGTCTTGTAACTGAGATATCATAAAAACAGAGCCTGCGGTGTTACGAAGAACAGAGCCAAAAAGTAAAATTTTATTTCCTTAACAAAGTCGTTTTTATGTTATAATGAATTTAACATTTTTTTATTTTATTTAATAATGAAACATTCAAGAAGTTTTATTTTATAACTGTAATAAGTTTTATTAAAACTTATATGCATTCGCACAACGAGTAATAGTGTGAGTTCCTATATGCCGCAAGGCACAGCAAAGAGGTTTGGAAAAAAACGAAAAGAAATGTTTGGTTTAACATTATTAAGAATATAAAAGAATATAAAAATAAAAACAATGAAAGGAACATTATTATTTATTTTGCTTCCTTTTCCGATTCCTCAAAAAAAAAAAAACAAACTAAACATAAACTATGTAAATGTTCAATATATACACGTGTATGCATATGTAGATCCTTGAGGGTTATTATGTAATTCGATTCGAATCAAAAAAGCTTTCGAGAGGAATTTTCGATTCGAAATTAAATTCGTATTATCCAATACGATTAAAAGATGAATAGTTTTAGGAAATAATTTAAGGAAAATATCAGTTGCTGCCGAATTTAAACATGTAATAAACACTGGGGAACTTTTAAAAATTTGGTAAAAATTTAATCAAATTAAATCTTTATTAAAAAATTTAAATTAATTTTTGAACGTTCGTAAATAATTATTAGAAAATCGTACAACCTAATTTAGTTTGTACCAATTCGAAAGATTTTCAATTCGAATCGAATTACATAATAACCCCCCTTAAAATAAAATTAAAATGTATGTTTTTATTTGGAAGGAATTCACTTCCGCAGCCGCCTGTTCTACATAACCTAATATATTTGACAACCAAGCTGATATATAGCAACAATATACAGGCTATATTTTTCAGGACGTTGTTGTAGGGACGAGGCCACCTTATTCCGCCATGTTTATTTCAAATGCAACGCTGTTATCTAAAATTATTTTTGATCAAAACACTTCCTAATGTCGCTGAAAGTTTAAATTTCTTAATGATGCCATATCAAACGAAGTATGGTTACATATACTTATGTTTAAAATTTTACAATAAAATCCTCAATTCCTTAAAATATTAAGATGAAAGTTATTTTTTTTGAAAAATTTATAAATAATAAACATTTCATTTTACCCTGGGAATACACATATTAACAAGGATATATATAGAACGAATTACAGCGATCTGGCAGAGCTGTGATGACGCATGCGAATATGGCAAAAATAATTAAAGAAAAAGGAGAAGCCAATATAAAAACGGATTAGAGCAAATTGGAAAAAATCTGTTTTGTGCGTTTAAGCAAACAAAAATTATATTCTGCAAATTTTCAAGAATTAAATTTGTATTAAAACTTGTGAAATCTTAATATTGCTCTTAAATTGCAATAACACACCTGGAGTGTAAAAAAAATCTTACAAAAACTTGAGACGTGTTTTATTTCTTTGATAATTCCAAGCACGATCTTACGCAGCGAAAAAAATCGAAAGCAAAGTCTAAAAGTGAAAAAGCAGACACTAAAATTTTTGCAAAACATTTTCGTATAATTTTATATTAATTCTAAACCGAAATACAAATATGGCTCAATATACTGAGGCGCAACTAAGAGCCAAGCTTATCATTGATCCACCAAATGAGTTGCGCTTTTTTGGTAAGTTAAAAATTAAAAAACACTCCATAAGAGAAAAAATACATACATATGTATGTATAAATATATGTACATGTTAAAAAAATCTTCCAAATAAGAAAAAATCCTAAAATAAAGTCCAGCAGAAAACCCAGGGCTAAAAAAGTAATTATTGTTGCACTATATGTATTTGAAATGAAAACAATAAAGCAAACCTTTAAAATAAATTGGATTATTCTAAAATGTCAACTTGCTTTTGCACACTTCTAATTTATTTCTGTCCATAATCGAAAACAGATGACACACCGTCAATATGTTGTGTCCCTGTTTTGACGATTGTTTGTTATCTTCTTTGTGTTTCGGATGTTTTTTATCTAGTTTTAGAAATTATTTTCTTTACTAGGTTATAAGGGCGTATAAATTTGCATTATAAGCAAACCTATTAAAATCCAAACATTTCATTATACATATTTATTAATAACATTCTAAGTGTATTTTTAATGTTATTTCTTCTGTTAGAGCAGCCATAAAAATTATTATAGTAGAATAAGAACACAAATTTTGTCTGGTATCGTTTGTTGTTAATTTCTGTTGCAAATGAAAATTGATTGATGAAAATTTATAAATTTTGTAAAAAGTAATTGAAAACATTTTAGGTTGATTCGCAATTTTTTCTAAGTAGACATGGCTTGCATATTATAACAATGCTATGGTCAGATCTATTAAACATTTGCCCAAAAAAGCGCAACCACTTTTTCAAGCAAATTGTTTAAGTTAAAAAAATCGGGTTTTAAAAAAACTTTCTGCGTTTGGGTACTGATTACATAGTTCTTTAGGTATTCATTAAAATATTAAAGTGATCGAGTCTTAGGATTTAAAAACATACTAAAAATATAAGCAGGCGTTACGTTATAAAAAACGAAAGTGCGTTTCGGCTTGGATAGCGAAATTGTTTAACTCAGCGATTTGGGCAATTTTTTTTACCTAAAATTAAAAAAGGTTTGAAGTTCGATCCTTTTATAAAATTCAAACCGGTTAAGAACTAAAGAAAAGCGACTTAATTTACTCAAAAATTTTTGTTGAATGATGTTAGAGCGTTTTCGCACTGTAAATTCCACCTGTTTGAGCCACGATGCTCATTTTTACTTAAACGGCCAAGTCAACAAGCAAAACTGCCGTTACTGGTCTCCAAGAACCCGCAACCCTCGATTGAAACATCAAAAACCATTGCATTGCCCCAGGGTAACTGTTTGGTGTGCGCGCAGCTGTATACCTATGTGTAATTCCAACAGAAAGTAAGGTAACGCCATATGGAATATATATCTGTTTTGATCGGGAAAGACTTGAATTTTTACATATGTATGTATAGGTATGTGTACAAAAAATATTTAAGAAAAGTCGCTTCTTTCATTTTGACTGTAATTGCAAAAAAAACAAGCTCTTCCCTGTCAAATAATCTTTGTTTCGTCTGGCGTTACGTTACTTTCTGCTGGCAATATCCATATGTACATTAAATAAGTACAATAAAAAACCTTGATTTTTGACCATGTAGGTATGTATGTATATATTGTGTAGAAATGAAAATCTCTTCATATATTGATTGTTGCTGAAATTTTTTGTTACTACGTTTTAATGTTGTTAATCTTTTTTATTAGTGGTTTGTTATTGTGTTACATATAGACATATTTGACACCTTTTCAAATATTTACATATGTTTGTATGTATATTTACATACATATGTATATTTGTATGTTTACCTGGTGCACAACGTCGTTTGTACATTTGCATACCTCTGATACACCTTATAGAACTAAGTTAATGTCTGACGTGTTATTACGGGTGCTGCTTTTATGTCCTTTTTTTACGCATTTTTTTATTTATTTATTTAGACAGAAGTTTTTGACTAGGGCAACCAAAAACATGCTCTTAAAAAGGGGTTTATGTTCAAAAAATATGCGGCAAAAAGTTAAAAATGTGGTTCAAAAAAATTTAAAATATATGCTATAAAAATAAGAAGTAATTTAGACTTAAGAATTTGAAAACGCAGCATTAAAATAAAGTTGCGTTAACAAAGTAACGAATAAACCTTGACAAAAAATTTCTGTACAAAATAAAAAAGGGGAAACCAAAATGATGTTTAAAAACGTTACATTTTCAACTAGTAAATAAATAAAAAACAAAAGCTGGGTTACGAAGGATAGTGGCAAGTCCAACAAACAAAAGCTAACAAAAGGTGACAATAAACACTTGAAATATTTTTGTAAGTGTTTTTTAATCTATTATATAAAGAAGGGTTGTATGTATGTATGTATGTATGTTTGTATTATATAGCTGGCCACACCAGTGGATCGATTTTTTTGAAATTTTTACAGGGAGTTACTTCAAGTCTGGAAGGAACAATATGCTACTTTTTTTGGAAATTATTGCTGCTACCCCCACAATACGCCCGTTTGTGTGTTACATGTTTGTTTAAATGCAAATGAATTTTTAAAAATTGGGCCCGTAAAGGGATAAAAAAGGGGACAAAAAGGGAAAAATCTGTAACCTTCTATCATTAAGAAATATACAAACAGGTATTTAGAGTTTTTTTAATTTTAGTCCGAGAGGGCTATTACATTTTGTTCCTTCTTGTTACTTTTAAACCAATAAAGGTAGAAACATTATTTTAATTATTTGTTCTTTATACATTTGAAGAGAAAATGCCGCTGTTTTTTCTAGAAAATGTAAGCAAATTGAAAACTTCAAACGAATTTTGCTCGAAATTACTTTTTGAATTTTGCCGTTATTCTGGCAAATGAATGATATGCTTTACTTAAATATTAGTTTTTTATGGCAAATTACAGTTATATAAAACGCATAAATGCATACATTTATACATTGTATGCATTGTTAAATTTTTCATGAAAATTTTTATCTCAAGAAGAAATTTTTCGATCTATTATCCACACTATGAGCAGAAATAGAGTCATCGGACGCAATTGTTGAAAATACCGCTATCAACTTTGTATGGGTAGCAGGACTGTCAGTAATCGCGATTTTACGAAAAAAATTGCGATTTTTTGTAGTCTTAAGCCTGCAGTACACGTAATGTTAAAAACTACATGCACATGAAGATCTGACGTAATTTTGACGTCATCATAAAGCCACATTGCTTTAAATAAATCGTAGAAGCTTTTTGATGACGTCAAAATCACGTCACAGCTGCATACGCATATAGCTTTCTACATTTCGTGTACTGCAGACAGCGATTAAAATTGATTCATGAATTCGTAAAACATAGTTTTTTTATGTATAGGAATTGAAACCAAATCATAAGTATACTTTAAACAATTTTTGAAACACGTCAAGAATATCCTTTGCCTTTAAATAATAACCTCAATTAACCTTTTGAGAATTATAAACAAACCAAAACATTCACAAATTTTTTAAAAAACCAACATATCCATTTTTCGTAATTAGCTGTGTCGATTATATTTTTCCCTTTACATATTTCGTATGGCAATCTTTTCAAAAATAATTAAGTTGTATTAAGTGAGTATTTATATAAAAAAAATTCTTTCTTAACAACTTAAGATACTGTCCCCTTCGTTGTTTGCTTCGAATGGCAGCAATAATTTTGTACAATTACTATTTTTTTTTTGTTAATAATGAGGTATTTTGTTTTAAAGATCAAATTTTAATTTTTATTCCCTTCACATTAGTGATAAGGATTCATTTGAGTTTGTCATTTCGTTTGTAATATCTTTAACATCAATTTGCGCCCCCATTAAGTATATATTTTCTTGATCCTTTTAGACAGGAAAGTTTATTTAGCGATGTCCGTCTGTCCATCTGTTCGTTAAGCTGTTAAAATCAAGTTTTCTAAAGCCCCTTGATATTTCACGGACCTATTTGTGGTATGAAAACATCATGTATACTTGCGAGAATTTTGCTATTGAAATTCAGAAAAATCGCCCGAGAGCTGACAGAGATATAAGTCAGCAACTACGACTACCTATATCCAAACACTTTTGTGTAACATACCACCTATCTCGAGCCCCTAACAGGGTTGCCATACAAAATTTTAAAAAATTAGGGTAAACCCCCTAAAATTTCCCAAAAGTCAAAATTAAATTAACAAAATGTATTACAGACTCCCATTAGTTTTCCCACCCAAATATATTCCTAGAACAAACTTACCCCCTATCCCCATCACCTAAGGGGGCTGCCATACAAAATTTACTAAAATGATGTAAAACGCCCATAACTTCTCCAGACTCGGCCTTTGAGAAATAAAGTGTACGACCGACCCCCATTACTTTCCCCCCCCCAAACATATTTCTATAACATATTTACCCCCTATCTCCATTGCCTAAAGGGGCTCTTATACAAAGTTTGGATACATTATAATAAATCCCCCACTACAGATTCCTGGGTGCGCGTGGATAGGTCAAATGTAGGACTGATCCTGACTAATTTTTCCTTGCAAACATTTTTCAAGAACATATTTACCCTCTAAGGGGGCTGCCATACACAATTTGAAACCCCTACAACTTCCGTAGTCACCCTAAGAGGGTTGAAATGTGATACCGACCCTTATTTAAAAACTATAAATTTTTCATAAATAAAAAACAATGGATAAAAATAAAACAAGTTTGTGGTTTCGGTACAGCTGAATATAGCGCTCGTACCTGTTTTGTTTAAAATATCATTACCGGTTAATTTTTTACTTAAGGGACTTATACTTTTCCGCTGGTTAATGTATTAAATAATATTTTTAAAGTAAATAGTAAACTAAAAATCACTAAATATGTAAAGTATCAAAACTAAATTAGTTATATAAATCCTTTATATGCCCTAAAAATTCTTTGTAAATAAGGTTAGATTTAAACAATTTTGAAATCTTTTTGCTTATTGTTTTAATTAGAAAGCGATAACTTAAATATAAAAAAGTGGTTAAAAATTAGTATGGCAAAGCAAAAAAGAGTGTTTGTCACTGTCTGTCTCTGTTTTTTACTTCCAAGACAAATGACATAACACAATAGTTCGTTAAGTAATTATGGATTTATGCTTCAAACTCTATAGTTTCATTTAACTTTTATTTCTGTATTAAAAAACGAATATAAATAACTTTTTCAGGCCCATTTACTAATCCAGTTGTAACAACACTCACACTAACAAATCCTTCGGATGAAACAATTTTGTTTAAAATTAAAACTACTGCACCAAAACGTTATTGTGTACGTCCAAATTTTGGTTGCGTCAGTCCACATGCCAGCGTTTCTGTTGAAAGTAAGTATATACAATTAAATTCCTTTAATAAATGAATTGTCCAATTCACAAGTTGTTTTGTATCGTTGTTACAATGTATGTATGTATATGGTAAAAATTTTAAATGCACTTATTTTAGTTTTTAAAAATTTTTATTTTACACTGTACAACAAATACAACAGAGGTTTTGAATTGGCCAAATAAAAAAATAAATGTAAAACTAAATTATTTCTTATTTTTTATTTTAAAATAACAGTTTGTTTGCAACCCTTCAATTTTGATCCTATCGAAAAAAATAAGCATAAGTTTATGGTGCAAAGTGTTGTGAGTCCCTCAAACGAAGGACTACAGGATCCCAACGACTATGTAAATATTAATTTTGTTTAGTTTTGATTAACGGCACCCATTATGGTTTACAACTTCACTCAATTTCAGTTCTAATGTGAAATTTATTATCGTAATAAGAACCAAACCAAACAACTGCTACTGGCGAGTTGTAAGTTTTTGATGTTTTTGTCAACCAAACTAACACGACGTTGTAAGAAATGTTTTTTTGTCTTGTAATCATAATATAAAATTTTACAATTACAATTCAACTGAGTTGAGTTGTAAACCATGATAATGGGGTGTATTGTGCTTGATACTCTCTATTATATAATTTAATATACATATATTTCTTAACATATTTTATTAAATTTAAATTGTTTTTGTTATTTGTTAATTTTAAGTGGAAGGAACTACCAGTAGAACACTTCATGGATGCTAAATTAAAGTGTGTATTTGAATTGCCAGAAGATCAACGTGAAACGGCTACAACCGCTTTAAAGGCTGCTAAAACTAAGGCTGCGGCACCTCAAAAAACTAAAAATGATGAAAATGTTAATATTAGCAATTGCATTATTTTTCCAAGTCACCCTAAATGATATGTTTGTTTAAACTTTTTTTTTTTTTAGGTCCTTAATGCGCTTGATTCACGTTTAATGGAACTTCAGACAAAACAACTAGATCATTTACAGGAAGAAAACAGTAATTTGCGAAAAGAGTTGTTAAAAATTAAGGTTTGTATTTAGTACCATATATGATTATAATTTTGAATTAAAAAACGCTGCCTGCATATCTTTTAAATTTTAGATATCGGTGGCTTAATATGAAAAAAGTGTAATTTCAATTTTTTAATAACTTTATAGAGGTAAAAAACACTATAAAATTTGTAAAATAAAAAATGGCAACAAATTTTATTTTTAGATAAAGAAAACAATAAATGTATGATGAATTTAAAACTTGTTTGCCAGAATAAAAAGAACACGCTTTTAAAAACAATTGAGTTGCCCCTTTTTTTATATTAAGCCGATTATTACTTTTTACTAATTTAAGTGGCAATTAATAATTTTTAGTTTTGTTAGAATAACCCGTAATACCAAGAATGATAAACAGAAGATTATGTCATGCGCACGATTTTCTGTAAGATGACTGTTGTTTCATTTTCAACGGTTGCAAAATCTGTTTTATTTAAGCGAAATAATTTCCAGCAAAAAGTTTATGTCTTCCGTACAATCCAAAGTTGTAACACAAAAAACAATAGAAAAAAAACAAGCGTAAAATAATGTAATTCATCAGAAGTTTTTAACCCAGAACTTTCTTTTTGTATTTCAGAATTTTTTATTTGTATTCTAGAATTTTTGAATTGTATTTCTCAATTTTCTATTTGTATATAAAAGAGAAAATTCTAAAATTCAAATGGAAAATTCTAAAATACAAATAGAAATACAAATACACTGGCTCACAGCTTATTTTATGCAGTGAAATATTTTGTTTTTTAAGCCC
This sequence comes from Melanophora roralis, assembly GCA_963583895.1. Lineage (NCBI taxonomy): Eukaryota > Metazoa > Arthropoda > Insecta > Diptera > Rhinophoridae > Melanophora > Melanophora roralis. The sequence goes on from OY757190.1 coordinate 5,592,381, forward strand.
TATAAAAGCACAACCAACGGGAATTACGAAACAAATTTGATGCCATTTAAAAGAGAAAACGTTGTTGTTTAACAAACGAAAATCACATATTGCAAAAACGATTATTTCAACTACTTAAAAGTATAAAAACAGAAAATACAAAAATATTTATCTCACAGCTTATTTTATGCAGTAAATTTCTACTGTAACAGTACCTTAATGCAGTGTTGTTAATTTTTTTCGTGTTTCGTATTTTTATTTCTAGGAATGTTTTATTGTGGAATTGTTAGTCTTATTGTGTTACATCAAGTCTCAACTTGCAAAAATTCAAGTAAGTCCGCTTACAACATTACATCAAAGGGAATTGGTTTTAAACCACTTTAAAAATGGCCATTTACAGCGATAATTAGCTCAAATGGTAAATATTAAGGCTTCCGCAGTCCAAAAAATCAATAAGCGTTTCATCCACAAAATCGCGTCCATAACAAAGGCAGAAAGGCACCTAATAAAATTTTTAGTGAGCAGGACGAGCGATATATTTTGAGAAAAATAAAGGCGAGCTCAAAGCTTTTGCCTCCAAAGCTGGCCTCAGAGGCTGCACCTGACCTTGGCAAACAATGCTGCGCCGAAACTGTTCGCCGTCTCCTGCGCTTACATAGTTTTCTTGACCATGTTTCACGCAAGAAACAGTTTATAAGCCCAAAAAATAAGTTTTGTACGCTAAATTTCGCCAAAGAACATGTTTCCGAGGAATCTGCATTTTGGAATTCGGTCATATTCGCTGATGATATAATATATATACGAATATGACCGAATTCCAAAATGCAGATTCCTCGGAAACATGTTCTTTGGCGAAATTTAGCGTACAAAACTTATTTTTTGGGCTTATAAACTGTTTCTTGCGTGAAACATGGTCAAGAAAACTATGTAAGCGCAGGAGACGGCGAACAGTTTCGGCGCAGCATTGTTTGCCAAGGTCAGGTGCAGCCTCTGAGGCCAGCTTTGGAGGCAAAAGCTTTGAGCTCGCCTTTATTTTTCTCAAAATATATCGCTCGTCCTGCTCACTAAAAATTTTATTAGGTGCCTTTCTGCCTTTGTTATGGACGCGATTTTGTGGATGAAACGCTTATTGATTTTTTGGACTGCGGAAGCCTTAATATTTACCATTTGAGCTAATTATCGCTGTAAATGGCCATTTTTAAAGTGGTTTAAAACCAATTCCCTTTGTTGTAATGTTGTAAGCGGACTTACTTGAATTTTTGCAAGTTGAGACTTGATGTAACACAATAAGACTAACAATTCCACAATAAAACATTCCTAGAAATAGAAATACGAAACACGAAAAAAATTAACAACACTGCATTAAGGTACTGTTACAGTAGAAATTTACTGCATAAAATAAGCTGTGAGATAAATATTTGAGTATTTTCTGTTTTTATACTTTTAAGTAGTTAAAGTAATCGTTTTTGCAATATGTGATTTTCGTTTGTTAAACAACAACGTTTTCTCTTTTAAATGGCATCAAATTTGTTTTGAAATTCCCGTTGGTTGTGTTTTTATAGGGCTTTAAAAACAAAATATTTCACTGCATAAAATAAGCTGTGAGCCAGTGTATGTAAAAAATCTGATACATAAAGAGGACACTCTAAAATACAAAGAAAACATTTTAATATATATATGTACAGAGATAAAATTCTAAAAACAAATAGAATTCCGTAACGTAAATCCATAATAAATAAGGCTTCGTTATTGGTGAAAGTCTTAAATTTGTACATAAATACAGTGCTAGCTCGCTAATCGGAAGGAGTGTAGTCGAATTATCCAGTAATCCGAATTGAATTTATGACGTATTACATACTCTATAGTTCGCATTGATTGCAAGCTCGCTAAACCGAATTTTTATTTTTCTGCTTTTTTATTATTGTGTCAGTTTTTTTACAAAACCATGTGTGGAATTTGAAAACTAACGGGACATCATTGAGATGCAGAGCCTTCTATGATTGACATTGTACATACATACATATGTATATGAACGTAAATAATTATATGTATTTGTTTTATGTCTTGTAAGAAATAGTCTAGTTGCTGAATGGTATTAGTCGCGAAACCATTAATTTAAATTTGTAATATGGCAAAAAAACGTGCACATAAAACGCTATCATTAGCTGATAAGCTTAAAATAATTGAAGAAGTAAATCGCGGACAATCAGGAAAAATTTTAGCAAAGAAATTTGGTGTAGGAGCTTCAACAATTTGTGGCATAAAAAAAATGCTGAAAACATTAAAAGGTAAAAAACCTGTGTTAAAAAGGTATTCTGCAAAAATTACTGTACATTCAAATTTAAAAAAATTTATTTTTTATTTAAAAAAAGCTTTATTTTTTCATTCTTGATTAACAAAAATTAAATAAATTGGTTTGAAATCCTGGCTTGTGTTTTATTTTCGAATATAGTGAATTATAATACATAATAACAGCACATTCAGCAATCCGAATATCTTGTTAATCCGAATCAGGGTCTGCAATCATTATTTCGGATTAGCGAGCTAACACTGTATATACAAACATTTTTTAAGAAAAGCCGTCTCATTTAAATTGCATTTCAAAAAAAGGTATATTCCCTCTGGCGTTATATTTTTCTAAAGTAGAGTTGACCTGTAAGCCATACTAGGAGCATATTTATTATCCTATAAGATAACAGAATGCGTGACGTCATAGATCCAACAACATGTGCAGAAAGTTTTAAAATTTTGTTTGTGATATTGCAATCTTTAGTTTTATCATTCTTGTGTAATAGAACTAAAATTTATATTAATAACAATTATTTAATTTTTACTAACATTACAGGAGGAAATAATCAGAAATCGATCTTCACCTTCTAAACCCCAAATGGGAGAACCTTATACTCCTGTTATGGCCGAGAATCAAATTCCAATGTTTTATATAGCAATCGCTATTGCAGCTATAATTTTCGGTATTATATTTGGCAAATTTGTACTTTGAACATCTAACTAAACGATGCAGAAACAAAACTGTTATGTCTTTTTCTGTTTTACTAGCTGTATGTTACGAAAGAAAAAAAATGGTTAAACAAATTTGCAAAATAATAATTAAAAAAAAAAACAAACTTATATCCTTAAAAGAGCAGCAAATATTTAAAAACAAAACAAAAAAAAAGAAGCTCGTAAAGCAAACAAAATTAATTTATCCAGTTTAGTGTAAGGAAAAACAAAAATTAATTTTTAAATTCTTGTCTTAATTTTTGAAATAATTCAAATTCATCATTTAATAACTAAAATGTTTTAGTATAAAAAAACTTTAATTCATTGCTGCTTTTATTTTAAAAAAAGTTCTCTTAAAACCCCTTCAAAATAAGTTAATTTTTTAGTTTGCATTTATTAGTTCATCAATCAATCAAACCAATTATCTATTTACTACCCAGTAAAAAAAGTGAGGAAAAAGAAGTAGAAAAAACCCAGAACTAGCTTACTTGAATCACTTCAAATTGTGAGGAAAAACCAATGAATTTTACATAGGGTTGTCATTGGAGGGATGCTATTTATTTTTGCCAAATTTAAACCGCATATAATCAACATTTTCGATGCTACAAAATTTCCATACTAAGGTGTTTTCTGCATTTAATATGTGGGGAAAAACCACTCCTACTAAGAAAGGAATTTTCTGATCTAAAATGCGATTTTAATGTTCTTTTTAAATCTAGCTTTTTATGTGATATAAACCTAAAATTTATTACAACACTTCAACCAAGTGTAAATCGTTGCTCAATACAAACAAAACAATGACATCGACGATTGATTTATAATGCCAGTTTTTATTTCTGCATTTAATTAAATGCAACAAAACCAGAAAATATGCAATAGCATCTTTGGATGTGATTTAAATGTGGTCTGTAAAAAATCGCATCAATTTTTTTTTGCTGGGTACTTATGGAAACATCCTTTTAAATGGTTAGGAGTTATTTTGCCTATGAAAAGCTGTTTTTGTTACACTTTGCATATTTCAATATTCCTTTCAATTGCAACTTTTTAAGAAAAATAAATTTAGTAAAGTTAACAATCAAAACTTTTATTTAATTCTGTCGAAAGCAACTGATTATTTATTTAAAGGTTACTAGCACTCCCTTTTTATAAGAATAATAATTAAATAAAAATAAATTGGTTCATTTGTGGGAGTGGTGATTTTGTTTATTAATTAAAAATCACCTAGATTTATCGATTTATTTTTTTAGCTTTAGGAATATTATTTCATATTTTTTTTTTAATTACGAAGGTGTGTTTTAATTATTTGTTTTTCTTGTATTTAAATTAATCATGTTTTTATTGCATAACATAATACACACACACACACACACAAACATGCACACCTTTTTTTATATAGTATGCTTTTTTGCTCTGGACATTAAATAAACGAAAATTAAAAAATAAAAGAAAATATAGATGTATGATTTAAAACTCAACCAAGAAATAAATTGCGACTGCAGCAAGTGGTCATAAACGATATGTTTAAAGTAAATTATTATCGTTGCAATTGTAATTTGTTTTTTTTTATACATTCAATGTATATTTCAAATTAAAAAAAAATCTTTTTCAAAAACGTTATCGTTCAACAAAATAATACTTTATAGCAACACATAAAAAATAAATATTTTGAGTAAACAATAAAGTTTTAAGAAAATTCAATATATAGGCTCTTGTGTATTTTCTATCTGATGTTGATTAATTAAAGACTCTTAAACTTATGTATTAACGGTTTTCTTTGTTATTTTATTTTTTAAACAACAAAATTTATACAAATATCTTACAAAAGTTAATGAAAAAACCAACCAAATCAAGAAAAAAAACTTTAAATAATTTGAGTTACAAATTGGCGCCACTGCACATCTTATTTTTAATTTACAAATAAGACAAATATAAGAAAGGAAAGAAAAACGAAACTGCACTAATCATAATTCGAAAACAATAAACAGAACAAGAAAAAAAGGGAAGATATTACAAATATTTAGTAATGCAACCAGAAAGATTTTTCTGTAACTATATACAAAATTTGATGAAATATAATAAAAACTAAAGAATTATTTAAAAATGTTTGTGTTTTTCTTTGTTTTAGTAAATTAATTGATTGGCTGAACGTTAAAGTATGGAGTTCGGCAAAAAGTGACGTTCGGCCTTTGTTTGGGGTTCGGTTTTTTACACCGAACTTAACCGAGCCAAACAATAGAAAATTGACCGGAGTTCGCGTTAGGTTAGGTTCCAAAAGCCGATTTCCTCCCTTGCAGTCAATTCCCTTATTTACCCAATAAGGCGTTTTATAAAAATAAATTATTAAAAAATTGTTATAGAAAATGGTTTTATTGCACTGTTTAAAGAAAATGCCATTATACATGTATATACTACATACATACATACACACATATATTTAAAATTGTCAAAAAATAAAACGCACAAAATAAAATTACAAAATACAGGAAAATATTTTTTGTTGAAGCCACAATATTCACACAAAGTATGTACATACGTAATTTTACCAAAACGATGCAACACATATGACAAGACAAGAAGTTATTAAAGGAGCAGAAGTTTTTTTGAATTTTGTTGAGTTTTTTTTTTGCAAATTTTTGACTATTTATTTTGCCTGGGCATCGGGACAAGCCATTTGATACAGAAACTGTATTAAAGTTCTCGTGGGTCGTCCAGTCATACGTTCTCTTAACAAATAAGGAATTGTTCCGAAACGTGTCAGCATTCCAACGCCTCGTATATCCAAGTGGGCCCAATCGACACAAGGTACAAATTCCTGCAAAAGAAAAGTTATTGTAGTTAACAATTTCACAAAGAAAATAAGAATTCATCGGGCATGTTTTGCGTTCCATCCTGCATTTGAAATCACTTTTGAATTGAACTGTTGGTTCTCTGCAATCTACTTTTTATGTTTCATTTTCGTTTTGTTTCGTACATCCACATGCAAACATACATAAGTAAAAAAATCGCTACTTTTGCAGAACATCAAAAATAAAAAGTATTCTTTTCAAGCTGAAGTTATTTCAAATTCTAAGTGAAACTCTGAACATGCCTGTATACAACTTACATGTAAAATAGCAGCCCCTAAACAACTTGAAGCAGGGCCAACACCATTATTACTTATATCGAAACTTATATTGTCTAGTGAAATAAAAACAAATTGGCAAATAGGAATTTAATTCGTTAATCCACCCGGCAATATATTTGAAGCACACTACGTACCTGTAACGAGTTTTTTGTAGTATGACCATAATGGAAAACGCCACATGCGATCGCCTGTAAGGGAGCCAGCTTTTTGAAACTGCTTCCAAATATAATGAGAATTCGAAAAAATTCCTGTAGCTCCACCACCCAAACCTTTAACAACGCCTTTACCCAAAGTAGCAATGTCGACGACTAAACGTGGCTTGTATGTAGTTTGGGCGTAAAGCAAGGGATCAGCCATTACAACGACACCCGCCATGTCTGTATTCTATTCCAAAAAATAAATTTATTTAGGAAAGACTAGATAACAAAGCAAAACTTACTCTAATAGCCAGTGTTTTCCCATTGAGTAGTGTAACAACATCGCCTGGCTTACAAGCCATGCCTGAAGGCATATTTTCACACAAAGGAATGACAGCTGAAATGTTTATGGGTAATGAAAGCGCAGCAGCTGCTCTTATGGCAGCTACACATACTGCGGCTCCTGCCATGGAACCACGGTATTCATCCATATTTTTGCAAGGACGTAAACAAATACCTCCGCTGCGATGAGCATTATACATATATTAAGAAAAAATATATAAATAAGTATTTACATTCTTATGTAATGTGTAACTGACAACTAACCTGTTGAATGTCATGCCCTTGCCCAGAAGTAAAATAGGCTTATCCTCGGGCGATGTACCGCAGTAGCTTATTTCTAACAACACTGGGGGCTCACACGATCCTTTCGCTATAGTAAGAAAAGAATTTAAGTGTTGCTGTTCTATCCATTCCATGGTACGTATTTCGACTGTAACTCCGCATGGACATAATGCATCAACTGTGGCTTGCGCAAAGGTTGTTGGAGTCATTTGATTTGCGGGGGCATCACTTAAACGACGTGCCAAGTTTTGGGCCTCTGCTTTAAAGAGGCCGCGAGTCCATGCATCTACATCTGGTGAATCGTATAATTCTAATTTTGGTACCATTGTACGATTCTTCTTTTGTTTATTGTCATTGTAACGCCATATTGCCAAAGCACTTCCTTCAGCAGCTTGCTCGGGGTATTCCATAGAGTCAATAAAAACCTCAGAGCATCCCTGCATTTGCAATGTTCGAGCACCAACTCCAGCTGCTACTCTAGCGTTTTCCTTTTACACAAAATAACGAAAACACATGATTAAATTTGTTAATATAAAAATACCTTATTTGGTTATTTATAATTTTTGTTAAAATTTTAATTGTGAAAACGCCATCAACAGTAGTTAATTTTTAAATTATAAAAATTCAAATATATAAGAAAAAAGAGAAAATATATTTTTATACATACCATTCCCTCATCAATCATTTCCAATTCATTAAATCCAGCTCCTTCACGTCCTAATCCTATAACGGCAATTGAACGATATTCCTGATCAATATTATTAAACACCTTGCCTCTACCCAACTTTCCGGTTATGTTGCATCTTTAAAAAAAATAAAAATTAACATGAAACTTTTCACTCTATCCTACATCATTTGAAACCTACTCTTTTACTAATTCAGATACTTTCCCCTGAACACGATCATCAAATTTTTCTCCACTTGTAGTTAATTTAGGATCTTTATCACCTTCTTTTAGATACACACCAACAACAAGTCCTTTCTGTATTTAAGAACAAAGTTATTAATTATAAAACATTTATTTCTTACTTTTAGTTTATTGTTTATACCGTTACGCGCGGATCCTCTGCTGATGCAAAGTGCCGAGTTGCAAAAATTTTTGTAATTTTTCCAAATCTTTCCAAAGATTTTGTTAGTGAAAATGTTAAACGCAACGGAAGCATTATTAATTTTTCTTTAGTTTGTTGGGTTTTTGTTTATTTTACGTTAGAACTACTATTTATGTGGGTAAAAAATATTTATCAAAATTAAAATAAAATTTTGATTTGCTTACAGCTTATTCGAAGCCTATTGAAATAGAAGTGTTTTAATATTTTCAAAGTGACGTTATTTCAAAAAAAAAAAACAAATATTTTTTCTAAGTTAAATAATCTTCAAAGCTGTTTATTGATGCATTGTACTTTTGTGGAATTTCTCTTATGCCTATAAGTATTTTTTTATGAAATGTTTTACAAATAAAAAATTTTACTATTTGTAAGTTTTATTTAAGAAAAGATTTTCGGATATTGTTTACGCTCCTATACATAATAATTAAAGTATGCTTATTAAGGCATAGATAAGTGCTTAATAATTCTACTTTATTTTTTGTCTTCCCCTACATATATTTTTTTTTAACATTTTAGTAACTATGAATATAAATTATATTTTAAATATGCCGCTCTTACGGCCAACTAGCATGATTGTTAATATGTAATTCAAATCTTGTCCAAATCTTATTTATGTGCTAGCGCTTTGAAAAGAAATTATTCATATGTCTTTATATTGTTACCAAAACAAGTGAAAATAATTACATATAAGTTAATTTTTATTTTTTAATAATTTCATAAATCTTTTTTAAAACAAAACGTTGTCGCCAAGTTATAAATGGCAACTCCATGTAGATAGCTTGTTGTACAACGGATATTCTCAGAGATGGATAATTTAACTTTATGCCCTTTTACACTTGCGCAGGAGTGGAAAGACAGTCGATAGCAGTTAGCGACGGGGTTAAAAGTAAAAATGCATGGCGGAATAAGAAGGTGACCTCGTCCCTACAACAACAACTTCCTGTAAAAAATTAGAATGTATTTTGTTTTTGCTAAATTCCAGCTTAGCTGTCAAAAATTTTGCGATCACACATACACAAACAAAGTATACACAACCAAAACCAAGCTAAGTTGGAAAACATATGACGGAAATAACAGTTAATTGATCAGTTACTCCTATCTTGTTCAATTTAGCTTGGTAGAGTGTGTCGTACACAACTATCCAAGGGATGGTGGAATAATAAGGTTACCTCGTCCATACAAAAACAACTTCTTTTAACCATTGAGCATGTATTTTGGTGTTGCTAAATTCTAGCTAAGTTGTCAAAAATGTTGCTTTCCAGATAGCAAACACAATATACACAACCATAATATAACATAAAAAATTTGCCTAGCTAAGCTAGAAACATGGTGGAAAAAAAAGTCAGCTGATCAGTTGTTCCTACCTTGTTCAATATACCATGATCATGTGCTTGTAGATGGTAAATGCGCACTGATGTTCATGACATACTTTTGAATATTAATTGTCTTCGCTTTTAAATGCCAGAATATTACATGTAATGGTAAATACTAGACGTCTGCATGACTATATTCATTTGATTGCCTATACACAACAAAAACAATATTCATTCAAACATTTTTCATTCTATGGGAGATAAATAAAGTTAAACCAGTAACAACACAAGAAAGAATATATTGTGTGTTACACTCACTGATACAAGAAGAACACATTCATTTTACAGTTTTTGTTTTGAGCGTGTATAAAACTCACTTGAAAATACAAAAACATAGCAAAGTCTCATTACAGTTAGAGTTTTTATAAAAACATTCAGGTGTTTTTTCGAGTTAATGAATGTTTAACAACAACAAAAACGACAAATTTGCAAACACAAATGAATGCGCTGAATAATAATTTTTTACACCAATCATACAGCAATATTCACACATTCTATTCAGTATTTATTTATATGAATGTATGGGTAATATCAGGGTACACTTATCAGGTAGGAGCGGTTCTACAAAAACAACTAAAACCGTCATAAGAATGTCAGAGACAAATACCAAAAATCACAAAATCTTTCTTCTTCGTTTTGAGCTTTTCTTACGATACTACAGTTGTTGTTTGTATAAAAGGAAGAAAACAGTCGTAAAATAGCTCTGGTGAGGTAAAGAGCTCGCGCGTCGTTGGTCATTATTTTTTAAAGACAACCAGGCCGTCCCTTTTTATCGCACTTCGAGAATTTTGCGTCTCACTCTCGCATGTGGTGAAGTGTGTGGCGTCGCATAACTGTGCCGCGATACAGTTATCAGAGGCTGCATTATTTGACTGCATGCAAAAAAACATTTTGAATATGGAGGAGAACCATTAAACTCAAAGAAAAACTAAGTATCCAGCACGTAACAGCTTCCTATTCGAAGGCATAGGTCGACTGCTTTCGTTTGTCTGGATCAACGTAAATACCCTGGCTTTTTGGTTATGTACCTCTGCCATTAAATTTTATAGTTCAAAAAAAAAAAAAAAAAAAAAAGGAAGAAAATACATAAACATAAACAAAATTTGACATTAATATAACGAAATACCGTTACTCAGCTGTTTATCTGAGGCTACCTGATAAGTGTACCCTGGGTAATATTTTGTTTTCGGTTGAAGTGGTTTTTAATTTGCTTTCGCTTGTGGGTTCATTCATTTAATTTGTTTAACATTGAATGAAAAACACTATGTTGTTGAAAAACAAACGAATGTATTTAAACGGCATTTATGTGTAGTCACGCAGACCTCTAGTAAATACCATAGCGAACGTGGTTGCTCAGCGAACGCTGAAAGCAGTGAGCGTAATACTAACACGAGCGAACCAAATTAGCCAAAGATATGTTTGACAAACTTGGTTAAAACTCAATTTAAATCGTTTGGTAATACAACACTAATAATAATTGCTTAAGGCCAGCAAAGCGAACTGGGTCAGCTAGTTATATATATATTATATATATAAAATATTTGTCAAGAAAAAAACGTTCAATCAATTTTAAAACACATCAACTTAAATATTATAAAACCTACTGTACCATTGCTTATGAACAAAAATTTAAAACCCTTTCGGGATTTTTATATTGTAGGTGTAATTTATCATAATAATCTCTGGCAGCGCCGACTTTAATTCTTATCAAATAATTTTTTTTTGTGTTTTTATTTATTAGATACTTTAACTTTTGGGAATTTTAAAAGTTAAATATTCTTTTCATAAGTTTGCAAGTAAGTTTTTTAATTAGAAATAGTTGTAAAAATACATGTGTCGTTTTTTTATAGAAAAAGATAAGGATTTTTACTACAGCTATACGTACATAAAAACAGTCGACTAGTCATCTTGTCTGTTCAAAAAAAAAAAAAGACATTTAAAAAATAAATTATGTCCGATAAGCCTACTTTGGAGGAATGTATATCATTTCCTATACCAGAAGGTCAACTATTCGAGGTAACAGAAAAAGCCAAAGATTGGGCAATTATGCACGGCGCTGCTATGCGCTCAAAAACTAACTTTAATCCTGATTCCTTAAATGTTTGTATTTAATAGTTATTACAACAAATCTCGCAGTTACTTATAAGTTTTAGCATTGTTTACAGTTTGCTCCCTTTTTACTGACACCATCCTCTTTTCCACGAAAAGAATTTGAAAAGGCCGTCGCTTTACAGACCATTATTAATCGTCTAATGCATAATGTGGCTCACGATGAAGAATTCCTAACAACTACTTTAGCGGAAACTGTTAAAGTGGATGAGTTTACTGGAAATTTATTTAATATTTACAAAAAAGTCTTGGCAAATGGTTTTGGTCAGGTAAGTTATTAAAAGCATCTCTTAGATAGGTAATTGAACATTTACTGAAATAATTTTAAAAACATTTGTAAGTAAAGTAAAATAGTAATTTTCGCGTGGAGATACATTGCAGGAAATGTCAGAAGTGAAACTGCAGTGAATCAGCACTAACGGTGTCAACAGTACTACTGACCTTATATACATATGTCCAATGATACAATTACCTTACAAGGTATCATCGCTACGGCAACAACTACAACAAACTCGATACCAAATTTAAGAAGTTGTTGTAAAAGCATCCTCGTTTATGTCAAAAACGCACTGTTTGACAGATTTAACGAGTGGAAAAACTCGAGCGAAAAATAGTCAGCTGTTGAATCGATACTACCTTCTAAGGTAATTGTACTATGATATGTAATCATTAAAAACATTTTGATTGGCCACTAGTTGAAGGTGATGAGTCGATTTATTGAAATGAATAGAAAGAAAGAAAATTAAAGTACTTATCATTTAATGAGGAAAATATATCCAAATTATATTATTGTAAATTGTTTATTTACTTAACGAGAGTTTTTTGTACATTAAGCTTTTACGCAAAGCGTTAAGTCATAGAACTTTAACTATTTCAATACTTCTTTTAGGTGTTCAACTCTACGAATTTAAAAAATGTCAAACTTCATAAATGAGTAATTACTATAACATAATTGTTACACTTTGCGTATGTGATCAAGAAAGCAAGACTGTCGGTATATTGTGTTTTTCAATTCAAATCAAAAATTTCGTCCCTCTTTTTCACTATAAAAAAGTTTGATCTCAAATACCCTTTACGTATTATGATTTAGATTTTTTGACTTTCCGAAACAATATCAAATTTTAAGTTGGCACTTCATAGTTTTGTGATCAAACTGTTTATCAGTAAAGAATATCGACGGAAAAAAAATCCGATTTGAGTTGAAATGCAGAATATTGATAGTAACTGACAAAAACCTGGTAGCATATTTCGAAAGTGTTTATAGTAAAGTTGGTTAGAACAAATTATGTTTTATATATTTATAAATTTTTTTTGCTACTTAATACAATTGCTTGAAACATAATTGACAAATATTAATTGTTTTTTTATATATATTTTTTGTTTTGTTGTATATTTTAATTATATTGTATCGTTTTTTATTTATTATTTTCTTTACTCTATTAAAACTGAAGCGCATATCGTTGGGCATTTTGCGAAGTGATTTGATGTTGGAATCAAGATGTGAAAAACCCTGTGCCTTCTGTTGCTGGAAACAAGTTGAAATTAATACAATAGCGTCTGGTTTTGGCCATTTGGGTCCTGCCAGTAAAGCCATACAAAGGTGCTAAAATGTATTGTGTTTTTTCTTGTAAAAAGTTGTTGTATGGTTTGAAATTTAAATCGCTCTATAAAAAATAGTTTAGTAGTTGTCTTTGCGTTTAGCGTATAAAGGAATGATAAATATGTTAACTAAAAAATAAAATAAATTTGAGTAACTTTTTAACATACCTTTATTAATTGAATGGTTTTTTTAAAGTTGTTTTTTCTACCGCTGTTATTTATTATTAACTTTTAAAACATAAAATAGAATTAATTATAAAATTAGTTTCTTTCTTCGATTATTATATGTAATAAAATATCCATGCATGTTGTATTAGCATAAAAATAAATATTGTATTATATGTATGTATGTATGTATGTTTGTTTAATACATTTTATGCGTTTAACTTTACGATGGCAAACAGTTTGGCCAGGGATTCTTTTTCGCAAAATAACGTACGTTGACATTTAAAAATTAATGTGAGCTACTTTTCCACACACCCTTACTTTTTGTTTAAAAAAAATCAAGTTACTTCTCCTAATGCAACAAATATATTTTTTGAATAAATTGAAAAAAATGCTTTATACACATATGTACATATATTTAATTAAACCTCTCTTTTCATGTTGTTGTTTTCTGATTATTTTTTGTTTATTATTTATGTTATATGTACAATTACAGGATTTTTCCCTTGGTATCTTACGTTCTGACTATTTGGCTCACATGTCTGATGAAAATGCAATTAAACAAGTTGAAATCAACTCCATTGCGTCTAGTTTTGGTGGCATATCCACACACATGTTGCCTCTGCAGAGGTACTTTCTTAACTTTTTTTCTTTATATATTAGTTAACAGTCTACCTTAACAAAATAAAACACTTTTTGTTGGACATTATTAGTTTTGTGCGAAAAAGAAATGGTTTAAAGTCTTTATATGTGTTTTTTAATTTTTGTTTTACAATTAATGTTTAATTTTAACTTTGTTTAATTACTGTAGTGCATGGATATTATAGATGTAATATTTGTGAAGATTATGCATGTGTGTGTCGCTAATAATGCCTCTTAGTATTAAGTATGATTCTAATAAAACGTTTTTTTATTATTATGTTGTAGCTATGTTTTACGTGAAATGGGTCATTTTGAAAAATTAAAGAATGTACGTTGTTTAGTTTTAAATATTTATGCCACTTAGTAATCTTTATGTTTTTTTTTACAAATATGTATTAACAGATGCCAGAAAATAATGCCTTAGCTGGTATATGCGACGGTATGATACGTGCTTGGGAGATCTATAACAATCCAAGGGCAGTAATTATATTTATTATTGAGGATATTTCTTATAACATTTGTGATCAGGTAAGCATCAGAAATAATTTGGTTAATTAAGTAAATTTCAGTTTTCTTCTTAAAGGCCGAAATTATTATTTTTAATCAATTTCGGATCAAAAATGCTCTTGAATTACTCTTGTTCTGCATTTCGATTTGATCGAGGCTTCATGTGTCTCCTTTTTTCACTGTGGACTGGTTTAGTTCCAAATTTATTTAGTATCACTATAACTTTTTATTACGCAAAGCAGTTTATAGGATTCAGTTCCATATAAATTTGTTAATACACTCAAAAAAGCCATGCAACATATGAACGAACTCGTTCGTACATTGTACGAAATCTTTCGTTGTTTCTTATTATGAAATTCTTGCGTAGAATATACGAAATGTACGAAATTTGTATATTTTACGAAATAAATTTAATATTTTACTAAGTAATTTTTTAAATTGTTTTTTGTTAAATTACAAAAACTTTTCAATTTTTTTTAATTGATTTAAAGTTTTGTAAATATTACGAAAAATGTATAGCGAAATATAATCCTTACTTTTTTACAATATACGAATTGCCGAATTCGATTCGAAATCTTACTCAATCGATCGAGTTGTCAATGCATTTAATCTTAGAATTCTAATAAGAATTTTTTAATATCGATTCGAATCGAACGCAACGATTTGTTCTAAAAATTGGTTACTTGTATATAGTTTACGAATAAAAGAACGAAAAAAAATTTTCGTTCTTTTCGAAAAAATTATAAAATTTTGTTAATTAATTTTTTTCGTATTAACTTTAAAAGATTCGTATATATTATGAAATTAAATAAAATTTACAAAAGGTTTTTATTGCTTTGGTAAAATTTTAAGATTATACCCTAACAATTTCCAAAAACTTTTTAGGCTTTGATCCGTATTTTCTTTAGTTTATTTATAGGGTTTGTTGTAGGTTTGTGTATGACATATACATATACATATATAGTTCTTACACCAAATCTTCAGTAGACTTCAACCAACATTTTTTTTTGGTTCTTACACCAAATTCTATTTTAAAAAACACTTAATGATAATTCAAACAAAGTATTACTAACATGGTTTGTCTTTTCCCCAAACGTTTTTGCTTTCAGAGATTTCATGAATTTTATATACGCGAAAAATGCCCCCATATTAAAGTATTAAGACTTACTTTAACCCAAATTCATAACAGGGGAAAACTAAGCTTAAAAAAGGAGCTAATTGTGTAAGACTAATAACTATAAAAGGGGAAACAACCCATTTTTATTAATATTGATCCATTTATTGTTAGAGATGATCATGAAGTAGCTGTTATATATTTTCGTGCCGGTTATGAACCTGGTCATTATCACTCACAAAATGAGTGGGATGCACGCTATATGATGGAATGTTCAACCGCAATTAAGTGTCCTTCTATACAGTATCATTTGGCTGGTACTAAGAAAGTGCAACAGGCTTTAGCACAACCCGAAATGTTGGAAAGATTTATTAGTGATCCTGATGAGATTAAGGCTGTTGGAAAAATATTTACCGGTCTTTATTCGTTAGACGATAATGAAACTGGTAATGCAACATATGAAATGGCGCTTAAAGAACCAGAACGTTTTGTTTTAAAGCCTCAACGTGAAGGAGGCGGAAATAATGTTTACGGATTGGATATACCAGATATGTTAAGGGTAAGTTTGAACCTGTTCGAAAGTTACTGCACTGTATCAAGTTTCACACTTGTTAAAATCTTATGGCGAATAAAATTTCTA
Source organism: Melanophora roralis (assembly GCA_963583895.1). NCBI lineage: Eukaryota > Metazoa > Arthropoda > Insecta > Diptera > Rhinophoridae > Melanophora > Melanophora roralis. The sequence goes on from OY757190.1 coordinate 5,608,500, forward strand.
TGCAGGCTTCGTAATTAAACTTATAACAGTCGTCATGAAGGGATCACTTCTTAGTTCATTTCTATACAAATGTTCAATATTTAAGCAGTGATACAGTGCAGTTTAAATATGGTATGTATAGGTTTTATAAAAGAAAATAATGAAGAAAATTTTGAACAGAAAATGTCACGAGTTGAACGTTCAGCTTGGATTTTAATGGACCTAATACATCCACCGGTTTCAAAAGGGTACATGATACGTCCAGGTGGATCCATGCCGCCACCCATAGTTGATGTGGTTTCAGAACTGGGCATTTTCGGTGTGATTATTGGTGATGTTGATAATATTGTTTGTAATTATCAGGCTGGTCACATGTTGCGTACAAAAGTGTCCACTGCCAATGAGGGTGGTGTTGCTGCCGGCTTAGGGGCACTAGACAGTCCATATTTAGTGGAGTAGCCTTTTTTATACATACTTATATCTGTTATATATTTTTATATGTCATATCAAAATGATTTTTAAAATTCAATTTTATTTAAATATTAAGCTAAAAAATAAAAAATATTCCATTATTATTTATTTTCGGATTTTCAATTTAATGGCTAATTAGGTTATACTTCCAGGGTATCCTTCGTTGATTCAAGGTAAACTTCCAACCGACCTAAATATTTTCTATTTACAGTTTTAATGGTATTCACCGTAGTCTATTCAGTTTTAATGGTTTTCACCAGCTCGACCTCCAGTCGACTTATACATATATTCATAAAGAAAGTTAAAAATCACGAATACACATAGATTTATATTTAAAGTATTGGACTTTTTTTATTTTGTCTGAAGTATTAATGAAATACTCCCGGGCGTTCTTCTAGTTTTGTTTATGGTACTAATAAACTTCTCCAGGGTGCTCATTCAGCTTTCAGCAAAAATAGAATTCTCAAATTGTGACCTTATCATTCTTCCTTCCTGCATGTACATGCATACATACATACATACATATGTATACTTACAGCAATAACATATTCACCAAACGACACACCAAACAGTTATACGAACGGTACATAAAAACAATGCGAGACAAATTTCTCGAAGGCAAGACACCAGCAACAAGTCTTACTGCCCTTAGAGAAATAATGTGACTTATTCCATAATTAAAAAGAAGCTCTAAATTTTTGTAAACAAAATCATTATATTTAAAAAAATATATGTAAAATATACAAATAAAAACCAACAAAATAAAAAAACGTAAAATGCGTACTCAGACTTAAATTTTGACTACATTTTTACAAAGCAATACACCAACACAACATGAACCACCAAAATTCATTTAAATGCAATTTTTAATTTTTCGCTTGGGCATCAGGGCAAGCCATTTGGTATAGAAATTGTATTAAAGTTCTTGTGGGTCGTCCAGTCATACGATCTCTTAATAAATAAGGAATTGTGCCGTGACGAGTTAACATACCTACACCTCTTATGTCCAAGTGGGCCCAATCCACGCAGGGTACAAATTCCTATCAATTGAAAAATATAATAAGCTATCGAATTAACAAAGAAAAAAAAAGAAATTTAAAACTAACATGTAAAATAGCAGCCCCTAAACAACTTGAAGCAGGTCCAACACCATTATTACTTATATCGAAGCTTATATTGTCTAGATGAAAAAGTTATTAAAGTGCAATTAAGGTTTATTTCGTTAGTAAAAACAATATTTTTTTGACATACCTGTAACCAGTTTTTTGTAGTATGTCCACAAAGGAAAACGCCACATACGATCACCTGTTATGGAACCGGCCTTTTGGAACTGTTTCCAAATATAATGAGAATTCGAAAATATTCCAGTAGCACCACCACCTAAACACTTTACAACGCCACTACCTAATGTTGCAATGTCAACAACCAAACGAGGCTTGTAAGTAGTTTGGGCGTACAATAAAGGATCAGCCATTACAACAACACCAGCTTTGTCTGTATCCTAATTAAACAAAATATTAAACAAAAGTTTTACAAACATCTTACATATAATAAAGTAAAACTGACTCTTATAGCCAAAGTCTTGCCATTGAGTAGAGTTACAACATCACCAGGCTTACAAGCCATGCCCGAAGGCATATTTTCACATAAAGGAATGACGGCAGAAATGTTAATCGGTAGTGAAAGAGCTGCAGCTGCTCGTATGGCAGCCACACATACAGCTGCTCCCGCCATAGAACCACGATATTCATCCATATGTTGGCTAGGACGTAAACAGATACCACCGCTAACAAGAATAAATTTTGAATTAAAGTATATTGCATTAAAAAATAAAGGAAGTTATAATAGTCACCAAACTGAGGGTAATTTTTGCGATATATAGGTTTAGAAGATTTGAGAAAAAAAGGCTTGGACTGACTTAAATAAAACGTGTAAAATAAATTTAAAGAAATAATTAGGTTACGTGTTTAAGAAAATAAAAATTGTGTGCAAAGAGAAAATTGCTTCATATTTTATTTTTCGTTGATTTGGCAATAGTTTTTAAACACCCATCACATATTCTAAATTGTATTTTTTTAAAAGAAAAAATGTTCTCTCAGAAAAATTAAAATCGGTGAATTCAAATCCGCTTTCCTTAAAATGAAAAATACATAGTTTGTTGGGTTTATGAAGGAACTCTTGAATGTTTTGCTTTGTTAATAGTAATTCTCAATAAGTTTATTAAAGTTTTTCTATAAAGGCAGAAAATATTTATGAGGTTTTCCAAGAAATCGGTTGAAATCTACTAACGATTTGGTGAAGAACCAATGAAATGCATAAAGATAAACTTAACTTACAACAAACAATATAAATAAATATAAAAAATATTTAGCTGACTTAAAGGAAATTTTATTTCCAAATATTTTTTTTATTAAATTCGGACAAACCCTTCTTTTGTTGGGATGAAATATATCAGCGTAACCGCCTTATTTTGGGCTAAATATGTGTAAGGATAGGATAGGATAGGATAGGATAGGATAGGATAGGATAGGAAAAAACTTTTTTATTTAAAGGCAATTTTTGCTGCAGAACAATGTAATTAGCAAACATTTTCTGAATACCGATGGGTAGATCAGTGGTAAGTTCGCGAATCTACCAGTCCGGGGGTTGTGGGTTAGATTTCCATAAGATACCCTGGTTAATTTTTTTGTTTTTTTTATCGTTATTTAAATTTCTTCTTCAATTCTATCTCCACCCATTCTATCGGCTGACTGTTCTACCTAATCTACCCTAACCTACTGAATACTGAAAAGCTTACAGTCATCAGTAAACTTTAACTGGTTGCTGAGAAAATTACAATAGCCAGTGAGGTATTTATCTTCAAAAAGCAATTTAATACGCCAAAAGCGACTTAACAATAATTTTTCCTTAAAATAACAAGAAACATAAAACGCCATTACTCTTATCTGTAGAGTGAGCGGATTGCTTAAGTTACTGGGACGAAATACAATAATTTTTTACTTTTAACGAAATTTAGTTAGTATGATTGTATGTATGTTTCTATGCCTATTTTACTAGGTATTACAAACGTCAAAATAAACACATATTTAATTGTTTCGGTTTTCAGAAGTAGGTACTAACCTATTAAATGTCATGCCTTTGCCCAAAAGTAAAATGGGTTTATCCTCGGGCGATGTTCCGCAGTAATTTATTTCCAACAACACTGGTGGCTCACACGATCCTTTAGCTATAGTCAAAAAAGAATTTAAATGTTGCTGTTCAATCCACTCCATTGTACGTATTTCGACTGTAACACCGCATGGACATAGAGCATCAACTGTGGCTTGCGCAAAGGTTGTTGGAGTCATTTGATTTGCGGGCGCATCACTTAAACGACGAGCTAAATTTTGTGCTTCTGCTTTAAAGAGGCCTCGAGTCCAGGCATCGACATCAGGTGAATCGTACAATTCCAATTTTGGTACCTTAGTACGGTCCTTCTTCTGTTTATTGTCATTATAACGCCATATAGCCAAGGCGCTACCTTCAGCGGCCTGTTCAGGATATTCCATTGAGTCAACAAAAACCTCTGAGCAACCCTGCATTTGCAATGTGCGAGCACCTACTCCTGCTGCTACTCGTGCGTTTTCCTTTTGAACAAAATATTAATCAAAATTTATTTTTGTGTACTTATGTATATATGTATGCATGGGAATTACTTGTGGGATAAGGATTTATATATATATTTATTTGAAAGTTTTATAACCCGCTTTACGTCGCTAATATAAACCAAAAAGACGCAACGCAAACTAAACTCGATTTTCCATACATTTATATAAAACATTAACTTAAGCAGAGGTCGTGAATTTCGGGACAACTCAAATCATAAATGTAACTAGTTATTCGTTTAAAAGGAGACTAGTGCAACAGTAACATCAACAAAAAAGCCTTTAGTTTTAAATTTAGTCAACAATATTTGTTTGATGATGCCTTATATGATGTTAGGCCTTTTTCAAGTGGAAATTGCTAGGCCCTTTTAAATTAAATTTAAAAGATTAGAAAACTTTGATTTACTATACATTTACATGACAACACTTTGAGAAGATTTTTGCATATGTATTATCATGTGTTGGTAAAAAAATGAGAGAAAATGTGAGTGAATAGGTTTTTTTTTGCACTGTTACTGTAATTTGAAAACCCCTAGTAAGACGTGCAATTAAATGTGCTGTAATGTTAACAATTAAAACCTTAATTTTCCATTCTTTGGCTGTTATGACTTTTTTCTTTCACTTGACAATATGTATTTAAAATGCTAGTAGAACAGTAAACCGCCCTATTCTTTAAACCGAATCTGAGTAAGAATCTTGACTTCAAACCGAATTTACAAATTTATTCGGTCTCAAATCGATTTAACAAACCCGTTTAAATGCAGCAAATCAATCGATTTAGAAAATTCGATTCGCTTTAAAAACGATCGGTTAACCGAACAGGCAGAAATATTAAAACAAAAATTTATTTACTAATTTACCTACCATTCCTTCATCAATCATTTCCAATTCATTAAAACCAACACCTTCACGACCTAAACCAATAACAGCAACAGAACGGTATTCCTGATCGATGTTATTAAAAATTTTACCTCTGCCCAGCTGACCAGTAATATTGCACCTATTTTATAAGTTGGTCACAATTTAAATACATTTTAACCAAACAAATATAATGTATTTTATTGTTTTAATAGGAAAACTTACTCCTTTACTAACTCCGATACTTTTCCTTGCACGCGATCATCAAACTTTTCTGCACTTGTAGTTAATTTTGGATCTTTATCGCCTTCCTTAAAGTACAATCCAATAACCAGACCTTTCTAATATTTAAACAACAACAAAATTAATCCAACAGACTTTTTTTTCCTTTTTTTCCTACCGTTACTCGCGGATCCTCTGTTGACGCATAGTGACGGGTTGTAACAATTTTTATAATTCTTCTTATCCTTTCTACAGATTTTGTTGGCGAAAATGTTAAACGTAACGAAAACATAATTGTTATTTTAGTTTATTGTATTTTTATTTATGTATTTTGTTTAAAAAATATTTTTTTTGACAAAAAAATATTTTCCGTAAAATTTAAATTAACTTTTGAAAGGTTTTAAACAAAGCCTATTGAAATAATAGAACATTTTCGATATGCTTAAAGTGGGGAAAAGTTAATATTTTTTAAATATGTAGAACCACGCCTCGGGTATAGTAAAGCTTAATACCTATTTAATAAAATTAAATACTTATCCCAAAATAATTTTATTTTATTCAATTAGAGAACCAATTCCATAAATATATATATTAGATCCCATTAGGAGCATAGGCGCGAAATTCCATGAATAAAACTACCTTTTTTTTAAAGTTTTTGCAAAACATGTATTTCGCTACACATATGTATGTAAGTCTTTTCAAACATTGGCATATTCTTTTTATTATTTACAAACTTTTATAAAATTTAGGTAACAAAATATTGTACTAAATATTGCTTACTAAATATTTATACCTACAATACACTTTTATTAATAATAAAAATGTACTTCTATAACAAATAGTGCACTGAATTGCACCAGGATCAAAACTTTAGTTTGTGCTTTAAAAATAAATTACTGCTACGATACGCTAAGCATTACTTGGCAGTTATGGATGCAGCTATATTATGTTGACCAACGAATTAAACATTTTATATTTTATTTACTATTTTTGAAAGTATTTGCGATAGGTATTATCTAGTAAGTAATCGGTAAATTGATCTATGGGATGTACAATAAAAGGTATGGAAGATAATCCAATGCCAACGGGTAGAAATTTTACAACCGATTTTTTAGCATTAACTTTCCGCAACATTTTGCCACTGAAATAGGCGATTCTAGAAAGAAATGTAGAAAATATTAACTATAATAAAAATGTAATTGCTAATTGATGTTTATAAGGCAAAAATGTTAATAAATGCTCTTGTTAAAATAATTTCACTAACACATTTCATTTATAAGAAAATATTAAACAAAATAATAGCCTGATTATACTTTATAAAATATATCCAAGCACATTTGTGTATCGTTACCCTAATACAGAGACCTTAACTAATTTTTTTATAAGCCTAGATTTTCGTTTATTTCGATTAATGGTCTGATATGTAAAGTTAAAAAGCATGTTATAATAATTTGCGGCTTTAATTTACACACATACATATGTGCCTACCTGTTAATAGTAAAACCCGGTATGGCAACAGAAGCTAACATTTGCCAAAGAAAGACATCCGCAGCTGTTATACTCGCACTGCTAACAGAGGAATTGTGCTTAAAATCTTTATACGTTTTATCGATTGTGTCAGCCACAGCATAACCGGTGGCAACCACGTAACTGCATCTAACAACATTTTTCGATACTAAGTGACGAAAGGATTCGCCAACTTCATTGGCATAACCTAAACAAAAAAGATGTCAAATACATATATGAAGTTTCATTCATAATTCTCAAATTTTTACCTAAATAACGGACCAATGTGTCACGATACAAATCAGTTTCTTTTTCCATTTTACAGCTTTAATGCTCTTAAGTTAATATCACGATTTTCTGCTTATTATGTAATTGAATTTATTGCAAATTAAAAATACAGCACCAGCTGAAAAGGGGTAATTAGCACTTCTTAATTTAAATTTTTTTAATTTTCACTTCCGTTTCCAGCTCTTTATGAAGTGTCTATTACTCAACAAAAGCCGTTAATCAGCCATGCCTTCTTGTTTTAAAAACAATGTTTTTTATATTTTTGTTATATCAAGGCAAGTTGCCCCTATACAAAGTGGTAGCGTAGCGTCAGCTAAATACTTGCTTTGTTCCATCACCTAGATGTCAAAGGCTGCTTATTTTACGTTATTTTGCTCAGGGCAGGGTACACTAATACAGGTAGTGTTTAGAACCCAGCTGATTACGATATCGTCTGGAAATTTTGTGAAAGTGATTGCCAGATTAATTAATTTTGTTTGAAATACATAGGTATAAAATTTTTTTGGCATTCACTTTATCAAATACAAAAGTGAAATGCAGAGGGCGAATTTTTGAGTTCGCCTTGATGCATTCAGTTATGACTATGTTGTCAAAATCGTCATATGTTTGTTTTTGGAATTTTGTATATACTGTATACTTAATACTATCTAGCATGGTACAAAGAATAAGGTATACTTGTTCACGCAGCTGATTATCAGCTGTTTTATGTTCATTTGTCAAAATTGTTGTTATTTATTTACAAATGAAGCGTACTGCAAAAGCGGTATATTTTTGAAGAAATTCAATTTATTACCATTTTAAGGGCTTGCAAACCATAATTTGCATTTAAACTATAAATATAAGAATAAATAATTGTAAAATAGGTCTAAAACTTTTAAAAAAATGTAGTAATTCCTTGCAAAATGCATTGCAATTTAATGCCACACAATTTGTGTACACATGTACACGCCATGGATGGAAATGTGGATATTATTAAATTTTCTCCTTGTTTCAACTTGGTATTGATACTGCATAGTAAACTATGTATATATGTATATAATGAAATAACCATTTAAATATATGTATGTATTGTAAAAAGTCGATTGTTAAAAATTTTGCGATGGATTGCATTTATGTAAGTCAAAAGAGTACATAAAATAAAAAAGGTTTAAAGGAAAACATAATTAAATTAATAAAAGTATTTAAAAGGTCAATATGTACATATTTGTAAAATCGCGTTTGTTAAAAATTTGACTTTTATCAGAACGTATGTATACAAGCCGAAAATATATATATATATATATATAATATAAGACCTACATATAGAGAAAAACATTTTGGATAGGAGCAGGAGAAGGGGTAACCTCCATGCAGATTAACAATTTTTATTAATTTTCGTTACGCTACTTCAAATGTTCTACAGAACGAAATAACTCGGCTGGATCAGATGGCTGGGTAAATAAAAAGACCAATGTAGAGGTAATTTAAGATTATGCACAGCCGAATATAGCGCCCTTGTTAAAGTTTAAAATTATTTGTATATGTAAGTTAGTACATGACCTAATTGAGAAAAGGCAACGTTTTAAAATATTTACACAACAAAAAACATGCAAATCCCTTCCCTGAAATGCGCGGGTTTTTTGACAACTGAAAATATTTTACACAAACAAATCGCATGTTGTTTTTTTTTGAAAATTGTTGTTGCAGTAATGAGTTTACCTTGTTTCTTGTACCATGCTATCTAGTTAACAAGAAGCCAGTGCACACTTATACAGGTAGTGTTAAGAACCCAGCTGATTATATATTCGACTTAAAATTTTGTGAAATAACAAAAAAAAGAAATCAGCTGCAACAAAAAAATTATAGCAAAATATAATCAGTTGGCGTTGTGATAATACCTGCTATTTGACACTAAAAAAGCCCTCCTTTTTAACAGCGTAATCCCTAAGACAAGCAGTTTTAAACCAATACATTTTTAAATTAACAACAAATGTTTTTCAACACTGTTAAAAAGGACCACACAAAGCCACACACCGAAAATTAAACTCAACAGTTTTGCGCACACAGTTAAAGCAAATGAAGTGTGTGGGCGCCTTAATGATAGTTTCACTGTAACCCAAAGATTATTTTTGATATTTGCTTTCTGTTCCACCAAAAGTATGTATAAATATTTATTGAATTTACCTTGACACTACCTGTATAAAAGCACCTTGATATAGAATATATAAATCGCCGAGGGTTTACTTGTTTGCCCACGCATCATTTATAACAATTTAAGCCGGAAATTGATTACATATGATTAACGTGTTCTGTTTTTTTAATCTGAAATCTATCTTTCAAAGTTGAAAAGAATAAAGCTCGAATCAGGGGACCTTCTTTGTGAGTTTTTGTTATCTGTCTTTGACATTCGTATGACGAATTTGTTGTTTTTGTAGAACCGATCCCACTTGATATACATGCGCCCTGACTCAAATCTTTCTTGGATTTCACAATATGATAATCCCATTGTTTTGACCTGATGAGTTATTTGACCATGTGGAAAAAGGCATTTAAAATTTTTTCTTAACGCTGGGGCTAGACGTGCATTTTTTATTTCTAAACATAAGCAATAACGTCGGCAGAATGACGTCACAAAAATTTTTTGTGTTCAAGCTTGTGTTCAGAGTGGGGTAAACGTAAATGAAAAACAACACAAACTAAAAATTTTTGTTGAGAGAGGTTGCTGTAATGATCAATAGAAAATGCATGATATTTACTCTTATTAACCTTTTTTTTCATTTATTTTTCACTAATTATTTTTTCAAAAATCTTTCTTTATTTATTTATTTTCTTTTTATATCATTTTTGTTTAAATTTTAATTATTTTTCTTAACTTTTTCTTATTTACTAAAATTTGTATAACAACAACAACGTAATTTGACAGTTTGTGTCCTAACATAATTGCTCAGCTCTGTGTTAGAAAACTTATTTTCAAACTTATTTTCTAACACTAAAATTTGCGGTCCACACGGTAATTTTTTGTGTTAGCAACAGATTTTGACAATTGCGAACATAAAAATTTCCAAACTTCTGTCTCGTGTAGACTATAAGTAAGGAGAAACTGAAATGAGTCATTTAAATTTAAGCTTCATGCAAATTCTCTAAACATGAAACTAAATATTGTTCTCTGTGCTGTGCGCCAAATAAGAACTCACACAGATGTATAGCCAGTAAAAATTATGTTTACTAGTGTTAAGGAATACAACGCTGTGGCCATGTCTGTGACTTTTGCAAAAACAGAACTGAAAGAAAACGTCAAACGATGAACGCATCATCGTAGTTTTGTTTTGTTGTGTGAAAATATAAATTTACGTCTTGATTCGTTTTAAAAATATACAAAAACAATTAAAAACATAAAAAAATATTTCATCTACATTGAAAACAGCTAAAAGTATTGTAGTAAAAGGTTAATAAATTTTTGTTATTAAAAACAAAATCTAAGAATTTTTAGATATACATACATATATAACACTACGAATAGTTTGCATTAGTCATACAAATATTTTTGTAAATTACTTTTATTTTGTCATTCCTTTTCCAAATAAATATGCAAACAACTACATATTTCCAAGTTTTATTATATGTGCAAATGTATGCTCCTTGCTAAGAGAATTATGTTTGACAAAAAAATTTTGATTTAATTTCCTTAATTATACATATGTAGTAAACTTACTTGAAAATGGCTTCAGGGTCAACCTTACAGAAGGCCATCGATTTAGTAACTAAAGCCACAGAAGAGGATCGTAATAAAAACTATGCAGAGGCTTTGCGGTTATACGAACATGGTGTAGAGTATTTTCTGCATGCCATTAAATGTAAGGATTTTATTATTATTTTAAGTTAAAAGTTTAACCTTAACTATTTTGTTTAGATCAAGCTCAGGGGGAAAAGGCCAAGGAATCTATAAGAGCCAAGTGCTTGCAGTACTTGGATCGTGCTGAAAAACTGAAGGAATATTTGAAGAAAGGAAAGAAGAAGCCAGTTAAGGAAGGTGAATCTAGTTCAAAGTAGGTGTCTGTGTGCTTAAACGATATATTTGTGATATTACTTTACTTAACGCAAGACTTTTTTTTTAGAGATGATAAAGATAAAAAGAGTGACAGTGATTCAGATGGCGAGGATCCTGAAAAGAAAAAACTACAAAATAAACTAGAAGGTGCCATTGTCATTGAAAAACCAAAAGTTAAATGGTCTGACGTGGCCGGTTTGGATGCTGCCAAAGAGGCACTAAAGGAAGCTGTTATTTTACCAATAAAATTTCCTCATCTTTTTACGGGTAAACGTATTCCCTGGAAGGGTATTTTATTGTTTGGACCCCCTGGTACTGGTAAATCGTATTTAGCAAAAGCTGTGGCAACCGAAGCAAACAACTCAACTTTTTTTTCGGTCTCCAGTTCGGATCTAATGTCTAAGTGGCTGGGTGAATCCGAGAAACTCGTTAAGAATCTTTTTGAATTGGCCCGCCAGCATAAGCCATCCATCATCTTTATAGATGAAATAGATTCAATGTGTTCGGCTCGTTCGGATAATGAAAATGATAGTGTACGTCGTATAAAAACCGAATTTCTGGTCCAAATGCAAGGTGTTGGCAACGATACTGATGGCATTCTAGTGTTAGGTGCCACAAATATACCTTGGGTCTTGGATTCTGCTATTCGTCGTCGATTTGAAAAGCGTATATACATACCCTTGCCAGAGGCGCATGCTCGTCTAATAATGTTTAAGATTCATTTGGGCAATACTGCTCATGTTTTAACGGAAGCTGATCTAAAAGAGTTGGCCGGCAAAACCGATGGGTAAGCTTGTATTTTTATTGTTTCACCAAACCACTTTCATACAAATGATTAGTAAAACAATTAATTAAATATTTTTACAATAGCTATTCTGGTGCCGATATTTCTATTGTTGTTCGAGACGCGCTAATGGAACCAGTACGTAAAGTTCAAACAGCCACACACTTTAAAGTAAGTAAATAAAAGTAAAAAAAATATATTTTGCCTTATAAATCTCCTAATCAATCCCAGTGTGTTTCTGGACCATCGCCCATAAATAAAGACGAAATTGTTGATGATCTGCTGGTACCTTGTTCCCCTGGAGATCAAGGAGCCGTTGAAATGTCCTGGATGGATGTGCCTGGCGATAAACTTTTTGAGCCACCTGTGACAATGGTAAAGAAACAACAAACGATAATCGATCTTAATTAAGCTCTGGATCTTTTTAAAAAAATTGTTTTTATTTTTCATTTTACAGCGTGATATGTTAAAGTCTTTGTCACGTACTAAGCCTACAGTTAATGATGATGATTTAATAAAACTACGCAAATTCACAGAAGATTTTGGACAAGAAGGTTAAAGGAATTAAAAGTTTGAAAACTGCAATTGTTTTTTTTTTCAAATTGAATAAATAAATTAGGCACTTCATAATTTTCAATACATTTTATAATGTTTTACATCTGACCGTATGTTTATTAAAGTGCTTGTTGTTTAATTCTGTTTTTTTTTTAATTTAAATTTAATTTTTTCCAAAAGTGCATTTGTTTAAAACTTTAAAAAGTTAATGCAAAAAAGTAAGCTTAGTATATACCAGGCATTTGATGAAATTAACGTGGTAAAAATATTACGCCAAGCTGAGAAAATATGTTTAAAATATTGGTTTATGTTTTGATTTTCTTAAAAGAATAACTTTTCATGGTTTGTTTTTTAACCAAGTTATCACGGGTATTTCGTCGAATATTTGGCTAGTTTAAGCTAATTTTTAGTAGGAATAATAATGAATATATATAAAAAAACATTTATGAATACATTATATTTTTATATGTACTTGCAACATTTTATATGTCGACTATGTAGAGCAACCCAACTTTAGTTGAGTTGTTGAACGGCATACAAAACTAATCGGTTGCCAAAATACTCGACATTTAAAGCGTTAATCGTTTAAATTATCAAGTTTGAATAAAGCTATCAAAATTTGCCTTTTAAGATTATTTTGTTAAAAATTTTCAATAGAAAATGAATAGTTTTAAACATGTCTGTAAATTATTTAGCGATATATATATTACTTTAAGCTTAAATATACTAATGATCATTTCTAACTACAATAATAATCCTTATATTCTATTTAAATATCAATTTTGTACAAAAATTCCATATTTTAAGTAGAACTTGAAGATAATTATTCAATTCCAAAAATGTCCGAAGAAATCACACATCATCGATGATTTTCTTTAGGGTTAAAAAAAAAAAACAGGTATAAAAACTTTGGTTATATGGGCTTTTTATGGCTGTGTCATATTTTTAGTATTTGATAAAAGTCGACACGATAAGACTAAACACACTAAGGAAAATAACCATAGAGGAATGCATGTGTTTAATTTCTTCAGGACAGCAATTTTACCATGGTTTTAAACGGGTAACTGGTATTTTTAAAAATATAGAAAAATAAAAAAATAGACTAAATACATTTAAACAGACTACGAGGCTTTTTAATATATCTCCAGTCGAGTCATTCCATTACGGTTGATTAAAAGTGTATTATAATTTTTGATTTTTTTAGGAATGTATATTTTGTTTCTGTTATCATTTTGAAAAATTTGTATTAAAACTTAACCAAGGCGAGTTAATTCGCCTTAAACTTTACATTTACTTTGGCTCGCAACTAAAAAAAATCGTACAACTAATTAATTTACTTAAAAAGTTTACTTTAGAAAAATGTGAAGCTGTCATAATAATTTAAAATTTTAATCGTATTCTTCATCATTATTTATTTGTGTACTATCTTTTTCATCCATATCCACAGGTACAAAAAGCATGGGTTCCCTAATATCGTAAAATTGTATCATATCCTATAAAAAAGAAATACATATGATTTAAGTTTTTTTTTTTTTTTAATAATCAAAATAGTGTTCACTTACCCTACACAGACCCATATTTAACGAACAAATAGCCTGCGATGTATCAGGATTTTTCTCAATTTCATCTTTTGGCACTAAACGAACTTGAGGATAGCCGTCGTTACCACTTTCTATAGCTATATTACCATCACGAGCCAAAAATGCCATTTGAAATGCATTTTCTACCGTATTCATAAAGTTATGCGGATCAATTATAAGGCGGTAGTAAGATATGGGTTGACGGTTGTTTTTTCGAAATATATCACTAACTTGTTTCAATATAATATTAACTTTTTCGGCACCATGATCATCACGTTTTAGTTGCTTTATTGTTTCAGGCCGTTTTTCTTGAGATAATACTGTACGACGACGCTGTTGTCTCTCCTTTACAACTCGCTCCTTGGGCTCAACATCGATGGCTCCCAACATGCTGGATTTCGTGCAGGCTGGACGTGCTACACTTAAAGCAATCTCGGCAATAACTGCCCAATTGTCGGATTCATTTTGTGATATCAGGGCATTCTTAAACAAATAAGTTTTTTTTAGTAAAGAATATCAACAGATTGTTAGATTTAAACTACTTACAATCGCATTACTGTACATTCCATCATTAAATTCAGAGTTGACCAATAACAGTTTTGATACTGACTCATGGACACTTTTCATTAACTGAGCATCCATAACAATTTCGCTGGTATTTTCCACTTTTTCCGTAATAGGCGTTTCTTTATGAATGCTGTCGCAATTTTGTACAATACTCTGTACCGCTCGGCATGTCTCACTGGGTAATTGATGACCAATGCCTTGCTCTATAATATAAAACTTTTTAATTAAATTTTAATCCTTTGGAGATTCTACTTACGCAGAAGATTGGTTTCATCCAACAGTTGTTTGTAACGTTGTTTTCTATCGCCATATTGTGAGGAGCTGCTCATTTTATTTACTTTTAAACAAAAATTTGTATCATTTAACAAAATTAAATTAATAATAGAAATTAAACAAAATTAAAGCGCGTTTGGTTTTGTTTTGTATATAATTCAGTGTTGCCACCTTAGGTGTAATTACACATTTCATGTGTAATTTTTCGTTTCATGTGTAGCCCATGTGTAATTGGTTGCATGTGTAATTCATGTGTAATTTAAAATTTTATAATTTTTGATAATTATTATTATTTTTATATATCGCACTCGTTCAACAATACTGTATTAACTCAAAATTTTTTTATTTTATCTTTTTGGCAAAAAATAATATATAACATTTATGTCTACCTATGGTTAAAAATCCCATAGTTCTGACTATTCTTTCTTAATAAAATTACATGTTGTGACCTTTTTGCTAGTGGAATGGTTTATTTCTGTGAATCAAGAAAACAAAATTAATTGAGTTATTTGAAGTGATTGGCCTTAACAAATGATTGTTTTTTGCTATAAAGAGTAGTATTTTGAGTTATGTTGTTATTCTAATAATAAAATGTATTAAATACATCAATAACTAAAAAAAGTCGCGTTTCTATCTCCAAACAATAAACAAATAAAAAGGTTATGTGGTGCAATACAATAATTGATGAGGTTTCTAAATATTGCCTAACTTTTGTTAATGGAAAATTCCTTAAGCATTATGAAAACAGTTTAATGTCTCTCCTGAACACTTTGAAGTTTTTGAGTTAATACAGTATTGTTGAACGGGTGCGATATATTAAAAGTTTTTTACACTTGTATTTAAAAACAAGTAAGACCGCTTTATTCGGCTTTGCCGAATCTAATATACCCTTCACATTGATCTTTTTATGGCCATCTGATCTGACCGAGTTATTTCATAATGGAAATATTATAGTAAAAATATTTTGTGCCGGGTTTGAAGTCAATAGCATTTTTAGTTTTAAAAATAGAAAACTAGAAAATAATGTTTGTATGTATAATAGAAATACCATGTAGAAGGTTTAAGGCCAACAGTTTTCAACTTATTTCGAATTAAGAGTGAATTAAATTTGTTCCTTCGTATTTTTTCCAAAGAGTCCAATTATTGTCCAATTACTTATTGTGGAACATTTAAAGTCGATATATGTTATAGTTTCCGAAATATAGCGTATCAAAAATTTTACAAAAACAGTTTATATGAATGGGTGTTGCTCCTCTCCCTGCTCTTATTCAAAAAATTTGTTTTCCAAAATGTAGGTATTATTGTAAAATTACTTGTTGTAGAACACTTGACTTCCATAGCTGTGATTGGATACAATTCTTTCCAAAATTTGTGCTTCCACATGAAAGTTTTTTTTCCTAATTTAGGTTCCTATCTTCAAAGTATCCGGCTAAGCTTTGTGGTTATATGAGAGTTTCGTTGGCATCTCGGTCAATAGTAAACCGATTTTGCTGATTTTAAATAGCGATTAAATCAGGTATATTTCTGATTATTTTCTGAGCGACTTCTTTAAGGTTTGGAAACTTGATTTCAAAAGACACACAGATGGACAGACATGGCTTTATCGTCTTACCTATCTATAAGAATCCAAAATATTTATACTTAATGGGGTCTAAAATAAATATTGTAAAAATTAAAAATGGAATGACAATTTCATATACACCTTTGTCACTATGTGAAGGGTATACAATTTAAAAATATGTAAAACATTACAGAAAAACATTTTTAATGCAATATTGAATAACTGGGGGCAACAGAAAAAGGTTATTATAATGGCAATAAAGTAAGAGCTTATTTAATTCTCTCCTTGTAATCGAGGATGGTAAGTACTTAATTAACTGCCTCTTTGTAAGCGAGCATGGTAAGTACTTGCCTCTAATGTCATCGCCATGTTAAAATAATGTGTTAAAAATCTAATGAGTAAGAGTTTTTTTGGTTTTGACTAATTTTAAAGCAAGTTTTTGCTGGGTTATTAATTTTAGGACAAGAAAGGCCTTTTTTTTAAAAAAAGCATGTGTAATTTGTAATTTCATGTGTAATTTTGTGTTGATCCATGTGTAATTTAGCATTTGGTTGGTGGCAACACTGATATAATTTCAAAGTTCGTGCTGCCGGACTAATAGAATTATTTTAGTACATAAAAGAGGATTCATAGGCAGGGCTGGTAAACGAAACTAAATTTTTCACTTTTAGCACTTGAAAATAATTTGTTTGCTTAAAACTATTTTTTTTGAGAAAAGTTTTTTTCAAAATATCACACATATGACTTTATTTTAATTTTTAAGGGATATTAAAAAAAAACTTTAATTAAAAGTAACTCGTTTCTCTTTGCCTTTCTGGATACAATTCACCCACGTATTTTCGCTTTATGGCGTCAATTTATATAACAATGTTACAAAGTCTAGTTTAATATATAATATATATCCTTTTTACTTTTTATTACAAAATATTGCTTAAAAGGACAAAAACGCTTTGAAGTATATGGTAAAATTGTATGTTAAAGTCAAGGTATATGTATGTTATCCCTTTATGTACTTATTTGGGATACTTTATTAAACTATCTTAGAAGTCGTTACATATAACAACTTTATGATAACTTTTAAGTGTATAGTAATATATTATATATTATATTTAATAATACTAATCCAAATTAAATAACCTTTAATTTAAAATTTGCTTTTTTTCCGTTTTAAACATTGACACTAATATTAAATTGATTAAATAAAACAGTTTATGAACTTTGCGTTCTCTTTAGTGACATGTTGGTCTTGTGAAGTTTTGGCTGTTTTACAAGATGCTTGTTTGCTGCTTTTAAAAATAATCAGTTGTAAATTAAACTTGGTGTTATGCAGTAAGCTAAACGGAATAATAAAAAACAATAAAAATAGCATAACAAACCGAAAAAACATGTAAAAGGCATATGCACTTGTTGTGGAATATTAATAGAAAAAAAATATTTGAAAAATATCAAGATAAAACAAGTTAAAAGTTACACGAGTGTAATTACAAGCAAAAAATCATTTAAAATAAATATTTTAAGCTCATAAAATAAGTAAAACTTTAAAACTTATTGTTACCGATTTTTTCTTCCAATCAGGCCATTTAAAGGTAGATTAAATTAAAAAAAATCCTTGAGTTTTAATGAGAGCAAATATATTTTTATATAAAAAATAGTGATTTTTTTTTGTATTTATTAGCTTTAGGGGAGTGAAGTTTTTAAATTTTGATTTTATTTAACTTGGACTTGAAAAAATGTTGTTTATAATAAATTTACACAAAGCCTAGACTTCTGTTTAGTTATTTAAATAATTAAAAGCCTTGTTGTTGTTTATTTAAGTTTGCCGATGTAGAGTTTGTTTGTGTATGAATTTGTGCATTTGTTTATGATTTTCATTATGCTTTTATTTATTTTCTTCACATCTATTCATTCATATTTTCGTTTGTATTAAATTCTTCTTTAAGTTATTTTGAAGGAAATTTTTTAATATCCAAAACTAAAAAATAAAATGTCACTAACATAACAACAAACCTGTGTGCTATGAGTACGAAAAATAAAATAAAAAAAAACAACCAACAAGTAACTAAAATCAAGTTAAAATCAGTACCTTCAAATTGTCTAAACTTACAATACATGCCCTTCGCATTTTAAAAATAAAAAATATGCTTATACTAAAATTGTCAATCTCTAAAATAAAAAGAAAATTCGGTGATTATTTTCTATTACCAAATTATTTACACTAAAACTACTAATTGGGTTTTTGCAAATTTTAACCAGTTAAGGGGGTTTAAATAAATTTTTATACCGAATCTGTTGTGTAATCCTTTAATAAACACAAAAACTATAACTAAAAAACCAAACGAGGGATTAGTCTATACACATATGTATTTACGTGTGCATGTATGTTATACTAATATCAAAAATAAAAAAAATATTTTGTATATTATTTCGCTTTAGCTTATTACAAATAATAAATAACACTTTTAAAAGTCTGTCAATCATTGTTAAAACAAAATTAAAATAAACATGCAGTATCATACAAAACCCAACTACAAGTTTTATTTTTCAAAGGCATTCAACGACTGTCTGCCTGCCCGTCTGCCCATTTCGGCATGCACTTAATTTTTTTGGTTGTGTTTTTTTCTTTTGTTTTTTCTTGTAATTGTTTTGTGGAAAGTTTTTTTCTTATAGTCTTAAAGTATGTCTTATTTCAATACTTGCTTGCTGTTTTAATTTTATTTTGAATTTT
This sequence comes from Melanophora roralis, assembly GCA_963583895.1. NCBI lineage: Eukaryota > Metazoa > Arthropoda > Insecta > Diptera > Rhinophoridae > Melanophora > Melanophora roralis. The sequence continues at coordinate 5,627,540 of OY757190.1, forward strand.
ATTATCTAAGCACGATTTTAATACAAAATTTTTGAAATAAAATTGTATTTTGAACTTTTGTTCCTAAAAAGAGTACGGAACATTACAAATGCCACATTAATCATTTTTATGTATACACACATAATTTTTAGCAAATTTTTGCTTTAGAATTTGTATAAATTGCAGAAAGAATATATCGATTAACTAACAACTTGAGTTTGGGTCTTAAGTCTTTTGTTTTTCAAATAATAGAGATTGCCACTGTTCAGCTTGTTGTTAAGGTTTTCCTAATTATTTACTTCTGGAAACAAATACAAAGAATTAAAACTTTTTATTTATATAAATCAGCTTTAATTTACATTTTATTAACGAATCTTTATTTTTTTTCATTAGTATTTAGTATTTAAATCTTAAACATAAATAATCTTATTTCGCCCAATACCAGAACTAAATTTGAGTTCCTAAATAGAAGTATATATCAACTCCGTTATCGAGTGTCGTCGCCATGCTGTAAGGGGTTTCAAGCGAGTAAATTTGGATATTTGTTTAAATTAAAAAAATACTTGCCCACATACTCACTTGAAAATATCACATTTGACTAGTGAATTTTATATAAGTAAGCCAAAGAGTGGCAGCTATCATTTATATGATTTTATTTTGATGATATTGTGGGGCCACTCTGCCCCATATCTAATTATAAATAAGGACTAGGAAAACGATTTTCTGCTTAAATTTAAAGTAACGTGGATATATTTCTGTTCACTTATTTTTATTTCCCATAACATTTCTGTCTTTTCTAATTGGGTAATATGATGTAGTAATTGGCTCGAGGTCTTTTCAAGATCCGCAAATGTTGACAATTGTGTTTGACTTTTTGTTGGCATGTCTGCTGTATATAGCAAATACAGAATCGGTTCCAGGATACTACCTTGAGGTAGACTAGCCTTTGCTGGTTGAGGGAAACAAAAGTAATATACCTTTTGGAATGTATACTGTCATGTACTTTTCTAAAAGGTTATGAAGATTCACTGGAAAGTTTTGCCTCATTTTAGTCACTACTTAGGCACTATATACTTAAAAAAGTGAGTAAACCACCTTGCATCCCTCTTGTAAACACTCTTAAGTATGTGTTTTCATAAAAAAATTTTTATTTGCTTTATTAGTTCAGAAAATATTTTTAAATAATGAAAACGAATATATTATTAAGTTGTTTATTTTGTGATAAATAAACAATACTATCGCATTATTTGTAATATTTTTAAACCAGTGTATTTTTTTGGTTTTTGTTTGATTTTAGGTTAAACTTAAAGTTTCACCTAATTGTATAAAATCTTGGTTTTTGTGTTTCATGAATTTTTTCAAAAGTTCAACAAAACCAAAATTGTAAAGAAGAGTAGTTATTTAATTTGTTTACATATACATTAAAAAAAAACTTTAATTTGGTATTTCCCTTTTAAAGCTTATTATCTTAATGTTGCTTGCAAGCTGGCATTTGGGTGTTTTTTGTAGAAAAATAAATTGTTTGGTTTTCTAGAAATTAAACAATTAAAAGTTACATTAAAAAACAAAATAAGAAAATTTTTTTTGCCAGTAATGATTTTATTAAAAATTAAGTTCTTTTAAAAGATGGTTCCATTCAAAATATTTATCACAAAAGTGGAAACGAACTTTGGATGGTTGTATTTGGATTGTATTTAAATTTAATTAAAACAGGTTCTTTTTAAAAAAAGTAAAGTTATAGTAATTTTTGATTTAAATATCCAGTCATAAGTAGTACATGGGCAGAAACGGCCCAAAAAAGGTAAATGATATAAATTTTTGTATTCATAAACTTAACAAAAGTTAAGAATGAACATTAACTGAATGATATTTTTTCAACTTTGGCAGACTTAGAAAAAATGTCGATATTTTTTTTTGTAAAAATTAGGTATTAAATACGTTTAAAATTTTTTTTTGGCCTTTTTAAAAATAAATTAATTAACGAATGCCATTTTAATGTTACAATTTTTTAAACCAAAATTAATAAAGTTACACCCGTCATAAGCGTTTAGTTAGAGCAAGTTTCAAGAAAAAATCATGTTCTTTAAGCCTTTTCCTATTTTTTGATGCCAAAAGTCCAATTATCTTAGAAAACTAAAGCCTTCAAAGATTCTTTACCAAATGACAGTAGCATATATTTGTTTTTCATTCCTTTTTCAAAGTGTTATAGCTCATTTGCTTCCCCATAATATTTGTATACTCTAAATTCTTTTAGAAAGGGAAGCCAATTAAGTTATGTCTATCTATCCGCCTGTTTAAATACAATTTTCAAGGCCGGTACTAGAACCGAAATATGCCTGAGACATTTTAAAGTTTAGCAAGATCGATCAAATAATGACCAAGATATAAAAAAACCTAAACCCATTTTTTTTTGGAGAAAATCAATGCAATGCCTCAATATGTCGCGTTAACTATGACCGCTGTTACCGTTAAACTTTTAGATCGCGAGTTAATATAAGAGCAAGGAGCATGGTAGACCCCTTACAAATGCAAAGTATTTACAAACATTTTTGTTACACTATATCTGGAAAAAAGTAAAAACTATCGACTTTGAACCTTTTACAAGGTTGCTCTAGAACATTTCGAATTTTATTTCAGAGGTTAATTGTATATTAAAAATTCGGTTTAATCTCAGAAACTTGTTTTCGTATTTAAAAAGTTTCTAATTAAATTTCCAAAGTTGTAAGTTAAATTTTTAAAAATTTTAATTTAAATTATTTATAATTTTTAATAGTTTTTCAGAATTTTCTGTGTAATGTTACCGAGTTTCCAAATTAAATTGCAAAATTTTTAATTGTATTTCAAAAGGTAAATTCTTTATTAGAAATTTCTAAATTAGAATAAAAAATTGGAAAAATCTAGAATACAATTGGAAGTGATTTAAAATGATGTATTAAACTAAAAAAGGTTAGTTGTATAGAGGCATGGGGAGTGGTAAGTCCTACTAGCTTTTGATACGCCATATCTCGAAAGCTAAAATGGATTTGGACTTTGTACCTGCCTAATAGTTATTATACCATAATATCTACAAACAAGTAAGAATGTTAAAGTCTGTCAAGCTCGAAGGCCTTAGTTATTCAGCTGAGTAATGGTGTTTTGTTATTTTAATGCCAAATTTTGTTTATGTTTGTGAATTTTTTTCCTTTTTACAAACAGCAACTGTGCTATTCCAAGAAAAGTTAAACAAATAAGAAAGAATTTGTGAATTATCTGTTTTTGACATTCTTACGACGTTTTATTTGTTTTTGTATAACTGATCTCACCTGATGCATGCGATCAAGTAGTATTGGAGCCATTTGTAGTCCAAAATGCTTATTCTGGTAGGCTATATCAAAAACTGGATTGATCATACTTTTTTTGCTTAAGATACGAACTGGTGGGGTAAAGTAAGACGCACCTGCAAAATTTGGTTAAAATAGAGTGATATTAGCGTTAGCTATAGCCCAAAATGCTTATTTCGGGAGGGCATTTGTATGGGGATTATATCAAAAATAAACCGATCATCAGCAAAAACAATTTGTGTCGGTGCCAAAAAAACTTTCTGTGCCAAATTTCATTAAAACATTTTTAAAATTGCGACCTTTACTTTGCTCGGATGGACGGACAGACGCGCTTAAATCAACTCAGAAAGTGATTTTGAGTCAATCGGTATGCTTAAAGGTAGGGCGTTACGTATGTGGTGTGGGTATAAAAACTTCCAAGAAAAATGTAAGAAATTTTGGGTGCAATAAATCTTTGTAAAGTGTAACAGCTATCAACTTTAAATCTTATGCGAAACAGGTTTGCATTGTTGCTCATATTTAATTAAATATTTATAGCAAACTTCATACAAAAAACTTTGTGAATCCTTAATATCGCTTTTAGTGGGAAGGGCATATTAGAATTGGCCAAACCGAATATATTGGTCTTACTTGTTTTACAAAGCGTATTTTTAATTAATTTTATTTCATTTTTTTTTGTTTTATTATTTTTAATTTCTTTTCAATGTATCATAAAATAATATCAAAAAGTTTGCTAAACGTTTAAAATCTATCAAGATCTTGGTTCACATTAAAATAGTATATTTTGTGATAATGAATTTAATACAGCAGTATTGCATTTCTAAACGTGTAATTTTTATAATACCACTTGAAAACTGTTAATAAATATTGAACGTTAACAATTTCTCTAATTTTTTAAAAATGTATTTTTAATGAAAAATACTAAAAACAAAAATTTTGTCGAGTTATCCCAGTTTTTTTAATTTAACAAGTTTTATAAAATGTCACTTTTTTAATATTTGGTTTGAAAGCTTTTGGCAATAACTTTCACTTAAGTTTTGTTACTTAGATAAAGAAATCCTATGCCTAATTCTCAATTAATATCGTTTAAGTCAAGTTATATCATCAAAAAAAAAATTACGGAAATATTGTAAAATACATTAAAATATTGATAATAATTTATTAAACAAATTTTAGCATTTTTAGTTCCTATTGCCTTTTAACATAATTTTCTGAAAAAAGCTATGGGGGAAAAAAAGTTAAAGTGAGAGAAAAGAAAGACAACAACAAGACATTACATAATATTTTTTTTACTACTGACATAATGGCCCAAACGTCCAAACTACGAGTAAATGGGTTTTGTCCATTAGTTCGGCTTTCTTTCATTACAATGTCTGATATATGTATGTATAAAAAGCCGGTTGTTTGTCTAGTATGTCTGTCCGTATGTCTGTCTACCTGTTTGTCAGACTATTGCAACAAGATTTAATATTAATGCTGTTATTGTTGTCATAGTGTTCATTGGTCAAGTGCGTTAAAATGCGGTTTGTTTAAGTTTTATAAATTTCTTTTGCTTTTACCTTCATAGAGCAGATTTCTAAAAGTGCATTCACTTTTCTTAATGTTTTCTCCTTAAAACATATGTATATCTGTATGCACATACATATATAAATTGTATGTTTTTATAAAATAAATCTAGTATTTAGAAGCAGAGTAAAACTTTTAGGCTCGCATTTAATGCTTTAGAGGACTTCTCTTATTTCATTACACATACATATTTATATATAAACATATGAATTTCCAAAATATTTAGATTATCATTATTAACTGGCATTGAAATTTATCAAATAATATGGCTTTGAGTTCGAGTTTAAGTTTATTAAATAACTTTAATATATTGCAACTAAATTTAAACATTTCTAAGTCCAGCTGCAAATTAACTTGACTGTGTACGTATGTATGTAAGTATGTGTGTATGCTAAATATTTATGTATACAATATATATCAGTTATTATTAATGCGCGTTTAAACTTTTGGTTTATTGTTTTTCTTGGGCTTAAACTTTAAACATTAGTTAGCCAGTGCAATGGCATTGAGTTATGTGGGTATACAAACTATGTATGTATTAATGTATCTTTGCATGCATAAGTATTCATTAAATTCTAAAAAAATTAAAACAAAAAACAAACGCCCATTAATTTATGTCAATGTCATCTAGAAGATAATTTCAAAGACATTGACTTATACGTTTATAGCATCAGTAAAGTTATATGAGAAATAAATCTTAAATTCTGTAGATAAACGTTGGGTAGAAATATTAATTTTAATTGGTTCATGGCAAAAACAATCTCTTTTTTATTTGGAAAACTATTTGTTTCGTTAATTGAATTAAAACTGCAGCTGTTGTTGTAACAGCTAGCACATCTTGATAGCTTAATGCTTAAACCTTAACCTCTGGAACGGCGTTTCTTAACGAGATAGGATGATTTATGAGAATGTATTAGTACTTTTCACTGTGTTTGTTATTAAAAAAACAAAACAATATCACCCTTTGTTGTTGTTACTTTTCTTTTGTATTACTCTCTTTGCTATGGTTTTTTGTAGGTATTCGTGTTGTGCACATGTAAGACTCAAATAGTTTTCGTCACACAGAGAAACTTTTTACTTATATTGCTCTGGAAGGGTTTTCAAGGTTTATATTTTTAAGCTACATGACCATAACTGCAATTTTGTTAGGTGAATCTAACGGCAAAGTAAATTTTAAATATATTTTTAACCTTAAAACTTCTAGCTTTTAAATAATAAAATAAAAAAATAATAAAAAAATATATAAAAACTGATGACGCCATTTTTTAAGGGGCCCATTGATTTTCCGAAAGTTTAAGGCCCATAAAAAGGAATGGTCACTTACCTCGCTAGACTGAGTATGGGGTTTAAATACTCATGGAAAGTAAAATCAAGCTTATACCTTCAAATCGATAAATTTTGGAAAATTTGATTATTTGGAGTGCCTAGTCCCGTTCAGATTATATTAGTACCTGAATATAAGTTGTTTGGCATTATAGTGGCTACAATTTTTCTAAACATTGTTGGTAAACATTTTTAATTCCCTGTTATTTATTCCAAAAAAAAAACCGAAACAAAATACATTTTTGTCTTAAATAAAAAAGTCCAGGAAAAAAATTTATTGTTTAATAAATGTAAAAAATGTTTTTAATCAAAGTCTTAGGTATAATATTGCTAAATAAGGTTAGGTGTTATAACCTTGTCTGAATTAGTTTTTGAACAAAAAGCGATGATACCCTCTTTTGAGGCGTTTATTAATTTCCAGGAACCTTTGGAGGCTTATAAAAAACAGGCACCTATTTCACTAAACTGAGTATACAACTTTACCTTTTGATAGTAGAGTCGAACCTTTATTCTCCCATTTGTGTATTTTTTCACAGTCTAATTCGTTTTGAAAAAAATTTAATTAATCAATTGCCATATTGCATTATTTTTTTAAAAATGTGAATCGATATAAAAAGACATTTTCCATTTGAAATAACATTTTTAATCCTAAACAATATTAAGAAAAAAACAAGACAATGCGACAGATATCACATTTTGTGAATTGCCCAACTATATTTTGTGGAGATAATTAAGTTCATGTGGGTGGTGCTCAACAGATAGCTACTTGAATGTCAAATATGCATGCATTTTCTTACTTCTTTTTTTAAAAGGAATTGTCAAGCTTTATGTATTTTAATAAAAAATTCTCTCCAAACTACAATAATAACTTACATGGGGAAAAGGCATGTTAATAGCATATTTTTTTATGTGCCCACCATATACATGGCCAAAATAACTGTTTGATCAAACTTCAAGCATCTCTATCGACTTAGAATCACTTCCTAAGTCAATTAGGACATGCCCGTCAATCCATCAAGGGTAAAGACTATGGTTTGGTATGGAGACCGTGTCAAAATCAAAACAAAAAAAGAAAAAACGAGTTTAAAATTTTTTTTTATTATTCTATAAGTGTTTAAATATTTAAAGATATAATGATAAAGTGTACTTATCTTTACTTACAGACAAAAAAATTATCAACAAGTGATAGCACTTTTGGATCCATTAAAACTTGATACAAAAATTTTTTTATATATTAATATTTTTTTTAAACTTCATTAAAGTTTAAGCTATCCCCTCATGTTTTTTATATTATTATTTTAGGGCCTTGTTTTACAAAACATAATGCTTCACGACAAAAACAATTGCTTGATACTATGTTTACTGTTTAAAACATTTGCTGTTAAAGATAATAAAAAAATTTATAAAATTGTTTTGGATCAAACAAATATTTAGTGTAATTATATTTTTTTTGAATATACCCTTTTAGTGTAAAGTATTTGTTTACTAACAAATTTTTAATTTTCGTAGAGCATTTGTTTAGTAACATATTTAAAATATTTATATTTAAAAAATGCCATTTAATGTTTGTCATCCAAAGCTGCGGTAGCATCGGCTTTCATCTGACGTGTTAATTATTATATATGATGTTACGTGGTTATTAGTGAAACTTTTCCAACATTATTATTCACATAGTTATTAACACAGGCGTTCAAATATTTATTACCATATGCATTAAAGATGTACACATGTGTCTTAAGCTTTGTTCACACTACGTAAATATTATGTAGAGTAAATGCTATATATAACTATACTTTATTAATGTTTTATTTTTACAAACAAATGACATTTTAGGCCTCAACAAAGAATTTCCACCTTGTAATTTTCTTTTTTGCAATTTTATTGTGTAAGATCATGTTTATTTTTGTTAATTAGTTGCTTTAGTAAAAATGCTTGTTGAAAGTAATCATATTGAGATTTTTGGATGGACAAAACCAAACAAAATATCGCCAGTTAGAATGTAAAACCACGTTGCTAACAAAAAACCCAAAATCGAGCGTTTAACATAGTTGATTGGGCATATTTTATTAAAAGGCGCATGACGAAAACTTTTCTTCTTGTTACAAACAAATTGGAAACAGAACGCCGGGAAAAAGAAAACATTTTGAAGCACTGCCTTTGCTATTTAGAAAAAGATTGTGCTTCTCCTGTTAAATTTTGAAAAATGTAATTAAGTAGTTTTGCATTTAAGTTAACGATATGTATTTTGTTTTAATTAAATTCCTTTAAACAATAATTTATTTGCATAAATGTTAGTGCTTTTGAAAGACTTAGGGAAAGTGTTGTTTTAAATTAAGTTTGGCTTTTGAAGAAGAAAATCAAAACTATTTTGTTTCAGCTAAATGCTCCACTATAGATCCAGTTTACTTTAATTATAATTTTTTGTATATAAGCTACTAAATTATCATGGCATTTTAGCCAAGCCTGTTTTTGACCTACACTTCTATTACCATTTTTGGTTTAATTTAAAGATTTTGAAGAAGTAGCAAAAGCTTAATTTATTGAATTATTTTTTTGTTGTAAAATAAAATTGAATATATTATATGCATATGTATAAATAAACTCACTTTTGTTTTTAAATTAATAATAAACATATGTACACATAGGAATTATTGAAAACTAAGTAAAAAACAGTCAAAAATTAAAACTCATCAAAATCATTGCTTTTTTGTTTAGTCAGTTTTTAGATTAAACCTAAGCAAACACGAAAATGTCATTCGCACTTATGGCAGCTTTTTCTAAGACAGAGTCTTTTTTTACTATTGAATTAAATTTTCTTACCTAATTAAAAAAAATGCTTTAAAAATTATAAAAAAGAATCTCATAAAACTTAAATATATTGACTTATGACTTTTTTTTAGTATGCGATATCTACATTAATAAATATAAAACCTAATTTAAAAAAAATTTTTTTTGATACTTATTTCTACTTGAAATTATTAGTGACCCTTGTTATGTTTTATGTTATTAGATTATTAACCTTTTCAACACATAGTTTCTCTGGGAAGTTATTCGAAACCAAACAAACACAAGATTGTTTTCTTTTTCAAAGAAATTTCTTAAGTTTATAAAACGTCGAGGTCAACTATGGTCTTAAACCACTGAAAGCTTAAATATATTTTTTTAAAATTATTTAAATTTAAGTTAAAAAATAAAAAGCTTAACTAAAAACAAGTTAGTAAGTTTAAAATTTTTCAATGTCTACGAAATATACATTTCTTTTAGAAAGTTTAGGGACCTCTATTTTAGCTTTTCAATGAAATGTCTTTTAGCAAACAAAATAGTGACCTTTTCGTTTTTTTAATACAACCTTTCTTAATAGAAGCTGAAATTCCCTTCAGAATATGACAATACTTTTGAAAAAACTAACTACTTTTGATTGTATGGTTTAACTAATTACAAATATAGGACAAGCCAAAAGGGCAACGTTTTTTGCAATAATGCTTTAGTGGGGATAATCTTTACTTAAGCTTAAAACAAGAAAAGAATAATATTTATCTGAAAACATTCAAAAAGTGATGTAAACGGCTTATAGTTTTATAAAGAAATGTTTTCTTTAAACGCTGATCAAAAGTTTTATCGTTTTGTTATATCTTGAGTCACTATTAGGTACACTTTTTAAGGTTTTGGACACATGTACATAAGTATGTATACACACACATATATTTTGTTAAGAAAATTTTTCAAACATTTATATAAATTTTTTTTTATTTTTATACATTTATATATTACATTTTGCCTTATGTCTTCTGAATTCTTATAATGATTATTTTTTTTAGCTCAAACCATAGTATATCTTTAAAATTTTTTAAGTAAAAAAGTTTCTTAAGATATGCTTGAGTTGTTTAAACATTATTTGAAGTGGTCAAAGTAGTTGAAATTAGATTTCAAAAAATTAAAAAATTCTTAAACAAAAAAAATTTGACCTACTTTTTAAATTGCTTTAGGAAATTATTTGTAATTTTGTTTTTCTCTTAAATAAAAAAATATAAAACATAAAAATATCTGAAAAAAATTAAAAGTACATTTTACAATTTTTAAGATTATTTATGTACATATATACATACATTCGTACATGTACACTTCTTTGCTGAAAGCCTTTTTTTACAAAGACTCTTTGCAAAACAAAAACAGTAACGTTATGAATAAATAATACAAAAAGAATGAACAAAACTAAAAGCAGAGCAATCAAAAGACTGAAGCAACAAACGTGATTAATTATAAATGCTTGGCACACAATAGCAAGAAACAAAAATAAAAACAGAAACAAAAACAAAAAAATAAACAATTTGCAAAGATATTGCGGGGGAATCACGCTAAGGTTTATATTAAGTATTTTTTGCACTTTTTTTTTAATTTTTGTTAGGAAACTCTTTAATTCAAAGCAAATTAAAATTTTTTTAATTAAATTTAAGTTTGGCTTTTAAATGTCATAATAAAAAAAAATTAAAACAATTCAATGTTTAATATTACTTGCAAAATATTGAGCAGTAGGTACCGAGTATCGAGTATTAGACCTTTTCCTTGGGTACTTAATAATTGAAAGTAGTTGCTAATTACTTTTAGATTTGCATTTTTATGCTTAATTCAGCAATTTAACGGATAAAAACAACACTTTAAAAGTTTAGCAACAGTTTATTTAAACTGTTAACTGCTCTCATTTTGTCTCAATGCTAGAAACGCCCTTTTGGATTTTAGGTTTTCAAATTTAAAAACACCATTCAAAGTATTGATTAGTGTCAAGTCCCCAACCCAAACTATTGGTTTGTATCGAGTGATGAAAAGTAGTAAAATTTCCCAGCTTAACTTGTATAAGAAATCAAGAAAACCTCATGAACGGCGATACTGAAGTTTAGAAAAATATTTATTTTCAATTATAACATTTACTCAAATGTTTATATTTTGCTCTTGGTATATTAGATTTTAGCACGCTTCAATACTTAAGCTTACATTTTCAGCAACATTTTCAACAGTTAAAAAGCTGGAAAAAACAACAAAAAAGTAGTTTAAACTTAATTACGGAAGCATTAAAAATGTTATACTTTCATGAGTATGTAACAAATAAATAAAATGGATATAGGAAATATTAATAAAAAAACGTATATTTATAGTACGGTGCAATTTATAAATAGTAAACCTTTTTAATAAAATGCAACAGGTGTATAAGTAGCCTGCTAAAAATTAAACCAAAATTGTTCTATGTTTTATAGGAATAAAAGATCCCCACTAAAATATTACGAGGATATATGTATGTATATAAGAAAACGCACTTAAAAATAAAATATTTTTGGAGTGTGTGCGTTTTTTTCTTGCAGTTTGGTTGTTTTAAAACCCCTGATTTTTTTATTTTATTTTGATTCAAAAGTAGAAAAACTGAAAATGTTTTTGATAAAAATTTTAAACAACCAAAACAAAATGTTATATTGTTTTTAAACCTAAATTTTGTATACAATATTTTTACCTGTCTTTTTTTAAAACTTAATCATTATTTGTCGTATATAATTGATAAATTTAAGAAACTACATTTTATCAAAAATTCTAAGAAAACAAAAAAAAAAATTAAATATAAATTAAAGAGAGAATTAAATATCACTTCAGTAAGAAATATTTTGTAAAACAGAAAACAGATCAGTTTAATTGAACATTACTGTAAATAAATATGCGGTACCTATACTTGGCACTATTATATCAAAGCCTTTGTTTTTTAATTTATTAATTATAATAAAAATTGGGTTACATAAACTTAACATAAATTATGATATAATTTATAAAAAAAAAACAATATTAAACATTTTTTTAATATAAATGGAAGGGTAATTTTGTTTTAATAGCAGCCTAAGCAAGCCTTGTTACATATCATTTTCTAATTTGGGGCAATTAAATAAAAAAAAAATGTTGCTTTTCATGCCAAACAATTTTTATGTTACATTGTTATGCTCAAAGGCATGCATTGTAAAAACAGTTCATTTTTAAACCTTTTTTTTATAGAAAATTGTTTGCATTATACTTATTATTTGTAACCCGTTATTTTAGCGCACTTGTTGCATTTATATAAGATCATGTGTGTGTATACTTATTCAGTGTCAATAAGGAAAACTAGTCTAAGTCTAGTTTTGTTATTTTTTTTTTTAGAAAAGCTTTAAAATTTTTTTAAGATTTTTTTTAAAGTTTCATTTCTTTAAAATTAAAGACAAATAGTTTAAATAATTTTTTTTTTAAATCAAAATTGTTCATCTAATTTAAACAACTATGGGTAGCTCTAAGTTTACCGGACAGGTAAATGTCCCTATTTTTTTTAAATAGGAAAAATTTAAATACATATATATCACTTTCTTACTTACTTGTAAGTTAAGCTTTTAAAGATCTTTGTAATCAGTAAAATACCTTTTGTCTGAATTTATTACAATATTTATACAAATTTTAAACAGAATTGCTGTAAAATAAAAAGTTAAGTGTTTTTTTCTTCTATAACTAAAATATGTCTTGTCAAATAATGTATTTATGAATGTTTTCACTTTTTTTGCATTAAAACTTATATGTTTCAAAACTTTTTTATAAGTCAATAACTTTAATATATAAAAACACCTTACAAACTGCGTTAACGTGTTGTAGGAGTTTTTAAAACTTTATTAACAAAAAAAGGCAGTCACTTTAAAAAAACGCCAATTTTTAAGAGGTATGAGCTTAGATTTTTATTTAAAGAAGTTTTTTTTGTATTCGTCATTCCCCTGTCAACAGAAAAGGCCAGGAAAATGACGATTTTCATAGAAATGAAAGTTTTAAAATAAGTTGACAAAGTTAACATTTTTTTTAAGTTTTGTAATAGAAATGAATTTAAACATCTTATTATAAAGAAAACGTGCTTACTGGTCAACTGGGGACACATTTAATAAAAGTGTAAAATTCGGTCAAAAGACTGATATGCCCATTTGATAATTAAGCAGCTTTATTAAAATAAATGTAGTAACCCATTTAAGATACAGTATTCTTCAAAAAAAAATTCAACTCCAAAAATTACCTCGAAATGTGCTTATAATCTTAGAATTAACCTTATATTTTCAAATAATATTTTTACAAAAATGATTTTAAAACAATATGCAAACCGTTTTGAGGTACTTTTAATTGTTATTTTTTTGCTTTTATTTATTTTAATAAAATAAAAATCTTTCCCAAGCGCTGTTTAACCCTTACTATGTACATAGTGCAAAGTATTTTACGTTTCCGCTCAAAGTTGATTTAAGCATTTATTACATTTTGCACTGAATTAAGGTTATTTGTTTTTCTTTTGAAAATAAAATCTAGAACAAACTCTTGGCTGGCATTTCCTATTATTCACACAAAAACCTATATGCTCGCATGCACATACTCCCACACACAATCACATACCATTGTCTTGACTTCTGGATTTAAAAAATATTCACATACAAACCTAACTTTTATAATAAAAACCAACTGTTTTATAAAGTTTATTAATTAACTGAACCGTTAATAGAATGTAAGTATGTCGCTCATAAAATTATGATTACATTGTATGTACATATGTTAAATTAGTTACGTTTTTGTTGTTTAAGCCTTGTGATTTATTAAGTCATGATATAGTTGTTGCATCTTTTTTAAGGTTATTAAACTCTATAGTAAATATTTTTGAGTTGCAAAGAGTGTTGCCGTTTTTGTTAACTTGCGTTCTCACTTTGTTACCGGGAATAAAAAAAATAATTTTTTGGCGGTAGAAATGCCCATTAAGTAATCGCTGATGCAAGCAATATTTTAAAGGGGTCATTGCTGATGCTCTCGCTTTTTTCTTAGATTTCGCTTACAAAATAAGCGACGAACAGTGGCTGGAAAATCGTTGTTTAATGACAAAAATTTCTATAAGTTTTAAAGAAAAAAAAAATAAATATTTTTACAATTATTTTTTTTTTGCCAAAGAGAAGATTTTTTGAGCATATTTACACTTTTAAGAAATTCTTGTCCCCTATAACGGCAAAATTTTATAACGATATCTTCATCCATGTAATGGAATTTCGGCCTATAAAAACCGATTTTTAGCTACTGTGCGACGTTTGTCAGTAGAATCCCTTATTTTATATTTTGATAAGACAAATTCATGCCTAGACAAATGTCAAACTCAATATATAAAAAAAACAATATGAAAATACCGGATTTTTAAAACTTGGATTTTAACATTTGTCTGGGCATGAATTTGTCTCGTCAAGACGTACAACTACAATTAGATTTAAATTTTAAGCAAAGTTGTAATAGACATAATACGTGTGTATAAACATAAAAAACCTTTGGGATTTTTTATAATTTTTAAATGGAAATTAATATGAAAAAAATTTGTCGTAATTATTTTTTGTTATATTATTTCAGAATTAAATAAATTGGAATGGAAACCTTTATTTAGTTAAAAATTACTTCTTGGATATTGTTTGGGTCGAGCGTTGAGTTGAGCATTTAAATATTAAGTGATACTTATTTCAATGCTTAGTGACAGCAATAGGGTACCAAATTGCTAACGTGGAACAATTTATTAAAAAGACATGTTTGACGAACATCACAATCGTGACAATTTAATTTAAACAGTTTAATTGAGTTAAAGCACTTACTTCCATTAAAAAAAGGCAAAATTACTAAAGCACTCTAAGTGATGTTTTCAAATCATATGTATTTTTTTATTTGAATAATTTTCAATGGAGTTGATTTAATAATGTTTCTATAAAGGTTGTCAAGCAAGTAGACATTAAAAAAAAATTACAAAAATGTTTAAAATTTAATGAGTATTAATTATTAATTAATTATTTTTAAAAAAGGGTTCCTTTAATCAGGCCTTAAAATTCACTGACCAGGAAACCCAGAAGACGATTAAATAACCTTAAAAAAGTAGTAAAAAATAACTAAAGGAATGGACGGAGGTTTTTTATTTAAGTTTTTTTTATTGCAATTACTGGAAAAAACTTAATGCCAAAGAAAAATGAAAAAAATTTTACTAAAAATATTATGGGGCAAATTCATAAACAGTTAATCACTTTGAAATAGGTTTTAAATATGTTTTACATCTACACTTCTTGATGTGGAATAAATTTATTATATAATAAAATAATTTTATGATTTTTTTAATAACTTGTGTGATAAAAACCTATTTTTACTTGAAAAAAACTTTTAACAATTTTTATAACTTTTTTTATTAATAAAAGGGCAAATAGAAGAAGGTAAAAAATAATAAGTTTTAATCCAAAGGTAAAATAAATCTTGCTTAATCGTCGCATAGGATAATAAAAAGTTATTTAACAAAGAGTTACTCTGCCTACTCTGTCACAAAAACACCATGTCAAAAAATTTCAATTAATTTGATAAAAATCAGTTTAATGATTTCCGTTACGTTTAAAAGTCCAAAAAGCGATTCAATGGTCACTTAAAATTATGTACAACTTAAAACAAAAATTTATTCTAACATGTTTTACAAATTTTATTTATAATTAAAATTACTACTAACTTAAATTAATATTAACCATTACTTTTTAAATACTTATGTATTTATGGGAAATATACCGTTATACAATACTACATACATATGTATATACAAAAATACAGGCAGAACTATAAAAATTAATGCAAAACGCCTCTCGGCTAATTATTTTAAACATACAAAAAATATATCTCAGCATTATATTATGCAATAATAAGTTAAAAGCATTAAGTTTAAAATAAAAAAAATGAATAAATAACATGAAAAAAACTTATTGAAAATTATAGCCCTGATAATAACATTTTATAAATAATGTACATATGCGTATGAACTTGAGCACAAATACATACATATTTGCATTTGTACAGAATTATGTTCACATGTATGCATGCACCTACATACCCTGCAAAAAATCTTGGATCACATGGACCGTTTTAGCTGAAATGGACTAGTTACAACATGGTCCTTATGTAATGCAGTCATGGACCATGTCATTGTCAAACAAGAACTTGTAGTTACTTAAGTGATATGCGTTCGTGTTTTAACGATTGCGTACCGAGTTGTTGTTTGTAGGTAGGATAGAGTAGTTTTGAAACTACTCCGACGTAATGCAAATCTGGTTTAAGTGGTCCGGCCCTAGGACATCATAATGTTGAAAAGACCATGTTTTTTACATGCATTTGGGTTAGTTTTGGAGTAATCCTACTCCTTTATGGACTAGTCCATACACGCATGTATGGACTAGTCCTGTTTTCTGCAGGGTATTTATACACACATACATACATATGTATGTATGTATTAAAGAAACTGATTTTATTTCTTTAGTGATTTAAGTTAATATGTGTCTATTTTTTTTTTTTAGATAATGAAGGAAATTTAAAAACTAAAGCACGTTTTGCAAACTGTAAATTCAAGCTGGGCAGCTTATTAAATTTGTTGGCCAAATTCCTAAATCAATTCATAACAAGACAACGAACCAGCAACTAATTTAATTGATTTTTGAAGCCGCTGTTGGACGAGTTGAAGCCGCTTTTTAAGACACAAAAGACATAAAATGAATGGACGACTTTGCCAACTATTTCGTCACTTATATTTGTCAAAGTGACTTGTTTTTATCAATAAGTATGTATGAAAAGAAAACAATATTAAACTAAAATTTTATATGACAAAAATTCATTAAGTAAATTAACAAAAAAATACAACAAACACGCTTAAAACTGTCTTGAGAGATTGCAAACAATAAAAAAATGTGTATGAATGAGTGAAAGCTTAAAAAATAAAAATAAAAAAATATACAAATAAAACAAAAAGCACACAGGTCCAAAGTAACAACAAAACACATATGTATGTATGTATGTATGTATGTAGATAATTGTTTAATCTAATAACAACAAAAACAAAACTCATTTGAAAATATGTTCGCCGACAAAATATTATAAAACAACTATTCAACTATAACCATAGTTTTACATTTCACGCCGACGCATTGTATGGACTTTACCTTAAATAAAGAAAATTTCGAAAAACTTTGCTTAATTTTTATTTTCTCACCGCTAAAAGATACAAGGAAAAAAAAGAGCAAAAGTGTTTTGAACATTTTGAGTAAAAATTGTGAAAGTGTAGATATATTTTAAGTTTAAAACGTTACAAAGAGTAAAGTGTACTACGCATGCTCATTGGTAATTTATAATGATTCACTGAAAACAGTTGATATTGAAAATTATAACGGTAAAGATGTTAACAATTCCATAAACGAAAGTGGTCGGTTAAAAAATGTTCATAAATGTGGCGCGTTCATATACAAAAACAACTAGCAGCACTTCAAATTGATTAGGCGGACGTATGATAAAGTGTTGTAAAGTGTTTTGTTGAAATATCAGAAAAAAAAACAAACAAAACAAAATGCAAATAAATTTAATTAAAAAAAAATTAAAACAAAGAATATAAGTGGCAACATTTATTAAAATTATATTTATTTTGTCTTCGCATTGTTAATAAAAATTTGCAATAATTTTGTTTTATTTATATGTATAAAAACATATATGTTTATGTATGTATATATGTACTTTCATACTTACTTATATAACTAAATATATACATACATAATTATGTACATGCATACATATAAACAAACATTTTACCAGAGAAAGTATTTTTTGCAACAAATAAAAAAAAAATTAATGAATAAAAACAAAAAAAAAACAGATAAATGTGCATAATAATTTCTTTAAGCAGGCAATTTATTTAAGCGAAGAAAATTAATTTTTTTGTATTTTCCATAATTTTCCATGTTAACATTTCTGCTAATCAAAATTCAATTTAAAAAGCTGCTTCAACATTGTTTTTTTCCTTTTTATTGTTTCTTTTTTTTATTCAAGTCAGTCAGTCAGTATCTGTGTCATAAGATTTCAGCGGCTTTAAAAACAAAAGCCAAAAAAAACTAAATACTCTTGTTTGACTGGCCTAAATCGAAATGCAGCGGTTTACAAATTTGTTGCTGTCAATATTTTGTTTGCTGTCAATATCATTACCGCCAACATTTTTGTCTTCTTTGCCATCATCATTATCGTCAGCAGCATTACAATTAAATGGTAAGAGTAAAGAAATTACATATTAATGTATTAATTTTATAATTGTTTAGAATAAGACAGTTTAAAACGAATAAATACATACATATATATATATGTACATATGTATATGTATGTATGTATGTATGTATGTATGTATGTAAAGAAAAATTATTAAATGCATTAATTATAAATATTTAATTAATTTACTATATTTACATACAAATATGAACATTATATGTGTTAAGAGAAATTTTTACAAATTAAATTTATATGAAATCTGTAAAAACCACATTTAAAATAATTAAAGAAATTCAAACTGAGTGATTTTAATATTAAAGATAATTTACACAATTTTTTAAATTAAGTTTTTAAGTTGGTTTTGGTTTTCGACACATAGCATTATCTCCAAAATCACTTTACTTACGAGATGACATCACCTAATTGTAAATAAAATCAAAAGTTGTGAATCGATTTAAACAAACTTTGGTTTGGTTTCTTTAAAACTTATTTAGCTTTTTGTTTTAGGTTTTTAATTTTTTTTTTAAATATAAAAATCAAATATTTGAAAATTTTATAAAAAAAATAGTTTTGCTTAAAACTATTCCATTATCTCTTAAACTGCTAAGCAGATTTTTAAAAATGGTTAGAGCTCCCTAAAGGTTATTTTGTTGGCGAATTTCGAATTATTTTTATTTAGTATTGTATTATACTTATATACCAATAAAAAAGAACGGAATGAAGATTTGTATATACCAGGGGCCGAACAAATTTATTTACTTTCAAAGAAAAAATAACAGGCGCAAGGAAACATGAGAAGAATCGCCATCTGGATGGTGATGAAACTAATCTCTTTTCTCAAAACCAAGCGCTTTTTAAATTCTTATTTTTTATTTTTATAAGAAAACTACAATTATTGATTAATTCAGCTATTTTCAGACTAAAATTTAAAATATAATTAAAACAAACATCATTTCCAATTATTTCATCTGAGGGAAACGTTATCTTTTCATTTCAAAAGAGTGTTTTTCCATCTTATAAAAATACTTGTTTACATTTTGGGTGGACCATCCATCGGTTTAAATATAAACCAGCGGTTTTTTAGAATCTGGCAATACTTCTGTCATTCTGTTTTATCACAAAACTTAGAAAATTACTTTCGCTAAACGAACTAATCGATTCACGCTTGAGCAACGTTGGGGCTTATTGCAAATTTTTTTCCAAAGCAATAAAGATTTGTCGGAAATTGCACAAAAATATTGTACACAATTTGGTCGCAGAGAAGGACAAACAGTGTCCAATATAAGCAAGTTTACTGCTAAAGCTCGGGAAACTTTTTTCATGTTGGTTCTCCAGCACGTGAGCATGCCCGCCAAGTGGGTACACCCGGAAACATCATAGCTGTGGCTGAGAGTGTGCTTGACAATCCATCACCATCAACTGGTCACTGTTCTCAAGAGTTGAACATTTCACGCACCAATTTACACCGAATTTCGTGAAAATATCTCGGTATGACGCCTTGAGTTCAATTAGTTCAAGGGTTGGAGCCACATGAATATCCGCTTCGTTTTCGCTTTGCTAGATGGGCCAAGCGGAAACTGCACAATATTGTCGATTTTGCCAAAAAAAATCATATTTTTGAATGAAGTCTATTTTCATCTTAGTGGGGAGGGCCTAGAAAATCCAAACAGAAGCCAATGCATCCATAACGATGAGGCTTGTGAATCGGAGGCATCATTGGCCCATATTAATTTGAAAATGAGGACGTCGCAGCCATAACGGCTAATACCTATCGCACCATGATAACTAATTTTTTTGTGCCCGATCTTCATGGTATTGGTTTGAGCAGTAAGTAGTTTCAACAGGATGGTGCAACTTGCCGCATATTTCATTCGTTTGATGGCCGTTTAATTGCCGAAATAGAGGTGTTAATTGACCGCCAAGAAGCTGCGATTTGACACTGTTGGACCATTTCTGTGAGACGCTGTTAAAGACAAATGTTATGCCGACAAACTAGAGCTCAAATTAAGCATTTGATCGCCAGTATTTGTGATGCCATTTCCAAATACTCAAAAAAATGCTCGAAAATTGTTTCGATCGAATGGGGTACTGTAAGGCTAGCTGCGACAGTCATATGAATGAAATAATATTTGATTTTTTAAACTTTGCAACCAAAAAAAAATTTGGCAAAATTTAAACCGATTTCTTATTGCATTTTTAAATTAAGACTTTTAAATGGCCACCATTTAGTTTAAAATTTTGCACTCAACTGGAAGATCCTTATCAATGTTGTGGTTTTTAATATACTAAGAACGCGCCAGTTGTCATTCGATGGATTTTGTTGACCGATTTTGAATTTTCTCCTTAATTGTGGTAGAGGCATTGCCCCAAAAATAAAAATATAAGTACTATACTTTGCACAAAATAGGTTTTAAAATCGAGTTGTAAGGGGATCAGAAATTTACAATGAAGTTAATGTACAGAGTTTCTTTTAGTTTCATTTGTATCAAATTCGCACCCACCTACAAATAAGTATGTGATTTTAATATCAGGAAGTCATAACTCAAAGTTATAAGGCACCATCTGGTTTCGAATTATTAGATTGGGAAACTTGTTTCTTTTCGTAAAGTAAAAGTTACGTGGATGCATTTTTATTCATCTATTTTTAATCCCAGTAACTTTGCCAATCTCTTTCACTTAGATAATATGATGATAAAGTTTATTCCACGGTTTTTTGGGATCAACAAATCAACAAGTGTTAGCGTAGTGTGTTAACTGTTTGTTGGCATGTCCTATTTAAATTTAATTTTGACGTAGTTGATAACAGGCTTATAAGCCTGAAATATTCTTCCTTCCAGTCTTAATAATCATTTACTGCTTTACGTAACATACTTAACCAATACACACACACACAAAGCCTACTAAAGTAAAATGTTATATAGTGTGCTAAATGTATCAATTAGCCACCTTAAAGGCCATTGACACACTCAAAAGACAGGTCTTTTACATACATTTGTGTAAAGAAAGTGAAAGCACAAAGTATTTAATACTTAACATATTACTTCTTATAGTTTCAGGTTCTGTATTAGTTCTTTAAGCAATTATTAACTTAATCAATTCTGAAATTTTAACATAGCGATTTTAAGGCATTCATATGATAAGTACGTATGTAAATATGTTTTTATTTTATTGTGGCTTTGTTCACTTAACAATTTAGTTATTAACACATTCTGTTAACCATGAATTATGTCGTAATATTTAACAAAACAAACAATTTTTAGAAAATCTCATAACGAATTAAATCAACAAAATAATGGTCATATATTTAACAATGTCTATTTTATTTAAATGGAATAAAAATATTTAAAGTGTGTGTAACACTTACATTAATAATAAAAGTACTCGTAATAATATAAGTAAAATAATGAACAAACCCTATAAATAAATAAAATAATGAACGTTACATCATTAAAAAATTTTGTCACTGTAAATATTCCATAATGGAAAAGTCTCTTGTTAAATAAATGAACAATTTTTTTGTTTTTATATTTTTAGAGGCTAAAATACCAAATTAATCGGATTTTGATTTTGTTCGAGCAGATAATTAATCGATTTTGGAATTTAAGTTTTCGTCGAATAATCGCTTAAGGCTTTTCAGTAACTCGATTAACTCAAACAACTAAGTTATTCGCGTGACTCTTAACAATTTTAAAATCTATTTGCTGTTTGGATTGAAAAATGCATTTTGCATCATTAACGTTTTTTTTTTAAACTTAAACAGAAATTGAAATTTGTGACCGACTTTGGGGGGGGGGGGGGGGTATAATATTACGGTTTCAAAACTGGCCATAAATTTCGGACGTTTTTAAGCTAATTCTAGCTTTAAAGAAATCAGTTGCATTTTCTACAAGTTTTCTGTGATGATGGACCCTTTATCCCACTAATTCAGAGTGTTACTTTAACGACATGAACATTTGAATTTTGTGTCGAATTTTGTTATTATTCACATACGAGCACTTACGCCTTGGGTTACCTTTATTAATCCTCTTTTTTATCTGTGAAGATTTTTAGAGTTCTCTTTGTAATTATATTATCTAATTTCCCTGCTTTAAATGAATTCTGCTACTTGCAACCGATTTTTAATTTTTTATTGATTAAATTCCAATAATTTTGCAAGCTCTTGTTGTGTTTGACATTTTCTCAAGAATATTTTCAATCATTTTTACTTTGTGAGGTCTCCAATAGCTACCGACAATTTTGCTTAAAAATACGTTTGAAACTAGGTGATGGCAATTAAGCACACGCTTTTGTATATTTTCTTTACAAGAGTCAGCAAAAGCTTAAATAATTAGTAGGAACAAGAATAATCTATGTGAAATAAATATTATTTAGATAGTGTATATTGTTCGAGTTATATTTTAATTAGAATTTGCAATTTTTCTTACTCAAGCGATTAATCGACTGAAAATTGTCGGAATAATCGAGCGATTATTGTTTGAGTGAACACTCTAGGAGAGAATAAAAAACAAAAAATTACTCATCAAATTTGGCAGCTGCTTCAACGAATTAGGAGTTCAATAATTTAAAATCGAAATCGATTTTCAATAGCAGTAAAGTATGCAGAGCTTGACAAGAATGTGTTCTTTATATAAAAACAGCTTTTTAATGTGTATTTTTTACTGGAATTTATTTACTCTTTATTACACAGCTTTGATATAAAAATAAAATACAAGCAAAATCTTTTTAATTTTTTTTCTAAAATTACTGAGTAAAAAGTTATTTAATTATTGAGGTGACTCAAATAAATTTTTAAAAATTTTAGACATTTGCTACCAAATTTGTAAAAAACTTAATTTTTCGAAGGATTTCTATGCAACCAATTTTAAGTTGTGAATATACTATTTGTCGTATAATATTTTAAATATTAAAGAAAATTTATGCAGGTCAAGGTGACTTTTGGGGGTGTGGCTTCTTTGAGAATTTCAGTAAATTTTAAACCGTTTTTTATATTTTCATTATTTTTTATAAGAAAATTATTAAAGCCAAATTTGGAAACTGTCTATGTTTTTTTAGTTAAATTAATAAAAACTAAAATGGTAATACAACTTAAAATAAATATGCTCATTAGTTTACTGGTAAAAAATTTAAATCGTGTTGTTATTATTGTTTAAGTATAAAGCTTAACATAAGTAGTAACTTATGGGCTTTTCTCTTCTGACGAAAAATGCTGCCATTTTATTTTGTAGCACTTTTTAAAAACTTAATGAAACCTTAAAAAGTGATACGTTTTTAGACTTTTTAAACACTACAAAAAAACAAACACTATAATAAAATTATTAGCATTGTAATGACCTTTTTTCAAAAAAGAACGAGAAGTCAAAAAAAAAAGTAAATTTTTTTATTTTTAAAAAAATGTCGTTTTTTTCTCTAATTTTTTATTTATTTTTAACATCAAAAAATAATTTTAAGGGGCAAACATGTATTATTTTTTCATTTGCTTCATTAGGGCAGCATTACCAGAAAAACTCCTTTGACTCGTTAACAATGTTGCCCCTTTTTCAGAAAAGAACAAAACGAAGGGCAGGAAAGCATTAGAGCAACATTGATGCCAGAGAAGAACAAGACATTGAAATGATAACATTTTATAAATGAACATAATTTGAATGAATTCATATGTTTAAGCTACTGCCTTAATAATTAGTTGCATGTAATAATTTTCAATGCAACTAGATTATCTAATTGCTGATATGTGTTAACAAAAAACAACAACAAACGACAAAGAAAACTTCTTATTGGCCGATCTTGTTTAAGATAGAAATTGAACAAACAGTTTTTTTATTTACTCACATATTGTTACCTGAAATGCAAATGGACTAATTATTCTAGTTTATTAAAATATATTTAAACATATTTATTTTATTATAAAATCTCTATTTTTATGAACTAATTGTGAGTACTTAAATCTTAAATATAAATAACTAATAATAGTCCAGTTAGGGTCAGGTTAAGTCTAACTGGGTTAAGTGCAACTTGAAGATCTTTATAAACGCGGCTGTTTTTAGTACACCAAGGATTTTGTTTGGACGCTGCTAAATTTTCTCTATGTTAGGGGTAGATGCAGTACCCTTTAATTGTATTCGATTGCATCAGACTGCTTGAAAATATAATTCTAGAGCTGCTTTTAACTTTATTTAAGTCAGTTTAGTATCAATTTATAATAAATTAAATATTAGAGAAGGTATTTCGGAGCACGATATTTGCCGTAAAGAAAAAGTAGCATGGCTCCTTTTCTGTATTTTTTTTTCCATAATTTTGCCCACTTGGAAATATGCTGACATAATTTAATTATTGTCTCTTTAGCTTCTTCATGAGTATTGAGAAAGCAGCAAACGTTGACTTATGTATTTGAGTATTTGTTGGCAAATACTTGGTGTATAAGTGCAAGGGACCCTTTTACATTTCAGTGATCGCAATTGTTTCTTCATTGTGCCGATAATGATATTCAATATTATCTTAAATTCCTGTTACGTGCTTTCAACGTATGACCATTAATCGGTTTTGCTTATTAACCTTAACAATGTCAAAATTAAAACTTGCCATATTTGAAACTGAACACCACAAAAAATTTTTCAGTTAAATTTTTTGGAATTTTAAAACAGGGAGGGTCTTGCAAATTTAAGTTGCAAAAAGACTACTCAATGTCCAGCTTTATTCTAAGTTGTAATAAAGTTCACGTTGGTTACAATTGGAATCTAAAATAAAAAATTTTAACAATTGGTATTTTGGAAACAATTAGTAACAAATATATTACCTTTATGGTGAAATAATTATAGGTGATTGCAGTTCAGAGAGAATTATGTGGTGAAATTTATTTTATTCGAAATTTAATAATTGTAAATTAAATAAAAAGAGAGATAATGCATAAAGTTTTGGAGTATCAGCTGACGAGCAGTTTTTCTAGTGAGGTCATATATACATATATATAATTCCACCATGATTACCTACTAAAAAGGAGATAAATAATTTTTTCCAAATTAGTTACATACACTAGTTGTGATTCCGTACTATTTAGATAAAATGCGGTACAATTAAGCTGAATATATAGTTTAGACTTTTTGCAAAAAAAAAATTTAAAAAAAAAATTTTCTCCGAGCTTTAACTGCCTATTTTGTTGTTACCTATATTTTGTTGGTACAAAAGCATAAAAATACCGAAACGCAAAGTGCCATATATTAACTCAAAGAAATATTAAACACTTTGATATATGGTTGTACACAAACAAGAATTACGGGAACGCAACTATTGCTTGCACTCCATGTGGTTTGGTATTTTTATACTTATGTTCATATGTATGCAAATATGAAGCTGTATTTATTCATTTAGTTATAGTGCGTATTGTGCGTTATTTTACATGCAAGTACAAGTTGTAAAATAGGCCAAAAATGTATATATTGTTATGCGTTTACAACAATTAACAGTTTTGTCGTAAAAAAATCAATTTTATTTGAAAATATTTTATTTAATTCAACTTTTAATTATTTTCAAAACGTTTGTTGAAAAAAGTTACAAAAAGGTAACAATAGGTGTGTTCATTTACAGAAAATTATCAATAATTTTCGATAATTATTACTAGTAAGTGTTCACGTACACAAAAAATTAGCAGCTAGAGAGCAAAAAAAGAGCGTAATATGTTTAGAAACAAAAATGTTTCTGATAATTTCTGCTAGTAAAAATTTTACTATAAGAAATTATTCAAACAGTCTTTCTGTCATTATGCTTTGAAAAAAAATTTAAGTTTTAAATTTTTATAAGTTTACAATAACAAAATACATTTGCTTGCAAGTTTTGACTGTAAATGTGTTCATTTACTTTTAAATATTTTTGAGAGCAATTTTGAAAATATTTCTTTTTACTCTCTCGTTGCTAGTAATTACTGGAAAGTAATTGAACACAACTAATAATTTTGCTACAAATTTGTCAAAATAAGACTGTTAAAGAATATTCAAATCTTCATAATGCATATATTATACTTTTTTGAAGTGCTGGGTTTTGAAAATAGCATACCATTTTCCACTTTTGAGTTATGACATTCTATAAGTAAATAAGAGTCATGTTTTCCTTAAAAAAAGGTGCTAAAAGCTAAATTAAGGCAGGTGATATTTTGTCTTTGTTGTTTTGTTTTAAACTTGTTTTCAAAAATTAAACGCTTAAAAATACAATTTTTTTATCAATGTTTTTAAACGATTTTGTTTTTATGAACAGAGCAAAAAGTATAATGATCTTTTTGGGAGATTTCAGGTAAACAAAATTTGCTGCTTTAGTAGCTGAAAAGGATCATAGTTTAGAAAAAATAAACTGTGTAAATTACGTTGTCAAATAAAAAATTGCAAACAAGTTTAGACTTTGTAAAAAATTTAATCGCTTTTAGAAAACTTTTTTAGGGATCAACATGTGTTTAGAATATTTATAAGATTTATTAACCCATTTCACTGGGATCAGTTTGTATTGTTTACACTTTAAGGCAAAAGTAATAAATATAATAAAAATATTTTCGCTTTAATTATTTAGTTATTACAAAGAATTTTAATTGTACTTTTATCCCGTGACATTATAAAAATATGCATATTTACCTATTTTTAGGTTCACAGTTTAATTTAATTTTATTTGCATTTATTTTTAAGATGCGTCAAAATTTCAAAACAACAAAAACGTTTTTAAGGCTGAAGATTTAAGCAACCGGAAAGTGATCAACAGACCAATAAATCAAACAGAATATATTAAAGCTGTTAGAGAATCAATTGAAGAATATGAATTACATCGTCGAAGAATTAAAAATTCAAGGTATTTGCCATTTCTTTGATGTTAAGCAAAACTAAATTAAAGTTAAATTTTTATAATTTCAGAGTTAAACGCGCTGCGAAGCGTGTATGTTATGATGAATTGGGTTGTTTTGAAGATTCCGGTCCATTTGCATATCTAGAAATGCTGCCATCTCCACCCGAAGAAATCAATACTAAATTCTTTTTCTATTCAACAAAAAATAGATCGGATAGACCTTTAATGGAATTACCATTTCTCAATATGACAGAGGCCTTTAAGAGATCTAAAGCTTCTTCTTTAAATGCAAAAAGAAATCTAAATGATTCTGAAGTACTGGCTGTGACCACAGAAGCTCCTCAAACAACCACATTGCCAACAAGAAAAACCAGTTTGCGAAAAGCCCCCATAACTTTGGATAATCTAGATGGTTTTGATGAAATGTCTGTGCGTATTATTGTGCATGGTTTTGGTTCTGCCTGTCCGCACGTATGGATCTATGAAATGAAAACGGCCCTAATGGCAGTGGTAAGTTTATAAAAACCTAAAAAAACTTCAACTTAGAGTTAAAACGAAAAGTTGTTTATTATTTTTTAATTTTAGGAAGACTGTATTGTCATTTGTGTTGATTGGGAAAATGGTGCTACATTTCCAAACTATGTTAGAGCAGCCACAAATACACGTTTAGTAGGCAAACAATTGGCGATGTTAATTAAAAATTTACAAGACTATAAGGGTCTCAATTTGTCACGCACCCACATAATTGGCTTTAGTTTAGGTGCCCATGTTTCAGGTTTTGCCGGAACTGAGCTGCCCGGCTTATCGCGGATAACTGGCTTAGATCCAGCCGGTCCTCTGTTTGAAGCTCAACATCCCAAAGTTCGCTTAGACAATACTGATGCTGAATTTGTAGATGTAATACATTCGAATGGAGAAAATTTGATATTGGGTGGCTTGGGCTCGTGGCAGCCAATGGGGGATGTAGATTTCTATCCAAATGGTGGTAGAGTACAACATGGATGCTCGAATCTGTTTGTTGGAGCTGTTACGGATTTTATATGGTGTAAGTTGTTTTACTTTTAAGTAATCCCATGTTTTAACATATTATTGTTTCTTATTAATTATAATTAATTAAATGCCCTTATTTTGTAAATCACTTATCTGCACCAAAAAAATTCTATTTAAGTTGTTTTTAGCAATGATAATGCTTTTGAAAAAAATGGAATGGATTTATGTATATAAAAACGGCCCGAAGTAAAAGTAAATTTAAGAAGAATTAAAAATAATTTTTATTTTCTTTACAGCGGCCCAGACAGCTGAAGAGGAGGAGGGCCGTTCCTTGTGCAACCATCGGCGAGCTTATAAGTTCTTTATAGATTCTGTAGCTCCTCGTTGTTTGTTTCCCGCATTTCCTTGTGCTAACTATGATGATTTCATTAAAGGAAAATGCTTTCCTTGTGCTCAAGATGACGAGGACTTGGCCGATGGTGTGCCCCGCTGTGGCAACATGGGCTATTATGCTGATCGCTCTTCAGGTAGAGGTCAATTGTATTTGATTACTCGTGAGGAGGAACCATTTTGTGCTCACCAATTTCAGTTGCAAATTTTCAACTCTTTTAATGATTTACCACTAAGAACAATTGGTCGCCTGGAGGCAATTTTGGAAGGTGAAGGTGGTTTAAATGAAACCTTTAAAGTATCTGAGTAAGTTTTGGGAAAATAGTTTATTATTATTATTTTTATGGAGTTAATATATTACTTAAATCTTAGAAAAGACGACTCCGAGTTCTTTGCCGGTGACATTGTTTCAAAAATTATAGTACCTCATCCAGCCTTAGGCTTTCCTACAACTCTTAGTCTTAACTACAAACCCTATAGTGGCTGGTTATCAAAAGGCTTGCCGCATTGGGACATAGACAAAGTCATACTTACTGACAGTTATGGAAGAAGTTATTCCGTTTGTAAAACTAATACCAAATTACCCTCAGGAACACCAGTTCGCATTAAATTACAGCCAGGTGATTGTGAATTGGTTAATCAAGCTGATTATGGTACATTAACTACCAGGCCGACTACTCAAGTTCCTGATTCCACGGGTCAAGAAAGTATTAACTTGCCAGAAGCTGATGCTGTAGAAACAATTAAAAAACGAAAAAACTTTCTTAATTTGGGAACCAGTTTTAAATTAGGCGACAATCAATCTTATTCCTTAGACAACTCAAATGATTTGCCTTGGCAACCTATTTTAGAGGGAAATTCTTTGGATAACAAAGAGGTGGGCGAAAGTAGTCGCAGCTTTTCATCTCAGGCCGAAGAAATTTTTGAGCCAATATTAAATGACAAACGTTTGAATGTTAATCGTGGCCGAAAGTTAGGCGAAGAAATTGTAGAACCTTTACTAAAAGCAACTACTCCGCGGGTAAAAAAGGGCAAAGAAATCAGATTAACTGACAATTTAGCTACTGAAAAGCCACAGAAACCGCAAGTTGTTAATATCACTGCAATAACAAAAACCGAAAGACCAAAACCTCATGCAGCAGAGCAAACAGTTACTGTGCAATTATTCCCTTTTCGCCTGGGGGAACTCTTACAACGGGCTGAACGTTATGCTAGGGAAACAATTCTTCCCCTAATATCTATACAAGCACCAAAATTTTTTGGCTTTAATTTTGGAACCAATGAGGAAAGCGTTAAAAGCGAGACCAGAAAACCACGTTATATACCGAGATATGAAGAAACTTCAAATACAACTGAAATAAAAACTAAAACTAAAACTGTTAATGAAAGCAAATCAAGAGACTTGCAAATATCGGAGACAAGAGAGCAAAGAAATATATTTGAATTATTACATCCAACGACCTTAGCAGAATTACAGCTTGAAAAGAAAAAACCAGAAACTCAAGAAACTAAAAATGAAATAGCTTACTATACAAATGTTTTACTAACAAATGCGCGTTCTTTAAAACCAGAAGATCCAGACTATGAACCAATTTTTATAGATTTGCCAACATTTAGGCCACCGAAAGCAAGGCCGGTACGCTCTGCTTTAAATCGTAGAAAAAAAATATTTCGACAATCTTAGTTGTTTTGTATTGTTATTTTGTTTAATTTTTAAGTTTAAAAAAGTATTTAGTTTAAAGATAAATTAAAATAGTTTGTTGCAGCTTTTCATATACTACTGCTTAGCAGTAAACAGGTAAAAGCCATACAAAGATCACATGTTGGCAACGTATAACTGATGGTAATTCTACTAACATTACTGTACGTCCAGATGAGGCAAATCTATGTCTTGCCAAATATAAAACTCTTAATTAAAAAAATCGGCGTTTGACATTTGTCAAGACATAAATTTATCTCATCTGAACGGATATTGAGAAAACTCTTAATTTAATCAATAGTACAAAGTAATCGATTACTGGCATTATTTTATGTCAAGCAAAAATCACCAGTTATTTGGTGTCAGTCATTTGGCCTTTGGTATGTTATTATATGTGATACTTAAGAAAAACGTAGGCGTTATTTAGTTTATTTCCAAAAAAAAAAAAAAAGTTTTTTAATTGCGCCACCTACAACTCATTAGTGGTTTTGTTATCCACAATTGTTGTTGATATTTATTAAAAATAAGATTTAAATAATTTTTAAGTATTTATTTACGATTTCTTGTTGTTTTTCCTATATGTACTTGATTAATGGTAAGTAAAAATTAAATTTTATTAACACCAAATGTATAAAAAAATAAAAGAAAGATTCTACTAAATAAACTTTTAAACTTTTTTAAAAATGATTTTCATAAGTTGTTGCCGAAATTAAAAAAAAGAAATTTGTAAACTGCCAATGGTTTATTTACTGAAAAAAATTATATTTTTTAAAGCTGCATTTAAAATATTTTGCATTAGTTTTTCCTGTTTTTGGTTAATCACTCGCATTTTTATAAACATTAGGTGGCAGCCTTGGTTTACAACTCGCAAGCACAAATTCTTCTCTGCTCTAAAGAGTGCTGCCCTATTGTTTTTCAAAAATGAACTGCAATTTTTACATTCAATGTCAACGTTTTTGAGAAAAATTTTTTAATTTTATCTTATATTGTATTTCATTGCATTTTCACAGAAAAGGCCAATATTAGTCACGTTTGGTCAACAAGAAATTTGGCATTTCTGTTAAAAAGGAAAAATTAAAATATTTTTTTTCCAAAAATCGGATTTTTTATTAATTTATGGTAATAAACGGCTGTATTCCTAAACGCAGTTTGCTTTGCATCAAGAAATTTTACATTCTTCCTTTATAAAACGCTTACCTTTCTGACAATGTTTTTTGCTTCCAATGCATTAATATAACAATAAACTTTCTTTTGGGAACAGAAGACATTATCGAAACCCTCAGCTTTGTTGTCAGGAAGAATTCGAAAATTAGTGAGGTAAAGCAAACTGCATTTAGGAATACAGCCAACCTTTTATTAGTGTTTGTAATGTTAACGCTTAAGAGCTTGTCCTCACTTTGGAATTTAATTGTTAAATAAAGGTTGAAACAGCTCTTTTCACTAAATACTTCTGTTTTTTTTTTAATTTTCGAGTTGTAGAGCTAAAATTTACATTAAAGATAAAAGGCAGAGTTTTTACCAATTAGCCAACGAATTGGGGATGGTTTCAGGTTTCATTTCTGTTACAAACTATCTATGTACGACGATCCAGATGAATATTAAGATATTTCGCCTTAAGGCGTTGAGGCAACATCCCGGTTATTAATACAGTAAAAGTAATGCGGGTGCATTTTTGCTTATTTATTTGTATTCCTCAATTCGCTAATTACGCTACTGAGATAATATTTTGCAATAGTTTGTTAAAGGTCTCTTTTGGATTTGGATAAGCACTGAGAAAAGCAGTTTCATCAGCAAAAGCCAACGTGTATGTTTAACTATTGTTTGGCTGGCCTACAGTGTAGAACAAGTACAGAATTAATCCTAGAGTACTTGCTTGAAGTACGCCAGCCCATTTTGCTTGAGAGCAACTAAAGTGGTCTCCTATTTAGATTATGGTCTATCGGTCGGTTATGTATTTTCCAGAAAGACTGTGCAGATTAACTGCCTAGATCAGCTTTAGTTGGGTAAGGGGTTGTCATGCCAATATTTCCAAAGCTTAAAACTTACACAGAACACTATTTCTTTTCCTCATGCGCTTCTCTTATAGCCTGTACTTACCAGGGACCTTGTTAGATTATACCATGATACAACTAACCAGGTAATCTCGTCCCTGAAACAACTACAAATTAGTACCAATGGGTCAAACATCAGCTCATAGAAAAAAAACCATTAGTAATAACTTTTGTTGTTTTATTCTCACAGGGAGAACATAATTTTTGACATTTTGGCACTAATCAGCTGGGCCGACGAGACTACCTGGTTCTTTGTATCATGGATGGTACTATGGTTTCGTCTAAAGCCAAATTGGTGTTTAGAAATGCAGTTGTTGCCATTCAAGAGCCGAGTCCACTTGTCTCGAAAAATTTCGACATAGTTGGTTAAGCACTTATAGGTCTGTAAGACTCTTTTTTCGAAGGCTTTTTTCCAAGCTTAGGAACCATTTTTACGTTTAAAATAGAAGGAATTATCTTCTTTGCTAAAGGGGCCTTATTAAATCTAAGGGCTTTTTAAGAACTAAAATTTTTAAAATCCTCTGCAAAACCTAGAAATCGGTATTGCATTTCTATAGAATTTGATCATACTAGTACATGTCCTTAAACAATTTACAAAAAGATCAGATTTTTTTTGAAATTATTTGACTAAAATATTTACTCTCCGATTACGCAGTAGTGGTCTTACTTAACGGTGGTCTTACAAAACGAATATTAAAAAAATTTAAATTTAGTAAATTTCAATATGTTCTCTATATATTTCTGGGATAAAAAATAGTAACGATATTGATTTCCTGTCGCTGAGACGAAATCTCAAAGTATAACAAAACTGACAGCCAGACAAACGAATAAAAACGCATATAAAAATTAATTTTTCAGTACTTTTTTAAAATTTCTTCTCTTTATTTAAGTATTTTTAGACTTTTTATGCCAAATATTTTTCTATATTTTTTTTTACCATTTATAATTCAATATGTATACATAATAAAATTATTATTTGTTGTTGTTCATGGTTGTTTTCCATTTTTATTGGTTGTTTTGCTTTTATACGTTACATTTAAATTTGTTTTTTTTTTGATTATTTCCTATATTTTTCAAATAAATTATAAATGTCTGTATGAAAGTATGTGGGGGTTGAATATTGAAATATTTTTTAGTTTTGACTATTTCCATTTTTCAAAATATGCCGTAAAGACGTATCAAGACAACATTGGGCTACACGACCACCATTGCAGTTGTAATAACGTCAAAACTATCGTGCTTATATAGTTGAATTTAGGCACATTGTAGTCAGTAGCTTTCCGTTGTCTATGTGTTTACAGCAATGCCGTTAAATTATTAAAAAAATGAATGAAGTAGACTAAACTCAATTATTTTGTTTTTAGTATGTATGAAGGTATGTATTATGTTGATGAGTTGTAAAGTGCTTAAAACTGAATTTAAAATTAAATAAAAAGGAACAAATTTTTATGTCATGAAGCTTGGGTGATTTTTAAATATTTGAGAAATAAATTAAATTTGAAAAACTGTATGTATGTAACGCCAGCGTCACTTTATTATTATTATTCTTAATTTAAGTATTTTTGCTTTATCGCAAATTATTATTGTTATTTTATTTTAATTTATTTTGTTGCTTTTATTAACCAATTTATTAATTGGTTCCAATGCATGTCTGCTTATCAGTTTTTGACATTTCTTTTTAATTTTTAATAACATAAACATACATTTATTTTTAATAAGACGTTTGACTGTTTGAATTTCTAAAATATTTACATTTTTTTATGAAGAAGATTTAATAAATTTTGCAATATCTGCTAAATATTACATTAATGTGTATGTATATATGTATGTTTGTATATACTTTTTTGTACAGAGTATTTTAATACTTTTTATGAGTTTCTCTATGCAATAAAGTAAATCCTTTTCTTAATATTCCTTGTAAACTATTTTATTTATTTATATGTTGGTATGTCTGTAAGTATGTAGTTTCTTTAGTAGTTATATTGTTTGTATTTCTTTCTTTAATTTTTATCCAAATTTTGTAACATTCTACCGTTTTTCCATTTTTGTTTTAAGCAAACGCTTGTTGGAATTAGCATTTAATTTAAAAATTATTTAAAGGATGTTTTGAGTTTTATAACGGAAATTTTTTTCACTGCATATTTGAAACTTTTTTTCTTTGAATTTCTAACCAATATTTGAACGTTTAGTTTTTAGATAATCATATGTAACTAAGATAAAGATTGCTTATTAGTTGCCTTTTAATTAAAAACAAAAAATACAGCAAATGTTAATTAAAAAGTATATAGATGTTTGATGTAGTAATATTAAACAGTTACACGTTAAAACCGATTAATTGTTGTAATCGGTTTCAATTATATATTTTGTGTCAACTCGACTTCAGTTCGGTTGTCAGTTGCCAAAATTGTATTACAGATGACAGCTGGCGGCTAACAGATGCCAATTTCAGCTAAAAAATGGTTGACAACGTAACAACTGAGTAATTTTGTGTATCGTTGGGCAACAAAACTGATGTTAGGTTGCTGGACATAGTCCCTTAGGACCGTTTTTACATTCCAGCTATAAAGTAAGTGTTAACAAAAGATAACTTTAGCTATAGTTAGGAATAAAATAAGGCTGTTTTCCTAAACGCAGTATGCTTTGTATCACGAATTTTCAAATTCTTTCTGACAACAAAGCTGAAGGTTTTAATAACATCTTCTGCTCCAAAATGAGCCATGTTAATGCTTTGGAAACACAGAAAATTTTTAAAACTGTAAGTTGTGTGAAATGGAAGAAGTTGAAATCAAACTGCGTTTAGGAGAACAGCCTAACTTTCTAATTTTTTTGTTTTCGCAACTTCTTTATAAAATAAATTTTAAAACTATCGCAAAGCAGCAGGAAATACTGGGGTTTGTACAAACTCAGTAGCGTGCTTTCATAAAAGTTTGAGGGGAAAATGACAGTTTGGAAAATATATTATCATCATTTAAACCCATTTTTGTTTAAGATTAAAACCTTTTACCTAAACATTTTAGGGCCACTTTTAGCATAAAGAACACTTATGATAACTAAAATATGGTTATTTGCCCCATAACTACCTTACTATAGCTATTGTTAAGTTGTAAAAACAGGCCTTTATCAAATAACTTTTGTTGTGTGTTTTCCATCATTTATTTATGAAATCAATTTTAAAAAAGAATCAATACACTCACACCTTAAGGCTAACATATTGAAATTTTTTTACTTTTCGCTGAAAATGTTTTTTTTTTAATTTTTCGAATGTAAAATAACAAATAGCTAAACAGTGTTGCCAATTTTGAAGATTTATATAAATTCACAGGATTGTGGAAAATACCACTGAAAATTTAAGTAATTTTTTAATGTGAAAATAATTAATTAATTTTTTGTTTTTCTATACATAAAAAAACAATTAATGTATTTTATATAACAATAATCCTTAATAAAAAAACTTTTTTAAATAATTTATATTCATTTGTAAATGGCCAATTCCATTATGATTGAAGTGATCACTTTACTCATATGACCTCGTATGACCTCGTAAAAAATTTTATAATTTCCAGGGATTGTATGTTTTTAAATGTTTGAAATAACTTCTTTTTTATTTTATGTAAATATCTAATAAACTTTATTTATTTATTAGAATCATACTTTTGGAAAAAAATTAAAAAAAAATTATTATTTTACATAACTTTTTTGTTGGCAGAAATTATTACTTTTTCTTTTTTTTTCAATAAAAACTCTTAACTAAAGAGAAGATATTTACTATTAATACTTTAGAACCAATTTTAGAGTGCTGACGAGAAACTGCAGCTGGTTTCGAAAATGTATTCCACTCGGCTAGTATCGGAAAAGACTTTTTCAGTATTATCCGTTAATAAAAATTTCATTGTAAAAAAAACTTGAACGCCTGTTTGAAAATACAAACAAATAAAAAAATAAAAATTCATATTTAATAAAAATAATTACTTTTAATAAAAATAATTACTTTTATCTGCAAAAAAAGGATATAATAAAATTGAAAAATTTAATAACATGGTTCGCAAAGTTTCCTCGTGCCTGCTATGTTTCTTCGAAACATTAAAATATTTTTTATCTTTGGTCTTTAGTTTCAAAAGTTGCTTTAATTAAAACGCATTAAAAATGTAAAACAAGACGTCTTTTACCTTTAGTTCGGGTTTTCTAACTATTGATTTCGCACTTTTCTTTTAAGTTTTATTATCCTGTTGTTGTTTTGTATTTTAAATTGGAATGAATACATGCTAGCTCCAGCCTGTAGCTGCAATTAAGTTTTGTTTTTATTTCTTTTCATACATATAAAATAGTTATATATGCATTATTACCAAGATTTAATAATAAATTTATAAATTCATTTGTTTGTTAAGTTTTTTTTTTATTATTTTCCATTAGTTTTTTATA
This sequence comes from Melanophora roralis, assembly GCA_963583895.1. Lineage (NCBI taxonomy): Eukaryota > Metazoa > Arthropoda > Insecta > Diptera > Rhinophoridae > Melanophora > Melanophora roralis. Next base: position 5,664,187 of record OY757190.1, read on the forward strand.
ATTACAAGTAGAAGAAAAAAAGACATACTATTTGTTTTTAATTTTTTTTTGTTTTTTATTTATAATTTTATTTTTCCATTTTTAATAATTTTCACTCAACGTTTTTCAAGGGTATTTTCTTTTTTAGATTTTATTGAATTAAATTTCAGTTTTTAAATTTATTTTTAAAGAATCTAAAGTATTTGTTTTGCAAACATTTTCAATGTTGCATTTTGTTTTCATTTTGGTTAAGCTTAATTAATTAATTAATAATATTACAATAAAATGTTTAATGTTTGTATATAGTTGTTGTTGTTTTTTTCTTTTGTTTACATAACCTATTAGTTTAACATGTTCTTCTTGTTGTTTTTTTATTATTTTTACTTTTTGTGATGTAATGCTAAATTTCATATAGTTTATTTTATTATTATTATTATTATTATTTATTATTACTTTAAATGATATTTTTTAACCATCAAGGTTGTTTTCGCATAAAATTTGCTTTTTTGTTGTTGCTTGTATGTACTAGTTATATGTATAATAAATATATATTTCAGTATTTTGCTGCAGCAAAATTTTTTTTACATTCTTTAAATATATTTTATATTTATATATATTTAAAAAACAAATAAAAAGAGCGGGATCCTGCCCTGTCAACAAATTAAAAAAATTAATAAATAAAATAAAAAAAATTTTAACGTATTTATATTATGATAAAAGTAATAAATTAAGCTCAAAACTTTTAGAAATATAAAAGAAAGAACTTTTATCAACAATAATAATTATAATATTATTTGGCCATAATTTGTCATTTTAGTTAAAAAAACATTTTAAAAAGTTAATAAAAATTAAAAAAATTATTATCAAGATGCGTTAATGTATTCAAGGTCGGTAAAAGTAAAATTTTTTGTTAAAAGAACGTTTTTTGTAAATTAGTTAACAAATTTTAATTTAATAAAAACAATTATTATGATTAGTTTCAATAAATTGTGCTTTTTCATTATGTTTTAATAAAGAAGACTAAAGTGATGTTTTCCTTTCTTGTTTCTTTTGTTTTATTATTGGTAGAGAGTTTAAGGAAGCATTTAATTTTAATATCTTTTTTAGTTTAATTCAAAATTAAAAAAAAAATATATTTATTAGAAATAATAAAGTGAATGTTTTTTTTATTATATTTTATAATTAAATTTTTACTAAATTCGAGTCCAACGATTTATTTGATTTCAATATTTTTTTTTTGATTTTTTAAAATATGTACTTGTATGCTTATAAGCTCAACAAATTCTACATATGAAATTTAGAGATGAAAACGGTTAAAGAAAAGTTAAACACTGAAGTTATTGCTTTTAATTATAATTAATTACAAGTCAAAAAACTTGAAGTTTTAAATATTTAGAAGTAAACGTGTTACTATAAGATTGTAAGTTTTTAAATAAATATTAAAAAAAAACTGTAAACTTGAAAGCCTTTTTTAAACTCTTGCACACATCTTTTGGTATAAACAAAGCTCTATGCACTCCATACGCGCTTCAATCTAATTGGCAACTGAGTCGGATGTTGTCAAAATAAAGGCGTGCATGGATCTGTCAATTAATGCAAACAGTTGTCGAGTTAGTTTAAGAAATATCAAGAGATTTTAATTTTTTCAAGTTGGCTAGTAGGCTTTTCAATTTGATTGTGCTGCGTCTGATCAGCTGTAAAAATTATGTTAAAATATAACTAAATTCTACAGTTGAATAAAAATCTTTAAATTCAGTTTATGAAGTGTGTGGCCAATAATCAATCCACTTGAAAGACTTAATTGACAATTGAATAAAATGTGTATGGGGTGCACTACATTTTGTTACAAAACAAATTATTTAACATTTGTGAAGATATTTGTATGTGTATTACTAACTGTTATAAACTGTTATACAATGTAAGTCAGTTAAAAAGAGTTGCAAAAAGTTTCCAGGTTATTCGTTAACCAGTATTTTTAAAATTTGTTTAACACTTCTCATTTACATTTTTCATCCGTTTCATTTGCATTTCTTTGCTGATTTCAATTTGAAATTAATAGCTATTTTGCTTTAATCTCTTAATCTACATATTTATAAGTTGTACCTGTTTTGGGGATTTCAAACTTAAAAACTAATAATATTTGTGTTGTTAAAAAATAAATTAAAAACTCAAAACTAGTAAAAGTTAATTTAACAATATTAACAAATTAAAAACAAATTTCTTTTAAACGGTATAGTTAACATTCCTTTTTTTACTTTTTCTATTTCTTAATAAAAATGGCATGCAAAAATTTTAATTTAAAAAAGAAAATTGTTTTAAAGTAAAATATATTAATAATCTAACAATTTGAAATAAAATTTACAATCAAATCATAATAATAATAAGGAAAAAGAAAATTTTAAATACAACTTTCTTTCAAGGGTTATTCAAAAAAAAAAGTAAAACTAATATATTTTCATATTTTGTTTATATTTTTTGTTTCTTGATAAAATTTGTTTCCTTTTAACCACAAACGTTTTTTTATTCTATTTTGAATTTTTTTAAAATATTTAAAAAGTCCCATTAGTTTGCGAAGTAAAGGTCAAGGGTTGTAAGTTGTTCGTCCAATAGCGTTTTGAGTTTTAGGTTTTATAAGTAAAACAGTCAATACTTTTTTTTATTATTTCGCAAAAAAAAAAAACATTCGAACAAAAACACTAGTCTAAGTGCTGAATTGAATTGGATTTTTTTTCCTTTTAAGAAAATTTTTAAAAATGCATTAAAATATTTGTGCCAATTCAAATAATCTTAACCAGTTACTCCTTATAATCATAAATTATTTTAGAATTGTTTTAAAGGTTTTTAAAGAACAATATTTTCCTTATTTAGACTTTGAAGACTTTAAAGGTGTATTATGATTATGAGGGTAATGTTTTTGTCTACTTTTTATATAAATTAAAAAATAATCCAATTAAAATTTTATTTTGTTTTAAGGTGGCATTGAGAAAAGAGTGTTTTTTTTCTTTATTTCTTATTTTATGTTTTGTTAGAGTGGATGAAGAATTTGTTTTTGTTGTTTAAAATTTCTCTAAAAAACAATTGTTTTTATTTATATTTTTTTTACGATTTTTCGAAATAATTTTTTTTTGTCAATTTGTCGGTGTCAAAAAACTGTACTCTCGTTATCTTTTAACTTAAGAAATTTTCATTTTTAACTTAAATGGAAAATCTATTTTGTTTTTAGATTAAGAAATAAAATTCAAAATATGATATAAATTTTAGCTATTTTTGTTGTTGTTTTGTTGTTGCTATTCAAGCATTGTCTTAAAAATGTTGTTGAAATTTTGTAAAGAGTTTAATTGTTTGTTTAGTATTGTATGTTTGTTTGTTTCTTTTTTTTTGAGTTTTTAATGGTTAAGTTTTATGGTTTTTTAAATTCTATTAAAAGGTTTCAAGGTTTTTTTTATAATTTTCTAGTAAATTTGTTATTTTTGTAAGCCTTTGAAAATTTGTTTGTTTTTTTTTTGTCACTAACGTATTAGTAAAAAATTTTGCGCCTTCTCAGATATTCTGCGGCATAGTCCTGCGACTCTCCGTCACATTCCAGCTTGATGAGGTTGATTTTGACTCCCTGACGGTCTATTTTCCCCCGCTGGGTTCAAGGGGTTGTTGGCGACATTTGCATTACCACCATCACCTTGTTCGGCCGCTGTTTCGTCTGCTTCTTCAACTTCAGCTAAATTTTCTTGATCTGACTCTTCCAGTGTTATCTAAGTAGTTTAAAGTGGCAATTATTGATTGATAGAGAACAAAGAAACTAAAATATGAATAACACTGACTAACCTGAAATCGTATTTTATCCTCGCCGGCTGGCTGTTCGTCGGCCTGTGATGGTGGTGGTGATGGTGGTATCATACTTTGATAATAGTCTCTATTCTCTTCAAGCGTATCTAATATATCCTGAGCATCCGGATGTACCAAATCGGCCCAAGTCTCCCACAGTGGATGCACAATATAATCGATAAAGCCAACCTGTGACTTTTCAATTGTAGCATTATGACGATCACACATTGGACTGATATCCATGCCGGATTCACGTTCTTTATCACCTTGCAAAAAGAACTCTTCCATAAGCAAGCTCACCCAGCGTTTGTATAGTGGCAATGGCTTAGTGGGATTGCTTAGATCAGCACAATGGACAAGATTTTCAAGAACCTTTGAGCAGAAAAAAACCCAAATAACAGATTTATTAAAGGGTTTAAAGCAACAAAAAAGATTGAAATTAATACCTGTATACGATCCGTATAGTTGTCCAATAATAATACACCAGATCCTGCTACCTTTTTCGTTTCTACCATAGTTTTCAAATCGGCCAAAAGACTCATATGTTTGGACATGTCGGTTGATAGCACAATATCAATAACCATTTTTCTTAATGTTTGGCGTTGTTTTCTTAAAGAAAAAAAGGAATTAAATATTAATAAGTCACCATTAAAGAATGTTCTTAAAAGAAAAGAATATTTTTCGGGAATGAGGGTGACAATGAGAAAATTTTAAAATACCCTTAAAACATTTTAAATAAAAATAAAGAATACCAAAATACAAATAGAAAATTAAATTGAATTGAAAAAGTTCTGAAAGACGTTCTCAAACAAAATTGGAAATGGTGTAGATCTTTTAAGTCTAGATTTAAGTTTTAATTCTTAAAAATATTTTGAGCTTAAAACACATTTATAGCTTAAACTTACTTTTGCATATTACAGAATATATCACATCCTTGATTTTGCAATAATTTAAAGGCAACAGCTAAATGATGATTTTCCAAAACAGATTCGTCATTATACATTAAGGCTAATTCGGAACCTAAACATCATTAATAAAAGAAATTTATTTGTTAAATTAAGAAAATATAATTTGAATATAAAAAAAAAGTTAAACTTACTTGAATTAACTAAAAATTGATTAGTTAGACCAGGATGATCAACGTCGTGAATACAGGCTGCAAATAGAGCACCGCCCACTTCCAATGGCGTAAAAACACCCTCAAGGGCAGGAGTATTTAATAAAACATTAGTACTTTGTGTTACATCAGCCGCATGTAATGAATTGTGAAACGGATTGTCTTTAACATAATGGTCCTCCAGAGTAGTCATAAAGTTAAGAAAATTTTTCGGTGGTATCATAAGACTGGTCAATAGTTCTCTACTCTATAAGTGCGATTAGGGATAAAAATAAGACATAAATTATTTTGGAAATAGAGCAACAATATACACACACTTACCTGAAATATTGTGTATGCTACACAGGTGAGTGGACGATTATTACTTAAATCGCCTATTTTAAATATATCAATGCCCCAGGTATCTAGTTCGGCTAAATGTTGACCCAAGGCCAATTCATGTGTAGTCTCCACACCATAAGTGGGTAAACGTTCACCCGTAAATGAGTTTGTATGCGATAAAGGACGTTTTACACCGGATATTTGCGACATTGGTGGGCCTCTTGGTGAGCGATTGCGTTGTTGTTGCTGCAGAAGTTGCTGTTGTTGCGTTAATTGCGGTACCGGTATATTAGGATCTGTATTCTCCTCAAAACGCATTGAAGGCAAGTCAAATTCTTGGGTTTTGTCTAAAATCGATATAAAAAAAAGAAATTTAAAAATTGTCAAAAACAAAACATTTGGGGTATTCAAACGGTATGCTATCAAGTCATATTGTCTTAAAGTTTTAATATTTTACAATAGTTTAAACAAATTGTTGTTGTGCTTAAAGGAAAAAAGTTCTATAATAACAAGACTTTTTGAACTGTGTTTATATTTTTGTCATAAACAGTAGAAACCTAAGCCGGGCGGCCGAAAATCTTTAGTGAAGCCGTTGATATAATTAAGGCTCCGTCCTCTCTCCTACTTTATTTCTTATCTTTCTGAATGACCTTCTATGTCAAACTTCAAATCCTATTTACTCTTTTGCAGACGACAGCAGCATATGCCATTCATACTCTTTTGACCATAGGCCTAGCTCTCTGGAGATTGGAGCTAGTAGACAGAGTATGAATGTTTCGATTGACCGCGATCTGATGGTAATCTCCAAATGGGGCCGTGCGAATAGGGTCGATTTCAATGCCCGTAAGACCCAATGTTGTCTTCTGACACATAAACGCACAATTGACGATGCTGCCTCGTCTGTATTAATGGATGATAAATTATATAATTATATATATATTGAGAGGACAGAGACTCTTGATGTTCTGGGCATGAGAATCCAGTGCGATATCCGCTGGACGGAAGTAGTATATTTGTGGGGATTCTGGAACAATAGGATTGCGCCGTACACGTTTTCCATAAGGACTAATCCGTAGACGTTTTCCATAAGGAGTAATCCGTAGACGTTTTACATAAGGAGTAATCCGTAGACGTTTTCCATAAGGAGTGGGGTGGGGTGGCGAGAAAATTTTTCCAATTAGAATCTAATTAGAACCCAATTAGAATCCAATTAATGTGTTATCCAATTAGAATTCAATAAGAATCTAATTAGAACCCAAATAGAATTTTTTAGCGTTTGTAATTAGAGTTCTATTTGAGATCAATACGATTTCAATTAGAAGGCAATTGGAACCCAACTTTAATCCAATTAGAACTCAATTAGGATTGATGTGTGTATGCGTTCCTTTAAGCATTGATCTGTATAGGTTTAGCAATACCAGTGCATATATTTATCCAACTAGGATTATCATATATCGATTTCCCCATAAGAAATAATGTGTATTTGTACACAGCACCCATAATTTTTATTTTTAATGTGTGTTTTTCTCTTAAATAACAATCATTTATTCTCTATGAATTCATTTAAACATTGAGTTTTTAATGCTTAGTTAATTGAGAGTTTTATTGTTTGTTATAAACTTGATATAAAAGGCTGTAAAGTGGTTTACTTAAGTTATTTCTGTTATCATCGCTTCAAAGTACACGTAATAGAATGGTAAGAATAAAATTTCTTAAAATAAAGGTTTTCGTTTATTTATATACATACATTAATTTTCAGATGTATCAACAAATAATTAATATTGCCCAAGGTATAAAGCCAGAGTACACCAGAATTGATGATATTCCATTGAATCAAACTTACGAAATTATAAATTTCGAGTGGAAGGTCACACAGCATGGATCAAAAGTTATTGTATATTTAGAAAATAATAAATGGTTTTATCTTCCACAAAGGATTGTAAAATATTTGAACAAAGAGGATCCTTACTTAGCCAAAATAAATGAAAAAACCTGGACAGTTATTTACAAAGGACGTCAATCACCGAATGGTTTTGCAATATTTGAACTTAAATATAACTAACATTTTTAGGAGCCTGTACTTTATATATAGAAAATAAAAAATTTTTTACAAAGGAAAAGTCTACCATTTTTTTTTTTAAATGTAAGAATTTCAAGGTAAGGTTTTACTTAAAACGCAACTAATTCAAGGTCACAGTTATATATTCTTTTAAGAACAAATTACATCAAAAATATAAGACAGGCATAAACATGCAAAACTCTTAATGATCTTTTACATTTAACACCTGCAAAAAATTAAAAATATCTCCTGTTGCTTATTCGATATCTTTGTTATATTAATAAATGCATATACAAAACTATAAATGACCTTTTTTAGGTTTAACAGACACTTTCTATGCATTCCTTAATACAATAGTTAATAAAGGAATTGAAAAAATTTTCTCAAACAAAGCAATGCTTTCATATAATGTTAATTGAAAAAAGGTAGGTGTGTTTTTCTAGTTTTTGGTTACACTCATTAACCGAGAGGATCATAAATTTATTTGTTTTCTATTTATTGCTTCAAAAGGATATTGAAAATTCCTTTGTTAAGTAGCTTTGTTTTAGGGATAAAATATACATTTAAAACTATAAATGACCTTCATAGATTTAACACCTGCAAAAAATTAAAAATATCTCCTGCTGCTTATTCGGTATCTTTGTTTTATTAATGAATGCATACACAAAACTATAAATGACCTTTTTAGATTTAACACCTGAAAAAAAAATTTTAAATATCTAAGGTTCTACTTAAAACGCAACTAACTCAATGTCACAGTTATATATTCTTTTAAGAACAAATTACATCAAAAATATAAGACAGGCATAAACATGCAAAACTCTTAATGATCTTTTACATTTAACACCTGCAAAAAATTAAAAATATCTCCTGTTGCTTATTCGGTATCTTTGTTTTATTAATGAATGCATATACAAAACTAAAAATGACCTTTTTAGATTTAACAAATACCTACTATGTATCCCTTAATACAATAGTTAATAAAGGAATTGAAAAAATTTTCTCAAACAAAGCAATGCTTTCATATAACGTTAGTTGAAAAAAGGTAGCAGTGTTTTTGCTAGTTTTTGGTTACATTCGTGAACTGAGACGGTCATAAATTTATTTCTTTTCTATTTATTGTTTCAAAAGGATATTGAAAATTCCTTTGTTAAGTACCTTTTGTTTTAGGGATAAAATATACATTTAAAACTATAAATGACCTTCATAGATTTAACACCTGCAAAAAATTAAAAATATCTCCTGTTGCTTATTCGGTATCTTTGTTTTATTAATGAATGCATACACAAAACTATAAATGACCTTTTTTAGGTTTAACAGATACCTGCTGTGCATCCCTTAATACAATAGTTAACAAAGGCATTGATAAATTTTCTCAAATAAAGGAATGCAGAATGCATTCATATTATTGTACTTATGTATGTAGTAGTGCACTTAGAAAAATGTATATAAACTCTACTCTTTTAGAGCAGTGATTCAGTATTCTGTGCTAAACAGTTAAAAAAACAATTTAGTATTCTGGGCTAAACATTTAAAAAATCAATTCAGAGTTCTGTGCTAAACATTTAAAAAATCAATTCAGTGTTCTAAACATTTAAAAAACAATTCAGTATTTTGTGCTAACTAAACATTTTAAAAAAAACAATTCAGTGTTCTGTGCTAAATATTAAAAAAAATAAACAATTCAGTATTTTGTGCTAACTAAGCATTTAAAAAAAAAAACAATTCAGTATTCTGTGCTCAACTAAGTATTAAAAAAAAAAAACAATTCAGTATTTTGTGCTAACTAAACATTTAAAAAAAAAGAATTCAGTGTTCTGTGCTTAATATTAAAAAAAAAAATAAACAATTCAGTGTTCTGTGCTAAATATTAAAAAAAATAAACAATTCAGTATTTTGTGCTAACTAAGCATTTAAAAAAAAAAAACAATTCAGTATTCTGTGCTCAACTAAGTATTAAAAAAAAAAACAATTCAGTATTCTGTGCTCAACTAAGTATTAAAACAATCTTATTTGGTAAGTAAAAACTATTTAGTGTATATTATTTAAATATTTAGTCAAACCAAAAAATAATCATAGCATTAGTGCTTAAAAAAAAATTTATTTTATGTTTGTATTCATAATAATTAAAGTAGGCTTACTAAGAGCTTATTTAATAATTAATTAAAAACATCTGTCAAAAAAGCCTTTAATAAGCCCATTTTAATTATTATGTATATGATGGCTAGTTTATAAGTATGTTATTTTGATTATTTTTAGATCATATAAAAAATATAATAGAAAAAATGGAGTCAAAAATAGTCTGCCCCGAATGCAAAAAAAGTTTTTTTAATCAAGAATTTTTAAAAATGCATGAGATGTCTCATTCTTCGGGTTCGAATAAAAGTGCAATGAAAGTGGTACAAAGGGCATTTAAGAATAGAATAATGACCTATTCATATAAAAATACGAATGAAGAATGTCTACTACCAGAGTTATTTTTGGAGGAAGCTAAGAAGCCGTTCGAAAAAGAAGTGTTTTCATTTTTAAATTGCAATTTAGCTTTAAAGTTTAACATAGAGTTGTTTGGTTTATATGCTAAAGGGGACCTAAATGATATGGAAAATAGTGCGATAGAGGTGAAGCATTTTCAAACCAAAATGAAGGAAATTTTTCACATTGATGGTTTTAATGATGAATATAATAACAATGTTGATAATATTAAAAGTAAAATGGAAGAGTTTCAAGAACGAGATAGTGGATGGACCCTTATTCAACTCATTAAAATCCATCTAAATTTAAATAAATATCAACCATTAAAAGGTTCAACATATATTCCGCTTCCACCTAAACTCACACTGAAAAAAGCATGCATAAATGTGCAGAATAATGACGATTTCTGCTTCAAATGGTCTCTTCTTTCTGCTGTTTCAAATCAAGCTAATAGTCACAGACCAAATAACTATGCTGTTAACATATCAGATGCAGTAATTGACTTTAATGGATATTCTTTTAATTTCAATGGTTTATGCTTCCCCCTTAAATTAAAAGATATAAATTTATTTGAAAAAAATAATGCAAATATAAGCATTAATGTATTTGGATATGATGATGACAAAGATTTGATTGTCGGACCTTATTATAAAACTAAAGAAATCAAGCCACTTCATATTAATTTGATGTTTATACAAAAAAATATAATGGACACAACTATATCACACTATGTCTGGATAAAAAATATGTCAAGGTAAAATTTATTATAAATTTATATTTAATGTGTGTTTTAATTAATTGTAATTTTTATATTTTTTTTTTTTTAATTAACAGATTAATAAGGTCACAACAAAGTAAAAATAAGAATAGTATTTTCGTTTGTGATTTTTGTATTCACCATTTCCAGGAAAAGCAAGATTTGGAAAAACATGTGAAAAATTGTAGTAGAAAGATAAGTTATGTACCCCAAGCAAATAAGGTAAAACTAGAATTTAAGAATTATAATAATTGTATGAATGTACCATTTGTGGTATATGCAGACTCGGAATGCATATTTGAAAATATTCAAACATGTGTTCCGAGAGGGGATATTTCATCGACAACATTAGTTGACAAACATATCCCCTATGCTTTTTCTTATTATATTAAGTGTAGTTTTAATAATGATTTAAATAAGCTATGTAGCTTTAAAGGATTAGATTCACCGAAACAGTTTATAGAGGGTTTGGTTAAAGATATTAAATATTTACAGGATAAATATTTATCTTTGGTAAAACCCATGATACCCTTAACCGAACAGGAAAATTTAGAATTTCTTTTGAACAATATATGTCATATTTGTTCTAAAGATATTTTACATGAATTAAAGGTGAAAGATCATTGTCATTTAAGTGGCAAATATAGAGGACCTGCTCATAATTCATGTAATCTTAATTATAAAATACCAAAATTCTTTCCAATAATTTTCCATAACTTTTCGGCATACGATTGTCATTTATTTGTTAAAGAGCTTAACCAAATTGATGATGGTCCTATTAATATAATTCCTCTTAATAAGGAACTATACATATCCCTTTCAAAAACCATTAAAGGTGATAAAGGGGATAATATTGAATTACGATTTTTAGACTCATATCGATTTATGTCATCTAGTTTGGACAACTTGGTTAAAAATTTAACAAACAGTGATTTAAAGTTAGTTAAATCAATATATTCTAATGAAAGCCAATTTAATTTATTGGTAAGAAAAGGTGTGTTTCCTTATAGTTATTTAAATTCTATAGGAAAACTTAATGAGTCTAGTTTACCAAGCATTGAACATTTTTATAATAAATTGACAGACACAAAATGTTCTTCTGAAGATTATAACCACGCTCAAAAAGTTTGGAAAACATTTGATTGCAAAACTTTGGATGACTATTTAATGTTATATCTAAAGACTGATGTTTTATTGTTAGCTGATGTTTTCGAAAACTTTAGGACAATTTGTAAAAACATTTATCATTTGGATCCCTGTCACTATTACACAGCTCCGGGACTTTCATGGGATGCCATGCTTAAATTTACAGGCATCAAATTAGATTTACTGACGGACATAGACATGATAACATTTCTTCAAAAGGGCATTAGGGGAGGTATTGTGCAATGTTCTAAAAGGCATTCTATCGCAAATAATAAATACTTATCGAACTATAATAATGAATTGCCTTCTAAATATTTAATGTATTTAGATGCAAACAATCTATATGGTTGGGCAATGTCTGAAGCTTTGCCCGAAGGTGATTTTCAGTGGGTAGAAGATGTTGATAGTTTTTGTTTGGATTCAGTTTCAAACGATTCAAATATTGGATATATATTAGAAGTTGATCTGATATACCCAGCTGAAGTTCATGACATCCACAATAATTTACCATTTTGCTCAGAAAATAAAAATCCTCCAAACTCTAAAGAAAAGAAATTAATTACTGACTTAAATGATAAATATGAATACATAATTTATTATAAAAATTTGCAACAATGCTTAAAACATGGGTTAAAATTAAAAAAAATTCATAGAATATTAAAGTTTAAGCAGTCTGCTTGGTTAAAAACATATATCTCATTAAACAATTCTCATAGAATCAATGCTCAAAATACTTTTGAAAAAAACTTCTTCAAATTACTAAATAACGCAGTATATGGTAAAACCATGGAAAACGTAGACAAGCGAAAGAATGTTAAAATAGTAAACAGTTGGGAAAGTGTTGGAAGGAAAATTGGAGCTCGTTTCCTTATTGCAAAACCAGAATTTCATTCCTACAGCATATTTGAAGAAAACATGATAGCAGTAGAACTTAATCAAAGTTATTCACTTTATAATAAGCCTATATATCTCGGATTTACAATTCTAGAACTTTCAAAGTGGAAAATGTATGACTTTCATTACGATTACATACTTCCTAAATATAATTTGAAAGCAGAACTAAATTATATGGATACAGATTCATTTATATACACAATAGAAACTAACGACTTTTATAAAGATATCGTTAACGATATTGATGAAAAATTTGATACGTCAGAATATGAAGCTAATAATAAATTTAGTATTCCACAAAAAAATAAAAAAATATTAGGTATGATGAAGGATGAAAATAATGGTAAGGTTATGAAGGAATTTGTAGGATTACGAGCAAAAATGTATTCATTTAAAACTGAAGATTTGAAAGAAGTCAAAAAAGCTAAGGGTATCAAAAGTAATATATCCAGAAATTTAAGTTTATCCGATTATAAAGACTGTTTATATAATAAGAAAATATTCTATGGAAGTATGTATATTTTTAAATCAAAATTACATACTATATATACATCCCTTATTAATAAGATATCTTTAAGTTATTTAGATAATAAGAGATATGTATGTAGTGACAATATTAATACATTAGCTTGGGGTCATTATAATGAAAAATTTTTAAATGATGATGATAATTTTTTCATACAAATTGATAATGATGCAGAATTTCAAAATTATAAAGATCGATTTATGAATGAAAATGATGAAGATGATATTTTTATGGAAATAGATAACGATCAGGAATTTATAAATTGTAGAGATCAATTTATGAATGACAATGATGGAGATGATATTTTAATGCAAGTTGAATAAAAATTATCATCATTATTTATTAATATTTATAATATGTTAGTGAATAATAAGTCTAGTAGATATAATAATAATAATATAAGCTTTGTACTATGTAAATAATGAATAACAATAAGAAGAAAGAAAAAAAAATTAGGTAGGTTTCGGTCACTAGATTTGTTAAGTGTAATCTAACATATTAATTAACATTTTAATTAACACGTTGGATTATACTTAATCAAACTAGTAAGCATAAGCTAAAATGCTACCGAACGCGTCCACAGGTTGCGGATAGTGGAACGCCCAGTAAATATATTGGGTAGCTGCGAATAAAATAAAATAAGCAGTCGCGGACAATTTTAGTAGTTTTTAGTAATTACTAATAACAATTCGCAATGTATAAAGGCGAATGAATAATTTTAAACAACAAATTTAAAATTTTTGTAAATAATTAAGAACACAATATTGTAAAATCTTTAGTTATTTATTTATTTATTTCAAATTATATTTATTAAATAAAAATTTAAGACATAAATGTCCGCAATTAAACGTATTAAACTTTTGTTTTTGTTCATAGTTATATTTGATAGGAGTTTTTAAATAGTTTACTAGTTCTAGAGGTGGCTGTAAGTTTCCAAAACTATCAAAATATTCTTTATAGTTGTGATTTTTAAAGTAGGCTACCCAATGTGTTCCAGGACCACTAGAATTATCTAAGTTAATTATACCACATTCTTGAACTAATGGTTTTTTAGGTAAACTGTCACGCATAAAAACACCTCTGAAATGTTTTAGGTGTTTACCATATTTTATTAAATGTAGATGATTTAATGGCTGATTGGGTAGATTATTTAAAAGTTTTTTGGAGTTGATTTATAGTAAAGTCCAAATCCAGATTTATATGGTTTCAGATATAAACCTTTCCCCATAGCAATTGATTCCATATATCTATTATGACGAGTTGCTTCTGCTAGTTGCTCTTTTCCTTTTTTTATATCATTAACTGCTTTAACAATAGCTGATCCTCCTGTTGCTAAGCCTCCAAGTGCAGACAATGCTGTCAGAATTGGAATTAATGGTAGGAATCCGCCAATTTTTGGCATTGGTATTACCCTTGGAATAACTACATTTGATTTTTTATTCTTCTTGAATTTTGAGTTTATGATTTTTTGCGCCATTTTAATAGCAGAATTGATACTTTCAGGTTTTTCTTTTTTTAATATCTTCAATGCATTTTTAACAGTAGTAGAAAATAATTTTTTGTTATATTTGTTTCTCTTTTTTAACTTTTTCTTCGATTTGCTTTTTTTCTGAATTTTGTATTTCTTCATACCTAATCCTAATTTAACTTTTGCTTTCATCGTGTTTGTCACAAGCCAGGCGTGCGCTCGTTCTTTGAAACTACTATCGTTGGATATAACTCGCTGCCAAGATTTTTCCGCCAATATTTTATCGGCTTGATGTCTTTTGTTTATATTGTTTGTTTTTGAATATGTAATATCGTGTTGTCTACAAGCTGCATCTAATAAATTGATCCCTTTATCTCCTCTTGCTAAACGTTTTTCAAGTTTTGTTCCAGGTCCGCAAAACTCATAACCAGGTAAATGTAATTCAATAGGCAATTTGTTTATTAAGTTGTTTACTAAACCGATACCAGTTTTATACTGATTATGTTCAGATCTGTTGTTGTAGCTTATACCCATTTTATACTTTAATTATTTAAAGATGTGTCAATGTTTAATCCTATTGATATTCTAAATTCAAATGATAAGTTTTTATTATAAAAGAGGAATAATATAGCAAAACAAATTAGTTTTAAATATGCGATTGGTAAAGCAAGCAAAAGAAATCGTAGTAAGAAATGCGGACGAGGAACAACATAAGCAATTTCAAATTAATCATAGTGTATTGCTACCAAATACAATACGAGCATTAATTGTTGGGCCCTCAAACTGTGGTAAAACAAATGTTATGATCAGTCTAATAGAAAGCCCTAATGGTCTTCGCTTTAAAAATATTTACATATATTCTAAATCTTTATATCAACCAAAATATTGTTATCTCAAAAATTTAATTACTCCAATCAAAGAAATCAACCTTTTTACATTTGCGGAAAACGAAAAAGTTCTAAGCCCAGCTGAAGCAAATCCCCATTCAATAATAATATTCGACGATGTTATTTGTGGAAAGCAAGATACTATAAGAGACTACTTTTGTATGGGTAGACATAGACATATAGATTGTTTTTACTTATGTCAAACTTATACAAAGATTCCCAAGCATCTCATACGCGATAATTCAAACATGATAGTACTATTTAAACAGGATGAAATGAATTTACGACATATATATAATGATCATGTTATCGGTGATATGTCATTTAAAGAATTTGCAAACATATGTAGTGAGTGTTGGAAAGATAAGTATGGGTTTGTTGTTATTAGTAAGGATAACTCAACCGATAATGGTCGATATAGAAAAGGTTTTGATAAATATATTCAGTTGTAAGGTTATAATTTAATATCTGTTGACCGCAGTCAGAAAGAAAGCAGATTATTAAAAAAAAAAAAAAAAAAAAAAAATCATCATTAGATATAAAGCAGATCATCATCAGATATAAAGCAGATCATAAGCAGATATAAAGCAGATCATAAGCAGATATAAAGCAGATCATCATCAGATATAAAGCAGATCACAAGCAAATAGAAAACAGATAATAAGCAGATATAAAGAAGGTCATAAGCAGTTAGAAAGTAGATTGCTTTTAGGTATAGAGTTGATCAGTTCATATTGAAACGTCTAAATATGGATAATAAATTTTTGGGTGATATTGTTAAGACAAGAGAGATATTAAAAGAAAAGTTTAAAAAAATTAAATTAAATAACGAAGATAGAGTTCAAGTGTTAGAAGAAACACTTAAACCTATAACAAGACCTTTAAAACACATTATAAAAAAAATTGATAGTTATCAACAGGATGACTTATCAGAAAAAAACTTTAAACCTTCAACAACAAAGTCATACATTATAAATAAACAAACTAATGAAGGGATGAAAAATAACAAAATAGATGATTATGAATTAAAGAATGATACTTCAGTAACACAAGTTCCACCATTATCATCAGAGGGTAGCTCTGATAATTATGATGATGCTGAGAGTTATGAATCCATATCTGAAAATAAAAAACTCCCACTAGTTGAAAATATAAAATTACTCCTAAAAAACAATACGATTGACAAAGTTTATGGCTTTAACATTGATAAATATGGTAATTGGCGATATGCCAATAATGAACTTAAATTTAGTAGAGATAATAAAGTTCAAATAGGAGAACCAATGTGGGAAATGACTCCAGGATTATTTGAATTAGTTTTTCATTCGAAACCTATTCATTATACTAAAACTGATTTAAAAAAATACAAAGAACTTTTAATTTATACAAACGCACATAAGCGTTGCTATCAATCAAATGATCAAATTAAGGGTACACGAGCGTATAAATATCTTCATATCATAAAAAACTTATTTAATACAAAACCAGATGATTTAACGAAAGGTTGGGGTATTTCATTAAAATCTGTTAACAACCGAAAACCTAACTATATATATTGGAATGATCCGAATGAGTTAGTTGATAGATTACATTTACTTATTTCATCAGAGGCAGCTGGTCATAATAACCATAAGAACGAAATAATTTCTATTGTGGAAGAACTTAGAGAAGCTAACGTAATATATTAAAAAAAAAAAAAAATTAAATAAAATAAAATAAATAAAATGAATTATATAAATAAATTTGGAGAAAGTTCAATTAAACATAAAATAAGTAATCCCACATTTAGGGTCTGCTCCCATAATATACAAATTCAAAATATTAAGAAGGACGTAGACTATATAAACAATATAATAAAGGCTTTTCAAAATAAATTAGATAATGTGGATATAAGTGTTTTAACTAAAATACAACAAAAGCTCAATGAAATAGAAAATTATATATTTGGAATAGAAAATATCAAAAACGAATATGATTATAAATTAAATATTATAAGAAGCGATATAAAAAAATCAATTACAACAGAAATTGTTAGAGATGTTGAAGTTATTAGAAAGATCGTTGTTGAACAAATGCACTTTGTAAATAAGAATTTAATAAAGAATATTGAAGAAAGGTTTAAAAAAATTGATGGTTTTATTTCTAAATGGAATGTAGAAAATCAACAAACTGATGTAAAAAAACGAAAAATTGAATTCCCTAGAATTAAAGTAGCAAAATAAAAAAATTCAATATATTTAAAAAGATAAAAAAAGGAACCAGTCGATTGTATGCATACATATTAATAACATGATTGCGGATACTGATAAGAAAAAAATAGTTGACGAGCTACACAAACAAGCTAGAAAAAATTTTAAAAGAAGACGAGTAGTTATGAAGGGAATTGATGATTTGTGGCAAGCTGATCTAGTTGAAATGGGGAATTATGCTAAATATAACAAGGGATATTGTTATCTTCTAACTGTAATAGATACTTTTTCAAAAAAAGCATGGACTGCAGCCATAAAAAAAAAAACTGCAGCTTGTGTAGCTAACGCATTAAAAAATATCTTTCAAATCAATAAGCGAAAACCCAAAAACTTGCAGACAGATGATGGCAAAGAGTTCTTCAATAATCAATTTAGGCAATTAATGGATAATAATCAAATAAATCATTACTCAACATATAGTATTCTGAAAGCATCAATAGTAGAACGATTTAATAGAACATTAAAAGGACTGATGTGGAAAGAGTTTAGTTATCAAGGAACATATAAATGGATTAACAAACATGAAGAACTTGTTACCAAATATAATAATACATTTCATAGAACAATAAAGATGACTCCTAACGAAGTAAACCATTCAAATGAAAAAAATTTACTTAACACAGTATACAGCAATTTAAAGATATTTAAAAGACCTAAGTTTAAAGTTAACGATTTTGTTCGAATAAGTAAATATAAACATACTTTCGAAAAAGGATATACACCAAATTGGACTACAGAAATATTCAAAATTAAAACTATTAAAAACACCAATCCTAATACATTTTTATTGGAAGATTATCAAGGACATGAAATCAAAGGCGCTTTTTATGAATATGAGATTATGAAAACTAAATTTCCAGAATCATATTTGATTGAAAAAATTTTAAAAAGAAAAAAAAATAAGGTCTTTGTTAAATGGTTGGGGTTTTCATCACAACACAACTCTTGGATAAACGTCAACACTGCATAATAAAAAACTATTACAAAATTGTAGATCTTTTATTCATTCGCCAGCGGTTACAATGTCAATAACATTAACATTAAACGGAGATTCTTCTTTACTGATTGCAAACTATTTTCCATCAATTGAACTTAAAGAAAATTATGTTTGTGGTCTAATAAGTTTTGATACTTATCACTCAATTCCTAATATCGATATAGAAAATAATTTGTTTCATATTGGTAATTATGAAATAGAGATTCCCGTTGGATCATATGAATTTTCTGATATAGCGAGACTACTCACTAAAAGATATCAAATTCTAAATGAAAATGGTCTTCTTTCTCTGGAAGCAAATCATAACACACTTCAGACATATATTAAAAGCAGTTTAGACCCAGTTTTATTTAACAAAACGAGGTCAATTGGATCTTTGCTAGGTTTTAGCAAAAGAGTGTTAAACGCAGGTGTGGAACATTATTCTGATAAAACAATAGATATAACGAAAATAAATACTATAGGCATTGAATGTAACATTGTATGTGGGTCATATATAAATAACACGTCTGCACATATTTTGCATCAGTTTTCACTTAACGTTAGCCCAGGATATAAAATAACTGAAGCTCCGGCTAATGTTATATATTTACCGGTAAATTCGAGAACTATTAGTAGTATTGTTTTGAAAGTTGTCGATCAAGACGGAAATCTTATAAATTTTCGTGGTGAAAAAATTACTGTTCGATTACATTTAAAACCTATTTGAGTATGATCATATTTAACAAAAACGAGTTGCAAAAAGATTCGGCATTCATTCTTTCTTCATCAACTGAAGGTGAAATAGAAAAACCTTTATACTTTAAAAATCGCTTCAAAGAAAACAATAAAAAAAATTTTACAGCCCTTAAAAAACAGGCTAGCATTCTTAATAAGACCAATAAGGAGATTCTAATTAATCTAGGATTCAAATTAAAAAATTAAAAATTATTACACAGTGTAATACAAAACAATTATAATAAAATGAGTAGTATTATAAATATTTTACAAAAACCTCAATTTGATAACTCAATCATCAAAAAAGAGTATCACAGCTATAACTCTTACTTACAATCATTTAAAAACAATGATGAAATACGTATCACAATTCAAAACCAGGATTTATATGTTTTACCACATGAAAGTCTCTTATATATTGAAGGACGTGCAACAAAGGAAGATTCAACGGCTTCATCTTCTATACATCTGTTAAATAACTGTATGGCACACCTTTTTGATGAAATTCGATATGAAATTAATGGTGTAGAAATTGATCGTACACGACATTTAGGAATTGCAACAGAATTGAAAAACTATGTATCGCTTAATAAATCTGAAAGCGATAATTTATTAAATGCGGGGTGGTCACCATTTAATAATACTGATCTTAAACTTATAAATGGATATTTCAATTTTTGTGTACCATTAAAGTTATTACTTGGATTTGCTGAAGATTTTAATAAAGTAATAGTTAACTCTAAGCATGAGTTGATTCTTTTACGATCCAAGGATGATAAACAAGTTTTAAGTTCTGATGTTCTAACTGAAAATATTAAAATTAACATTTTAAATATTACTTGGAAAGTACCACATGTACAACTCTCTGATTCGTATAAATTAAAAATATATAAAACTGTAAATAATCGTCATCCACTAAGTGTAGCATTTAGAAGTTGGGATATGTATTTTTACCCTTCACTTCCAGAAAGTACAACAGTTTTATGGAATGTTAAACTTGCAAATGAAAATGAAAGACCTCGTTTTCTACTCTTGGGACTTCGAAATAATGAAAATATATATAAACATTGTGATTTGACTGATATAAAAGTACACCTTAACTCTAATACATATCCTTATGATGATCTAAATCTTAAATTTGATTCTAATCGGTTTGCTCTACTATACGATATGTATTTAAAATTTCAGCAGAGTTATTATTCACGAGATCCACAACCATTATTAACACGAGAAAATTTCAAAAGTATAGCGCCAATTATTGTTTTGGATGTTACACATCAAAATGAATCAGTAAAAACAGGACCGATAGATATTCGTATTGAACTTAAAACTTTAAAGAATATACCAGCTAACACATCTGCATATTGTTTAATAATACATGATAAAATGTTTGAATATATTCCTCTTACAAACGAAATAAAAAAACTCATATAGACAAATTTTTGAAATAATATAAATGCTGAAACTATTGCTTTATATGATTATTAACAAACATTTCGTTGTAGCAAAGAGTCATACTTTTAGTGAAAAATGATAATAAAAGATATATACGATTTTTTCAAAAAATGTTCCCATATTGTTTCTGATGAAGACAAATTTAAGCTTATAAATATTCAGTCACATCTTGAGTATGAAAACAATTTAAAAACCTTCAAAAATAAGTTTGGTGAACACTATGAAGACTGCTCTTGGTCAGACGAAAATGCTAAATGTGGACCAGACACCTGCTCATGTTCTCAATATAGGAAAAGAAAATTAGCAGTCGAAGAAGAAGCAAAACAGCTTATGCAAACATACTACAACATTTATAATATTACCAAATGTAAAAATTGTAATTTCCATAAGACTTAATAAATAAAGAAACAAAAATATTATTATATAAAATTAAACTTTTATTGTTATTATTTAATATTTTTATACTTATATATATATATGTATATATATACATAATTATAAAAAAAAAACAAAAAAAAATATTATAAATTTTCTTCAATTTTTTTTAATGCTTCTAATAAAAGCTCATCCTGACCGTCGTTCATGGCCAAGAATGTTACCACATCTATCGGTGGTAACTCTTCAATTTTTATTATTTTAATAGGGGGTTCCTGTGCTAATGTATGCATAAATAAATCATCATCTTCTTCCATGAATTGCTGAAGCACTGCTTCATATGATGTTGTTGTTGTTTCTGTTGAGGATGGTGCTGATGATGTTGTTGTTGTTTCTGTTGAGGATGCTGTTGATGATGTTGTTGTTTCTGTTGAAGATGATGCTGATGATGTTGATGATGATGTTGCTGTTGACGAAGTGTCTTCTATTATACGTTTTTTGTTGTGATACGTCTTTAACTTATAATATAAAGGGGTTCTCCCCGTCATATATAAGTTATATGCCTCATTGTGTTGTTTTCGAATGTGTCTTCTCTGATTCGACACATTCGAAAAGGTTACAATTTTGCATATAGGGCACAATATTTTTGACTCCATTTTTTCTATTATATTTTTTATATGATCTAAAAATAAACAAAATAACATACTTATTAACTAGCCATCATATACATAATAATTAAAATGGGCTTATTAAGGGCTTTTTTGACAGATGTTTTTAGCATAATTGTCAAATAAGCTCTTAGTAAGCCTACTTTAATTATTATGAATACAAACATAAAATAAATTTTTTTAAACACTAATGCTATGATTATTTTTTGGTTTGACTAAATATTTAAATAATATACACTAAATAGTTTTTACTTACCAAATAAGATTGTTTTAATACTTAGTTGAACACAGAATACTAAATTGTTTTTTTAACTGTTTAGCACAGAATACTGAATCACTGCTCTAAAAGAGTAGAGTTTATATACATTTTTCTAAGTGCACTACTACATACATAAGTACAATAATATGAATGCATTCTGCATTCCTTTATTTGAGAAAATTTATCAATGCCTTTGTTAACTATTGTATTAAGGGATGCACAGCAGGTATCTGTTAAACCTAAAAAAGGTCATTTATAGTTTTGTGTATGCATTCATTAATAAAACAAAGATACCGAATAAGCAACAGGAGATATTTTTAATTTTTTGCAGGTGTTAAATCTATGAAGGTCATTTATAGTTTTAAATGTATATTTTATCCCTAAAACAAAAGGTACTTAACAAAGGAATTTTCAATATCCTTTTGAAACAATAAATAGAAAAGAAATAAATTTATGACCGTCTCAGTTCACGAATGTAACCAAAAACTAGCAAAAACACTGCTACCTTTTTTCAACTAACGTTATATGAAAGCATTGCTTTGTTTGAGAAAATTTTTTTCAATTCCTTTATTAACTATTGTATTAAGGGATACATAGTAGGTATTTGTTAAATCTAAAAAGGTCATTTTTAGTTTTGTATATGCATTCATTAATAAAACAAAGATACCGAATAAGCAACAGGAGATATTTTTAATTTTTTGCAGGTGTTAAATGTAAAAGATCATTAAGAGTTTTGCATGTTTATGCCTGTCTTATATTTTTGATGTAATTTGTTCTTAAAAGAATATATAACTGTGACATTGAGTTAGTTGCGTTTTAAGTAGAACCTTAGATATTTAAAATTTTTTTTTCAGGTGTTAAATCTAAAAAGGTCATTTATAGTTTTGTGTATGCATTCATTAATAAAACAAAGATACCGAATAAGCAGCAGGAGATATTTTTAATTTTTTGCAGGTGTTAAATCTATGAAGGTCATTTATAGTTTTAAATGTATATTTTATCCCTAAAACAAAGCTACTTAACAAAGGAATTTTCAATATCCTTTTGAAGCAATAAATAGAAAACAAATAAATTTATGATCCTCTCGGTTAATGAGTGTAACCAAAAACTAGAAAAACACACCTACCTTTTTTCAATTAACATTATATGAAAGCATTGCTTTGTTTGAGAAAATTTTTTCAATTCCTTTATTAACTATTGTATTAAGGAATGCATAGAAAGTGTCTGTTAAACCTAAAAAAGGTCATTTATAGTTTTGTATATGCATTTATTAATATAACAAAGATATCGAATAAGCAACAGGAGATATTTTTAATTTTTTGCAGGTGTTAAATGTAAAAGATCATTAAGAGTTTTGCATGTTTATGCCTGTCTTATATTTTTGATGTAATTTGTTCTTAAAAGAATATATAACTGTGACCTTGAATTAGTTGCGTTTTAAGTAAAACCTTACCTTGAAATTCTTACATTTAAAAAAAAAATGGTAGACTTTTCCTTTGTAAAAAATTTTTTATTTTCTATATATAAAGTACAGGCTCCTAAAAATGTTAGTTATATTTAAGTTCAAATATTGCAAAACCATTCGGTGATTGACGTCCTTTGTAAATAACTGTCCAGGTTTTTTCATTTATTTTGGCTAAGTAAGGATCCTCTTTGTTCAAATATTTTACAATCCTTTGTGGAAGATAAAACCATTTATTATTTTCTAAATATACAATAACTTTTGATCCATGCTGTGTGACCTTCCACTCGAAATTTATAATTTCGTAAGTTTGATTCAATGGAATATCATCAATTCTGGTGTACTCTGGCTTTATACCTTGGGCAATATTAATTATTTGTTGATACATCTGAAAATTAATGTATGTATATAAATAAACGAAAACCTTTATTTTAAGAAATTTTATTCTTACCATTCTATTACGTGTACTTTGAAGCGATGATAACAGAAATAACTTAAGTAAACCACTTTACAGCCTTTTATATCAAGTTTATAACAAACAATAAAACTCTCAATTAACTAAGCATTAAAAACTCAATGTTTAAATGAATTCATAGAGAATAAATGATTGTTATTTAAGAGAAAAACACACATTAAAAATAAAAATTATGGGTGCTGTGTACAAATACACATTATTTCTTATGGGGAAATCGATATATGATAATCCTAGTTGGATAAATATATGCACTGGTATTGCTAAACCTATACAGATCAATGCTTAAAGGAACGCATACACACATCAATCCTAATTGAGTTCTAATTGGATTAAAGTTGGGTTCCAATTGCCTTCTAATTGAAATCGTATTGATCTCAAATAGAACTCTAATTACAAACGCTAAAAAATTCTATTTGGGTTCTAATTAGATTCTTATTGAATTCTAATTGGATAACACATTAATTGGATTCTAATTGGGTTCTAATTAGATTCTAATTGGAAAATTTTTCTCGCCACCCCACCCCACTCCTTATGGAAAACGTCTACGGATTACTCCTTATGTAAAACGTCTACGGATTACTCCTTATGGAAAACGTCTACGGATTAGTCCTTATGGAAAACGTGTACGGCGCAATCCTATTGTTCCAGAATCCCCACAAATATACTACTGACGGAACACATTTTTCTTGTGTCGAAAGAAGCATCCAAATGTCTTGGTTTTCTTAAACGGTGTAGGAATTACTTTACACCATCTGATCTTCTCAATATTCATACCACCTATATCCGACCGAAAATGGAATATAACTCCCATGTATGGGCTGGTGCCCCAAGGTCTATTTTGGGGCTACTTGACCGCGTACAAGAACGAGCGAAGATACTCATCGACGACGTTGTGGTATCTAACCGTCTTGACTCACTGGAACACCGTCGTGATGTGGGGTGTGTTTCGCTGTTCTATCGATACTATAATGGAATGTGCTCTGAGGAAATCGGGAACTTGTTCCCGAGACCCGAAACTTTTTGCGTGATACACGTTTTTCTAGAAGAGCACACCCATACGTAGTCGACTGGCCAGTGAATCGCACAACTCATTACAGGGAGAATTCCTTCTTCGGCCGCACAGTTCGTATGTGGAATGAACTTCCTACTGATGTCTTTCCTGCCACGGTAAATATCGAGAAATTTAAATCAAATGTCCACAAACACTACTCCCTTTATCCTCCTTCCCATAACCTATTTTCCTGATACCAACACAATGCAATGCATGTGTAGGGGCCATCCCCTGAGTGCTGGTAACTATTAAAAAAAAAAAAAAAAAAAGAAGTCGCAGTCATTAATTTTAAAATATTTTTAAAATTTCTTATTTTTCTGTTTTCTCCAGTAGCTGATTCAAATTTAAAATACCACACTTAATTATGAGCGGATGCTCACAACAATAGTATTTTTTCGTTTTATTTTTTTTATACATATGACTTTAGGACTACCTTGTGAATATCATAATTGTGTTTTTATTAGGACACCAAAAATTTTACTCGGTTTCAAATTGAGTTAAAAAACTTGTTCGAATGCAGAAAATCCCGAAGCGTTTTGTTGTGATGAGAACCGAGTTATAGGAGGGGGCAGAAGTTGCCTGCAGGACACTGTAAAACGATAAGATAGTTAATAGAATGGCAAAATCATTTTGGGCGACCTCAATAAGGAGAGCAGCGGTTACAGAAAATGCAGGAATTGACCGAGCCGTTTCTATATCCCCGCTCATCTTTTGCACACACAGAAAAAATTAAACCCATATCTTTTTCAATTACCGCTTAAGAAGTTTAATTTTTTAATAAAAAATTTTATTGCCACAATTAAATATTTACTTGTATTTGAAAAACAAATGCCAACAAGACAAACTTACACAATAACATTAATAAAACTTTAAGCTTCGAAAATTTAGTGTTAAATAGGACCAGTTAACTTAAGAATCTTTAAATAAATTAATATTTGTTTGTGTTTTTAAAGAAAAATTTACACATAACGATTCTACAGTCAACCTTATTATTAACTTACTCCCAAACTATACAGTCTGTAGTCTTTAATAGTTGTTAATTATGATTTCTTTTTTCAAACGACAAATTTTTAATGTCTAGTTTATAACAAAAAATGTGAGTAAAATTGGCTACACCCATCATAATGAAACTGCCCATACATAGCTTAGCTTCAAGTTAAAGGCAAAGTTACATAAATTTAATTTGATTTTTGAGTTAAAATTTCATCATCAACATCATAACATCGCAGCAATATTCTTTTCTTTCTTTATTTAAAAGAGATTATTTTAATTTCGGAAATACATCAGTGTTTGCAAATACACTTATAGCAGCTAAAAAGGATGGGATGAAAAAGTAATATAAAGGACTATGCGTGGTTGTTGATGAGAAAAACTTTTTTTTAATATAAAATTCAAATTTTATTTTAACTTTTTTTTTTGGCTGAATTTTATTCATTTTACATAAAATATACCTATAAAGTGTATAATATAAAATACGCTTATACACGCTTATACATTAGTACATACTATGTACTTTAGATATGTAAGTTTACATACTTTTTTTATATTTTAATAAAAATACAAACAAAATTTCTGCGAAAGTGTTATTGATATGTTTGTGTGTGTGTGTTGTACTTATTTATACCAAAACGGAAAAAAGGCTTATGTGTGCGTTTACAATTTATAAAATCTTTAACATACATACACACGTATGAATGCATATCGATTGAAAAATGATGAAGTGGAAGAAATGATAAAAAAAGTAAATTTAATTTACAAACATCTTTGCTATTTGATTTTATTTAAGGGCCAGACAGACACTTCTATAAAATAAAGTAATAGCCTGTTTACCGATGTCGAACGAAAACCTATACGAATGAAAGCTAGTCACTCACTTTCGAATAAATTTGGGTTTACGTATTTCGACAACTATCGTTCGCCTTTACTGACAGGTTCGTTTTCAACAGAGAAAAATATAAATAGTAAAATGCTTACATACTTTGGGGCATTTGCATAAAACAATTTTTAAATTTGCAATAGATTTGTAAAGCGAAATTTTCATTAAAATCAATACTTCAAATCCATTTTAAATTTAAAAATTTGTTTTTTCCCTTTAAAGTGTGGATCAAAATATATATATATTTTATTTTGCTATAAGTTTTGTAATAATGTCTGTTTACGTTGCCAACTTTTTTGCCTCCCAACAGTATGCACTCACTTTCACAATAAGAACATTTTTTATACATATAGCCGTGATGCTAACTTTCTTAAATTATAAAGCACTAACAGACAAAGAAAATGTCTTTTTCAATAATGTGTATCTTTTTTCATGTTAAAATTACATAGCATAATATTAACAAGTCCTAGGTTCTTGTTTTTTTTAAACATATTTGTTTACAAAATATACACATAGCTATGCAATAATAACAACTTATTGAAAGAATTTGCCATTCATTTAGCTTATAATTTTTTATGGTTTTATTGCATTTTTAAAATATAAGTATATGAGGAATTTATTTATGAACTATTTACCAAATGTAGTTTTATAAGCGTAAAAGTCTGTAAAAACCCATAGTAAAAAGTGCATTGATTAATAAGAACAATAGAATGAAAATACAATGTAAACATTATCTTTAGATCATATATGCTCAACATTAGTTTACAATCACGTGTTTCTAACGGTACTTCATGACTATGTATTTAGCCCGCTCGCAACATGCACACCAGATAGTCAGGAAACAAAAATACATGAAAGGAGATGATTTCAGTTATTTTTTTTGTTATATTTGATGGTAGTTTGTTGTATTTGCTTACAAACTCCTACAAGTGGTCTTAAATAAGATAAAAATTCGGCATAATTGACATCACTGAAAACATTTCTTAATTAAAATTTACAAAATTTTTGTAGATTTTTTTTAAAATCAAATTTCATTTAATTTTTACTTTAAACAATATGATGTTTTAACCAATAACCCTTGTGAACATGTTTAACTTATAGTTTTTTGCATTTTAATACACAGTGGTCTTTAATTTACATCAAAAACTACGTACTTTTATGGCACTCGAAAGCAAAATAACATGTGACTGATTTTGACATTTACGTTCGCATATTTAGCTTGCGTTCGACTTAGGTAAACCCAATTTTGTATGAAAATGCTTTTGTTTGCGTTCGACTTGTCTTTCGAGTGAACGTTCGCTTAAATTATAGTTAGGTAAACCGAAATTAGTTTTCTTTCGCTTAGCATGCGAACGAAAGTATTCGTTCGACATCGGTAAACAGGCTATAAATAAAAAAAAACACATTTTTCCTTAATTTTTTCGCATTTATGCAGTGTCCCAGCAAGCGAATGGTTAAGTATGTAAAATAAGGTGATTTTGAAATAGAGCATCAACTGTATTTTTCCGAAGTCATGCCTAAATACAACCTTCTTTGCTAATCGTACTGCTTATCTTGTAAGTATAAAAGAAGTCTTAGAGATGTAAAGAAGTCTATTTCTTTTAAATTTTTGCGAGCTCTAAAAACCTTTAAACTTTTACATTTAAAAAAATATTTAACTTAAATCTAAAAATAGTTTTTTTTTATCAACTTTGTTGCTGGGTTATGTATTGTATATGTTATTTTAAAGCAGAAAGAAGTAAAAAAGAAACTAAAAACAGGAAAACCATTCTTTGAGAACAGAAAAAAGCCACTAAGCCTATTGAAATATATATTTTAACTTACACGAAAGAAAACAGAATAAGGGAAGCCTACAACGCTGGGATAATAAAGTCATTCAGGGGGAACAGTTATGAATCAGTTTTTGACATGAAGATTACAGATTTAAAAAGAGATCTTTATGCTTTTATTATTTTGGCTTTAGTTCATATTTAATTTATTTTTACTTAGAAAAAAATATTTTTTTCTTTTAATGTTGAAAAAAGTTTTTCTACCAACACTAGGCGAATAGAAAGCATTTTTGAAACTCTTGCATTTTAGGACTAAATATTTGTCAAACAATTTTGTAATTTAGAAAAAATAGTAGTTTACGGATGCCAGTAGATATGCAAACTGAAAAAACACTGACCTTCCTGATATCCTTCACACCTGGTACTGAAAATTAGCATATCATTATGCATGTTGGTACTATCAATGTTTGTTTTAGGCCAAAACCGTACAGCCTTCTTTTAGGTGCATACTTTTTTAAACTTACTGCTCTAGTAACACTTTCATATTAAAATAAAGAAAAAGCACAGCATATCTTAAGGAGTAAAATTATTTGCCAAATTTATTTTTTTTTAACTAGTTTATGGAGCTTTGATGAAGGGTACGCAAGATTTAGCACAGTCTCCCGGTAGCTCATCATATATTTTAATAACCTATTTTACTAATATTGGTAAAGAAGTTTATATTAATAATAAAAATGTGAATACACTAAGCAATTGCATCTAAAAAAATCATTCAACCACTTTAGAGTTTATGGAGCAGTGTGGTACAACAAAGAAGAGGTATTAAATTGATTAAGCCTATAAAAAAAGTTTTTTTGTATTAAATTAAGCAATTTTCTCCTAAACAGCATCATAATAAAATTTTGCCACTTAGCTAGAAACCTCAACATTTTATGATTAAAAAACACTTTAGCAACTCTTGAAAGTTAAGTTTATGTTTTTTAAATCTTATTTTTTATGGTAAAATAAGCACGCATAAACTAGTATGTCATTTTTCATAATAGCAGATAGAAAAGTTAGACAATAGATGACAACAAAATATCTACTTAATTTTCCAAATTTTCAAAAGTCTAAAAAAGTTTGCTAACAATTATGGACATGAACATATATTTAAATGAATAATTTTCAGAAATACTTTTAAAACCTTGGTTGAAGCCCACTCATGCTTACGAGCCAATAAAATATAACAATTACACGAAAATTGGCAACACTGGTTTTAGCATTAATATTTAAAAGAATATTTGAAGATAAAGAAAAAGTTAAGGTTTGGTGTGGGCCCACCTTCAAGTTTTTATAAATGTGGAACTTATTTTATATATTTTTAAATCAAACTTTTTTATTGTGTTTTTAACCTAATCGTATCTATAAATTACATTGAATTAAAACAAAAGGAAAAAAAACAATTCCTTAAAACTTTTTAAGCTTGGTTGTCGAGTATTAAAGGATTAAAGAGATTTAACAACTAAACAAAACAAAAATTTATACATTTATATATTAACACTCCTCACCCACCAAAAACCTTTTTATTTAAATATTTCAAGTACTTTGTGTAAAAATTATCTACAGCCTATATCAGCCTTAAAAAAACTCTTTAAATACATTTGCATAAATTTATTGAAGCATACTTTTAGTCTTGTAAAAAAATGATTGATCTTAAGTAAAAAAACTTTTTACATTTTTTGCAATTTTTCTAAAGAAAAGTGTTAACAGCAAATCCCTTAAAAATACATAATAAAAATATACACGTACATTAATGTCTGAACATATGTAAATGTTATTGTAAGTAAACTTACCCAAAAAGGTTGAACAAATGTATTCTGATATTTGATTTCCCGATCTACTTGATTCGCTGAAGTGTGATAATTCCTTATTAAGCATGCGTTTGAACTGTGAAATAAAAATAAGTAAAAACAAAAGGTTTATGTTAAGTAGCATCTTCATAGAGATATACATACATACATTGTTATATGTACATATCATTGCCTTAATATAAAAAGGCCCTAACTCGTATTTTTTTAAGTCGACATTTGTTTTGGCTAACTGTGATATATGAGCAGACCATTAATCAAAATAAACGAAAATCTGGCATCATAAAAAATATATGAGTTAAGGCCTTTCTTTATTAAGGTAACGGCATTTACACATTTTTTTGTAAAAAATTAAATTAAAAGTAAATTTTAAGCGGCTGAATTTAAAAAAAGGAATTTTTCAAGTAATTTTTATTATTTGAGTTTATTTACCTTAAGTGAAGCCATATCGGAAACACTGCGATGTGTTTGAATTGTTTCCAACTGATCCAAACACCAGTCTAATTCTTCTATAGTATCGGTGGCCAATCTGTTGTACGCCTCGTCACCTTGGTTCAATTGTATACCCGCAGTGGAGGAACGCCCCATTGAAGTTTGTGTCGGTCGCCTAGATCTTAGATGATTAATACAGTGTTCCACACACAAAGACAAAGAACAGACAGACAAATTGTTTGCCCATACACAAATACACAAACATGCACACACACCATGTACAATAACAGCGTTTAACAAAAATTACAAAAATGTTTAAGAGATCCAAAAAAATCACAACAAAGCGGATGTCAAAAAGAAAAGCATAGAAGGATGATTGAGCCAAATTTCGGGTAGACATAACAAAAGATGGTTTAAAAAAATAAATTAAAAAAAAAGAAAACAAAAGATAATATAATTTCAAGATTAAATTATTAAATGGTGTTTAAATCAAAAATGTTTGTAATTAACAGACATGAAGTGCGGAAGCAAAACAGTTTTAAGGTTTAAGTTAAAGGAAATTTGACAAATGGCGTTAAAAAGATTTATGTTTTTTGTGTTTTTATTATGGGAAAAAGGGGAGAAAGAGAAAAAAAAGAAATAAAGGTAAAATTATGTTGTAATATAACTGTTATTTTGAAAAGAAGAAAAAACATTTAGATTTTTAGAAAAAAATTTTATATTTGATTTTTGTAAATACTATTAAATATCTAACATGATGTGCACAATATATATACATAATTATTAAGGCATACTTTAAGGGGCTAATTAAAATGTTGAAAACCGGCATAACTTTAGGACTTTAATAGAACAAAAAAAAATATACTTTAAAAGAGCCTTAACCTTTTTTCATTAATAATTTAAAAGTTCGCAATACATTTTTTTGCCTAATACATATTTTACAATGTTTAAACTTTCTAAGTTAAAAATTAAAACTTTTGGCAAATTTTCATTCAAAACTGCCTTTTTTATCCACCCTTAAATGCATTTTGCTAACCAAAACGTATTTAGTTAAATTAAAAATTAAACACACGCAAAAAGACATTAAAGTTAATAAATCTTTCTAAACATTCATAGATATTACTTTTGCTAAAAAGGGTTTAAATGTATTAAGTAACAAAGAAAATTAACTTTTCCAAAATTAATTAAAAACATATTCTTAAGAAATTGTATTCAAGATTGAACAACAAACAAAAAAGGACTGTAATTGGTATAAACACATACATTATTGTATGTTTTTGTTTTCATTATGGATATTGTTAGTATTTGTTAATATCTAACCAGGTGCAGTTAAGTATTTTTTCTTATTAAAAAAGGGTTAATTTTGTTATTTAACTGTTAGGAAGTTACAATAAATTCTATTAGAAAAAGGGTAAAACTTTTGCAAAATTAACTAATATATTAAGGAATTTACTTACTTATTGGTTGCTGGAACATTTGTCAGACTTAATAAATTGTTGCGTACAGAACGTAAGCTGGCTAAAATTTGGGCAAATGGTGTCACAATGAGATCCTCGCCATGGCTACAAAAGAGAATTTTTAAAGAAAAGGGGAAAAAAGAAACTGAATTACCATAAATTACAACTTTAATTTAATTATAGGCTTAACAAGCTAGAATACAGTAAGATGCTGAATATATACAAAATTACTTACAGGTAAAAACGTTTAATATAGTATTTTAAATATATACTTATACTACAGATAATATTCTAGAATTTAAATACATACATATTCCTTAAATAATAAAAGTTTTGCGTTTATATGCATAAGAAACTTTTGTCATTCTTTTAAACTAGTTATTAATTATAAAATAATAATTTTTATTTATTAAACGTGCAAAAGCTACTAAAGGCTTGTTCGAAAATTGTATGCAAAATACACTATAAATTAATTTGTTCGCACATTCAATGAAATCTTTCGTAATTTCGCACCACAAAATTATTGCATTGAATATACGAAATTTTACAAAATAAAAATTTAATACTTTACGAAATAATTTCATAAATATTAAAAAAATAGATTTTTTTTGCAAAATTAAAAGACTACATATTGCACTGGGTTCTCTAAAGGGAGTCAACTCAAAATTTTCCAATTCTCACTTTTTACAAAAAATCGATGCACAGTGGCAATATCTACGCAGTTTTTTGCTCTACTGAAAGTTTGTAAGTTTTCTTTAGAAGAACCAGTTTAATATATGCTATTTGATTTTTGTAATTGACTAAAAGTTTCGTTAATATTACGAAATATTTATAACGAAAGATAATCGTTACGAATTTCTGGTCTTAAAAATTGATTTGTAATTCAAGCGAAACTTTTTTAATTTACGAATAAAAAAATTTAAGAAAAGTTTCCTTTACTTTTGTAAAATTATTAAATTTTATTACCAAATTCGTTCGTAATAACTATTAAAGTTTCGTATATATTACGAAACAAGTTTTTTCGTATACAGTTGCATGGATTTTTTTCAGTGTAGTAAGTAAACCCTGAAAATAGATTATTGTGTGCAACCAAATTTATTGCTAATCGAATCATTCTGTTTTTACAATAAATTTTTTGTGGTCGTAGAATATCAGTTGTGCCTCTGTTGTAACTCAATTTAAAACTTTCGAGCCGAGTTGGATATCACAACTAAACATTTTCATTTGCGGCGGTAACGGCCACCACAACTGAAATTGTTTTCTTTGTGTAGTTCAAAAATTCCTAATTCCAATATTTGGGTTTCAATTTTGAAAATTAAATCGGAATTAAAAATAATTAAATTGATGAACACAATGTGTCGAATTTCACGCAAAACCACCCAAATCCTAAAAATTAATTTAGTTGTTTTTGATAAATGTTATTAAATTTATGTCTAATGCATGCTATACACGTTTCAATCCATTTGGAAAGTGAGCCGGTTGTTGTCCAAATCAAGGCGTGTATGGCTTTTTGACAGTTGTGGTTGAAAAAAATTAAAAGATTTTGGTTTTTCAAGTTGGTTAATACTAAAAAATTTTTATTTTTTAGAATAAAATCATAAATTATAAATTCTTTTGGTTTAAGTTTCCAAGGTCACACCCGTTCCAGTCTTATAGTGGAAATGCAAAGCAGAAACGATATGATTCGAGTGTCTATCTATTACAAAACATTTAAAGTCTAACCATACGTATTTTATATTAAAAAAAATTTTTTATGACAAATGTTAAATTTTAAACTATAACCAAAAGTGTATGTAGGTAAAACAGTTACATCCGTCACAATGGAAATACCCATATGAAAAGTTTTGAGTTCAAATGTTGAACCGTTGTAAAAAAGTCTTTAATAGTGGTTTTTAAGGGGGGAAAATTTAAAATAAAAATTAATTGTGTAGTTGCCTTTAACAAATTTTTAATCCTCGCTTTTTAATTTTTGTATGGCGACAGAACTACTTTAAGGTATGTACCTTCAATTAGCTTTTTATATTTCAACCCATTTTTTTTAAGGCCGCCATAATGAGTGTGTGTAAAAATAACTGAAAATTTTTCATGACTAAATTAAGTAAATTTTTTTACACACACTTCTTATGACGGTCTAAAGTTCAGGCAAAGCTGCGTGTAGGCCTTTTAGATCAGTTTTTAGGCCTAAAATCTTTGTATTTCTATCAAGTAATAAATACACAATACATACGTGTATACATACAAATGAATTTATTTTTAGTAGATATGCTTTAACAAGTCTAAATTTTAAATTCAAAATTAGCAACACAACTGCTCAATTTGCCGCAACACGACATAATTTTTAATTTAAAATGAAATTTTTTGAAATATTTTTTGATTTCCAAAATTTGTTTTGTAGTTTGTAAAGAGCTTTTTTTCGGTAAGACAATGCTTATTAAACAGAATTTGAACAAAGTTCTGTTGTGAAAACTATTCTTCATTGACATTGACGGTTAAAAAGTAGGCCAAGTTCGTGTGTTGGCGGTGGCTGTGCGTGCCGTTTATCATGCACTCAAAGTATTATAATAAAAAAAATATCTGTGGAAATAAGGAAATAGTTCTAAGTCAAATGTTTATGCTTTGTAGCAAAGCAATTTTAAATTTTCTATTAGTTAAGAAAAGGCATTCTTTAACCTTTTTAAAACAATGAATTTAAGTGTTGATATTTTATTGTGGACCTTTGATAGGTTTATTTTGTGTTTAAGTAAGTCAGCTCTATGTCACCAGTTTTATTCTTTTAAATATAAAAACTGAAGTTATTTAAAACTGTCATTATAAAAGAAGAAATATTTGTTTTAACTTCGCCAGTAAACTTAAAATTAATGACTTAAAGCCGAACTTACTATAACAAAAAATTATTTTAAATTTAATGAAGTTTTCATGTTTTAAAATTTAGGCGCTTTAAAATAAACTCTTACTTAGATGTTAAAAAAAAGAAAAGCAAAAAGTTATATTGCTATAGCTTCCTGAAAATCTATAAAATACTTGCAATTTTAACCTATTTCTACTTTAAAATACAGAGATTACAGATGTGCTTTTTACTAAAATTTTACTTAAGTCGACTTAAGCACTTATTCCCTTTTGCCACAGATATTATTTTGTTACTCGATGTATATTAAAAAAACATGATTTGTAATATTTAATCTTATTAGATTAGTGTATGTCTAGAAAACTAACAAACAATGAAAATGTTTGTACAAATAAATTAAATGTACAATTGAATTCAAAAATCAAAGTCAAAAATATTAAGTTGTTGCTACTTAAGAATTTCGGGCATTTTTATAAATTTTAGAGAATTTTAAATTATATACATACATATACATATGTATATGTATGTATGTACATGTGCAGTCATTTAAACGCCCACTTACTTATATATGTAGTTGAGCAAAAAATTTTCGTTTACTTTAAGAAACAGAATTAATTATTTTCTAGTTGATATTAAAAATATACAAGTATATGCGTAAACATGTGTAACTATGTTAAAATCTTATAAATAAAGTATAATTGAAAGTACAAACAATAACAAAAGTGCCATTAAAAATATGTCACATTATTTTCTAAAGCACTTTTATTAACACGTTTTGTTGTTTTCCTTAAAAATTTTGATTATTTTCTTAGCTGATGACAAGTATTAATGTGACGTCAAAAAACGTGCCTTCTTTTTATTAGTAAAAGAAAATATGTATATCTTCTTTTATATTAAAAGATGTTTTTTTCCTTAAACAGGAATCATAATTTATTTTTAAAATAAAAACTGCCCGAATTTAAAAGTATTAACAGTTATTACCCATATCTCATAGTTTTTATAAATTTTTATATAGTTCACAAATATTTATAAAGAATAATTAAAATTGCACAATTTAGTTTTCATTTAACCTGAAAATTATTGAAAAAAAAATAATAGTGGAATTAATTTTAAATGGACTTTAAACATAATATCTTAAATTGCCCTTGGAAAGAGATGCCAGACGGCATAACATAGATATGTATGTATGAATTTAAACTAGCTTGCGTCATATTTGCTTTGTTTTTATTGAAATTAATGTTGCTTAGCTTTTGATAATCGTTTTTTTTGTACTTGTTAAATAAAAAAATGCATATTCTACTTCGTATAAATTAATTGATGACATTAAGATTTATCATTTATTAAAAATAAACAAATACAAAAACACACTCTCACAAAGTTAGAAATATTTTATAAATTTTTGAAAAATATGTGTTTTTCATAAATATTGTGACCACAGTTGTGACAACATAGTGTTTTTAGTAAAAATATTTGCATAAGAATAAAGAACAAGTAGGAGCTCTGTATTTGGCTTTGCCGAATCTTTTATACCCTTCATACTGTTCTTTTGTATACCAAGTCATCTGATATAAAGTTGTTTTTGTTTTGAGCCGCAAATGTTATATATAATTAGTTGTGGTTTAAAATCGATAGCTATCCATGTTTTTGGAATAGAAAAATTCTCAAAACGTGAACGTTTGTGTGGGTGGTGCTATGTTCCTGGCTTCTATCCAACAAAGTTTAATTATAAACAAAAAAATTCTAATAGAATCTTCGAAGATGTACATCGATAGCCTAAACAGTTTCCAAAATATATTTCATAAAAAGAATTTTTGAAAAATTTTCATTGTTATTTGTATTTATTTATTTGCTTATTTATCGGTCCGTGGTAAACCGATATCACTGATTTTACATAACTCTTGCCTATACTATACAGTCTACATAATAGCTTTCTACGACAACTTTTTATGTCAAATAATTTGATTAAACTAGTCTGCTCGCTTTTTTTCTTCATAATTTATAAAAATAAAGCTAAAAAATAATTTGAATTTTTTTTACAAAAACCAAATGTTGATTTAAAAACTTAAATAACAATTATTTATACTTTATGGAAACTTGCTGATAATGCCACACAACGGAGTTGCGAAAAAATGAATATGTTAAACAAAATTTGTGAAAAATCAATAGTATTTTAAAAGTCCTAAAACTTAAGAAAATAGACTTATTAGCTCTTTCCTATACTTATGAGATAAATTCAAATCGCCTAAACTGTATAACATCAATTATAATTATTCGCCATTCATTTTGAATATGTAACAAGGCACGATTTAATTTTAAGATTTAATAAAAACTAACAAAAAATCCATACATGAGTACTTATACCAATTATTAAAATTCTTTAACGTTTAGTTGTCCATGATATAACTTAAAATTTTTCTGTTTTAAAAAAATTTATTTAAAAATAACATACATATGTTTTTGCATACCAATGTACATGTGTACGAAAATAAAGAGAAAAGTTGGCAAGCGCTTCTTGACAAAAACAAAATATGTAAAAGATAAACTACGTCAGTTATAATTTATCACCGTAACATAATTTGTATAAAAAACCATCCAATTATCATCGTTCACGAGGAGGACTACACACTCAAATTTTTATTTTAATACGATTTTTGCAGCTTGTATATTTCATTTGTTTATGTGAAAACGATTTGAATGAGCCAAAATACTTATGTGTGTTAGACAGGTGCTGGACAGACATAGAAAAAAATTAAGCAGATAGATATGTAGAAAATATTTAAGCAAAATTGAACATCCCCGTGATAATAATCACGTAGCAAAAATGTTGTGCTTCTACAATATTTAGGTCAGCAAAGTGAATAACCATTTGTTTAAGTCTCTTCGTTTTGCACTTGAAATAATTGGTTTTAAATCGAATCAAATTGAGTTCGAAACAAAGATACTTTAAAGGATATAATGTCGCGTTTTGTAGAAAATAAACAAAATGTAAGTAATAAAATTAAAAAAAATTTAAGTGATTTTGGTATAACTTGCTTTCTTTTGTTTAAATAATTCAATCTGCACTTATTCCAACCCATTTTTTAAAACTTTTAAAACTTCTGCTCAATATGTTCTCTGGACTAAGAACAGAAGTTTTCAAAAAACTTCTAAAAAAAGAGGACTTGCCAGAATTCGAAAATGATAGGGGAACCAACCTACTACCTAATATGATTGAAAAAGTTGTGAATCATATTATTCATATAAGACTGCCCCTCTTTATATCCGATGGAGTACTTAACAAACAAGCTGGACAGCTTTTAAGACTAAATTAACGATCTTATTACAGGCTTATACCGAGCTGCAATACGCAAAATGCTGCATCACCGTTTTTTAAGTGAGTGAGGGAGTAAGCGAGAGTGAGTTTGCTCATAATTTTTCAGAAATGATGGCGGGAAAATCTGGTCTTATCGGAAATACCAAGGTCCCACATGTAAACACCACCAAATTAACGAAGCTCAAAGTTAACAATATTGATCTTAAAGAATTTCAGTCCTTCAATTGCTTAGGGAGCATTATATCTAATACAGGTGACTTGCGATAGGATATAAATTTATTAACAAAAAGTTTATCAGACGTTTGGAGCTCTACAAAAAATGTGGAGATCTGCACAAACGATTTTTCCTAAGTAAATTCAAAAACTGGTCTCTCCGAAAGATAATGGCGATTTTTGGTTGAACATGATTTTGAAAGTGGATCAACCACATCTTCGGAAGACGAAATGACGATGGGAAGAGAATGGAAATATCGTGGAACCCTAAGGCAGTAGA
Source organism: Melanophora roralis (assembly GCA_963583895.1). Classification (NCBI taxonomy): domain Eukaryota; kingdom Metazoa; phylum Arthropoda; class Insecta; order Diptera; family Rhinophoridae; genus Melanophora; species Melanophora roralis. The sequence goes on from OY757190.1 coordinate 5,703,375, forward strand.
AGGAAAGAGAGACAGGCTAATAATTACCTGAAAGAGATAAATAGAGGTGGAAGGTGTGTTAGTAAGAGTGAACCTGTTAGTGGATGATAAAGTCGCAAGATAATTAAAATTGAGCAAATTTTGCTATGGGCATTCGTTTTACACTAAAATTATAGGAATAAATATATACGTTTAGGAATATCGTGGCTATAAATACTGATCACTGGTTTCATATTTCTGAAAACATTATAAGATCATGATTAAAAATCTCATACAATAATTTTTCAATTTACTATCCCCTGTATTGTTAACATTCATCTAATTGCAACTCGACTGAAATATATTATTGCATTTGAGTAAGTACAATTATTGCAACTATCCCTGTTAAAAATATTTATTTTTTTTCTTCCTTGCTCTTTACGCTTTTTCTAAAACTATTTTAACATTAAGTCAAAAGAAGACAAAATTTTATTATCTCGATCCAAAACAAACAGATGCTTTATTTCTTTAAGGTATTGATTTATTAATGTATGTGTTTCACATATGTATTTGACTTTTAAGAGTTTTTAGAGTTTGTAAATAATTAAAGCAACACAAAAATAATAATTGTTTGAGACATTATAAGTTAATTATTTTTTAAATATTAATAAATAGTTTTTGTCAATACTGGCTGACAATAACAACACGGCGTTAGGGAATACAGCCAAACGGAAATGTTTTGTCTCTTTTAATTTTTATTAAAAAAATGTAAAAAAAGTCACATAAATTATCCACGAAAACGATTTAATAGCACTTTTTTTAATAAAAACTAAATGAAAATATCTTTTATACTTTTATTTTTAATAAATTATATTTGCTATAAATAGTTATTTTTAATGAAATAAATTTCCCTTTTTACGTAAAAATGTTTTTATTACCTTTCAGATTTAACTGAAAACATGCTGTCATGATCCCCCATAACAGTCATGGCCAATTCCGTTTCCAATATGGTAGGAATCATATTGAAAAATGAATGTACCCGTGATAAGGAGTGGGAGGCAGGAGAATTTTTATTAAGCATCATTTTGTTGCAGTTTATTAAATACAAATTTTAACTTTTAAAAAAAGTTTTATTAATTCTGTTTGTACTTTTGTTATTTTTTATTAATATCACAGTTGGATTATTTTTATAAATCTCAAGGAGTTTTTTGTAACTCAAATCAATTAATATTTATTTGTATTTGGTTGTTGTTTGTTCAACAAAAAATATAATTTTGTTCTAATGTTTTGTGTGTTTTTTTTTAAAGAAATTTTTTTCTTTATTTTCTCGAACAATTATAGGCACGTGTTTTTTCAAATTAATTTTAAACAAAATATTTGTTGTGTAATTTCTTCAAAATTTTTATTTTTTTTATATTTAATTTTTGTTTATGATTTTTAATAATTTTTTTTTAATTTAAACTTATCCAAAATGATATGTTTAAATAAATAAATGTTTAAGTCACATTTTGTCTAAAAAATTTTTTCTTATGGGTCTTTTCGTAAAAAAAACTTTAAAAATTAAACCGTTTTTCAGTTCTTCAAAATCTGTCAACTCAACACTTTATTTTAAATACAGTTTTAAAGAGGAGCATATAATTTTCTTGATGTTAAACTTTGATTTAAAAAATATTTTTTTATTAATAATATTTATTATTTTATAATAATATTTATTTAAAAGTTTGGGATATTTTTAGATTTATATTAATGCTTTTTTTTTATAAATATTTTGCCTTTTTTTAAAGCTGAACCAAAAAGCAATATTATTTTAGTTTTTTTTTCTTGAATTCTATTAAATGGATTTTTGTGGTGTTTAGTGTGCGTTTTTTGAAATTATACTAAAATATGAAAATCATTTTCATTTTCAATTTTGTTGGTAAAGAAATGAAAAATAAATTCAAAACACTAACGATGTGCTTTTGTTTTTCCTTCTACATATAAACACTTATAAAACTAAAAGAAACCATAATAAGTTTCTTTGAAGCTTAACCCCTTGAAGATCGGATTCAGCATGTCTCAAAAGCACTTAAAAAATTAAATTTCGAAATTTTAGTTCTTTTAAAGCTTGTAATTGTTTTTTTTGTAGCAGTTTTTCATCGGTTTTTTTTTGTTGATAATCTGAAGCAATTGCAGAAGTTGACAAACAAAATCGATTTTTAGTTTTTTAAAATTTTTGAAACAATTGTTTTTGATTAGAAAAATCTTGCTTAATTTAGATAAACGTTTGATAGAAAAATGGGGACTTTGTTCAACTTTAAGTTTTATTAACAAAAGCTATTCTTAAGAAATGTTATAAAATGTGTTAGTTTGGAAAATATTTAAAAGTGGTTTCAAAAGCTTATTAAAACTTAAAAATTTAATTATTTTAGAGCTTTAAGAAAATTATTTTTTTTAGTTGTATATTTATTGTTATCACCTCAGAGGGTTAAAGAATAATCTTTATGATCTTAATAACGCTTTTAATTAATATTTCTCTTCTTGATGCTAATAATGATAATATTTTTCAATTTCACTCGTGATCTTAAGGGGAAGTAATGCTGATAGTATAAGTTAAAATAATAATGTAATTATACAAATATTTCATCAGGGCTGTCACATAGTCCAGACGAAATAAGATATAAAGGGGGCTACCAAGTACTTATGTTTTATAAATTTTGACATTTCAAAAAATATATTTAAATTGGAATACGTTGACTGATACTAACAAAATTATGTCACCTAAATAAAAATTCATTCCCGACAGCAATTTAATACCATAATAACCTTGGAAGCAAGAAAAGAATTCAAAAGGTCTAAACATTTTTTTGATTTCTTTTGACTGTCACAAATTTAAATCTTCTATATATAAACAGTTTTGAGTTTTTTTCAATTCAAAAGATAATTTTTAAGTTTTTTTTGCCCATATTCATAATATTTTTAGCAGGTTTATTGAATGCCTATTTGACAGATATGTATGACAAAATGGTCAATTAAGATCCCAATAAACCTACTTTTGTTTTAATGAATATGAGCGTTAATTTATGTTTAACTAATTAAAAATTATTTCTTTATAATAAAAAAAATTTAACAATTAAATTTTATTCAAAATAAGTAAACAAAAAACTGGTTTAACAAAGAGATATTTCTAAAACAGTAAGGGTATAAAGGATCCTTCTGGTAAGTTGTTTTGTGTTTAAACGAGCCTAAGACTGCCATTACGAACTGTAGTTAGATTTTGTTTGTAATTATGTATTGCAAAAATAAGCATACCTTCCCCACTGATGTGAATCACAAATTAAGAAATGTTTCTCTTTAAAGAAAAAAGAAAGAGATTAGCTCTTAAAAATCACTAAATATAAAACGCATTTTATTTCATAATGATGCTGCAAACAATCACGATATTATTTTTTTTCTTTTCAATAGTTTATAGTAGATCATGAGAGATTGGCCACAAATTGGTTTTTATGGAGGCGCCCCATTAATATTGTTTTCATTTATATTTCTATATAAATTTTTTTTTTCAGAAAGTAGCCCCTACTTCGATTTCCAAGTATTTAGTATGAGCGTGAAAGCCATAATAAACAACTAAAATTTTTGTTTATTTATCGTAACAATTTAATTGTTTTGATTTAATTGAATTACACTTACCTACCATAATAGAATTTGTTTTTAGCTTTTTACGAAACACAACTTGTTATTTTAAAGAAATAAATAAATAAATAATTATTTTCAACAAAAATAAATTAAAAATTTTTATGGTAAAAATTGGGAAAAACTGTGTTATTTTTAACAAAAATTCTAAAAATTATATTAAGAAATATTTGTTTCAATGCAAAATTTGTTAACGTTATTTTGAAAAGAATTCACTAAAGAAAACAAAAAATATTTTTTAGCTTGAAATTGTTCATTAAATGTGTTGCGAAAATTCGTTAATATTAATTGAAAGCAGTTAATTTTTTTCTTTAAGTTCCTTAAAACTATTTTCCTTTTTTTTAGACTCTTTTAGGCTTAAATAATTTTTTTTTGCTTAAATGTAGCCAAAGGTTAGAAATTCGTACTAGATGAATCGTACTTGGCTTAACAAAATCCTTACATGCGTTTATCGCGTATATTATGGTTGGTTTTAATTTGCCTTTTGGTTTCAGGGGTAATTTCCGATTATGCTTTCTTATTTTGTAATTTTGGCACATTCTTATAAAAAACAAACACCTTTATAAATTAGCTAACTTTAGTTTTATTTTTTTCCATAAAAATTATTAAAATTCGATTTGGAAGAGGAAGTCAAGAAGTGGCCATAAGATTAGTGTTTACGTACATATGTCAATTTGTGTAATTATTTGAAAAACTGGAATAAAACCTCCCAAAGAATTAAAATGTGTAAATTTTATAATCCCAACAGCAACATTTAACTTATAAGTGTAACTATTTTTGTGTGAGAAATATTTGTAAGAAAAGAGGTATAAGAATTCCATTATGACTGATTTTTATTTAGTGTGCCAAATGTACATCCATATTTTTCTAAAACTGTGTCAACTTACATGAAATAAGTGGGCCGTACACGGTCAAACAAGTATATAAGTATCGTTAAAAGAAAAAAAAATTATGCGGAAAATAGGGTTCGATATTTTTTTTTTTCGTTACATCTGCGGTACGTACAGTGAGATTTAAATGTCAATGTTTGAATCTGAAGGACTAATTGTTTTTATAGGGATTTTTTTTATTTTTTTAAATTTTATTGACTAATTTTATTTATAATGGTAAAGTACTTTAAGAAGAAATTTTGGGCCAAAAAATTTATAGCAAAAATTTTAATTTTCTTAAGATAAAATCACAAACATATATGTAGATCCAGCTATAAATGCAAAAGATAAAGCTAAAAAGCCCCCAAAATTATGCAACGAAACACGTTTAACTTGGGAACTCGAAACACTACCTTAATAAAGGTTTGATTACTCCTGTAACCTTAAGCGAAGCTGGGCCCTAAGACCAAATCACTGACCTCTTTATGACAAAAGTATTGGTATATTACACTTGAAGATTCGACTGAAAGTACCGAAAAAAAAATAAAACAGATTTTAAAGTAATAAAATTAATTTTTTTTTCGAAACCTTATAACAAAATTCAATTTTTGAAGATGTACTGCACAGTTTTTCGAAATGGTTTAGTGCACTTATACGAGTATATAAATCTATTTTTGGAGTTAACGATGCAGAGTTATTGATATTATAATGCTTTTTACTGTATAAAAATATCTGCTTTTAAATGCTTTTACTTTTTGCAATTGTAAAGAAAACGTGGCTTTTATTTTCTAGTAAGTGTAAAGAAAAAGAAAATTTCAAACCTGTTTTTATCGAAATTGCTTTAATTGAATTATGACGTTGTTTTGGAAAATGAGCGACATATAAATTTAGCCGAAATAGTTTTATAAATAAATTTAGCCGAAATAGTTTTGTTATATGTAATGATATTTTCTTTCTATTTTTTTAAATTTTTGCTCTACTTAATTATTTATTTTGGCAATAAAAATTATATATTTTTGTCGTCGTTGATATACATATGTATGACAAATGTAACTTTGCCTTTTCATTTGTTTCGCTAAAAAAACAGAGACAATGATTAATGACATAAATATATATTTTTTTTAGAAATTAATTTTAAGTTAATTTTTAACAAAGGAGACATATTGAAATTTGAGAAAAATGTCTGTGATTGATTCGAGGTCACTTTAAGATAATATGCTTATAAGGAAATCTTTTTTTTTATTAGTAATTAGGTAAATTATGTGAGTAGTGGTGATAAACTTATTTATTGAGCTTTCTGCGTTTGCGCAGAAGTTTATTAAGAAGGGGACTGACGTGAACGGTTCCTTAGGGTAGGGACTGATTCTAGTTATTGCACTTTAAATGATAGGAACCTGCCACTTTTACATTGCGTTATCATCGGAGGGGGTATTGGGTTCAAAGCTTATACCTCAGAATACGTTAGAGGCCAATCCTTTATAAACAACTTTTGCATTAATTGTTTAAGACCCAGTTCAAGCTACTTTCGTTAATGTATAAGCAGCTGTATGTATATCTCTAGGGATCAGAATTTAAATTTTTTTCCTTAGCTCCTTTAACAACTTTTAACCAGTTACTTGATATGTGCCTTTTTAACCGATCACAACCAATAATTTTTGTCAAATTTACGTTTTGTAGCAGTGACGGGACGAGTACGCCAATTAATTTACAGACATTTCGCGCAGGGTATGTTTAAAGTAAATCATTTCGTTTAAATCAATTTGCTATTTTAAACGTTTAAGTGGCAAACAAGTAATTAAAATTCTTAATTGGTTTTTGTGTCATAATGTTTTGAAACTTGTGACTAGATATAAGACAAATGATGCATAATTCAAATATATTTTAACAATTCATGTGCTTTAATCTAAATAATTTCATAAAGAACCCCAAAAATGAGTAATAGTCTTTTAAGATTATGTATTACATTTAAAAATCATCAGCTAAAACGTCATCAGAATGCCACTTGATGCCATCTTCTTCTTATTTGAAGCCCTTTTTTATGACACGTAAATCGACACAGTCCCGCATACGAAAATAACATTAATTCAGAGCGGAAGTGCTAAATATGCAACTTTTCAGTTGAATAGCTGTGATTTCTAATTTAAATTCATTCACAGAAACTTAACAAGAAAACTTATGATGCATTTAGTATTAAATATTTTAAAAATATTTGTTTCTTTTTGTTATGATTTTTAATTGTGTTTGTTTTCACCGCATCCTGTATTTATTATGGTTTTTGTAAATATTTTCATAAAAATATAATTAAATTGTTTTTTTTTTTGTTCTTATTTATTTGCTCACTTATTCACTAAGAGGTCATTAAATAATAAATATTTTTTTGAATCACATTGCGTTGCAATTTAGGTCACTGTTGCGCTTATTTCTAAACTTTTTTATTGCTAAAGACTTGTTTTTCTAGTTTTCAAAAATCTTAAATGATTTGTTGACAAGCATTTGATTAAAAAATATTTGTTGTTATTTTGATTCTGATTGTAATTAATATGTATTTGCTTGTTTAAGAAAGAGAGTGACAGTTTATAAATACATATTTTGAAATTTCAAAGTGTTTTTGGAAATAAAAACAAGTTATATTTTTAACAATTTTTTAAGCAAAGCAAAAAAATAAATAGTTTTCATATGGGGGGTTCAAGGTAGATTGAAAAATGACTGCATCGTTACAATAAAGTGATGCAAAAACCGCTTGCTGTTTATTCTTGCTAAAATATTTTAAAATTAATGCAGTTGATATTTGTTAAAAAATTAATTTCTGTGTTTAAACATAAACAATGTGCGTTAATTGGATACATTAGATAAATATAAAAAACACACCCCCACCTTTTAAAACTACCTTGAAAAGATTTACAAGAAATAGAGGGCTACATATAAATAGAATCCATTTATAAATATAATTGGTCAAGGTTACTTATAAATTACAATTTTAAAATGTTTTTTTTATATCTAAAACTAAAAATAAAATCCTGCGTGTTAGGCCTAGAGATAATTTTGACTATTAAATATATAACTTGAAAATAATTTTGAATATTTATTATTGGTAAATTAAATAAAAGTCATCCCTTAAAAGTGCCAATAGCATAATTTAAAAAGAGTTTATAAAAAGAACATTTCCAATTAAATGTTTTTATTTTTTTTTTTATAGTATGAATAAATATACGGTTAAAGCTCTTAAATTTAAAACAATTTTTTCTTATTGAAAAATGTATAAGAAAATACAGCAAAACCTCCGTATAACCGACACTGATAAGTAAAGAGATATTTTCACTAAACTTTAGGTAACAAAACTAAACAAAACACAAACAAAAAAATTAATTTTAATACTATAAAAAACAACATTTTCATATATTAAAAAGAATTGCTAGAATCATTTACCACAATTGACGCATATAAAAGTGTGTTATAATTTTGTTTAAAATTACAATCTACATTATAGATTACAAGAACGTTGGTATTTAAGTGCAAATGTTAACAATAAACATGCTTAAGAAATATTAAATATTTTTGAATTGAATTTAAATTGAAAGAAATAATGCTGTTTTATTATATTATTGAGCAAATTAACGTTAACAAAATAAACGTGTTGCAGTTTTGTTCATACAAAATTAAATAAATTTTAGAGCATATAAAACAAATCAGAATATAAAAATTAAATACAAATTTATATGTGTTTAAAAGAAGACTAAAGAAAACAGAATTCGTTTTAACGACAAATTGACATATCTAAAGTAATTTTGTATTACAAATACCAGTAAATTTTAAACTAGTTTAATTGCTTTGTACAAGAAAAGGTTGTTTTAAAAAACCTTTAAAAATTTAAAATAAAAAAATATTTTAAAGGATCAGGTTTTCTTACAGTAAATAATAATATCGTTGCCTTAATATGGAAAGGCCCTAACTCGTGTTTTTTTATCAGCCAAAATTTTCCTTAATTTCGATAAATAGTCTGCTCATGTATTACAATTGACCCCGGAAATACAAATAAGGGCCTTCCTATATTAAGATATGATCAGAGTATTTCTGTTACAAAAATAACATCTTGTTAAACTAGAAGATAAATGAATACTTTTATACAAGTTTTTAACCTTTTGCAGATACCATTAAATTTATAAGTAATTATGTTAAAATAAATTCTTGCATGATTCAGTAATGAAAAATATAACTAATCGTTTGATACTAATTCGCTTAAATATTAAAATTTTAACAGATGTCATTAATTAATCATGTACATAGTTTTGAAAACTTTACAAAACAGTTCACATTGTTTCTCCAGAGAAGAAACAAGGTGTTCAAATGAATTATTTTATGCATAAACTGCTTCTTTTTTAGGGTATTTATTATAAAATATATGTTTTGTTTTAAAACAAATCAAGTTTGTGAAGAAAAACTAAACCAAGTTAAATCTTAAGTTAAAGATTGCCGAAATGAGGAGCTACCACGCAAAGTAAAAGTGTTTTTTGCTGTAAAGCAACAAAGTCGCTAGTTTGTAAGCGCAGATTTAATTTTATTCTAAATTTTTTCTGAGCAATAAAAAGAAAACTTTATATGATTTTTTATACAATTTAAATACAGAACAATTAAATTTCTTTTTCCAAATGAATTTGTGTCTCAATCTGATTTGAAAGAAATTTAGTTTGTTTTGGCTTTTCGTTTATTCCACTTGGACGTCAAGGGCTTTAAGATGATGTATTACGTCCCTGTTGGCATTACTTAGATCAAACACCACCCACCGTAGGTAGCATCCTTTCTGAGAAACAACCTAATATAGGCTTTTCACATCTCCACTTGACGGGCTTTTACATAATACTATATATCACAACCCTATTAAGAGGCGAACTCACCACATCCGACTCGAGATTTAATTCAACAATTCTCATTAGAATTCCTATATTAAAAGCATTGATAGCTCGATCGATTCAGTAAAGTTTCGATTTATATCGAATGCGATGATTTTGCCCCAGGCCTGTCCGAAATGGCGTGCATAATATATAGTAAATATTTAATATTGGTACAGGTGCACAGATGTTAGTATTATAACTTTGGACCTTAATGTGGGACAACCTAAGGGTGGGATGGGGGGTAAGTATGTTCTAGGGAAATGTTTTCAAGGAAAAATTAATAGGGGTCACTTCTTTATTTGACCTTTTCACGGGCACCCTTAGTGGTGGGATGGGGAGAGGTATGTCCTAGAAAATTTGTTTTCAAGGAAAAATTAATTGGGGTCACTTCCAAATTCACGGGCACCCTGAAAGTTGTAGCGGGAGATTTTTTACAATATCCCAAACTTTGTATGGGAGCCCCGTTATGCGATTACGCTTGGGGTAAGTACATATATTCTTGGAATATGTTTAGGAGGGGAAACTAATTGAGGTGGGTCGTACACTTTACTTCTCTATGGCCGACTCTGGGGCGTTTTGACGTCACTTTTGTAAATTTTATATAGGAAACCTCTTAGATAATAGTAATAGGGTGAAAGTATGTTCTAAAAATATATTTAAAGGGAAATCTAATTGGGGTCTGTAATATATTTTATTCCTCTAGGGGCAACCCCGGGTAGCTGCAGAAATTTGCACCTTAATTTTTTTAAATTTTGTATGGCAACCCTGTTAAGGGCTGGAGATAAGGGGCAGGTTTGTTTCTCAAAAACTTTTGAGTAGAAAAAATTAATTGGGGACAGCTTGGAAGCTGTGGAAGCGATTTAAAAAAAATTAAACTTTGTATGGCATGCAAGTATGCTCCGAAAAATTTTCGTGAGGAAAAACTAATGAAGGTCGGTCTAACATTGCAAACTTATATTTACGTTTATCACTAGTGTGAAGGGTATAAGAATATCACTTATTTGACTTTACATCATTCAGGGTAAATATCCCTTAATTTCGTATTTTTAGACTCATCATCTTACAAAAATGCAACCAAGAAAGAAATATTTATTTATTGAGTTAGATATAACTTTTAATTCTGTCTCAGCATCAATCATTTTTTTTCAAGTTGATGTCTGCATTATTGTAGAAGTCTTAAGCCTAAATGAACAAAAAAAATTTTTACGAAATTTATCCCATTTACGTTCGAGTTTCAAAAAAGACATTCGAGTTGGAGTTAAAAAAATTTCTTATTAAGTTTTCTACAACTTCAGCTTAAAATTTTGATTCGATTTAAGCGAGTCGACTTTGCCATTGCTAAACTTATTAATAATTTCTTCCTTTTTTGCATTTTGGATCTAAAATATTAAAAAAAGTACCAGACATGCATCCGTATGCAGCGAAGAACACAGCCAGATGCCGAGGTTTCTCTTTTTTTCACAGTTTTGATACCTTTGGTTTTGGAGTTTACGGAAATCCTTTCTCAGAAAATTAAGGACGCTACGGTCCAAATTTAATATCTAGCTTTATACATACATACATTCAGAGACTTTCTTAAAAAAAAATATGTGAAACATAAAACCCATTTTTGGAAACATTTTTAAAGTGTTTCATAACAATATTGCTGACTAAAAATTGTTTACAAAATATATATATTTAAATTACTTAATTGAAAACAAGAGATAATTTGGTAAAAGCAATAAAAATGTAAACAAAATATGAAAACTATTGATTATAAATATTGTTTTTTTAAAGTAACTCTAGTATTATATATTGCGGTTTACTTTGAAAATAACAATTTTAGAAATTAAAAGTTGTTATTTTTATAATAACAAAAAAGCTAATTAAAGAGCAGTTTTCTATTTATTTTTAAACTCTACAAAATAACAATTTCAATTACTTATTTTTTAAAATTTTTTAGAGTAATATGCACAAACAATTTTTAAATTTTAAGTAAGTTTTTCAAACAAAATTGTATATTTAAGATCAGTGTTTCAAATCTAGTTTAATATAAAAAGTTTTTTATGCATATCCCCCTTATATTTTACTTTTATGTTTTATTGTTTTCTTGTGCTTTGCTTTTGAGTTAATTTACACTAAAGCAGATTATTTAATTTTTGCAACAAGTGTATTTTAATTGATGTAAAGCTAGAAAAATATGTAAAGAAAAACATTAAATGGATACGTACGATCTCTCAATCAGGATTGATGCGTCCTGTTCTTTGAACCTGTAAGGGTTATAATAATAACAACAAACAATGTAGTTTTTTATTACTGGTTTAAGAAAAGAGTATTATTTTAAAAAATTATTAAGTTATTTTATTTTTTTTCGCATAACTAAGGCAACGCGTTTGCCATTATTATTTTGCTTGAATTTGCAGCTAAAAGCAATTAACTTGTAAAGCAAAGAAAAATTAAAAAATTAGAAAATCTTAAATAAATCTTTTTATTATGTAAACAAAAAGATAAAGTCATAAATATCAAATAATAAATAAATTCGACAGTTTGCATTGTCGATGCATCGTTGCTTAACAAAAAAATATTTATTGAACAAAAAAGGTAAAAACAAAATGAAATAAAGTTTTTAAAACATACGACGTTGATACATCTATTTACCAAATGTTATGGTATTGCTTGAACATAATGAAAAGCGCGATTGAATTGTACGGGCAATGGGATAATGCGATTTTATGAAACTACGTGGCGTATGAGTTACATTTTTGCATGGAGTTGATATATGAATATAGCGTATACGCTGGGGGGTGCTTTTTTTGGTAGTGAAACTAAAAAGGAAGTAACTAAAAACCTAATTATTGGGCTAAAAATTTTAAACAAATTACTTACACTTAATGACAGATAAAACTAATAAAACAGGTTTACGACTTGATACGCAAAATAAAAAAAAAACACAAAATATATGAACAATTCCACGTCAAACTGCCCAAAATATAAAAATTTTTTTTATATAAAGAATCAATTAATTTATGATCGAAAAAAATGTAGAATAATATTTCCTTTATTTATTTTAGCAAAAGTTTAAAGTATATGATTAGTGGTCAAACCTACAAAAAAGATTTTCTTAAGAAAAAAAAACGTAGAAATTAAATATTACCTTGTATCACGCACAAAACACTTTAAAAAATTAAATAAATCAAAATAATTGTGTCCTTTATCAATAACATTTTACACAATATGATCTTAGAGAGAAAACTTTTTAAAACTGAACTTTGTAAGAGAGCACCTTTTACAGTCTTATGGTGGCTATTATAAGCAGTAATCGTTTTATTTCAGTGTATACCTATGACTTTTTGTTTGAGAAATACCCTCCTTGTAATATTTGAAACGGTTTGGCAAGATAAATTTTAATTTCTGGGCTTAAATTTATTTGTATCGTAGCTTAATATAATTGATCTATAAAAAATATGTAATATGAAACTTCATTATTATAAACAAAAATAGATGCAATTAAAATAATGGGTCATAACTACTTTGTGTTTATTAATATAACCACAACAAACAATTGAAAATTAATTTGTTTTAATTTTAATTTTTATTAAGCACTTGTCAAACTACTATAAACAGTGTTTAAATAACTTTGTTGTATTTTATCTGAGTATTTAATTTCCAACGTACGCATATTCAACTACAAACCCATTAAGTAAAAATTAATAACTACGTTCGCTCTTCTGACAGACAGCGACTTTAGGATCTTTTCGAATACGCGAGGAAATTATATAAAATTAGGTGAAACTTGTGTTGTGCTTTGTTCAAAACATTGCCATTAAAAGCTGAACCAAAAGAAACAACTAAACTACCACGTAAGTAACTGACAATGCCCCTAATATCTGCCCTGACCTTAAACTGGTACGAAGGTCTTCGGTAAAAAAAAACTAACACAGCATACGACACACACAAAAACAGATTTAATTATGTTTTTTGATAGAATTTCTGAAAATGTACGTTAAAACGTGGTGGCAAGCAAACTTGTGAATATAATATGTAAGAAAAGATACATATAATAGAACTGAAACCCAAACAAAATTGAGTACAGAACATGTATGACAAAAAAGAGTATTTAAGGTTATAACCAGGGCAACAAAAGCTATCCAAAACCATATTATCCTGTGCGTCACTTTAACCTATTATGTTGTAGCTTATTCGATTAGATCTATTGCATAATTTTGGCATTGATTTGTTACGGCATATTTTTGCATATTTTGCATACAACAGCATATTTTTATATTTCTTTTAGTTGCATATTTTTTACGTAAAACATGTTTTTAAAGCATTCTTTTAATTTTTTGTATATAATAATAGAAAACCTATAAAAGAATTTTTCAAATGTTCATTGCCAACTTTTGCAAGTTTTTCTTTTTATTTAAATATTTATTTCTAAACGAAACCTATTATTGTTTTCACCCGTTTGAGAACTCCCGAAAAGTTTTTTAAGAAATATTTTTTCATATTTTTGGCATATTTTTCTTTTGAAAGCATATTTTTTGTAAAACCCCTTTTTAAAGCACTTTTTGAATTTTTTTGTAAAATTAGAATAAATCTTGACAATCTTGCGTGTTTATTGTCACTATTTGCCCTTTCTAGTTTGTTTTGATTCAACAAGAAAACGTTACCCGAATAGTTTTAAACCGTTTATTTAGGAATTATTCTACATCATTTTGGTTCCCTTTTTTTTACTTTGCACTAAAATTTTTTTTGGCAACGTTAATTTGTTGTTTCAGTGAAGAAATTTAAATGTTAAATGTTGAAATATATCTTTAAATGTTTATTGCGTATTGTTTTAGCATAAGACCTTTTTCAAAGCATTTTTTGGTTGCCCTGTTGTAACAAAAAATAAATTTCAAAGATTTCCCTCGTTTACGATCTGCTAAACGGTCTAATTAAAAAAAATCAGACGTATTTTTAAAGAAGATATGGTTCTTTTATCATGATTTTGTGGTAAGAATCAATTAAAGTATTAATTAATACCCTTTTCGACATGAATATAACATATACATGGTGGTTACACATAAACATATACACATACATACTTAGTACTGCAGTTATTTTGGTAGCAAACAGTGTAATCCATATGAATTGTATTGTGGTGTCTGACATTAACTAGTATATTTTTCAAATGCATAAAATAAAAAAAGTAATAATTTGTTATCTTATTACAAAATGTGTGAATTTTTTTGTATACAAATGTGCTTAAACAACAACTGTTACATTTTTCAACAGTTTTTAATATATATTTTGGTCTATTAGTTTCAAGTGATAAATTTGCTTTCGAAGTAACCCCCTGCAAAATTGCATGAATTGGTTATTCAAAAGTTATGAAAACATAAATTAAACTAACTTTTCCAAGCCACACTACAAATTGCACTGGTGGCCACCCTTTAATATGCTTATAATTAGATAAAAATAGTTAAACAGAAAGAAAAGAAGGAATTATCCTTATTTGCATTAAATTTAATATAAATATCTTATGACAAAAACATTTAAAGTTGGAGAAGAATTTAAAAGAGCTGCGAAGTTATATTAAGTGGTTGTATCGGAATATCTAGACGGTGCCATCTAAGCGCTTTTTTCCTTTTACCAAAACAAGCTGGTAACCATCCATACTTAAGATAAAGATACTAACAGAAAAAAAGTAGTGAGTTACGTGTCGTCAACGGTTTCCTATAGAGATTACATTTAGGCACTTTACTTTAACAACAAGTAAATAAAAAATAAGAGAATTTTTGTTTCAAAATTTCCTATTACATTTTTAACTTCAAAGGTAAATAAAAGCCAGCTAATTCTGTCGTCAATTCTGTTCCGAACTTACTCAAAAAAAGTGGGTGAAAATATTTTTAGCAAAAAAATATTACTCTCCCATGTTTTTACACATAAACAGTCGTGTAAGTTTGAACTCTTACTCATATAAAACACATCTTATGCTATCAAAAGGTCCAATTATTATTTTAAGTTTATTAGTTTATTATTAGTGTGGTGACTAGCTTCGAAGAAAGACGAAACGTGGAAAAAATGTTTTTATGGTATAAGGTTGACTTTAGCTTCTTATGTAAAAGAAATAAGCTTAAGAATTGTTTAACAGCTTTAGTTCTAAACAAATAAATAAATATTGAGATATGACACTTTTAAAAACCTACTTTACTACTTTTAATTAAAAAAAAAAAAATGATTAGTACAAATATATTACTGACTGATGTAATCATAGTAATGTATCACTTATTTAACCGAAATATACTACAACAACATTAAGCCATGGTTGTCATTAAAAACAATTGTCGTTACTTTTTCACTATTTTTTTTGCGTGTAGAAAAAATGAGAGAAACTTTTAATATTATTTAAAACTTTTTTAAAACTTGTAATCAAACACAATTACATACATATATATGATGATACATACATACATACCTTAAGTAAATTCTAAAATTAAGACTTAAAGAAATGGTGATTAGTTAAGAACAAAACAACTTAAGTACGTGATTGTGTTTTTAAATACGATAAATTTACGAAAAATATCCAAACAACGCCATTCTACTGTAGACTTGAAAGAAAACTAAAACCAGCAGAGAATGTGCCGACTTAATATTGCGACCGGAAGCTTAAACACTTTTTTAAAATTTTTTTTATCAGACCCTTATCTGCCGTAAAAAAGTAAATAGAATTCAATAATGTAATTCATTATCAGAACAGTTCAACTGTTAAAAAAAAATAATTCATTTATGTAACAAAAAGACAAATTAAAGGAAATAAATAAAGTAAAAATTAAGTAAGGGAAAAGTTTTAACTTCGATGTTAATTACCGAATTATATTTAAGATTTGAAGTTTTTTTTCAATTAAAACTTTTTTAAAAATTTTAGAAACTTTTTTCTAAATTGATAGGCTACAACGAAAAAATAAAACATATTATTGATTGAAGGGGGAAATTACAGTTGTTAAAAAATAAGCTTTTTTTGTCTAAACATAATTTTATTGAAATAAAAGCATTTTCTACAAACATTTTTAGCCAAAAAGACATAAGAATAGCAAGCAGAAAAAAAAATTTAAACAATATTTTTTTTATCTTTTATTGATATTTTTAAATTTGAAAAAAAAATTACTTTCATCATGTTGTTTTAAGGCACCAAATTAAGAAAATTGAAATTTTATCTTCTCAGGCGATATCTTTTATTTACTTGATTGACATGCTTGATAATATTTCGTAGGGCTTGCCAACATTGATTTTTTTTAACATAAAATTATTTTACAGAAAATAATCTGAATTAAACTTCAGATAAGAATATTTGTATTATTACTCCTTATATTAAAATGTTTTTTTTTTAAAACTTGTCTTGAACTGAAATAGTTTGAAAATTGAAGCAAATCAACCCTAATAAATCGTTTTGATGTTATTGAATAACCTCATTACCACATTATCAAAACATTTAATTACAATTTTATGTTATAAAAACTTCCTGTTTTCGAACAATCACAAACACGCCCCAATTCAGCGCCTTTAGCAAAATTTTTTTATTTTACAGCAAAGCTGTAATCAAAGTTAAGGAGTTATTACTGCGAAAGCCCCAATAATAAAAACAGTGTTAAAATCTTAATATAAATTTTTGAATAATATTACTAATATATATGTATACATGTAAACATATGCACGTTGGTAACTACGTGTGTATATACTTATGTATACGCCGCCATATGGAGATTTTTGTTCGTTATTTGTAGCATAAAATCAAAACAAACATCAAAAGACACTTAATCAGTGTGTGTTTAAGTAAGAAAATATATTAAACAAACGCCAAAGGCTACAACAAAATGTAACAATTTTATAGCAACAACAAAAACAAGAAAAAAAACTCCAAATAACTGAAAGTACTAAAACATTTACTCATAGAGAAGGTTCCAAAAAGAAGTGTATTTACAGTTAAAAAAAAAATAAAAATCTATAACATAAACCACCAAGGCGGACATAATAAAATAACAACGTTCGTTTAATTTTTGGTCTGGATAAACCATGTAATTTATATAATTAAACTCCATACTAAATTCTTTAAGCTGATAAGGAAAAGACTTGCACAGAAAATTTTTGAGCAAAATGACGAAAAATCAAAAATGCTATAAATATCTTATGCAAAAAAATATTTTGCACGATGCAGTTTGCAGCGAAATAGTATTGAATTAAGCTCTGTAACTGATTTTATAACAATTGGTTTTAATTTACGATAACCCTGATATAAGTTATTCTGCACGTTTAAGGTTATAAACTTAAAACTGTTAAAGACAAGTGGACAAGTAGTACTTTTTAATGTTTTTAGTACTTTTTAGCAATATGTTAAGGTAAAGATTTTTAAAATATAAAATTAGGGACGTAGATTAAAGTCAATTATGTAGAAAAAAGTAAACTTTTAATTTTTTTGGGCACTTTTCTGCATTCTGGGGTCATTTGTCGTTTTATGGCCTGTTTGCAAAATTTCCGTTTATAAACGTAATATATGAAATAATCTTTTTTCAAACCGAATTGAAGTAAGGTAAGACAAAATAGCAATACAAAAATACTTAATATGCAAACGTATTAAGCAAATGTTGACACCGATATAAAATTGTCCATAATGAATTATTAAAACCAAGATAAATCCCTAGTTACCATAAAAACCGCACTGAGAATAATGCAAAAGCAGTTTTAAGTATTTTGAATAAAATTTTATACAAAAGTTATGTGAAAATAAATTTGTTATTATATAACTCGGTTTTTTTAAATGTAGACGCAAAATGGAAAAAACCCGATAAATTCTTGTCCAAAAGAGAATAAAAATAGTCAAAGTATAAATAAATTTGTTTTTTTATTTTATTTTTATTTATTTTGCAAAAATTTAAGGCTATCATGAACTAAAAAAATCGGCAGCTCTTTTTTTGTGAATTTCGAAGTAAATGTCACACCCGTCACGCCGCTTTTTGTAGGAATAAGGTAACAAATAGGATTGAAATACTTTTAACCT
This sequence comes from Melanophora roralis, assembly GCA_963583895.1. NCBI lineage: Eukaryota > Metazoa > Arthropoda > Insecta > Diptera > Rhinophoridae > Melanophora > Melanophora roralis. The sequence continues at coordinate 5,721,776 of OY757190.1, forward strand.
CTCGTGAAAGTTTTAAATTTAACTTTTTTTCCAAAAATATTTTACACAACACGATGCTATAGTAAAAATTTCTTAAAAAATTTAACTTGTAAGGTCGCACCAGTCACAGTCTTTAAGTGGTATTTGTAAGTAGACACTGCGTTCTTTTAGTGTCTAATTACTATTACACGCTTAAGAACATAACACTTTAGAAATCATCATCTGTTTTTCTAATTTAATTTTTTTAGTTATTTGAATTATAATAAAAATGTAAGTAAATTGATCACAGCCCACATAATGGAATTGCTCTTCAGTAAAATCAGGTTGTAAATTTTTATTTGACAATATACAGAAAAGGGAACGAAAGTAATACCCCACGACAGTTTAAGTAATAAGGGAAGGCAGTTTTTTAAAATTTTTCAAAAAGTAAAATATTTTTTTCCCTTTTCTTATAAAATGTTAAAAGATCATTTAACTCCTATCACAACACCCTGTGTAACACAGTTGATAGTCAAAAATGAAATGATATCTGGTGACGAACTATATGTATTACTTACTTACTTATGTATGTATATTTATGCACATAACATTTTAATACACACACATACTTGCATACACGAAATTACAACTGTAAGTGCGAATAAGTACCCTGCCGTCAAATGAGTAGCTAACTACAAAAAAAACTAATTTTAAGTTAGCTTCTATAGACTAACTTAAAGCCAACTACTACGCAATGCAAAATTTGCATTAACCAAAATGTATACAAACACTGCGCAGTATTTTTTTTAAATAAGATTAGATTGCTTTAACAAATCAAGCAAAAGAAAACTTGTTCTTTCAATATATTATTTTACATTTAAAAACAAAGTGTCTCGGTGGCCTAGAGGTAACGCGCTTGTGCTGCAGTGCAGAAATCCCTGGTTCGAATCTCAGCGTCGGTAAATACAAAAAATGAAATTTTTAAATTGTAAATATTAATTATTAATAAAATATAAATAAAATACAAAGTTCTTCTTCTTTAATAAAGCTCCCCTATGTCAAAAAAAAAATGGCATTTAGTTTTTTAGTTTTTAGCTACAAAACGTTAACTTTAAGTTAATTAAAAGTAATGCAGAATCGGACAATTGACTACTTCCTAGGACATCGCAATGTTAAAATAGTTAGTTAATTCCATATAAAAGTAATGCAAGTGTCAACCACCACTACTTGAGAAATAGTTAGCTTCAAGTTAATTTTAAGTTAACTGAATGTCCGACAGGGTAGGGATATTAGTTTGCATATGTAAGTGTGTGTGTAATAGGATTTTTACTTACGAAAAAAAATTGTGTCAAATGGCAATACAAAAGCCTATGAACGCTTGAGTGGTGCCTTGAGAATTATAAAAATGCAATGAAAAGTGTGATAATGATGAGGACACACGATTATGATGAAGAAGATGATGATATGATGTGTGACTATTCTTGTAAATATTTAAATATGTATGTGTGCGTTTTCAACACAGTTGGTCAAAATAGTTTTATTGAGCACAAAATCGCAATTTAGATTTAGGTGTGAAGGCCTTTGAAATATATTTTTTTTGATTAAAAGTTTTTATTAACTTATGTTATGAAGAAAAACTAATTATGAGGCTATTTAAATGCTCAGTACCTATAAAAGCTTAATTTTTTTTTATTTTATTAAATTAATTTTAATAATTATTTAATAATTTAAATATTGTTAAAAAATAACAATAATATGTTTATGTTTATTTATTTGTGCACAATAAAATATAAATTAATATAGATATTAACTTAATTATCATGTCAAAAATGTTTTAAAAAAAATTTATCATACTTTATTAATGGCAGCCATATACTTTGAGGGATAAAATTTTAAAATCATTAAAAAATGTCAAAATGTCCCTGCAAGAGTACATGTGACCTGCCTAAAAAAATTCTTTCTTTATTTTGTTGTTTAATTTTTTATTTTATTATAACTGTTTTTGACTTAACTTTGTATGCGAATGGCATAGATGTTGATTTTCTGTACATGTCAATGTTCTCTACTTAATATTTAGTTCAAAGAGTTTTGATTGTAACTTGTGATTGGTTTTATATTTTTCAAAAAGGAATCAGAAATCAAGCATACTTTTCAAAAAATACTTAACAAAAGGTCAATGTGTTTGTGAAATAAATTTACTACTACATGAACATAATAATGACCTATACTTAGTTATCAAGATGACAAGGGTATTTGCCAAATAAATAAACATACAAAAATTAAAAAGTGTATAAAAACATATTTGGTTTTCTGTTATTTTAAAGGATATTTAAAGCTTTTGCTGTTTTTAAGATACAAAAAGAAAAGACGAAAGAATGTGCTTTGTTGCGTGAAGAGGCAGTTGTGGACTACATGTGTTTTAAGATTGTTTTTTTATGTTCAATAACTTTAGGAAGAAGTTTATCCTTAAAAAACATGGAAAATTAGAAGCTTTCAAAGAAAAAACTTAATTAAATTTTCTTTTTCTTTGTACGTTGTTTGTATATATTTTAAAAGTTTTGCCACTAAACCCTTAACGTTTGCCATTTTATTTGTAAATTCTACAAAATTTTGTATTCTTAAGGATATGATAATGAATTTGAAACACGTGTGTTTGCTGCAATAAATTTTTTTTTTTCCAAAAAATTATTGTTTTGTTGTATTGTTTACATGTAGTATAATTAAGAGCAAAGCTAACCTTTCATGGAAATTAATCAAAATGAAATGATTTAATCTTCTAATTTAATAACTAAGATCAAAATTCTTAAAATAACCAAAAAGGAATATGTAACGCTTAGTATCTTTTAACAAACAGTTTGTTTTCTGGTTCCTAGAAAAAACTTTATAATACACTGTTGTTTAAATTACATATTAAGCCCTAACCACAAAAAGAACATATGTGGCATTTATTTAAAATTCCATCGTTGTATAGTTACGAAGATCATCATTATGACAGTTTTGAACGAAAAATGTATAAATATTTAGACCTAAAATTACCATTATATGCTTAAAGCAATCGTTGTTTTGGTCATGGGCAGTTATTATTTTGATTATTAAATATAAAATATATGATGCTTTAGAGATATGGTTATTATAATCTTAGAGCAACAAATGTATAATAACCCATAATTAAGGTAATGGATATCTACAATCGAAGTAATGATTACCAATAATACCAATAATATTTAATGGTGATTCTAATCATAACTATGATTCCATTTTTCGCCAAAAACGTAATACGACTATAGTATGGTTGTGGTAGTCATAATAATGATCTTCGTAACCATACAAAAACAAAATTGTCTGTCATCATATTCTCGTGACCATACTCAACCATATTTTCTCTGCTTGTGCCAATGCGGAATTCTTTTAACCCTTTAAAATCAAAAAATATTAAGGAATAGTTTAAAGCAAACCTAATTTTTATTCTACTATATTTCTATTTGTACGTACATATTTTCATGTGTATAATATGTATGTTGTATAAAAGAAAATAAGTATTTTTGTTATTATGTGTTATTAAATTTCCCAAAAAGAGAACTCTATACATGTGTTGCGCATTAATGAAAGGAGAATTGTGAAAAAGGATTAATTAAAAAAATTTCTAACTGACAAGCTAAAATCACATTTACATATGCCAAATTGAAGCTTTATAAAATGGTTTTAAGCAGTCTTTTAAAGAGATCTTAGTAGGAGAAAGGGGGTCCATATGTTAAAGGCATTTGCATGATTTACATATAAATTTATTTCATTAAATTTTTGGTAAATCCTGCTGTGAGCCAGATTTAATGTACTTGCGTCATAAGGCTTTTATATGAGTATTTACACACGTGCTAGTAGCAGTGTTTACGTATACCTACGTATGCATATAAATATACATACATATATAGTATAAACTTATTCAATTTAAATAAATAAAAAAATAATAACTTTGCAGTTATTGATATATAGATATTTCTATTAACAAAATTTTGAATGGTTTTTAAAAAAAGATAGATTTGATTTTAAAGGAAAACTGGTGGAAAGTCTATTTTCTTCCTGACATAATAACTTTAATTTTGTTTATCCTAAAAAATATTTTCCAGGCTTGCCCATTACTGGTTCTATTTGTGAAATTTCATTGTAAAGTGTTGTTTATCCCCATTTATTTCTTATGCATGTTGGTTTTGAAGCGAAGTCATGCACGAATAAAGGGAATAATTGTACAAAAATTTTTATTTGGAAATTTGATGATAACTATAATCATCCCTATCGTGAATAAAAAGTTAAACTTATATTCCCTTGAAAATTCTTTGCCCCTTCATGTGAAAACTGATAACGTGAAATTGTTGTAAAGTGTAAAATATAACAGCATTTTAAAGCTATCAGTTCTTAGTGAATGCAATATTACGAAGAGTTTTTTGAAAAAATATTTTTAAATGAAGAAATAAAATGTTGAGAATTGGAATAATCTCTGCATTATAAGGAAAGAAAACTAAACAAAAATGCATTCTTCGCGTAGTTTGCAAGATGATTCTGGTCCTTCGGATTTACCCGATTTCTTGTGAGTTAATTTAAAAATGGATTGAACCCAATTTTTGCTTTAGATTTATTAACCATTACAGTTAAAATACATTTTCGTACTTTCGTATTTTCTGGAAAGGCAGGAAGATGCTTTACCGCCTGCGAAAAAATCATTTGCTGTTTCTAGTAGTCGTAAAGTTAAGTGCCCCTTTACGGTTCTTCGAAAAAGGAGGATAACAAAAAAGAGTTTAAGGAGATTAACTACCAAGTTATAGTTGCGAATAACGAGATACTCTCTTCAGTTTTTGATGCACTCGATAAAAATATGTTTTAGGTGCATAGTAGACCAATGGATCTATTTGCTTTCATTTTATTAAGAATAATATCGCTTAAAACTTTGTTTACTGTTCAAAAATTGGCACTAAAACTGCTAAAAACTTAAATCACAAACTTAAGATAACAATTAAAACTTACATGTTTAAAATTTTTTATCCGAAAATTACTTTTAAATTACTTATAGTCTTTATCTTGTTTCCTTGAAAAATACTAAAATATTGAGGCTAATAATTCAATACATACATATATGTATGTAGGTTAGGTTAAGTTAGGCTAGGTAGGGTGAGGCTAGGTTAGGTTAGGTAGAATATACAGACGCTGAAAGGAAAGAATAGAACTAACTTGGGACCGCTTATTCGGTACTTTGTGATACCCCTAGAGAATGATAGAAAAAGAAGGAATAAAAGTAAAGCTGAAGTGTAGCGAAGAATATGAAAGTAAAAAATATAAGATGTAGCAAACTTTCAGAGTCTCTGGTGGGAATCGAATTTGCGACCCCCAGACTGATAGACTTGCCAACCTAATCACTAGTCTAACGGACACCCATTTAAAATACATATATGTATATCAGAATCTCTCTCTTTCATCTATGGAAATTTACTATTTGATGCGGGAAAAATGGTGGGAGAAATAAAAATTAGAGGCTGCCTTTTCGGCAAATGACTATCAAGCCATACTGAGTTAATTTTTAATACTAAAAAATAGTTAACTGAATATAAACAATATTTGACTTCAATAAGACAGTAAAACTTGCTGCGCAGCGCACTCTACAGTTGGCAGATTACGAAATCAATTTAGTATAAGCTTTATTTCCAGAATAAGTCAAGTTTATTGGCCCCGTCGTTCGTGATATGTAACCCTTTTTGGATTAATTTTAATTAATTTAATTTTGGATTACAAAGAGTGCGAGGGTAGTTATAAATACAATTCGCCACGTACACTTAGAGGCCAGTTGGCCCATTGTGAATTCCTTTAGAACAGTTTAAAAGAATAAAAAGAAAGGAAAATTAAAGATAGAACGATACAGGAATAAGAAAAGAAATTAAGAATGCCATCAGAGGAAAGTCAAAAAAAGTCAGATTTTGTCAATTAAGCGCAGGCGCTGATACCCCCTATTTTCCCTTGGTGGTGGCAGTCACATAACCTGCAGAAGTCCGGAGAGTTTCTACTGCTACTTTACAGTTCATTTTTCAATTAGTAATACAAATTTTTTTTTTTAATAATAATTTCTAGTATCATAAATATTAACTTTCTGTCTAAACCGAAAACGCAATTTTAAGTGGCCCAGAAAATACTTTCGCGATTTAATTTCAATATTTTAAAACAAAAATTATTTGTTGTGTTTATTTGAAAACAAAAAAAAAAAGGAAATAATAATATATGGATGTATGAACTTACATCTTAAAATTTTTTTTATGCCGATTGGCAATGCATTAGACATGCATATCGCACACTTAATCATAAACAGTCATAACTCATAAGTCATAAGACTTTTTTGGTTTTTTAAAAAAAATTGTTATTATTTTTATAATCATATGAAGTTGAGCAGCAAAAAACTCGTTAAAAAAATTAATTTGAAACCTGGTTTTTTAAAAATTAAATGATTTTCATAAATTTTCAGTTATTACTTTTTATGATTAAGTGTGCAATATGTACTTATGCGAGGTTAGTTGTTAATGACTTAAAAAAATCTATTTGCAGTGTATTATTGTGGTTAAATTCATTATTTACAACAAGTGGGTTACAGCTGCACCACGTAAGAACATTTAAAAGTTTTTATAGTTTTCAATATTTTCTTTTTTACATTTTGCGGTTTGTTTTCGAAAAGAAACGCTACAAAACGAAAGCACTAAATATTTATAAACAGAAAAATTATTTGCGGCCATAAAAATTAAAATATTTTTAATGAGCTGTAGAGTAAACAACACATTTACATATTTGTTAGTCTGCAAGTTTTTAAAAAAAAATATTTTATTAGGTAAGTTCACAGCGACGGTTGGGGTGAAGCTACAGCAGCTTGTCTTATGGCTAGGCGCGAAATATATAGTCGAGGCCCCAAACTCAATGGGGTGAATCTGAATCTAGAATGTAAAATTTACTTGTAAAAAAAAGAGTTCGCATAAAAGAATCTCAAGGGAGGTCCATACAAAAGAACTGATGGTAAACTAGATTTAATCAATAAGTGTTACATCCATTCTAGCATATTGATACATTGCATGATGTAAGGCGTGAGAAAAGAAGCCATTATAAGAACCTTCTAACTACGGTCAAAAGACATTAATGATACCTTGAGAAGAATACCCTTAGTGGCGCTGGCCGTCATTCTCTTAACGAATCCATTGCAACACTGGGGCAATTCAAATGATAACAAGAAACTTAATCACGCTTGGAAAGTAAGGACTAGGAAAGTTTCTCAATGCTGGTCAAACTAAGATAAAATGGGTAATTGGTAGAGTCTGACCGAACGTGCGATAGTCAAGGCAGTAAGGGATTTTAAAAAAGCCTTTGGTAGCTCTTCAGTGGGGGAACAGGATTGCCTGTAGGGTAGCTAGGGCTGAGCTTATTTTACAGCTGCGTTTTGTGTGGGAAAAGGCAAAAATTTTCCGGGAAGAAGAAGAATTTATTACGAATAGGGGAATTGGAAATAGGATAAAAACTTTCGGGGATTTTTTAGTCATAGCTGGGCAGATTATTAAAAAAATTTAAATCAAAATTTTGGAATAAATTTAATACTCTTTTATTTCAAATTATCTTAAGAAATCTTAATGCTGATTTAAAGTTAATCCTCAAATGTAAAGTTTATGAACTTTTAAACCAAAAACTATAGGGGAAATTGGTTTACATATTATTATCGAATCTAAAGTGAACCATACTAGTGAATATTGAGACAAAAAAAATGAAGCTGCAAATTCTTAAACCTCATCTACATCCTTTTATATATTTTTAATAGAAAAAACAATATGTATTTTGTGTGGAAACCTAACTTCTAGAAACATAAATTATTTAAAATTTAATTTAAAATTTTTTAGTAATGTTGTTCCAATGTTTTTTTAAAAAAAAAATTAAAAAGGTGCCTAAATATATACTACGAATCTATTTAAAATTTAAAAAAAATAATTAAGAAAAAAAGGGACTTTGAAAGTTGAAAGTGCTTAAAGGAAAGTGAATTGTAATAAAGTGAATTTGAGTAAAGGAAAATTGTGTAAAGGCAAAAATAAAGTAAGATGCAATAGTGAAATTTAAAGATGCAAAAAAATTTTTAAAAAGAAACTAAAAAAAATGCAAAATGCTTCATATCACATTAATGAATGAAATGAGATATTTGAGAACAAACAGTGAATACGATAATTTTTATTATTACTTTTACCCTAAAAATTATAATAAAATTATACATTTTATAAATAGAATTTTTTAAAAATAAAGAAAAATTTAAATAAAAACAAAAAACTTAAGAAATACAAAATTTGCAAATGCGTTTGAAAGCTTGTTCGGCATTTAATTTATAAAAATAATTTAAATAATTTAAAAGTCTTAGACAAACTTACCTTTCACTAGCAATGCTTGAGTTGCGGGACATTGACTTTGGTGACATTTCAAAATCCGAATCGGAACGATATAAAAATGATTCACGGCGTTGTGGTAAATTCTGTAAAACCAAACCGGCACTGGGAGAGCCGCCTTCAAGCGGTGATCGAGCACTTTGGCCATTTTCTACATCGAAGCTGAAAGTTGAAATAAAGAAAACAAAAGATAAATTATTTTTAATTTTTGTATTTATTAAAATAAGCAATTTTATAAAAAAAAATCTCATGACGGAGTACTGGCTATATAGATAAAATGGGATAAAATTTTTAAAAATGAATACAAAATATTTAAGTTTAAATGTAAGTCAATAAATTGTTTCCATTACTGTTTCCTATCTTTCCGTTATTTGTTTTTTGCAATTAACTAGCTGCTGATCAGATACCATTAACAAGGCTTAAAATTGCTTAAAAGAAAATAAATATAAAAAAACTAAAACTTTTTTTGTTTTTTTTCAATAAAATTTTTACACTTCCATTAACCAGAACAAAAGGATAAAAATGTACTTTAATGTTCGTTCTTTCACTCTCACATCTTGTTTTATTTTTCCTTAAGGAACTTTCACTAAGCATATAAAACACAATATAAAAACATTAACAAGAGAGAGAGAGGAAGTGTAAGTGTTGAAATAAAACGAAAAACGAATAAAATAAATTTATTAAAACTCCTGTTGTTTTGTTAATGAGAAAAGCTGCTTTATTTCAAATATAAAAACTCTATAAAAAATTTTAGATGAAATTGTTTAATATAGCGTGCAGCTGTTAAGAAGAGATTTGTAAAACAAAATTATTAAACATTGATGTAAAAAATATAAACTTTTTTAAAGTGTTGAGCTTCTTTAAAAGAGGTGCATTCTTGTAAAAGTATTACGTTTAACATACAGCATCGTTTCGCAGTTATCTCCTTTTAAAGGACAAGTTTAATGTACAAAATCCTTGATTAAAGAAACTAGTTCCCTGATTTTAGAACACATTTTATTACAGCATCAACAAAACAGTTAAAAACATTCCATATTATAACCGAGTGGTAAATTTGCCTGTTCTTGCACGCGATCAAATAGTACCAATATATAATTTGGAGTACTAGCCTATTCCTGAGGCTTGTATTTAATTTTCGGACGGATAAAAGTTAAATAAATTTTAAAAACATCGACACAGTTAGGTCTATAATTAAATACTTTCATGCAATCATATGGGTGTTTCTACGTTAAACAGCCGAGGAATTGCACATGAAAATTAAGTTGAGAAAGTTACAATGCACTCAAACTTTTTAACTGAAACATTAAAAATTTTTCTACTTTTTACTCGGATTTTTTTAAGAAAGTGATTTTTTGAAGTTTTCAGAAAGTAAAATCACAGACATGTTTAAATAACTCATCAGCTCGGAGCAATGAGAGAATTTAGTTTCTCTTACTTTTTTTCTTTTTTTTATATGGAGTTTGACACTTTCCCGGCCATAAAAGGGAAAATTCCAAACGTTAGAGTGTCAAACTCCATATAAAAAATTAAAAAGTAAGAGAGTCAAAAACTAAATTCTCTCATTGCTGCGACCTAATAGGTTATTTGATCATGATGACAAATATGTAAACATGGTTGCTGGCTTTTAAGATTTTTATACGTTTACAGGATTGCGGTAAAATTAAAATGGTTGATTAAACTAGTTTAATTATTTTTGAATAATAACGTAGCATGTTTAAATATACAAAAAAACCCAGTTGATATAGTTTTCGTAATAATAGTCTCAATTAAAAATTAATATTTATAATTATTTTTAATTTTTTTCCTATTAATTTTTTGAGTTGTGATTATCTTGGTAACTCTTATCAAAGTCAAATATTAATTTTTTTTAAAAGAACAACAATCTTTAATGAATTTTTTTTTTTGGAAATTGTGGTTTGTAATACATATTTTAATATTTTAAGAAAGTTCTTTAGTTTGTAAATACTAGTTTAAAATAAAAACCGTTAAATTTTTATCCTCGAGAGTTAAAAAATTTTTCACTTTTTCCTATACGTCAAAATGTCACACCCTAAACTGTTAATAATAAAAATGTGAGTACAGTACCCACCGCAATGGAGCTGCCCATATGTATTTATGCATAACGTTTTACTTTTAATTTAATATTATCCTTTTTATACATTTCTATTTAACACACACGTACAAAAACCATTTTGTGCACGAGTCGGTGAAGTTTTATTTAAAAAAATTTTATATTAATTTATGTCTGTTATTGGCTCCTTAAATAAATATTGTATTTTAATTGTTATTTACTCTTTTGCAATGCAAGTTTTATTGGCTTTCATGCATACTTATATCAAATTTTTTGAAAACCAAGTGGTTTTTCCTTTCCAACACCAGCTTTAAGTGTACCCAACGCTTATTCATAGCTTTTAGCAGAAACAGGCTTAGTGCATTGTTTTTTATTAAAGCTTTTTCTGTTTTTGTTTTATAAATTAAAACTTTTATATTTTTTAAATGTGAAAAGCTTGGAAAAAAAATTTAAGGCAATTGGATAATTGAAAACTAAATGAAATTTTTCCTAAAAAACCTTATAAACGTTTAAAGAGTTTGTATTGATTTTCCTGGGCTAGATTAATTTTAATCTTCTTATAGAACTTATTAACATTAACGTATTCAACAGAGAGGTTCTGTTTTCTATTTACGGATTATTTTGTACAACAAAAACATTTAGCACTTAAGCTTTATAAAACAAAAAAGAGTTAAGCAATTCTGTGGCCATAAAAAATGAATGAATAAAACATGGTTATGTTAAAAGCATTAAAAGCCAAACTGATCAAATTATCTTCGAAATACATACATACAAATTGTTAAGTGGAATAAAGGATTTACGATGTATGCATGTAAGTATGTAAGTGAGTGGTTGCACTCTATGAAAGATTATAAGAAAATAAATAACTTAAAAAGAAAAAATGTAAATTCCTTACATACGAAAACACTGTATATACAAACAGAAAAATATAAGTAATTTTCAATTGAAAATCCTGTGATTCTCAATTAAAATTAAATTGAACTTCCACCAGCAAAAAATATGTAAATATATTTAAATTTTAAAAGTACCTTTATAAACATTAGTTCCAAATAAAAATTTAATATTAGCAATTAAAAATTTAATTAAAATTATTTAAAAATTGAAGCTTAAATTTCTGTAAAATTTTTTCCCGATTTTAAATTTTGTTTTTGTAATTAATTATTTTTTAATTAATTTATTTATTTATGTTGAACTAGAAAATACAATTTTGTAGGAATATTTTCATTTTAAAAAACTCACCGTATGCATAGGCAATGTTAAAACAGAAGGTAGAAAAAATAACACAAAGAGAAAATAAAAAAAAATAAAATAAAGAATATTGTCTCAGGCCTACCGTTAACTTGGGACTTTCTAATTGCTAGTCTAAGACTGTAGCAACCATACCAATTGGGCACTCAGTCCTTCTTATATTACCGTTGCGTTCGTTGTTAAGTCTTTTATACTCAATTTAAAAATTGTTACATACGAAAGCACGTGTGCGAAGGCGTTTAGCACAAAATTTAAGTTCTAAAATATAATAAATATTTAATTGGCACAATCAAATGTTTAATAAAAATTGGTAAATTTTTTCAATTATTCCGTTAAAGCAAATAAATTTTAGAAACACTTTTTCTCTGTACAGGTAAAGCAAGAAAAATAAAAATCCCAATTCTTTTATATTAAAAATGTTTAATCAACCGGATTTGGAGGATGTTAGCGAATAAAACTGACCCAAGCTTAAATGCAACGTTCTTCTTAAAGCTTATAATACTGTCAAAAAAATGTTGATGAAATTTTATTTTTATTTAAAACGCATGATTGAAATATATTCGTTGTAGTGTAGGGTGTAATATCATCGGCATTTACAAACAATTCTATAAAATATTTTTTTCTTAATCAATATATTACAGAAAAGCATAAAATTCTACTTAGAATTAGTAAAAGGCTTTTTAGAAAACATTTGCATAATGTATGTGTGTAGCTGTTCGCTTACCCACACTGCTACAAGCTGATACAAGAAAAATACTCCTTCATGTCATATAACCTACAGAATCCGGAACTAATTTCTGTAATTAGTCAAAGAGTTTTATTAACTAAATTATTTATTCTGCACATGGTTCAGAGGATGAGGTTAATTCACAGACATTATATTAACATTAACTAAAGCAAACCCTTACGAACTGTAATCAGATTAATTATATTTGTTTTTAGTTTTTTTTATTTAAGTTTAAGAATTATTGACACCCTTTGCGTTATTTGGCGTTAGAAAAATAGTTAGTAATTAAATTTGATAAACGTGATGTTTTCAATTTGAATGATTAAACCAGTTAGTGAAAATTTTTAAGAACCTGCAGGGTGTAAATGCGTTTGTATTATCGCTTGTGTTTTAATCATGATAAGTAAACTTTTGCTAAGTGGGTGTAGAACACAAGTACTTATCTGTCCGACATTGTACATCCATCCAAACAAACTTACATATAAATACAAAAGAATCACGTGCGTAAACAAAGTACAAATTTAAAGTGTTGTACAATTAAACAGAAAAAGTAAATATTAAAGAAAAGGACATTTTGAAACTTTGATGTCTTTTATGGGATTAATTTATTTAAATTGTAGATTCATACTTGAAGACTTTTTAGTGTTAAAAATATAAAATTTATGCAATTATACATTTTGGAGGAAAAGCAAATCGTTGTTTTAGATTGAAGCTATAATAATAATAGGCCGATGAAATAATTAAGCTCTTGCCTTAAACGACATATTCTAGCTGTAACTTAAGAAGAATTTGGCATTAAGCTGCGTGGTAACCGAAGCCTTAAAACTTATAGATGAAGCTAAGCTTATGTTTGTCTGTATATGCATTTACGTATTTTCTAATTTTTGAACCCAATCAATAATGGGTATATAAGCAAAAGTGTTAGCAATTTAAAGAGTGAATTAAATAGTTAATCAAACTGTTGTATAAATACGGTGTAACAGCCTCCCTCGATAGTTTGATGTATAAAAAAATGGCAGATATGGGAATAGTCTGAAGTCAAAGCAACTTATATATTTGTTACTAAACACTAGTTACGTTTTCTGTAGGGTGTTTTATCTATGCAGAAACCTAAACATATATAAAAATACTTACATATTCGCATTGAATTGAATGTATTGGATATACTTATGTCTAAGTATAAGTAACCAAATATAAATGTAAGCAATATTAATCCTTGAACTTAAAGTGTATTATTTTCTATTAAGTAGAGTATAGAAAATGTTTGCTTTCGTTCAATTTTTATGCAATCTGGTTAAAAAAGGCTTTGACTTAATTGCCGGTATGTCTGTATGACCGTTTTGATGTGGGGTTTTCAAATTTAGCATTTTCCTTATTAAATTTTTTACTTAATACTAGACAACTGCTTCATTTTATGTTTAAACATTTACCTTTTTACAAACTTGTATAGATACTTAAATATCACCCTGCAGTTTTAATTACTGACGTAAGAAATATAATAATTCTTTTCACTGTTTTTTTTTCTCTGATAACTTCTTTGTTCTTGGGTTTTTTTTAAAGATTAAATATTTTTATATTTTTGTTAACTTTTATCCAAAACTAAAGCTCTTTATCTGAGGGTTTTACAAAAAATAGACAAAAAATAGAATCGAAGATGCAGCTAATTAATTTTTATTATTTTTAAATGTTTATCTTTTGACGTTTTATTAAAAAATTGCTCTTAGTCAAGCTAAGGTTTAACTACTTTCAAGCTTTTCTAAATCTATTGAGTTGCCAGAACTGCTGAGTACTTGAAATAAAAGCATCTGGAGTTGTTTTTGTTAATGGATTTCAGTGTCATAATAAAGATATTATTTTTCATTTAAGGAAATAATAAATTTATTACGCATAAAAAGGTAAAATAATCCTTTAATAAAATTCAGATTTTAAGTATCTAAAATTCAATATAAAATCTTGAGAAAAGGATTTTATTTCAAGGATTTTAGTTTTAATATAAAAACATTCAACAACTTTATTAATTAAAGAAATTACTTAATAAAAGGAGACATAAAAGAGCAATAAAACAAGGTAAGGACTAAATTAAGATTTTTACTTTCATATTTATTAAGCCTTTTTTACGGATTTTAAAGGGAAATTTTGATTAATAAATTATTTTCACTTAAAAGACATTTAAACAATAAACTTTTCATAAAAAACAAACTGAAAAGAATGTATCTTATAAGAAAAGCACATTGGCATTTTTAGTTGTTAGTAAATAATTTTTTAAAACCATGGTATTTTGATCAAAGCAACTTTGATGCTGGTATAAATAAGTATTTAAGCTAATAAACATCAAGAATTTTTGGTGCGCGCTTAGAACAACTAAAATTTTTTTGGCGGAATATAAATGTAAAGTTTCGCTTTCTAAAAAATAAATAAAAAATTAACAATAATTTTTTCTAACATAATAATAAATAAATAAAATACTATTAACGTTTTCATTTTGACAAAAACTTTTCATATAAAAGCCAAACTACTTAATTTGCCAAAAAAAAAAAAAATCTGCGAAAAACCCGAAACTCAATTAAATTTTTTTTCTATTTTCTGACGCAACTTATTAATTTTAGTTGAATGTGTATAGAATATGTTTAGTTTTTCTTAAATTTCTATTATAAATAAATTACAGAAATTTGATTTTCAAATAGTTGGTGAAGTAGAGCGCAAAAATTAAAAATTGGGATGTGCAAATGTAAATGCAATACCATGAATAAAATCATTATAATTTTTATTAATTTATTTTCTAAGGCTAACTATAATCCAACAATTGCATTTAAATTAAATTAAACATGAATTTATAGATTTATACAAGCAAAATATAGTTGTTTGGTGAATGCATTTCATTAGCGAGTATATTTTTTTTTATAATTTAAAAGTAAAATTCGATTATTAACACAAAAAAGGATTAAGAAGAGCTTAGGGCTGGACAGAAAGTTATATTTTTTATTTAAAAAAAAACATATTCTCTAATAAAAAAAAGACTTTTCATTAATATAAAATTTAATACCAGTATTTTGGAATATTTCAAATCATTTAGGGACCCATTGTATCTTTTTTTGCAATGAATAGATTTTCAGAAAGAATTTGAGCCCTGAATATTGAGCAAACACCACTTTTTATCGCGCTTCAAGCCGAAATGCGAACATTCGTTTGGGCTCTACAAAAAAATCAATAACTGATTTTCGTTTTTATATTTTTTAGAGAGAATTAAAAAACCAGACACAAAGTTTGAATTAAAAAAACCTTTAAAAGGTCGTTAATATGTAAATATTCTATTTATGTTATACATATACACACATGGCTTAAATTAAAATTAACGTTACAGGTGACAGATTAAAGTAACGCATTTGAGTGCAGAATATGGGGTCATATAAGTTTTATCGGGACTAATGGTTTTGTCCCCAACCATACCCAATGCACATTTGAACCTTTTTTTTGCATGAAACTCTCCTTAAAGTAGGAAGCAGATGAAATCTCCTCCATTGAACTTATATATCTAGAGGCAAATACGGACGGTTCTAAGTGAGGGGGGGGGGGGGGGGGTTGACTGGTGTTCGGATTGGGATATTTTGTGCAAAAACAGCACTTCAGATTTTATTCAGACTACTCAGTTAATGCAGTGTACTACAGCCAAAGTTGTAGGCAGTATGCTAACGGCTGACTGGTAAAGGTGCTACAATATGTTTAAAAGAAAATTCTGGAATATTTAGTGACGAACAAGCCAAGATTGCCGGACGTCCTTGCGCGGGATGACAAACCATTTATATATTATTGAGGACCCAACCCCAATACAGACAACTATGCTGCAGATTATCTGCCAAAAGACAGTACGAAAGTAAAGGATGTGGCGACTAATCTTTTCAGTGGCACCGCCTGCAAACACCGAGTAAAAACACAGAGAGTTAAAAGACCCTTTCGGTAAACTTTGGGGCCAACATGACCAGGACTGAATCGAAGATGCTCCAGGTATCCTTTCTATATAAGTAAACTATAGCTAATAGACATTGTTATCTCAGTATATGGTTACTACATATTTGGCAATTATTGCCAAGAGAGTGTTGCTACCTTTCGGTAATTTTTGCAGAAGTCAAAATGCAAAGGAATAGGAATAGCCCCGTCTCTGGCATGTGGTTTTGAAACGTAACTATTATAAGCTGGTCGGATCTATTATTTTTCTTATCATGGTAATTTCTCTTTATCTATATTCCTCTATCTCTTTATCTCTTACACTGGTATCACAAAGATTTTGAATTAGCAGACTAATAGATAGTAAATAACCCTTAACCAATATATCTCCCGCTTCATCATTTTCACTGGCATCAAAAAGGCTTTAGGACTTCATTTTACTTCACCTCTGCCTTATTTCCAGAGCTGCCCATTCAACCTGACACAGTGGCACGTTGTGGATGCATTTATATTTCGATAATCAGAACTACAAAAGTGGCAAGTTTAACGATTAACAAAGTCATCAAAGTGATAATGTGACTTATTGCTAAGGATAATTTTGCTCGAAAAATAATTCATTCAACGAACTCTGTACGCTGTGCGTGGTTACTTGGCTTCAGTTGTTGCCAACATAAGCAAGTTAGTAGGCATAGAGACACAGACACAGACACTGCTTCAAAGTTGACATTTGAATGGCTTGCTTTTGGACGACCAACGAGAAGGATAAAGATATACGTATATACATAAGCAATCATTTTTCTATCCCTAACCAATGTTGTATTCTTTTTATATTTTCATTTTGTAATAAATAATTTTTTCTTTATAAATCTTGAGCTTTGTTGTGCTTAAGCATACGGAAGTATTTTTAATTTCCGACTAAAACTTGTAATAAATAATTTTTGAAGAATTTTGCAACCAAAAATGTTTGCCATTAGTCAGTCGATAACTCATAAAACGAATAGCCCATAAATTATCTTTTGGTAAAAATAAAGCACAATTGTATGCATGTGTGTCAAAACATACTTAAGTAAAATAGAACCCACATATTGAAACAATGTAAGTTCTGCATGATTTGGCAATCATGTAATGCACAATCATTAAAACATATGAGGATTAAAAAAAGGAAAAATAAAATTATATTTAAATACAAATTTATTGTCATTATATTAATTTTAAATCATAAAAGGAAAGAACACAAACTGTCTACAATTGTACATGTTTTACTTCATTCTTTTATTTTTATCTGTAATTTAATCATATTAAATAAGGTCTCGTAAAAGAAATAAATTTTAAAATTGTACAAGAAACAAAAAACAAATATCTTACCACACAATATTAAACAAGTAATAAATTTTAAGTAACTATAACAACACATCCCTTAGCTGCACATATTTTTAGTTACATATATAAATATGTATTTAGTAATAATGACACTAAGGCCTTGGAAAACGCGTCAAATTCAAAAATTTTTTTTTAAAGATTTTTGTTTTTAACCTAACACTTTGTTTTTAAATATATTTAAAATAATTTAAAAATCATAATTTCTTGTAATACTTTTAAGCCGTTAAAATAGGCTTAAATGTAAACTTAAAGCAAAGGTAGAAGTTGCCAAAGTAACCAACTTATAATTAAGCATACCTTTCACCAAACCGCTTTAAACAAAACCACGACAAAAAATTTTTAAGTTTCTAGTTAACTGAAACACTGGTTTTTGTAGAGTTCCTAAAGTGGAAAAGGATTAGAAAGTCAAACAAATATTAAAAGACAAATAAAAAAAACAATAAAATAATTTTTTTGTAAGAAAACAAATAAAAAAAATAATCTTTTAAATTTGTTAAACAAACACTAAAAAGATTTTATCTACTCGAACAATGTCCAAAGATGAAGAAATACGTAATATCCATGCGAGACGTAAGAATATATTGTATCTAATGCAACGTTATTTAAATGATAATGGCTTCTATGGAACGGCCGACGCCTTAAAAAATGAGGCCAAATTAAGCGACGAATATGCATTGTGCGATAATATAGACTTGGATGGCATTTATTTGGAATATGCCAGCTACTATCAACTGAAGTTTGGAAAATATCCAAAAGTGTTAAAAAAACAACAGCAGCAGCAACAACAACAACACATTAAGTTGGAATTGGCAGGCAAAAGGAAAACGTCCAAACAGCAGACACTAACAGTAGGAGCAGCAGCGGCATTAGCAGAAGTAGAAACGTCACAAAATGTTAAACAAAGCATATCAGATGTTAATGACCTGCAAGTAACGGTAAAGAAAATGGATACACATTTGAGAAACGAACAAATACAAACACAACAGCAACAACAATTGCTTGTAAGGGAAAAAGAAATCCCTGGTGAAACGACTATAATGGATACAAAATCTTTAAGCCGTTTACAGGAAATACAACATAATTGTCCTTTAACTAATGCTGATTTATTGTTAAGTTGCCAAGAATGGCAGAATCTAGCTGAACTTGTTAAATCCTGTGTAATAAAAGATGATTTACAATTAAAGTGGTCAGATATTTGTGGCAACAATAAGGCAGTGGAAACTATTAAAGAAGCCGTACTTATGCCTCTCAATTATCCTCAGCTATTTAATAATGGCCTTAAGCCCTGGCGTTCAGTTTTATTGCATGGTCCTCCGGGCAGTGGCAAGACCTTGCTAGCCAAGGTTTTATATTCTGAAACTAAGCATCAAGTCACTTTTTTTAACATAACCTCTAGCATAGTGGTTTCCAAGTGGCGTGGCGAATCAGAAAAGTTATTAAAAATGCTGTTTCATGTGGCTTTAAAGCGGGCTCCATCCATAATATTCCTTGATGAAATTGAAGGCTTGACTTCCAAACGTGATCGTTGTGCCGATCATGAGTCTTCTAAGCGTTTTAAAAATGAGCTCTTGCAACTAATGGATGGCTTAGAGCAATCAACTATGGGTTTGTTTATTCTAGCCAGCACTAATTTACCCTGGGAGATTGATCAGGCTTTTCTAAGAAGATTTGAAAAGAAGGTCTTAATACAACTGCCAAATGAAGTGGAACGTGCGGTCTTAATCGGTAAGCTGTTGCCTTTAAATGTTAAACTTAATGAACAGCAAATGTCCAAGTTGGTAAAACTATCGGCATGTTTTACGGGTGACGAAATACGTTTGGCCTGCAAGGAAATAGCTATGCAAATGGTTAGAAAAATTACCAAGGCTAAGTTAAAGGGTCAGCCTGAGGCTGTAGAGGAAATTAATATAGAGGAAGCTTTTAAACAAATTAAGCCTTTAAGCTTGAATTCGCTGGAGCGACACCTAAAGTGGCAGAAGGAACATGGTTCCTAAGGGCAGAGCCAAGAAAAAAAAAAGAGAAAATAAAAGAATTAAAAGTTATTTTTAATTTTAAATAAAGTTTTCTGTTAAAAAAATTTATAAAAACTTTTTTCAAAGAAACTTGCATATTGAACAACAAATAATTGTTAAAACGAGTGCTAATTTTTCTTATTTACTAATTGCAAGTGATACTTTCATTCGTTGTCTAATTTGGCGACTGCTATAACGGTTATCGTCTCGACGAACGTTAGGGATCAAGCAAAATAAATTTTCCTTCATAAAAGTTCGCATTTTTAAAATGTTTCCATACTTATAGAATCTTATATAGCTTTTTATATATAATGTTTTAAAAGAGCTTATTCTCCATTCAACAGCTTCTAATAGAATACATACTTGTATAAAAGCTTTTTGAAAAAAAATTTTTTTGAGCGACGCATCTCGTATAAAAAACTTTGATTGAAAATAAAAATTTTAAATAACTTCCCGTTAGGTGACATAATTGTCCTATCTTTACGGTTATCAAATCCCTGTTATACGAAAAATCTACAATTCTTTACAAGGAATGTATCTTTTATGGATAGTGAGCAACTCCACCATAGGAAGCTTTAACAAAATTAATTATAACATAACAGACAGGACACAAAAATGATAGAACAGTATGCATGAGTTAAAAAAATATTTTTCGTTACATCACCGATCCAGAATGCAAAGAAACATTAAAATTTTTACTTTTCTTGACATAATCTTTGGTCTTTTTTTCCTTTCTTGAAACCCCTTTTCCAAAGTTCTTTTTGATATTTAATATGAAAGTTTTTACAAAAAAGGCATTTAGTAACAAAAGCTTTTTAAAAGACGAAGTATTTTTTTCTCAAGAACCAACGGTGGCCAAATTGTACCCTGGCCCCGAAATCCGGGCTACTTTCCACCTTCTTCCCGGTCAAAAAAAAAACGCCTAAAAACAAGTTTTAACAAAAATTGTAAAATAAGAATACGTTTTTTAAAGGCTAAATTTTCTAAAGTTTTTTTTAAATATATCTGTGGAACACCTTCATTTGAAAAACTTGTCAAGTATATTCATATATAAATATACATATCGTTACCTTAATATAGAAAGGCCCTAACTTGTATTTTTCAAGTGGAGATTGCTTTGAGTAATTGCGATTTGTGTGAAGACCATTTATGGAAATAAATGAAAGTCTGTCTGGGCTTATAAAATATTACGAGTTAGGGCCTTTCTTTATTAAAGTAACGGTTTGTATATTTGGGTCCATATACCTGCCCGTTGTGCGCCTTCTAGCTCCTCCGATTGTCATACGCGCTATATGACGCCGTATACGGCCAAAAGACCTACGCGGTTGGCTCGATGCCGAACGTACACTATATTCGGTTGTCGTCGAGCTACGTCTACGATCGATGGGTATAATATCTGAACACATTGAAGTCGATATAATGGAGGCATTAGATCGACGTTTGCCGGTAAAGGTGCCACCACTCGATGACGTTGTGGTGGCCGAAGAGTCTGAACGTGAAAATACCGAAGACCGTTTACTGCGACTGCTTGAAGTTCCGGCGGCATCTTGTATATTGCTATAAAATTCCTCAGTATCACGGTCATAAGAGCCATCAGCCTCGGCTTCGTTATCAGCCTCAGCACCTGCTCCTCTAAAATGACCATGTTCAGCTTCCTCTTGATCCCAGGTCAGCATGTTGTCGCCATGCTTCAAAGAGCCGTTAGAAGACTTACGTTGAACACCATTTGAGCCGTGTAGTTCACGTTCAGCTGATATGTTTGATCTGGCTGTATAAAAATCACTTGTACCTGTTTCACAGTCGGAGGAAGCTCGTGTTATATGATTCCTTGAACTTAACCCAGAACGAAAGTAGTTCGATAAGCTGTTACTTTCGGGTGAGATGGGTCTGGACGGACTGGTAGCTAAACCAGTTAAGGATCTAGGCTGTCTAACTAGTCTACCTATTCTTGAACAGGTGGGAGTACGTTCTGTATCACTATCACCGCCACCTACACTGCCACTAAATGTAACTTCATGTGATTTAATAGATTTAGAAGATTTTCTATGTGATGTTGAAGTCTTCGGCCGGGTACCGCAATTGCCAGCACCAGAAGAATTAGCTGTTGTTGCTGTATTACTAGCGGTTAGAAAAGTGGTGGTATTGGTGATAGTTGTATTGGCAGGTGTTTCAAGTTCCGTTCTTGGCACTACATTGTCAGTCAGAACGGGGCACGGTGGGTTTTTCATTAAATTGTCATTGGCAGCCGTGTTGCTTTCTGTGTCTCGTTGAGGTAGATGAGTATAGGCACGCCGCCTACTCCAGGGAAACGCCCGTATAAATGCAAAAATTATAAAAAGCGTTGCAATCATAGCCGCTGTAACATACTTTTGCTTTTTACATAAACTTATTAATATTTTTTTAGCTCTAAAACTTTGATTTTTTACTATTTTTTCTTGTTTTTGTTTTGCATGAGCACATATGTATACGTTTTTGTAAAGGAGATCTGTAAATAAAATATTTAAAATCTTGTTAAGAGATAGAAGTGTTAATACTAATACCTAACCACCTTGATTTTACTGAAATTTTTTAACAAGCAGTTCATTTTCTTTTTTAGTTAAATAACTTTTTTTTAAGATGTAAAAAAAGGGAATAGCCTGTTGCTCCTTATAGATGTAGGGAAAAAATACTGTCGAAACTTCCTTTCAATTTATAAGATTGTGTTTATCACTAGAGCATCGATGCTTAACGAGAGAAGATGATTTATGAGAAGGTGTAGGTGCTTTTCACTGTGTGTATTATTTAAAAAAAAAGCAATATCAACCTGTGTTGTTGTTAATTTTTTTTATTTCACTCTCTTTTCTATGGGTTATAGTTGGCGCTCGTGTTGCGTACATGTAAAACCCGATTAGTGTTCGTCCCCCAGAGATAATCTTAGCTGACATTGCTTTAGAGCAGAGATCGGCACACTAATACATTTTTATGTTTTGATTATGTTGTTTGTTTTTTGTTTAGCGTAATTATTTGTCTCTTATGACACTAGGGTGACCATAGTTGACAGTTTAAAATATGATAGAATTGCATTGAAAAAGTTTTGAAATGTAATATTAAAAATTAAGCCGCTTATGTTAAGGTAAAATTTTCATAAATGCGAAATAATTTTGCCATACTTCTTAGTTTTGCTAAATCTCATAGATATTTATTGTTTATTGACAATATTTTATGTGGATTAGACTTTTGATATGTTTATTATTTAGCTTATTTCTGATTTTGCTTTTAACTATTTTTTATAACGAATATGAACACTCGCAAATATAAGTTAAACCAATCATTTAATGTAATTTAATAATTTGTTTATTAAACATTTTGTAAATCCTAGCGAAGACTTGGCTGACCTCACACGGACTGGAGTTAGCTACACAAAAAACCGAGCTTCTTCTACTCACTAGACGAAGAATTCCACTGGAGATGGATATACAAATCGACGAGATTATCATGCGGACGAAGAGGGTTGTAAAATACCTTGGCTTACGGCTAGATTCCAAGCTTACATACTCGGCTCAGATTCGGTATGCCACAGGCAAAGCTGCCGAGATAACGGGGAAGTTGAGCAGGTTAATGGCGAACGTCGGTGGACCACTCCCAAGCAAAAGAAGACTACTTATGGAAGCCTGCAACAGTATCCTCCTCTATGGATGTGAGATCTGGGCCAGGAACTTAAATGTTAAACACAGAGCCCGTGAATTAATAGCAACCCAGAAAATAGCGGCCCTAAGGGTTGCCTGTGCTTACCGCACCGTATCGGCAGCGGCAGTTCAGGTCATAGCGGGGATGATACCCATCGATTTGCAGGCAGAGGAGCGCATGAAGGTCTTTATGGCAAGGCAGAGTAACAGAGCAGATACGTCTTACCTGGCATCTGAGAGGGATATAACTTTCCAGAAATGGCAGACGCGCTGGAACAATGATAAATATGGAAGATGGACTGCTAAACTAATCCCAGAAGTGGCAAAATGGGTGACCAGGAAAACGGGAGACACAAACTATTACATAACGCAGATGCTATCAGGGCACGGATACTTTAGAAAGTACCTTCACGGAATGGGCAAGTGTAGCACACCGATGTGCTTATACGAAGAACACGAAGCTCAGGATGATGCAGAGCACACATTCTTCAGGTGCAAGCGCTGGGAGGAATATCGGGAAAACCTGATTGTAGCGATAGGCGATATAACGGTCGAAAATATAGTGGAGAAGATGATCGAGGACGAGGAAAAGTGGAATGCCATATCTACTTTTTGTGAAACCGTACTACGTATGAAGAAAAAGGATTTAGACGAGGAACAGGCCCAACAAATGATTCCAAATTAGGGGCGATGGTAGATGGGGGCTTGGACGCAAGCTACGGTCCGAGGACGGTTGTTTGACCGCAACAGGGAGCCACCTCGAAGTAATGCGAAAGCGGTTCCGGGGTGGATATAGCTCCCAGAGATGACGAGGAGGGTTTTTAGTCGGTAACACAGGAGTGAGCCCGACATAACTCGCTGAGTGACGACTCAACGATTATGCGTAATGCATTTTTCCCAACCTCACCCCAAAAAAAAAAAAAAAAAAAAAAAATCCTAGCTGGTCACACTGGTCGCCTGGCACAAGAGACTAAAGAGAGCACGCACACGCGTGGGCGACTTTTCGGATCCCCGATTTGTACAATCATCTAAACTTTGAGGGGAAAATGTAAACAATTGTATTCAATTTTATTGTTTTAGGAACAGAAATGTTTACCGTTTTATGTTAACACAAAATAATCACTTGTTTGATGAATTGAATATTAAAATTTTACAAAAAAAAGAACTTTTTTACAAAACGCAACAGCTGCAATTTGTTTATATATGTTGGTTTAATTTTCTTGAAAAACATAATTTCCCCAAAAAATTAAACACTGATTTACACAACTTCATCTTTGTGCTTTTTGTACAAATTTACTTTAATTCAAGTAAATTTCTAATTTTTGCTGATTGTGTTGTTAGAGGTAGCAGTACTGAACTACAATTTGTTATCACGGTAGCCCGGCGTCACCTGAACTCTTATTTTTACTGATCTTTAGACCTTTATAGAGTTTTTTCTTAATAGCCCGATACTCAGACTGTATTTTGACGGCAAAATGAATTTTGTTCTGTTCCTTGCAAAATAGAGGGGATTAAAAATGGTTTCTGTTTGGTAATAAGAGTGGTCCTTTAAACAAAAATAATTTTAAAAGAAATTATACTATAATGCTTCTAATAATAATGAATTAACCAAATTTAAAAGCAAAATAGAAGAATTTTACTGTTGGCTTTGATCGAAAATTCGAAGCTAGTGAGGTGATCGTTTGTTAAGCAATTACGACAAACACTTTATAAGTAGCTAAACATACAAATATTTTTTTTGGCTATTGGGTACTATTATTATTACATTTTACTTTATTACTATTATTAGCAAATATTTAACAATAAAGTAAATGATATCAATCCTTTAACGAAGTTGAAAAAAAATATTAAAAAGAAAATGTAATAATAAAAAGTGATTATTATGCTATGCACTGCAGGGAATTTTTCATGTCAATTTAAGTTCTAACTTTTATTTGTTTGAGGTACCCTAATAACAATGTTAAATTGAAATTGTAAATCATCATGTAACATTTTGACAGTTTCTTTTCACCATTATTTATAAAAATTAGCATTATTTTTCATTTTCCTTATTTGCTTGTGTTATCTTTACTTAAAATTCCTGATGTCGATCAAAAAAGAAACAAGTGCTTCTTGTGACAGCAGTACGATTTTTTATTCTGGCATCATTATATGTATTCTTTAAGTCAAAATGTTAATTCTCTTTTTGTAAACAAATTGCTGTCAAAGTGATGGTGATGGAATAAAATAATACTTTATGACGCGAAATTGTATATTTAGTTTAAAACAAGCCAAGGCATCTCGTTATATAAAATTTTAATTTTTATATTTTGAATTTTTATTTATTTTTATAAAATAAGCACGATTGCAGCCTACCTAGTCGTTTAACTTTTTACTAGGCAATATAAAAAAATAACCACTAAAATAAGAAATAGACCACACCGAACCAAGCCTACTTAATTTTAATTTATTAATATGTACTGCTAATCGTACTGTAGCATTTCACAAAAAAGGGCAGGGTTCAAAATGCTAGCTGTAAAATAGCAAAACCACAAAAACAAAAAAGTAAGAATGTTATAGTCGGTCAAGCCCGACTCTCTGCGGAATCGCAAGATAATCTCTTTTATTCTGCATTTCGATTACGATTCCGCATGCAAATACACAAATATAAAAATAAATATAAGAAATATATTTTTAAATGTCAGTTTTAAGAAGCACAGAATTTTAGTACGAAAAGCCAAAAAATCCAAAATATACTGAATAAAATTTATTTGTGGCTTATTTCACAGTGAAGAAGGCCAACGAAGAAACTAATGATTCACAAACCATATGGAAACAACGAAATCATTTTTAAGGTCCCTGGAAAAGGAAAGATTTTTCGTTTTACTTTTCCTGTTAGTTCTGAAAAATCTTGTGTCATTATGTTGCTTTTAAGCTAACGATATACAAATTAATAACTACATTGTATTAAGAATAATTAAACACATGGGTTGTTATTGGCTTTTAACTGATGCCGTGGAAAATTTACTAATATATGACTAATACTAGTCATTAAAAACAGTCGAAAGTTTTTATGTTAAAGATTTTGCTTTAAAATCTAAACCAGTAAATTGTATTCAAAATTTTAATGAACTCCTTCCTTCCCACTTACATACTTTAAAAAAGATAAAACTTAATTTGTTGGCAAAATTTGAAAAAAAGACGTCAAAGTATATTTTAAGGCGTGAAAGTTTAACAGTTTTTAAACAAAATACATGTTAAAAATACAACAATTAATTGATTAATTTTTTGCTTATTTTTTGCCATATTCTTTTCAATCTTGCACAACTTTTCCAAAATTTTAATTTTGGCTCTTAATTTTTTTTTTTCTAAAAAAATATTTAAACACGCTTCTTTTAGAGAATCTAAGAAAATTGCTTGAGTTATTTATTTTTTTTCGTATTTGATTTAGCAAAGAAACAAAACATATCGTTTTTCTTTATAAAAACTCGGGTTTAAAAATTCAATTTTTCACAACTATGAAAGAGTAACAATTTTGTATTTTTTATGATTAAATTGATAACATTTTTTTTGATACATTTCAACTTGTTTCTTTTGTGAAATATTTTTTGTTGTTTTTCAATATTCAGCTCTGTTTGTTGAAGCATTTATGTCTTATGATTGAAATCAAGGTATTTTTTAAAATATCTGAACAATCTTATACCCCTACACTTACTTACACATGCACGTTTATATACTAATATATGTACTTATACATACAACATACATATGTGTCTATGAAAATATAAACAGAGTTAAAAAATTTCTTTCTCTTTTTTGCTTTAACCTGTTATTCAATGCAAACAAACTTGCAAAAATAGTTGGTTAAACCAGGAAAAAGAATAAGAAAATTGAAAAGAAGTATGAAAGAGCTTAAAACCAAGAGTTGAAATGAAAAGGTTGCATTTGGTTAAAACATTGTTTCATTTCATAAAAGTGAGTTTTATTATTACCCAACAAATATATTCAAGAATTCTGTTCATTCTTTGCATATGGAAATTTAAAAGCGTTTTGTTTGCAAAAAAAGGAAAAGGACTTAAAAAGTTCGAAAAGATAATGGATGTGTTCTAAATCAAGATATAATTTGATTTGAAAGTAAAAGTGTTTGTTCTTACATGTTTACTTCTGTGTTAAATCATTACTGTATTTTTACCAGAAGCAGCTGGTAAGGTTTTGGATTACGATAATATTCAGTGATTGATAAATTAAATGAAATTTGCTAGGATTCCATATAATTTTATTGCTTTTGTATCTAAGAATGTTTTTCTTTTGTTTCACAACATTAGACAAATTTGCTACAAAGTTTCTGATAACATTTTTGTACAAAGTTAAACGATGCATTTGTTTTTATTTTTCTTCACATTTTTTAAGTTTTATAGTTCATTGTTTCTCTCTTTCTTTAAGGGTTTATTTTTTTTTACTACCTTGAAAAGCATTTTTTTATTACCAAAATTTTTTTATAACAAATTTAAACTGTGTATTTACTTAGGTTCTCTCAAACATACGTGCGTATGTATCCTGCCAGCAAAATTGGCCGACATCTGTGCGATATCCAACAGAAGCGTTTACTAAAAATGCTGACCCCGAAACATTTGTCTGGTTGTCACGAAAACTGGGGACCGAAAGTAATAAACTATTTTCGAATTTAGAAAAAAATCAGGCAGTAGAAAACATCGGAGAGTCAGGTCTTTATTAAAGAATCAAGTAATTTTTAAATTCTTGATTTTAAAATGTAAAAAATATTTACGCTTTGAACTTTATTCAGTTAAGCAGAAAAATACTTATTTTTTATATTTTTTATTTTAACTTGAAATAAAAAAAAGCTATACATACATATTTTACACAGATCCTTTATGTCCTTAGTTAAACTAGATAAAAAAAAATGGCTGACCGCCACTAACCAACTCTACCTAATAAACTGGAAGGTGCTTCACACTCTCTTGTCATATGCTAAGACCCTCGCCTTATCTCAAAAAAATTCAAGCCTAAATTGAATGCTTAAACATTTATACAGAATACACTTTCTGGGCTCTAAATATATTTTTTTTTAATTTTCTTCCTTAAAAATATCTATTTAAATAACATAAATTCGTTGCCTTCTAACATAGAAAGAACGAAATTAAAAGAATGACAAATGCTAGAACATTTGCAAAATGTGTAGAATATTAATTTCGGGATTCTTTTTTTTTTTTGGTTTTGTGTAAGTTTTCCAACATTCTGCTGTGTGTTTGTATTTGTGTGCGTTTGGGGAAAAATATTAGGCAGCAACAAATTTATACAGTAGTACCAATCCCAAACATCCTTGCGGGTATAACAATAAGATTAAATTGTGTAAGATTATCACCATTAAATAAATATTAAAAGCAAATTTTTAACATAATATCAAAGAATATCATTTGGGCAAATGTTGCAGGAAAAAAGAAAAATTTTTAAAATTTAATTCATCCCATGGCGTTTTTGGCTTAAATGGAAAATTTTTAGAAATATTTTATAAAAAGTTCCACAACTTAAGAAATGTATAACTTAATAAGCACACATTAAACTAAACATTCTGCAATATAAAAAATATTTTATTTATTATTTTCAAAGTCCTGCTCGTACCAAAGGATTTATAAAAAGTGTGGAGGAGAAGGAAGCTTGTTTAAACAACTCACTTAGAATGCCTACAAATTGCAATTTCTCTGTTTTTAATTTTATTTATTTCTTATTTTTCTTTTTGTTTTGCTTAATTTACTTGTCGTTATCGTTATTGTCGTCACGAAGATACAAGAGAAAATGTATCGCGGCCATTGAATAACATTATCGGTAATAATGTCATTAAGTATAAAATTACCAACATTACAATACATTAAATTGATTTTTATTTAACTGAATAATGATTGTTTTGTTGGTAATTTAAATTTTATGCAGATTTAAAGCCTAAAAGCTCGTAAGGTTTTTTTTCTTTTCAATATTTTTTTTTAAAATTATTTTTCTCTGTATATTTTTAAAACCTTATCTAAGGCATAGAAAAATATTAAATGCAATTTAAAAATATGTAAAAATTAATTTTTGTTTAACTGTGTAAAAAAAGTTAATATAAACTTAAAAGCATATTTTTAATTTGTTTTTTAATTTACTTTTAATGTGTTAATAAAACCGATAAGGCCAACTTTAATAATAAAAAAATAAAATTAACTGATTAAAAACGTTCGCTTAAGGTTCTTGTTAAAACTTATTACTCTCTTTAAATTTTGTGTCTTTTTTATTTTACCTTTCATTTTATAACGACATTGATAAAAAAATATTTTATAACCTTGTAGTTAATAAAATGATTTATCTCCACTAAAATGTATGTTAAAATAAAAACTGTAATTGAATACTTATGAACTTTAAAAATAAATCTCAGTTTTCTTTTAACGAGTGCCTACAAATCTGTATTAATGTTTTTTTGCATATTTAAATTGAAATCCGATAAATGTTGTATATTAATTCATGTTTAAATATATACATTTTTGTTACTTTATTTTTGTAGTAAAATAAAGATGTAATAAAGAACAGTGATCACCCAGTGACCAACTTTAGCCAAACTTAGCGTTACCACTTTCCTTTTTTAATGGTCGCTTCTCAACTTTTGTTGTTTTAAAACGAATTAATTAATTTTTTTTTAGAAATATAAATAAGAATGAAATTATGTTTTAATTTTTCGGTTATTAAATAGTTAAGACATTTGTTATCAAAACAATATGGCAACGTAACAAAAATAGGGGAAATTTACCCTTTAAAACAGCTGTAAAAGCAAAACGAATAAAGGAAAACGCAAGCTCACAAGTATATTTTTGTTTTGAAAATGTAAACAAAGCTGTCAAAATCATATGTTCACAACAGGAAACTTATTTTTTATTTAAACGCATATGGTTGGCCACAAGGTATATTGAACAACGTAGGAGCAACTAATCAGCTGATTTTTATTTCCGCTATATGTTTTCCAACTTGGCAAAATGCTGACAGCAATATTTTTGACAACCAAGTTGGATTTTAGCAACAACAAAATACGTGCTAAATTTTACAGGAAGTTGTTGTTGTAGGGACGATCCCACCTTCATATTCCACCATGGTTGGCCACTTAAGTTGTTATTAGGTTTTAACTAAAAAAATAAATTTTGTGTTTGAATATATTTTAATAACAACTACTTGACTGCAATAACGGACATAAGTTTTTTTTAAGAAAAAATAACAAAAATTTTCAATCAGATAGAGAGGAAGATGTTTTTTTTTATGGATGCTTTACTTTAGCATTTGTCTCTTGTTGTATGACATTATATTTAAGGTTTTACAAATGTATTCATATAAATATATATGAAGTTGTAAGTAATGTATGTGCATGTGTCACCATTACTCAGTAACATATCAATAATATTGACATTAGTTTGAAAAGTTTTACTTATTCTTGCAGTCTTATCAATAGGTTGATGTAAGTGGTGCTATAAATTATAACAAAAATACTAAAAGAACATGCAAAGAAAGAAGAGAAGAAATTATTGTAAAAAAATATTTATAGGAGTACATTTTTTTATTAAGAGAGAATTGCTATGAATTATTTAAATTGTATATATGTATATCAATGTAATGTATGTAATTACTTTATGATTTTGACACTCTCAGAATTCTAGTAAATCACTGTCGTAATCAATTTTTTATTGGTGAATATACATATGTACATCTATTGATAATTTATTTTTTACTTTTACTACAAAACGTTTGTCTTTGTAAGTAGAAATTTTATGGTTTTATATAAGAGATGTCATCTTTACAATTTCCCCCAGCTTTTCTTTTCTAGAACCTAAAAAACTTTTGCTCCTGTCATTTTATTCAAAAAAGCATAAACAAATTTTTTTTCTAAACAGGTAGTTAAGGCCTCTTTGCCCCAATAAAAAATCTATTTTTAAACAAAACTGAGCTCTTTTGTTTTATTGTATATTTATTTGGTTTCTAATGTTTTATTTATTTTGTTTAAAAATCTTTTTTTTTAATTTTTTTTGGAAAATGGTGTCCTTTTATGGAGCCAACGTCTTTTTTTTTTAAAGTTCAAATGACAATCCTTTGTACATACATTTATCTCATAAACTGTCCAAACGAAATTGTTTAGAGCTTTAAAACAAAGTTTGCTGCCACAATTACTGAACTATAAGATTGGCGACTGCTCGGGTTACACAACCAAAACAGTTTTCTTTGTGCATAATCTTTTATGCATGTCAGTTGTACGTGTGTGTGAATTGGTTTTTTTGTTCATATCTACATATGTAGCTATGTTTTCACTTAATGGACCTCGGCAATAAAGTAATTTTATTTTAGAGGTAAATTCTACTTGGTAAGGGCAATAACGACACAATCAATTAAAATCTTAGCTTTGAGTTGCGTAGTTTTTTGGTCCTTTTTCATTTCCAGCGACGATAAGCTACATCGAACCGCCGCCATAAATATTCTTTCTGTGCTTAAGTATCTATAACTGGCACTTTCATCACACTTAACAAATGTTTAATTCAACAAAATCTAATATTAAAAAAACAAATTGAAATTCAAAAATAAGGGGTAAAATCGTGGCATTCGATTCGAATCGAAATTAACTCAATCGATCGAGTTGTCAATGCTTTTAATATAGGAATTCTAATTAGAATTTTTTAATTTCGATTGGAATCAAATACGGCGATTTGGCCCCAGGGAAAATAATTTTTACTATTTTCGTTTTTTTAAATAAATAATATTATCATGTTTTTACAAATTAAAAGCAGAAAATATTAGATCATAAGGTCGGCCAAAAAAAATAATAAAAAGCCGCAAATCAGAATTTTTGCAAAAAACAGGATAAAAGGCAGAAAATAATAATTTTCGTTGAAAAAAAATTTTTCAATAAAAAAAAAAAAAAAAATAAGGAAACCCCTGAATAAAATCAAAAAAAAAAATTTAGTTAAAAGTAATTATTTTCTGCTTTTTATTTTTTCATAATTGTTCACACAAAAAACTACAAAAAAAATTTTTCAAAC
Organism: Melanophora roralis; assembly: GCA_963583895.1. Lineage (NCBI taxonomy): Eukaryota > Metazoa > Arthropoda > Insecta > Diptera > Rhinophoridae > Melanophora > Melanophora roralis. The sequence goes on from OY757190.1 coordinate 5,754,258, forward strand.
AAATTCTTGTTCAAAATAATTTATTTTTTTAGTCAATTTATTTAATAGTCTCTAATAATATTTTTATTTGATTTTTAAATCAAACAAAATTTTCGCCTAGACAAATAAAATATTTAACCAGCTCAGCAAAATTTTTTAACAGAAACTAAAATAGTTACAAAATTGTTTGTCTAAATTTACAACTTTCGTTGTAGGTCCTCAGCCAGACAAAATATTTACTGATTCTCTGAAATTTGTTACTGATTCTACAACTCAGTTTTTTCTGTGTTGTGGTGGCCAATTTTTGACCTCTAAACTACAACAAAATTTTAAATATTTAAACAATTAACGCACTTATTTATGTCTTTAACTGTATAGAAAAATATGCTTCTGTTTATGTACGTACATATGTATAAATATATGTTTGAATGATTGTATTTGTACATAACTGTGTGCATGTATAGAATACCATAAATATTGTCGTGACATGTCATGCTGCCATTCATTTCCATTACTTTTTTGCTCTACATTTCTCTAACATAGTTGTATACAACCATCAACGAAAAACCATGGTCGTCATCGACGTCATTTAATGAAATGTTAAGTGTTCGTATAAATAATAATAAAAACACAATCCCAGCAAAATAACAGTATACCGGGTGTTTGCTAGTTGCAGGGGAACTACTGAAAGCGATAGTTTTACAGCTGAGAATGTCAAAATGCGTTGACATTTCTGTTTTGGAAAGTCTCATGAATCTTGTAACGCCAAAACAACGCTTCCAAGTTATTGATATTTACTTTGGATTTCGGCGAAGCTAAAATATCAATTCGTCTATTTCACGGTCAATACAATTGGCCTGTTGAGCAAGCAATTTCTGCAATTATTGATCTTTATTATCAAAGACATAGTGGACACACCCGTCTGGAAAGAAGGGATACTATTGCGCTTAGATGAAAACATTAAAATTACTTTACATTGTTTTAAGTCTAAAATTTTAGTCTGATACTGGCTGAACTGTTATAAGTTTTTCTTAGTTTTTAAGATGTGAACACTTAATATTAGCGCTAAAGATTTACTTTTACTGCACTTTTTTTCAAAAAATAATCTGTTGAACATTAGGAACACATGTAAGCAAGTAAGCAACTCTTAAAGCATTAAAAACTAATATTCAAGGCCACATTGATGCCATACGGCCAAATTTATAATAAAAATTTTGACCGACCGATGAAGTACGGCCGGAAATCATAATTAAAAAAAATCCATGAAGTTATCTACTACAAAAAAACAAAAATTTTTTATTTAAACAATTTATTCTGTCTTGTATTACCATTTTAGGTCCCCGAAAAATACCCCTTCTTTAAGAATGGCAATGGCTTCACGGCAATTTTTTATTAACCCGCTACTTAATAAAGTGCCAATTATCACTTTAGAGTGCCAATGGAAGAATAGTGGCTACCAGTTCCCCCTAAAGTTGTTACAGAGTTAAATTTCGTTCAGAAGTTAATTTCTATTTACCCCTGTTGTCTTAAAAACCCAAGCTCCCTTTAGAAGGAGAACCATTACATGCAACGCCATTTCTCGCCCTACCAGGTTAATAAAATTGTTTTGCTGGGATGTTTACCCATATAAATACACACAACACAAAACCAAGTCTATAAAAGAAATTTCTAAAATACTTTTGTGTAAATTTTTTTTAATTTTATCATTTTACAAAAAGACTTGTATAACAAGCCTAAGATGTCACACACATATATTTTATATTTCAACTTTTCTATTTCTATTTCTTCTATACAAAATTAAACAAGTCTGAAGAGAGCTGAGGCAAAAATGATAAAATATTTATGGAGTTAAAGTAAATTTTAATTATTGATAGAAAATGTTTAGGACATATTGTTAACTAATTGTTTGGTATTGCTAAACAACACAAGTAAATGTATGTTTGTAAGAACATATGTAGATACATAAGAATGTTTGTTTGTATGTTGTTGAAAAAAATTTTAACCCAAGCAATACAATTTAGTAATACAAGAAAGCCTAAAGAGGAAAGGAAAATAAAAATAAATAATTTTTTTTATTTGGACAAACACAACTACTTAGACCGCAGGTATGTGGGTAGCCCCTTTCAAATAGATTTAATTAAACATTTAAAAGAAATTCTTATGAACATACGTACCAGCTTTAAGCAACAATAAATAAATTCCTAAAATATCCTGGAAAGCTATAATTAAATCTAAAAGGTGTGATGTCTTTTATTTGTCTCAAGCATTAATTTATTTTGGGTTGTGGGTACTTTTGAAGTATTTTTCTTTTAACAGCAGACTTTAAGATTATAAACAGTCATATTAAACAGCACATATTTTAAAGCCTTGACATTGTCTCATTACCAGAAAAAAAAATTTAAAAATAGGCAATAGGATAGTGGCGAGGAGTGGCACCAAAGACTACCTCTACTTTAATAGCCAAATCCCATAGTTTTTGTTTTTGACTTTTAACAAATCCCAAATTTAAAACATAAGTCTTTGATATGTACTTATATACCCCTGAGCTTATTGACTTGTTAAAGTCCTTATTTGTCATACATTCAATGAATGTTTTACGGCGAAATATTGGTTTTCACTGCACTTAAGTAAAATTCTTAAGACTACTGCAATCACAATGCAAACAACTCACTTAATTCACCTCAACTTCGAGAACATACTTGTGGTTAATTAACCAAATAATATTTTCCATTTTCACAATAGAAAACTAATTAATTAAGCAAAAAAAATGATGAGGAAGTAGTTGTCATTCAAAAGTATGTTAATAATTAATGGTTAGTCAGTCACTATCATGTTGTTGCTGTCTTTATATGCTTTTGAAAAGTTATTGTGTTGAAAAATGGCAACAAGAAGAAGCGAGAAGAACTTTTTGTTGTACTTATTAGCACGCTATGCTAATTTGCTACATAGAAACGTTATAGTTCACTTGTTGGCATTTTGCAATACAGCCAAACCATACATAACATATACACAGACAATAATAAGGAATTAATGATGTGAATGTGTTATGTAGACAGAGTAACCGGAAATTAAAGGTCGTTTGAACTAAACATAGAAGCAGTGTTATTGTTTTTGTGTTAAATATTTTTAATATTTAATAATTTAATAATAATAATTTAATATTTTTATATTTAAAGTAAAAAAAGTAAACAAAAATATAAAATGCCAATTTTTTGTGTAAGATTAAATAACAATTTTAATGCGGAACAAGATTTTAAATATGTTGGATGTTGTTTTAGAAAACATAATATGTATTAATAAATTCATATTGTTTGTTGCAGGTTAAGTTTCTCTTTATGCATTTCATTGGTTCTACCAAATATATGAAAACCCTCAATAATATTTTCTGCTTTTATATAATTACTTCAATAAAGTTATTGAGACTTGCTTTCAAAAAACCAAAACATTCAACAACTCTTTAAAAACCCCAAAAAACCATTTTTTGCTATTAGCTGTTTTAGATTTCTCCTCCCCTAATACATTTGGGCAACTATCGGTTATCACAATATGTATTATAAGAGCTACTGAAAACAAATCCTTTTTTGTATTATATCAATTTCCAAATATTGTTCAGTTTTTGATCCCAATTTTCTTAGCTTATTAATAGGGTTTGGTGTTTGAATAAATTAAGAAAGTTGGGATCAAAATGTTATAAATTTTTTTTATTTATTTTTTTTCTTTGTTTTTCGAATATTTTGATGTCAAAAAAATTAACCCAATTGTACTGTGCTCATTTTACCAAGTACACAATTTGTTTAATATTTGTTTAGTATATAAAAAAATGTATCTTGATTTAGCATTGCTTGACACAAAATGTTAAAAAAAATGCCAAAATAGATATAAAAACACACAAAATGTTTAAAAAAGTACTTTCTGCCTACCCATGACATTCCAAACCTTAGTTACTTGCTTCTTAACTAATTAGGAAATTAGACAAAATCTGCTTAATAATATTCTTTTGGCATCGGTTTTCAAAATATTTACTGCTAAATAAAAAATATTTTGTAAAGTCAATACTATAAAATTTTTTCATACAAAAGTGCTAATTTTGCTAACAGACGGACGATATTACTTATATAAATACATTTAATTAAAATTTCTAAAGTGAATCTTTTTATATAAAATTTTTTTGAAATTCTAAACTACTAAATAAATCTAAGCTTAAATAAATTTTTTAATAAAAAACCAAGAAGAATTAAATGTCATTCCATTTTTAAATGAAATGTCTTTTTTTAAAGAGAAAAAGGAAACAAAAAAAAAAACTGAAAACACACACACATACGTTCACTTGCACACAGCAATAATAGTCGTATTTCATATTTCCTCTTTTCTTTTGTTGCTCGAAAATAAGAAGGAAGAATTATTTTTTTTTCCTTAAATTTTATTGTATTTTATTTTTGTACTTGCAGTTCATTGCCACTATGCATAGCTATTGTGTGAGTGTATGTGTATTATTGCGTAAGTGCGTAACTGTGTGCATGTGTGTATCTGCTTGCACGAGTTGTTAGATAAAACATTTTCTAAAAGAAAATTAATTTAACTATAAAGTAGTTAAAATGGGTAAAAAAGGAAATTAAGCTTAAAGTTTTACTTAAAATTGGTTTTAGTGTTTTAGGATTTGAGTATGTAGGAGTAAATAATCTATGTATAGTATTGAAATATGTACACATATAAATGTGTTATAGCAAAACAATATAAATATTTAAAAAATTTCATTAAACAGCAGCCATAATTAAAATCAAATAAATGTCAATATATATGTAAAAATTTCAATTTGAAATATTTTTAACAGACATACATACATATATTAAAAAGTATTTTTTAACAAATAAGTGGGCTTTTCGATATGTTTTAAAAAAGAAACCAAAATTTTGCTAATATTTGTTTAAACCCCATATTAAATGAACTTAAAAATATGTAAAATAAGTAAAAAGTAAAGAGCAAAACGTTTAATATTTCTTTTCTTTTCAGTTTATACAAAATAAAACTAAAAATTTGTTGGCATCTTTTTCAACTTCAAAGTTGCCAACTTATTGAAGTATACTTGAAGGCAATACAAATTATCATCATCATATATACGTTCCCGTCTACCCTATATGAAGCATAATAGCAAAACTGTGTGTACTGCCAGAAATGCCAGAGCAATTCAAAGCCTTTAAGAGCTAATGCCATTTACGCCGCCGATACAGTATCTCTGTTTTTTAACCTGCCACATGAAGAGGGCACAAAAAGATGTAATATTTGAGAAAATGATATCAAAACTCTAGATGTTGACCTTTTGTCAGAATAAGATGACCTACGTTTTATCCGAATCATACAGCATTTTTACATAAAATTTTAAGTTTGTATTCAAGTGATAATTTTCTTTTATTGTTGAACTAATTGTTTTTAATACAAATTTTTGATATTTAGTTTGGCTTAAGTTCATATAATTTCTTTTTATTAGAAGAAATTATTATTTTCCGTTAATGTTGGAAGAAACTTTTAATTTGAAAAAAGCAGGGGCCAAATCGTCGCATTCGATTCGAGTCGAAATTTCACTCGATTGATCGAGTTGTCAATGCTTTTAATATAGGAATTCTAATAAGAATTTTTTCGAATCGAATGCGACGATTTGGCCCCAGATTTTTCTACCGATACTAGTTTAAGTTTAAATTAGAGGTTAAGAGGGCCAAATTCAAAAGTTTTTAAATACTACATTTTTTTCAAAAATTTCGTTTAAAACGTGTATTTTAAAATCAAAGTCTATTTTAAATTGTTTATAAATATGGCTCTAAATATTTAAAACTAAAGTTTGTTTACTTTTATTTTTATGAAATCGGCAACACTTTAAAAAAATATGATTAATTACTATTAACTGCATACTTTAAGGATCTGAAAAGTTGCTAAAGTAATAAAAGTATACTTTTAGCATAATAATAAGTAAGAAAAAGAGTCTTAGTAACGTGATGTTTAACTCTTCAAAAGAGAATAAAAAACTTTTTTAACAAAACGATGACAAAAAGAACTTTAATCTTCAAACTTAACAAAAAAAAAAAACAAACTTTTTTTACGGTAGAAAAATTATTAAGATCATTGAATCACTGTAATTACTACCAGAATCAATATTTAGAAGAATTTAAGGTTTTATTTAGAAAACGCAACGCGTAAAAACAAAAGAATTTTGTTGAAAGAATTGCTTAAATTAAATTACTTGATTTATTAAGCATTTTTAAACAAATCAATATCCAACTGGAAGATAAAAGACGAGGAAAAAATTTAATTAAATTTTTTGGAATTCAAAAAATTTCTAACACATATACATATTTTGATTAACTTTAAAGTCTCAAATAACCTAAATAAAACTGTAAGCTTTTGAAACGTTTTAAAAACATTACTTTTCTTAAACTGCTGTTTAAACAAAAACAGGTGTTTTGTTTGATTGAAATTGTAAACGTTGGCATTGGTTTTTCAGTTTAGTTTGATTCTGGCAACAGTTTTCCTTACATTGTTGTTATTGTAGGTATCTAGAAATGTTTCGCAGAAATTTATTAAATTTTTTGTTTAAAAAATTTTTTAAGCCAATATTAAGTAAAAACAAAAACAAAGTTTAAAATTAAATGTTGCCAACAGCAACAGCACAATAACCTTAGCACCAACGCAACAACACTTGCAAGGATAATGTTCATTATTGTCGTCACCTTTTATTTTTGGTTGCTGCAGAGTTTTAGACTTATTTCATATTGTGAAAAGTAAAGGAACTTAAGAAATGCTAAATTTTATAGAAATATTTTATGTTTTTTTAAACAGAGTCTTAACTTAGAAAAAAATTTATTACTCGTTTACTTCAGGCTTAATGAACTGAGAAGTAAAACAAATTTCAATTCTTCTTACGAAATTAATTTGCTTAATTAGGTTTTTTGTGTGTTTTATTCTCATTGTTTCCGTTTCCGTTGTCAATCATATTGTGTACTTGTAAAGCCCGATAATTGTCCGTTCCCCAGGGACAATATTAGCCATTGCTTGTCCAAAAAAAACAATCAGAAGATTCTTTAAATATTTGATGTTTCAAAAACTTGATTAAGGCAATGTTGCCTTAAAACAGGCAGGTTAAAGCTTTATATATATTTTTAAGGCAGTTTCTGTCCTTTGTCAACAAATTTTATTTACTCAACATTGTATTCATGTCCGGTTTCAGTACACATATTTCATTTTTAATTTTCCTTTTTTAACAATTTTTTATAAACAAATATTTGTTTATAGAAATTTTAAAATTAACCCTTGAAACTTAGAAACTGTTTGCGAATTTACTTTGGAATAAATAAATACTTTTAGGCGCTTTTTTTTGAAATTTCATTAACAACTTATGCAAATTATGTTTTTCTTTCTTTTACTTTTTATATGGATTTTTTTTCCCTTAATATCGCATGCTTTAAGGCTTAATATCTACAAAACTCTATTTAACTATTCAATTCACAATTGCCTACAAATAAGTGCTTTGAAAATTACACATAAAACTACAGCATATTTTAAGCTGTTACCACAAATAGCATATTTAAAAAGTCAAAAGTTAAAGTAATATACAAATGAAATATACATACCTATACAATAACAAAAACCAACATATAAACAAAAAATACATTTTATTTTCTTTGTTTTATTTTTAAGCGAAAAAAGGAAGTCGTATGAGACATATTTTGGTGTTTGTGTATAAAAAAAGGATGTAAATAAAATTCGTAAAATATATTATTTAACTAAAAACTGACTCTCAAAAGTGTGTCACTTAAGTTTAAATTTACATTTTTCCACTAACTTTATTAGACTTACACAATTTCTACCTACAGTAGAAAAAAACACAATTTATTGCGGCTGTTTGTCTAACATTGCTGAAACACATTTTTTATGCAAAAAAAAACCAGGGTGTTTTGTTGAAAAAAAATTTTGCAGAAAAAAAAAGAATTTTGTGACGTCTTTGTAGACAGAAAACTATGATCAAAAAGACACAAAAAAGTGGGGGTTGCTGGTCTGCTTTAATGCTTGACTGTTTACTTACTTCAAGTGCAGATGTCTCTGTTAAGGTTTTTATTAAGAATAAATTTAACCGAGTTTTTTTTAAACATTTTTTTTAGTAAAACACACATTTTATTTGGAGTATTTTAAGTTTTATTTTTTAAACAATATTTTAAATAAGCTTACATAGCTTTCCCAAACACTAGACGCCGTAAAGTATGCTAAGGTTTTTATCTAGATTCGTTACACATTAAATAGCATATTTGTCGCTTAACATTTATCATGTAGTGGCAGAAGTCACTATTGCCTTGTTGCTTTCCCTTTAATAAAGTTAAAAATGAAAATGTCAACTTATAAATAAATGTTTACGCATCTTTCTGTTTCCCAAGCTCGTATTTACTTATGAATTTAAAAATGTCGTGCATAAAATTCATTTAAGTCGCAAATTAGATAAAGTCAAAATTTAAACGAAGCAATGACGTAATATTAAGTTGCATGTGTATACATAACTAAATATGGGGTTTTGCATGCGTCATTACAAAAATTTATGTAGTCGAATAAAAGAAACGGAAAGGTCATTTTAAGCATTAAAAGTGACGCCAAAAGAAACAAAATTAAATAACATTTGTGTTTTTTTTAAGCCACTTGAAAAGTAAATAAATAGCATAAATATAAATGTAAATTATGGAAATTTTTTGGTTTTATGCAAAAGAAGGATATTTTATAAAATCATACCATCTTCTGGAGTTGAATTGTTTTAAAAGTATTTAAATTAAAATTACTTTATTAAAGTTGGAAGTGCTTTTATGTAAATTTTAAGGTCGCCCTAAAGTAGGCAGTTATTTTTTGCAGCCAATAAGCGATGAGACGGACAGCAGAGCCACGTCTAGTGCTCTTACGCAATGTTAGGTTTGCTTGGACGTTAACTTTAATTAAATTGCCGATGGGCTTGCGAGGAGCAGTCCAGCCCAGAGGTATGAGGTGGTAGCTGATAAGGCCACCGTTGGGATTTTTTAAGGTTTGGTAGAGATCTGTTGGATATGATAGTACACGCCAGAAAAAACAGGGCTAATTGCAAAGCTTTAAGATTTTTGAGACCTGCAAAAATTAAAATTAGTACAGAGCGATCCGAGGTACAAAATTTAGACTTCTGCGCGGGTTGCGATATCTAATTGAAATTGGTAAAGGAATTCTGCAGACTTCTGTAGGCTTTGCCAGTAAGGTTGTAAGCTAAAGATATCATAAAATTCGTCAAAGGAGTGGGGTGGTTGGGTAAAGAACCAGTTGTTCATATGTTTTGGCGATTAGACCTCTTCTCTTGTCAAAGTGGTGTGGTAAATTAGCCTTTGCCTGTGCAACCTTACAAGTTTGCAAGTCTGTCAGATTTCTGAGCGCAAAACATGCTAAGCACAATTGATAAAAAAGAATGCTCGAGAATTTTTCCCCTTTTCCCAGTTCCTCTATTCTTAAAGCAATTCTCCCCGAAAAATGTATTCCATTTCCCACACAGAACACAGCTTAAAGCAAAACAGCTGATAACAAAAATTCGAAATCCTCTTTCCCGCAACACTATTCTCCCCGGCGGTATAGAAAAAGAAAGGTTTTTTTTGTAAAGATCAATTCTTCAGAAACACAGGCTGATTAAGTAGTTGTCAATTGATTGCCAGGATAAACAAAAGCAAAACAACAATCACAACAACAAGCTTTTTCCAAAGAAAGAAAAATCCAGAAAAATTTAAGGATTTTAAAATTCGACAAAGCTAAATTCAAACAATTTTTATATCTACCTTTACATAGTAAAATATTGTTTAAAAGTTAAACAAAATCTTGTTTTCAAAACATGATTCCCCATAAGCATGCAACACTTTTAATGAGATTTTTTAAAGTGTTTTTTTTTTGTTAAACAAGCATTTCTTATTGCATTTAAATTATTTACCCATTTCTATCGTAGAGTTTTGTGGTTTTTATAAAAAGAGAAACAAGCTTTGAATTATGTTAAGCCATAATTTTGTGGCATTACAATTGCATGTTTATTTTTTGTGTTATTTTAATTTAGCAGCCTAAAAATAGGCAAAACACTTCAGGTAAGTATTATAAAATAAAAATAAAAAATTCCAAACCACAAATTAGTGTTGCCTAAAACTAAAGAGCAATTACTGTAAAACATGCACGAAAAAAGGCTTTGAAGGTTTGTAGCAGTCTAAACGCAAACCACATACCGTTAAGAGCAACATTTTTTGAAAGCCCTAAAATATGCTACAAATATATTATTATTTGACTTTTCATGGCAGACTAAAAGGCTTTTCTTAATACTATTCAAAGAGATAGAGATATTAAGTAAATGTTTAATCAAAAATTCGGAAGTACATATTTAAAAAAAGGATGTTCCACAGGATATTGACTTAATTAAACAAACGTCAAAATATATAAATATTAAAACAACGATTTTATGTCTGTTAAATCAATAATTTTTTATTTCAAACTCCTTATAAAAAATCAACATTAAAACCAAATGTACAAACACATTAGCATAGATTTTAAAAAATAAATAAAATATGGAAAACATTTTTAAAGGTTCACACCATAAGGCTTATCTATGCCCTCAGGACTTCAAAGAGTAAACAAAATATTATTTTCACAATGAAATATGTTCTCCTTTTTATCTTATTTTTTGTCCACTTAACGTTGTTACGTGTAAATGGTATTGTTAAAAGAAATTGATTTTCTTTTATTTCTTTAAACAAGGCTTTCAGATGTTCAAAAACAAAATTTATGACAAAAGATTTTAAATAAATATTAATTTTTGGGACAGGAAGAGATTCATGTGGGACCAAATACTTGAGAATAAAAGGTGGAGAAAAGCAGAGAAATGGTAATACACAAACAATATGGACATTTCCATTAAATCGCCCACATTTTTTAACTTAAGGCCAAAAGGAAATAATCTTTTTTTATTGAGGAAAAATTTATGCTTGTTTATCTAACCCGTGCAAATACAGAGAGGAAGTTTAGGTTTTTCTTTAGTAAAGAACATAAATTCCTTCTGAAGTTACGTGACAAAAAGTAAACTTTTTTGTGAAAATGTACCAGTTAGACTTTAGTAGGAGTTTAAAAATGTGTGATTGCTAATCTAGGCATGCATGATATTAACTTGACATTGCGTACTAGTCCTTCCAAGGCACTGAATACTATGTCACAGCTGGTTCCTATTGATCTCCATATATTGACCATATTTACTGACAGAGTAGTGGGTTTGGTGATTTTTTTCAGGGTATTGAACTATTGTGGATCAAGAACGATTGATCATGTGAGAATCTTAAGCACATTGCCCTCGATCCAAGGCAAACCCTACGACTACGTTACACTCCACAATTACTTAAACTAAAAGTTAAAGGATTTAAACTCTCAGGAATGAGTGATGTAAAAGAAAATTTTTGGAAAATTATTATCACAGGACTTACATAGATTTTCCAAGGTTGAACGTGGTATTAAATCTGACGTTTATTTAAAGGATCTTAGAATAGATAAGGCATTGAGCTAAGCCGCGGAACCGTTTGCAGAACAAGTTTTACACAAAATCCTTTTTAAATAAAATTGAGTTGTCTTACATGGCAGCTCGTCTTGGTCGCAAGCTGTCAAGGCGGGTCTAAAATTATCCCCTTTTGGCATGCCTACACCAGTCGTTAGATGTATTGTACCTTAGAATCCGTTCCTGGATTAAAACTTGGAGAACTCGATCAAACCTATGGCTGTAAGGTATTTCAACTGTTTATTTAACCTACAACCTGACACCCAGTTTATTACTGCCTTTTAACCTGCACCTTTTGGCAATTAGGACAGCAAATTCACAGAGGCGACAATAAACCGTCTCCTCTTTCATGTTTTCCTCACAGCCACGACAGTTGCCGTTAAAAGGGTTTCCAAATCTGCTTGTGTGTTAAACTACCATCAACTACCTAATGAGCCTTAATCAAAAAAATGTTTAAATGCTGACATCAGCCTAAATAGGTCACTTAGGCTGATGTCAGCATTTAAACATTTTTTTGATTAAGGCTCATTAGGCCGGCCAAGCTCGACCATATTATACCTTACACCGCATTTGTATGGGGGCTTTATGAAAAAATTAACCGATAATATTTGTATTCAACATGTATGCAAATTTTTAAGAAGGTGAAGTAATGTTTTGCCATTTATAGCCCATAATGCTTACTCTAAAAGGACATTTGTAAGGGGACTATGACAAAAAATCGACCGTTCTTTACCAAAAAGAAAAGACTTCGTACCAGGGCCAAAGACTTATCTGTGAAAAATTTCATCGAAATACCTTCTAAGTTGTGACCTATAGTGTGTTCACAAAAATACATGGGCATCCATTTAGAGAACGGGTATGTTTAAATCGACTCGGGAAGTGAATTTGGCTTGATCGGTATACTTGAAGATGGGTCTCAGGCCATTACTTTTGGGCGTTGCAAGCATCTGCACAAATGCAAAATTTTCCTACCACGTATGAGTGGGTATCAAAAGGGATCACATCACTCAATTGGTCGTGCATGTGCCCAAATTACGCCACCTGCCATCAGCCTTTTCAAAAAAGTGTCTGAAGATCCCACTCTTAATAGTCTTAAGCGCAAGTTTCACTGACTGCACATCAGAAAAATGAGGAGCAGATATGCTCAGGAATCCAAAAAAAAGTTATTATTATATGACCTAACAGTATGACAGTAACTAAAATGCATCATAAATAGAAAAAATGTTTGCCTGGAATACGCTGCATCCATCAGGCAAACAATATTGTTCAAGTCATGATTATCTAAAACAAATCAACTCAATGGTTTTTTCAGAGGATCTAATCAAGAGAAATAAAATATTTCAAGCCTTAATGTTACTTATCTAAACATTCAACTACACTCAATGCTATTTTTATTTTTTATATCTAAAACATTTAAGAAACCCATTTCAAATTATTTCTTTATAATCCTTGTTTTCCTTTGTTAATTCAAGTCTTTTAATAGCCTTCAAAATTATAACGGCACATTTCAATAATGGCAGATAATATAAACTTTATTTAATTTTCACACTTTTATTTAATTTTCCAAGTCTGCCAACCAATTTCAATTTAAATTATAATCAATTTTCACTAAAAATGAATTCATCCATTGTTGTTGCTTTATCTATACACAAACACGACGCCTTTAAATAAATAAATAAATAAACTTTGAACTTTATTTACCATCACACCGTCAAATATAGTCTCGTCCGTCCCCACAACAGGAAGGTAGAAGCAGCTCTTACTTTTTATTGAGTTTAAATATGTAGAATTAGATGTTCAAATACAAATATCTTTAAGGTATTTAGAGCAAGAGAAAAATAGAAAAATTTGAAAATTTTTCTTGGCCTACAACCACACGGTCAAAAATGTTTTCAATTTTAAATTGTTAACAAGTTTCATTATTATATGGGGGGTTTTAAAGCAGCAGCTATTATGATTAAAATTTATATATTTATTTATGTTAATATCTTCCTTCTTTTCTTTTTCATTTTCTCTTTCTCTTTTTATAACAAATATTGCTTATATTTCCTTTACTTGTCTGTGGCAATTTGAACAGATATTTTGGGTATACAAATCCTTACAAAGGACATCAAATGACGACAGCCCATCGTTTGTGTTTTTGTATTTGTATATTTGTTATATGTATTTAAAAGCACAACAACCCAAATTACAATCATTTTGATAATAATCATAATTTATAATAATAATAATATTAATTATGTACAAGTCAGTATGTTTGCTTGTATTTATGTTTTTACATACATATGTATGTACTTAGATAAAGTTAATGTTAATGTTCACATCATAATGTTTTTTTAAATAACAACTAAAAAATCTTTAGAAATATTTTGTATGTGTGTTTGTATATTTACTGTACTATACATAATAATTAATAATTTTTTTTTATGTTGGCAAGTGTATTTGAAAATTTATTGGTATGTATTGCTGTGCAAAATTGTTAGAATTATGAAATTCATAAAAACTCCTTTCTTAGTTGATAAATATTGGCAAATTGATTATTGTTAAAGAAGGGGACAAATAAAAAAAAAAATTTGAAGAAAGTGGTTACTATTTACAAATTTTTAATTAACAAGAATTTTCTTTGTGGAAATATTTCTTGCTTAAAAAACACGTTTGCCTTTTCTGCTTAGATTTTGAAAATTTTAAAAGTTAATGTACATACCACTAGTTTCCCCTGGGGTAGTTCCTTAAACTCCTATTAAAGACCGTGAGTTAAAATATTTTGGGTATTCTTGGGTCCCTCAAAAGAAAAAGCAGCGCAACGAAACTCATGTATATGAGTAAAGAGAGCTGGTATATATTTAGCTATTTTATCTGCAGGGTATGTAAATACATACGTATGTAAAACATTAAAGCAGTTTAAAAAGTTTTTCTTAATTTCGTTTTTGATAGTCAAGCTTACTTTTACTACCACAACGTTAACGGGACCCCATAACCATTTAAAAACATTTATTTTAAAGTAATTGTAGGCAATTATGACAATGAATTTGTAGCATATATTTAGGCTAACTAACGATGACAACTAAACATTACCAAAAAAGAGTGTGTGTAACTGTGTAGCTGCTACGTTTAATCTCCTGAGGCTTAGCATTAACAACGACAATGACAGTTTCCAACAACCACACAACACTAACAGGCGACAGTTTAGCTAAGTTATCACATCATTTAAACCAAGACCTTAGGCAAAATCTTTTAAAGCGGTTAAGAGCAGTACTGCCAAAAGCAAAGAAATAGATAAAAGGTTAGAGAAAAAGGAAAACTTCTTATGGAAAATACTAAAAGAAAACCAAATACCTTTTACCCAAAAGTTACTGTAATGAAAATACTTCTATATTGGTGTAAAAAATTACTTTTGGCCATAAACAACTTCAATATAACAGAGCTATGCTGGCAACACTATTTGTGGGTATAATATATGGTTAAGCCTACTTTTAGGCTAAAACTTTAGCAATGAAAAAACTATTTAATGTTGACAGAAGACTTTACACCGAAATATAATGAAAACTTAAAACGTGACACTTTTTCAAAATAACTCAATAATAACCACAATAGAACTTTAAAATTTAAGTAGTAATGGCAAAAGTGCCAACAAAAGAAAACAATTTAACCACATTTAAGTAATATTAAAACTTGTAGCTATTAAGTATACCAAAAAAAAAAACTAAATTGTTTGTTTATATTATTTTTTGCTTTGAGGACATATTTTACTACATACATATGTATGTAAGAGGCTTTTGTGTTTAAAAAGTAAAAATCTTATAATATGTAAGTCAAGACTAAATTGTACGTCACTGGCGGGTATGGAAATAAATGTGTATGTAAGCATGTTTATTTATAAAAAGGAACAAGTACATTTATTGATTGTGCTCTTAACACAAATTATTCAGCAAACTACTAGATACTAAAAATTCAGAACAAACACTATTTTCTTTAGGACAGTAAAAGGAAAATTATATTTAGCTTTGATTATTATGAAGACTTAATTATTAGTGGCTTCAAACTAAGAAAGCTACATACACATACATATAATGAAATTTTTTGACTTAAAACTATTTTTTTTTTCATAATTCAGAAACTAAAATGCAAGTAATACCAACATACCTAAAGCGACGGTCTTAAAATCAGATCCTAATATTTCGCTGTTTACTAACTTCATATTAACAAAAAGGGTTTTCAAATGTCTGTTTGCATTCACCAAAGGGTTAAATATATTAAGGTCCTTAGGTAGACCCAAACAAAGTATAAACATTATTAAACCAAGAAAATATTTTAAAGTATTTTAACAAAAAGCTGTTGAAATGTACATATGACAAGCAAAACTGTAAAACGGAAATGGTTACTAGCACAAGGATTTTATAAAAGTATAAGAAGCTCGAGTAGAAAAAAACAAAATAATTTTTTTGTTTACCCATATATGTATACTAACGGTAAAAACGTGTTTTAGGCTTTAAAAAAATAAAAGAAAATGGCAGCAAACAACAAGTGTTACATATAACAGCACAACTACTTACAAACATGGTATTGCTTAAATTATTATCCTTGAGCCTTTTTTTCCTTTTCTACAGTGTTTATTTTGAAACAAGTTTTTGAAAGGGATAAGGTGCTATTAGATATACAAACAGTTTCAAGTCGTAAGTTAAATAAATGTATTGCATACCTTAGGGGTTGTTAAAGAATAATTAATTTAAGCATGCATAGTTTTGTTAAATAGAAAAAAAATAAAAGGGCAAACTCATGTTGGATTTGTTAATGCTTTAAAAATAAAGCAAGAAATTTTACTTTAAAACTCAATTTTCTATTTAAGAAATATATGTATTGTACCATTAGACACAATTATTTATAAATTCGTTTATAATTTATTTGGTTTAAAACACAAAACAAATATATAACTTGGTGTAAATACAACTTCTATGAGGCAGAATTTTAAAATAAATATTTTCTATTGAATAAATATTGCAGTGACTCAAAAAAGGCTGTTTGATTTGTAAACACTATTGAAAACCTATATTGAAAAAAAAATTCAACGTAACATAAAACTCACCAATATAAAACCCATTTTTAAAATTATAAATTTTTTATTAAAATTCTTTGCAAATTCTATGCAAATTCTTGAAATATGGACATACAGCCTTAAACTACCTTAAAAGGAATAATTTAAGCTTTTTTTTAAATAAATTAAAGAAGACGAAAAGATTCTGTATAAAAAGTAGACTTTAAATCTCAAAAAACAGCTCAGCCTAAAAGCAGGCAACACAAATTTGTCTAGTATATAGATATTAATGGGTAGTCCTAAAGGGGCAGATGTAGTTACTAAATTTTATAATAAGAAACATGTTGAGAGTCAGTGAATACACACGCACGCTTCATTACGAAATGTCAGAACTCAAAGTTCATCAACATTCTTTCTTTTTCATAAACTAGTTCCAGGATTCAATCTGCAACGAATACGAATCTGCATTTTTGTAATACTATTACCCTAAAAACAATGAAACAGGAATTTAAACAGTAATTGTTGAAGAAACTTTTTGAATTGTGGTTACTTTAAAAGGTCACAAAACAACATCGTTAAGCAAAGCAGCACCATTATGTTTTTCAACAAATTTTTTTATATTTATTTAAGTCACGTTAATGCCTTAAAAGTAAATTAAATACAATGTAACATAAAAACGAAATGTAATTAAAAAGTGTAAATTTTCTTTATAAAACAAATAACATAAACGTTATTATTTCTCTTCTCTAATACCACATTTTATTTGTCTTATTCGATGAACTTACATAAGTTACGACTTTTTGGCGCTTCAAAACATTTAAATTCAAGAATAATAAATTGAAAGCTTAGTTATATAAATTTTATTTCTGTTTGCAAATCTCTAAAGGCCAGCTAACACAAGCCAACTTTAATTCCCCATAAAAAAACAATATGCTGCTTAGATCGTAAAACAAAGCAATTAGCATACTTTAGGGCTCTTTATTTCTTATGCAATACAGATAAAAAAAATATTAATTAAAAATTTCTTCGTTTTTGGGCTCTAAACTTGTTTAAGTACTTTTTAAGAAAAATTTTGTTTAACGATTAAAGTAATAAATGTCGATTAATTACAAACAAAAATATAATATTGTATTTACAGCCACAAAACAAAGGCGGCGTATTTAAAGTTAAAATAATGTTTATAAGAGAAAAAAAAACCTAAATATGTCCCCACAAATAAATAGATTATACGTCAAAAAGTTATGTTTTATTAAAAATATAGCTTTTTACATTTTTAATTAATTCTTAGGAAGTCTGTTTTATCTCCAAGAGCTAAATTTTGTAGAAACAAAGTTTTTTTTACAAAACAAAAGTAAACTCTCCAGGGTAAAAGAGAAACAACAATAACAACAACAAAAGATCACAAACTCTAGGCAAAGACATGCTTGGCTTTAACAGCAAAGCGTATAAAAAAATTTTATGACGTATTTCCGCAATCTTAATTTGCGTCAATATTAAAAGAAAACACATTTTTGGGGAGTCCATTTAGGGGGACGTATCAGTGAGTATGCAAAGTTTGATAGAAAATTTTAGAAACTGGATACAAATAATAATTTCAATTGTTTTCTTTACTATTGTTGTTGTTGTTTTAATAGAAATTATGTATAATATTGATATTAAAACACACATAAACACACACATATGATGCTGGGAAACAATAACATTTTAAGCACGTTGACTTTGACTTGTTTTTGGGAGTGAAAAACATGTGAACAATTATATTGTTAAGGTTGTGACCCACAATTTGTAATTTTTGGTTATAGTTCAAATATACATATATGCATTGCTGTGAAAATTTTTAAAAAATGTATATGATCTTTAAGGATGTTAATAATATTTAAAACTGTAAACGGCGTATTATTTGATTCAAAACTTGAGCTTTAAAAGTTCAATTTTGAATAGATATTCCTTAAAATCACTACTTTTCTTTACTTCAAAATCGTTTGCAAGTTATAATATTCAAAATGTTTCTTTTTTAAATTTTTAAATAAATTAAACTTTATTAAAAAGCCAATTTTAAAGTTTAAAAAAAGTTTGATTCAACAAAAAAGAAATTTAATAAATTTCAAATTTATATTTCTAGGGTAGTAACAAAGGTCTCATAAAAGAAGTATGACAGAGGTAAAATGCTTCATTCCAAAGGGGGATCTCTTTTGCAATTTGGTATAAATATGTTCACAGAAAAAATCATGTCCAAATTATTTTCAATTAACTCACTAATCAAAAAAATTTTAATTAAACATTTAATTGTCTCAAATAATATTATAATTGTTTTTAAAAAGGAAATGCCAACAATGAAGCTTGATTACAAATTCTTTAAGGCCTAAAGCTTTTTTTGTTTTGCTTTTTCTTTGCTAGAATTGAATTTTTGAATGTGGAAGTAGGTAAATAAAACTAAGTTTAACATTTTAAAAAATAGAATGCTTTATTGGCTGAGCGCATAGAGCGTACGCCTTGTATTCATATGGCCCACGGTTCGAGTCGTTTTTGAGACATTGTATACTTAAATGTGAATAAAACATAATACACAAATATATAATTAAATTTAATAAAAATAATAAATAAACATAAATACACAAAATAAACAAAAAAAATATTTTTTTATTTATATAGTAATTCAAGCAATACTTTAATTTATTTGTATTTAATTTAAATTTTTTTTTGTTTTGATTTAACCGATTAATTAACTTTTTAATTAAAAATTTTTAAAAGTTTTTGATTAAATTATTTAATTGAATATGAATATTTTTTTTAATCAAAATTTTAACTTCCCCATATTAAAACTATTGTAAATTTTAATGATAAAAATGTTAATTTTATACCTATTTATGTGAATTTTTCTTTATCTCATAATAACTTTTCTATATCTTATAATAAATTCTAGTTAATCGTCTTTAGGTTCATTATTAAAACTGTAAAAGCTAAGAATAGAAATTTTTTATTAAAAATCAGCTACAATTTTTCGTCAGCACTTTTTATATTCGGTACTACTGTAAAGTTTGTTTAAATATAGCGCCTTAAGTTATGCTGTAGTTTTTTTTTGTTAAAGTGTTACCAGAATGGCTAATTAATACTTTATAACATCTTAAATCATGCTGTCCTGTTTGTGTTTATATGTATCATATTAATAAATAAATAAGTAAAACAAAAACAACAACAAAAAGAAATACACGTAAAATAAGGCAAATTTTAGTCATCTGATATTTCCTGTTTCTAGGACTAATTTGCGTACCAATATTGCTTTAGAATTGAATCCACTCACAAAGCCGTAAGTCATAAGGGGGCCTCCCAAATCTCATTTTAACAGACGCACAGGTAAATAGATTTGTTAAAATACTTGACTATACGTTTTTCGAAAAAAAAAATACTTTATATGGTCGCATATGAATATTGTAGAAGTAAAAAATTTATTAAATTTATCACTACACTGCAGCTTTTTATTCAATTAAATAACTTTTTGGTTAAGCAATATTAGTGAAAATACCCATTACAAATGGAGGGCAGAGTGGCAACGTTATCTTTTTGGTTACAGCTAAGAAATTTGTCAAGCTTATGACAAAAGAGTGTCCTTGCCTTTGCATACTAATTGAAACTTCTCCGACAACATCCTAGATAAATTTAATGGCGATTTGTAAATGTACGCCTTGAGATTTTAATTATTTCCTGTGAAGTTTTTGCCTTCAATTCCTGAACGAAAAACTTAAGCAAAAACAAAACTGCACCACATAAGAACTAGATTATTTTTACACATTCTTCTCATGTTTGATAAGCAAGTTAATGGACTAAGTGTGTAATAATATAAGACACGATAACATTGTTTGTCTATTTCTAGGGGCAAATCACACTTATGATAATAAAATAAATTTTCTGCTAAAGTTTATCATTCTTTATAGGCAAAAATTGAAAATTAGTACAATCAATCTAATAAATAAAATCACAATAACGAACAAAAATATGGGCCAACTTTTATTTAATCACATACTCCCTTTCAATTTAAATTTATGTCTACGCACTCTCACCCACCCGTGCCCAAATGTAATTGTTAATGTACATCATTATGCTTAAACATGGTTGTAGTAGTAGTGGTGGCTTTTAAACGTGTTTTGAATTTGTTTAGATTAGTATCTTGCATAATACAATGACGTCTTTTATAACAAAAACACATACATATACATATATAGTCACACAGATATAAATCGTTATACATAAAACACATTCATCATTTTTTAAGGATGTATGTATGTTTGTACATAAGTTACTTAATAAAATGAAATCTACATAAAAATTTTAGCGCATAATAAGGGAAATAAAAACTCTATGGAATTATGCTTTTGTTGTACAAAAGGAAGCGTAACCACCTTTTACACACACACACAAACACACTTACACACTTTAATAAATTTTTTATGTTTACACATGTACATTTATGATTGATAATCATTAAGTGTTTTGCGGGTAATAATACTAATATGCTGAATACATACCAAACACAGACAAAATTATTTATTTAATTATGTATGAAGTAAACTAGGTAAAATACTCTAGCATCAGTTACAGATATTCAGAAAATATCTTTAGCGGTAATAATATAGAAATAATCTATTGCAGTCTACAACTTGAATTGATTAAAGTATATTTCTGTAAAGCATATTTTTAGGCGTGATTAAGACAAAATTTTTATTAAGGCTTTACAAATAGCAAAAATCAACCGATTTTTTTTAAAAGAAAAGAGTTGTAAAATTAAAAATTTATTTGGTTTGATTTTCTAATTTTTATGAAGGCATGATTTCTCATAAATTGAAATAAAAAAAGCGTTTAGATTTGTAGGACAAAAAGCAAAAGTATATAAAAGTTTAAACAAAAAACTTACATTTCAGTGTATAGCACAAATCAAGTCATTTAACCGAAAAATGCAGCAATGCGTTGTGTTGTTGTTTTCTAAGATAGTTTTTCATTAAAAGTTAAGGAATTTTTTTATTTAATACAGAAATATAAAAATGAAAAAACCCCTAAATGTAATGAAAACAGAAGACAATGAGAAAATATTTTAATTAAAAATAATGTCTTTTTGTTTTTTTTTGTTCTTGAAAAAAATTTCTTAAAACATAGATGCTTGTTGTATAACAGACAGCAAGACAGACAAAAACTTAATATAGAATTTTACAGCAGGTTGGCGTTGACTAAATGTCTGAGTAGCTTCAAGTCAAATGTCATACAATCTAGTGATAGAAAAGTATTAAATAGTGGGTACCGGGTATGGATTATTTGGAATTTTTTTGGGTACTCAAAATTTAAAAGTAGTTCCTCGATACTTTAAAATTAAAATACAACCTTTTACAAAAATGAGAGCTAAGTATAACAAAGACAAATTTTGTTAAACTTGCATAAAAAATCGCAATTAAAATTGCCGAAATGCCGCAAAAAATAAATAATCCTTAGCTAGTTTCTAAATAGCAAATTTATGTTTTTCTAAATTTAAAAAAAGCCAGTTAAAAGCATTGAGTTGCGTCGACTAAAGAAAAGTAGTAGAATTTTTCAGCACTAATACAGTCAGTTTCAGTCAGTCAGGCAAATGACCATGCTAGGCCTAAAAGATAATTAAAATCCAGCAAAGAATTAAAGGCTGTTATAGAAATTTTGCAGCAGCATTTAAAAAGAAATAGAGAAACATATTTGCAAAGGAAAAGGAAAAGAGGTTAAAGAAGAGGTGCAAAAGCACTAAAAAATTAAATAAAGAAGACAAAATTGAATACATTCGCGAAAAAGGAATGCAATATGTACAGAATTACAGACATAAATAACGTATAAATATAAAATTGTTTACATGTATATGAGTGTTTCAGCAAGAAGGTATCCCAGTAAACAAAACTTTTTCTGTATGGGAAAGAAGATTTTTATGTATTATTAAAAATTTCTTCTAAAATCCTACGGCCGATCAGAGAAGTATATTCAAGTGTACACTCCGTGCAAAATGGAATTTAAATGTAAATTTTTTATATCATTCAAAACGGATTTTCTTTAAACAAAATTTGTTTTACTTCCTGTTTCAACACTAAAACAAAATTAATTTGGGCAGTTTAATTCATAGTTTAAATCAAAATCAATTTAATCTGTTGGATTTGAGCAAATACACTTTAAATTAGTGATAAATGTCTGCCTTTTTTATTCAACATGTGTTGTTTTATGCTCTTTTTGTAAACTTTTTTATTTTTTTTTCCAATAAAAAATTATGCAATATTAAAAATATGTGCTATTAAGCAACAGAAGTTAAAACAAGTAAGGCCGAATCTTATATATCCTTCACAAAGTGTAGTGGTTTTTACCCTATTTTTTTCAATTTTGTATGGCAACCCCCTTAGAAGGTGGAGCAAGGGGGTAAGCATCTTTAAGGAGTATGTTTTGGGTTGGAAACTAATGGGGGTCGGTCGTACACTTTATTTCTCTAAGGCCTACTCTAAGGAAGTTATGGAAGTTTTTATATCATTTTTATAAATTTTGTATGGCAGCCCCCTTACGTAATTTAGGCAGGAGCTAAAGATGTTTTAAGAATATGTTTGGGGGGAAAAACTAATGGGGGTCTGTGATACATTTTATTCCTCTAAGAGCGACTCCATTGAAGTTGTAGGGGTTTTTACCCTAAGTTTTTAAAATTTTGTATGACAACCCTGTAAATTACTAGAGATGAGGAATGAAGATATTCCCCAAAAAAAAAAGGAAAAGTTAATTGCGGTCGGTCTTACATTTGATCTTTGTAGAAGCACTCTCAAAGCTGTTGAAGCGATTTAAAAAAATTAAAGAAAAAATAATTTTTGCATGGCAACCGTGCTATGTAGTGGCAACTCTAGGGCAGTTGTAGAGGTTTTAATGTAAAAATTTTACGGAAACAAATAGAGGTAGTCTTGGCTTTAGACTTATACATATATCGGTCAGTTGTCGGACGATTTTCTTGCGATTTTCTCGACAATATTTCTGAAAACTTTATACAACTTACGAGTCTATGAGACATCGGAGGGCCTCAAAAACTTGATTTTAGCCATAACATGGACAGACGGACATCGCTAAATCGACTTTTCTGTCTATAGGGACCAAGAAAATATATACCTTACGGGGTCGCAGTTGGATATTAAAGAAATTACAAGCGGAATAAAAAAAGTTACAAATACCCTTATCACTTAAGTGAAGGGTATTGAAACAAGAGATATTTGTAAAAAGCACATTTATCAAAATCAACTATAATATTTCAAAGTTATAAAATATTTAATTTTAATTTTTTTAAATTTGTAATCTGAACATTTTGTTTGCTGGGATGAGAAAAAATAAAAAAAGCATTGACAAGGTTAACGTATTTTATTTTGCTTTCTGTAACATAAATATGTGTGACATTAATTGAAAAAACATCTAGGGACATTAAACGAAACACAGCCATGACGAAAAAGATGACAATGACAAAAAAAAAGCCAAGACCATCATTAGATTTGATACAAATTTCGTTTCTTGTGTTTTTTATTTCTGTTTAAAAAGAGGGCACTTTATACATACATACCACATATGTACATACATACTTACAAACTTACATATGTTTATAAGTATATAACAAACAGAATAAAAGTTTTGAATTTTTTTTTGCCATTTTGATGACATAAAAAGAATATTAAATAATTGTGTCATAAATTAAAAGCTTTGAGTGCTATTAATTTAATTTGTTTACACTGGTAATGTGACGCGGTATAGTTTTTTTTTAGCTTTTGACAGATATAAAAAAAAACATACAAACAACATTGAAACTCGGAATGAAAGTGTAACGACTTTTGTTAAGGTAAACTGCTTGACATAACATACTTTGAAGTTAACTAATAACAATTTTACTAGTTTCGATTAAAATGAGATAAAAAAATTTTTAATAGTTTTATCAATTTTATTTTGAGTGTTTTTGCAAATATGAGTTCTTAGCTTCAAAGTGTTTCTGATTCTCTTTTTCTAAAAGAGTAAAAATAAATGTGTGAGTAAATTATATTTGACATTTTTGCAAACTACATTCTACACTAAAGTTTTCACTTTAGTTAAAAGTTAAATTTACAAAACCTTTTCACTGTAGAACTAAAATCAGACATTTCACAATTTATAATATTAACAATTTTCGTATGTAAGTGCTTGTGTCAACAATATTTCATTATTAAACAATTCAAGTTATCTATAGAGATAACAGTAGATACAAGAAAAGTCTTTTAAGAAGTGAAATCACAAAAAAATTATTTATTTAATTTTAGTGTGTCGTACCTTTTAGAGTCGCATTTAAATATTTACTTAATAATTCATATGCATAAAACCAATATATGTAATTCAAATACCGTTACCGCTATCGTAAAGGTACCTTTTTATGGTAATACATGTATTACGACATGCTAAAAAAATGTTGTGAAATAATACAAAATCTCATCATGTAAGAACATAATGTATTAAGTACGAAGGAATAAGGATACAAAATTTGACGAATGTTCGGTAAATGTTAATTTTCTATGCCGTTTTAGAAGCTTACCACATCAGTGGTGTGAGAGATTGTCAGCATTAACAACATCTAATGAAGGTGGCTACATGTTATGACAAACAAAACACAAGCAGTCAAAATCCACGCATGTTAATTTCATTCAAATTGCAGAGCCTAACCCATATGCCGTTACCACAAAAGAAAATAAGCAAAAAAAACCGCTTTTTATTTTACCAGCACCATCCAAGTAACACGAACAATACTTAGAACAGACTTTTATTCTCTTTTCTTAAGCACGGCAAAAATTTCATAATATTTTGTTTCTGCGAAATCCAAATATTTTGTATTGCCATGTAAATCCACCTTTACTGATAATGGAATTAAACATTCTTTCCAAATTTAAATGGACAGTTTCTGCGCATCAGGGGATAGTCGGCAATAAAGGTGGCTTCAGACTATAATACTGGGTAAAAACACTTGTCAAAAAACTCAAATAAAATGAGAAAATATAATAGTGTGAAGACATTATGTTATGAAATGTCAAAAAATACCTAAAGAAATTTGACAGTAGTATGGCTCTCTTCATTTTTAGAAATTTTTCTAAACCATTAGATTTTGCATGTATCAGAGTTGCATATTTACAGCAGCCATAAAGAAAATCAGGCATGGAAAGTTTATATAAAGTTTGGTATTCTAAAATAATTTTTAATAATATTTTTATGAAATTTATAGTTATTTATTAGAAAATAAAATATTTTTAATTGAAATTAAATTAAAAAGTTGTAAAAGTAATTTTTTTTCATTAAAAGTGTTGTAAAACTATTACTTTTGATATGTATATTTATATATTTTTTAAAAAATCGATAGGTTTTAAAAAAATTGAGTCTTTTAGCAAAATAATCTCACTTTGTATAAAAAAAAAACAAATTTTTTTGATTGAATTTATTATATACAAGCGTTTTATTAATAAACCCGCAAAATTAAATCAAGAAAATTTTTAAAACATTGTTTATTAGTTTTAATCAGTTATAAAGTCTTAACAAATGTTAAACGTGTTCCAAAAGATCTCGATTTTGTTCTGACATATGAGAGTAAAGAAATTACTCTCCAAGCTTACCAAAGTTGCTCAAAATAGCTGGAACGCAAAAAACTATAATTGAAAATTTTTAAATGCTCACATGCTGCTTAGTTAAAAAGTAAAATTTTATTTAGACGATTACACCCCATAGAATTTTTAAAACATAGCATATTCATCATATATAAAATGTATCTAAATGTTCTAAATCGCATTTTATATTAAAGAAATCTACAGATTTTTATAAAAAAATGTACCTACAACAAAAATTTTGTTGAAACCTTTGTATAGAAAAGGAAATTTATTTCAAACGTTCTCTTTGATATGGAAAATTTGTTACCTGAAACGCTTTTGGGTAGGTTTGGATTAATTTGTGTGAGTTTGGACTATTTTGTTATGTACCTGAAACACAACTTTTTATAAATTAAAATGCCTTTTTTCAATTTTTAAAAAATTCTAACCTTATGGTAATTTTTGATATATGAAAACTATGCGAAAATACTTATGGTAGGTTTATTAACAAAAATGTATGTAATGGCTGACAAATATGGTCTTAGTAAACTTACGATAACTATTATAAAGTTTTCCACTAGATTTTATAGTTCGCTTTTAAAAACCAGTAATATTATAAAAATATCACATAAAAACTTAAAGGCATATACACACATATGTACAAATATATACATAAAATAAGTTTTAAAACAGATTTTTTAAAAAAGCGACGCTCGAAAACTTTTTTACATCTAAAAATTTATAATTATTACGGGCCTAAGTTTCAACCTCCTTATGTAAAATAAATTATAAAACTGTAAGTACAAATACAAAAAAAAAAAATATATACAAAACGTCGAAGAATTATTGGTTTGCTTCATATCCAATGCATTTTTCTATATTTATGCGGCAAACCAATAATCACCCGAAGAATGTGCAAAAGTTTGTTATATTACTAAAAGTTCCATCCCTGATGAACAGCTGTTTAATGATTTAGCGCCAGAAAAAATTTTTACAAATAGTAAATGTTAAAAGTGAAATTAAGAATTTATTGCAGAAATTAGTTAAAAAAACATTTTTGATGAACTAACTGCAAGCCTGAACGTCACTTTTTATTGCCTAACAGTATTTTTTCACCCTTTTGTTAAATTCAAATAAAAAACATACTAACTTTAAAGTTAAAGTTTTTTTTTTAACTCAAAAACAGATGTTTAAGTACTACACAGATTTTAATTTTATTTCAAATGTGATAGTGTAAAGACAAAATGTAATGCGCATTATTTCTTATTTGATTTTTTGACAGTCAAACCAAAAATCATTTTATTTGGCTCTCTCAAAATCCAATGAAAATCTAAACACTTGTAGAATAGCGTGAAGGTAGCTTAAGCAGGTAAACAATCTGACACTGGCAGTTGATCTGGGGAACTGTATGCGTTTTGCTGCTACAAAAGTCAGGTTGGAAAAATTAGCGGCAAATAATCACAGGGTGCAGGGGAACAACAAGGCAGTTGAGTACTTTGGGATGACACTGATGAGAATAAGGCTAGGGGCATTTTAAAGCCTAAAAAAACAAGGTTATGTGGTAGAAGTATGCTGACGGGTCATTTAAACTAACAGAAAATAGCGAATGCAGTGCGTGTTAAGAGGACATCAAAACGATGAAGCACTTCCTGTGTCACTGCCCAGCTTTTGTACAAGCCACACCCCAAATGTTTTAAGGGAATGCGTCCACATTACCGTAAACTTCTGCCCCGAATTTTTTTTTGTAGAGATTCTCCTTTTAACCGTGCCTAAATCTAAACTAACCTAGCGAAGACTTTGCTTACCTGGTAAGCTAGCAAGTAATATTGGAGATGAACAAGCCCTAGTTACCTTTTGACCGAATAACTAGTGATTTTTGTTTGAGTTGTCCCGAAATTCTCGACCCACGCTTACAAATGTGCTTACAGAAAACAATCAAGTTAATAGTTATCAAGCTTTAACTGAAGATTAAAATAAAATTTTAGGGGTTTTAAAGCAATAATTTTTTCAAAGTCTCTTTCATAAATCTATTTTTCCATAAATACCTACAAATGTAAATACTAACGCCCTTACCTTTTCGTAGTGATATCATTACCTTGCAGCCTATGAAATAATGAGAGCCCACTACACAATTAAAAAAATATTTCATTACGAAGTTGCAAAACCAGGTTTTGTATAGACATTTCGTTTTATAAACTTTGAAAAAATTTATAATTCGTTTACCAATAGGGATATATATTTTTTAAAAAACATTTTTTTCTAAAACTACTAGGAGTTAATCCAGGGCCGGGGAAAAAAGAGCAAATTTACAAATTTTTTTGATAAATTTTATTTTGTTAAAAATAATTAGTAACCAGAAGTTTAAAAAAGCTTTTTTTTTGAGTAAAAGCCACAATAATATCTTTACTTCAACACTAAATGTTTTAAAAGAGTTTTTATTGACTTTATTGCAGCCCTGTATCGCTTGACTTACATTTACCGTGAGACAACGACGTACATACGAGGTGTGTGAACATACTACATATGTACATTTATATATAAAAAGAAAGCAATTGCCAAACAGAAAATCTTATCTTATGGCTACAAAAAATAAACAAAAAAAGCTCATTAAACAAAATAAATTTACAGCCGTTATTAAAAATATAGTACAAAGCGGATATTTTTTTATATAAAAACGAGGGTAGCTCGTTAAAGAAACAGCTGTTAGAAATGCAGAGTTTTTATAAAAAGTATATATTTTTTTTATAAAGAATCTCTAGTTTTAAAAAAATTGCGAAAAAAAACTTGTTTAACAATAATTGACACATTTTGAATTGTTAATAACTAAACAAATAAGTAAAGAAGAAGTAAAGAAAATAATTTTTTTTTCAAATTTATACAATAAAAACGTGTTAAGAATAAATAAGTATTAAATGAGTTTGTGCACATAAATAAATATCTCTGTTTACCCTTCAATTTAAGCAAAAAAGTAGTAAAAAAAAGTTTGTCATTCAGTTTTTAGTGTCTGCTCTTACGAATATATAATTTTAACTATTCAGATGGCAGAGCTGATAAAGTGATGTAAAGGTGTTGGTATAATTTGGACGCTTAAAATATACCAACACCTTTACATCACTTAATCAGCTCTGCCATCTAAAAGTGTTAATATTTCTAAAAAAATTAGTTTATTTTCTCAGTATAAATTAACTGCAATGCAATTCAAAGTACTATGACTGATTCTTATATTATTTTATTTACGGTGCAGGAGATTCATTATAAAAAATTTAAATATTTCTTATAAAAATCGAAAGAAAGAGTAAATACCACCTCAAAAAACAAAGCGATAACTACAAAGCAAAAACTAAAATCAAAAATTTTTTTATTTGCTTAATGTTCTTAGATAATCATAATTTTTTTTTATTTCACGTTTATTTTAGAAATCAAAACAATAAAATGTTATGCTAATTTGCTTTGTTTTTTTTTTTTGTTAAATTCTAAACAATATTTGAATGCCAAACAATTAACAATTAATTTTTTGTTTTTGCCTTTTATAACGCCCCATTGTGCCCTTTTAAGTTTTAGTTTGGTTTATCAAAATTTATTTTTATGAGTTCACGTGTTGTTGTATTGCCTTTATTTATATTTTTTCAAGTTGTTTTTGTGTATTATTTATTAATTTTTTTTTAGATTTTTTATTGTTCTTTTTTATTTATAAACTTTTCGGACTTTTTTTTATTGTCTACGAAATACAAACATAATTTGTTTTATTTGCCACTGTCACTGATAATGGTGCTTTATTGTTTATTAACGAAATTAACCCATATTTTCTTTCTTTATTTTCATTTACACAAATACTATTAAAAAGATATTTTTTTTATAGAAAACACGAGGGTGGTTGTTGTATTTGGATTAAAAAGGAAATTAAAGCTTAAGACTTTTGTTATGAAAACAGCATTTGTTTTTATTATTATAAAAGTATGTAAAATATACAAAACATAATAGTAACTTGTTTAATAATCTACGATTAAGTACAAAGTGTTTTTGTCTAAAGGGCTATGGTTTAGTAGCTCCTTTTATTTAATATCCCAGCAAAAAAACAAAGTGTAGATTTGCTTGTTATACCCTTCACATAGTGATAAGGATATATATCAGTTTGTATTCTGTTTGTGATTTCTTTATTATCAATTTTTTTATTCAAGAAATCATAAAACTACCTTCTTGCAGGTTTGCGGTCGATAGATCTAACAATTTCAAGATATTTCATAACAATTTGTTCGTTTTGCTTTTCTCGCTCCGAGCCTCTTTTTTCCAAATCTAGGTATTGTTGTGTTGAACTTATGTACTGTCTGTATTTTGTTATTGTAACTGTCAACAACTGTTACAGTTTTCGAGATGTAGTGTATTAAAAGTTTAATTGAGTGGTTCGTCGGTATGGATGCTAACGCTCCCTTTGAATCTGTCTTAATAGTTTGTTTTCAAAATCTATATAGAAACAATTCCATTGTGACGGGTGTTACCTTTTGCTCAATTTTTTGCTTAAATCTCAAATCACTTAAAATTTAAATTAAAAAAAGGCTATGATTTGCAAGGATGGTATGTTTTTAAGCGAAAGAAATAAAGGGATCGAGAAAAAGCATGATTTTTGCTCATAAGCCACTTAAGGACTGTGACGGGTACGACTTTAAAAATTAGAATTTTGAGGAATTTAGACTTAAGTTTGTTTATTTGAATGGGAGCTTAAATTATTTCGATTGTATATCATACTTTATTTAAGCAAAAAAATTATTTTTGCATAAATTCTTGCGAAATCAAATAAAATAATATATGAATCAATTTATTTATATTTTGATCATTTTTATTCTTTCTCTTAGTTTTATAATTTTTTTTATAAGCAATTTTCCCGATTTTAGGCCGTTTTACGCGGAATTGACAATATCCTCCTATAGCTACCCTGTGGCGGGGTAATCGAAGGCTTTTGCTAATATTTCGGTTTTTAGTAAATGGATCCTGAAAATTTAAACAGCGTTTGCTAAGGAATATTTTTGACAGTTTATAAAAGGTGGGCCGTCAAATTTTAGTTGGCTCCGGTAACTTTATTTTAACAAGCGGACATGACTGAATTGACTTCCCCATCTATATGAAATGATTATTGTACAAATTACAAACGAAGCAAACTGAATTTGTTAAGCTTCACACTATTGGTGTAACGAATTTTATTTGCAACTTTGTTGACTCCCACTAAAATTTTTTGGCAAACATATATTTACGTAAAAAATTTAAATGTTAATTTTTAAAAGGATTTTTTATGTTTGTTAGAAATCCTCATTAAGAGGGAGGGTAGAGCATTCACAATTTCCATAAAATGATCCCAATGTAATTCCATAATATGACTCCGATAATGACAAATCTCTCAAACTTTAATTTTTCAACATTATTTTCAATTAAGTGGTATATTGTTCTCTTGGGCCAAAAATATAAAAACTCTAATCAACTGTATAAAAAACTCATTCTGCAAAAATGATCTACTCAACATGACCTTTTAAAATTATAAAATCGCTTTAAAGCTTAAAAAATACTGTTGAACAGTGTAATCTATATTTTGAAATGTAATTATTATTAAAAAACAAAGCGAATTCATAAAAGGATTAAATGGTTCACAAAGTGTCGAAAGGATTTCATCGATTACGTAGAAATAATTGAATATTAATTGAATACAAATTACTACTTGAAAAGCGTATACGTATTAAAATTACCCTACAGTTTCTATTAATGCAAAAAATCTTTTGAACATTGTCAAGTTACTATTAAAAAAACTACTGCTATTAAATATAATCAAAAATAAGTTAAATAGTAATCGATCTGACTAAACTAAGCAGTGTTTGGCCACAAATCAAAGTTACGAGCTTTTATAAAAATTACATAAACGCAATGTTTCATAACTTTAAATAACTTCTAAGGGATTCATCCAACATACTGTTAAAAATTTAATATTTGATAGCTTTCAAACCTTCTAATAAGGCAGTAAGTAAGCCATCATCGTGTGTTTAAAGGTACGTGGCACAGAGTTTGCAGCAGCACTGTAGGGGAAAAACCTTCGAAAAGGAAAAAAAACTCCGGCCTTTAAAGTAATTTAAAGCAACAAAACCATTTTGTCTAAACAATATTTAAATATATATTATGGATTGTGTAAGTGTGTGTTTTACTTACTCACGTATATGTTCAACCAAACAAACATATCGTGGTTATAACGTTTTTGATTGTAATACATAATTATATTGTGTTTTGTTAAAGACTTAAGCACTCCTTTGTGTGCTAAACAATGTGAGTAATAACCTGTATGTAGTTGTTGGCTATTGTGAATGTTTCCGACAATGGGGGGGGTTCTTTTAATAAAAAGCGATTTAATATTTAAAGTTTATTGTGTTGTAGTAATTAAATTGTGCATTTAGCGTAAATAAACGCATTTTACACATTATCCTTGCATATTAAATAAGTTGTTCACACTGATACATTTATACTCTTATTGAAAATATTAACACGTAAACACGTTCATCTTTGAAAGTGTGTGTGTGTTACATAACACACTTGTTTGTGTTATTTTTTTCTTTACTTTGATTATAGGAAACCAATATGTATTCTCTTATGCAAGTTAACGGGGACAAACGGACCAGCAGGATGGCATTGTTTTTCTTATGAGCCGGCAAATCTAGAAGTTGAAAGGGTAGGCGTGTTTTGTTGCCGCCCAAAGAGGTGTAAATATACATAAGTACGTATGTAAAAATGTAAACACAATGGACACTTGTTTACTAAGTGTATATCTAAAAGTACAGTGGAACTGATAAAAAGTGCACATATTAAATTACTAAAAAATATTTTTTTAAATAAAAACCAACATAGAATTTTTACTTAATATTTGTGGGAGAAATATTTTTAGTCTTCGTTTTTCAGAAAGTTTTTTATATATTTGAACTTTTTTTCACTCTGTAAAACCCAAAGTGCTTACACAGTTAGTTGCACTTTAACGCTCGCTCTTTCATTTTAAAACTTTAGGTAAAACAAATAGAAAAAAAACAAAAACTAATAATAATATAACCGCAACAACTTTCATTAATACTCAACACCTGTTTGTAAAGCAATAAAAAAAAACAAACAAATTGCACACGCATACACTGGCAAAAACATAATCACAAACAGATATGATTTTTTTTACGACCTGCACTTGCATTAAGGACATATTTTGGCCAGGGATGGGAATTGGGAATTTTGCAATTTTCAATAGCTTTTTAGCTTTTAATGTGAAAAAAATACTTTAATAGCGATATCACATAATAAAAGTGATTTAAGACTTTGACATAGCCTAAGAAGACTTAGAATTATTATTAGAGGTACATGAAAATATATGTATATAATGTATTACTGTTCCCATCCCTGATTTAGTAATAAAAAATTTTTTTTCTTGTTTACCCTGCGCAATTAAGTTTTATTATTACCGTGAAAAAACGTTATTTCAAATTTCAACAAAAGCAAATATTAACAAATGAAACCTGGCAGTTCTCACATCTATGCATTTTCCTAATAAATAAATAAGTCAACAACCTTAAAACTTAGTTTGACTGAATTAATATCTGTTTCTCCAAGTTTAATTAAAAAAAACATTAAAAATCTCGCTTTTTGTTTTTGTTCTCATAATAAATAAACGGGCGTCAGAACTGTAGGGTAATTGCTTTCTTTTAAGGTATGTACATATATGACATAGTTAAACGGGTGTTTATGTTTACTGTCATGCATGTTTACCGTTTTTATTGCAGCTCGCTTAAGTTAACTTGTTAGCTGGCCTTTGGCATTTTCTGCTAATAAAGGTGCAATGGTGTTTTATTCGATATGCGGGGTAGTCTTGGGTGGTTATGGTTTTCACTTACAATTTTCTGTAGGCTGTTATTACGTTTAATTACCGGCATGCCTACTGATTAATGCTTTTCAGTTTTGTTTTTAAATGATTTTATTTTTAGTTTTTGTTTTTAATATTTTACAAAAGAGCGTCAAAGGTACGACTGACATTTAAGAAAACTCATATTCTGCAAATAGTTACTTCTACATTAAATTATTTTTCTTTCTTGTTTCATTAAGTTTTTTTTAAAAAGTAAACAGCACTCAGGGATGTTCCTTATACGTACAGTGAATTGTGTTGGTATAAACGGGTCGTAATTATTATGCAAAGAAAATTTAATCAAAAAATAATCATTATTTTTTTTTTTGTTTTTTCTTTTCTTTTTTGTGCTGTTTGTTCGAAAAAAAAATATAAACTTACCAAGAAAGTTTCAATTGGGATAGGCGATGCGGTAGGAGCTTGATAGGCACTAAAATCGAAGTTTTCAAACAACTTAACCAACTTAACTACCTTATTACCTAAAACTAGGTCTATAGTACAAGTTTCATGAATGGCATAAGCTACTGTCTCAAAGTTTGACAAGGGAAGTTATTAAGACAAGTAAGAAAGAATGTGAAGAAAGGACGGAGCCCTATGTAGCTCCTTAACATTTTAAACTTGGTTCAAGGGTCCCTATCTACAATAACCTGAAAAAATCGATCTCTCAGAAAACTCATTATAAATCGGGAGAACTCTCCAATAACCCTAAGGCAAAAAGTTAAGAAATAAGAGCATAATGCCATAGGCCTTGGAAATATATAGATCCACCACTGTACTTTTGATAAAAATATGAATGAAGTTACACTAGTTTCGTAGGGGAAAGAATAAGTAGGTAACCTGAAAAACGTCCTTTAGGAAAGCCAAATTAGCAATGGCTTAATAGGCTGCAAGATTCCATAAAGCGTTAAACAATTTCTTTTGCAAAGTGTCCTTTTTGAAATTTTTTATAATGTTCCTGAAAAAGGGCCAAACTGACCCTCAAAGAGAGTAGCTAAAGGGTTAAGATCCTTCATTAAATTGTTTCCCATTAAATTCCATAATGTAACTCTGACGAATTCCCTCACATTAACATACAGAACTTTTATCATGAAAAAAAACGATCTACTCATAATGTCCTTTCAAAATTTAAAGGTTGCTATTGTGGTCGCATCAGAGTCTTAAGTTGTTGGACAATGTAATTAATTTTTAGATTGTTTTTTTATGATTAATCAAATTATAATATAAGCCCAACAAAGAAGACATGCAAAAGATGTAGTAAATAAATGAGTTCTACTAATAATGAACTGGTTCATATTAGGGTAAACATAAGTAAAATTAACATTAACGCGCCATTGGCTCCTCATTAAAATTCGTGCTTAAAATCAATGAATTTTCGATAAATCCATTCCATTTCTTTTTGGGTAAAAATAGAGTTTAGAACCAATAAAAAATAAATAGTAATCTTATGTAAGCACGTGAATTATCGCAGTTCCTTAACAAGAGATTCACAACAACATTGAATGTTGTATTTAACGCATTGGAATATTTTAAATTTGATATAGTTTTCGAATGCTTAAAAGAAAATCATGAAAATACGACTTATTTTTAAACTAATTTAATTTATTTTTGCTGGTTAAGGAACGAAAGTTTGTTTATTCAGAATAACATAAACCAAATGAGAGTTTTAACATTAAATATTCGTTTTAGTTTATTTTTATTTACTTTATTAAGTCTTTTAGTAGTTTTTTTTCACCAGAAGCAATAGTTTAGCGTTTAGTTTCAGATTTAAAAAATTTTTATTTAAAATTTAAAGTATTTTACGCCACAAATAATTTAAAATGTTCAAGAGCGTAAAGAGTAAAGTATTTAAAATATAAAATTGTTAATAAAACACGTGTAAATAACATTTGGAACAATTTAAACACAAAATTTTCTCTTTTATAAAATGTTTTGTTGCATTTCCGCTATTTCTTTAAGAAATAATCTGTTCAGTGGTTACTGAATAAGAAACCAAAATTATTAAGGCCAATTTTTTTTACAATTTAAAAAATTCTACAATTAAACGTTTTGTACTTTTTTTTAAGGAAGAACAAATTGATTAAAATAAATATGAGTTTTATTTATGTTAAAGAGGATAATTTTTCATACCTTAAAGTTTTAAATACTTGCTAAAACAAACCTTAAATTAAAAATTTTACTAAAACCCATTCCACTTGCTTTTGTGTTTACGCGTTAATGCTTTTAAATAGGATCACAAAGAAATAGAAAATTCTTGCATTTAAATCTTTAAGATTTTTTTCTTATGGCCATTATATTATTTTTATCTTATTTCATTAAAAGCAGAAATAAAATATTTCTTTAATTTAGGAAATATTTCTTTGAAATTTAAGTTTTCTTTATTCTACAATCAAATGCACACATACCATGTTAAAGTAAAATATTCTCATACATTTCGTGTGTGTATACGCATTTGTTTACTCGTAGAAAATTGAAACAAAAAAAAAATGTTAAGAAATATTGTGGATTTCTATACTGACAGGTAGAAAATGCTTTGAACATCTGAGGCCATTATTAGAGCTAAACAACTGCAAAACAAAAAGTTTAAAAATAAAGAGAAAAAAAAGCATAAACAAAAACAAATGAAAATCGTGCGTCACTAGGTATAACGTAGCACGATATCAGAGGTTCGAAGGACCAAAATAATTGAATCTTGCTAATTTTACAATTCATTGGCAAATAAGTTATGAGAATTTTGTATTTACTTATTATAAAAACTCGTAGGATAAAAATAAACTGTTTCCAAGGTTTTAGTCCTTAAAAAAAATTTCGCAAAGCTGTTTAGAAATGATTCCTAAGCGATTTATATGTAAAGTCAATTCTTCAAATGCTTTCAATATCTATTAAAAATCAGCCATGTTTTCACTCCTTTAAGTTATTGCTAAATACTAAAGTTAATGAAAAACGACTGGTGGCTATTAAGCACTGTTTCCACTTGAATACAAACAACTGCAGGATATTTTTACTGTCATTTGCTTTAATCTTTAATAATATTTATATCTTTACATTTAACAATAAAAACTTGTCGTAAGCTTAACAACTTTAAAAACGCCTTTAGAAGCATTTCTAAGATTTAAATTAAGTTTTAAGGATATTTAAAAAAACATAATAAAAATGTTTAAAATATTTAAAATATTTATAAAAATTTATTTTGCGAATTTAACCAAAACTTTATGAAAATGGTGTAAATTGTAAAATGGCTAAATAAGCACCGTAAATTACAAAATCATTGCTTTTATTATTTTTCTAGTAAAACATTTCAAGGAACATATTGCCATGTTCAAAATCAACAGTTATAGTTGCAATTTCTGCTACCAGAAAACAATTTGTTTTCCCATTATCCTGGCTCCTGTTGTTAAACACAGTTTTGCAATTATTTGCATTTGAAACCTTTAACGTTTGCAATTGCTTCAAAAACAAATATTTACTGCGGGCCGAACAACAATAACCACAACAACACACGTTTTGCTGTTACTCCTTGCATTTTTTATGTCTTGCAGCTCCTCCCTTAATGGTGGTATCACAAAGAAAACAAGAAAACATTTCAATTTATTTTATTAGAAAAGTACGTTATGGTAGAGCAGGTTGTTTTAGTTTTTTACTTAATACTTTTTGGTTGGCCCATGGTCGAAATATGGAAAAAACTAGGTGAAGGTAAATTTTCATTGCCTTTAGTTGAAGGTAGCTAAAACTAGAGTTACTTAAGCAACCCTGACAACTTTAAATTATTAAAAACGTAATTATTTTGATAGTTTAAGGATAAAAGAAGTTAAAAAATAATTACAAAATAAATTGTTTTATTCTTGAGATTTTGAAAGGTTTGATTGTAAGTGATTTTTGGAAAACTGTTTGAGAGGCCGGACCATGTAATGACGAAAGTAAGTTTTAAAAGAGCGCCATCGCTAATTATTCCTGAAAGGGATTACTGATTGGGTTCTTTTAGTCTGTAAGTATAAGGCGTATGTAGCGTTCAGGTCACAGATGTCAGCATGAAAGAGGACATTAGATTTCCCGTAGAAGTGCTTTCGGGTGGGGGGAGCTTCTGCCGTAGTGGATCCGCCATTGAGTCGAGACCACCAGAAGAATAAAGACACGGGTGCTTGATATGCCAAATAAAACAGGGAATTAGCAGGTGTAAAAGTATAGGTTCCCTATGGCTGCTTTAAAGGGATGCTTAGGGGACCTAGAAAGCTCCGAGTGAAAGATTTATAAGAGACAGTGCTTGTTTTCATCACCCTTCGTAACCTAACTGTTGCTGGTTAAAATATAACAGTTAATGGTGACTGCTAAAGAGCCATGATTACTGACTTTTTCGTTCATCAATTAAACCACCGTGATGTGCGGGAGCTGTGGTTTCAACAAGATGGCGCAACATGTCACACAGCCTGTGCCACAATTGATTTATTAAACGAAATTTTTGATATCTGCATAGTTTTAATTTTTTTACTCTTAAATCCCTTCTTGAAGCCTCAAAGATCGTGCGATTCAACGCCGCTAAACTATTTGTAAAGAAGCCAGCCTATGCCGATTAGACCGAAACGATTGACCCCTTTAAGGACAACATTTGCCACGTAATTGCCGATATTCGACAACAAATGTGGGAAAAAATCGTCGAAAATGGAACCTCTAGATTTGACTAAGTCGTGGCCAGCCGAGGCAGTCACAAGCCAGAAGTCATATATAAATAATATCAGGAGATTATCTTTCGAATCCGGTAAATTATATTTAAGATTAACAAATATTTTTTTTTTTTAATTTTATTTTAAAGCTCTATAAAAACACCTTTAATACACTTTTAATTTCCTTATTTTGGATAAACTGTTTTTGGTAATTAGCAAAGTCGCTATCTTTTGCTTGTAGGAGTTTTCAAAAATAAAAACTTTAATAGAATTTAGTTTAGCTGGTAGGCAAAGCTAAAGTTTGGCATTGAAGAAAGCTAATATTAGCCAAGTTATTTTATTAAAGCTTTTGGTCCAGAATGTCTTTTTTCCATAAAGAATAAATAAGTTTTAGTTTTGTTGATAGAAATTACATTTCTGCAAAAAATTTTTTTAATGGCAAATGAAAAAGAGCTGAGAAAATTCTATATAATATTCACTTAAGAGTCTTATTTTCTTTTAAGGTTTTGGCATAATCTTTTCATATGTTTTGCATGTTAAAAGCTTATAAATACACAAGCTGCTTTCTTAAGAGCCTATTTAAGCAGCAGCTTATTTATGTTTCCTCTTACAATAGCATGTTAAAGGATAATTACTCCTTGGGGTCTAATTATGAATACCCTAATATGGAATTTTTATTAAAAGAGGATATACAAACGTATGTAAGTATTTATATCTCTTGAATAGCATATGTTTTCGATGGATGTAACACTTCTAATGTAATTTTTTTCTACAAAATCTTTTCACAATCAAGTTAAAAAAAAATCTTAATTGAAATTTTTTATTTTAAGATTTTTTTTCTTAAAATTTTTTTAAAATTTTTAAAGATCTCTCTACTAAATAACTACCAAAGTAAAGCAAAAGAGATAAGAATATGAGAAAAAAAAAGTGTTATACGCTTTGCTTTAACTGCTTAAGTTGTTTTATTATAAATTTTAATTACTTAATTCTAATTAAATATGTTTTTTTTTTTTCCTAGAAAACAACCTTTTCCATTAACTTCAAAGGTTAATTGGCAACAAGCTCTTGGTTTAAGTATAATATTGGATACAAAGTTTTCTATGAAATGAATACTTTAACACATTCATTTCCAACATCAAAATATTGTTACCTTTGTCATATGACAACGACAACAACAACAATAAAATTAGTTTTTTTGCAAGAGGTCTAAACATATAATTAATTAAAAATAAGTTCTATTACAGTCCCTTAAAGAAGAAACAAAAATTCACTTCCTCATTAGTTTTCAATGGTCTTTTGTATTAAATCGTCTTACAGAATTTAATTGGAAAAAAGGTAAAATACCAGAAATAAAAGAAATGTTGAAAAATCATTTTTTTCTATATTTTTTCATTCATTCAAATAAGTACTATAGTCGATCGATTGTGTTAACAACTTTATTTCCTTGTGTGCTTTCCTGTTCAAAGTAGTTTTTCTTTGTAATTTCGATGATGATGATGGCGACCATGACGATGAAATCTAACATCACCCTTTTATACTTGCAATATTGGCACGTAAAAATACTGACTCTTTACACATCTACACATCTTTACTTTTATGATCATAAAAATCCCATAAAAATTACCAGCATACCTTAGAGATTTTTAAATATCCCGTCGATAGATTCTGCAGAAGTCATTCAGGCAAAAGTAAATATATTTGGAAAATGCAGACAGACTGACAGTCAAACAAATAAATTCCTTCATAATGAAAATGGAAAGAGTGAATGAGTTTTGTTTAATAAAAGTTAAGAATCATATAATTTTATCTGGCTGCTGTATGTAAGTATATATATGTTGTGCCGGTTAGTTTTAGCAGGTAATAGTCAAATACCTTTTAGTTGACAACACTGTGGGTGGTGCCTGAAGAATGCAACAGTGCACCAGAAGTAAGGGTAGAGTTGCATTTTATTGGCTGAAAATGAAGAATACGGCAGGTAAAAGGAAAAAAAGCTTACTTTGCAAATGGCGGGGAGGGGAGGTTCCTTTTTCCGGTTGATCGTACGACAGTAAGGGCAGGAGAGCAATCAATTAACTTAAAAGAAAAAGTTTGAAAAAAAAGAAAAAAAATACAAAAGAAGAAAAAAACAAAATAACAAAAAAAAAAGGGAAAAAGTACACCGCAAATAAGATTTAACCGGCGCCCTTAAGAACAGAAGTTTTCGGTAGTTCATACGGTTTGGCTAAGGAGCCATCTGTCAAGCTAGACGCCGGCGAATTACACAACGAGGTGCAAAAACCTGATGGTATCGCCAGCATCCTATGATATAGCCGGAATACGAGCCCGAAGAAGCACCTGGAGCCGGGAGCCCAGTGGCATCACGTTGGTGTATCAGTGTCTCCCCTGCAAACGAAGGCGAAAACATAAGACAGCGTTTTGTTAGTCTAAGCCATCCTCGTGTTGCTGGCGACAAAATACCAGCGGCCGACAGAAATACACCCCGCTCCCAGAAACCACTGACACCTAGACGCCCGCTAACCGAGTTTCGGAGGAACGAGCGAACGAAATAAAGCATCAGCAGCTAAAACCACCTTAACCTCAATCAGCTCACGGCAACAGACATCGTCCCCTGGCTCGGGAACCACGCCACCTAGGCAGCGTTAATCAGTCACCATTGCTACAGGCACCGTCTTCCCAACCAACAAATCACCCAGGAAATGTTGGGCCTGTGCATAGAAACCAGCACGTGGCCAGTATCATCCGTCACCAACGTAATATCCGTAAATCCACCTCAATTTACAGTCAGCAGGTCAGCACGTCTTCTTGGTCCTCCCACGACCACTAACGCACAACAGTAGAGACATCGGTAGCGGCGACAAGTTTATCAACACAAGGGTCACCGATCAGATAAGTACTGTTTTTTTTTATTTTCTTTGAGTATTTAAGCTAAAGGCACTCCTCAAGTGTTGTTTTACAAGAAAAGTCCTAAGGGAACGAAAACCAACCAATTTAAAACTTGAAAATTAATCAAAAGAAAACGAAAACAATCGTAATTAGAAAAATAATTAAAAGAAAACGAAAACAATCGTAATTAGAAAAATAATTAAAAGAAAACGAAAACAATAGTAATTAGAAAAATAATTAAAAGAAAACGAAAACAATCGTAATTAGAAAAATAATTAAAAGAAAACGAAAACAATAGTAATTAGAAAAATAATCAAATAAAAGAAAAATAAAACAAAAGAACCAAACTATAGAAATATAAAAAAGAAAAACGAAACTTTAGTAATTACCAAATTTTTATACATACATAAGGTCCATTCGTTTACCTTTCTAGTAACGTCCAGTAATAGTGTTTAGATTTAAAAGTTTACTCTAAGTAGATGGCTGTAATTCCCGGCCTTATGAAAACCACCAGTTATGTTTTAAAAAGGTGCGAATTTAGTAGGCCTTTTACAAAAATTTAATCTGTTAAAAGCTGTCATTTGAAGTAAATCGTTTTATACAAATTTTAAAAAGGAAAATTCTAAGTAAACGAATGAACTTATGTTTGGCGAAGAGAAGTTGTAAGAACGAAATATTATTCACAACCTCTTGTATCTTCTAGTTTTAAGCAGCTATGTAAGCCATTCCGATATTTTAGAATAGAATAGGTAAAGCCAAGGCTAAAGGGGGTCCTAAACTAGCGCTAATTTAGGGGTAACCTTTTTTTTTGGTCCTTATGGATTTAAATATTTAAGTGTCGGCTATACAATAATCGTGTTTGGTAAATGCTAAAATATCGGCCAGTTATGTATTTGTAATAGTAACCCTATAATAACATAAACTTGAATTTTGATGCTTTTATATTGGCGAATTGATAAGTTCACAAAGAAATATTGTTAAGATAAGAATTTAAACTGAGAAAATATACAAATGAATACAGTAAATAAAAATTATACAGAAGGCGTTACTGTGTTGAAGATGTCGGAATAGAAGACGAAGGGGTAGGTATTTGAAGGTAGCAATATTGAGGAACATTAGGGGCCGCTCCAATGATTTGGCATGAGAGCCGCCATGGAAAAGTGCCTATTGAGGACACTGAGGGAGGGATGCCACGGGAATAAGGCCATCTGTTCCCATTAAAGCAAAAGAAAGCCAGTCGATGGTAAGATGTAAACTTTCGTTTTGTTTCAGTTTGCCCCAATTTTATATTTTTGGCTTGGTTCAGGACACTGGTACAGAAAGTGACTGATTTCATACTGCTGACTGTAACGAACACCCGCCCAAGCCCGACGAGCTCTAGCCGCGCACAATACGAGTTAGTTACCAGTGTGACAGTGAGTAAGTATGGACACCACCACTTGGCCATTGCCTCCTTTAGGGCGCGTGGACAGGTGAAACGTGACAGTTATTTTATGGCGCCCAACGTGGGGCCCGACGAGGCACATCGAAATATATGGACTCTAGATTTTTTTTATATACCAACTTTTTGTCTGAATAGTATTGGCTATCGGCCGAATTCCGACTGACTGTAGTATGTCATGACCGTCGATGCGACGGGCATTCGCGACTGTAATTTAGTTGGACCAATTTCGCTTGAGCGTTGTTAGCCGCAGCCTCTTATTCACTATAAGACAACTGCTTGCAACATGCTTCTGGCGAATGGCCATGGTAGGGGAGCAGCGTAAGTCCCGGCGAGGCGTATGCGCAAAGCCGCGTAGCGACGTTGCTTGTACGACAGATAGCATGAAAGTAGGACAGACGAGCCACTTACATCTTACCTAGCGAATTAATTCTTTTGCTTTAATTTTGTTCCCAATATTGCTCACCGTTCAAATACCATCCATAGTTTATTTTACTAATACTCAACTCACTATAAAGCTGCTAAAAAAAAAAAAAAAAAAAAAAAAAAAAAAAAAAAAAAAAAATTTTTAAGATTCGAAAACGAGAATCTTGGGAATTTACAGTTTTCTTTGATTCAATAAATTGAACATTTTGAGTTTGCACATCCTAGCGTTATTTTAAGTTGCGCAAGAGAAGTAACACAACATTTAAATATATCCACTACATAGGTATAATCACTATATTATGATTTAGTTTAACTTCTTTTCACTATTTTTTATATAAAAAAAAAAAAAAAAAGAGAAAAAAAAAGAGTTTTTTTTGATAAATTTCTTTTACGATTTTTACGGATTTTCTGTCTTTTAGATCTGATTGCGGTTTAGTTTAATGTTGTTTGAATAATTGTTACATATGCTAGTGCAGACATTCGTACATATGTACATATTAATACAAGCAAAGGTAAACACAGTTTTGTTTTGGAACACTTTTATAGACTTTTTCGTTTTGCA
The DNA here is from genome assembly GCA_963583895.1 of Melanophora roralis. Classification (NCBI taxonomy): domain Eukaryota; kingdom Metazoa; phylum Arthropoda; class Insecta; order Diptera; family Rhinophoridae; genus Melanophora; species Melanophora roralis. The sequence goes on from OY757190.1 coordinate 5,798,310, forward strand.
CGTAATACAAACTGGTTTTGCAGGAAATTAAACAAAATTGCGGGTTTACTTTTGAATGGTTGGTTTCAGTTTTTACAAATATATTTTATTTATTTTGAGTAAAAGTTTCGGCGTTACTTGGATTGAAAATTTTTCTCTGTCATACGAATTTTGTTTTTTTTGAAAAGGGTTTCTCAATCTTAGCTAATATTCGCCAGAAATACGAATGTTTTGAGATAAGAACCTAGCTAAGTAGATTTTTACTTAAGTCTGTGGGCAGACTGTGGGATTATCATATTTAAGGGATCAAGTACCAAAGTCTTTTTTTTTAGGTAGAGCGAGATAGGGTTTGTGTGTGAATTAACTTCCTAGACTCTACATAGAAGAAGGCACGACACCTAGCGAGTAAATTTTTGTTGTTTTGGGGAATCAAGCGGGGGATGGTTAAAACCAGAAGTGGTTTGAACACAGGACGAATAATGGACCCCGTTGAGACAGAACTTGGTGCAACCGCCACCACTACAGCTTCCACTAGTAATATGACGACATCGATGTTACACACAAATACCCGTTCATTGGGTTTAGGACTGCCGTCAAGGAGAGAGACCTCAGCTAGATTCGACGAAGAGGGCGCTTGTGCACTGATAACAGAACGACAAAATGAGCCTAACGAATCCATAGGGACAATAATTCACGCATCGTCCGAACAGTCAATAACATCTCCAGAATATAGTAGTATTACAGCAAGGGAAGTTAGGGACGAGTTTAGAAAACCCGGCGCATCGAATTTAGTTAGGGAAGAGCAAAGAGCAGCACGACAAGCAGCAGTGGAAGGATTAAGACAAGTGGAAATTCGACGATCTGTGGACGCCCGTATAGAAGAATTGATACCGGGCATAGTTCAAGCAACCATAAGTGTATTGTCACGTCAGAGCCGAAGCGAAAGGGACGAAAACAATCACCCGAACAGCCAGGAGCAAAGACCACAACAACAACAACAACCCGTAGTTTCAAATAATGTACAAGGAAATAGGCCACAACAGCGAAGTAGACCCAGCAGCAATATCCACCCATTTCCCCTTCCCCAAATAAATCGAGCGAATTTTTCGGTAGCCGACAATCGTCATTCAGATAACCAAGCACCTCATCGTTTTAGTGTGCCACCACCCTCAGTATACCATCCACCACATCCCCCGAATAATAATCAGCCACTACACCGGAATCCACCACCGAATGGGCGAGGATATAGCCGAAACCAGATGATAGACTCTTATCAAAGAATCGACAAGTGGGGCCTTAAATTCGATGGGACCACAAAAACATTAAGTGTAGAAGATTTCGTATTTAGGGTTGAGACGCTTCAGTCTGATTATTCGTGTCCATGGTTAGAAGTTATCCGAAATTTTCATCATTTTCTTAGCGGACCTGCTCTAGATTGGCTTTGGGATTACAGGAGGATGCATAATGACTTAAGCGATTGGCCCACCCTCAAGAACGCCCTAGTTAGATACTTTCATAGGTTCGAAAGTGATTTTGACATTCAGCGCAAAATTTTGGATAGGCGCCAACAACATCAGGAGTCATTCGATGATTTCTGTAACGCAGTGATTCACTTGAGAAATCAGCAAACAAATCCAATACTGGAGCAAGATCTAGTAAACATTATGAAAAACAACCTGCGACCGGCGATGTCTCAGCTCCTCTTTGCCATAAGACCATTTGGATTAAGCCACTTTAGAACCGAGGGGAGAAGAGCAGAAAACATGCTTAATTCTCAGCGTTCAGCTAACCCCAGTTATTCAAAAAGGCAAGTCAATGAGCTAGATATGGAGTCAGACACAACTCAAAACGAGCTAGTAGTTAATGCCCTACGAAGAGAAGACCGTAAATTAGTGTGCTGGAATTGTAAGGAAGAGGGACACACTTTTATGGACTGTCCGGCCGAGAGGCGCAGATTGTTTTGCTTCAAATGTGGATATGATGACACCGTAACACCCAGGTGCCCAAATTGTCAGGGAAACAAGGTTGCGAACAGCCCGCGAGTTGGGTTGGAGGCTCGTTCGAAAAATACGGTAACCCAACACCACCAACCACCACAACAATAGAACCAATCATAAACCGCAACACCACAACGCATGTCTATGACGTAAAGGAGCCAGACAAAATTGCGACACCTACATCGGATTTGGAGGAAAGCCACCCACAACAAAAATTCAAAATATTACCCAGCAACAACGTACCCCGTAACGAAAGTGACTTAAGCTACGAGATCCCTGTCAGAAAACCATATCACGTAAGGGTGCAGGAATATCAGGAGGCACGCAACCGAATTTTCGGGACAACACCGCAGAAAATAGTAAAAACAAGACAGCGCTATAAAAAGAGGAAGCAACAGCGCCAGGAAATAGCATCAGCTAGGCTAGTTGATAGTAGTGACAGTCGAATTTATGTAACAATCGCTATAAATGGAGCGGATGTGCAAGGCCTAGTAGACAGCGGTGCAACAGTCTCGTGTTTGGGAGAGGGATGCCTGGACTTAGTCGAAAGTGCGAATTTAGTGATTCATCCTTACAGGTCTAAAATCTTTACGGCGGATGGTAGGGCGAATCCAATAATAGGTCGAGTTCGAGCGTTAATAGGATTTAATAGTATTGAAAAGGTTGTTGATTTTTACTTGGTACCTACGTTGAAACACAAATTATTCCTAGGGGTTGATTTTATTAGGCAGTTTAAGTTATTTCGGTTTGAGATTAGTAGCCTTACCACAAAAGGGATTGAGTTGGGAGAAGAAAAGGCGTCCGCATTTCCGAGGAAACACGTTTTAACTCCTGATGCACAACATTCCGTGAATAACGCGGTGAATAAGTTTCCATCGTTTACTAGCAAGGGACTAGGCAAAACCCATTTGGAGGTGCACGTGATAGAGACCGGAGTAGCCCCGCCAGTCAAGGAACGACACTACCCCGTATCTCCGGCGGTTCAGCAACTCATGTATGCGGAGCTGGACAGGATGATATCACTAGGCGTTATTGAGCCGAGTGAGAGCCCCTGGAATAACAGGGTCACCTTTGTCCAAAAGGGAGAGAAAGTGCGCATCTGCCTTGATGCCCGCCGGCTAAATGACGTCACCGTGAAAGATGCCTATCCACTTCCGCATATAGAGGGATTGTTAAGCCGTCTGGGAGATACCCATTTTATCTCGAGTATGGACCTCAAGGATGCTTTTTGGCAAATACCTCTGGCAGTCTCCAGTAGAGAAAAAACAGCGTTCACGGTACCTGGAAGGCCTTTGTACCAGTTCACGGTCATGCCGTTTGGGTTGTGTAACGCAGCCCAACGGTTATGCCGTTTAATGGACCAAGTCATTCCAGCGCGCCTTCGCGACCGTGTTTTCGTCTACCTGGATGACTTGCTAGTGGTATCGCCAGATTTTGCGGAGCACGTTCAGGTCTTAGAGGAAGTGGCCGATTGCTTGGGAAAAGCGGGTTTAACGATAAACGTCGAGAAGTCAAAATTCTGTTGTAAAGAGCTTAAGTACCTTGGCTATATAGTGGGTGGAGGAACTCTTAAGCCGGATCCTGAGAAAATTGCCGCCATACAAAAGTTTAGCTATACAACTACACCGAAGCAGGTTCGGAGCTTTATGGGCACCACTGGATGGTACCGAAGATTCATTAATGACTACGCAACGATAACAGCTCCCATATGCGAAACGTTAAAGAAAGGAAAAAAATTCGAATTCACCCAGGAGGCGAAATTAGCGTTTGATAAGTTGATAGATTGCTTAAGTACAACACCGGTGCTGACACACCCTGATTTTACGAAGACCTTTTTTGTACAATGCGACGCTTCTGATGTAGGGATAGGCGCAGTACTTTTCCAGGAAGATTGTGAGGGAGGAGAACATCCCATCGCGTACTACTCCCGAAAGCTAACGGCCGCTCAGAAGAACTACTCAGTGACGGAGCGAGAATGTCTAGCAGTGGTGTCCGCTATAAAAAGATTCCGTCCATACATCGAGTTGATGCAATTTGTAGTCATTACGGACCACTCCAGCCTTAAGTGGCTGATGTCACAAAAGGACCTAAACGGAAGATTAGCCCGCTGGAGCCTGCAATTGCAGCCATATACGTTTGCAATAAAACATCGTAAGGGATCCCAAAATGTAGTGCCGGACGCATTGTCTAGATATACAGTCGATGAGTTAGTTGAGAACAACGTACCGCTTCTTGATTTAAATTCCCCAGAATTCAGTTCAGAAGACTATTTGGAATTGGTTCGTATTGTGCAAAACGAGAAATCTAGTTTACCGGATTTGAAAGTAATCGACAATTTTGTGTACAAAAGAACGAATGTATACAATGGCGACGTAGCTTTGGAAGATCATACATGGAAGCTTTGGGTACCGTCCGCACTAACGCAAAAAGTTATTGAGAACGCACATAATCCCCCAAACGCAGCACATGGGGGCATCGCAAAAACGATTAAAAGAATTCGCGCATACTTTTATTGGCCACATCTCAATATTCAAGTCAGAGAGTTTATCAATCAGTGCTCTACATGTAAAGAGAGTAAACCATCAAACTCGGTGCTCAAACCTCCAATGGGAAAGGAAGCCGATGCAACCAGACCATTCCAGCGCATTTTTATTGATTTTTTAGGACCGTATGTCAGATCGAAACGAGGCAACTGCTACATTTTGATCGTGTTAGACTATGTGACCAAATTCGTTTTGTTAAAGGCCATGTCTAAAGCTAATACGAAGAATGTGGTAGATTTTTTGGTTAGAGAAGTATTTTATAAGTTCGGGTGTCCAGAAACGATTGTGTCGGACAACGGTTCACAGTTTGTTAGCAAGGAATTTATAGATTTGATGAAAACCTTTGAGATCAACCACTGGAAGACGGGAGTTTACGCCCCACAAGCGAACGCGTCAGAGCGCGTTAACCAGTCGATCCTAGCGGCCATTCGATCATATCTGGGAAACAATCACACTGAGTGGGACCTGCATTTATGTGAAATCGAGTGCGCACTTCGATCCGCGGTACACTCGGCAATAGGCATGACACCCTACTTCGCATTATTTGGCACCAACATGATAACCCACGCCTCAGCCTACAAATTAGCAAGGCAACTGAGCGCCGTAGAGGAGCCCGAGATGCGGTTCGAAAATAGACATGAATTCCTGGAAGTAGTGAGGGATAAGTTAAAGGAAAGCCTGCACCGAAGGCATGAGACCTACGCCAAAAGGTATGATCAACGTGTAAGGACAAAAAAATTTAGAGTTGGTCAGGAGGTTTTTCGTAGGAACTTTCAATTATCCGACTTTTCAAAACAAGTGTCAGCGAAATTATGTAGAAAATTCCTCAAGTGCCGAATTGCAAAGGTAGTTGGAAACAGTTTATATGAAATTGAGACGCTACAGGGAAAGAGCTTAGGTGTCTTCCACGCCAAGGATCTTAAAGCGTAGACTTTGGGTCTTCAGTCTTTCTCTTTTATCATATTCGCAATTGCTGTTGCGAATATGATAAAAGCACAAACTCCCCCAAGAATGGTGTGGTGTGCCGGTTAGTTTTAGCAGGTAATAGTCAAATACCTTTTAGTTGACAACACTGTGGGTGGTGCCTGAAGAATGCAACAGTGCACCAGAAGTAAGGGTAGAGTTGCATTTTATTGGCTGAAAATGAAGAATACGGCAGGTAAAAGGAAAAAAAGCTTACTTTGCAAATGGCGGGGAGGGGAGGTTCCTTTTTCCGGTTGATCGTACGACAGTAAGGGCAGGAGAGCAATCAATTAACTTAAAAGAAAAAGTTTGAAAAAAAAGAAAAAAAATACAAAAGAAGAAAAAAACAAAATAACAAAAAAAAAAGGGAAAAAGTACACCGCAAATAAGATTTAACCGGCGCCCTTAAGAACAGAAGTTTTCGGTAGTTCATACGGTTTGGCTAAGGAGCCATCTGTCAAGCTAGACGCCGGCGAATTACACAACGAGGTGCAAAAACCTGATGGTATCGCCAGCATCCTATGATATAGCCGGAATACGAGCCCGAAGAAGCACCTGGAGCCGGGAGCCCAGTGGCATCACGTTGGTGTATCAGTGTCTCCCCTGCAAACGAAGGCGAAAACATAAGACAGCGTTTTGTTAGTCTAAGCCATCCTCGTGTTGCTGGCGACAAAATACCAGCGGCCGACAGAAATACACCCCGCTCCCAGAAACCACTGACACCTAGACGCCCGCTAACCGAGTTTCGGAGGAACGAGCGAACGAAATAAAGCATCAGCAGCTAAAACCACCTTAACCTCAATCAGCTCACGGCAACAGACATCGTCCCCTGGCTCGGGAACCACGCCACCTAGGCAGCGTTAATCAGTCACCATTGCTACAGGCACCGTCTTCCCAACCAACAAATCACCCAGGAAATGTTGGGCCTGTGCATAGAAACCAGCACGTGGCCAGTATCATCCGTCACCAACGTAATATCCGTAAATCCACCTCAATTTACAGTCAGCAGGTCAGCACGTCTTCTTGGTCCTCCCACGACCACTAACGCACAACAGTAGAGACATCGGTAGCGGCGACAAGTTTATCAACACAAGGGTCACCGATCAGATAAGTACTGTTTTTTTTTATTTTCTTTGAGTATTTAAGCTAAAGGCACTCCTCAAGTGTTGTTTTACAAGAAAAGTCCTAAGGGAACGAAAACCAACCAATTTAAAACTTGAAAATTAATCAAAAGAAAACGAAAACAATCGTAATTAGAAAAATAATTAAAAGAAAACGAAAACAATCGTAATTAGAAAAATAATTAAAAGAAAACGAAAACAATAGTAATTAGAAAAATAATTAAAAGAAAACGAAAACAATCGTAATTAGAAAAATAATTAAAAGAAAACGAAAACAATAGTAATTAGAAAAATAATCAAATAAAAGAAAAATAAAACAAAAGAACCAAACTATAGAAATATAAAAAAGAAAAACGAAACTTTAGTAATTACCAAATTTTTATACATACATAAGGTCCATTCGTTTACCTTTCTAGTAACGTCCAGTAATAGTGTTTAGATTTAAAAGTTTACTCTAAGTAGATGGCTGTAATTCCCGGCCTTATGAAAACCACCAGTTATGTTTTAAAAAGGTGCGAATTTAGTAGGCCTTTTACAAAAATTTAATCTGTTAAAAGCTGTCATTTGAAGTAAATCGTTTTATACAAATTTTAAAAAGGAAAATTCTAAGTAAACGAATGAACTTATGTTTGGCGAAGAGAAGTTGTAAGAACGAAATATTATTCACAACCTCTTGTATCTTCTAGTTTTAAGCAGCTATGTAAGCCATTCCGATATTTTAGAATAGAATAGGTAAAGCCAAGGCTAAAGGGGGTCCTAAACTAGCGCTAATTTAGGGGTAACCTTTTTTTTTGGTCCTTATGGATTTAAATATTTAAGTGTCGGCTATACAATAATCGTGTTTGGTAAATGCTAAAATATCGGCCAGTTATGTATTTGTAATAGTAACCCTATAATAACATAAACTTGAATTTTGATGCTTTTATATTGGCGAATTGATAAGTTCACAAAGAAATATTGTTAAGATAAGAATTTAAACTGAGAAAATATACAAATGAATACAGTAAATAAAAATTATACAGAAGGCGTTACTGTGTTGAAGATGTCGGAATAGAAGACGAAGGGGTAGGTATTTGAAGGTAGCAATATTGAGGAACATTAGGGGCCGCTCCAATGATTTGGCATGAGAGCCGCCATGGAAAAGTGCCTATTGAGGACACTGAGGGAGGGATGCCACGGGAATAAGGCCATCTGTTCCCATTAAAGCAAAAGAAAGCCAGTCGATGGTAAGATGTAAACTTTCGTTTTGTTTCAGTTTGCCCCAATTTTATATTTTTGGCTTGGTTCAGGACACTGGTACAGAAAGTGACTGATTTCATACTGCTGACTGTAACGAACACCCGCCCAAGCCCGACGAGCTCTAGCCGCGCACAATACGAGTTAGTTACCAGTGTGACAGTGAGTAAGTATGGACACCACCACTTGGCCATTGCCTCCTTTAGGGCGCGTGGACAGGTGAAACGTGACAATGTAAAGGTATGTATAAGAGTATCTGATGGTGGGTGTGTAATACAAGTGTTTGTGTTGAATGGAGAAACCAGGTCTTTAGTATTAAGGTTAACAGGAATGTGAGAGATATGAAGTTCAAAAAGGTATGTATGAATTACAAAATGTTGGGGTATCACTGTTTAATGCTTTTGATGGTGATTGCAAATTCATTTACAATTATTGTTGGTAAGTTATTTGTAGTAAAACAACAACAAAATTATGGGTATTAAAGAAAAAAAGAAGGATATAATTTTCCCATAATTTGTTGTTATTTAGAAAACATTTCTTATATTTTATTTTATGCTTATAATCCGGTCTGTTTCTTAGAATACGCAATGAAATGGGATATTTAATTTTTTTTAAATCAAGAAAATAATCAATTAAAAAAAAAAAATTTAGAATATTTTTTCCTACAAAACTTTAGTAAGACATTTCCCTGATGTATGTATGTAAGGCTTAAAGAAATAAGTCTAAATGATTTGGTAAAACTATAAGCGTTGTCTGTCTGTCTATACTATTAATAAATGGGAAAACTTAAGATTTGTTTTGAACCCATTTAGAAGTACATAATTGATTTTGTTTGCAATTTTTACGTTACTAAAAGTATTATACATTCACATACATAAATATTTTTTCGTTATTGATAAGATTTTTCACAGAATTTATTTAACTTAAACTTATTCGAAATTTGAATATATATATTTTTTTTGATTTTTGCATCCAACAATTAAAAACCTATCAAATAATTTTGACGAAAAAATGTACTAAGTTTCAAAAGTGGATTTCAAGAAAATAAACTTTTCTAGCATAAGTATTTAATAAAAATTTGGACAAAAGTAACTGTAAATAAATTTATTGAAATTAAAAAAATTTAAATAGTTCGTTAAAATTGGCTTAAAAGTCATAAAAGTAAAATAAATAGTTTTTATTACTTTTAATTATTTTAATTAATATAATTTTTGTTTTAATTTTGTAAAATTTTCATTATTTCTTTTGTGCGAAAACAAAGGGGAAGTTGTGTTTTGAAATGTGAGGATTTTTTAAAAAGAGAGCTGATTGTTCTGATTTTTTAAGACTTTTTGTTATTCAAAAATTTTGCTAAAATAAAAAAAAAATAGATACTTAGTTGGTTCAGCTCTTAAACATAAAATGACCAAGCTAGTATTCAAAAGACTGCTTGGCAAGAGTGATTATTTTGCGACTTTTTTTATAACCCTGACGATAATTAGAAGGTTCTTATTAGACAACGACCACATTTAAATCTTTCAAACAAACTTTCAGCAATATTTTGACACTCTTTAAGGACCCTACCTATGTAACCTAACAATCGTCGTTTAAACATTATAACGACCGTGAAGGGGTTGCTATTTACCAAAAACAATCGTATTTTACTCTTCTTAGTGAGTTTTTACAGTTATGTTCACATAATTTTCGCAAAAAAAGAATTATTTTTGTCTTATTCTTACAGGGTTTGAGCAGGTCAGTGGGTGGCAGACAAGAATAAAAGGAATCGACCTTATTTATGAAAAATTTAAAATTGACTTTTAATTGAAAAAAGGACTTTAAACATTAATTTTGTATAAAAAGTCTGTTTTTAATTTAAAGTATATTTTTAAATGTTTATGAATATGGCCCTATTTCTTAAATGGGTTATCAGCTTTATATATAATATTTATGTGGGGATTAGTGGCACTGGACGGTTGACCAGAAGGCCACTCTATTGAGCAACTCTGTGTGCTTTGACAGTGGACGAGGAAAAATAAGAACGTAATATTACCTTTTCAGAATAAATTTAATTGGTTAAAATTAAACCCTTTGTCTTTTTCATTAATGAACCTATATTTAAGATCCTAGTCCTTTCTTAGCATTTTTTTTATTTTGCTTTTTACAGTCAAATAAACAAGAAAATGGTTTGCTTTGATATTTAAACCATAAAAAACTCCTTTTTCTTTTCGAAATATACTAAGGAGAATAAATATTCGATGATCTGCGTTCAAGGAGTAAAGTTAGTGAAATTATAAAAAAACCTTTCAAATGGATTGTTCAAAATTAAAAAGTAAAAAATGTGATTTTATGTCGTTTGTTGATTCTTGGATTAAAAATTTCACTCTTTCGTTTATTGTAACAACTGGCAATGTTTTCTAATTTTTTTTTTACAAAATCAAGTATCATCAACCTGTACTTTGGTTACAAGAATACAAAGGCACATAGACAGACGGATGGACGAACATGCTTTATTCATCTTAGGAAATAATTCTAGGTCGATTCCTCAAATTTAAGGTGATTCCTGGACTATTAAAACAAAAAGACCATATTTAGAAAAAAAAAAACAAAAGTGCACTGATTTCAAAGTGGGCATATTGGTAACCCTAAATACACTCCAAAGCTTAAACAAACAAATACAAATAAAAAAAATTGTAGTTTGAAAAATTGCTAAATAATTAATAAATGTAAATCCTTTTACGGTAATAAATTTTAGAATACAGAAAAGAAATATTAAATACAATTGGTAGTAGCAACACTAAATTACGATAAACACAGACGCAATAAGTTAAACAACTTTTACAAAGCTTTAGTAAAACAAATTTATTGAAGCAAAAAAATACATCAATCAATTTTTTAATTGGCGCCATCGTGTATCTCACAAATCTTTTATTTTACATGGAACATAATTAGGGGATTCACAAGTTGTTATATTATGTCCTATTGTCATAATTTTATAACATTTCACAACGGTTTAAAAAATTTTTGTTGTCTTTCGTACACAAATAGTTCTATAAAATACTACGTCGCGACGCGTCGTATGGTATGTTAAATTAAATTGTCATAACATTAACGCATACACTTGCGCCGAGGGTGGTCCAATGGTTAGTGAAGGTTTTAAAACCATTGTGAAATTTTATAACATTATGACAATAGGACAAAATAGAACACCTTGTGAGCCCCCTAATGTTTTTGTGTTGCTTGACATAGATTAAAAAAGTTAAAACATTTTGAGTGATCATTTCCAATCATATTATATTCTACAAAGCATCATAATATGATGAAAAATAATGTAAAAAAATTTTAAAAATATTTGTGTTACGAGTATTAGAATAAGATATTTTGAATTGCAAATTAATTCAAAATCAATTGGCTTAGTTTTTGGGTTACATACCTAAATAAGTTAAAAAAAATATTTAACATTTTACTCATTCAGCTAAAAATTTATTTTGTAAATCTGTGGACAGCTTTCGTTTTAACCTACAAGTTTTTCTTTAAAAAACATTTATCTTTTTTCCTTTTTGAAACCACCGCACAAAATTACATCGAATTTAAAATCTCATAGAGTGGTCTTTGTAAAATGGTTTTGTTAAGCTTTTTATTAAATCATGTAATCAACAGAAATGTGATGACGGCAAGTAAATAATTTAAAAAAGGAAAAAAAATAAATAAATTATGCATTTTTTTTTGCTTTTTTTTTTAAAAAAGATTCTTTGTTGTCGTAGAAACATTTGTGTAAAAAATTAAATTCAATTTAAATCTTTGTATATTACATTTGTCCAGCTTAAAAAATCTAAACAAGCAGTGAAATTTATTAAAGGTGGAAAAATGTACATTGTCATAGAAAAAGAAGATTTATAGAAAAATATTTTTAATCTTGTTATACTTAAAAAGAAATTTCTAACAAAAGAAATTTATTCACTTTGCCTATGGGCAATAGGAGTATTTTGAATTGTTTGTAGGTTCAGGTTACCATACCATTACTTTCTTAAGTTGTAAAAGATTTTAAATAATTTTTTTTTAAATCTTTTTTTAACAAAATTATAATCCCGAAAACTATTACGAAAGATTAGGATACCTTGTAAGTAATGCGTTTTCAAACTCAAACATATTTTTTTTGGTCAAAATTAGTACTCATCAGCATATATCAGTTATCAATTTTAAATACGTCTTAGTTTAAACGCAAAGAAGTTTTCAAAGTTTGTGGCTATAGCTGACAAGATTTAATTGAGTCTATCCTGTTACATGGGCATAGTAAACGTTTTTTAAGTAAAATAGCGGGAACACGTTTTCAATTTGAATATATTTTAGCTTTTTACTTATTAACAGCAACTGTAATATAATGGTTCTACATTTTAAACAATTAGCCGAAACATAATTATGGTTGCGCCAAACATTTTAATGGTTATAGTATTGTTATTGCATAATTTTTTTTATAACAAGGATTAAATATAATTTTATTTTTTTTTTTATTTAACAACTTGCTTAAAATCATCTTCTTTAAGTAGAAACTCGCATTTTCGTTACTTTACGAACATCTTTACTACTTTTAATGAGTCAAATGTTAAAAATAATATTATTTGTAACATGTAAAAGTCAAACGTTACGTGCAGTAAAGTTTTTGTTTAAAAAGTTTTCTGCTAAATTTTAATGGCAAATATCATTCTTAGTTTTGAAAATAACAAAGAAATTTATTTTAAGAATAAATAATTTTCTAAATGTTATGTGTCACAATAAGTCAAATTTCAATATGGTATAATTTCCATTTGAACTTGTTTTGAACAAAAGATGTTCAATAAAAAAATATTAAATAAATACAAAAAATTAACTTCGGTTAATCTAATAAAAATTTGGAAAAGAATAATAGGAATTCTAATAAAAATTAATACATTCTTATGTTTTTGAAAAATTTGCGTTATGAATAAGAAATTCAAAAAAATGTCATCACAAGAGCTAATTAAATAACTGTCAGTCATGGAAACATAAATCAAAATGCTTTATTCAATTTTTTAATTTTCCTTCGTTTTTTACTTTCAAACTAAGTTGAACTTTAAATTCATACCTACCTTCCTACCAGCCTACTTGTCTTAGATACAATTTATTACACAAATTTGTTACTTTATAAAATACAAAATTGCTAAAATATTTACCCAGACACTTTAATAAAAGTTTGTTTTTCTATGTTTCTCAAAGCAAAACAATCATAACTTGTGGCAACTTGTCGTCATAAGTCTTTCTGTTACTTGCCACATAGACACACACACACATACACACGCATCTATTTCGTAACTTAAAGCAATTTTGTTATAGAATTTTGTTTGTTTTTCATGCGTAATTAATAAATTTATCTCAATTTGTGTATGTTTAACTAGAACGCAACCACTACAAGAACCACATAAGCAACAACAAGAAGAAAAACTGAAATTGAAATACATAACAACAAACAAGTTTTTCCATTAATGAAAACTTATGTTCTAATAAATGCAAAGTTTTGTTACTTTCAAACGATCAAATAACGACTGAAAATTGTTTTTTTTTCGCCACAACTGATTTTTGAAAACTTACGAAAATTGTATGAATATGTGTTATTTAAGCACATTACAGTGGGACTGGCGAGCAACTGTCAATATATAAATAAAAATTGATTAATTGGTGAGTGTTGCTGCAGCAATTAAGAACATTAATTAAAAACAATTGAGCCGATTCCGCCCAATTTTTCTAAAAACTATTAAAATTTTTCAAAAAAAGTTGTTGAAGGAAAAGAAGTGGAAAAGTTTTTCAGGAAAATTTAAGCATTAGAAAAAAATTGTGGTTTTCTATACAAACAAATGTATTTACAGTTGTCTGTCACGTAATCACTCCTAAGTCTATGAAACGATTTATTAAATATTAGAACATAAGTATTTCTTTAATGCAGAGTACAAATCAGTATAGCCTTAAGGATTTAAAGTAGGCTCACGGATCTGTGAGATCATAATATGATCCTAGCAGTCATTTTATATCCATGAGGGATCACAGTATAACTATGAGACACTATGTTATGATTGTATGAGATTATACTATTATGATGACATTGTTTGTTTACAATTATACAATCTAGTCTAATGCTTATAGATTATGGTTATCACAACCATATTTTTTTCCCATGAATTTTTAGCCTTTTACGGCGAAGGGGGCCGGGATAAGCTACCTTACGATAAATTCTTTTTTAAAATGGCATTTTCATATTCTAAACTTTTAAATAAAATATTTCTTTATTACTTTGTTCAAATGTAATACTTTTTCCAGTGACCAAATGTTTGACTTTAGCTTCAAAAGTTTTGTCTTAAAATATATCAGATTTCTTCAATCTTCTTTTTTTTGGAACAACAAATCTATTTATTTAAATTCAACTCTGCTTGTGTTTTAAAAAATTTCAGTAAAATCCTAAGAAATTGAAAATTATATACATATAATATTTAAATTAATATTAAAATAATTTTAACGTACCGTATTTAAGATTCAATTAATCCATTTAATTTACGTTGTGGTAAGTAGCGATTTTTGTTTAAAAATATTTATTTTCTTTGTTTTATTTATTTGCTTATAAGGCTTCAATTTATTTCATATAAAAGTCGGTTCAACGGAAAGGGGAGAGATACAAATTTGTTTACACAACGCGGTTACATTAATTTTGTTTTGATCTTTAATTTTATATTAATTTATTTATTTATTAAACATTTTTTGTGTATATTTGAAGTTTTAAAATATATATTTTCAGTCATTTTATTTTTAATGCATTTAACTCTTTTTGTTTATTTAATTAAATTTTGTTTTTTTTTTCCTCAACTAATATATTTTTCATGTACTTAAGTTTAAAAAGAAAATTTAATTTGATTCGTTTCGATTTGCGTTTATGTTTTACGCATGGATGAACAATGTACGGTGGGTTATTTTTTCTTTGTGTTTGTTGTTGTTTATTTGTTTTTTCATTGTAAAAAATTATGAGGTGGGTTATAAGGTACAACAATAAAACACAAGAAGACCCAGGTGGTGGGGGAGCTTAGAGATGGATTTAACTTGGGTTTGTTGTTTCTTTTACTTGATTGTGTATTGCTTTTTGTTATTCCTTAAAAAAGGATATTAAAAAAGGTGTAAAAGATGAAAACCAGATTTTTTTTGTGTAAAAAAATAAAAACTTTTTTTTAAAGAAAAAATATATATTTTTTTAAAGAAAAAATAAATTGTATAGTTTATAATTTTTTTGTTGGTAAAGCGTAAAGAAAAATAAACCAGAAGAGTGTATGGATATAAGTGTGGCTCTGTGTTTGCTGATAGATGCTGTTTGATGATGTTTTACATAAAAATGATGGAAAATAAAATGAAATTAAAATGAGGGTGGGTTGAGGAGTGAAAGAAAAAAGGACTTGTTTGTTAAAAGTTGTTGGTTGGTTAAATGGTGATGGGTCCCTACTTGGTTTTTAGTAGTTGTTTGTTGGGTTTATAACATTTCAATTTCATATCAGGTTTGTTGCCGTTGTGCTGCCAATACTTTTGATGCTGTCAAGGGTTTTAAAAGATTACATGTTAGATCTTTTTAGGTATTACATTTGTTATTCTTTTTAATTTAATCTTACAACAGTGGGACTTGGATAATCTAAGAAAACATATGCATCTAAGTGACAAAAGCAAAAAAAAAACATATCTCCTTTGAAACAATGTTTTTAAAAGAGGGAAATTTTCTTTCAATCTTTTCAAACTATTTTTTTAATAATAGGGCTTTTCAAGCCTTAGTGTTCATAAAATAGGAGTTTTAAAAAATTTAATGGCTAAAAACAAAGTGAAAAACTTTTATAGATCTAAAAAAATATCTAAATAAAAAAACCATTATTATGCTTATAAGATATGCTGAAAAAGGTGAAAATTTGCTTCAATAAATCAAAAATATACGCCTTAAAGATAAGAATAAATAAGAATTATAAAAGTCCGAAATCCCAGCATTTAAAAAAAAAGTTGCATTAACAAAATAACAAATTAAAAAAAATGCAGTATAATTAAAAAAGGGGGCAACAAAATACTATTAAATAATGGTAACTTAAACGGTTTTAAAATAATACTGGGGTTGTTCCTTTGTTTTTATTATTTAAGAAGTAATAACACATAAAAAATGCACATCCCTTAAAAAAAGAGTTTATACATCGCATTTTAAAAATGTGTTTTGGGAGTTGACGATGCAAAATTGTTGGTGGTGTTATACTTGATATCTTTAAATTTTATATTTTACGTTAGAAAAGAAAATTCCTCTTGTCCTGTCTAGTAAGTGCAAGCAAATTGAAAACTTCAACCGCGATTTTTTCGAAATGGCTTTGTTTTTAATTTTGAGTTATTTGAGCAAAATAGCGATATGAATTGTCTTGTTGTCGAGTAGCGATCACTTAATCGGCTTCAAAAAAATCATAGAAAGCAATAGAAGCCCACTGAACATTTTATTTAGACAAAATTTATAAACAAACTTTGATCAGATTTGAACTAAAGCATTTTGAACTTTAAGCCCACTGTAACTTATAGAACAACAAAAAATTTTTTAAAAAGCAGTAGCTTTAAAGGAAATTAGGAAAAAATTAATAACAGTCGTTTTTGAAGTGTTGTGCTAAATAGACAACTAATGGTTTAAAGGCCTTTAATATTTAAAGGCAAAATAACCCATTCACTTGTTGAGAAAAAAACGGTAGATACCTAGGTGAAATGAATTTTTTCACTACATATGTTTGTATGTGCATAAGTATACTGGGTAAGAGATTTTTTAATAATTTTTGTGTGCTCTAGTTTTAGGAATTTGTTTTCAAAAATTTACATACAAACACAAACACACACACACACACACGCTTTACATTATCTTGCCAATACTGTTATTTTTTGCTGGCTTTTAATTATTAGTAAAGTACCTTAATATTTTCTTATAGAAATGTACCCATGTACATGCATTTTTTTTACTCAAGTACAACAAACACTTTTTGATACACAAATGTATATTTATTTAAACCACACTGTTGCTAATTTTTATTTATACCATTTTTTCTGTTCCGCGTTAAAGGTTTTTCGTTAAGGTTTTCCCCTTTTCCGGCTGACTGTATTGGCATAAGTTTTTGATTATTTGATAGCTATTGCCTAAAATTGTTGATTTTTTTAGAAATTATTATTTAATCACTTAAATTTGTAGATAAATTTATAAAAGATGTGCAGCAAAGTATAAAAACGTCGAAAAATCACGAACCGCACGAAGTTATGAAAACATACAACACGATGAAGACGAAACGGCCACGGACAGGCAGAAAAAGCAAAGAAAAAATATATAGAAAAAATAAAAAAGCACACTTATAAAAATGAAACCGACGATAATATATGTACATATGTATTAACAGATGTATGTTCATATATGAGCATACCGACGGTATACATAAATATGTATATGTATGTATGTCGTAACTATATACAAAAAGTGGAGAGTATAGAAACAACGTTAACACCTAAACGTTGCCGAAAGACAAGAGTAAGGGACGACTAAATTATTAAATGAAAACAACAAAATATACACAGAGCAGCACACTATTTTATCGCAAATGCTTTTCATACAGCAAAATTTATTTTAGATGACTATCAGAGCCCCAAATCAAAGGCAAAACAAAATGTAACAACATTGGGAGAATGAGAACTCTACTGGGGACACCTCTCACTTGTAAAAGTTTAATAACAACAAAAATAGCAGAAACAAATTTTAGCATAACATTAAACTTTAGGCACTCATCAATGTAAACAAAAAATTTTATTTGTTCTTATTTTAAGCTCAAAAAAGGGGGGCTCTCTTTTCTGAAAATGAACTAGAAAACATATAAAGAGGCATTGGTTTGTGAGAAAACTAGAGGTACATATGTACTTACATACAAATGTATCTCCAAAATAATTACATGAGTTACATACGAGTATTTGCATCAAAAATGTGCTGCAAAAAGCTTACCTTAAACGTTGAGCAGTGATGTCAATTCTATCTACTGTTAGGTATATTAACATAGTTAAACTAAGTAACTTGTGAAAAAACTATAGTATTGGCTTTTAAGAAAAATCTAGTTTCCTTTAAATGGCTCTTAAAATCTACTACATTGCAGGATATGCAGCAAGACTTTTTATTTAAATTCTTAAGTTACATTTAAATCAAAAATTGGGATGTTTTCAATTATTTCGCAAACATTTAAGAGGAAAAATTTTAAACTTTGCTGAAATAAAAAGCAAATACCTATCTGGTTTTATTTTATTAATTTAGGTATTTGTTCCTAATTAAATAAGGAAATGTTTTTCATTTGTTTACTTTTCTAAAGAAGTACATTTTTAAGGTACCCTTGCAAAAACTTGGTAGTGAATAGTCACTGCAAAACAACTTACTTTTAAATGACGTTATATCTTGTTTGCATTACTTAGCAGTTGTAAGATAATGAATTATTTCATATCTAAAATTTAAGCAGATAGTTTTAGTTTTGGAATTGGTTTATCTTATTTTAGTTTAATATCTTAAAGAAGTATTAACCACAATATCTAAGAAAAAAGTTTAAAAAGCAAAAATGAGCTTTTGGATCCCTTAATAGTAAAAAGTAATTTTAATGCCATTAAAGTAACAGCTTATTTAAGTGCCTCTTAGTAAGCGAGTACTTATTTAACTACCTCTTCTTAAGCGAACATGGTAAGTACTTGCCCCCAATGTCATCGCCATCTTAAAATAATGAGTTAAAATGCTAATGAGTAAGTAGTGCCGACACGGGTTTTTTAGCATTTAAACTCATTACAAATCAATGTAAGTTTTTCCTGGGTAGGGGCATTCTTGTTTGGAATCGATTATAAGTTCTACCATTACTAATGTCTCTACAATATTTTTAGGACAATAATTTTTCTTCTTTGTTATGGCAATATTTTGTTCTTGCTGTTTGGCCAAATTTAAAAAAGTTTTCTTTTAATTTTTGGTTCTTTTTTACTTTTTCGGAAAAGGAAATATTTGAGGTAGACGTATCGTTGCTCGGAATCAAAGGAAAGTTTGATTAATCATAAAGCATGTTGCCTGTGTAAACAAAATTTCATTAGGTTATAATTTTTTCTTGTTATCAATCTGGTCTTTGATTCTTAAACATGGAAAAGCGCACAGTGCTTTTACCACCTTTTTATGGCAATACATCAAAATTTTTTGATGCAAAAAATTTTAAATAACAAAATATTTTAAAGGCATATTGGTTTTGGAAACTTACAGAGATTATTTTTTGAATAGTATAAATACCATAACTTTTTCTATATTTTTAAGTTTCTCGTCAGCACGCTTTGTTTGGTACTTAAGTGTTGGTAGTAAAAGTCTTCTATTTAAATCGAAGTTGATTGAAAATGAAATCCAAGAATTATTGTTTTTTATTAAATTTAACCATTTATTTGAGATAGATGAAACAGCTTTTAACCATCTCGTTAGTAAATATCAAAACAACAATTAGTTAAATATTTCTTACGCACAGCTTCATTTAACAGAATTTTGAATATAGGACAAACAAATATTAAGTTGGCATCTCTGCATTAAGGGGTTCTCATTTAAACAGAGAATATATATAATTTAGAGACTTAAACAATTACACCTAAAGTGCGCACAATCATATACCCATAAAATAACACAGAATATTGAAATAAAAAAAGAAATAACAACAAACAAACCCCAATTTTTCTGTTGCTTAAATTTTTTAAGATTTTTCATTCTGTTTAAATATTCTTTATTTATAATAAATAGATACACACAACTCTAATGACAAATGTCAACATAATAGGCAAACACTATTTGACATTTTCTCCTATTTCCACGCAAGTTCCTATACAAAACAATATTTGAAAGAAATCAACCCCCTTTTTTCTAACACCAACTGTCAGATGCAAAAATATCAGCAAACAACTTATAATAATAAAAAACATAAGAAATAAAACATGTACACAACATCGTATTTAGCTTTAACTTGTTTTACATCTTTAAAAATACTCTGTCAAATTTATGAGTATTTTTCACTCGTACTTGTCAAAATTTTTTTGACGTTTGTTATTTGAATGTGAGATTAAGTCAAAGCTGCTGAGGACTTTGTATAAAATATGTTTGGTTGGCCTCCTTTACATATGTATGTACTTACCCAGCAAAAACTTGGTAGCGAATAGTCATTGCAAAACACCTTACTTTTCAATGAATATTATATATCATCTGCATTATTTAACATTTGTTAGATAATGAGTTATTTCCTATTTAAAATTTAAGCAGATTGTTTTAGTTTTAGAATTTTTTAAATCTTATTTTAGTTTACTATCTTAAAGAAATATTAGCCAAAACATTAAAAAAAAGCAACAATGAGTGTTAGGATCCCGTAATAGTAAAAAGTTATTTTAATGTCATTATAGTAATAGCTTATTTAGGTTCCTCTTTGTAAGCAAACGTGGCAATCACTTATTTAGCTACATTTGTGTTAGCGAGCATGTTAAGTGCTTGCCTTCAATGTCATCGTCATGCTAAAATAATGAATTAAAATGCTAATGAGTAAATAGTTCCGAGCACTTTAACTCATTACAAAGCAATTCAAGTTTTTGCTGGGTACATACATATGTATGTACATAAAATTTTCTAGTTTTATTTATTTTTTATGTTAGACACTTGGTGTATTTTTATATTTCTACATAAACTTAACAATTTTACCTATTTTATACAAAATTTTGATTATTTCATACAAGTAAGCTATGTTAGCACTTTGGTTTAAAGATATTAAAAACTCTAATAAAACAAGACCCTTAATATAATAACATATTATCGCACTTTTCTTTCAAAGTTAAAATTTTATGTTTCCATTTGTTTGTTTGTTTCAAAAGTTAAAATTTTTTTATTCATCTACTAAGAAGATTTGGTTTAAAATAATTTGAAAAATATGTAATATATACAATGCAACTAAACACGAATATTTTTTTTAATATGTACTACAATACATACATACATACATACATATGTACATATGTACATACATACACATGTATATCGTGGGTAAATTTTAAAACAAAATAATCCAGGTAAAAGCATTATACCCAGAACTTTATAGGTATGTACATACATAAGTATATTATACTTAAATACCTTACAAATTTTAGAAATTGTTTTATTTATAAGATGGTTGGTTAAATATTTTTTAAGTCTAAAATATCCACCCGGTTGAAAAAAGTTAAAAAATAAAACCGAAAGAAAACAAATTAATAACTAGTTGCCTCCCCTGATAAAAAAAAAATAATCTTTTTCTTTTTAAAATAAAAAACCATCACTTGGCTTTTACCTGATTTAAAAACGAAAATCGCAGAGATAAATGGGTCTACAAAAATTAAAGTACGATATAATGCACCGTTATACAAAAAAAAAAAAACAATAAAAACACAAAAATAACTTAAAAGTTAATGCACTTTTACGCTTGCACCTACATATGTACATATGTGTGTACATAAGAGTGTGTTGTTGTTTAAATGATTGCAGCAAAAAAAAAAACAAAAAGTAAAAACCAAAAAAAAAACTATAATGGCAAAACAAGATTTGATTATTGTTGGAGCTTAAAATAAACTTTGCAATAAGTGGGGGAAAAGAAAAAGATTAAAAGAGAGTAACGCAGTGTTGCCAGAATAAATATTTTCACATTAATTTTAAAGTTTTTCAATTGAGAGATTTTACGATACAGGAAATAGTTCTAGATGTAATAAATCCAACTGCTGCCAATCGAAACACATATTAATTTTTGATTCCCAATAGTTTTAATTTTAGTTACAAAATTTGGGTTCGGATGTGTCCTAATAATTATGACTTTAAATAAAATTGCTTGGCAATAAAAGACAAAATCGTGTAACTCGAAGGGCAATGTTTTAAATTGTTTTCTCCGTGTAAAACTTAAAGTAATTTGCCATTTTTTAAGTCGTGTATACCTTTATCAAGAACACATTATAAATATACATACTAACTTAGCCGCAAGAACTCTAAGCTTATGACTTTCAGTAAGGAAAGGTGCAATTAAAAAAGAATTAATAGACATTCATAATGCAGTATATCAAAGTACGATTTTACCTTTTTACTAGGGTTCCAATATTACGGAAAAGCAGGTCAAATTTAAAGACACTTTAACAATTAGTTTATTACAACACCTGTGTCTTAGCCAAAGTTGTAAAAATATTCCAAAGTTACTACTAATCCACGTTTAATCAAAATAATTAAGAGAAGGATAGCAAAAGTTTTTACTTCTAAAAAGGGCATCCCAAGTGGTTACATTTAGTTTTTAAAATTTTGCAATTAAGAATTTTTATTTAAAAAGTGTATGATTTTAAAGGATGTTATGTTTTTAAGAGTTTTTTAAAAAATGTGACGGGTTTGATGTTTCAATCAAAACGCTAAAAAAAATGGCTGATTTTTCATTTCACTTTTTCAACTTTTGCAAAACAAATTAAAATAAAATAAAAATAAATTATTATTTATATTTCGACTATTTTTATTTAATTTTGGACGTACATAGATAGATTCGTCGAATTTTTTCCAAAGGAAAAATGTGATCTTTCCTATTTTGGGCCGTTTTACGTGGAATTGGCCATATGTTACATGTGTTCGCATATGAACAAAAAATTGGTCAATTTGCATTCAAAAATTAAAATTTAAGTGTATTTTTTATGTTAAATTTGTTAAAATTTTAATTTATATTTCGTGATTTCTCAAGGTTTATTTATAAAATAAAAACATTTTTTTAACTCTCAATTATTGCTGTGTTTTTAAGTTTTTAAGCTATTTGAGTCAAAATGCAAAAGATTTAATTAAATAAAAATGTAAGAATTTAGCAATTTTTTTTTACTTCAGCCAATTTAAAATATAATATTCTCAGAGTTTTAAAGTTTTTTAACAAAAAAAGTCAAATAATAC
This sequence comes from Melanophora roralis, assembly GCA_963583895.1. Classification (NCBI taxonomy): domain Eukaryota; kingdom Metazoa; phylum Arthropoda; class Insecta; order Diptera; family Rhinophoridae; genus Melanophora; species Melanophora roralis. The sequence continues at coordinate 5,821,129 of OY757190.1, forward strand.
AAATGTTTAAATATATATATTAAAGCTGATATTTGTACTATAAGCCAATTAAAAAAATTAAATACCGGTATTTTACGCACAAATTTATTCGGTATCAATACCGGTAATTAATTTTAAACAACATTTAGTCGTTATCAACATAATTAGTATTGTCGCTTGTTAATCTTGATTTCTTTTTTTGATATCTTTATAATAATGTAAGTTTATTTCGTTTATTTAATTTAAAGTTACCTGTAAACATAATAAGTTAAAAAACAACAGATTTATTTATGTACATATTTATTCTTATCACTAAACATGTCAGTGAAATGCGTACAAAATACCCTGCAAATAACGCGACTAGACCATACACGCGTGTATGCAACTTAATTGTGTGTAAAAAACATGGTTTTTTTAACATTGTAATGTCCTAGGGCTTGACCACTTAACTCATTTTTGCGTTACAGAAAAAAAGTTCTAAACTTACTGTAGGTGACGAGTTTTACAACTAGGACAACTCAATATGCCATCGTTAAGACTTGTCGCTTAAGTACAAGTTCTTGTTTGACAATGTCATGATCCATCACTGCATTACATAATATTTGGCTACTATAGAAAGAAAAACTTCCTTTTTCTAAAAAAGTTTCTTTCAACATTAATGAAGTGTATATTAAAAATATAAAAATTATTTTTGCCAACTAAAATAAAATTGAAAATTAATTATTTCTTGACAAAAAAATATTCAAAAATTTAAAAAGCACTTGATTTTCGAAATTCCTAGTTTAATATTTCACTCGACTTTCCCATGCTTTCTTGTGTAAAATGTTTTTCCTTAAAAAATTTTAAAATAATTATTGTTTACAGTCCCTGTTTATACGTAAAACATTTCTTGCGATAACATGGATTTCATACGTAAAAATGTTTATATGTTTTTCTACAGCCAGGTGTTTTATTAGTAAAATAAACTTAATACTTATCTATCAAAAACATATAAAAAGAGTAAGAGATAAAGAGAGTGAAAAATTGTTAAAAAAAAATATAAAAAATTAAAAAATAATCAAACAAATAAATCCCAGATATTTGAAAAATTTTTTGGAGCCTTTTAAAAATGCAAAAAAATTTTTATTGTCAAGGCATTGTAGTTTTATTGTATTTATCATTGAATTTGCCCTAATTTGATTGTTTGTTTATAATAATAATGTTTTCGATATTATGTTCGAGTAGAAGCTTTAGATATTATTATGTTTGGCATTGTGACGTATCAAAAATATTTTAAACGGAACACTTTAGTAGTTTTAAAGCAGCGGTGACTGATGTTCTTATCATTTTTTAAACATTATTAAGAACAACAAGTTAATGTTTTATCAAGGTTATGCTTTCTTTACTTATTTTTAATATTATTTTAAGTTTCTATTACTTTGTCATATCGTTTGCAATTTCCATAAAATTCTGCATTTTCATACATTATGTAAGTGAATTTCAGAAATCATCTTTAGAAACCGCAAAAATTAAAATTTAAAATTTTAATATTCAAAAAATGTTTGTTGTTATAGGTTATCATCATTTATGTATTGCTTTGAGATATTGATAGCCATATTTTTGGGGCAACAGGTATTTGTTTACCCATAATCAGTATAATGACTGCCTATGATTATTACAAACATAAAATGGTAGTTTTAGCATATAATGGTTATACATGATATGATTAAATTTTTTGCCCAAAACTTACAACTTTGATGTGATCGTGGCAGCAATAAAAATGATTTCCGTGACTATACAATGAGGTATAGACCCATTATTGTTCTTTGCTTGTGTTAAAAACGATTAAAAAATAAGTGAAAAAAATCTCGGACAAACCCTATTAAAAAAGAGAAATTGAGTCGAAATGCATTTATTTTTATCAGTCTTGGAGGCAACGCTTTTATTTAGAGAAAAAAAAGTCGCATTTTAAAAATTAATAAAATTAGTTTTGTTAAATACACTTTGCTTCATATCTCGGAAATGACTTTAAACAGCTGTTGACTTTTCACCTAGTACGACAGAATAATAAAAATGCCCACAATAATTTGCAGAGTTAGTTTTGAATCAAATGCCACTGTCATTCTGGTAATAATAAAGAATGTTTTATATTTTACAGAAATTCACGAACGAACTTTTTTAGCCTGTCATGCGTGGCTGACCCACACCAGAGTTTACTCTTATCAGTTGGCTTAGCTTATCAACTGATTACATATTTTGTTGTTTATTTCTTTCTATTAAAATCCCAACAAAAGAACCAATTTCACTCTCTTCTTTTCATTCGGTTAAGCATTTAATTAAAAATACACTCTGTACACCGGGGTGCACCGGGGCACGATGTAAGGGCTATATAAGATTCCCCGCAGCCGAATTTACGTAAAAATTCTATTAATAATTTAATTAAAACATAAAAATGCAGGCCTTCAATATTATTAAAAATAATTTTTTTTATTACTTTATTTACTCTTACTCAAGTTTATTTTTAATTATCTACAAATGAAATAAGTTTTTATATTTGAATTGTGATAATAAAAAAAAAATACTGTGCAAAAGTGTTCGATAGAATGATGTCGGCATTTGCTTATATCAGTTATCGTTTTGTTTTTCCAGTAAAAAAAGTGATAAACAGAAGCAGAAATAACTAGAACTAGGTAACTTGGACTACCTCAAGTTTTGGTAGAAAAACCAATGGATTTTGCATAGCCTTGTTATTAGAGGGAGGCTTTTCTTTCGAATTTTATCCGCATATTATTAACAGTATTCACGATTTGAGGAAAAACTAGTTTAATAAAGATCGAATTTTATGATCTAAAAAGAAAAAGTTGTAAATTTAAACTTGTTTTTTTTTAAGTAAAATTTCTAGATTCTTATTAGAAAAAAATCAATGAAAATCATTTAGTCCATGAGGTTTTGAACACGTACGTATTAGTCCTCTGCATAAAAATATTGCGATGTTGAAGAACTAAATTACTTTACATTTTTTGGGTTAAAGAAAGTAAAAAAAGCCCGCAAAAATTTTTTTCTTCGGTAGTTTGACAGAACAAATTTACAAAGTGAACATTTATAAAATTACTTCCACGAAATTAAATTTTTCTACACCACTTCTAATTGTATTTCAGAGCTACCTAATTGTTTTGGCAAAATTTTGAATTAAATTTGAAAAATTTGTCATTCAGCTTCAGAAATTTAATGTTATTTTTATTAATTTGACCTTTTTGTATGAGAACTACTATTTTACTTGCTTCTTACCAAAAAATTTTTGTAAAAGGTTTGAAGTCAATACATGTTACAGTTCCCGAAATATAGTGTATCCAAAGCTTCACAATATTTAAACGTTTGTAAGGAACTACCCTTCCCTTTGTTTCTTACAAAAAATATTTGTTATTGTCTTTTTGCCAAGTTTTGTGGTAACAGTGGCGATAGTAAATGCCACAATTTATATATTTGATATGGTCGCAAATGAATAATATAGAAATTACAAACGGAATGATAACATCATTTTATCACTATTTGAAGGGTTCAACCACTAAATAAAAAAGGTAACACATGTTGTCGTATGGCAGCACTCAGCTAGACGTATATACAGACGAGATAAAATATCAGAAAATAAATACATACTATTTCAATTTTTAGATTATAATACATACAAGTATGTACATACGTAGATACTTAAATAATACTTATAGAATATATTGTCATTAAAATTGATATTATTATTATTATCACTTTTTGCTTTTTTTTTTCTTCTTTTTGCTAAATGATGTTCTGCCTAATTAAAGTTTGTTTGTTTGTTTTGTTAATATACAACAAAGTTACATACTCACTACAATAATATTATAATATTTGTATCTAGGGTATATACTAGCTTAATGAACAGCAGCAGTTATGAAAATATGAACAAAAGTATTAGGAGACAGTGGGCCAGTTGTTAATACGTAAATAAAACATTAGTTTTCAGCGTTAAGTACCGATTAATATTTTTTTTTCAATATTTATAACTGTCGCTCATTTTTCTTTAACACTATTAAAGTAGGTAAGACAAATTCTTTGACAAGAGTTAAATAATCCGATTAGAAGAGCTTAGTTAAGGCTACGTAACTATTTTTCAAAAGGGAGATAATAAGCTCTTAGGCGTAGCTGTTTAGTTTTTTTTTTTAAAACCAAATATATTTGATTGTTAAAAAAACCAAAAGAAAACCGTTTTGGTTTATGCGGCAAATTAAAGTTTAAATACGTACTGAGTTTTAGATAAAGAATTTATAAAAAATATTTTCAAAACATATACTCAAAAGTATTTACCTTTCTTATACTAAAACAAAAACTGCCACAACTCAAAACTCATAAAAAATAATTTTTTTCCTTAGGCTAGTTCCCAGACTAAGTGTCTAACAAACACTAAAATTTTGTTTTCAATTTAGCAAACTTTCTTCCAACCTCATTCAAGGTTCTTCTGCTGTTAAACATATATTGCTTAAACAATTAGAACCAGGTTTTCCAAAGCAAAAAAAAAAAAAAAAAGACTCCCATAAAAATATAATAGTTTTGAGTTGTTACCCTTTTTAATTCATTGGGCGATGTGAATTTTTTTATTTGTTTTTTTTTTCGTCTCCACCCTCACATTTTACAATTGATCATAAAGGTAAATGTTTAGATTATATTTTTTTTTTAGAATTTAAAATAGAATACAATTTGTGTAAACATTTACATACCTTGGTGGTGAACTGCTAAAGTTATAGCAACAACAACAAAATGAACAAACCATATACACTAGAAAATTAACACCGCCACCACACCACGTCGATTCGTCGTCACCCTGTTCGACGCCAACTCCAGATTCTGCGGCTACAGCTTCTGTTCCGCCACAATTAAGCGTTCCACTTAGATTACAATTTGAGGCTGTTGTTTGTGTTTTGGTGTACAAATCCTGGGCCAAGAGTTCAGTTGCTGAGGCTGACGAGGCAGAGGCGTTTTTTAAGTTAACGGTTACCCCAGCAGCGGCTAAAGCCGATTCTACAATTGAGGCAGCCGATGATTTGCGTCTGCCTTTCGAATGTGGGGAGTTAGAGGAAGATGTAGCAGCTTTAAGGAATTTTGTTAGTCTTCTTGTGGTCTTAGATTTTTTAACTTTTGTAGATTGCGTTAGGGCATAGGATGGCGCATGGGGTAAAGTGTGCAAGCAAAATTCGTTTTTTTGGACCGGTGTTGTGGCTTTCAAGTTTGTGGTGGCAAGGGAAGGATTTTGTGGAGTCTGTTGTAGGTGCGTGGGTAGGGAATATTTACGTAGATTATAGACGTTTTTAGGATAGGCAGTTGCCAGTACAGGGGGCGGGGTAGTAGTGTGGGCTTGCAATAAGCACAGTGGTGTATTGTCTACTGTTAATTGTTTTGATTTCTTTTTTACTTTTGTGGTGGCTTTAGCTAATTGTTTCGATTTGAATTTTTGTGTTGCTGCTGAGGGGTTAACTGATCTGTTGCTTGTAGTATTTAGGAGATTATGGTGTTGATGTTGCTGCAGTTGCGGTTGTTTTATTATGGAAGTTGGCTGATTAAGCTGTTGGCTAGCAGATTTTTGTCTGTTTTGAGATTTTATGGAAGAGTTACTGGAAGATGTGGTGGTGTTGGAGCTAAGGGATGTTCTTGGTTTAATTACTGATGTTGTTGTTGTTGTTGTTGCGATAGGTCTAGCTATTGTTGTTGATGTTGTTGGTCCGGCATTTGCTGCTGCTGTTGTTAAAATTGTGGTGGACCGCAAAGCCTTTGCCTCCAAAGACTTTATTTTGGAGGACGCCACCTTAAATGGTGGCTTTAATCTTGGCTTTTTATTTCAAGATATTATTTTTTATGGTTTTTTTTTTAAATTTTTTAAATTTTAATTTAAAGAAACTTTCATAAAGAAAGTGTGGTCTTTTTCAAAATTAAACCAAAATTACATTTAAGGTTAGGTTATTATTCACTTAACTTGTTGTAATAAAAAAAACAACTTTTTATGAACTTTATTTTTGCACTATATTATTTTTTTAAATTATTTTAAAACTTTTCTAAATTTTGATTTTTAAATTTTTAGCTTTAGCTTTTTGATTATTTTTTTGTTTAACGATTTTTGTAAATCGTTTATCTTTTTAACATTTTTACATAATTCTCCTGCCTCTTAAAAGCCGCGTTGTATGATTTTTATCAATTGCTTTTAACTTTTCTTTTATTTTTGTGTATTTTATTTTATTTTTTTTGGTACTTTTTTCTCTATTTTTATCTTTAATTTCCACCGACTAGCGGTGCTTTTTCATGTTTTTGTCAGCACCACCACCATTTTTTCTTTAGAATCAAAACGTTAAAAAACGAGTGACGGTGATTTAAATATTTTTTTTAAAAAGATACACGCACGCAGACGCTTAATCACGCACACTCATGCACATTTTGTTTGTTGTAATGAATAGTGATGAAAATCATAAGAATAGAATTGTCAGTAAAAAAAAAATTACAACAATGTAACAAAATCATCAGTCTGTATACAAGTAAAAACAATACGCACTAACAGACACATGAACAAACATCTTCTCTTACACTGTAATAAATTGTAAATTGTATACAAATTTTTGATTAAATTGACCAGTGAAGTAGTAGATGTGTAGTAGGTATTTAGCCAACAAATTTTTTTAACGAAAATAAAGGCAAAACAAAAATTAGAATAAAAGAAAACTTGTTATGTAGGTACATACCTACTTATTTAATTTATTTTTAAACACTAATTTTCTAATTTAACAAACAGTTCAATAAACTTTTACTTTTTTTCATTCATTTTTACCTCCGCTGCATCACATTTTTTTTTATTTTACGATTTAAGCACTTCATTTTGTATATATTTTTTTTTTTGATAATTTTTTTACTTTTTTGCTTAATATTTTGTTAAATACCTACTTTGTAATTAAAATATTTTGTATTTTTCCACACTCGTCGTTTTTTTTTTTATTTTAGCACTTTTTTGTTAAATTAATCAACTCAAAAGATTTTAGCTGAAAATAAACTTTTCAGTCTGTTAGATATTTTACACGTCAAATCTTTATTTTAACAAAATTATTATTAAACCTTTTTTCCACACGATTACTACTTGTTAGTTAGTTAGTAGTAGAGTAAGTACACAATAGTGTGTAGTATTAAGTTTTTATTATTATCAGCAGCAGCAACAATATTAGTATTAGTAGACGACGTGTATAGAAGTAGCAGCTTCTGCTTTGTTAAATGCTAAACTAAACGTAAGTAGAAAACAAAAACAATTACATTGTCTATCAAATAGGCGAAAAAATACTGAAACAACAACAGCACGGAGAAGAAGAAGAACTGGCAAAACAACAAAAGCAGTTCCAAATAAGACTCAAATTGTATACTTTACCACCCTCATCTCTTTATAGAGCTTTTTCAATACTACTCTTTAGATCAGGGGTTGTCAAAATTCTCATTTAATGAAATGCGTCTGTATTGGATAAGAGAAAATTGCCCAGCAAACAAAAAACTAAGCATTGCAAATGTGATGAATTTTACTTTTTAAAGCAAAATGGAAATGAACTTAAAAAAAGTTATTAAAATTAAATAAAAAATATGCCTCAGTTATTACAGAATTAGACAATTTTTTTTCACACATATTCCATTGGGCGAGTTCAATTTACAGTTAAAACTTAAAAAATTAAGTGTATTTAGGTATTATAAATTAAGTTTTCCAAATTCAAGATTTTGTAACAATTTCTTATTAACAAAATATGTTTTAAATTTGAAGAAGTTAATTTATTTCTCTGCTTGGAACAAATAAATTTTAAGTCGGAAAAAATTTGTTCGCAGCAATATGTAGAGGGAAAAAGGGATAACAACTTCAAAGCATTTCTTTTTAACTCTGGAAAATCGAAATCATTTAGATTTTTCCAAAATTCTATTCCCATTTTTTTTGGAGCTTGGACTTCGGTTCGAAGAAATATAATGTTTTCTTTGTTTTAAATGTTTGGTAACATAAAATGCATTGCATGTTACCAAAAGCATTTTTAATGACAAAACAAAAATTTTTGTCTTCCATTATACTATTTTGTTTGCTGGTTTATTTTGAAATTAAATCAAAGCTGAAAAAACAACAAAGCTGAAAAAAAAACAGTAAGCATCCGCCCATGTGCACTCGTTAACACTCAATTAACGACTGAAATCAAACTGAAATAAAAGAGAACAAGCGTCGGTGTGAGTTTGTTTTTATTGTTTTTGTAGCACAATTGTGCACTAAAAATGAATTTTTGACAACCATTGCTTTAGATAGTATTTGTTGTTACTTCATAATCTTTAATTTGGAGCAGCATGTGAAAAAACAAAAACAATACAACGAAATCATAAATTACAACAACACTTGGAATAACAAAGTATTCGATTGTTCTCCAAAATATACAATATGCGCGCGTTTAAAATTACTTAATGTTCAAACACAGCAATAACTAAAATGTACTCTGAAGTAAAGACTCCACAAAACACAACCAAACATACCTACAGTTATCCCCTTTAAGCCAAACAAAACCAGCTGTATTAATGCAATTTACCTTAAATCTTTATTTCTCAATAATGCATTAAGCTCCAACACATTATCTCTCTGTCCATCTCTCTCTCTTTAAAAAAATACGCTCTCTCGCTTTTTTTTTGATAAGGCTCCCAATTCTTTGGGGTCTCTGTTTTGCTCTAAATGGTTTCTATGTGTGTGTTAAAAACTGCTTGCTCTCATTAAATGCATTTTTATTTAGTAGACTTTATTAAAAAAGCTCCCCTTTTTGTTATGTTTTTTTAATATCTACTTGTTTACAGTGCATTTACTCTTTAGGCAGGAAGATAGCAGTGTTACCGATTTCCCGATTTATTTTACCTTATTAGCTTCATTAGAAATATGTATTTATATCAGCGTTGCCGTTTGGTTACCTTTGTAACATTTCAGTAAATTATTGACCTTCTACGTGACATGCATGATTTTAACGGGTTTGGTCTAGTTTTCGTAACTTTTTTTAATAGTCACACAATACGGTGTGGTTTTTGGTGTAAGAGATATTCTTATGTACTTTTAATGACATCACTTTTGACTTAAAAAATTTGTTTTAAAGGTAATTGTGCAGCTTAGTCAGAATAATGTAATTCAATTATTTTATTAAATGATTTTTGTCCAAAAATCAAGCTATTTATGAATTAGTTTTATTTCCCTAAAAGTAACTTTATATAAACAAACTTTAGTTTTTGGATAAAAATCCATAATGTTTTGCTAGCAACTCTAGCAATGCTGATGTATACCTACACCAGTTCAAGTTTTTAAGAACAAAAATGCACTGTCGATTTTTTTCTTTTTATTTTAACTTTTTCGTATGCTAATTAGCGTTTCTACCTAATTATTAGTTTTTTCAACAATTTATTTTTATTTTGTACAATATTTTAATTAAATATTTTTATCGGTAGAAAAATCAGCTTTTCTTCAAAATTAAAAAGTTTCTTTCAACATTAACGGAAAATAATAATTTCTTCTAATAAAAAGAAATTATATAAACTTAAGCCAAACTAAAAATCAAAAATTTGTATTAAATATTTTTAAGCGTTAAAACTTGTACTTGAAAAAATTATGAAATCAAAAGCGACTCATACTTTGTATACTAATTTGATTTTTTTTCTGAGGCCGAATCGCCGTATTTAATTCAAATTTAATATAAAAAAAATCTAAATAAAATTCCTATGTTAAAAACATTGAAAAATTGATCGACCGAGTATATTGTATTGGATTGAAGGATTGAATACGATAATTTTGCCCCTGGTTTTTCAACTATTTTTTTTGTGCTAAGGGCAATCAGAAAAAAACTGAAAATATAAAAAGAATATATATAAAGTTTACTGCTTTTAGTTGGCAAAAATAGCAGCAACGGCTTAAAAAATTCCCTTAAGCCAAATAAACACAAAAAAGTTGTCTAGAAAATGTATTACTTTTAATTTTTTATAAATATTATATGCGATGGCAGCACTGAAACTATTTTAAAGCTCTTTTTAATAAGCCACATGTAGTAATGCATTTGATTAGGTAAAATATTTTAATTAATGCTTAAATCTCTTTAAGTACACAGACAAAAATACATATCATTTGTAAATTAAAAGCAAAGAAAAAAAACCAGGGATCGTAGTTATTGTGCAAAAAAAAATATATCTGAAAAAATTTATAATTTTCGTCAAAAAATATTTTTTTTATTTCAAAAGAAAAAGGGTAATTGTATAGCTTTTTGTGTTTCATTAATTACATATGTATGTATGGCTTGTAGATATTTATACTGCAATATTGATACATTGTGAACTTCTTGTGTCAAATACATATGCAAAACTCATATGACAAATTGTGAATAAAGTGCTCTTCTTGAATCTGACTTATCATTTAAAATCATCCCTTTTTTAAATTAATAACAAGAAAAATTCAGTGTTTTTTCTCAGTTTGGAGGTTATGTGAGACCTAATTATAAACCATTTCTAAAATGGCACACGCAGATAAATATGAATGGCAAAAGTGTTAAGTCACATATTAAACACATCCAGTATAAAAGCCACTTAGGTAATACTCGTTTACTATTTTTGTCTTAGTCTTGCTTTAAAGCAAATGGCTTGTCACATATTTTTGTTATAAGCCTGCAGCCCTAGCAGCGTTTTCATCAAGTTTGCAGAACCTTAACTCTCTTTCAAGAAAATATTTTTTTCCGTTTTTGAAATGCCATGCATTTGGATTTTTTTGTTATTAAAAGTTTTATGAATTTTTCTGTTGTTTTATTTTTTTATTTCTTGTTTCCAATGGCTCAATTACGAAAGGTTGATAACAGTTCAATTCATACAAACAAAACATATATATAAACAAATATAATTTACACAAAAATACATACATATGTATAGTGTACACTTGTGGTATAAGAATGCAAACTAGAGGTCTGCAGCGGAGAAGTTTTTAAATAACTTTTAAAATTTGAAGTAAAAGAGAGTATGCACTTGTATTTGCTCGCAGTGTGAGAGTACGAAAGATAACTTAACCGTAGTTTGTCAATTACAAACATTTATAAATTTGGTGCAAAGATATACGTAAATATGAAAATACTACAAATAAAAATTACAAATAGTTCATTTTCCAATAATTGTTGGCACAATTTGTATATTTTTGTGGCACGTCTTTGTTTTTGCAATGAAATACATAATATGATTTTTGTATGTGCGACGATGTGTGAGGTTTTGTGTATGTTTTGTTACATAAAAAAAAAATAGCAGCCAGTGTTGTCATTGTAATTTATTTTAGAAATATTGTGCATGTTTTTTGATTGTAACAAAAACAACCACCAAATTCAATTTGTGTTTACATACAAATACTTTAATACATATAAAAATAAATAAAAAACCAACGGATCTAAACCAACCTCAAAATGTAATTTGTGTTTGTTCGTGATCAACTTCTTTTGCGAAAACGAATATAACCATAGTTAATACATACTTCCTTTATCAACTTAATTTTTTTTTTGGCGGAGAGAAAAATAGAACTAGAAATCTCAAATAAAAAACTCTGCTTAGTAACAGCGAACACATAGCTGACGACTATGACGTTCGTAGAAAACTTATTATTTAAAGGCACTACGAATAAAAGTTCATCGTTTTAACCACTCAAGAATTCAACAAGTTCAAGTATATTCATGCAGTTCTCTAATGCCAACTAAACAAACACATTTTAAAAATGTTTTCCTTTAAATAATATCCTGTTTCAGCTCTTACAAAAAAGTATTAACAATTTCTGCACACAATAATAAACCTGTTTTTGTAAGAACAACCTTGCAAAGCAAACATTTCACAATCATTTATCAATTTGATTATAAAATTTCAATTTAACAATATTTCACTTACGTTCGCTGATTCAAGAACATCTATGTATTTTGTATCTATAAATTTATAGCCTGAGAGATTTCTTTTATCATTCTGTAATTTTTATGATGAGCTTTGAATTGATTTGCATTTTGCGAAAAAAAACCCAGACTCCCCCAACGGTAAGAGGATACCAACCGTGTTTTTAAACTTACCTGTAAAGAAAGAAAATAAAAAGAAAGAGAACAAATTACTAATAGTTTATAAATGTTGGTATTTATTATTAAAGTATATATCTTTTAATAATTTTTTAATTCATATACATAAATAAATAGCCCTGAGTTTTTGTACCTGCTGAGGTATGTATGTCATTATTATTAAATTATTTTATGCAAATTTTTGCAAATAATTTTCTTTTTCGTATATTTTCTCAAGTGTATCATAATCCTCATCTTCAGTCATAATAAGTCCAATTGATGTTTATAAAGTACTAGTAAACGTTATTAACTTAACAAGGGGTAAATTTGATTCGTTGAAGTAGTTTTTGTAAAAATTTAATAAAGATAAATTCTAGTTTTACTATGCTTGAAGTGAAAATGATAGTGGTGGCTTAGTTAAGGTTGTAAAACAGTTTAAAACTAAACTAAATCTATTATACATACATATACATATATCAAGCAATAAATCACAATTTTTTTGCAAATTTAAATTTTTATTTCCATCAATGTAAACACCTAGTAAAATCTTTTTTAATTTGAGTAATTGGCCCTCATTACATCATAGATTATAGATTAATAAGGTCTTTATAACACAGAATAATAATCTATTGGTAAATGCCTTATTTAATACATTTGTAAGCACATATGCAAGAAAAGGATTATAAAACGAACCTTGTAAAACATTTTTGTTTTAAAAACCTTAAATATTCTATTTTTTCTAGTTTTTTGACCTTTTTAATGTTAATAAATAAGACTATTTTTTTAAGCTTTAGGTCTATTTTTTCGTTTATTTTTTTGCAAAATTTTTTCAATATTTCGCCACTCCGTTGTGTGGCATCATCAGGAGGTTATTTTAGTTAAATATTAAAGTTGTTATTTTGGTTTTAAAATTAGCTTTTGGCTTTTCGAATAACGATTATAATATTAACAAATTTTTAATATAAACTTCAAAATATTTTGTTAAAGAAAATTTACAAAAGTGTACTAAAACTAAAATATTCGAAAATTTAAAAAATGTGTTATTACAAAATTTATACTATTAAAAAATGTATCCATATACCAATATAAGTGTGAATGTCAATTTCAATCTTTTCTAATATACAAAATCCTAATATTAAGAATAATAGTGTTACCAAAAAAGTAATAATAATATTAAGTGTTATACAGAGAAACAACATACAAAAATAAACAAAAAACCACAATACATGCATAAAAGAAAAAAAAATAACAACTTTAATATTTAACTAAAATAACCTCCTGATGATGCCACACAACGGAGTGGCGAAATATTGAAAAAATTTTGCAAAAAAATAAACGAAAAAATAGACCTAAAGCTTAAAAAAAATAGTCTTATTTAAAAACCTTAAATTTTATTAAACTTTTCAGTAAATATTTAGAAACTAAAAAAATCCTGTTTAACTTATTTTGAATTTCGTTTTTGCCTTTATTGGCTTAGAAGTTACAAAATGTGCAGAAGCAGTACCAAAATTAGCCTGTCTGTCACTTTGGGGTCCAATATCTTTAGAAAGGGCTAAAGATGTTTCCTAATATTTTTAAGGATCTTTCAAATAAGTATGAATTAAGTAGGAGCAAAACACAATACTTACCCTGTGCAACATATCAGGGCCCCAATATTAAAAAAAAAATAACGAAAAAAATATGAATATGTATATTTTTTTCCAAATTAGAATTTACAAAAAGTACTTGTCAAGCAATAACACAGAATTTTCACCTATTTAGAGCTCTTGTTTTACTCCTTAGGATCAACATTTTAAAAAAAGCGGGAAAAAGTATTCAGATCTTTTGAGGCCTATTGAATGAAATTTGGCTTATAGTGCTTGTTTTATTTATTAAGAAGTAAAAAGTGCACCTAGGCACTATAAAATTTTGTTTTCCCTGTTCCTCTAAGGATACAAAATTTCTAATAAAAGTGCAAAGCGAAGTACGATGCCTTTTAAATTTTTTTTCCCATCGTGCATTGTTTAACACATAATAAAATTTGAGTTTTTCCATATTTTGCCCATTTTTAACCCCTTTCATATTACTACGTTATATTTTTAACACAATTAAAATTTCACATCCATTTTTTTTATGTATAAACATAAGCCTTATAAAAAAATTGTATTGATAAGTTTTACGAAAGAATTTCACCCTGCAAAGTTACTTTTAATATCTGGCAGCACCTAAACTGTTATGTACTAAAAGCTTTCAATTGTATACAAGACTTTTAAAATGTAGTTTTAAGGTTGTTTAAGGTTTAAAACTTTGCTACTATTTAAACAAATTTTAAAGCTTTTTAAACAGGCTGTAGCCAAGGAAATAAAAATATTTTATGTTATAAAAAGCTACCGGTTAAACCATAAGCTTGCATAACAGACAAGTGTGCTTTTAGCGTTGTCACTTTTAATATTAAAAAAGGCTTTAGAACCGGTACTTTTAAAAATGTTTAAACATAAATATTCCAGTATACCAGATATAAAAACTTTTATACAAACACAAAAAAAAAAACACGTCTTAGTTTATATAAGAAAAAAATTTAATTAAAACAAAGTTAAGTAAAAAAATAAAATTTTTTGATATCAAAAAACAACAAAATTATATAAAAAATTAATTTTTTCCCACTAAAAGCTTATTGGTTAATTTAATAAATAGAGGTGGGAGGTGTGAAAATGTTCAAATTTAGTTAAATAAATTTTAACAAAATATTATTGTGTTAGAACAAATTTAGTGTTATATTCCTGAGTCTTAAATTTTTGAAAAACAAAAAATTCAACCACATTGGCATTTTTCTTACTGATGAAATCCTAACGTAAAAAAAATTTTCTAAATTTAATGAAACTTTCAAACTTATATTAAAATTAAACATCAACTTTTTGTATGCAGATACGAAAAAAAACAACAATTTTTTTAAATCTTTGTAGCATGTCCATAAACATTAACTTAAAGATTTTTTAATAAATTGAAGTAAAAAACAAAAGAACTTTTAATCGATGTATGAATCATTAGTTTTTATTTTGATTTGCAGCTCCAATGCTACCCCCACTTCCAAATGAGCAAATGATGATGAATGATTTAAATTCTTTTTTTTTACTAAGTACTTTTTAATATCATCTTAATTACCCATAAAAATCACAATTAGAACTTAGTCGTTACATTCATGTGCAGTGGATGAGTTATACCGTGCTGGTAAAGCAAACAAGTTTTACTTGTGTTTTTTTAATATTTTTAACAAATATTTCTATCCTTCTCTGCGGCTGACGTTGGTTAGCTGATGTCTGGTAGTAGTGGTAATAAAAAAATGAAGAAAGAGTAAAATTTATTTAAAAATCCGTATGATAGGTTGTCAGAAGTGACAAGAATGTTAACTCTTGTTTTAGCATGTTTGTTAATGCACTTTAATATCTCCGGAATTTGTTATTGACGTTGAGCACAGTGGGCAAAGAGTACATTGCAATTTGATGCTTATGGATTCTTGATAACAAATTCCGTTGCAGTTATAAACATATATTTTGATTCTAAGTTGAATATTTTTTGATTTTTGCTTGAAAATTAATTAAAAGGTTGATTAAGCGTTTAGAAATAGTCCTTTATTTATCTTATACCATGACAAGAGCTTGAAAGACATCAAATAATAGCATAAATCAATATTTCTTCACCTTATGCACTTTCCTCATAGCCTGTACAAACCTCTGGGTGTGTTTATTGAAACTATGTTGTGGTCTAAAATCAAAAGGCTGATTGGGCATGCAGTTGTTGCCCAGATTAAAATGGCGGTCAGCTTGCTTTACGCAATTTTTCGAACAATTTCAACATAGTTTGTACGGACTTATAGGCCTAAAAGACTCCACGTTTGACTTATCTTTTGCAAGCTTAAAAATCATCTTTTTTAAGGCAACTTTTCATACTAGCGGCAAATGTTCAAGTCGTAATATGGCGCTTAAAATAAAAAAAACTATTCCCATTAATGTGGCTGTTAAGGTATTTTATTGCTAATTTGGTCATAGCCAGGAGCTTTTATAACATTCAAGTCAACATTAGCCTCTGTAACATCCAGTATGAGGAATCATATTTCTAGAGGATGTCTAACAGCAACAGGCGATGGTCCCTCATGTCAGTACGTACATATTTTGAGATTTTTGAAATAATTAAATTTTTCTTCGTCATTTCCTGCCCGAAATTCTTTGATTAAGATTTTACCATCATTTATCTCTTTGGTGAAAGTACGGCGGTTGCGTTAGAAAATTATTGGGTACTGGAGAAGGTTTGACATTATGCGCTTAAAGGGGATCTCTTCTAAAGAGTTCAAAATTAGTTTAGGAGTACCACAAGACTCCGTACTCTACTCGACTTTAGTTCTTATCTTATCCTTTGACCCTACATTGGCAGACCTCGTTTATAATCTTTTGCAGAGGACAGCAGCATATGCGGACTGAGAAGGTTTTTTTTGTATCGAATAAAGCATCAAAGTGTCTTTCTTGAACTTTGCACTATCTGATCTTCTTAAAATTGGCGTGTGCTCCAAAGTGTATTTTTGAGCTACCTGTTAGCGACCAGGGAAGGGCGAAGCTATTCACCAGTGGTGTTACATTGGTTCACTTGGGTAATTTTGTAATGTGAGGTGTTTCCACATTTATATAGATACCTTAATTATATGTGGTCTGAAGAAAAAGGGAGGCTTGTTCCTATTACCCACGAGCTTGTGCGTGATAAGTATTATGCTAGGAGAACACACCTTTTTGCGCTTGATAGGCCAGTGAATGGCATCACGCTTTGAAAGAAAAAAATAACTTTTTACTCAACAGTTCATATGTGTAATTAATTTCTTACATATGTCTTTCCCGTCACAGCCAGTATTGAGAAATTTAAATCAAACGTTCACAAAAACTCTTTTCTCTGTCCTCCTTTGCATAACATATATTTTGATATCAGCGAAATGCAACGTATGTATAAGGTATCATTCCCTTAGCGCTGCATAAAATATATAAAAGGAAATACGTCAGTTTTGCGGTAAAAACCTTCTTAGACTTAGGCTGAAATTTGAATAATTTGTCGTCGGAGTCGTAAAAGTCTTTCCAACTATTCCTTAAGTAACGGTTTTCTGTATGCCTCCAACGAAATTTTAAACTAGTTTGCCTTTTTGTAAAAAAAATAAATTAAATTTTCTTAAACCAATTAAACCTCACCTTAATTAATGGACACTTTTATGGCCCACTGTAAAAATTTATTTAAAAAAACAACAAATTGTTGGCTTCATATATTGTTTAAAAATACTTCTTCATGCAGCACGTTCATCAAGCAGTTGCGGTTTCAACGATGTTTACATAAAACACAACTTTGTCAAACCCCAAATAACTTTAAGGCCTTTAGAGAATTTCAATGATTATTTCTAATAAGGTCCTTGAAAGCTCAAAATTATTAAGAGCTTTGTTTAGTGTTTTGTTAAAAAGAATTTATTGGGGCAAAATGAAAATGATTTCATTATTGAGGAAGTGTTTAATTTAATTTTCTATGGCGGTTATTGAGAACAAACATGATGAAACTTAATTATCCAAATAGATTTCTTTATGGGAAATCTTTCAATGTTTTTTCAAACAAAAATTTATTTCAATTTGTTTCTCGCCCCTATTGTGGCACATTTCCCAGCTGCACTGGGACGTGGCTAACAAGCTGTATACAATTAAACTCACTATTATAATAAGAAATTAAGGATTTCATATAAACCGTCAAAGAACGTTGGTGGAAGCTTTTTCTCTTAAGTTAAATTGTTGTTGCTGAAGATTCTTAAGCTTAACCTTAAATCGCCATTGCTGTTGTTTTATTGTAAAGTTCCTTAAAATATTTTTTTTTATGTTTTTTTTTTTAACTTTCATTCATAAAAAAGTGTATGTAAGTTTTTTCCAATAGAATATTATCTGACATTTATACACAAATCTATTTGTTTATTTCTATTGAAAAATATTGTTCCTTCTGCTCTATTATCTGGTTAAGAGCTTGCAGCAAATTAAAAAATATTTTTCACAAATCAATCGAGTTAATTAGAATTCCAATAGATGACATGAATAGCATTTTATGATTTATTCATGGTATTTGACTTTAATCTGAATTAAATGTTTTTTTTTAATAGAAGAAAGATAATGTGGTAAAATGCTTAAATATTTTAATTGAAATTGTCATGAATATAAAATTATGTTTTTGTAAGTTCAATTAGTATCATTCTCATTAGTTTTGTTATAATTTAAATTTATTTTAGGGAAGTTTATTGCGACGGGTGTGGCTTTTTAATTTACATTCATTATTAAAATTCAAATACTGCTTAAAAAAAGATGTACAATTTTTAATGCTGGTATATTTTTGAATATATAAACACAAGTAGCCACTGAAAGAGAATGATTTTTGCTTATAACGACCACTAAAATACTGTATGGCAGGTTTCCTTATAATTTAAATTTTAAAGAATTTTCGCTTCAAAATAATTTTTGTTAAGGAAAAACCATAAGAAAATTATTGATATATTGTAGTTTCAAAATCCTGCCAAGTAAACAAAAAAAAATTTATTCATACTTCGATTACATTCATTCTTTTTCTCTCTTTTAGACTGAACCTCATCATTTTTTTTTTCTTCATTTTAATCTGCCCTTTCCCTTCACTTGGTGACAGCGTTGCCGTCTTGGTTACTTTTTATCAAAATTGGAATGCCTGTTATCGCGGTAACAAAAAGAGAATTATGAGATACTTAGGTCTGTCCAGATCATCTCAAAGAACATGTTCCAAAGGCAGTTGATAAACTTAATGCAAGAATCAGACGTAAAAGGTCTTGAATATAAAGACAGACATAAATTCGGAAATAGTTCGCCATGACAGGTTTGCAATACCTTAGAAAGATTATTTAAAAAAATGGTTGGAAACTTTTGCCTTATAGTTCAGATATTTGTTTTAAATCGATTCAAAACACGCCTACATACGTTTTAAATAAGAACAGGTTTTGCCAAATTAGCTTTATTCGCTCATGGCCATAAAAAAGAATAGTTTTTTTTGTTGCCCGTAACCTATGTGTTGCCAGAAAGATAGGAATAAAATCCTTAAAACTTATAACCAATGAAAATAAATTGCGAAAATTTTAAAAAAGCATCTTAAGATTTGAAAACTTTTGTTTTAGGTAAAATATCTATTATTTTCATTTTAAGACTTTTTTAATTTTACAAAAAGGTTAACTTTTTCTTCTAAGAATGTAAAAAATTTCAAAACAGTTTGAAAATTTTGAATTCAGATATAATTAACCAGAAAAAAAAACAGGGATCATAATAATTATTCTAAAAAGTAGTAATTATTTAATTATATTTTAATTTTTTTAAACAATAATCTTTTTGGATTTTTTTTTGCAAAAATAATAATTATATGCCTCACTTGAATCTGTTTAAAGTATAAAAAATATTTATCTAAGAAATATAATCAAAACAATAATTATTATTTCTTGACAAAATATAAAAATCGATAAAATAATTATAATTTTTTGAAAGGTAAATAAAAATGAAAAATTTCAATTGATTTCCGATGCATCCCTGCTTTTTCCTTTTTTTTATTGATAATTTAAAAAAAATAAAGAAATAAAAATTTTGAAAATTTTTACGATTTAAAATTGCTCATACGTCACGCTGTCTAGTCAATAAAGAAATTATTTTGCAAAAACCGACATTTTGGCATAAATTTTCTTTCTCTTTACAACATAAGTCGTTTAAACGTAATATATGTGGTGGCAAAACAAAGAGTTTGTGTTTTGTAACTAATGAGCCCATAAACAATTATATTCGTTTTTTTCATTTCTCTAATTTTGTAAAAAAAATTTGTTACAATAAAAAAAAAACAACCGACCAAAGTTTTTGATTAAAAATTGTAGCGGATTTCAAAAATAATAATATTTTTTTTTGTATAAAAATCATTATTATAAAAAACAACTTGAAAAACTTAAAAATTTATTTAACGAAGAAAATTTGCTAAAAACAACCATTTTAAATATAAAATAATAATCGCCTTAATGTACTTGGGTTAACTGTAAATAATTTATATTTTTCTTTAATAAGAATAAAATTTTATATTCAAAATTAAAAACAAAAAATTTAACCAAAAACTTTTTAGGCAAATTCTCTAATTCAATTTATTATTACAAATACTTCATCAGCGTTAGAACTTTAATAAAGCAAAATAGAGGGTGGTGATATTTAAAAGCATTTAAAGGCTTCTATTGTCTGCTCCTCTCATTTGCATAAGTGTTTGAGTGCTTGAAAACTTATTTGAATAGCTTTCCTTAAGGCTTATTTGTTCAGCACCTCATTAAGTTAAAATTATTTTCTTGGAAAAACTTTTTAACCAAAACTGGTTGTACAATATGCAGATTAGTTTTAATAATGTCTATAAATATTTAGAATTTTCTAACAAAACTCGCCTTTGTTTTTGTCGAATGAGTTAAACTTCTAATGTAGCAAAAAGCTTTGAATATATTTGTTATCATATAGATGGAAGGAGATATAGTTTGTGAACGTTTACAAGGCAAATAGAAAGAAGAAGAAGAAAATTTTAATTTAAGCCTTGAAACAAGGCGGAAATTTAAAGCTATGGGCATATTTCCGTTTATAATGGATTTTATTGTGTAAAACACTATTGTTATTTTAAGAAGTTTTTTGCTTTGCTTTTATTGGCTTTGTAGGATGAGATTGTGGTTTAACAAAATCTATACTGAAACTATAAAGGTTAAGGGGTTTTCATATATTCAAATGTTATTAAATGAAAGTGCTTTCAATACAAAGAAGTCACAGCAAAATGAAAAGGCAGTTTTGAAATAACGATTTTCTTTAATTGTTATTGTTCTTTTGTCTATAAAAAGTGTTGACAGTTTAACATTCTCACTTGAAAACATTGTAATTTTGTAAAATGTAAGAAACAAGTTAGCATTTTATGCATACTTAAGAAATCCTTAAAAAATCATATACACTCTTTATAAAGCTTCTTCATACTCAAATGCAATTTATTTTGTACTCAAAACCAGATAATTTTTCATGAAATTGCAAATTTATTAAAAATATGCTTTTAACAAGCAAATAAAAAATCCTTTCAATTTTATAAACAGATTACTATAATAACATAATAAAATAAATAAGACTTTTCGCACACCATCTTGAAACACATACCCGCATAGAATGTTTAAAATTAAAGCATACGTTAAGGATGCAAAATGCAAAAATAAAAATGTGAAACTCAAACAAGCAAGAGAAAATAGATATAAAATTTAAAGTTTTCTTTAAAAATAGCTGCAGAATTTTAATGAGCAAATATTTAATAACTGGTAAGTGGAAATTTAAGCATTTAAGTTAACTAATAAGAACAATTGCAGCAAAGAAAGATGATTATAATAGTCTTTGGTATTTAAATTTACCTTTTAATATACATATATATGAGGAACTAGGATATAACATGTGACCAAATAAGTAAAAGTTGTCCCGTAGTTGGTCCTAGTGGGAAGGTCATTAAATTTATTTTGGTTTTAATTCGTATTCGAATTAAAAAAAATTATAAACCAATAAAAATTCTCATTTTTCCTAAGAAGCAGTCTAAGAAGGGACTTGATTTTGGTTAATAAATTCTGCTAAGTTTTTTTTTAAACAAAAAAATAAATAAAAACAAGTAGAGGCGCTCTATTAGGCAGCAACAAGTCAAAAATTCCCTGCATATTGGTCTTTTTGTATATTCAGCCCTCTGATCTTGCCAAATTGTTTTCGAGCCGCAAATGAAAAAAGGAAATAATTTTTTTAAATGCACTCGTTGCTATTCAGTTACCTTCTGTAGTAAATTTGAAGTCGATATCTGTAACAGTTTCCAACATACAGCGTATCATCAATTAAAAAGTAAAAGTATTCGCTATTAAAAGAACTGACCCTTCCCCCCTGCTCCTATTAAACTATTTTTTTTTATTTAAAAAAAATTTAGTTGTACTAAAATAACTTTGCATATAGTTTTAAGTCAAAAGCTGTTTAAGTTTTTAAACCTAAGCGCATTAAAAATTTCACAACATTTTTGAAACTCCCCTGCTCTTATGCCAAAAAAAACCGTTCATAATTTAGGCCGCAGCCGATAAGAAGCTTTGGGATAATACGCCCTGATTCTGTCCCAAAAAAATTAATTATTTAAGGTTTTTAATAGCGTTTTGCCTATTGTCTGACACCAAAATGGGTTCCGTCCGAATTTATTTCGCTTCAGAAAATTGACTTTATTAGACGGACGGACGTACATGCCAGACGAAAATGGCTTAATTAACTTCCCTGTCTATTAGGATCCAGAATATATATACATAATGGGGCCACAAACGAATATTAACGAAATTACAAAAGGAATGAGAAACTGATGTATACTCTTATCAATTTGTGAAGGGTGTAACGAGAGCAAACCAACAAATTTTAATTCAAGTTCTGGTAGCTTTTAAGCTTATTTAGTAATTAAAAGGCCCAAGGCCCTTCAAGCTTATAAGTTATAAGAAAATCTTAATAAACCGCAAATTAAACTCAAGAGTTATATACTGTACACAAGCAATAAGAACTGACTTATATTTTAAGAAAAATGGGAATAATAAATTTCTAGTGTGTCTTAATTTAAGTTTCATAAATCACCTCTTTTTTCTTGAATTTTATTTTTTTTTTTTGCTTAAATTACACTTTTTTAAGCAAAAACTTTTTTAAAAGCTAATGTAACAAATAAAAGTTATTTGTAGGCAAACTTTTTAAGAGAAAACAATTGAAAAATTTTTTCTTGATTGATCAAAGAAAAAAAGAACGTAAAATACTAATAAATACTAATAAATAATATTTAATAAGTTTTTTCAATTCACCAAGAAAATTACACTAAAACAAATTAGTTTGTGTATACTTAATATTCAGAATTTTAAAATCAATCATACGTAATGTTGACTTAAAGTTAAGCCACGCATACAATCATGCTCAATTGATACACAGACAAAGGACGATGCAAAATTGGATGACAGTTCAATTACAGCAAAACTACATGAACAAATACGCAACACCAAACAAAAGAAAAATTACACTAAATTTAGGTAACTACTCGCAATGCTGACAAACTGATAAAAATACTACAAAAGAGACAAATTTGTACAAATATACAAAAAACGCATGTTAGAATTTATTTTAGTTCATAATAACCATATATGTAATTAAATATTCACTGCTTTTGAAGCCAAATTGCTTTACCCTTTTGACTATTATGACAACCTATTTTAATATTATGGCTTGTGGTTATGGCCACTAGTTTTAGATGTTGTAATTAAATTTATTTTAAAATGTATTTAACTTAATTATTTTTAAATAATTATCAAAATAATTCTATTTAAATCTCTGCACAGAAAAATCTTTATCAATTTTATTTAATAAATTTCATAAAAAATAATTTTTTAATAATAAAATTAAAAATGTATTATCATTTGCTAATGCAGCAAGTGTAATTAAATAACATATTAAGGGTAATGTGAATTAAAAAAAAAAGTAAAACTCTGTGCAAATAAATTAAAATTTAATATTAATGAACATATGTGTGTATCAATGATTATACAAAATATTTTTCTCACATGTTGAATATTTAAAATACTTAAATTTTAATTGTGTAACAGAAGAAAATATACTTTTTTTTAATGTTATTAATGCACAAAGTTGCTATTTAACTGATTTCTGTGCCTTATTTAAATATTTAAAAAAATGCCTTTTGTCACACCAAAACTTCATCTGAAGTGGTTCCTAAGGTTACCAAATCAATGCTCAACAGAAATCAAATTCTTAACAAAATCTAATTGCAACAACCCGTAATTGCATGCAAATTTATCAGAGTGTCACTCATGAGTTGCATTGGTACGTAGTTGATGGGAGAAAAAGATGAATACAAAAGTGTAACAAGAGATATTGAATATAACAGTGACTAGATATTGTTTTTAAATCTAAAAGACACAAAGATCTCTTCTAAAATTAAAATTGTGTATTTCAAAAAAAAAATAATTACCTAAAATTTGTTTAAAAGACTTTATTTACAAAACTAAAACAACAGTTGATTAAATAAACAGGAACTGATATCATTTACTTTAATATTTTAAATTTGCTTAGATTAATAGTTTTAATTAACAACTGCCCAACCTTAGCAGATGTTCAATTCTTTCCTAAAGGTAACAGTGCGCTTTAGGCTTAGAAGCTGGTTTTAAAAGATAGAAAGTCCATGTTAAGCATTAACGATTTGTGAAATTAAAGACGGACTTTGAAAAAAAATAAAGGAGTAAAATATTAAAAAAGTTTTTAACTCATTATTTCACGGCAACTAGTCAAATTTTTTTATATCACATATTTTTAAATCGATTATTGAAAAAAGTAATAAACGGTGCGGAGGGTAGCGCCGTTGGGATAACCGGTTGTGCGGATTTGTCAGACACGATGTCGCAGCGGTCGAGTGAGCATCGTGCGTTTGCATTAGAGACCTTTTTCAACCGTCAACAATTATATTCAAATTTCGGTATTCGGTGAATACATGACCGAGTGTAAACTTAATTCAGCCAAGGGTACAGAGACTCCACGCAACTGTTTCGGCTATGAATTTCCCACGGGCAGATCCCAGTCAATCCTTAAGGACTCGCGAAAACATCGAACTAGTTAAAAGAAATTTGCGGGAAAATCCGCGAATTTCAATTATTATTGAAATTTAAAAAATGATTTAAAGTTCCGTGCCTTTAAAATTCAAATCATTTAAGAACTGAAAGAAAGAAAGTTTTAAAATAAATAAAAAATTAAAGCAGACCCTTGTGAATCTTAAATAAAAATATAAGGTCTTTGGTAATTAACACGTTTCTTTAGCCCTCTTGCGATTGGGTGAAGGGAATATAAAAAAGGTTCAAAAATTACCATATTTTATAATGTGCATCAAAATTAAAGCTTTTTGACCCCCTCGATTATTCAGTTGATTATATTTACCGTTGTTTCGTTCTTTTAACTAACAGTAACACCTTTAGCTATTATATTTATAAATAAAGTAACAAAAAACAAATTACAATTACTTTTAACACAATAACTATCTCCAAAAGTGACGGAGTCATGATTTTAATTCATAACACTTTTTAAAATATTAGTTGGGATTTAATGCCATATTTCTTGTTTACTTATAGGGTTTGTTGTTGGTTAAGTTTGTCTATATGCATTTCATTGGTTCTTACACCAAATCATCAGTAGACTTCAACCCAAATTCTTAAAAAAAAATAAAAACTCATGAATATTTTCTGTCTCAATAAACAAAATGAGAATTACTATAAGCAAACCAAAACGTTCAAGTTTTTTTAAGAATCCAACAAACCAATATTCGATATTCGCTTGTTTTGTTTTTGGTAGCCCTTATAATACATTTATTTAGTAATAACCAATGGTTATTCAAATGTAAGGGGAAAAAGAAAATCAAAACAAGCGAATAGCGAATATTGGTTTGTTGGATTCTTAAAAAAACTTGAACGTTTTGGTTTGCTTATAGTAATTCTCATTTTGTTTATTGAGACAGAAAATATTCATGAGTTTTTTTTTTTTTAAGAATTTGGGTTGAAGTCTACTGATGATTTGGTGTAAGAACCAATGAAATGCATATAGACAAACTTAACCAACAATAAACCCTATTAATAAAGATTTTAATTAATATTCGTTATCGTTAATACTTTTGTTTTCGTATCTGTCTTTTCTTTAATACTGTCATTGATTGCATGTTGCATGACGGCTGCTATAATACACCTCGTCCATTTTGTTTGCTGTTTTTTTCTCACTGTTTTTGTTTTTATTTAAAATAATAAAATTTTTTTAATGTTAATTTAATTTTGACTTTAAATACGAGCATATTATTATTATGAAACAATATCCTTTTCAAAATGTATTAATAATTATAACTTCATTAACAATTAAGCAGAGATCATTGTTTTGACTATTATAATGAATATAAAATTTTTTAGTAAAATATTGTATTGTATTTAGTTATATGAAAATTAATATGTATATAATAACGTGGATACAAAGTAATGTATGTATCGTAGCCTTTAATGAAAAAAAAAAACAAGAAAATCGTATCTTACATTTGAAAAAGTGAATTATGAAGATAAAAGTCTCGTTAGAAAAGCGGAAAAAATTGTTATTTATTTTTAAGTCCATAATAAATGTGGCTCGAGGCTTTCTCTACCGTTTTGTCAGCCTTGAGGCTAAATATAATTTGGTAAAGTTATTCTTTTGTAAAGTTTTCGTTTAATGCTATTATTTTGCTTATGATATATAAGGCTTTTTGAATTTCAGGTGGCGGTATGTTAAAATGTTAATTAAATGCATGACAAATATTTTTTTTTTAAATTAAGTTTTTAGCAGTGAAATTCTTAAATTATTTTTTTAACAAGATATTTGATTTTGCTGCAAAAAATTTTCAACACTGGCATTTCAATACCAAAAAAATTTACCTGGAATTATTTAAGAGAATTTAAATTTATTTCAGAAAAATTAAACATGCATTACAGTGTTATGCAAATGAGCATTGCGTCGTTAAACAAATCTCAAAATTGATTAAGAGACAGTTTAACTGAAAGTGTCACGTAGCGCGCACACCTCAGCCAAACCAATCTTGTAAGCAAAGTTTATTTGTTTGTCTTCGTTATTGAAAATGTCGCAATTTCAATCCCGGCAATTTTATACTTGAAACAACATTTAGAGCAGCAGCAACATCAGTAAACGTTGCTCAAATTATTGATGTTTATGCCTGGTTTAATCTCACAGTGTCGAGAAAAAAACTTGTGTTTTATGAAAAAAAAAATAAAAATAACCCTAAAGGTAGGCAAAGTGCTGGGCACACACACTTTTTACAAACAAGAACATATATTTGTAAATATATTTAAATTTATAAATTTATATATTCAAGTGGCCAAGTCAGCTTTGATTAATATTTTATGCGCTCAGAAACGTTGATTGACCAAGAAAAACAACATGAAACTTTGAAACAATGAATCATTAAGCAACTGAAACATGCATAAATTTGTATCTACAATTTCCTTACGCCGCTACTTAACTTCCGGTAAGCATTTACGAAATGGACAAGAAACAGCAAAGTCATTATTTTATTATTTTTCTTCTTGTTTATTATTTACTTTTTGTTGTTGTTTTGTTAAAGTAACATGACTAGATTAATCAATGTTTTCTTTTTTTTTATAAAATAGCTTTAAGGTAAAACATACAAAATATATACATATATTGCAGGAAAGATAAAACGAATATTGATGGAAGTTGTTGGCAATTTTTTTTGGATTTTGCATCTTGCCAAAAAAAATTTACTTTAAATGAAATTTTTAGGAAAAGTTTGCAAAGAAAAGTTAAATTTAAAAAGAAATAAACTTCTTTTAGTTTTGTTCTAAGACGTATGAGTGATGCGAAATTTGATATTGAGTTTTATATTAAGCATACGTCTGGAGTGTCTAGGTGTCTTCGCTTATCTTAAATAATTTATTCTTAAATAAATCATTTTTATTGAAATTGGAATTTAATTTATAAGTATTTAATATATTTAAAAAAAAGCTATTTAGTCAAACAGTTTTTGCCAATTCTTGGAAAAAAAGTTTTAATTTAATAAAGAACCCTTGTATTATTCCAAATAATAATTTTAACTGAACCTCACATACAAATATTAAAAAAACGTTTCATTCAGTTTGTGTTGCGCATTTCATTTAAAAAAAATTAATCATTAATTAATTTAATTTTATTATGAAAACTTAAATTTTAGTCTGGCACTGGCTGGTTTAATAAAAAATAAATAATTTTAAGATTTGAATACTTATTGTTAGTTCTCCAAAGGCGAAGATTCAATAATAAAAATATGAAAAAAAATAAATTAATTAATTTAAATAAAAATTAAAAAAGGCATAAGATTTTAATTTATATGGCTTTTGAAAATGTTGGTAACAACATGTGTTTTATATTTCTGCGAAACTTAAAAAATTAATTCTCTAAAGTTTTTATTTTTTAGTTTGCTCTTTATTGTTATGCATGAAAAGTTTATAGCGAATATAACTCTTCAAATAAAGCTCAAACATTTTTTTGAAACATATTGAGAGTTGCATAGCTTACTTCTATTAAATCAGATATAAATTTAAAAAATGTATAACTTTTAATAAAATTTTCTAAAACCTAAAACGATTTTTACAACAAGATCAGTTGACAGAATCTGAAATCCTGAGATTTATTAAATTATAACTTTAGAAACCGGCTGCTAAAAAGTGTTTTACCGGTTCTTAAGATAATTAAGACTGCAATCTTATCTTATTACACAAAAATAAAAATCAATCTCAATTATGTAATTGGGATGAGATTTTAAGTTAAAAAAAGTTTCGCTTATATTATCTTATGCCCCTGAAGGCTGGTTACACTCATTTCTTTTTTGCGGATTACAGTGAACTACGTCCTGATTGGCGCCTTAAACAAATATAGTTTTTTCCGAACAAAACAAAGAGATAGCAGAGATATAATTTTACAGATTATCTGCATAAATCGAAATGATTTACAATATATATTTATTGGATTTTTTTCTCTTTAAACCACCGTTTCCAGTTGTGTATAAGTTTTCAAATTGTTTAAGGCTAGGAATTTATAGTAGTCAGTTCACAACATCAATATTTCACATTTTAAACCAAGTACTTTATTCATTTTTAAGTATGCTTTGCTTCACAGTCATGCTAGAACGAATAACAAAAGGCTATATTTTTATTTAATTTTCTAAACTGATTTTATATCGAAGCTAATTAACCAATCTATAAATTTGTTTAGCTAAATCCACTCCAAGCCAAGAAAAAGATACAGCAGAACCCCAACCGTGTTTCCTCTTTTTTTTTTTTTAAATAAATACCAGCATTAAGGGGATGGCCCATATACATGCATTGCATTGTGTTGGTGTCAGGAAAATAGGTTATGGGAAGGAGGATAAAGGGAGTAGTGTTTGTGGACATCTGATTTAAATCTCTCGATATCTACTGTGACAGGAAACACATCACTAGGTAGTTTATTCCACATACGAACTGTGTGACCGAAGAAGGAGTTCTCCCTGTAATTAGTGGTGCGATTCACTGGCCAGCCAACTACGTATGGGTGCGCACTTCTAGAAAAACGTGTATCACGCAAAAAGTTCCCTGATTTCCTCAGAGCACATTCCATTATAGTATCGATAAAACAGCGAAACACACCCCACATCACGACGGTGCCCGAGTGAATCAAGACAACTAGATACAACAACGTCGCCGACGAGTATCTTGGCTCGTTCCTGTACGCGGTCAAGTATCCCCAAAATAGACTTTGGGGTACCAGCCCATATATGTGAGTTGTATTCCATTTTCGGTCGAATATAGTTGGTATAAATATTGAGAAGATCAGATGGTGTAAAGTAATTCCTACACCGTTTGAGAAAACCAAGACACTTCGATGCTTCCTTCGACACAAGAAAAATGTGTTCCGTCCAGCGGACATCGCACTGGATTTTCGTGCCCAGAACATCAAGAGTCTCTGTCTTTTCAATATTTATACACCATCCATTAAAACAGACGAGGCAGCATCGTCCATTGTAACGTTTATGTGTCAAAAGACAACATTGGGTTTTACGGGCATTAAAATCCACCCTATTCGCACGGCCCCAATTGGAGATTACAATCAGATCGCGGTTAATCGAAACATTCATACTCTGTCTCCTAGCCCCAATCTCCAAAGAGCTAGGCCTATGGTCAAACGAGTACGAATGGCATATGCTGCTGTCGTCTGCAAAGGAATAAATAGGATTCGAAATTTGACATAGAAGGTCATTCAGAAAGATAAGAAATAAAGTAGGAGAGAGGACGGTGCCTTGCGGTACCCCTGAATTGATTTTGAACTCATTTTTTTTTAATTTTCGCAGTGTACGTTTTTCTTTCATTTAGGTTTGACGTTACACAAAAAAAAACTTTCGCAATATTTACGTTTTATCGCAATAAACCAGTGCCTATGTTCTGTAACTTTAGCTAGAACTTCTCGCATCGAAAAATTTATAGTTGCCATGTAAAAGACAGGATGAACACGATAAACCTAATTATTTTAACTTTTAACGTTGTATAATGAGTTTATGTATTATATATGTATGTCACACTGTTAATAATCGGAAGACTATGACAATAAAAAAAACACACAAGTTATAGAACAGGGGGGCAGGGATCGGCAAGTAGATGTGCAAGAAACGTGGTACTAATAACCACAAATAGATGGCGCCATTCGGATAGCCCTTACGGTTATCTTAGTAATACAAAATAATTTAAATATTTATCATAATTAATATAAAAAAAGCAAAAGATAATATCATTTACATATATAAAACGAAAATAATAATTTCATAAAAACAAAAAGAAAACATGAGAAGTAATTAGCATTAAATGTTTATTTATATATTTAAAAAATAATATTAATGCATAAAAATAATACAATTTAAAATGTACATAATATCTTTTTTCAATCACTTTCTTTTAACATTATCTCAATTGCATATAATCGGTGAAAGGTTAATACTACTGAATAATGGGAGCAGAAAATCTTTTAGCCGATTTGGGCAGGATAATATTTGATCAGGGACCCAAGGTTTTTTTTAGGAATTTTTTTTTTAGGAATTTCGCGTAGATTAGAATTTTGCCCACCCTAACGCGTAGTCACATGTGTATACATTTATTAAATTTGATTCGAAAATTGAGGATATATGGTTTAAAAAGTCATAGGATAATAATACCTTCAGTTCCATTTCCATGTTTCAACAAACTCTTATTGAAAATTAAGAAAACATATTTCTTTTGAAATTTTCCTATACAGATATTATTTTTAGAGCAAATTTATCTTTAATTTGTATTTATATAAAAATAAATAAATAGAAAAACAACAGTTAAATCACTCTTTCGTTTTATTACTTATTAATGTTAAGTCCCTGCTACCAGTCTTAAAACATGTTCGAAGAAGCAAAGTCTTCGTAATGCGAAACTTATTTATTTTTGTGTAAAATATATTTTTTTTTTCATTTTTATTACTTTTGCTTATTTTATTGTCTAGTTATTATTGTTTTCGCTTTTTCTCTTTATCTTGCAGTTTTGCCATAATTTTTCGCGTGTTTTGCAGTTTTCTGAGTGAAAGTGAGTTTGGTTTAGCTTTTAGGTAGTTGGATTTGCTAGGGCTTCCTAAATATATCATTTGTTTACTAAAAGATAATTTGTTTTTAAACATTTTATTAACTGTTACAATTTTTATGTGAAGTCATGTTAAAAGAAAAACAAAACTAATTTTTATTAGGACAAACGTATTAATATAATAATATTAAATGAATTTTGCCAATAAATCAAGATATTTGAGCACAAATGGTTTACTTTACTTTTTTGGGATTTATACTTTTAAGGTTATCGTTTTGTTGATTCTAAACAAAGATGATTTTCATGATAAGAATTTTTGTTATTTAAAAATTTTAAGTTTTTGCAAAATCTATCTTAATCGTTTTTTAAATTAAATCTTGTACTTAGAAAAAGTATTTTGACTTTATTTTGAATTTATAAAAATTTTTCGTATTAAGACGCTACTACTTACGTGTTTTATACACTTTGTAAATTGTTTTTGAAACACTCACCTGCAAAAAAAGAGAAAAAGTTAAAAAGTTAAAATTTAACAAAATATATAAATAGAAAGAAAATTGTTTTATGCCTTGTTAAAATTAAATAAACATAATTAATCTTGTATGAGTATTTAAATAAAATGAAAAAAAATTAAACTCACAAAAGGCTTTTATGCGTTTTTGCCTTTAAGAAAATCGTTAAAAATTTTAATATATAAAATAAATAATGAAAAGAAAATATAGAAGATTAATCTTTGAAGCTTAAAATTTATTTATTTTTTTCTGTAACTCTTGACTTTTCAGTTTACTTTTTCCTGGAAAACATTTTACAAACATTATAACAACAAAAAAGCAAAGTAAGGAAATATACATATAACACAACCAGAAAAGGTTTGAGATTAATAACAACAAGAATTTGAAATTAAATTAATAGCTCTAAAGTAAATAGATCCTGCGAAAGACTTGTAAAGAGTTAAAGAAAAATTTTAATTAAAATACTAAATTTAACTGTTAAACTAAGACTATAACTTTATAGTTGTTACATCCGCTAATTAAGAGATATTAAGGAAAAGCTCAAGGGGGAGGTTTTCTTGACTTCATGCTTCACATTTAAACGTAGGATATAAATAATAATATAAAATATATAAAAAAAATAGCTGTAAAGGTAATTATGGAAAACACTAAGAAAAGGAAAAACAAAAGGCTCTCTTCAGTGTAAAAAAGGATTTTCGTTTCATCAGATTAACTAACCGCTGTAATTTAAAAGATGTTTTTTGCATAAATTTTAATACCAGGCTAAAGTATGCAGTTAAAACTAACCACATACATTCATGTATACATTAGAACTATATATGTATGTATGAATACATTCTCGCATATTTTTATCCTGGAAATATGAAAATGATTTTTTTTTTGCTTTAACCCGCAGATTTAGAACATAACATCTGCATGTGCCTGTTTTTGGATGTCAAGGGCGGCCTAAACCTACATGTGTATGTCAACACTTACACACATTTTTAAACACAAAAAGGGTAAAGAGTTTTTGTTGATTTTGAAAAACTGTTGTTCATTTTTAAATGTCATAAGACAAATTGCATAAATTACGAGTAAAGGGTTTAAATATTAATGTTAATTCTAATGAATATTGATGGATTTATGAAATGAGTTTCAAAAGTTAAATAAGCGTGTTTTTACCTTTGTGCCGCTCCCTCTCTCACAAACACATTAATACTTGTTAAACGTACCTATTTAATGTTAAGCAATAAAGGTAATGACTGGCTGACAAATTTCTTTAGCATAATATATGCCAATCACCTTAAGCTAAAGATTGAAATTCTGACTGATGGAGCTCTTTCGATGTATTGATCAAAGAAGGATTTTGAAAATCTCGGAAATGGATAAAAAAAAGAAAAACCGGTAATTTTCTAGCTTCCTATCTTTACACGGTACAACAAAAATAATTTGTACTACAATCTTTTAATTAGATACACCAGCCCATGGTTGGTTTATTTTCATTTTGACGGACCCCAAGAGTTAAAAAAAATAAACCTAATATTTGGTACTTTTTGTTACTTCTACACTAACAACGGTGAACACATAGCATAGATCACGACTGAGGTATAAAATAGCATAGGCAGGCAAAACATCTGTTTTGTTTTAGTTTTTTTGTACTTTTGAAAATCCGGAGTCCTGAAATAACAAAATTTAGCACCGAAAGTCAGCTAAGTTGAAAAAAGTATTTTTTTTTATGTTTAGTACTTTTTTAAATAGTAAGTCTAGAAATAAAAAAAGAAATCGGGAATCACTTAAGTGCAAAAAAGTACTTTTTTACACTTTTGGTCCTTTTTTGCACTTTCTTAAAAAATATGAGCCTAGATATATGAAATTTAGAATATTGACATATACACCGAGGTTAAAAGTTAATTTAGTGGAGTAAAAGTACTTTTTCAGATTTTAGTACTTTTTGGACTTTTTGAGATTCAAGTAAAGAAATATGAACTTAAGGCCTATTGACTTTCACATGGGTCATACGTCAACTAAGTAGACAAAAATTGCTTTTTCGCATTTTTAGTACTATTTTGCATTTTTTTTGGGACACTTAGTCTAGAATTATGAAATTAAGGACCTTTAACTTGTAAGGAAAGCCGTAAGTCAACTAAGGGAACAAAAAGTATTTTTATTCTTTGATATTTACTTTGGCTGTTTTTGAGATTATAAGTCTTGAAATTTAAAATAAAGGACATAAAAAAAACTGAATGAGCAAAATGTGCTTGCTACAGTTTTAGTAATTTCTTGAATTTTTTAAAATTTTGGTCCAGAAATCTGAATTTAAGGACTATTGCCACAAATAGGAGTTGAAAGTTAACTAGGAAACCAAAAAAGTCTTTTTTGAATTTTTAGTATTTTTTTTGGATTTTTTGAAAAAATTACTCAAGCAAATTAAGATTAAAAGCTAATGACTGTACCATATAGAAATCCTAAGTTAATATGTTTCGTCCTTTTTAATATATTTTGGGATCATGGCCTAAGATACGTACATATATGAAATAAAAGGCAATTGATCACAATTATGATTAGAAGTCAACTAAGTAGAGATATACAACCTTATTGCATTTTTAGAACTTATTTGCATCTTTTGAGACTATATGTATTTGAAAATTTAAATTTACGTTTCTTGACGTGTTAAGAGGCCTCAAGTCAACTAAGCGGACAAAAAGTACTTTTCCTTTATTTTTTTTTTTTAATTTTTAAATAATGTTAATATAATAGAAACGTTAAAATAAAGGACTATTGACCCATATAGAGGTCGAAAATTAACTAAATGAAGTAAAATTGCCTTTTTTACATTTTTAGTACTTGTTTTACATATTTTCAAATTATGAGTTAAGATGTATGAAATTAAGGTTCATTGACCCAGATTGAGACCAGCAATGAACTGAGTGGAAAAAAAGAACTAAATAACATGTTTGGTACTTATTTGCGGCCTATGGGACTATGACTATGTAAAATTTAGGCCTCTTGAGGCCGATAGTCAACTAAGTGGGCAAAAAGTACTTTTTTTAATTTTTGGTATTTTTTGCCTTTTTTGAGATCATCAGTCTAAAAATATGGTTTTAAAGACTACTTACTTATATATAATTCAAAAGTACACTAAACGTAAAAAAGTACTTATATCACATTTTTAGTACTTTTTAACATTTTTCGAGATAATGAGGTTTAAAACATGAAAATAAGGACTATTAACTCCTTAAAGTCAAAAGAGAGTAAACAAGGAGTGTATTTTTATATTTTTAAAGCTTTTTTTAATTTCCTAAGATTGAGATTATAGAAATATTAAATTAAGGTATATTGTCCCGAGGTTAAAATTTTACTAAATAAATAAAAAATGTTTTCTTCATTTAAAAATTATGTCTAAACAAATATAAATTTAGAAATTATTGTGACAGCTAGCTTAAAAACGCAAATTCATATAACGTTAAGATAATATATTTTTATAAAAATAAATTTTGAAATTCTTATTTAATATTGTATGGAAAATCCTATGTATTTAGCAATGTGTGTGAATTATGGTTTGTTTTTTATAAAATATTTTTATTTCCAAATACCTCAAATATATTTTTGTCCTTACTTGCCCTTTTCTTATACTTACCCAAACAGATCCGCGTCACTGCCTGGGAAACTAATACGGGGTGATAATGGCGAACGACCAGCTCTCTTAAGCATATCATGAAGGCCAGGTGGTGCATGTATGGGACTTAATATGGTAATCTTGCGGTTTGGTGGAGCCAATAAACCACCAGACAATGTCAACTGAGTGCGCATTCCAGCCGAAGAAGTTTGTGATGAAGATTTTGTTTCTATGGTTTCAGCCGATTTTGATATTAGAATTGAAGAGGATTGATGTAAACCAAGCTTATTGCTGGAGACAGTTAAATGCTCACCATTGCCACTGTCCATAGAAGTTGAAGTTGGTTCATCGATTTGTGTTGAGGCGCTACGTATACATTTATCTGGCTTGGAGCCTGCGTTGGAGCCCCCAGTAGCCTCAGAGTGGGCAGAAGTGGAGCGAACAAATTGTCGCACATGTTTTTGATGAGCTGTCAGAAATGCTCCTGAGCCAGAGGTGGGATGACCACTAGTTTCTGGCTGCTGTAGAAAACTTTGAAATTTCGATTTCGTTGAGGTGGTAGAAGAAGTTGATGAGGTTTTTTGCATAAAACCTGAACGATGTTCACTGCTTGTTATTGAAGCGCTAGACTGGGCCTTTAATTGTTGACCTAAATGTGTAGTAGTTAAGGTGTTACTGCTATTACTAGGGCCGGCTGTAATATGTAATTCCCCTGAGGCACCAGTTACCGAAGATGATTGCAGACTTTGTGATCGACTGCTGGTGGTAATGGCTTTTTGTGTAGTGAATATATGCTGTTGTTGACTTTGCATTTGTTGTAGCTGTTTTTGCAGCTCGGCATTTAGCGAAGAGCCCTCTTCGAGTATAGAATTTGAGGCGGAGGCAATTGAAAACGAGCGGCTGGCAATTTGTCTAGACATTTGACTTACAAAACGACGTTGCTGTTGCTGTGAAGAGGTTTCACATTGAACCAATACCGTGCCAGCGGCTTCCTGGCCTGCCTCAACTTCACTAAGAGAACGAATTTCTTCGGCATCGACTTCACTGGGTGTTGTTATAATATATTGAGGTGGTGGATTGTTAGTTTCTTTGGACATGTTGATGTGTTTAAGCCACAACTTTTTCGACTCCTTTTTTTCCTTTCTTATTGCTCTATTATACGTTAACTAATGCTTCGGTGGTAGATTTTTTAAAGTATTAAGAATGCGTCGTGTAACGGTTGTTTGAGTTTTATCAAAAATATAAAAACAAGGTACTCAATACACGATAAGGAAACCGTACGTAGTTATACAAGAAGAAGTTTCTAAAATTAAAGTTTTTTGTTTTGTGGTTGTGGAAGAAAGTTTAAATTAGTATCATTTATCAAAAGTTCGTTAAAATAACTTGTAACTTTTTTTTCGGTTGTCGCAGAGGAATAGAACGAAAACATGTACTTTTAAGCGATGAAGGTTAAGGTTACAATTAACCACCTTAAAGTAGGCTAAAGTAAGCTAATTAACATTGCTGGTTTTCAAAAAAGAAATATATTTTCAAGTATTTCATTAAAAATGCAAACAAATTTAAACATAACAATTTCATGGTTATGAAGTTTTTAAGTATTGCTAGACAAATTGTTGCCCTTAAATTTAACAACATATTTTTAATAAAACCCCTCGCTGTTATGCTTTACTCTTCTGCAATACAATATAACAGTTACATTTGTGTTGCATACTTTTACCCTCAATGTTTGGGAAATTTTTAAATTTATTCAAGTGGGTTTTACTTAATAAAAATATTTATAAATTTTGTTATGAAGAAAAATTTTGTAATTAATTTTTAAAGCAAGCACATATGTATATGAATGTGTAAGCATGTATAACACAAAGGCTTAATATTTTAAGGATATGTAAAAACTTAAAAACTTTCACCTTTAATTACGGTGTATGTATGTTTTCTGGTTCTTAATAAGTTTTACGGTTTCCACTTAAATACCCTTTTTAATTTCATAATCTTTTTACGTGCTTGGTTAAACATGTTTAATCTTTTTTATATGACCCCTACAAATATGCTATATATTTTAATTTCGCTTAATTTGCTTAAGCTTTCAAAATTCTCTTCCCTTAATATTTTAAAAATTGGCTTAATATTTTTTAATAAAGATTCTAGTGGAATTATTGTACATGATATGCGACTACATATGCTTATACAATAGCTTCAGTACAAACTTTTGTTAAAAAAAAATTACTCTCGCTACTAAAATATGTAAAAAATAATATTTAAGGTTCAACAAGAATAGACAATTTGTATAAATTTCTATTTGGGTAATAAAACAAGTTTAATATCCCCTAAGTTTGTTATGAAATTTTGTTGCCACGTGTTTGCATGTTAAGTGAGCTTGCGTTTGTATTTAACCTTTTTTTGGGACCAGAAATGACTTGTTCATATTTTTTAATTATCTAAATTGAAACATTAATTTGTAA
Source organism: Melanophora roralis (assembly GCA_963583895.1). NCBI lineage: Eukaryota > Metazoa > Arthropoda > Insecta > Diptera > Rhinophoridae > Melanophora > Melanophora roralis. Next base: position 5,858,991 of record OY757190.1, read on the forward strand.
TAATAAAATATAAGAAATATATATATTCTGTTAAGTGTGAGCAGATATTCTTTGTTTAAGTATTGTTTTTTAAAGAATTTTTATCTGAATTTGCAATCACAGTGAATTGAATTAATTTTAAGGGTTTTGTTAAGGCACGACTTTCATTTATCGGTTGATTTATTAAGAAGTAGCAAATTTCTGGTAATAAGGGAAAATAGATTGGTTAAAAGCTTTGAGTGTGAAAAGTTTTTAGAATTTTATTACATTTGTTTTTCTATAAAAAAGCTTTTAAGGTATTTATTCCCAGTTGACCAAATTGTTGTAGAAGACTTTTCCTTTTAGAATTTAAGATATGTAAGTTAAAATATCTCATTTCTATTATTTACTATTATTATTGTCTTGTACACCATGAAAATTTCTTTTCACTAAATAATGGCATTGCTTTCCGTGTAATTTTCCGTATTAATTTAAAAGGGGAAAAACAGTATAAGCTACACACACATTCGCTTTTTTGGTTATGTAAGATTTGGAAACAGAAAATAACTCCAATGAATTTTGTTATTTATCCATAATATATCCACACAAAGAAATGTGGAATTATTTCTTTCTAGTAAAATACCTTATATTTGTATTCAACTGAGCTACGGCTTAACAAGCAATAAAAAAAAGTTAAAATGCTAAAGCATTACTGCTGCCAAACAGCTCTTAATTTGACACGTTTTAAACCACTGACCTTACAAAGCCTATTAAATTGAAAGCAAGTACACATATAAAAGAAATTTTAAAGTCGATAAAGTCCGAGCACATAGCACCCTACACTTAAATTTTATTAATGCCCAACATGCGCAAAAAAGTAAGTATATGCAATTTAGCGTAAAATAAGAGTTTTATATGAGTCTTTTATACGGTAAATTGGTTTTTTTGGAAATTTGTATTAAGGCTGTGCAAGTTTAAGTAGGCTTAGCTTCAATGTCAAAAACTCTTTCGTGCCAAATTTTATTAACACTAAAATGCAAACTTGATTTTGATCACAAGAAAAACATTGACACCCAGTCAGACGGATGGCTGTCCCTTAATCAAATCAGGAAGTGATTCCAAATTGATTCATATAATTAAAGGTGAGTCCCAAACTATAACAGTGAAACGTTACAAACATAATAATATTCCACGTATATGATAAAGGTATAAACAAGAGAGAAATTGTTATAAAAAAATCTCTTAAATTTAAAGCTGATAACATTTGAGTTAAATTATTTCCCTTAAATGGTTTTTAAAGCACTATAAATGACCCCAAGAGACCCCCTTGACATATAAATTTATAACTAAAAATATAAAAAGAAAAGTAAAAGTTAAAGCAGATCAATAAAATCATTTATACTAATTGCTTAACACAACCAAATATGTGTCTGAAAATTGTCTTAATGTTTCTGAACACAATAAAGGCAGTCATGCATAAACATGCACGTGAGAAAATTAGAGATTTAAGGCGTTTAAAAAAATTACAGCACAAACTGCCGTAAATTACTGTTATCAAGGGGTATAAACATTTTTCAATTTAAATTTTTTTGAATGAAAAAATAAATGAAGAAGAAAAATCACTGATAGTAAATTGAGATGAAAGCAATTTGAAAACATAATTAAAGAGTTTAATAAAAATGTGTTTAATTTGAAATTGAAATAAGTAGGCGTGTTAATACAACATATAATTTTCTATTATTCTTGAAATCAGTTTGGAAATATGCTAAAATCATTGAACAAATACAAGTTCTTCCAAGTATATTGTAGCAATAATTCAAAACTTTTTTATGTAACAATGCAACCTATAAAAGAAAATAAAGCAATATTTTTGCAAATTGTTTTATTGAAAAATGTTTCTAAATCGCTAAAAATAGCACAAATTTTTTTTAAAAAGATTTACAAATATTGAACCCATCTAAAACAGATCACACATACACCAGACATTCACATACATGTGGGGTCATGTGTTTCATTTCATTTTGCCTTGTGTTTACTTTCCCTTTTTCATTTATTTCGCTAAAGGCAGCAATTTTTGGGTAAAAAACCATGTGAATTCTATTGACCTATTTCTTTTATGGAATTTTTTTTTGTTGTGTATTCTATTATTTTCTGGAAAAATATTGAAACTGGGCTATTTTACCAATATTCAACTAGAACCTGAAGCAAAAATATTTATGAATTCCTTTTTTGTATAAACTTTGTACCAAAATTTAATTTTAACTAACACTCCACAACCTGACAGCGTACAAAAACGGGCGGAGGCAATCATCGGTGTTGTTGGAGCATCCAACCAAACATATCGATACATTTAAAGATGGTCGCAATGTGGAATGTTTTTCATTGTTTTATTAATACTATAATGCAATATGCTCTATTAAAACCAAGGAATTGGTTTCTGAAACTCGAGGCTTTGTACGAGAAATGGGTCTTTCAAGAAGAGCACACCTATTTGTTCGCACCGCGCATTACGGAAAGAATTCGTTCTGATGTCGCATAGTTCGTATTTATAATTATCTTTCAAACAATTGGTTTTCCCTAATAGTTAATACCGAGAATATAAATGTTCCCGACACTACTTCGTTTATCCTCCTTTACATTACCTATTTTCCAACACAACGCAATGCATTTAAAATGTCCTTTCCCTAAAAAATTTTGCAGGTGTAAAAAATATTTTTCTTTTCCATTTAGAGTCGTTTTACGTGGAATTTTCTATATACTTCTACACCCTAAAAGCATCCATCCTAATCAACATTAATTGAAACCTACATTGGGGTTGAATTTTTTTCTTGTAACATTAACGCCATAAATTGCCTCTAATTATTTGTTTGAAGTTGATTCTAATTTAAATAAATTTTGATTACCTTTATTCTTAAGCAGAATGTAAATTAAATTGTATTTATTTACATTTGTTGAATAAATCCCATAATAAAAGGACGTTTATTTGCCATCTGAATATACAAACTTCAATGAAAACCAAAAAATCTTATTTTCTACAAGCAACCACAACAAATATAAATTTACAACAGTTTTCTGGTACATAATTCAAGAATTTGTTTAATAAATACCGCAAATACTTAAAAGTGTATATTTTACTGCTTTTCAGAGGATTAAGCTTGAGACAAAATTAAGTTTAATAAATAGAAAGACGAAATCTTGCCTCAACAAACAAATTGCTTAAGAAATATTTTTTCAGGTATAAAGATATGAATTAAGGTGTTTGTTTTTTTACTTTTAAATAAATTTAAGTTTAAGAGAATTAGGACCTGTGTTTAAGTCAAATAATTATAATAAGGATCTATTTTAACACGTAATTGTTTTTTAGTTAAAACCTATTAACCACTTAAGTGACCAAACTGGTGCGTTTAAATAAAAATTAAGTCTCATATTATAACCATATGATTATGACAGTTTATGTTTTTAGAACAAAAGAAAATTTCCTCAATTGTTGGTTTTGCTTTCGAAGCTCTATTTAAGTCTTATTTTTATATAAATGAAAATTAATTTAATTCGTGCTTAAATATAAAGTCAAGAGATGACCATAAGTGTACTTATAAAAAATGTCATCGTTATTTTATTTTATACCAATTTTATATTATTTTATTTATAATTGATAAAAAAAATCAAAAATAATGAATACAAAATATAAAAATGTACAAAATGCTGAACCAAATACATACATTTATCTTCAGTTATTACTGTTGCTGTGCAACAACTTTTCTCACATTTGGCAACACCTCCTCCTATTATTCAATATGATTTTTTTCTGTCAGATTTTGTGTATAAGTACGGTGAGGTGACCATCCGTTCTTTTTGGAAGAGAACAGTCCTTTAAAAAAACAAATTGTAATTTGTAATTGATTGTGGTTCTTTATCTCTATTTTTTTCAAAATTCCAGATCTTAAAACTCAATACAATAGAAAATTGTAAACATCTAAAACTAGAGTTAGCTGAAAACACTGAAAAAAAATATTCAAAATTTAAACCCCTTTAAGGTAGCCTGCTTTAAATAGTATGCTGATGCTGGAAAAATTGAAAAGAGGAGGAAAGATGGTACATCAGTGGATTGAAAATGGGTGCAAATGTTTCGCTATTTTAATTGAAAAAAATATTGAATGTAAAAACATAATAAATCTAGTGGATTTTTTGCGTCTGCCGGCTTCTTAAACTTTAATTGCAAATAATTTTTGGGCGTCGGACGAGATCCAATTGAAAGTGGGTACTTTGGAATCTACTTTAATCAGGAATTTTTAAATGGACTGGGCAAAATTTCAAATATCTTTATCAAATAACAGTGACATTTAAAAAATAATATCTGTAAAAAATATCAAAAGTAGTCTAAGGACTATTTATATGTTTTAAGTTATTCTTAAGAACTAAATTTTCTGTTTTAAGCTGTGTGAACTTCTAGGCCTATTTTTTTTTTTTTTTTTTAAATTTATAAAATTTTAATCAATTATGCTACTACTTGTACTTAGTCAGTAATAACAAATTGCTTAAATAGTTTTATTACTTTATGTAATATTAAAATTATTTAATTACATTAATACAAACAATTTTTATTTTATTTTGTATGCCCCTTATTTTTCTTTAACAAATATGGTCACCCTAAGTACAAGTTAAAATTTTTTCTCCTTTATGTGATTTAAAGAAATTTTTTTTATTTTTGACTGTGATTTATCCACTTGTATTGCCTTCCTTTTGATGATGTTTTTATTCGTATTATTTGTTGTTGTTATTTTTGATTTTTGTTGTTTTGTTGCCTTTAAAAAAGTTTTAAAATGTTTCGTAACAACTTAATAAAGAACAGCGATTGTTGCTCTGGCTTGGCAAAAAAATATTGCCATGTAATCCTCCCAAAACATGGCCTGAAGAAGATTTTTTAACATTAATTTGACTGGCATGTGTCTTACATAATAAAAAACGAGGAATTGAGTATAAGTTTTTTAAATAATTAAAAAATTTAAATTTTAATATTTTATACTTATACAGAACATCGTATTAAGTTATTTACAAGGTGTATTTTGTATTTCATCTTATATTCTTATATTCGAAAATATGGTGTTGGCTGAAAACATCCCATAGTTTTTTTTTCTTAACACTTAAATGAATTTAAAAGTTATCTTACGCCAAATTTAACTTGTGTTAAAAATAATTTTATTAAATAATTTGTTTAGTTAAAAAATTTTCACTTGTGCCCTCGTATTTGTATAAAGTTTAACTTCTACTTAATACTTGTTGTTTTTTTCATAGTTGAAAACAAAAGTTTTATCGATTCGGAAACAGGAAATTTTATAAAAAACAAGAACAATATTTTATACATTTCATCTAAGCTATCGCAGTTTTAGAGAAAAGTCGACGGTAAGAACATAATGCAGAAAGTTGGATGGGTAAAGAAAAAGAACAAGTTGTGGTCAACTAAGGAGGTTAGAAGTTTACCTTTTTATTACCATTTTATTTATTTATTATCATTTAGGTATAATTTTAATTTAAAGAGAAAAAGTTAGAACGATGTCAGCAAAAATGCAGCTGGGCATTAGTTTAATTCATCGTATTCATTTACGCCAGTTACTTTGTTATCTGCTAAAGTTTAACGGCTGTATTCATAAAAATTTAAACAGCATTTTAAACCTTTATTAAGCAAATTTCAATAAAGTTGTATTCATAAACGAATTTTAGCCTAAAAAACTTATTTTAAACCTTGTGTAAATACACAAATTTTAAAATTGGTTCGACCTTATTTTAAGCCCATTTTAAGCATATTTCCGAACCCTTTTTTGGTATTTTTATTGGGTTTTACCCAATTTCAAACCCATTTCAAGCAAATTTCCTAACCTTTTTTTTTGTTTTTTGTTATGTTTGAATTTTTATTTTGACAACTATTACAAACTATTGGCCTTACGGCCCTTTGTTTGAACTTGCAACTGTAGGAAACAAAACATTTGCATTATATGGAGAGAACATGGATGTTTTATAAATAAATATTAGGCCTTGTAGTTATTTTTCATTCATATTTACCATTTTTCAAAATTCAACTTAATTTTTTTCAGTAATGTTAATATTTTTATTTTTAGTGATGTATAAAAAATCAAAGCAAATAAAAAAAAAACTCGTTATTCAAATATTATTTTACCTTCAATAAAAAAAACTTTTAAATTTTACTCTTACCTAACATTTTGTTTTTACAGTTCTCTTTTTTATTAAATCTACATGTTGTCATACACTTTTTATTTTATAAAAACAATATTTTTCTCAAATTCGAAAAAAATAGTGTGCATGCATGCGATTAATGTATGAGCTTATAACCATTGTTTTACATCACCATTAATTAAGTGACAAATAAAATTAATAGCGTTGCCAACATAAGCCTTAAAAAATCCTTAAAATTGCTTTAGTTAAAATACGGTTTATGAATACAAAATTAAAAAACAGCATTTTTAGGCTTAAAATGTTGTTTAGCTAAAATGTATTTAAAACTTAAATTTAGACTTTTTTATGAATACAGCCGTAAGAATTTAAACAAGTTTAAAGTGAACAAATTAGATGATTTTTATTTATATGCCTTAAATGAACTAGTATAGTTTACTAAAATTAGATAATTCGAATTTATATTTATTTTCTTTCAAATCCTAAAGGAAAAAGAAATATAAATTTAAGTTATATACATAAATATGCCATATAGACTTTAATATAAAAAAAAACTATAGCAAGTCTTAAGGCGCAAAAAGTTGTATAAGAGAAATTCCATTGTAAGGGTTGTAACCATAATACATACAGTTTTGGTTATAATTTGCAGAAATAAATTTATTTAATAAAAAAAGTCATAATTTTATTAGTTGGTACACTGTAAACGTATTATCAAATGTAGGCAGACGCTGAAATATTTAAGTTTTTAGTTATTTTTTTCATTTTTCAATTATTCCTACTAAAAAAAAAATAAAATAACAGTTCTTATATCTAAAATTTCCCTATAGTTTATCAGGCTAATTGGTTCAATACTTTGAAAAGGTTTAGTTTCCCGACACTAGCCGAGTGAAATGCAATTTCAGAGCCCGCTACCACTCCTCATCAGCACTCTTTGTTCAGTACGGAGCATTGGTATTAATTATCTTCTATTTCATTATCACCTTTGCCTTTTATTTATTCTTCATCTCACCTCTTTATTTCTGTCTTATTTAACTCTAGTTAGATGAGTATGAAAGTAGCATGCTTTTGCATGCATTAGTTTTGTCTCGTTTTTTGGTTATGTTTTTAAAATTTAATTTGCTGATTATCAGTTGTCAGCGAGCTTATTAAAATTTTTTTATTTAAAAAAAATTGGTTATAAAAGAAACAACTAAGCCCGTTATCTTATATACCATCTCTTTTTCTAGTACCTTCTAGCAGTTGATGATTCCAGCAAAAGGTTCAAAGGAAAAGATACAAATGTAAAATATGTTTTCTAAATGCATAAAAAGATCTTAATAACTTAATGGCTCATAACAAAAAACGTAAACAAATTACCAAAAGAAACGACAATGAGAAGTTAAATATAACATAATACAACTCAAATTCAAGAAAATAATAAATAACAGCAATAGTTTAATTTTAAAAGTTAAAATTGCTATAATTAGTACATATTTTCTTATAAAAATAATACTTTAATATATGCACTTAGAAAGCAACTTTTCTAATTTCTATTATAATTAAGCATTTTTTACTTTCATAGATGCTTTTAAACTATTTAATCAATTTTTACAATAAAATTGACGGTAAATAGCTTTGAAGCTTTTTGGTTTATAGTAGTTTTGATTTTAAAACAAAATTCCTCTGTAATACCAAATATACTTAAATATATTACTAACCACAAAACAGTCTAACAACAATTTCAATTTCTAACTAAGAATCTAATTTGGATTTTGAAAGCCGAACCCTTTCTTAAGTTTCCATTTTCCATGGGGCATTTTAGTTGCTAAAAGCTTAATCAAAAACATTTAATAAATGAAGAAGGAAAACGAGGCCACAAATATAATTAACAAGTTTCTTAATCGAAAACAAAGAGATCATGGAGAAAAGCAAAGTTGGTCACTTGCCAAATTGTGTTAATTAACAAAAGGTACCATTATAAAAATTGTTATGAATAAATTTAATACAAAATATACTTTTAAGGAAAAATGTAAGAAGCAAAAATTTGTCTGGAAGTAAAGCAAAGTTTAAAAAGAAAAGATTAAAAAGTGACAAAATAAGAGATAAAAGATAAGGTACACCCAAAAAATAAATCAAGTAAATTTTACTTAAATCAAGCTGTAGCGGTGTCGAAAGTGGGGTGAGAACGGATTTTCTAAAAGCAAGTACGAAATTTTTTTACTCACATTTAAGCCAAAAGAATTGATTTATGTTTGAAACCGTACTTGATATAAGCTTAAAAGGATTGATTTAAACATAAAACGGATTAATCCAAAAAAACAATTATTTTTTTGACTAAAGGAGGTTTATTTAAGATGAAGAGTATAATATTTTATTTTAATTTAATACATAAATATTCATTATTTTCTGTACCTGCCGTAGCTGTGACTTGAACCTGGTACTTTCCAAACTGCATCACCAGCGCGCTACCATCTAGGGCACAGAGACACTTTGTTGTTAAATGTTTAATATATGTATATTTAAACATTTTCCACCTGATAACTTTGAAATAATCCAAATAGACTTGATTTAAAAAAACCTAAATACGGTTCGTTCTAAAAAGTTTCAGTTACGATTTTGATTAATTCAAGACTTTTACAAAATGATTTTTCTTTCTGTGTACAAAGTAAGTAGCAGATGTTATTTAAGAATGTTCAAAAATTATGATTATGAAAGGACACCAGGACAACTCATTGTTAGTGATTATTTCTTAAACGAACTTCTTTGTTTGTTTTTAATTTTGTTTTTTAATTTTTCGTTAGTTGCCATAACCTTTTTCTGTGTCTTTGTTGCTAATTATTTTGTTATAAAAACCAACACAAAATACGTCAAACGTCGTGTTTTTTCTATTTTGACTTATTTGAGTGGGTTTTCTTGTTTAAGACATAAGAGGCTTATTTTATAACAAAAATTAAACAAATTAATTTTGACAACAAAAATTATTAATTTTAAAGAAAGCTAAAGCAAGAAAGTGAATAAGAAATTAAAACAAATTGTTAAAAGTCAATATCCATTAATTGACGGAGAAAATTTTGCAAATTTTCAATCGTAACATTTTTTGCCCTTGAAAGGTAATAGTTTTTAAAACTTGCTGAAGGCATAACAACAATATATGCCGGTAAAGTTTCCGCTTTAAGAAGAATTTTTTAAATAAGATTTTCAAATTTTATTAAAATTAATTTATTACAAATTTGTATGTTTGTATGTAGCCACGAATAAATATTTGGATAAGTTAGGTTAGGTTGAACAGGCAGCCGTTAAAAGAAAGGATACAGCTCACTTGGTTCCGCTTAATTCGGTCTCTTTGTGATACCTGGAAAGGCAGGTAAAAAAGTGATGATGGATGAAAACAATAAATTTAGAGAAGGACACAAAAGAAATAAAAGTAGAATTTAACAGACTTACCAGGGTCTCTGATGTGAATCAAACCCACAATCCCCAGACTGCTAATCTACAGAGGGTTTGAGTCAATAGCTTTCCTAGTTTTTTTAAATAGAAAATTTTAGAAAATTTTTTCGCTTCTATGTGTACATGTGTGAAAAATTTTTGAAGTCCAGAGTTTAAACAGTTTTCGACATATTTCGTATTAGAAGTTGAATAACAGTTGTTAGTTGTATGAAAGGTTCCCCCTTTCTCCTGTTAAAATAATTTTTTTAATACTCTAGTTTAACGAGTTTGAGCGGTACGATAATTATTGGGTAATAGAGTCACTAACGCATTTCCTTTGTATATAAAATAAAATAATTGTTGTTGTGAGTTGTATTTACATTACCAATGCTTTATGGTTCAACTCCTTTCGACTCTTTTTGTCAAATAATTTTGTTGAAAACTTTTTTAAGCTCGAAGTCTGCCGAAACTAAAATACCCTTTACATCGTGTAAGGTGTTGTACCCTAGTTTTTTCAAATTTATATGGCAACCCCTTTAGATGATGGAGATAGGGGATAAGTCTGTTTAAAGAAAATGTTTGCAAGCAAAAATGTCCTACATTTCACCTATCTACGGGCACCATGTAATCTTTAGGGGGGGGTGAGAGGCCGTTTTTACATAATTTTTGTAAATTTCGTATGGCAACCCCGCCTAGGTGATGCTGATAGTGTGTTCTAGGAATATGTTTGTTGGCAAAAGTAATCGGGGTCTGTGATACATTTAATTCCTCTAAGGACGACTCCGGGGAAGATGTAGGGGTTTTTTAAATTTTATATAGCAACCCTATTAGGCGCCAGCCATTGGGGGTAAGTATGTTTCACAAAAATGTTTGGAAAGAAAATTAATTGTGGCGGTCTTACGTTTGGTCTTTGTGGAAGCATCCTGGAAGCTGTTAGAGCGCTTTACAAAAAAAATTAAACTTTGTTCGGCAACCCTGTTAGGGGTTCGTTCGCGAAGAAAAATTAATGGAAAACGGTCTTACATTACACTCCGGGGCAATTGTTGAATTTTTTATAAATAAATTTTAGAAACATAAACAGAGGTAGTCTTGATTTTTTGCTTATATCTTGGTCAGTTATTTCAATAGCTATTTGCTAGTTAGATATAATTCACGGCTCCATGCGACTTTGGGGGCTTCAAAAAGTTGATTTTAACCATAACACGGACAGAAAGGCAGACGGACATTGCCAAATCAACTTCCCTATCTATAAAGACCAAGAAAATATATACTTTATGGGTCGCAGAGAGATATTAAGGAAATTACAAACGAAATGACAAACTTACTTATACCCTTATCCCTTATGTGAGGGGTATACATCCACAACTAATGTGGCCAAAACTTCACAAATACTAACAAAAAAAGTTAATCTTCAAAGTATGCTTAAATTTAAGGAAAACCTCTAAAATCTGTTCTAACGATCTCTTTTAAGCTTTTAATCAAGAATTTTAACAATTTGTGCTCAAACGTTCAAAATAAGTTTCTGTGAATATGATTCTGCACTGGGCGCCTGGCAAAAATTTTTTTTTAATTCTAATAAAAAAAATTTCATTAATTAACAGACTGGTTTTTGTAAAATCGTATAAAAGAAAAAAAGATAAAAACGCATTTTGCTTTGTACACTTTTGAAATGCCTAAAACTGCAATACTGCGATATAAATAGAAATCTGCAGTCAGGCGGGAATATAAAGAAAAACGTGGAACATAAAAAAAATTCCAAAAAAAAATATGCCTAAATGAAAGAACAATTTAATGAAAATTTTGCTAAATATTGAAATAAAGAAAGCACTGTTTTTGGTAAAAATATAAAGGATTAGGTATAAGTATAAGGAAAATATCCTTCATTTAAAATTTCTAACATTCTTAAAATTTATGTGAACATTTTTTAGCATTAAAATCTTTTTATATACAATATTTTAATTTAAGATCAATATAACTTTCTTTTTTATTCTATTTTTTTAACCGCAAAATTAAGTTAAAGATAACTTCATGCAGCTAGAAATATCATCATCAAAGGAAAACTAATATAGAAATACATATATCCTTTATATAACAGAAAAAAAAACAATGTGAAATGCAAAAGCTTATTCAAACGTGTTTTCTCTGCAAACAAACACATACATGCACGTAGGACAACACACACATACATATGTGTTAACATTTGTACATTCCCATATGCGCTCACACAAATACATGGTTGTTGTAACTTAGATGATTGGAATAACAAAATGAAATTCTATTTGTTCTTTTGTGCAAATGTAAACAAATACATGCGTATGCATGTACATGTGCATATAAATAAGTTTCTGTGTTGTTATTAGTATGAATACAATTTATTAGAATTTTACTGTTATTGCAGCCAAGGGAAGACCAAAACGAGTAAGACATTGTAATGAAGTTTATTGAATGAATACGAATACAAACACTTGCAATTTTTTTTTTCGAAACGATCCATTGCAATCGTAAAGTTACCATAAAAATTGCAGTAAATGTCTTTTTGCTTTATATTAAAGCAAATATATTGTTTTACAAAGAGCATGATGTAAAAAGGAAAAATCAAAAATGACAAAATAAATAATTTGTGTTGACTTTAATAGAAAATTTCTTAAAGAATTTTTTGTGCTGGTAATTTTCGGAATAAAGTTTTAAGCAAATTTGATCTTTAAGTTATGAATTTAAAAGAGTTTTTCGGGACTAAGGTAAGACTTGACTTTTCTTTTATTAGAGATAATTTATTGTTTTTAAACTTATTGGTTTAATTGAGAGATATTTTTGTTAAGAATTGTTATGTTAATTTATTCAGTATTAAATTTGAATAAGCTCTGATGATGTTTGTTTGATTTATCTATTATATAAAGAAGGGTTGTATGTATGTATGTATGTATGTTTGTATTTTATAGCTGGCCACACCAGTGGATCGATTTTTTAAAATTTTTACAGGGAGTTATTTCAAGTCTGGAAGGAACAATAGGCTACTTTTTTTTAAATTATTTCTGCTACGCCCACAATACGCCCATTTGTGTGGGAAGGTTAGGTTATGAATTGCCTAACAAAATTACCCAAAGCCATACTGATCAAACGCGTAGAGCTTAATACATCAAATTTATAACACGTGTTAAGCTTTACACGTTTGTTTAAATACACATAAATTTTGAAAAAATGGGCCCATAAAGGAACAAGAAGGGTAAATTCTGTAACTTACTATCTTTTGATGTATAAAAAATAGAAACAAAATTTAAAAAAGTTTTGCGTTTTCCTTAAGAAATAAACAGACAGGTATCTGGAGTCTTTTTTTTAAATCTTAGTTCGAAAGGGCGAAAAAAGGGGTTAAAATTTTATTTTGGTACTTTTTGTTACTCTTTGTTACTCTTTGTTACTTTTAAAAAATTAAGATAGAAACATTATTCAAATTGCGTTCGATAGGTCTTACAAAAATATGATTACGTTTTTGTACTTTTTTTCAATTTTGGACCCAAAGGGAGAAAAAGAGTAAAAAATATATTTAGATTAGATAGGAACATAATTCAAATTGGGTGCGACAGGCCTAAAAATGTAAGTACGTTTTTGGGTCCTCTTTTAGTTATCAGACCCTAAGGGGATAAAGATAGAATAATTATTTAAATTGCATTCGTCAGCTTACCAAAATATGTCAATATGTTAACAAAGGGCTAGAATTATATATAAAAGTTTATAAAAGAATTTTTGATAACTAAAGCTGTCTGGATATCAAAACTATAAACCTTATAAATTCTCAATTTTTATATGTTTACTAAAGAGTAGGGCTGACTTATAATTTGTTGCAACTTATGTGGGGCAACCAGTGAATTCAAAAATATATAAATGCTTTTATTTGCATATTTTGGTAATTATACTACAATTGGGGTAGCGAAGCACACCGGGGCTTAGCTAGTATAATTATAAAATTATAAAAATGTGCAAAAACTTTCTTTTTATTAGAAATCCAACAAACTATGGGAAAGTAAAATGTTAAGGAACCCAATTTAAAAATTTCGGCATTAATTTCTTAAAAACTTAATACACCATTTTGCCCTTTTCCCTTAAAATATGGTGACTTGGAGAAATTTTTTTCTTTTATAAATAATTTCAGACAAATGTCTTTTATTGCCTTTTAAGGTTATATAAAAGTTCATTTACACTGATTTAACAATATTTTTTTGTTACGTTTTTAAATCTTTTTTTTTTTTTTTGATTTTCGCCAATAATTTCCAATCATAATGGTTATATGTTAACAATATGTTGTTGCATTGTTTTCTTTTCTAAAAAACTTTTTTCTTACAAGAACGTGGATGCTTACATATGTTGACCATTTTTCTTTTGTTTGCTTTTGGCTACATTCAATGTGTGTGTTAAGGCGTTTGTACTGCCATAACAAAAGATATATTTCATATCATTATCACTAACATCATGTACAATATCTATGCTTTTACTTTTTAATAGTCTTGTATAACATTTTCTTTATTCGTTAAATGTCTTCTTTAGTTGGGATTTCTTATAATTTTATTGTATTAAGTCAATAGAAAAGTAGTCAAAGAAGCGGACACAGTTGTGTTAGCAATGGTTTAAGTAAAAGTGTAATAAAACAAGACATGTGTGCTTGCACGTGCGAACACTATTTAGCACAAATTGTTAGGAATTTATAAGTTAAAAGCTTGTAGCGGTTAATTGATCATTAATCTTTTAACCAATAATTCTTAATGTTCACATAACATCTCGCTATTTGGCAGAAGAGAAGGCTAATTATTTATACCACCAGAGACCTACAGAAAATAAAAGTTAAAGCTTTTTACAATCATTGGCAGTGGCAATCAAAAAAAGGCATATGGGCTTCTTTACGTTATTTACTATTATTTGGATTGATTTTTTAAATGAGTTACTTAAGTGGTGTAAAATAGAATGGTAGTAAATTTTTATAAAGCTCTTGCTCTTTAACTTTTTCCCATTACAAGAAGTGCACAGCAAGCTGACCACTTACTTAGGTGGATGTCCTGCCTTGATGAGATTTAAGGACTTCTATTTTCGGCCTATTTACCCAAGTAATCTTGCTGAAATATCTAATTTTCGCTTAGTTTTAGCAGTTTTAGGTCTATATTTGGTTTAGACATATTTTCGACTTTATTTTATTCATTAACGAACTGCCTTTGAAGCTCACGTTTTTGTCGATAATTGGACTAAACTTAGAAGAAGTGATGGTTGGTAAAAAGAAAGAGATATAAAAGAAAGGCACTAAGTTTCTTAGGACAAACATTTACTTAATTTAGTAATCGACTTGTAATGCGTTCTTTGCTATGGAAAAAAGAAGTAGGAAGGAGCAGTTTATACAAAATGATGAGGAATTTTCTCTACGAATACCAATTAATACCTAAAAAGTAAGTCACACATGTTACAATAATAAACATCGGGCTCTGTCTTGTTCAAAATATGGGGCGACCCAGAAAACGCTTCATAGTTTCGATGTCCTACCTGCATGTCCTGCAATTCCTGTTCTCCCTAACCCCCAGCCAAAGTTTGTGGACTTGATTGTAAAGTGACCTCTTAGTAACTTTATTATCTTGAATCATTCATGTTTCCTTAGTTTTAGCATTTCCTTATCCTAGTTGTCCTAAACGGTTCTCATCATTTTACCAACTGTTTAGTTGTTCCATAAAACCCTGTGGGTAATTTATGCCAACCCATTATTCAACTTGGCTTTCATTACAACAAATGGAGGGCCTGGGATACCTCAGTTTAACTGCCTACTGCCAACTAGCCTTAAACTTCAGACCTACATAGACGTTCCTTGAGCAAGGAAAAATATTTGGAGATTTTACAAAATTTGTTTTAAAAATTAAAGAAAAAAATGTTTTTTTTGCGAAATCCTTTGTATTGAAGAGAATCATATAGTTAGACATCACCGACTATAACCTTCATTAACCTTCTGAAACGTTATTTTTTTACTTTAATTCTTTTTACATAATTAAACAAAATATCTCAGCGCTGCCTTAATCTCATTTAGCAAGGTTGAGTTTTATTAATATATTTTGGGACCTACAGCGATAAAGTACATGATAAAATTTTGTGAGAAACCCATAAATCATAGTAAAATGTATTTAGTAATACTTATCTTTAACTCTTAAAAATAATGTGCACTGAGAAGCAATTTAAATAAATTTATATAGAAACTGTCACACTATGTAGAGATAGGCGTATCATTGTTCTGATACAGTTAGAAAATGAACTGTGTCTTTATAAGATTCTTGAGTCGCCAGATTATTAGATGTTATTTTGCAACATGTTCTTAAACAATAAAGAAAACTTTATTGAACTGGTGGTCATGTAATGTGTGTACTTTAACAAAGCAAATCCTTTTGACAAAAATATAAATTCAGGAAACATCCCGCAGGATAAATACTCATATCCTTGGCAATGCGGTGTTGGCTTGGCTTGCGTAGTCATTCACATACGATTAACTGTAACATGCTTTTGTATGTATGCGGGTACATATGTATGTATGTTGGTAGGAGTTTGAAGTTCTTTATTGTTAATTTGATGGTTTTAATGAGTTTATTCTCTTCGATTTGCAGTTTGGTACATACTATTGATCTTTATTAATACTTTTGTTTGTTTGTTGGTTTCTGCTATGTACATATGTATACATACGTATACATTCAAACTTTCATGTATAGTTGCTCGCAACAACAAAATGGTTGTACACTTTAGTATTCGCCAATTCTCTTTAGTTTCAATATATTAATCTTAAAGCTTAAACTATTTATGATAACGTTGGAGATAAGGAAACATCAAACCAATTTGTTTTGCGGTATTTTCTAAAAGGGATTTAGTATGAATTCATATGCATTTATAACATTTGATAGGGGACAGGGAAGATGCTGTGGAATTCCAAAAATTATTTGTTCAAAATTTAAAACAATATTTTATTAAAAACAATGACATAAATTTGATTTAGACATTTAAATATCAATTTAAAACAACGTTTTTAATAAATGCAAAAAGTGTGAGCTATGAAGGGTTATTTAATTAAATGTTAATTGGTTATTAAAATTGTAATTATTTTATGTTTCGTTAATGTAGGAAGGTTTTGGTACTAAGCGTTGCCTCCTCGTTAGGCTAAATTACTCAGCAAAATTGCTTAAAATATGCCACTAAATCACGGTTTAGTTTTGTCTTTATAAATGTCTATAAAATTTAAAAAATTAAAATATATTATTGCATTCCAAAAGATTTTATTATATACAAAAACATATGTATGTTGAGTGTTATTAAGTATTTTGAGCTTCAATAAACATGGTAAGACCATATATATTAAAGGATTATTTAAAAACTCATTAAAGTATATAAATTCTTACTGCATAAAGTAATCATGTAGCTTGTGTTAAAAAAAATTTAGGTTCGATCAAGGAAGGTATTGACTGCTACTTTGGCTAGATTTTTAATGTTTAGTTTGTGTAAGGTTTAACGAGGCGAAAAAAAAATATAAGTGAAAGGGTGCACAGAAAAAATACAAAGTTGATGTTCATTGATTTTTATCCTGCAAACAAATTGATAGTATCAACTAAAAATATTTTATTAAAACGCAAAAAAATTATTAATCAAGTTTTAAATTAATTCAATTAAAAGTGTTAAATAAATTATAATAAAATTAAAAAATTTATTTATTTATTATATTTATTTAAAGATTTAGTTTATTCACATTGCCAGTCTTAACAGCAAATCGAACCTGGGACCTCATGGCTGCAAGACGTACCACTCAACCAACGAAATTTGGTTGTATACTTAACATAAGCAGTGTTGCGTACTTGCCAAAATGAGAATGCAAAAACGAAAAACTAAAAAATGCCTATGAAAAATTATCGCTTTTTAAAATTACCTGTAAACAAGCACCATGGTTATGGTTAACTATCTAAAAAAATCTATATATTTTTTTAAGACGATTAAATGAGCCTGTTTTGATTTTTTCAATTAGTGCGTTCATTGAAAAAAAGCGATATTTTTTTCTGTGTGCTGGACATCTTGAAAAGTCATTTAATTAATAGAAAACTAAGTACTTAAAAGCTTTACCCTATGGGAAAGAGGACTGATCTAAAACTTTTAACATGACTGGTTGTTTGGGCAGGGACTGGTTTTAGTTTTTAAAATATTAATGAAGGGAACATGCCAGTTTTTTATTGGGTTATGAGAGGACAATTGGCAGATGTTTGTATATATGTAGCAGGGTACACTAGAACAAGTTAAGTTAAGAAGACAGCTGACTTTGAAATCATCTAAATATTTTGTGAAAGTAAATGCCATATTTGTTCATTTTATTTTAAATTAAAAATTTTGTTAAAATTTACTTTCCTTAAAACAAAAAGAAAACTCACAAAGCAAATATTTCGAATTCGCATTGATACTACCTGTAGTGGTATACCTTGGTTGGTAGGCACCCGTTTTTCAATTTTTTCCTTTACTTTTTTAACACCTTTTAATCAGATACATTATGTCTGCATTTTTAACCGATAGCGACCAATAACTTTGGGTGCTATTTAAGTTTTGTATCAGTCGCGGGACAAGTACGCCGATCAATTGCCATACATTACCCAAAGGGTTGAAATAGGGGTATTCATCCATTTACAATTTCGTTTGTAATTCTACAATATTAATTTGTTACTGCATAATGCTCTAGATACTTCTTGATAAGACAGCCGATACACTGTTAACACAACAACACTGGGAATGCTTTGAATAGCAGTGCAAAAATGAAGCAAGAGGATGGCGTTTAGTTGCGGAGGCCATATGCAAGTTTTTTTTTTTTTAATATTATATGCCATGTAACTTTTGGGGTATTAAGCTAAAGTTTTGGATATTTCAATGGATTTACTGTGATTTCTATGCTTCCAAAAAAAATGTTAATGTTGTAAAAATGTTTTTGGTGGTCCTGATCCTAAAATTCATTCTTCGTATATTTTTGTTTTCTTAAGTAATTTTTCTCTGTGAGAAAATAATAAAAATTCTTGCAACAAATGCTTATTTATCAGAATAAAACTCATTTTTCAAACAACTTAATAAAAAATTAAAAAAAAATTTTCTCATAAATAATTCAATTAAATTTTTTACAAATAAATTGCAAGACAACATAATTGTTTAAGGAATTTGGTAATAAATGAATAACTTGGTACAATAACCAATGCATTTTTTTATTTTTACCCACAACAAACCTTATTTATATATTTGTTTTTTAAGTTTAATTTTTTTATCTTAAGAAATATGTAAACATTTTTAGTAATATTTTTAAAAAAATATCTTAATTTTTACCTACTTTCCGTAACACCTAATAATTGTAAGAAATTTTTCTCTTTTGGCAATAAATTCAATACAACCGTTTCTAGTGCCCAACAATTATTATTCAACGCAACGAACCTTATATTGTTTCCTTTCTTTGGCAAATTGACGTAGAATACAGCAATTACTTTTCTGCAGCATGATTGTGGGGGCATTACGTCATTTAGTAACACGTGGTACGCTTCCTTGCAAACATACCACCAAAATCACCAGGAAACAAAATGTTAACCTTAAATAAATATTTTAAGAAAATTAAAACTAATTGGTCTAACATTTACCCTCTCCAGATCATGTTACCAGCAGTAATTGATTTGCCATAATAAGCAAATAGGTTTTCCTTTTTAATATTTAAATTTATTGTAATTGTAGTTGTTACTATTTCTGTATGTGTATATGTATGTGCAAACACGTGTTTGTGTTTTGTATTTTTAATCTGATATTCAAACGATTAATTATGCCATTATAAATGTATTTTAATAATTTACCACAGAAACAAAAAAGACAATGAAACAGAAAAACATAAACAAACAGAATGTGGTGGTATGTACCTTTTGTTGACGCAATTAAGACAATAAAATTTTATATTTCCTTTTTATGTTTTAATTTTTGCTTCAGCGTGCTCGAAAATTTTTCTGCTGGATGTTACTTACATTTATTTAAATATTTTTACTTTAAAATTAAATAATAATTAAATTAAATCTTTTATCTTATTGTTGACAAATTTAAGATTTGAATGTGTAATTAAGTGCTAAGTTAGTCGAGCAAGGTGGCGAATAGTAAATATAATTAAATAAATTCCATCCTAGATAAAATAACATTTTTTAGATAAATTTTAATTACTAAAGCTTAATTGACACTTTAGAATTTCAAGTTCATGTCATAAAAACTGACGTAAGAAAATTACAGAATTTTTTTCTACATTTTATTATTAGTTTTAACAACAAGAAAAGAACGTTTTAGCTTGTATGTATTTGGGTTGAGATAAAAAAAATATTAAAAAATTTTCCCAAGCAAAAAAGAAAAAAGATATAAATAGCAGGCCAAGTACAAATATGTGATGCCCTATATTCCAATTATTTCGTCCAATAATTTTTCTTCGTCTTAATTTCACAATAAAATATTTAAATTATTACTTTATATATTCACATCAAATAGATGTTATAAAAGAAAACATAAAATCTGGGATGATTCCTCTAATTAATAGAACATTTATTTCAAAAGCCCTAAAACATATTAGGTTATATTTTGATACAATTGCTAGGTAGAGTAAATCCAGTAAAATGTAGTTTCTGGTATTAAGGCTCATGGTAAGCTTCATACATACGTATGTGTGTATCAATAAAAATTACATGAAGTAAAGCGCTTGAGTGCAATTAATTTTTCCTCACATACATTTTTGTGGAAAATACCAACACACTATCTACTCCCCCATATAAAGTTTAATTTTTATTAAATTTTTTTAAATCACTCCCACAGCTTCCAGGGTGCTCCTACAAAGATCAAATATAAAACGGACCCCAATTAATTTTACCTTTTAAGCATTTTGGTAAAAAATACTTATGCCCCATCTCCAGACACTTACAGGATTTCCATACAAAATTTACAAAAATTATGTAAAAACGCCCTTAGCTATCCCAGAGCCTCCCTTAGAGGAATAAAAAGTATCACTGACCCCCATTAGTTTTTCCTCCAAATCATATTTCTAGAATATTATTACTCCCCATCTCCATCACCATAAAAAATTTAAAAAAATTATGTAAAAACGCCCATAACTTCCCCAGAGTCGGCCAAACATATTCCTACAACATACTTTTACCATTCCTTCATCGCCTAAAGGGTTTCGAATATAGCGCTTTTACTTGTTTTTAAATAAATTTAAGAAGTAAAAAAGTGGGGTTTAACGAAAAAATATTTCAAAATATGATGTTATATGCAAAATATGCAAAAATATGCCCCAGCAAACTGATGCCAAAATTTTGCATTGCCCTGGCTATTAATGTCTATAATGCATATTCCCGAAGAACATGTGTATGAAAGCCAGAAGAAAGCTGGGCCCTTTAATAATAATTTATTTATTAATACCAAAAAAAACTTTTATCCAACCGTTTTAATTCAGAGCATGTGGCCATATGTGCTATAATTAATTTCCTTTTCTTCTTCTTCTTACTTTACGTAGAGTTTCATCGACAGATAACTTGGGCGGTCTCCATTTAAGAGGTGGTTCTAGTTTCATCAGTTTTATTTAAAATATTTATTTTTAAGCGTTACAAAAAATTCCAAAATAGCATATTAGACACTTTTTCCTTCGGTGGTGTAGGGTATAAAAAGAGTTTTAACTTTTTAATTAAGATTTAAAATGTTTTCATTTTAGGAGTTTCTTTAACGAGGTACATAATACAAAATGAGACGATTGCTTGAGGCTTTTGTATTTGTACACATTTAGGATATTACCTGACATCTTCACTTCAACTTTTCTTTATTTCTTGAACAAAACTCAAGCATTTAACAACTTTTAATTTTTATAAGTCAACCTTTTTGGTGACATTTGTTTTTCTATTAATTTAACTTTTAATAAACGCAGGTACGGAAGTTGACAGGAAAATCAATTTTAATTTATTTTGTTTATTTATAAGCAACAATTAAAAAAAAAAATTATCTGCAATTTTTAATATGTTTTGTCTACTACGCTATACCTGTGTTTAGCTGACTCGACAGCTAAGAAGATAAAAGCTAAATTTTGATGAATTTATAAAGCGAAATTGTGGACGAATGTTAGTAAATCACAAAAGATTTTCCCCATATTTACAAAAAACCAATTCAATGAAGTAATAAATTGTTTATAAATATGAATTTTATTTTTTGAGTATAAAACTTAAAAATAAATATATTTGCATCAAAAAGTTCACTTGTAAGTATGGTCGAAATATAGAAATTTCCTGTCCTTTTACACAGGTGCTTGACATGGGATGTTAAAGATTAAGAAACATCAACACAAAGTAGTAGTACCTTTTAAAATCCTGTAGTCTTCTAATAACTTTAAATCCATTTTTAATTGTTTAAAAACCCAGTTTCAGTAACAAGTCCTTAACGGATTTGAATAAAAATAAATTCGTTATAATGAGACTTTCACTGTGGCGATATTTTAAATATTCTAAGGCATACACAAGGCCTCCTAAGTTGACATTCTCAAGGAAACAAAGTGGGAGGTCACTTTACAAAATCACAAATCTCATTACAGACGCTTTTATCTAACCGATTTTTATGAAGCTTTTTTGCATATTGTTCGCTGCCAGAGTGGTGCTTTTACTGCACTGATTTTTTGACAATTTTTGCGCATTCACAAGGCGTCTATCGCCTAAGCTCTCAAGTTAACAAAGAAGGCTAGGCCAAGCCCACAAAAACTCAAATCTAACTACAGATACTTCTACTGCACTGATTTTTATAAAAATTTTTATACACATTTAAGGCTTCTAATGCAAAATTCTTAAGTTCATAGACTAGGTGGCATCACACCTTAAAATATTCGAATCTTAATACAGGTACTCCTACCGAACCGATTTTTGTTTAACGGTTCTAAGTTCAACTTTAAAGGCAAAAAGTGGCTGGCGTCACAGCTATAAAAAGTTAAATCCTTATACTGGTCAAAATTGTCAGGGAAATAAAGTAGGCGGTGCCAACCCTACAATTATTAAAACCTATATATAAGTATTTGCTTTGAGGAGCACTGTGACCAAGCAAAAATACGTTGAGATTCAATGAATTTTTTGTGCGGCTACAAAATATTGCCAAGATGGTTTGACTACTCATCATCATATTTAGACTTCTTATCGGCCATGGAGGTACTACTCCCGGAAAGAGAGTGGATGCTGAAAAATAGCCAAATCGATTGGAAAAATCATCCATATAAACCGACGGGTCGATGATATGTACTGCAATCGGGACTGGCGTACTCAGTGAGTTACCTAAAATTGTTAGGTCACTTAGGCTGGTCCAGAAAATTCAATTTGGCAGGACTGTCGACCTAAGAAAATAATAGGCGACCCTTTATGGCACTGAGCTCCATCCTGGTGAAATCATGAGAAGTCAGGGATTGTAAGCGAGCGCTTTAAGGACTCAGTTTAAGACGGTACTAGATTCCTGGGCACTCATTTGTATCACATAATCTGGCTGCAGATACAATGGTACGAATGTAACTGCCTTTTGTTTCCTATATCGACACTATTATACTGCCTCCTCTATGGGGTGCTAAAATACCCCTCAGGTGTATGTCTTTTTTTTACAAATTTTATTTAAATCGATTCAACCGTTTTTGAGATATAAGTATTGTAACTAACGCGAAATATTTAATTTTCTTTTATTGGTTACAGAGCACTAATTTATATGTTTTGTTACAAGTTTGTTCCTTTGAAAAAATATGATTTACCAAAAAAGCCAAAAAGTGTCCACAAAGAGAAAAGGAATTTTAAAATTTGTTTAAATGCTTTTAAAATCCCTCACATAAAAAAGTAATTCATTATTGCACTCTTGCTAATAAAAATGTCAAAAGTTTTTATTGCCACAATTGCAAACACTGCATCATCACACCAACATATGAACATGTTTTTTCAATCTTAAACACAAACTGACATTTTATAGCTGCAGGTGCACAAGAATATTGTACATTATTCTTAAAATACATACCCAATACCCAATTTTACTCTTCTTATTTACAATTTCTTTTTTTTATACAAAATAAAAAATACGTCTAAATTAAATAATTTTATTCTTGAATTTACCCTAAATCCGTACTTAGGTTTTGTTTTTTCAAATTTAGTCGAGATTACCTCAAAAAATCAAGCAAAAAAACTTGTTGCTTATTTACGTTTAAAATAGAAAGTGTGTCATTGGCCTAAATGGTAGCGCGCTAGTGTTGCCGTTCGAAAAGTCCCAGGTTCAAATCCCAGCTACGGCAAGTACACAAAAAAATTGTAAATAATAAACATGTATAAATAAAACAAAAAAAAAAGTATGAAATTCTTTTTTAAGCCCCGTTTGTAAAAAAATTATTGGATTAATTCATTTTACACTAAAATCAATATTTTTTTTGGCTAAAATGTGGCTAAAAGTAAGAAACTCACACTAGATAAATTTTACTTAGCTTAAGAAAATCTCTACTTGTCTTCATCCTCATTGCACATCTGTTACCGCTACAGCTTGATTTAAGAAAAAAAATAGTTGGTTTATTTTTTGTGCGTTCTACTTCTAAAAAATTTTAAACTCTATATTATGGTGTTCTCAAAACTAAAAGAAGAAATCCAAGTGCGGTTTTGTTTTTAGGATTTTTTGGGTTATATTACATTACAGCTGTTTTAGTATATCTTTTCATTAAAAAATGCCTTTTCTTTTCATTATAAAATATTCTACATTATTAAAGTGTTAACATATACATATGTATTTATATATTATAAGGTTTCCATGACAGGTGAAACCTCCTCTATAATCCATAAAACAATAAGAGATTTGTATATTTGTGTGTTAATTTACACATCCCAGCAAAATTTTGCTAATGACATATTATTACTCAATCACATACGTTATATCTGCCTTGATCTCAAAAAATATTCAAATTAAATTTATGCATATAAAATATTAGCTTAATGCTTGCTTAAATTGTTTGCTGGGCTACTGAGAGATAAAGACACATTTAATATATAAAGTAACAATTTTATAATTTTAAAATGTTTTCTGTTTTATACAGCAATTTATTATTGTGACAACTTTAGCTTAGTTCTGGCAAATAAAAAAAAAAATTTTAAAAACTAAAAGCCCTGTCATATGGTCAAGCGTTTGTTTCAGCAATCACATCAGGGGGTGCTTCAAGTTTTCTTATAAAAGTAAAGAAAAAAGTTAAAGAAAACATAGCAAAATCAGTTGAAAGTTGTTGACTTAAGACAAAGTCAACAACGAGTTTTTTTATTTGTTTTAATGTTTCATAAATTTTCACATTTAATTGAAAATTTTAAAGTCAAGTAAAGTTTAGATTCTTTGACTTAGGTTGATGAGTAAAATTTCATGTCTTCAAGCTTTATGGTAATTGTAAACAATCAATATTTACTTTAAAAAAAAAAGTTTTTTTAAAAAAGTTTTGTATGCCAATTTTATGAAAACGATTTTTTTTTATTACGAGGTTCTTTCATAAATCCCTTCTACGTACTTTTTCTAGAAATTTTTTTATATAAAAAAAATTTGCATAAAAATATTTATAAATTGGGATTTGTAAAATCGAGAATATCAAAATTGATTATGTTTGTAATATGAATTTTTATTTTAAGAAAAAATCCATTTCATCTTATCATTGTAAAAATCATTGTAAAACATTTCAAGAATGTCTTTTCGATAACAAATTATATTTAACACTGACATATACTTTGCATAAATTAAGCGAATTTTGCCTCAAATTTATGGGAGTAACTTACAAAAATCAATGTAATTTCAATTGAATTTATGAATTTTTATTATCTTTGATCAAAAAACATCAAAGCCATTTTACTTTAATATATAAAGAGACATTCGGCTATGGTGTAACTTGAATCATCCTTCACCGACGCATGGGCATAACAGAGAAATTGGAACTAAATTTTTAAAAAATTTTTTTTGTAAATAAAAAACTACTTTTTAAATCTGCTTTTTTTTACTAATTTAAAATGTTAATACGGCTTATAGACTAACAATACTCTCCATTAAATGTCCAAATAATTTGTTAGCCCCAACTCATAGATCGACAGTCACACAGGGTTAAGCCGAACTTTTCCTACTATAAAATATTTTAAATATATAAAGTTTTACAAATAGGATGAGCAACAGAAATGCTTTCACTTGTTTCTCTTTTGAAAATGATAAACATCATTGAATTTTTGCATTTAAATAATATCGAAAACCTTTCAAGCCAAAAAAATTTAAAGCACGACATACTTCCATTGTGATGTGTGTTTTGTGGTAAATTGTTTCACTTCATTTTCAAAAAATCAAATAAAAATTTTTTTCAGGTGGATTGTGATGAAAATTTTTATTAAAATATGCAAATGTTAAGAAAAAATTTTTCTGCTAACAAGAGGGAGTGTAAAGTAAATTATTATGAAGAAGTAGTGCAAAAGGATAACGTTTCTAGAATTTCGATAAAAACACTTGAATGCTTTTAATACAGTGGAAATTCTGCCAAAAATTTTATAAAAATTCCTTTTTCATACAAACACACATACACATTATTACCACTTAAGATATTTGTTAGCTTATTATATTAAAAAATAAATAAAATGCTCTCACTTAACTTTTCGAAATTTTCATTAAATTTTTTTGTTTAAATTAAAAGCAGCTTAAAGTGAAAATAGTCACAGCCTCAATTGCAAATGAAAATAAATGTATTTGTTGCTTTAAACGTGCCAGAAATCATTTACCTGTTTCCAAAACATATTGTTTAATTGTTTTTGACAAATTAAAAAAAACTTGAATAATATATTTTTTAACCTGTCACACCTTTTTACAGAAAAGTAATTGAAATGTCAATTAAAAAAAATATTCAATAAGAAATGTAAGAGTTTCAATTGTCCTTAGATCAATAGTTATAATATTGAAAATGTCAACTAAATGATATTTTGATATTTGGCAAAATGAAAATTGCTTTTATGTTCAAAATTATACAAAATATTTAATGGGAAATCAACAAATACTTTAAGCGATTTTTTTTCTAATTTGAGTTTAAAAAATGTCGATTAAATATCGATTTTGTGTGAATTTACACGAAAAGATAAGGTACAATTAAATATGGTCATTGCTGTATGGCCACAAAGAATTTCATCATCGTGTGATCGCGATAATCATTTGTATCATTGCCACAACCATGCTATAGTTGTAGGACTTGGGAGAATTGTAGCAGTCTTAAGAATAATATCCTTAAACATACAATTATAAAATTAATCGTGATTGTATTCTCGTGACCAAAGTTATTATTTTTTTTTTTGTCTCCATATGCATATACACAATGTCAAACATACTTGGCAAGTATGATATTCTAATTAAAATATTAACGGACCCGTCGTTGACATTTGTTTGAAATTTTTGGTCACTAAGGGATTAAAGAGCGTTAAAACTTTGTTTTTTCATACTAGTAACACCCACCTTATTACTTCTAAGCCAATTATGTTGGAAACATAATTCCAATTCAGTTCATCAGGCCCGGGAAGTTAACAAATAGAGGTTTGGCACTTTTTCTTATGAAACAGTATGAACAAAAAAGAGGTTAAGGGCCTTATTACGTAAAACGCAACGCAAAATAACGCAACAAATTGAATGGAAAAAAATTTAAATTTAAAAAAACTTACCCATACATTTTGTTTTTGTCTTAGGGTGTTGCGTGTTAGGAAATTAGGGGGTAAAGGTTATATTTTGGCGCATACTTACTTCCATTTTTAAATTACTAAGCCAATAAAGATAAAGTAAAGGGAAAGTATGCTTTTGGGGCCTGCCGAATTTCCCTCTGTGCCTTTATCGATGTACAGGAAGCTTTTGATAAAACATCTTATGAGGCAATTAAATTCGCCATAAGAAGAATGAGCATCCCATCGGTCATTATCGACTGGGTGGTGCGGATGCTAGTTTCCAGGGTTGTGAGTTTTGCTTAAGGTAACCCGTTGTGGACCACAAGGGTTATTCGAGGATGCCCATAGGGTTACGTATTATCACTTTTGCTGACCTCGTGACTAACGAGCTACTTGAGTATTTCAACGACATGGGATTTAGGACTTTTCGCTACGCGAATAATATAGTCCATTTAATTGTAGCTTGGGATGACAGTACCATCTCCGAACGTATGCAGCAGGCCTTGGACATCACTTTGGGTGGCTAAGACAATCTTGGTACCATTCACGAGAAATGAAACAACTATCACATTTTCTGATAGTGTTAAGTGCCTAGGAGTTACTCTGGACAAGAGGCTCGCATGAAATGATCACTTTGAAAACGTGGCAGACAAGGCCATCAGGGCCTTTTACGTCTGTCGGGGACTCTTTGATAGGGCATGGAGCCTCCGGCCAAGTATGGGGTATTAGTGGTTTGGCACAAATTATAAGACCGATGATCACCTACGTGGCTCTTTTTTGGCGGCCGAAGGTTGGGGCTAGGGACGTTCTAAGGCACATTAATTGCCTTGAATGCATACTGATGCCAGTTGGTTAAGTCCAACCGATTGGTTCTGATTGGAATATCCCCGCTTCAGTTGTCTGTATTTGGCAGTACATGCTTCGGCGTTTTACAAATTCAGGATATAAACTTCCTAAAGAATTGGGACTAAGTTAGACATATGAGGATAACGGAAGATCTGGTTCATCATTCTATTTCTGGGGCTAGATAGAGATCCCAAGGATACAGATCTTTTCTAGACACTTCGATGTTAACATCTGCGAGCGTACCACTTAGACCAGTGACCACTGGGGGCCTGAGGAGGAGGTATATCGATGAGGCATAGCATCTGAACAGCAACACTGACGCTATAGCAATTGGGCCCGAAAGGTCCTAGCGATGGGTAAATATCCATCGATATTTCAGGCTAAGATCGACGCTACATGTGGCTAAGAATGTGTTAGAAGGAATGTGGGAGGGACTTAGATATTCATTATTTCGGACAGCCAGGCAGCCTTAAGTGCCCTTGCGGCTTATAATACTAGATCCGCACTTCATACTCAGATGCTTAAATTTATTATCTAATTTTAAAACGTTGTTGAAAGGACTGAAATCAGTAAAACTTTTAAATGAAACAACAATTTTTTTGTCTATTTGCCGTCCTATAAACAAAATTTTTAAAACAGATAATAAATTTTACAAAATTTCGAAAAATAATATTTGGAAAAAATGCCTGATATTTTAAACAAAAAAAAATATGCTGTTGGACAAATATTTATTTTGATTTTTCGTTTATTCTGCTTGACACATCGATGTATTTTGTTACGGCAGAGATGCTGAAAATAAAAAATGTAAATAGAATTTCTATTGAGTAACTTTTTTAAATTGTTAAGCAGTTCTCTCCCCTTATTTTATTAAATTTTTAAAGAAATAAAAAATATAAAAGAAATAGTAAAAATTATTCCTATACTAAACCTTCTGTTACTCTTTAAACAATATTAAAATAAACTTATTTCAGCGCATATTTCGCCACAACTAAATAAAGTAAATATTTAAAACCTCAATGCTCAAGCACAAGTAATTGGTTGGTGACAATTGTTACGAGCGAGGTAAGCGCAAGTGTCTGAAAGGTGTAAAAGTGTGTTTCTGTTTACCTTTTTTTGCATTAAGAGTGATAAAAAAAATTAAAACAAAAAACAAGTAAAGAAAAAACTTTTTTTTTGTTTCTTTTATGTTTGTTTTATTTTTATTTGTGTTTCTAATCTTTGGAGTAAAATAATACTTTTTTAAATTAATTGGGTTCGCTACAGATATTTTTTTGAATTGAAATGTCTTAAGGTAATGGAAAGGGATCAAAAAGTAAACTCTCTAATTTTTAAATTTATTTAATTTATCAAGAGTTCAATATAATAAATTAGGTACGAGACATTTCTTTTATTTTTTATTAATAAGTACTTTAAGCTTATTAAAGAGAATTTAAAATTCTGAAATAAATAATAATATCATACCGTTTCTCCAAAATAACAAAAATCACATTAAATATTTCATTATCTCTTAATCTTCTTTTCAATGGTATTATATAAAAATTTTTTGCAATAATTTTTCTTATACTAAAAATTCAAAAGAAAATACAAGCCGGCAACTTGTTTTTATTTTTATTGCTTCATGTATTTAAGCAAATTACCAAAATATTAGTTCTTAACTTAAAAGAGAATTTGTAGTACATTTAGCAGCAATTGCAAAAGTTTTTTTATAGCAGAAACTTTAAAAAACTATTATTTATTTTCAAAAACTCTTGTTGACTTTTTCCCATATATCCACCTTTTAGTTAGTCTGAGAAAGAAGCATTAATGAAAAGATAGTAAAAACAAAAGCAAAACGAAATAATTTTAATATTTTTAACTTTTTATCATTTTGCACAGTTAAAATCCGCCTGTAGGTATGCAGAAATATTTATGCAGTATTATTTTGTTTGCAAGAGTTTTTTGAAGCCTTATTAGTTTTAACTGAAGTAGCAAAAAGAAAACAAATAATGAATAGTAAAAGTAAAAAGACGGAAAATCAAGAGAGGAAAGACTTCTATATTTTTTATTACTAACAAATTGTTTGGGTTTCTTAATTAGAAAATTCCAAAAAAAAACTTCTTAAACTGCAGTTGGGCTATAGATCTTATTAGTGGAGGTAAACATCTTAACAGATGGCTTATAAACAAATTTTAATGAAAATGTATTTTTTCCAAGAAAAAGTGTCAACAATAAAAGGTTTAAAACTTTTTTTATCTCTCTCTTCTTCATCATTTCTTTTTCACTTTACTTCTGTGTAGTATGCTTTGCCTTTTCATTTTCGATAAAAATATAGTGCATAGTTTTAGGCGATTGGCATTTTATGGGAAATAAAATAGTAGTTTGTTTGTAGTACAAGAACATTTACATATTAAACAATTATTGAAAAGAAGCCAGGAGAGGAGTAGCCTCCATACAAACGGACCAATTTTGTAAAGGTGTACATTTCAAAACCTAGAACAGTTATCCTTCAAATCCGCCCCAAAATAATTTTATTATAACTTTTACGATTTGAAATCAATTAGCTAGCTGGGTACATAAAAAACTTAAGCGAAGAGTGTATAAGATTCGTCACAGCCGAATACAGCGTTTTTAATAGTTTTTAATTCATCTTTTTAGTTTGAAAGGGGTACCTATTCAATTAGGCGGAATATTTTTTTTTTATTATCCTTTTAGTTCTTTATGTAATCTTAATCTATTTAATTGATTGTTTACTGAAAAATTATACAAATAATAAATGCAACAATATCCTTAAACCAAACTTCTACACAAAACCTTAAAGCCAAAAAGAGCAATACTTCTTGTACAACTACTTAATAGTACATTTTTATTTTAAAATGTATGTATGTCTGTACACTACCTGTATTGAATTAAATTCTACAATTTCACTTGTTATACCAATCCTGTAAAAATCAATAAGTAAGTGCAATATGGAAACAATATTTAGCATTATATTCTTTTAAAAATTAAAATAAAATAAAAATCTACATTTAAGCATTCCACAAATATTAAAGGATCAAAATATCGTTGCTGCCGATATTGATACATCTTGGTTTACGGATTTTATTTTTTCTAGACAGTGTCTGTATTAAATTCGAATACACTTGTTTGAAAAGGAATAATTTTATGCGAAAAAAGAAAAATTATTTAGATTGTATAGAAGGTAAGCGGAGGACGTATGCACGCCAAATTTTAAATTCTCAATTATGCAGCACAAATCTTTTTATATGTTTCACAACAATTTTTGAAGCTATCCCACTGTCTAGCATCTAGTGCTTGGCAACAGGCTCAGCCGGTTTATATTTTTTTTTGAGTTTGGAAAAAAACTTAAAACTGAGTTAATAAATTAATTGCAATATGTATTTAAATGAATTAAAGTAATGCAAATTACAAAGAATAAACTTTTTTAAGATTTTTTGTTAAAAGAAATAAAAAACAATCGGTGGACCCAGGTTAAGAAAACAATTTTTTCAATTCCTTCAAAATTTTCTGTATCATCATATTCTACAATTAGAGTTTTTTAACTTACATAATTTTTATACCTTATTTAATTAACTTAAATATTTAAAAAAATGAGTATGCCTTAGGGCTTTGAAATAACCAAAGCAGTATTGCATATGTTAAGGGGTTTTTAAAAACTATTTCTAAAGAATTATTTTTTTAAATTTTTATGAAAATTTATTACTATAACAACAATCGTTTTTTTTTTTGTTAAATTTTAATATTATTAAAAAAACGATTACTTCTGGCAAAAAAAAATCAAAAATAATAATTACTTTTTGAAAAAAAATTTAAAAAATCAAACATTTAAAAGCATTTAGTTTTGAGTGCCCATCACTTGATTCTCCGATATTTTCTTGCTGTTTCACAGAAAATTCGAAAACAATTATTTTTTTACAGCCCTGATTTATCTGTTAGCTTACCACGCTACTTCTGTTATATTATTTCAAATATTTTATATTTTCTTACAAGTGAGTGCCAAGAAACTAAAAAAGTACACAAATATAAAATTCAAGAGAACTACAAATAAAAGTATCTTTTAACTAGTTATGACTTTAAAAACCTCTAAAGGCTTATTTGTTTACTTTGTATTTGTTTTTTCTTATACTGAAATCCTTTAGCAACGTTTTTATGACTATAAGTTTTGGCAAGAGAAATGTAAAATATAAGTTTTTTTTTCAAGTATTTCCGGTTTTACTTTGTTATGCAACTCTAGTGCCATAATGATATAAAACTAAAGCTGTGGGAAGTCAAAGAATAAATAGACGACGTTTGTTTGGTTTATAGATAACGAATGCAGGAAGAGAGTTTTACTTGGGCTCATGCAAAGATTATTTGTTTTTCTTTTCTAAAGTTCTTTGTATTTTATGAAGGTTATTATGTTACATTAAATATCATTTTTTTTTTATTTTTTTATGATAATTTTTTTATTTATTT
Source organism: Melanophora roralis (assembly GCA_963583895.1). Classification (NCBI taxonomy): domain Eukaryota; kingdom Metazoa; phylum Arthropoda; class Insecta; order Diptera; family Rhinophoridae; genus Melanophora; species Melanophora roralis. The sequence continues at coordinate 5,891,567 of OY757190.1, forward strand.
CGTTCAAGGTATAATACGTAAATATCAATATCAGATACTTTTTTTTTAGCAAAATATTGAATTTTTCCACAGAACAAATGTTTTACAAACCTATTGTCATACTAATAATCATAATCATTTTGACAATTTTTACTTCATACCTGTTGCCATTTCTTTAATTCAATATTTTTTTTAAATTTTTTTAATTCCTCCTTGCCAATTATTTTAATTAAGTATGTGTTTGTCTGAAGCAATTAAGGAATGGACGCAATTCATAAATTTGTTGCTGGGAGATTATAATAATTTTTTCAACGTAAAACTAACTAATGTAAATCTTTCATTTTCCAGCATATGCTTTGAATGCAGAAAAAATATTTTTTTATTACATTTTTATTACTTTTTTTCTTTCTCATATAAATGAAAAGCAATTTGTGTCATTCCAAATTTTAGCAAAAATATTTTTTACTTTTATTTATTCACATTTAAAACAGACTTACATCACACGCCGTAAATTTATTTAAAAATTTATTTTGACAAAAGGAAATATTTTAGAATTGATATTAAGAGGTAAAAATATTTATATGTATGCTCATAAGTCTGTGTGCGTAAAATGAATTTGACAGATATATAAAAATAGCTAGAATATATTAGATACCTAAGGAAGATTTAGAAAATAGGTTTATATCATTGATAGGCAACTAATACTATTACATTTGTTTTTGTATATGTGCAGTTTCACATAATTTTAATTCCATATTGTTGTTAGTCTAATTGAACAAACTACCTTGCTTGAAAACTCATTTGAGACTGATTAAAATTTCTAATGTTTTGTATAAGTGTAGCTAAGATAAAAGAGGGAATTTGTGCGGCGTTGCAGAATGCCCAACAGTGGTTTATATGAAATTAAAGAAATTTTCTTATTTTCAGGCAAATAGACATTTTTGTAAAAAGATTTGTCTTTATTGATCAGATGATATTAGTTTTACAATTACCAACATGTGGTATGGGCACTTGCATTCCTTCAAGCCTAAAAAGCCTAAAAAATAGCAATTCCAGTACAAGTAAAAAAATAAAATCATTGAAGTACGACCATATAATTCCCTACGTCACATTTTTTTACATTAAGCTTTACAGTCTGCAAAAACTGTACCTTAATTCCATGTGGGGAATTAACTTGATTTCCAGGTAAACACCTTCAAGAGCGGGACCCATCAATAACGGACCAAATTTTACAAGACTTGTTTGACTCGTTAACATTAATCAATTGTAAAAGTTAGAGTGATTTCTAGGAGTAAGACCTACATGGAACGTTAAATTTTAGACTGACTTGTATAAAGTTATGTTTAACATTTGAGGTCATATAATAAACAAACGAAAAATGTTGTGTTGAGAGTGTTATATTGACTAAGGACTTTGTTAAAATATGGGCCAATCATCACCGGACGGACGGATTGACGAATATGCTTTAGATAACTTAGAAAGTATTTTTAAAGCAATCGGTAAAGTTAAAGATGAAATGCATTATACCCCTTTAAACTAAGTACGTGATATAGGTAAAACAAGAAAATAAAAACAGTTGGTTAAGGCCGACCACATATTACCCTTCTATACAATTGGGTTGTATTAAGTACCAAGATATACCAACCATTTCGGAAATGGGGTTAATTAGGTCCCATAGGAAATTATGAACCAATCATTACTTAATTTAGTGTAATAATTGGTGGTAAAAGGTCCTAATCGTATGCAAATGAGATGTTAAAGAAATATTCGTGACAGTTACACACAAAAATGCTTCTTTTGGAATAAATGCCAAAGAGCACGGCCGGACAGACAGACATACTCTATTTGACTAAAACAATAAGTCTTCTTTCATTTTTAAAAAAAATATCAACAGACACCTTTGTTGGAATTTAAGTTCTGGAACCACTTTAATGTTTACATGGGAGCATGCAGTTTTTCAACAAGCCCCTAACTTGTTCATTATTTTGTTAATTAAATAAATGAAAAGATTTGTTTTTGTGCAGGTAATGCTTTTAAAATTTTGTTTATTTATTGTTTTAAAAGGAAACTTTCACTTTATTACGCAAGACTTCAGCAACACAGTTTATTTAATTAAGTGCAGTATTACCGCTTCATTTGCTGATGCTAATTCGTGTTATGACAACGTTCCTTTACTTAACGCTGAATAATGCTACACATAAAGCAAAATTTACCAGAAGTTTAATGAAAGCCGAACTTTAACAGATTCCCTTTAATTTAAAACGTATATATGTATATGTTCTCAACTACATTAAGACAGGAAAATATTTTTATAAATATTACTCTTCTTTTAAATAAATTCGTTTTTTAGGAATTAAACCAAAAACGGGGTTTTCTAAAAATCAAAAATCTAAATTAAATGAATAAAAAAACATAATATAAAGTAAACAAATTAAACTTTCTTAAGAACATTTACACTAAAAGTAATAATTTTAAGATATAAATTTTAAATTTAAAAGATGCAAGAAATTAAAAAAAAAAATTAATTAAAGAAAATAATTTTATACAATTATTTTATACCCTTCAATATACATAAAGTATGCATGTTTGTATGTGTACAGCAATCCAAATATGTTTGTATGTGTGCTTTTCTTTATTTTCACATCTGAAAGTGTCATTGTGCTACAAGAGTAAATAAAAAATCATCTAGAAAATATTTTTACATTGAAACAGACAGACATGCTCTCATAAACCATTCGTATCTTAAAGACAAAAAAAATCTTTTGGCAAATTTCCAAAACAACCAAACACAATCAACAATTTGTGGCAAAAAAACCAAAAGCAAAACTGAAACAAATAAAACGGAAAATATTATTCACATCATTTATCATTCAAAAAGATCAACACTAATAGAGGGCAATTCTGACAAGAGCACTTCTGTTGCAAAGACAATTTCAAAGTTGTTGAGTTTTTTTGTTAATGAATTTAACATTTTTGTCAGACAGAAAACAAAATGTTTCTGGGATTTAGAAAAAAAATATTTCTGCTCTAGTTACCTTGCTACCAAAAATTTATTTAATTTTGTAGACCTTTAGTAAGTTGATTATTAAAAAAAGCAAAAATATCTTTATTCTATTTAAAAGTCATTAATCGTTTTTATTATAAAAAAAGATTTGGTTTTATATTACAAATATTGCCAGGCAATGCTTATTTATAGAAAAAATAATTGAATTTTATTCTCGTTAAATGAAAATAATTTAATACTGTAAAAGGCAATAAAATCTAATATTTTAATGTCATTTGTTATGAAAACTCCTTAATTTTTTTTCTTTTCTTCCTTCTTTGAATGCTTATCCTTGAATTAAAATATTTCGTTGGTTTTTGCAATTTTACCTTATTTAATGATAGTATTTTGTTGTAAATATTATTCAGTTGTTTTCAAACAAAAAACAAGAGGCTAAAAATTGATCAGAAATTATGTTTAATTATTCAATCTTTAATTAAGTTCTTTGTCATAAATACATACATGGACTTCCAGCCAGACGGGCGGATGGACATACTTAATTCGACTCAGAAAGTGATTCTAGGTCGATCGGTATACTTAAAGGCGAATCTAAGACCTTAGCTTTTGGGCGCTATAAACATCTGTACACACAAAAAAATATCTAAGAAAACTTTACTTAAATCAAGCCATAGCGGCGTCAAAAGTACGGTGGTTTTTCTTAAATCAAGTACGAAATTTCTTACTCCAAGTAAAATTTTTCCAGTACGAATTTCTTACTTTTAGCCACAATTAAGCCAAAAAAGGATTGATTTAAGTTCGGAACCGTATTTGATGTAAGCGTGAAAAAGATTGATTTAAGCCGTAAACTCTGGATTAATTCGAAAGTGAAATGTAATTTTTTTGACTTATGGAGCTTTATTAAAGAAGAAGAATTTTATATTTTATTTTTATTTTATAATTAATTTATAATTTAAAAATTTCATTTTTTGTACTTACCGAAGCTGAGATTCGAACCAGGGATTTCTGCAGTGCAGTACAATCGCGTTACCTCTAGGCCACGGAGACACTTTGTTTTCAAATGTAAAATAATATATTAAAACAACAAGCTTTTTTCTGCTTAATTTGCTGAAGCAATCCCAATAGGCTTGATTTAAGAAAATGTAAGTAAGGATCGTACTTAAAAAGATTTTGAATAAATTCAAGAATAAAATTCTTGATTTTGGAAAGCGAGTTTTCTTTCTGTGTAGAAACGCTTAATACCCCTTTTACGTATGTACATATGTGATTAGGGTATAAATAACTTAATTCTTATTTAAAACTCGCAGTAAAGAAATGGCCTTTACTGTATTTTTATTCTGTACAAAATGTAAAAACTGCCTTTTTGGGATTTATTTAAGTATTTTTGGAAGCTGTATCCAATATTCTAAAATTAAGTTTAACATATTTAATATTTTTTTATTTATGATAAAAAAAATTATAATCTATAACTATAATTTTTATTTATTTTTCCCAAATAATGCTGTCGCTGGAAACCTTATTTTATTAAAAAATTTTTTTTTTGTTTGTTTAGAGTACAATCATTTAATTTAAACTTAACCAGATGTTTATTTACTTTTTACGTTTTATTTACTAAAGACACAAGTCTGGTGTTCTACATTACAACTATTTCCCCCGTCAAACAGCCAATAAAATATAGTTTCGCACCCTACAAGTCTTAAATTAACGTTGCAACTGTGTTGGTCTTATGATGTTTTTACTGAAAAAATTTTATAAGTTTTTTTATGGCGATTGGAAACTTTCTTAACAGATTAGTAGATAAATGTTTATCCCGGTTTTTCTAAAATTCGCTTTATTCTTGTTAAAAAGATATAAAAACATTTTCTGACTAAAGTAAAGGTTATATGCCTTTTAAAGGTAAATACCAAATATTTCTTTAAATTGAGGTATAGGGTAAAAGCATGGTCGGAATACACCAACTAATATTGTTGGTTGTTATATCATATTGTTAAGTTATACTTTATCTAATCGGATTTTTTTTCTATTCTCTTTAAACTTAACTGACATACATATGTCAATACATGTGTTTTTGTTTTAAAACCACAAATAGAACATTTCAAACGATATAAGTTTTGTTTAATATACATTTGAATATACGTTGGTACGTATAAACATAATAACATATGAACCTATTTCTGTAGGTATGTAAGTGTGTTCATAAAAAATTATTGAAAATTGTACAACACATGTTTCAGCTTAGACAAGTGAACAAATCAATATCAATACAGAAATATCTAGTTCATTATACAATATTTACCTGCAATTGAACATTTGTCTTTCTTGACAAAAATATTCGATTCAATTGGAAAATTTTAATTATATTTATTTATGTAATTACATCTTTATTAAAAAGATTTCAAAATGTAAATACCGATAAGAACAATATTAAATTAAAAATAATTTTTCAATTTTTTCAGTTGAAAGGAAAATATTTAACATTGAATGCCAAATTATTTGAAAGGCAAAAAACCCATTTGCGAATGTGTCAAAATAAAAACCTATAAATAAAATTAGTCAAAGAAAATGCAAATTTATTGTTTTTTAAATGCAAGAATAATTTAAATTATATGTGAAATTAAACACAGTTATGATTGCAATTATAGCAAATCCGGTAAATTTATTGTGTTTTATTTTGGAAATAGATGTTTTTCATCTAAAACTATTTTTATGGTCATTTCTTAACTTTTTGTTTAAAAAATAAATAATTTATTTTCAATTAAAATACTATAAATACAGTTCATATATGTACAGTTAAATTTTTCAGTCATTAATTAATGAAGGCATTTCCTCCCTTCAAAAAAAGTGGCAACCTTGCAAAAAGCTTCAAAACGAATAGAACCAATGGAAAACGCAACAAGCAAATATTTTCTTGTTTTATAAACATGCATATGCTACGAGAAACATATGTGTGTTATTCCAATGATGCCCAGAGAGTTCTCTGGGGAAAAATACTAATTAATATTTACACCCACACGAAATGAAAACCTTAACCATAGAGTAAAAAGCATCCGTGCATTACCATAAAGGATTTTCTCACGTTGGTCATCAATGGTTTAATCTGAGATTAAAGTACGCACAAAATTGGCCACTTAGTCAGTATTAGGCTGGGTTTAGATACAAGAGCTTGTAATGAATACAATTCGCCACCTCTTTTCAGAGGCGTGTAGGCCCATTGTGAATCCCTTTAGAAGAGTAGAAAATTGAGGAATTGGAAAAACAAAGAAAATTGTTGGCACAACGATACAAAAATAAGAGAAGAAAGCAATAATGCCATCAGAAAGATATTTAAAGAAGTCAGTGTTCGTCAATCGCGCATAGGCGCTGAAGCCGCCCAGCTACCCAAAACCTTTGATAAAACCTATGATTTTTCCCAGCCCACAATCAGAGGCCCTCAAAAAGTCCATCTAAGAAGCGCCTTCCAGTCACTTCTGCTGGCGGATATGCAGCCTAGGGCAGTGGCAGATGAGGTGCTTTGCAGTCTCTTTCTCCTCCTTATCCCTGCATAACCTGCAGAATTCCAGGGAGTTTTTATCCAATTTATTCGTTATAAATCTCACATCTCAGTGCCTTTACTTACACATTAATGCAGCTCAGAATCCTCTGGCTCTCTTTTTTAGCAGCAGGACAGAGCCCCTCCTTTCCAGCCTAGGCCCCCAAATCCTGGAGATCCAGCAATTAGTCCTGTCCCTCCAGGTTTGGCTCTTTTTGTCCATTACCAAAGTACTAATCAATTCGTAAAAGAAACTCGTTGGAAGCCTTACAGGCTCCCAACCCAGCTTAATATCCCAGGCCGATGCCCTCCTCACCAATTCATCGGCCGTCTCGTTCCCGGCAACGTCACAATGACCTTACACCCAGCAGAGCCTAACCTTGCGTGACGCCAGAATCGCCCTTAAAGAAGACGTCAACAGTTGTCTACAAGTCTTGACCTGACATAAGGTCCCTCTAGGACCTTGAGTGCGCCCTGTCTGATTCCTTTCTACGCCCTTCTCCTCCTTAAAAACTGGAAGTTTCGCGGCCCTTGTCACCGCCAGAATAACGCTGCACTCGTCCGGAAGTCTGTATGACATCCCTACTCCCGTATCTGTTATATAAACATTATCCCCGGTGCCCACTTCTATCTTTGATCCATCAGTGAAGTGTGCACATCCCTCATACAGCCTCTCGGATCCCTTCCATACTACCCTATCCTAAAACACTGCCTCAGGTTATATTCCAAAATCAAGTTTCGTGACCATATAGTTAGTCAAACCCGGCTGTGGCAAGAGTCGACCATCCCCGACTTTTCCCAGAGTGTCGGCGTGTTGAACTGACCCTGCCATTTCAGCAACAAAAGAAGATGCAGAATAATATTCACTGCATTGTTTGTAGTGTACTATTCCTGGCCTAGAATCGTTATTAAACTTTAACTAAAAAAAATATTGATGGGCTCAAAGGACCTTATTGTTAATATATTGAATAAAAAACTGCAATTTAATGTAAATAAATATAAAAGTAAATATTTTTAATTATTTAAATTTAATTTAAATAATTTTTCTACAAAGGGTTATATCATTTACTTTCTCCCAAACAAATTTTGCTTTTCCCTTTGACAATGCGGGAAGGTTTCTCAAATTGAAAAATCAGCATTTCATGGCACGTTTAAAATTTTGTATTAATATTTTAACAAAATATATAAAATTAAAGCGTTAAGTTGTATCACGTACACGTTTGTTTTTTTTCTATGACAACTTAAATTCTTAGATGCAATTCAATTAATTTTAATTTTTTGAAGATAACAATTTAAGTAGTGTTCCACAACTTTATTTATTGGTTTATGTTATCTTCAACTACGATTTTAAGGTAAAGTTTCATTTAAGTTTTTTATTTTTATCAATTTTTAAGTGATATTTTAATGGTGCCACTGGTATGAGTAATTAATTTTCTTTTAAACCTTTTCAAATCAGAGTCTAGAACCATAAGGGCTTTATTTAACAACAAAAGTTAGTGATAATGCTTTAAGCAAAAGTAACTTAAAAAAAGCAATTCTAAAAAAAAGGAATTTTACGAAACGCAAACTACTTTATTTTGTAAAAGGTATTTCACAGAAATTCATTTTGGTCAAGCAAATTTTTTTTTGTCGTATAAGTTCGTTTAAATTTGCTTTTCTTAGAGCTCATGGCTGTTATTGTTTTTAATCGTTTAACAGAAACTGCTTTGACCATTGCATTCTCGAGTTCTTTTTTAAAGAAACTACGCAAAATAAATTAATTAAGCAAATGAATTGGAAATAAATAAAATTTAAGTGTTATTTTGCCGAAAATACGAGATACGATTACTTAATTTATTGGCAGCAAAAATGGACTTTTTGTATTTGAGTCATCTACAACCAATTTTTAAAATATTGATTTGTTTTAATTTGCTTTAAATAGCAAAAAAGGAATTATATTTGTTTTTATTTTATTAGAGAAATAAGGTGTGATACTTTTAAATGTTTGCGAATTTGTTATGTCTAAAATACATTTGTACTTTTTTATATTTTTTTGTATTTAATGTCCGGTATAAACATTTTTTGGTCTCGTGTTTTATGACAATTAGAAATATTTTTTAAATGTTTAAATTTGTGGAAAAATTTATTATTCAAAATGGATATATAACATTTGGTGTGTTTTTATTTAGAGACTTAGAAAAATATATTTTTAATAACAAAATAGAATTTTAAAAGCTGCAAAAAACTTTTAATATTTTTTAACAAATTTTTTAGAAAAAACAATATTTTTTAGCTCTTCATTATTGTTTAATTTACAAGGTCTCTGTAAAGTTCTAATAACTTTTCATTCAGTTGCCTGGTTAATTTACTTGTGAATTTCAAATTCTATTTTATCTTATTATTATAGTATTTTAACATGTCAAAAAATATTGACAATTTTTGAAAAAAAATTCATTTGAATTCGAATTGCTTTTAAAATACCATAAAACTGCAATTTTATGCGAAATTCTCAAATGGACGACTTCAAAAAAATTTTAAAAATTATAAACAATCCCAGGTATAGTCACAATGCAATTTTTAAAAAATATATGAAATTATTTTGTATATTTATAGTACAAAAAAGTGAAAAATTATCAGCAAAAAAATTTATAATATTGTGTTGTAATAGTACGTTAGTCAAAGCTGTCAAAGTTGTGGAATTATTTTAAGTTTTTAATTTATGACAAATTTATGCTTCAATTATTTTGTTTCTGTTGATATTTGTAATTTTTTTTTACTTAAAAGCTTTTTAATATTATCCATCTAGATAATCTGTAAGTTAAATGGGTTATATTTACAGACAAAAAGGCTGCTACTGTTCAAAGAGTACTGATGATAAAACTTCGTAGCTGGTTTCAAAAATGCATTTTACTCGGCTAGTATCGATAGAAAAACTAGCTTTTTCTAATAAAGTTTTTTTCAGTATTAATGAAAAATATAAATTTTTTCTAAGTAAAAAGAAATTAAATATATGAACTAAAGCCGCAATAACTAAACCAAAAATTTGTCAAGTAGCTGGTAGGAGCGCTATAATCGCTTTATATTTTATATACCCTTCACATTGATCTTTTTATATATTCAGCCATCTGGTCTAGCTAATAAATAATAATGAAATTAGTTTGTGCCGGGTTTCAAGTCGATTGCTTCCCTACACTCTAAATAGTATTAATGTAAAATCTACTGGAAATGGTATTTAAAATAACTGGATATTCATTTAAAAACCCTCCAACTAGATATTCATTAAAATCAACAAAATATTTCATTCAAATTCAGCCATTAAAAAAATAACTTACATATTCGTCTAAAGTTAACTAGATTTTTCTGTTATTTACAGCTAAACACAAAGTATCGGAAAAAAATTAACAAAATTGAATATTACTAAAAAATAACTGACAAAATTAACTGCAACGGAAAATTAGTATTTTTGTTTTTTTGAGGCTTTGAATAACCCTTCAAACCAGTTAAAAGCAAATATTATATTGAAATTGAACTGTTTTTTAATTTAAAAACAACTTTACGGATTACTTTCTAAATAACTTACAGTCAGTTACTGTAATAATTTTTTAAGTGTAGTTCTTGGAATATAAAACTTAACAAAATTTTAACGCTTGTACGGGCGATGCCACTTTCAAGCTTCTTTAAACATAAATGTAGAGTGAATACCGCAGTCCACCTTCACTGGCTACGAAAAATTACAGATTAGAAAATAACAGACTAAGTTGAATGTCCTTGACGCCTTTTTGACAGAGATATGCAGGACGGAAGCGTTCGGAAAATGGGACAGAGTTGACTACAGACCAATTGATGTATGTAAAACGATCAGGTCGCTAAACTTGCCGGACGAAGACATTGAATTATTGCAGTAATAAACGCAATAAAACAAAAAAGAAAGTGTTTTCTTTTTATACATTTTGAAAAGGGACCTGCCCTTGGTACCCCGCATAAATACCCTGCAGAAGTTTTGAGGTAGATAGTGTAAAAAGTTTTTGACATAATTTCCTATTTTTCATTTTAACAACCAACTTGTTTTCAACATGTTGGCATTGCTGTATTTTCCGACATGTAACGTATTCAAAATTTCATAAAAATTGCTTATTTGTATGGGGAAGCAGCATTAGAGCTACTTTTTTCCTGCAGGTAAATACTAACTACTTTGTAACTGGCTTTAAGGCGATGGCTGTTATAGTTTCTTGGCTTAAGAGGAGGGAAAAATTTTAAAAAAATATATGCAATTGTAGAAGGAATACCACAATTTTTCAATAATTTAGGCCGCCGCCTGCATAAAATGCGTAAGAAGCTTTGTGCAACAATGGCTATATTTTCTGAAATATATATAAATGCATAGATTATGTCCCAAAAAATAGGGGTTTTTGATATCTCGGACCGAAGTCAAGCGACCTAATTTTAAATATTTCTTATAGTTTGGCATCAAAACGTTTTCCCCCCGACTTTATTTCGCTCCGAAAACTTGATTTTAACAAAGGGGCATGACTAAATCGGCTTCCCTATTTATAAGGATCCAAAAAATATGACCTTTTTTCAAACGAAATTTTCATACAAAATCAATATTAAATGCCTCTTTTAAAATTAAAGTTTATTTTAATTATTTTATTTATACTCGTATTCTAGATTTAGCTAAAATCAACATTTTTTGACCATAATTTAAATGTCTTTAAAATCTGTGTAATTATGCAAACAAAGAATAGTTCATTTGCAAATTTATACTTGACAGTTTTGTTAGTTAAAAAATAATAAAATAATTTTTGTTATTTTTAAGTCCTAAAATAATTGTGAATGTGTTAATAGCTTTTACTAAATGAAATAAAAAATAAATAAATAAATAAAAAAAAAATTTGTTTGAAATACAAAAGATTTAAGTGGAATATTCCTACGAAATTTTTTAAAAATATTTGGATTAGAAATAAAAAAAAGATGCAAACATATGTATTTAGTATGTATGTGAGTAGAATTTTAAAAATGTTGATAAAATTTTAAAAACAATTTCTATTCATTATTATGCTAATAAATAAGTATTGAATAAAAGTACAAATAGAAGTACATAAGTATGTATCTATAAAAGTTCTTTTTATTATGTACCTTGCAACCACATGTACAAACAAAATTCTTGTTTAAAATATCTATTTTATACCGATACATACATATGTATGTACGTATGTACATATGAACAATGTTTTTTTTCCTCTTTAGTTGTATTTTATATATTTCTCTCTTAATTTTGAAAATTTTGCAAATAGTAAATAAAATAACTTATTTGAGGAAATATAATAAATTTTTATTTCAGATACGTTTCTATATTATAAATCTTTAATAATTTGAATAAAAAAGACATGAATAACAAGCAATGGACAGTTTTAGGCTAAATAAAAGTATTGATTTAGTTTATTATTACAGCTGGTTAACTTTATTACATAAAAAATTTTATACAAAAGGTAACGAGGAACAGGTGCTGAAGGTTTTGTGAAAAAAGAAAAAAAAATTAAAGCAAATAGGATGAAGAATAAGAAGGGAAGAAAAGGAGCTTCTGTTAATATCTAGGAAGTTGTTTAAGGCAAATATACAAATACAAACAAATACAAAAGCAATAACAACAACCAAAGGCGATTTCTGCTGAAGTTACGTTTTTGCTTGATTTACACAACTTTTATTTGTTTCTTTTGTTGTTGACACATACATACGTGTGTATGAATATTTATTTAAATACATCCATACATACATACATACATTTGTTTATTGGTTTTAAATATTTTATGCAATACTGTCTTGCTTGGCTTGTCTCAAAAAGAAATATTAACTCTGTTTTTATCAGCTTTTAATGTGTTTTTAAACGCTACGTTTTTATATTTTTTTAGCACATCTACTTGCTTTGTATAAAATTATCTTTGAGTTTTTATACAAATTACTGACTAATATTCTTCTTGTAGCTGTGTATTGTAATATGACTTTTATTTTAGTAGAAAGTTGTTTTTATGTGAATTCTCAATTAATGAGTGTTGCTGACTTGTAGTATAATTAACATACAATTTAAAAATTGACATTAAAGCTTAACTCCATATATATAAAAAATAAAGTAGGGTTATTAAGCTCTTATTTGACAGACGCATATATGTAGCATAATTGTCAAAAGAGCCTTTAATAAGCCTACTTTAATTATTATGAAAACGAGAGTAAATGTTTTAGTGCAAAACTACTAAAACGAATGACGTTTTTCAGAAATTAAATTCAAAAAGAAGTTTTCAAAAATATTTCAAAACATTAGAGCAAATCGCCCTAAAAAATTATTTTTATTTAAGATTCCTCAACATATTAACGTCTGCAATAGGCTTTAAATTGTGCAAAAACGAATTTTTTTTTTTTTTTCATCTGAGAAGAGTTTAAAATGATCTATACAGTAAATGGTATTTTTCTGAAAAGCTTCATGTAAGAACAAATTGTTGTTTTATGAGGAAACAAATTATTTTAAGAGAGAAAAAAAATACTTGAAACAATCAACTTAATTAAAAAATTGTGTGCGTTTTTGGAATATTTTACAGAATTTAATATAAAAATTAAAATTTTAAAAAGCTTGCATTTTAAAAGTCATGCCCTTAGAAGCCTTTAAGTGCCATTCTTAGTATAAACCATGTTCTTTCAATTTCTGCCATTACTTAGAAGTTCAAAATCTTACCATCCTTGGAAGCCATTGCATTTTTATACCCTTCACATAGTGATAAGGGTATATATCAGTTTGTCATTCCGTTTGTAATTTCTTTATTATTCATTTGTGATCCCATAAAGTATATATATTCTGGATCCTTATAGATAGGGAAGTTGATATAGCCATGTCCGTCTGTCCGTCTACCCGTCTGTCCGTCTGTTGAAATCAAGTTTCCGGAGTCAAATAAAAAGATACAGACCAGTTAATGGTGTCAAGCTATTGGAAATATCCCGCTAAAAATCGCTATTTGAAATCAGCAGAATCGGTTCACTATTGACCGAGATATAAGCGAAAACCCAAAGTAACCCATTTTTTTTAGGACAAAATCCGTAAATATATCCCTATATATCTCAGTAAGTATAGTCACTCTTGCCACAAAACTTGGCACGGATACTCCTAAAAAAGGAACCTAAATAACGGAAAATTTTTTTTTAAATAGTACCAGGGAAAGGGGTATTTTTCCTACAATTGCACAAATTTGGTGAAATATTTTATGCGCTATATCTTGTAAACTACAACAGATATCGACTTAAAATGTTCTACAAAAAGTAATTGTACGCTAAGGGATACACTTTAAAGAAAAAATTTTTTGAGTGGGGGCAAAAAAAGGGGTAGCTCCCATAAAAATTAACGATTTTTATGAAATATTTGATACGCTATATATCGGAAACTATTACAGATATCGAAATCAAATGTTCTACTAAAAGTAAGTACATCAAGGGTTATGTTTTAAGGAAAAAATTTTTTGGGTGGGGGGTGAACAAGGGGTAGGTCCCATACAAATTAAAAATTTTTATGCAATTTTCGATAAGCTATATCTTGGAGACTATAACAGATATCGAAATGAAATATTCTACAAAAAGAAATTGGGCAATAAGGCCTACGCTTTAAAGAAAAAATTTTTTGGGTGGGGGCAAAAAAAAGGGGTAGCTCCCATACAAATTAACGATTTTTATGAAATATTCGATATGCTAAACTATAACAGAAATTGACTTCAAATGTTTTGCAAAAAGTAACAGGGTAAGACCTACATTCAAAAAAAAGTTTTTTTAGGCAGGGCAGAGGAAGGGGTAGCTCCCATACAAAATTAACAATTTTTATGAAATTTTCGATACGCTTTATCTCGGAAACTATAAAAGTTATCTACTTCGAATATTCCACAAAAAGTAATAATCAAATAATTCATACATTTTGGAAAAAAAGTTGGAGAGGAGCAGGGGGACTAAAACATCCCATAAAAATTAACAACTTTTGTTAGCCTTTTATATGAATAATGTCGAAAACTTTTAAAACTCTCGACCTCAAACCTTCTTAATCTATTTCTATTGTTTATACGAACGTTAAAATTTTGTGTATTTTTCTATGGACTTTAAAACTCACACAAGGTATTTTAAATATATTATTTGCAGTACAAAATTACTCGGCTGGGTATATTTAAAGACCATTGTGAAGGGTATATAAGATTCGGCACAGCCGAATATAACGCTCTTACTTGTTTGTATTCAAAAAAAATTTTTGTTTTCAAATTATTACTAAAATTGTCAGGAAAACGGCAACACCTATTAAACAAAGTTTAATATAAGTAACAAAACCCTTTTAAATCTTATTTAAAATTAATTTTCAATTTCAATATCTTAGATCTTTAAATCTAATGAATCTCAGTTTAAAAAAGTCGTTTTAATATCTTTTTTATAAAAGTTATAACACTTTAAATGCATATTTTTTTAACATTTCAAAGTGACAAGATTGCCACTTAAATGAAAATAAAAAAATGACTTCGTTTGCAATACAAGGATTTACATACATTTTCAAAATTTTGTCAAAATCGGCTTGTGTATACAAGTTTTGCCTGAACCCACTCATATTATAAAGGTAGGCTTATTTTAATACGTATTTAGGGTTAAAAGTAGGCAGTTAACTTCAGCTTATTGCCAACAAAATCATTATTTATTCATCAAATTTATCAAACAAAGGTTTTGGCATTTGAATTTAATGTTGTTAAATGTATCTGTTACAAAACTGGTAAGCTTTTGTTTTTTTCGTTTTTTTTTTTTAATTTTCAAAAAGTACACATTTTTCGATTTTGGCAAAAAGAAAGATTATTTTTCATGATTTCGGTTTGAAAACCTCGGACCGCTGAGTTTAATGACTTAGAAGTGCAACCGGTTTATTTTAACTTTTTAATTATTTCTCTTAACAAAATTGCAAATTATAATAAAATTGTTTATAAGACTCAATTCTACAAAAACTAGGAACTTCACTTTATTTTAAATAAATCTTACATTTGCTCATTAATTTTACGTAAGAAAGCTTTTATGATTTTAAATATATGTAGCTTTACGATCAAGTAATATTTGTATGCCACAGACCATAAATTTTTTAAAAAACAAATTTAATATTTGTTTAACTGTTCCAAATCAAAACTAATTTAAAATTTCTTTTCTATTTTCGTTTTGTAAATTTATTTATAGTTGTTGCTTATAAACCTTTTAACATTAAAAAAGTTTCCTTAAATTAAAAATTGTTTTTTTTATCAAACTTTTATTGCTTTTAACTAATTTCAAAAAAAACTTTAAGACTACAACATTTTTTTTTTAACTCAAACTTTTAACGATTCCCCTTTGTTTGGTCCATAAAGGGCAATAAAAATCAAACACTTATTTACAAAAATACCCTCTAAATGCTTTTTCATTATGTTTAATACAACCTTAAAACAGTTTTACAAGAGGAAAGAACATTTTTTACAAACCTAAATTATTTATTTAATAAATATCTCCTTTTTTTATCATGTGGCTGGCAGTTGTCAATGCTCGGCTTAAAGCTAACAACAACGACAGAGGTAGTGGCATTAACATTGAATAATTTAGTAGACAAAACCGTATTTAATGACCACTATTACCAAGAGCTTTGAGGGGCTTTTTTTCTTTAACAATAATAGTGTAAGTGTACACAAACAGCAATAGAAAAACTAAAAATAAAATAAAATACCTGTCAAAAATTAAAATTAGAAAAACTTTGCACTTGAAAATATACAGACATCAATGTTTACCTTTTGAAAAAAATATTCGTTTAAAGAAGACACTAAAAAACCTGTGGGAATAGAGGTTTACATATACACATATGGGCATTTCCATGCTATTGTAAGTGACATTTGGATGCCTACAGTGTGGTGCAGATTTTGCAAAAACAGTGATAACTGGGAAAAAATTTCGTCATTATATCACATTCAGAGAGTAATACAAATAAAGAAAAAAATCATCAAATTTGAAGCCTTGGCAAAATATCGGGTGAAATAAGTGCATAACGTACGTGACACAAAAAGGAAGTAATGTTAAAGTGCTTATAAAAATATGCTGTTAATATTAAAAAAAAACACGTGAATTGTGAAAGTTTAAAATCTCACAAAAAGAAAAATATTTTTTCTATTAAATAAGTAATTTTTAAATAAAAAGTAAAGAATTTAAATGCGTTCGTGACATATCGTACGTGACAGAGTTCTCTCTTATAGTATTCTTAACTAATACAATATATATTTTGTAAATATATGCATAAGTACAATTAAAAACAAATAAATTTTATTCGAGGATAACTAAATTAACATTTATATTAATATACTTGCGGAAGGCCAAATTAAAATGACGTAGAAAAATTATGATTTCGCATTGTTGTGGTTGACATATTTATGGAAATATCCATACGCAGATGTGTGTGTATTTTTGGATACATATTGAAAGTCTTAAACATATTTAACAGTAACTAAAATAAAATAGCAAAAAGCCATAAATAACTAAATATCCATATTTAAGTTACAGCGACCCTTAGGAATTGTTTTTTTTTTTCTTTTTACGAAAATCACATAAACACATACACTCATGTTTACAAATAACATACACACATAGTCTCAATCAAAGTTATAAAACTTGATACACTTTTAAATGTTATTTTATACTTAGCAGGACTTTATACAATAATAAAAAATAATTTTGTAGAAGAAAGGCATACACTTCAATAAAAGTATGTGCTTTAATACACACACACACATAAAGATTTTAATAGACAAGCGGAAATACACCAATACACAAACAATTACCTTTAATGAGCATTCAAGTAGAGTTAAGTCTCATGAAGAGGAACACACGTTTTCGAACTTTACTAATAATAAACATCTTTACCAACTCATATATACACACACATACAGAAACATATACATATACTATATACATACTGATGTAAATAGTTGAAAATTAGTATGAAGGTAATTTTCTGTCCTCTTAAGCAGATAATTTATATGTTATTGAGCAAGTGTTTGCAGCAAAACTGTTGTTGTTGCTGTTTTTTCTTATATCTAAATTGGTATGTTTACATAAAAAAGCGGTCATAATAAAAGTAAATATACAATCTGAATATAAACATTTGATTTTTTTCTCTGCCTATTTTTTTCTGTCTGTCTGTGTTAATGAATGTCTATAACAGGCGACTATGTCGACACGTTTCTAGCCACGAAGCATCTTGTCCTAGCCATGTTTTGTTTTTGTAATTGCTGCAAAATGTTTTAAATAATTTTCACTCAAAAGGTGACAATAAAAAACACATTCATAGCACCACATGGCTTTGAAGGCATTTAAAAAAAAGACAACAACATGAGACATGTGATTTAGTAAAGTCAAAAAAGTTATTAAAAAAGTTTAAATATTACAATATGGCAGATATTAGAAAGGTGTGTAAATATAGTTAAATTCTATAATTCCTCAAATTTTTGCTTTTATTATTTTGCCTTTATTTTATTTCTTTTTGCTTAGAAGAATTTAATAATTCTTTATTTATGTTGAAAGAAGCTTCATTTAAAAAAGCAAGTTTAGAAAAATATAATATCAATATGCATTCCCAAAGAAAGTTTTTAAAAAAAATTTATTTCATATTTTGAAAAAAAATACAATTAAACTTTTGATATTTTTACATAAAAAAATTACAAACTTTAAAATCGTAAAAACATATTGCCACAACTTTTTTTTATCAACATTAGAAATTTTTTTTATAAAAAAATTTTGGAAAGTTTATAATGTATTAGATCCGACATTTTAAACAACTAGCCCGAGGTGTTGAAACATTAAAAAAAAAAATCCATATAATATCACAGATTAATTATTAAGGCAAAAGAAACAACAACAAAAAATTGGTAAAAAATAAGAAAGAATTATTTATGATTGAGGCTCCCCCATTTATGACTTTTTAGCGCCACCCCTGAGCTAACGGGCAGTTTTGTTCCACAAACCCTGGGATTAAGCTGTCCATCTCTGTTTTCCTAAAATTTAAATCCAATTGAACAAGCTAGAAATGACAGTTATTTTCCAAAAATTTTGAGTTTGCCCCATTATAATTAAGTGCTTTAAAATTAAACGTGAGAGATAACTTAGTTGTATTAATATTTAAAGATCGAAGAAAAAATCAATATTAAAACACTTACACCACCCTTAGTCAAAATGGTAACTAAAAAATAAATTCAACTTAACATTGGAATAGATCAAACAGCAAAAGCCTTATTATTGGCAAGTAAAACTTTCTAGGATTAAGTGTTTAAGTTATATTTTATATAGTATTTGTAATAATACTTTAATATTAACCCAACTTTTGCCAAACCACAATGATTATGGTTTAGTAAAATTTTATTCCCTACACGATTATATAAAATATTTTCTATGAACATAATACTGTTCTATGTTTACTATTGCAAAAGATTATAGAAGCCATACAAAAGCTCATAGGAAATGTCTTTGAAAATCCATACTTTCACTTAATATATTTGTAAAATTATTGCTGAAGTCCTTAGTTAGTCTATGGTTTTCATGTTTTCTTTTGCAGAAAAGATAAAAAGAGAAATGACAAAAAGATTTTTTAACATAAATAATAATCTAAATGGTTTCTTACTGATTGCATTTCAAGTTGGTGTAGAAAATTTCTAAGTATTTTTCTTAATTTGAAATAACCACAGACAGATAAAGAGATAAATATATAAAGAGGCCACAAAACATTAAATGATTCTCATAATTTCAAATATTATTGTTATTTGAGTATGAATTACTAGAGTATAAAGAAAAAATGTAGTTTCCTGTAATATTAAGATATAAATGATAAAGACTTAATAAAAAAAAATTGTGCAATTATATTTGAACTTATTTCAAATCAATATTGGGGAAGAGCAGACATTTCCTTTATATTTTGAATACTATACAAATAAGCAAAGTAGATGCCATATTAATACATAACAAACAAAAATTTCATTTAAAGTTCAAAAAATTTCGTATAAGAAATCCATTATTTAAATAATTGTTCAAAAAAATTTGAGAATAACAGATTTTAGATTTATTGTATTTTATTTTGCGAAAAAATTAGTTTTTAAATAAATAAGAACAAAAAATTGTATTTTTATTTTTATGGCAGTAAGGTAGTAAATTTATCCAATATTTTACGAATTATTTACCCAAAATACATTTCTACACAACATTTAAAATTAAACAAATAATTAGGCAACGCTTTCGACGTAATCGAAATATCATTGACGTTATATGAAAGTCTTTATTAAGCAATATAACAAAAACATGACTTATTTCTAAAACAAACTAAAGTGTTTAATGGCCCATTTAAAGAATTTTTTAAAAAACTATTATTGTCAAGCTCTTGCCATTATTTAAAAACCCACTTAAACTGTTTACTATTGAAACACGTTTTATTCTAATTTTTTTTTAACTGTATGAGTAGTTATTTACTTTAAACTATTTAGTTTTAGAAAAATACACTCAAATAATAATTAAAGTATAATCAACTGAATATGTAACGAAAAACCACTGGACTAATTCATTTAAATTCAAACACTAAAAATTAACTTGCAGAAAATTATAAAATTAAAAAAATTTTCATTTAATTTTTTGTTTTGATTTAGCTTTTTATTAGTTTGGCTTTAGTTTATTTTAACCTTTATTGTTTAGCTACGAATTATTTTTGCTAAGTACAAAAAACTAATTTAAAATGCAGATTGTTCTTAACACAATCCAAGTAAAATAAATTTTCGACACGAGACACGGCAGCATTATTTTTAGCTGTAAACATCACCTATTTAACTTACATGTTATGGAAAAAGGCATACGGAATTTATTTTTTGTTAGCTAACGAAACTTTTTGAAAATTATGCCTTGAAACAAAACAATGGAAAATACAAAGCATATAATAAACTTTTTTGTTATTTTTACAACTTTATTGTAAAACAAAAGTTTTCATAAAAGAAAAACCAACAAAGTTAAATGTTAATTTGTTGTTGTCTATTTATGATAGTCATTTGATTTTTCTCTTAAAATTTAGTTGAAAAAATTAACTGCAATTGAAAATCAGCATTTTTGTGTAGTCGTTTTAGGATATAACTGTCCAAACCAGTTAAAAAGTTAGTTGTTCTACAATTCAACTCTTTTGTCATATTTTTACGGAAAACTTTTTAAAAACTTACAGTTAGTTACTGCAATATTTTTCTGGGTGTAAAATTATAAAAAAAATTATTCTTTTAATACAAATATTTACTCCCCTCTTTCAAATGTAAAGTAAGAATGATGTGTAACCCAGCAAATGAAACAATAAGTAGGAACTTACTTACTGGTTATTTTATGTTGCCTCACTTGTGCCATTATTTATAAAATTTTGAAGTAAAAGGTCAACACAATCCTTATATAAGGCCAGGTTGAATGTCCGAGGTCAACCAAAGATGGCTGTCCTTCTGTCTGGTTGGGTGTTCCTATAAACCTTTTAAATTAAAAAAACTTTTAGGTTTCCACCTTCTCTAAGCTAATTTGCAAGTGAACCCTAAATATTCCTCTCACAGATGCCTATTTTGGTCGAAATAAAATTTTTCACCAGCACTCCTCGAAGTCGCAGCCTTACGTAAGAAAAAATTTTTTTTTTAAAAATTTGGTTCCTTAGTTTGGGAAGTATTGCCCCAATTGACCTACCATTATTAGTCTTAAGCTGAAAAATATAGTAATCCTCATGTATATCTTATGCATATCACAGTTTTTGAACTATTTTTTAAAAAAATTAAATAAGAAAGTTTAAATCGGTCAATCCTGACATATATTGGATAAGGTAGGTTTCGAAAGTCAGACTTAAACGGAATCCCAGGAAAATTTTGACACTTAACTATGAAGTTAATTTGCACAGGGCAATTTTTTGTGACAGGTGTTACAATTTATATATTACAGCTCAAACCTTAAGAGGTATTTATAGAAAAACATTGAGAGAATATAACTTCTGCCAATAATGACCGCTAGAAGACTGTGTCATGCGTGACCTTACAAATTTGAATTTATATATTCTGGAGAACGGGCTAGGTGTTTTGATTTATTTGATGGTTTAAAGTATTTTTGATCGAAGAAAAAACTTAGTTACTTAGGCTTTGAGATACATATAATAGCCGATTATCGTATTAATACGAAAAATGCATGGAGACGCAGCTTGACGATTTAATCGGATTAAAGAGTGATCATATGTCAATTGGTATAATTAAAAATGGGTTTCAGGAAAAAAAATTAAGGGCACTAGAGTATTGACTAGGACCAGTTTGATCGTACTTACAGAAAAAAATCAAGAAATATTTTATAAATATTTTAAATTAAGGAAATTTTTTCAGTTTATAACGTGACTGTTACATGACGTTTTTTAAATGCATAAAATTAAAAAAATCGTGAAAAACTTTTTGGGTTTTAATTTTTATGTTACTTTGGCAGCTATAGGTGCAGCAGAATCGTAAGGCTTAAGCGATTTTTATTTAATAATATAAGTATAAATAGCATATATGTAAATGAGCTTAAAAGAACGTGACAAGCAATAAAACTTATTTTATATGAAAAAACATTTTATTTTTTCAGCAAAACTTTTTAAAATTTTGTATGGTAGTTCCTACATTTTCGAACTAAGCCAACGTTCATTGAATAAATTAATATTTTAATTAAAGTTAATTAAAATATTTTACGTTTTAACAATATTCAATCTAACACTACAGCTGATATTAAATTTTTTTTATTTATACTTTAATGTTTTCGTTCTATTCATTATTTATTTATATTTTTAAAAACATTTATTTATATATAAATGTGTAGGTATGTATCAACAGGAATGGCAACAGACGACAACCGTTAAAAAAGAGACAAATTAATTATTGATATAAAAAAATTTTAAAATTTTTTTATAAATCGAGTTAAAAAAACAAATAAAGAACACTCACCTTAATTTAAACAGGAACAGTCATACAAAATATAAATTTAACTTTTTCGTTTTGAAAATATATCATAAACACATATCCATTTGGGGGTACATATGTATCTGTATATTTTTTTTGAAAATAAATAAAAAATAAAACAACGTTTTTATTTAAATATTTATTTATTTTTTTACTTTTTAGGTTTTTATTTATTGATTTATAACGGCTGTTTGCTGCATATCCTTAATCCCACAACGGTTTTTTATTTTATTTATGAATGAATTTATGTTGTAAAATATTTACGAATTTTTTCTTTGTAACTTTTGCAAAAATATTTTTTGCTTTGCAAGTTAACTTTTGGGTCGTATTTAATATTTTTATGCTTTTTTAATTTGGACCTGCTAATTTAAAGAGAAAGATTATTTTACTTACATATTTACATACAAAAAAATTTTTATTACGCTTTGTTTTAATTAACTTTTAAAACACTTTTTTGAGAAATCATAAAATTTCTTTAATATTCTCTTTTTTTTAATATTTTTTAAATCTTCCAGTTTAATTTTCTTTGTTTTTCGTGATTTTTCTTTTTGCTCTCTTTAATAGAATTATTTAATACTTTTGGAATATTTATTATTTCCTTTTCTATTTTGTTTCCTTTTTTGTTATTGCTTTTGTAATATTAGGATATATATTTTTGTAAATTTTTTACACACTTCACTGATTTTTTATAATGTTGTTATTTTCTGGAATTTATTTATATGTATTTCATTTGTTTCCACATCAGTGGCATAGGGTATGTTCACACATAGATATTTTTGTATGTATACTTTTAAGCCTGCCATTTCGTTTTTTTAAATATTTATTTTTAATTTCCAATAGAATAAATGTGTATATTCTGAATCCTTTGATAGCTTTTAATAAATTTATAGGGCGAAACTTTGCTTTTAAAATTTAACAAAATCCGTTTACAAACAGCAAAACAACAAGACAAAACTTGCGAATGCGTTTCCACACAAAAATTAAAGTTTTTGGTAAAATCTTGGCTCGCTTAGGTAAGGCAGAAGGGGCAATATTTAGAGTATAGGGTAACTGCTCACTTGAGTCTGCTAAATTGGCCCCGTTATTTTACCTACAGCAGCATATAAGAAGAGTGGAAAATAGAAGGAAGTCTAAAACGGGATTAAGGACTCATTGGACTACCAGGGTATCTAAAATCCAAACTGACCTGTTGTAACAGTCCAATAAACAACCAAAATATGTAAAAAAGTTGGAATTAAAATACTTAAAAGTAATCTCTTCTATTTTTTTTTTTGCCAAATATCAAATAAATCTGTTCAAAACTACTTAAGATAATTGGAAATACAAACTAAATAGTTTAGAAGAAGAAAACTGACGGCTCTGTTGAGCCGGTGGTGACCATTTTATTCATACGCTTACTTATAACGAAAACAATTTAAATGTTTAATTTGAAAAAAGCTGTGATTTTCATTGGTAGTGGGGTTTGAAACGTTTGAGATATAAAAAGAATTAAGTTTTGCTTACAATATTTACCTGAAGACTGTGACGGGGTTGAATGTGTGAGTTCGAGTTTTAAGGAATCTTGACTCCAAAGCCAGATTGTGCAAAATATCCTAAAATACGGGCGTAAAAGAATAGGTTAGGTAAGTTTTAACTGGCTGGTCCTTAAAACGACACACAAACCCTTTGGGTCCATAGTGTTACCAGACAAAAAAGCCATAACTAGTCTTAGTAATTCGATATAATGAGATCCAGTGTTCCAGCTCCACACTCTTTTGGCAAATGCCACAAGTCTTATTTTTTTAACTACGGAAATTTTCTTTAGGCCTTGGAACAAATAAGATCCTAGTCTACAATCATTCCTTTGCAAAGACAGAATAAACCTCGTCACCGTTAGGGTCTTAAAATCTTTACATTATCCTGAAGACTCTACGCCAAGTGGTATTTACTAGACATCTGCATGACTATATTCATTTAATTGCCTATACACAACAAAAACAATATTTATTCAAACATTTTTCATTCTAAGGGAGATAAATAAAGTTAAGCCAGTAACAACACAAGAAAGAATGTATTGTGTGTTACACTCAATGATACAAGAAGAACACATTAATTTTACAGTTTTCGTTTTGAATGTGTATAAAACACACTTGAAAATACAAAAACATAGCAAAGTCTCATTACAGTTAGAGTTTTTATGAAAACATTCAGGTGTTTTTTCGAGTTAACGAATGTTTAACAACAACAATAACGACAAATTTGTAAACACAAATGAATAATAATTTTTTACACCAATCATACAGCAATATTCACACATTCTATTCAGTATTTATTTATATGAATGAATGGGTAATATTTTGTTTTCGGTTGAAGTTGTTTTTTATTTGCTTTCGCTTGTGGGTTCATTTACTTAGTTTGTTTAACATTGAATGAAAAACACTATGTTGTTGAAAAACAAACGAATGTATTTAAAGGGCATTTGGGTGTAGTCAAGCAGACCTCTAGTATTTACTCAGTCCCTGGTGGGGCTGAGCCTGGCCGTTCAGTATATGCCCCTGCTATAGAACTGAAGCAGAGCACAAACGTCAATTTTTCTTTCCATATGCAGATGGAGCCTTTGCTTCCTCTTGTCCACTTGTCTGCCCTCTCATTCCCTTAATACCCCTGTGTCACCAAACTTATGTAGATGTGTAGTTGCCTTTTGGCACACAGTCTACCATGGATTTCTGGAATGCTTGAACAATTAAGGAAGGAATAGGTGCGGTTTGTAGAGATTGCATTTATAGTCACCTGCCTATCAGTTATTTTATGCACTCGAGAATACTAAGTTTGAGAGGGTAAGGCGATATTGGCTGCCTTAAATACATTTCAGTCATCAGGAAGCTTATAGGACTCCCTGATAAATAGTTTTCGGCAGAAAACTGCAGCTCCAGCCCTCCTTTATCTTGGGACCATCATAACAGAAGTTACAGGTTCTTTGCTTTGGGCCAAGACCCGCCAGCCGAGTGTAATTATTTTGTTTTATTTCATGCTCTAAATTGTATTGACTTCTTGCAAAAACCAATCCATTAAAAAAAAAAACTTTTTCAAAAATGTGACGGGTGCGAGAATTTTTTCAAAGCGTAAAATTAAGAAAAGCATAACATTGGCTATATGATTACTTCAAACTTTTGTCACATTAAAAAAATAATAATAAAAAATTTACCAAAATAATTATATTTCTATCATGTTCATTTTATTTTATACGTTAATTAATTTATTTATCTTTAAATAAAAATATATGTTTTTCCCCGTTGAGAGCCGTCTTACGTAGAACTGGACAAATGTAACCAAAACTCTTAATTAGTCTTTAAGGAAATTTAATAATTTTGGTAAAAAATCAACACAATAAATTTTTAATCGTGCAAATCAACTTACTCCCACGTAATTGACGTATTTAAATAAATACAATTATGCGTAAATTATGTAACACACGCTCCGACATGTCCCCGACGCCCATCATCTGTGCGTGCGTGCAGGTGTAAGGCATATGCACTACAATTATAAATAACTTATTTTAATGGTAATTAGTACAAGAGTACTAAAGGTATGTCAAATCCAGTTATAGTGTTTAAATACTTTTATTGTTGTTGTTATTGTGCTGCTGTGTATTTTATTTTTCTTAAGCAATTAAATATATTATGACAAGAGATAAAAAGAAGAGTATGAAAACAAGTAAAATAAATTTGAAAGTTATAGTCGGTCAAGTCCAACCATATTACACCCTACGCCTTTATGTATTTAAAATTTAATACTTATACTAAACTTCTGCAGAAAAATTGATTTTCGGTAGTGGGAGGTATTTGGGGCGTGGTACATCATGAACGTGGCATTACGAAATTCAGAATGACAATTGATGGTATCAGGTGTTACACATAGGCATATGGGTAAAGAGAGTCAAATTCGTGCCAATTATATAAAATTTTTATTAATTCTTATTTATACCCTTTATATTGGAGCTACGGAATTTAATGGGCAGATCAATACTAGCTTCAATGGGCTGGTCCCATTACCAAACAAACTTATCAATATATCTTTGAAAATTCGGCCAATACTTTGACCAAAAAAACACTTAGATACCTATCAGGCGTGGGGACAAACAGACATGCTTTACTCGAAAAAGCGATTTTAAGTGGATAAGTACAATAGAACGTGGCTTTGAAATTATAATTTGTGGGCGCTACGAACATTTGCCCAAACAAATAACACCCCTACCATGTAAGTAGTCTCTGTACAACAATAACATAAACCTTGACAACAAATAAAATATAAATCGGAACAAATCTTTTTATAGGGAAATACAGTTTACCTACACAAAGAAGTGATATTTAAGGAAGAGAAACAAAAATTTACTTACAAATAAGTATCCACATATATCGCACACTAAAGCGAAATCAGGTAAAATTATAAAAATTCTTTTTTTTCCAAAAAAGTATGATTTTCTGCTTCTAAGAGCAATAAAAACCCCACCTTACTGTAATGCAAACGAAGCTCTCGTGGCCGGTAAAAATTTGATCTGGAAACTTCCAATTCGAAGGAATTTTGAGTTGTGGAAGTTTTCGATTTAGTATGCGATATGAACAAGTACTTACTTACATATGAATTAATACATGGATAACTGAACAAAAAGAAAAACGTATGAGTAAATACATACACATGTTCATGTATATGTTTGTGTATTATGTCGTAATAATGCCTACTTAAGCGGAAAAATATCTTGTTGGGAAAGGAAACCCATAACAAGTACGTTTGTATAAAGGAAAACAAATATGTATGTTGAATATTTTGGCTTAACAATATGGTTAGAATCGAGATTTATAAATAAATAAATAGCAAATATTCCAATAGAGGTACATATTTACATTTGATTGTATTATGCTTGAGGTACAATTACATAAATTAATTTTATGTTATTAAAATTTATAGCGCAGTACCTAACCCAAGTTGAAACTTCTCATAAAAAAAATTAACTTGAGCCAAAATATTTATTTATATTTTATATAAAGGAAATGTAGTTATGTAATAAAAAATTTTGATTAAACTTTATTATCTGTAAAAATTAAACCTTTTTCAAGGCTTTCTATTTTTCATAATTGCAAAATGCATAATTAATCAAACTCTAAATGTATTGTTGATTTAACTTTTATAAAAAATTTAGAAATCAATAATTTTTTAACCAAATCTATGCCCGAAAAATTTAAGGAATTATAATTGAGCTTAATTTTCTTTGCAGTTTGATTCTGACAATTTAATAGTAATGAACTTGTAGCCAAACTTGCAACTTTTATTTGTTACTGAATTTGGTTCCTAGGTTATTAAGCAAAGTTAAACAAACGTGGTAAAATAAATTGAAAATTAACTTAAATAAAATATTTAAAAATAAAAAAATATTTTTTTAGTTTTTGTAAATAAATACGAATTCATAAATATACATATATCTGGCTCATTTCACAACTTTTACTTGTATATAAGATTAACTCACTACCCGTGAGCATTTAAAATGTTTTTTCAAATAACTTAAGGAACTTAAATAACAAAGCCACAACTAGTGCATACAATAGGTGCGTTCCCGCACATCTTGCTTGTAGGCAACCATGTATCAAAATTATTTAATATTGTTTTGGCTTAGTATTTGGCATTTTGCATATTGGTACTTATGTGCTTTTGCACCAAAAATAGATGGCTAAATTTCGGAGAGGATTTTTTAGTTTTTTTGCCCGGAAATTTTTATTTTAGCTTAGCTTTAGCTTAGTTTGATCGAGAAAAGGGGGAAATCTAAAAGCAGCTCATTTGTACCGGATTATGTTCAAACAGTACGGGAAAACACCTTATATATGTAAATAATTTGAAAAAAGAACTTTGTTGCTGCCCTTTAAGTAGGTAATATATTTAAAATATATTTTTACAAAAATGTTGCCAATATATTAATTTTTAAAACTTTTTACTTAATTGTAACCAAAGTGAACTTTATTACTACTTTAAAATTTAGTGGTAAGGTTTTGAATTTTTCTTAGTCTCAGACCACATCTCTTAACAAAGTATATCTTTAAATAAGCAAATCTCATACATTTTAAACAATAATTTAATTTCATTTAAGTTTTTTTTTTAATATTTTCAAATTACTAAATATGTGCTCAGGGCCAGAAAGCGAACTCAGTTTGTCGTAAACTAAATTTTAAAAATTAAAAAAGATTTTTATAACAGCCAAGGCATAAAAAAATAATAATAAATATTTAACAACAAAGACTACTCAAAATGCTTTTATTTGTTTTTTTTTTCTAGAAAATACAACAAAAACAATTGTTGCCAACAAGAGCAAAATCATTTTAAACGAAATGATTTATTATTTTACATATTTGATGTAAATGACAGAACCGTAATATTTGGTTTATTTTCGGATAATTAGCTTATTTTTTAAAAATTAGCAAATTCCTATCATATTACCGACCCTTAGATCCGTAAGGAATATTTTAAAGCAAATTTAAAAGTTTTGGTTTAGAAGTCAGTAACAGTATAGATACTTAAAAGAGCGATATTTTCCGGACTATAGCTGACGTGAAAAGAAATCATTTTTTCATATTATTTTAAAAAACAACATGTGGTAATAAAATTTTATAATTTTACAAAATTCAAACCTTTTATAAGTTTTTTATTCGTAAATTATACGATAATTTTGTTTAAATTACGAAGTAAAATTTTAGACCGGAAATTTGTAATTTATTAAAAGTAACGATTACCGTTCGTAATAATTTTTCGTAGTATTAACGAAATTTTCATTAAACTAAAAAAGAAATTTCACAAAATTTTGTAACTTTACAAAAAGTCTAAAATTTTTCAAATTAAATTTTATATTTGTAAAAATACTTTGTGAAACATAAAATTTTTTTTCTAAAATATTGAAAAGTTTTGTACAGTTTAGCAAATTCTATGCAAGAATTTTGTAATGCCAAATAACGAAAGATTTCGTCATATACATGAAAGAATTCGTTAATATGTTGCGTAATTTTTTTGAGTGCATTAAAGCAAAATAAACCAAAGGTTTTAGAAGGAAAAAGAGAAACCATAAGTTTATTTGTTAAAATGTTAATTTAATTCTATTATTAGTTACATCTTTCACCTTAACAATCTTAACCCAAATTTGTCCTTATATTTTAAACTTAGTTTGTGTAAGGAAGTAACAAATCTTTTTTCTATAAAAATTGCAAACCAAATCAAGCTAAGAATTAAGAATTTCAGCATTAAAAAAAATTTCAATATATATCTTAAATTTAAATCTACACAAAAACATCAATAATATGAGCCTCCTTCTTAAAACTTACAAAAATCTTGAAAATTAAAACAAAACCACTTCAAAATAATGAAAAAAATAATCATCAAACAAATAATAAAAACCAGCCAAAATTAAGAATTTAATTTATTTAAAACTAAATAAAACACAATAATAGAATACGAAACTAAGCAGCAAAAATATATTTATTTATGTCGCATGAATTAAAAAAATCATAAAAATACTTGAAAATGCTAAAACCATATATTTAAGAATAAACTTTTAAAAATAGTCATAAAAGCTATTAAATTTTTATAAAATATTTAATTTTAAGAATAATTAAAAAATCAATAAAAAAATAAATAAAAATATACACAACTTTGCCTTATTTCGATTAAAACCCTGACTAATGTTAATGTATCAAAATTTATAAAGAATCAATTTTAAAAGGCCGGTACACAGCTCTGCGTGAATCCTATGCTGATGTAAGAAGAAGAGAACTATTGAGATCATTAAGTGCTGTGTATCGGCCTTAAGGCTGTAAAGCTTAAGCTAGTTATTGAAATATTTAATTATTTATTATTTATTAATTTTAGGTTTATAATCATTTAAAAAAACTTAATTCAAATAACATCAATCATTTTATGAAAGCAACTTTAAATACTTCTTAAAATTTTAAAGGTTTAAACATGTAAATTACTACTGTTTACACATTACTTACATCATTTATAATTTACTAAAGAAAATGATTCACAACCTTTTTAAGACCATTACCAATTTGAGTAAATCACCAGCAATTATTTATTTATTTGTTTTAATACAATATTTATAGTAAAATCTTAATAATAATAAAAACAAATAAAACCTTTACAAAACAATAATTACGGCAAAAGGCAAATTAACAAATTAAGTCAATAAAAATCGGTTTGACTACAAACAAAATGGAAATGAAAGGTAGCGTTACCGCTAAAAACCAAAGGAAAAAACATTTTTATTTACCAAGACGCCGCTTTACAAGACGCCTACATGTAAAAGAGTGTTTTTCTTGTTAAAGTAAAAGCTTAA
Source organism: Melanophora roralis (assembly GCA_963583895.1). Taxonomy (NCBI): domain Eukaryota; kingdom Metazoa; phylum Arthropoda; class Insecta; order Diptera; family Rhinophoridae; genus Melanophora; species Melanophora roralis. Next base: position 5,922,436 of record OY757190.1, read on the forward strand.
TATAAAAAGACAACAACAACTATATCACTAAAATAAAAAGTAATAAATTCACAAAATTATAACATCAAAAAAGTTTGCTATAAGCTATAAAATAAATAATAAAAACAAAACCTAAGCAAAACAACAACAACAACAACAACAACACCAACTCATACACACCAATCAAACACAAAACCAACAAACTACCATTCATTTTATGACTGAATTGTTTTTATTTTTCTACCGTTCATTTGATTAATTTATATTTCAGCAGGTATTTAATTTTATTTAAATTTTTTTGTAATAATTTTGTAAAATGTAAACAAATACCTCATTACAATAAACTTGTTACAACAAGCTATTTAGAAACGATACAGTGGAGGGTAAAATTTAAAGTTAAATTTTTAAATGTGTTTTTTTTTTATTTATATTTATTTCAAATGAAACATAAAGATATCTTAATTGTGCTAGAGACTTTTTGTACAAACATGTAAGTAGATGTTTTCTTAAAAACAAAACTTTTTACTATTAATTTATTTAAATTATTCTAAATTTATGAAAACTTTTTACATATTTCGTAGGTTTCTTGTTTAAAATTTATAATTTTGTTTTGACAAAATTCAATTAAGTTATTTGTTTTGTAAATTTTTGACAACTTTCAAAGGTCTTTTGAAGAATAAATAAATAAAATTAATCAAGCTGAAACAAACACATTTGGATATTTTGATTTTTATATTATAAAACAAAGTAGGAAATAAAAAGCTTAAACAATTCACTTAAAACTCAAGCATTTGCTTAAAATTATTTGTTTCTAATATATTTTTTTTCGTAATGGAAAATTAACAAAAGAAATGCTGGCCATATTTTTAAAGGAAAATACATTTTTTTTAAATTATTATTTCTACCTTTTCATTAATGTTTTTAAAAAAGTAATTCAAAAAATGGCAAATATGTAAAAATTGAACTAAATTGAACATATGGACATATTACGTAAAATAAAATTTAATTTTCTTATTAATTTTCAAAATTGGTCATTTGTAATATTCTTCTTGTTTATTTTTTTTTGCAATTAAAATAACTTTAAATTTAAATAACTGCATACTGTCTATAATATTTTCAAGAAATTAGGAATTTTTTTAGTTCGAATTTCCAAGGTCACATCCGCACAGTTATCTAGCGTCATTTTAGTACTAAACGCTTATAGAATCATTTTTGAGAATTAAAGCCATTTTACCTAGCTTTAAGTTGAATGGTTTTAAAAAATAAAAAATACAAAACAATACAGCCGTTAAAATGGAATCATTCAAAAGTGGGTTGGAAACAGTGTTACCGTATCGAAGAAAGCACTTAAAGATCCCCTTGAGTTATACAAAACCATTGCAGTTTATTATAAAAAATAAATAAAATTGAAAAAAAAATATTTTAAGTAAAATTTACAAGAACTTTCTACAAAGAAATTATTTGCACACTTTTTAAATTCGGTCAAACTTTTGTACCCTATAGTGTCAGGATGAGCATGTTTGTATATATAACGGCTAAAAAAAATAGTCTAAGAGTCATACTCAGTTATACTTATCGACTCAGAAGCACCTTAGAATGGACTTAATCATGTCCATTTATCCGTCTGTTTTGTAATTAAATTAAAACCCTACATTTTTACATATAAAAAACCAAACCTTTTGAAAGTGTTACCACTTTTGACCTTTTTTACATGGCCCATAGATATAAGCTTTTGAAACTACAACTTCCGCAATTAACACCCTTCACAAATTGTTGCGTATTTTCAAGTCATTTGCCATTAGTTGCTAAAAAGAGTTCTATAATTGTGAGTTAATAATTACCCATCACCAAAGGTGGAGGCATATGTTTGAAAGTAATTCACAAAGTTTTCAAAATAATTGAATTCAAATACCCTCCACCCACGGCGACACTTCAAAAACATCTTATCAAAAAGTTATTTTTTTGTGGTAGCAGCTTTCATCAGCCACCCTTTATTTTAACAAATTCATGTTCTTTTATTTGAATCGATTGTAACAGGTGTTATGAAGCTTGGTCTACACACGCAGAAAAAAATAGAAGTAAGCACGGTTACGCAAAAATGTAGTCACGGACAATTTCATCACTATATTATCACGGAGACCATTTATATGTCGGCAGCAACCTTACTATAGCTGAAGTACGTTTTGAGGCATCAGTTTAATTTAACTTATGATTAAATTATATTTATATTATTATATTTTTTTTTTGGTAATCATTTCTTTGATCATAGGTAACCAAAATTCTAATTATGCGTTATCATTAAAATGTAGCTCTTAGATTGTAATAATAAAATAAATAAAAATATTCATAGATCATTATTTTTTAAAAGTTTGTAATGAAGATAATGACTGCTTCTGATCAAAATAACGAATACCAAATATTTAGTTGTAATTTTTTATTATAACTATTTTTACTACAGCTATAGTATGATTATAGCAGTCATAAAAACTATCCTAGTGATCATTTCATTATGATGTTGCCCGTAATCATATTTCTACCATTTTTCGCGCGTAAAGTAGGCTTTTACCAAAAAATCCACTTATAAAAGAGATGAAAAATGTATACCGAAGCCTTAATTAAAAACGCACTTCAGTAAAAAATATGTATATTAATTTGTATTAAAAAAGGAAATTCCAATGAAAAAGCCTGTGAACGCTTGTGTTTGTATGTGAATTTAATAGTCTGGTAGTCACCGGCTTCCAAGCATGGTCGACTGTGAAGTTAAGTGGGTCGAGCTAAAGCGCACCTACAATGCCTTAAGGAATAATGTGTAAAACTTTACCCCCGAACAGCATTTTAAAAATTTTTAAAGAAACAACTTTTCCAGTTTGCCTAAGCTCTGGTGTAAATTTTTCGGAAAAGTCAAAAATATTCCACAAACAGAAAAACCATTAAAACTTTCTTACCGGAAACCAAACAAAAAAATTATTTGACTAATAAATTGGTAAAAAAAAAGTTAATTATCAGCTTCCCAAAAAAAATTAAAAAATTATTAGAAACTTAAAAAATCATGGTATTTTACATGTACTTAGAAACACAGTAAACAATGACATTAATGTAAAATTTTCAAAAAAAACCATCTCACATTCATATATTATATATTTTGCTTTGATCTTAAGACTGCAAATAAAGAGAAAAATTTAATTCTTTTCAAATTTTGGGACCCAGAATATGCATCATTGATAATGCTTTAGAACAGTTTTATTTTAAATTTTCAAAATTTAATGACAAACTTATGAAAAGAATTTTTCTTGAGAAGGCTGTAAAAATTCTTTAAACCTATTACCCTTGAATGACAGCATAACCATAGGGGAAATATAGCAAAGTATATTTAATTTAATAAAATAAACTTAATAAATTTAATAAATAGTTATTAAATTTTATTATTCTTAAAAATATTTTGGCACACTTCAGTTTTATTTTTCTTGAGTAAAATAAGAAAATTATTGTTAAAAATTACATAACACTTTCAAAATATATGTATTATTATATTTTTAACACAATCAATTTTTTAATTTTATTTTATTTATTTTTTATTTTAAAATTTTTCTCCTTAAGCATTTTTACCACTTTCTTGTTACATTTTATTTTGTGTTTTATAATTTGTTATTGAGAATGTAACTTGCATTCCCTTTTGTTACACAATCAACTTCTTTTATATAACATTTTCTGTTTATTCAATTTTTTCTTTTTATAAATATGATAATTTTTTTCTTTTAAAATTATTTTTAGCACTTTTTATCACTCACAGTCAACTGAAATAAATTATTTTATATACCAAACTTAAATAAATTTAATATTTTTAGTTTTTTTTTTTGGTTTAGTGCAATTTTAAATAGGAAACGATTTTTTTTAATTTCATTTAAATTAGTTTCAAATTATTTTTATTTAACAATTTTTTTTTATCCATAAAAATTTGCATAATTTTTGGTTTTAGTTTTACTTTTTTATTGGACGAATTTTAAAACTAAAGCACTTCTTTTGTGTTTCAACATTTTTTAGGCGAATATTATTTTTTTAAATGCATACATATAATTTATGCAGTTGTATTTATTTTTATAAAATTAAAATAAATAATAAACAAATAATTACACTTAATATTTTACAAACAACACACACACCAATTAACTTTCTCTGCAGCTTATTCAGAGATACATTTGTACATAAAATTTACACGTTACGTATAGAAATTGTTGCCAAAAAACGAAAATAAAAACACAAAATTCACACACGGTCGTTCGGTTTGTCGATCTTTAACTTTTAATTATTTTTATTAATTGAAGGTGCTTTTGCCTAGACAACGTTTAGTTTGCAACTAAATTTCCGCATGTTATTCACCTGAAAGAACTTTATTCTAACGAACAAATACGTATACGCGATAAGCAAACTCATACTAATACAAACGAACATGTTGTATGTTCGTTCTGAGTTCCGAACGTATTTTTAATACAAAAAGGAAACTGAAAGTTTTGTGTTTTCGATGTTAATGGGTGGTTGAATTGCTGTGGGGTATAACTAAGTTGTTTCCCCCAATTTTTTTTATTTTAAAGCTGTGGCTTTTGATCTCAATTGAGATTAAGTTAACTCTTGTTGCGTTAATAGAAATTCCCATGTGGGACAAAATATACGTACATAGGTATGTAGAAAAATTTTATAGCTTTAAGAAAACTTTAATCTAGTTGTATGTACAAAATGGTTTTTAGGAATTGTTGAAATGTCTAGCAAGAGGTGATCGCTGCAAACACAAATTATTCGATTTAAGAGAGTTCTTCGATTCCGACTTGAGATAAAAGTAGTCCAGTAACGAGTATGGCATTTAGTTAACAAAAGTAAGAGCTATTTTCAACAAGAGTCATGTTTTTTTGCGTTTACAACATATAAAATGTTTAAAACGATGTTTCTTGGAAATTAAAGCTATTTGTTAAATAAAAATTCTAGGTGTTTAAAATATAACCAAATGTTTAAGATTGTCCTACTTGTCGCAATGAAAGTGCCTTTATATGGATGGCTCTTAAAAATGTAAGTTAAGGTATTTTACTGCAAAAAATTCTGCGTCAATTATTATTACTTTTATCAAAATTATGACAGTTAAGGTAAGCAAGCAAGAAGAAGCAGTTTTAAAGAGGAATATTTCCTATAAAAATCTATGCAACATTTTTGTCTGAAAACTTATTTGATACAGTAAAGTCAAAATTTTAAAGTCTTGTAAATGTGATTTCACAATAGATATTTCAAACAACCAGTCTAAGAAAAGTGCCCGAAATGTATTGGCCTCTTGTATCAAAGAACACTGGAAAACTTAAAAGAAAAACTAAAAAGTTCGGATAATCCATACTTTGTCCAATTAAGGAAAAAGAAACGCAAACATTACTAGATACATTCGACCTCCCCTACACATTGGCAGCTTCAACGGAAGTTGTTGAAAGGCAGTTGTACTTATAATAGAATCAAACCAACAGTGAATTTGTGTGCCCAGATCAAAAACACTTTTGTGAAGTTTAAGATCTTGTCTAGGTTACTTTAGTCACAGAAATTCTGCCAGTGTATGCATCCTAGCGGAGTTTGCAAAGGAAATAAAAAGGATAGCAAATAAGTAATAGATGGCCTCGTAGTACAATTTCCCACCTTATTTTGTCAGTGCAGCAATGCACTTGGCCGCATAAGTCCCTTGTCCCCGCATTTACAAGAGGTTAATATATGAATACACTGTCAATTTGGACTTCGTTATAAGCTGTGACGTACAGAAAAAACCAGTAAGGAACATAATCGCGGCTCGGCTGTCAATAAGGAATCTGATATAAGCGCTAAATGCCCAACGAACAGATTTATAGCATTAGTATTTTAACTTCTAAAAACAAATACACAGATGTGCACACACTTGTGTGGTAAGGAAGGCATTGTTATGATAATTTTCTATCAACTTTTTAAAAAAATTTAATATATAAATGGACAAAATTATTTGTATTTAAGATTTTTTAAAATTTATTATTCAGACTCTCCGCCAGCTTTAGTTAAATTATATTAAATTATAATTTTTTTTAATAATTTGCTTATGCTACCAACACTCACCGGGACATTTAATCAAAATAAAACCAAAAAAGGTTTGGAGAACTTGTATGAAACAAAAAAGCTTTTTCAGGCAGCAAGTTTGAAATAACGGCAAATACAATTTGTATGATGGTTTGAGTAGTACCGGGTCAACAGGGCTTACATCCAAACAATATGAGCAGACTATTTGCTAGAAGAAGTCTACCAGTCGGTTAGACGTCAAAACAAAATAATAAAAGCAAGAGCAAAAAAACAACAAAAACGTAAACAACAACAAAGTTTAACCACACAAACAACTTTAATAGCAGCACAGGGATCATTTAGTAGCACATGTTTCTTCTTAAAATTTAACAGGTAACAAAAATTAAAAATAATTTATTGATTGATGAGAATTTTTGTAATGAAAAAAAAATTAACACGCTTTCTGTTTTTGTCTACCATAATCTAACGGTCGATAAAACGTCCAGATGATGTGCAAAATTTTGCAAAAATTTAAAGTTTTGAAAGGGAGTCACATATACGTTGCACATTAAGTTTGTTATTTTTTCCTTTTTTTTTCGCTTTCAATTTGAAGTCACCTACAACTTTCTTGTGTTCAATGCGCAGGCTCCCTTATTCTACTACTTTATTTTGCTCTACTTTGTTTTTGTTAACAAAACTTTTAAATCATTATGGCAAAAAAGTAAAACTGTAAAACAAACAGAGTTGAAATTTATGGTAGTTGGTGAAGAACTTTATTTTATGTGCTTGTTGGATGTTTTAATTTATGATATTTTTAAAAGAATTTAAAGCTTTTAAATGTTGGTAGCAAACACAGCTTCAATCATAGAATATAAGGAAGCAGTTAATTTTTTAGAGGTTTTATTTTCAAATAAATTGTAGAATTTACAAATATTATTTTATTGTGAACAATTTTTATTGCTAATTAATATTGAATTGTCTTATGAATTTCAAGCAGTTTAAAATATTTCTTTGATTCTAAATCCTTTTTATAGTAATTAGGGTATAAATAAATGTTACACTCTATTTCTAATTCCTATTACGTTCACTTGCAACCTCAAAGTACACACTAACACTCTGCATACCCGTTAATAGGAAAGTCAATTAAGCCAGGTCTATATGTTTGTCTTTTCAAAGGAAAATAAATTTTTAAGTATTTTTAAAATAAACTTAAAAACTTTAAAACAAATAAACAAAATTTTTTTTTTTTAAATTTTTATAACATTTTTATAAAATTTTTATGTGAATATTTATAGGGTTCGTTGTTGGTTAAGTTTGTCTATATGCATTTCATTGGTTCTTACACCAAATCATCAGTAGCCTTCAGCCCAAATTCTTAAAAAACCTCATGAATATTTTCTGCCTGTATATAATAACCTCAATAAACAAATTGAGAATTACTATAAGCAAACCAAAACGTTCAAGTTTTTTTAAGAATCCAACAAACCAATATTCGCTATTTGCTGTTTTGAACTTGAATTTTTTTATTTTTTAATTTTATGAAAATAATAAATAAAAAAAAAGCTTTTGTTTTAAACTTTTTCATAATATACAATAAGACAACATTTTTCGAGATTAACATAAATTTAAGATGTCGGCAGAGAGTTCAAAATGAAAAATTTTTTTATAAATAATTTTTTTTGTTGTTTTAAAACTTTTAGTTTCTCCATCCTCTTTCTCTTTACTCATATTGGATAAACATGGTCAATAACTCATTGCTAACCTTTGACCATTGTTATAAATAAATGACATAAAATGCTTTATTGCTTATCTGTTTTCAGAACTATTAAATAGAACAAATTGAATTTTAACCTTTTAAGCGCTATGTCATGTATAAACTTAAAATTAAAGAGGCAATAATTTTGTTCAGGAATCGTAAAAAATAATAATTTACGAGTTTTAAGTAAAAAAATTTTGTACAAGGAAATATCGGAGAGTCGAGTAAAGTCTACCATTGTTAAGGCACTAAACTAGAATTTTTTTTAATTTTTAATTTTTTTTTTAATATTTTATTATTTTTAGATTTTTATTCTTTTGTCAAAAAAATAATTATATTTTGATTTTTTTTTGCAGAATTTTACTATTTTTTATATTCATAAAAATCAAAAAAATTACGATTATTGTTATCAAAATTTATTTTAACAAAAATTAAAATAAGATAATGATTTTTGGACGAAACCCGTAAAATACAAAAAAAATAATAATTATCTTTTGAGATGCATTTTTTGCATAAAAATTGCTGTCCCTGTTTCATCTTAATACTATTTACTCACTTTACGAACATTTTTTCGTCTTAAGTTTTAAAAAATTTACAGCAATCTAGCATTAAAGTAAAATGATGCTTTTCAAAACCAAATGTTGTCTAACATTTGGCTCTTTTAAATAATTTTAAATGTTTAAAAATATATATTTTTTTTAATTATCATTTATAGTTTTTTTCACAATTTTCTGTCTGCATTATTTGCTAATGTGTAATTGTTTAAATTTACTTTAATGTCAAAGTAATTACTTTAAAGTCTTTATTTTACTAAAACGTGCTATCAACATATGTTAAATATTAAAAGAAAATGTCATTAAAATATTTAAATTTTGTGAAATTAAAGAAATATTTAAGTACACACATGATGACAAAAGTTTCAGGAATTTCTTATTCAATTTAGTATTGCTCAAGGGTGGGTAAAATGTACAGAAAATTTATTAAAGTAAAAAAAATATAAGCAAAAATCATCACCTTTTCCTTTACCAAAAAATTTGTGAATATTAAAATTATAGAAAAAATCAAACACCTAGTAAAGCCATATCTAAAATCAAAAATGCATATATTGTGACCCTAATATTAGTACAAGTAAATGCTAAAGTTAAATTTGTCATTTGTTTTATTTTAATAATCTTAAATCTAGACAAAATTTTCTTTCAAATTGTTTTTAAAATATTTTTAAATATAAAGAAAAATTAACTGACTCATTTTTAAAACAAAGACAAACACAAGAGATCCCCAACTCTGAATCACCCGCCACACTGTGAGTTGTCAAATGTGTGTTTGATGTCTGGCAGCAATATCGACTCATTTTCTTCAAATTTTTTCACTTATTAAAATTGAAAAAAATTATAAATTTTTGGCAGAAAATAAATTATTTGTATATTTATTAACTGTGATAAAGCAAATTAAAACAAATTAAAACTTCCCCAACAGGTTTATTTATTTATTTTATTTATTTAGTTTTGATTATATTTTTTTAATTGAAAAATAAATTATTTAACAACATCCCTAGTAGAAGGCTTTTGTACTATTTTTAACCAAAATGCAGAGTGAATATAACAAAATTAAATAAAAGACAAAATATTGTGTAAACATGGCGACGTATTTAGAATACTAATTACAATATGTTAACAATGCACCAAAAAGCGCAGAGACAAGTTCACATATACACACACATATGTAAACACATTTTCACATAAGAAAACACATTAATTTACGCGCACATACATACGATATGAAAGGAATTGCTCAAATTTGTTAAGCAAATACTGACACTTTAATTGGTTTCCTTAATTATTATCCAGAAAGCGCACACTTTCACTCTGATTCAAATTTACGCACTTAACACATACATACAAACACACATTTAAGATTGCGTATGACTAATGAAAATATTTATAAATTATACGTCTGCGGTACTTTTGCAATAGAATTAGATTTCATCGACTACAAGGCGTATGATTAATATGGAAATAATTAGAATTTGGAAACTTAACTTGTTTCTAACTTAATATGTTTTTTTAATAAACAAAATTAAATTAAAATGGATTTTATTGCACTATTTGAAGGGATTAAAGTGGAAACCCTGCTATTGAGCATATTCTGTTTAATTGTCTGTTCCAAACTCTGAAGAAAATCTCTAGAGTTGTTATAATAAACTGCATTTGCCAAGAGAGTATGAAACAGCCTGGATTTTAGTACATTGAGTTAACTAAACTCGTTATCTATTCTTTTAATTTGCTACCACTTGACACGCAAAGGGTCTACGATGACATTCAGGGCCAGAAAACTTAACCACACTAAACATAATTTTACTTGACTCAAAGAAACTTGCTGCCCAACTATAATTAATAACCAGATGCCTTCACACTTTGAACCAAAAATTTTTAAAATTTAATTGGATCGTCGCCCCACGTGAAAGTCTCATATAGATCATTTCTCATTAAGAATCTTCAAAAAATGTATGTGAATTTAAAAATGTTGTATGTTTTATTTTTTAAGTTAAACGTTTAAGTAATTATGGAAGTTTTATTTGTTTCACACCATAAGAAAATTAAAAAAAACCATTACTTAGCAGAAAGTTGGCTTCGATTACCATTTTAAACTTTTTTCTTTTTGATTTTTTTCTTTATAAAATAGGCGTGATTCTTAAACACTTTGACTTTAACTTTTTCTGATAAGTAAGCTGTTCTGCAAGAAACGTGAAAAATTTAAAGTTTTCCGGCCAACTGATAAGCACATCTCATCAGTTAAGCAATGAATTCAAGTTAAACACAATTTTGATTAACAATTTAATCTAAAAAATATTAGCAAATTGTTAAATAAAAATTTAATCTTCCACTAGGATGTGTATTACGCATTAAACACAGATATTTTCCTTAAACATATGTATTTCAGTTGCAGCCTCTCCGTTGTGGCCACCTTAGGCAACAACTTTTGCGTAAGCAGCTGCATGTCATGTTTATTATAGACTTTTATCCTTTCAATTTGCTTTCAAGTCTTAATAGAAAACAAAACTAAATAGTGATTGACATGCAAAATAAGAATTTAAAAAATAATCGACGAGACTAAGGATATATTGAAAGCATTTACTGAGAAGCAAAAAAAACAAGAGAAACTAGAAATTAACAAAGAAAGGTCATTTAGAATAAACGACAGCTAAACAATTTGAATAGTGCTTCTGTATTTTTTTTATAAAAAAAAATATATAAATCAATATTTTAATTTGATTTTTAAGTGAAACACAGAAATTAACATTTAAATGGAAAATAATTTTCTTATTTCTTCAAAGTTGTTTCCTTCTTTTATTGCTACTTTTTCTCCTAATTATTTTCATTGAACGCCCACAAATCGCCTTGATGATTATCCTTTAAGTATAATAAATTCTAGGTTTCTATTTTAGTTTTAACTTAATTTTAGTTTTATTTTTAATGCTGAAAACCAGAGCTAATATTATAATTGTTTAAAAGTTGTTTGTCTTTTACAGCCAAAACAAGTTTTGACTTTCGTTGAAATCATTGTTTAAAACAAAAACTTTTTATTTTTTGTTTTTTTTTTTTTATTTTCCCCAGCAGCTTTATTGTCCCAAACTTAAAGACAAAAAAGAAAAGTTTACAAAAATTGCAACAAAAGTATCTAACATCTTAAGGAAGTGAATAAAGTTTTAGAAACAAAAATTTCAAAATTTAAGAAAAGTAACAAAAAGATATTGATTTACACCAAAATAAATGAAAAACTGTAAAGAACGTGAAATCTACAAATTTAAAAAAAATTCATTTAAAAATATCAAAAATTTAAATTTTTATAGTAAATAGTTTAAGGTAATGATACAAGAAAAAAAATATTTTTAACAAGGCATAAAACTTACTTATACAAAAACGTGTTGAAATATTTCAAACAGAATTAGCTGGAAACTTACCTGAAAAGATAAGAAGGAATAAAAAATTTGTTAAATTATTGATTAGTTTTTATAAATTTTTGCTTATTTGCAAAAAGGGTTTGCAATAACTATTTCAATATATAATTAATGGATTCACATGGTATACTATTATGTCCTAATGTCATAATGTTATTAAATTTCACAATAGTTTAAAACGTTTTTGTTGTCTTTTATACAAAAATAGTTCTTAAAAATACTACCTCGTATGGGTTGCTTATTAAATTTTCATAACAATTCCACATACATCTGCGCCGAGTGCCCACTAGTTGGTGAAGGTTTTAAAACCATTGTGAAATTTTATAATATTATGACAATAGGACATAATATAACACCTTGTTTCTCTTTAGCTTTGGTGATTTGGATAACGGACAAACTTATTTTGTAAATCCAAGGGTCAAAGAAATTCACCACTGACTTATATAGTTATATACATATACCCTAAAATCTGCATTTATCGCTGAACACTAGTTACATAATCCCTAGAATCACAGAATTGACATCTTTCTTACGATACCCTGGATGCTTAAATATTTCATGCACGCTGAGATGATAGGGGAGCCTGGAGGTTCGCGGGAATGGCTCTGATAGCCGCTAGACTATGGGTAAATATATTTATATAACAACCTTTAACCTAGCAGCAAGATAAGAGGCTGTCTTGTCTTGTCAGAATCCTTAAAACAACAAAAATAAAGAAGTTTGTAGGTCTTACTGGTTATCAGCTCTCAACAAAAAATTTCAGCTCCAACTTCCGTTCCATTTTGAACAAATTTATAAAGGAAGTGTAAGTCCTTTGGTCTGGGTAAAGACCTGCCAACATGCGGTATTTCTACACACAAACACCTGGCTTCCCTTTAAAGCTTACTTTTGGGACCATGTATTTATCGCTGTATTTTGCATTTACAAGAACCTTTCCATGTCCATATGTACCCTACTAGAAAAGCTCCGTTTCTCCCAGTAGAATTAAAGTACTTTTACAAGACCCTTTGTAGTCAAATTAATAGGTGTCAAGCCCATGATTTCATGCAGCAGTATAGCAGAGCAGCTACGTTCAAAAACATTTACAGAGATACCCCAAAATTCTACGCGCTCTTCAGACGCCTCTAGCTTCTCAAGTACGGTCCACCTCATAGGTACCCTATTTCTGATTAGCATATTCTCACATACTTTCCCACATTAAGTCTTGCCAACAACTTACTTAGTGTGCTCCTTCAGTAAAAGAATAAATATAGCCAAACTTCCCAATTTTACTTTAAAAAAAAATTCTTAAGGAAAAATGTTTTCCCCTGAAAACGAAATAAAAGTATTTAGGGGCCAAAACGCAAGGAGATTAAGTCCTTTATTGTTAGTCGCAAACTAATTAAATTGTTTTATATTTAAGGATTTTTTACAAAATTAATTTTTTTTTTATTTAAAAATAAAATATTTAATTTTTAAACAGTTGCACATAAATTAAATTGGCTGAAATTGTTCCCTAAGAAAATGCTCATAAAAGAAATAATAATTTTCTACGTTGTAGCCCTTTCTCCTTCTGTTTTAATGTTTCTCTCTGTTTTTTACCTCTTTTTTTAAATAAATATTACTTCTCTTCACATTCTTTTTATTAATAAATTAGTTAAGCTTCGTAGAGAAAAAATATTTTGTAATATTTTATTACTTCAATAATTTTTCAATTTTCTGCCCTTTTTTGACCAAAGTACAGCATATTGATTTGATTATCATGCATGGAGATTTTAATGCCAACTGAAATATCTTCCTCTACTAGTTTAATTCAAGTGGAAGATGTTTGTAAAAATAAAGTTTTAAAACTTCAAAATAAGAGAGAGTTTTTAAAAGTCAATTATTTGATAGATTAAATCTACATAAGCATATACAAATGTACGTACTTACAAGCAATTAACATTACTGTCAAGTATAAGAAATATTAACGCAGACAAGTAAAATTTTTTTTTTTTAATTTTAACCTTTTTTTTTGTTTATTTATAGTTGAAGTATTTACTTTAAGAAAAATTCATTTTCTTTATTTAGAAGAATGAAGAAATTAATTTTTTTTTCTATTAGCGTCAGCTAAGAAGAGAAACTTATTATTGAAAAAAACAAGTTTTCACCGAGTAGAATGCATTTTTGAAATACAGCTACGAATTTCATCATCAGTACTCGATATATTTTTTATTTGTTAATTTAAAAAACATAACCTTTAAATCAGGGAAAAATTGCAATGTCAGGGGTTTCACAAAAATTAAAAGGAATAATCATAATATCGTTTAGATACAGTTACGGTTTTATAAATGGGATATAAGTTCATTTAACTTTAATTATTTGTTTAATAAACCATACCTATAAGTTACCATTTTTAAAGACTATTTCCTTACTGGCACTATTAAAACATTGAATTATAAAGTCTGATCTAAGTTAAACACAATGGAGTCTCTTTTGGAGAAAGGCATTTATAATCAGCTTTTTTTAGTAAAGTTTCCTCTAGTTCAATTTCGGTTGTACATGTAAATGTACGTTTATGTTTAAGAGTTTATGTTTATGTATTATGTAAGCGGTATTGAGTTACCTTTCGATAAAAAAATTCACATTTGTTTTTATCCTCATGTTTGCACATACATATATGTATATACATATGTAATACGGTTTTCAATTTATGCACTTTATGTATAAGTTTGTGTCTTTGTCCAACCATATACAAAAGACTTTGAAATTGAAATTTTTTGACGATTTCCATGTAGGATTTTGTTATCAACAGCAAACAGTTGTTGACGTTTTCCATATACATATGGTTTTAGCTGCTACACAGAAGGAAAAAACGTTTTAAAATCAACTATTTTATTCTAAAATGTTTTTGAAATCGTTCTTGAAACTTTGTTCGTATTTAGGTTTTTTTAAATCATGCCTAGTCGGGCTTACTTAAAAAAAATCAAGTAAAAATGTTCACTTGTTTTGTTGCTGTATTTTTCATTACTGTTTAAATTGCAACAGGATTTTTGTCTTTACTCTTTACCCTTCACATTAGTGATAAGAGTATATATAAATTAGTCATTCCGTTTGTAATATCTTTAATATCCATTTGCAACCCCACAGAGTATATAATCTCTTGATCCTTATAGATGATAAAGTTGATTTAGCGATGTCCGTATGTTTATCTGTCTGTCCGTTTATCTGTTAAAATCAAGTTTCTAAAGCCCCTTGATATTTTTTGGAACTGTTTGCGGCATCAAAACATTGGGAATACTTGCGGAGTTTCGCTATTGAAATTTAGCCAAACTGCCGATAACTGACAGAGATATAGGCCAACAACCATGACTACCTCTGTTTATTTCTCTAAAATTTTTACATGAAAATCTCTACAACTTCACTAAAATTTTCCACACACGGGTGCAACGTAAGCTTCGACTGCCATTAAGTTTTCATCACGAACATTTCTTGCACCCTATCTCCACCCCAAAACAGGGTTACTATACAAAGTTTAAATTTTTTAAATTTTTTTTAATCGCTCCCACAGCTTCCAGGTTGCTCCTAAAAAGCTCAAATGTAAGACCAATCCCAACTATTTTAATTTAGTATAAAATTACTTTGAAATTTACAAACATAAAATTTTGGGAAATGTTTTTATTAAGAAAATGGTAATTTCCTTTTTTTTAATGATTTAATCTTGTGTTTCCGTTAAAATAGTTTTTGTTTAATTCAAACTAGCCCACAGTGCAGACTATTATATTGGAAAGCTCCTAACATGCCTTTATAGAAAATAATTTTATTTATCTGTTCTGTAATAAAACTCAAAAAATAAACTTTCCAAAATTAATGTTTAAATTAAAAACTTATTTTCGTTTTTATCTTTAAAAATTAAATTTGTTTTTTTTATAAAAAGGCAATTCATCTGCCTTCAAGTTTTATATGTATTTTTTAAATTGGTTTTTTTAAATTTTAAGGTGAAAAGGCGGCAAAATAAGCTTAAATGGTTTTGTTATTAGCTTATACTTTAAAGCATTGTGAAAAAGCTTTGAGAAAGCTTTTTTGTATAAAAACCGAAAATCAACGCCAACTATAATATAATACATTGGAATAAGATTTTAATAAAGCTTTACCAAAAAATACTGTAGCTAAAACACAAAAATTAAAGCTTTTTTTTCGAAAATTCTTTTGGTTAAAACATAGATGGCAGTTTAACTCGTTTTTTGTATTTGATTTAATGTAATTTCAAAAGTTTAAACAAAATTTAATAAGAACAATTTTACATATTTGATATTTATTAACAGTGTGACCGGGATTCTTATTAGGCATCGTGATATTATTTCCTGATATAGAATAAAAACATTTATTTAAAAAAAGTTTCAAAAATAAGAATATAAGTGACACGAAGTTAAAAAGTCAAGAAAGAAAACATTTTATAAATATTTATGTAAAGTGTGGCTTAAAGATATTATGGCTTTTTGCAGCAAATTTTATTATGGCCCCTAGACAATACAAAAACAACGCTGATGATGGCAAAAAAATTGCAATTCAAATAGTAGAGCTCGACCAAATGTTCCTTTTTCTCATGTAATGGATCCCGTTGTTCCCCCTTATTATCAGGTGTGATTACCATCTCCTGAATAATTTACCTTTTCGGATTTCGCCAGAAAAGTACAAAACATTATAGCGATGTCAAGTCTGGGACAAAGTAATAATATTACAAATTCGCATTTTTTAAGAACACTACCAGACCTTGCGCAAGGGCTGTCTGTATATGTAACTCTTAAATATAAATCACAAAATAAATGGTAAATAAATACTTTTTTATTAAAACATAATAAAAAATGTATTAATTTAGAAAAAGACAAAGCTACCTTGAATCAGCTTGTTCTTTTGGCGCTTTAATACTATTTACCTTGTATTAAAAGAACACCCTTCCTGCAGTTATGTTGGGCCAATTTTTTTCTCAAAGTTCGGTACTTACTCTCTTTAAATGATAATGATAAAAAAAAATCCAAAATAAATAACAGTTAAAGTCCTCACAAATAAATTTGGGTTTTGGTTCCCAAAACCCCACTGTGCGCAGGTTTAATAAAGGGTTTTTTAGGGAGTATGGGTAAATGCTAACTGTGTTTTTTAATTAGTTTTTGACGTACGTGGGTGACATGCCTTTTCCCCCTTTTTTTAATGGCAAAAAATGTTTAAACAATTTATAAAAAATACATACATGGAAAGTATTTTCGGAGTCAAAAGATACCTCATCTTATTCGTCTTTTGTATGATATAACGTTATAACAGACATAAATACTTTATTTTTTAACCCCCCGCCCCTTCCCCGTTAAAACGATACATACTTGTCTGTGTATGTACACTACTTAACCACAGTTTTTGTTATTTTTAATACCACTTTAGAATAAAATTATATATTGTTTTCAGATTTATTTCCTTTATTCAATTTATTTATTTTTAATCCTCTTAACCCTTTTCAAAAGTTGACTTTAAACAAATGCCAAAATACTACCCAAAATGTTTAACATATTTGAAAATTAGTTTCTGTGAATAGCATAACAAGGACATTTTAAAATTCATCAAATTATATTGGAAAAAATAAGAGGATTTCAAATAATAAAAAGGAAAAATTAAAGTTTATTTGAATCAAAACTTACATTAAGTTTTGACTAAAAATTCAAATTTGAAATTTTTAAATTTTTTTTAAGCTGCCAGGAAAAAAAACCTCTTCAAGTGTAACACAAATTTAAGTTTCCCTCTAAACTTTTATATTTTTAATAATCAAGAAACTGTTTACTTATTCTTAATTTTCTAGATTTATGATATCATTATTAAGGTAATAAAATTCGATTTTAATTTAAATAAAACCAAAATTTTTAAAATAATTCTCTAAACTAAACTCCACAACCATATTAACAGACACCACAAGAAAACCACCATAAATTATCCATTATATTATATTGGCCAAAAATTACTTGTCAGCATCAACAAGTCATCAATTTTTAATTGTTGACTCACACACTTACACAAGCACCGACACAGAGACAGAAACACACGGACATACGTTTAGTCACTTATTATCAAAATAAATGTTTTTGTGTGTTTGTTTGTCAAGAAAACCAAAGATGTGGGTTTTTGAGGAAGGAGGAGGAAATTCTTGATATTTTAAATAAATATTTTAGAACATTAAATTTGCAATTGAAAAAAGGTTTCTTGTGTTTAGAATGAATATAAGTCCAAAGAAATAATATAAAAAATTAAGGAAGTTTTTAGGGGAGAATTCTTGGAAAATTGTTTAAGGAAAAGGTCTACAATTTAAACAAAAAATTTTTATTTCAATGTCAGTTTTTTACTTTTACTTAAGAAAATTATGTTGTTTTGTCTAGCTAAAAAAAACTAAAAATAACTTTGTCAATTAGGAACGTTCCAACTAGAGAGCACGTGGTAGCAGCAGCGGCTAGATGCCTACAAGCAACGAGAAAAATGATTGTTGGGTGTTATCCTTATGTCTAACCATCAACTCATTTTAGAGACTGGGGCGGTTAGACGCGGGCAGTGAAATTGTGCAATCGTATACCCTTAAGTAAACGTCCAGGCCAGCTGCACTGTGTAGATAAAATATAGGCAGCCCTGATTTCACGGGAGTCTGTAGCAGATGCCCGTGAAAACCTCTTGTTTTACGTTTGGCTTTAGGTTGGAAGGAAGAACGGGACTGAGCATCCCTGTTGAAAACAGAGAAAATAAGATCGACTCCCAGACCACAACATTATTCTACAAGTGGATGTTTGAGTATTCGTAGACTATGTGTCCAGCTTCAGGTCCTACATGAACCCAAGGAACGTAAACATTTGTGGGGATAGCCAAGGTCCAACAAAAGTAGTTATATCTGGCAGCACCAAATCAAGAAAAGTGCTTCAAGACTCAGACGGAAGAGATTTCCAGCGATAAAGCCTTAAAAGCAGTGGGGACTTATGAACATAAAGCCTTTTAATGAAACAAAGCTGAGTTAAACAAAGGGGACGGAAACTAACCACGTGGTGATGTGGAATATCTCGTTTTTCCAAAATGTTTAGAATCCTCTGGAGCAGCACTCATAAAGATAACTTTTGGAAAACCCTTAACTTAGAAACCCTGATTTAAGCAAGGGGTCTCTCTTATCGGACAAGGGTGAAAAGCATGGCGTGCTGGAAGAACTTGGCATTGTTTGAGCATTTCTTACGTCACTACCCAGCTTTTTCCGATACCGGAGCCTGATGTTTTACACTATATGTCGATTTTGTCAAAACAACCGAATATCTCAAAAATGTCTCTCCCAAGGCCCTTTTCTACTGCCAGGAATGCACAACGAAACTTGGCCTGCTCCTTTTAACCCCGCTTTACCTTTTGCCACCCATGTACACCAAAAGCACAGAGATTGACACCTGGATATTAGAACCAATATAGTTTTTTCACAAACAAATATTTTAAAACATGTGTTTCTTGTAAAATATCTTGTCTGTTATTTTAAATAAAATTAATTTATAAACAATGTTGGATAAAATTTAATTTTAACTTATTTGACTTTCAAAAATTTATTTAATTCAATACAATTTTTAATTAGTTTTCGGTTTGCAGATGGCATACTTTTTTTTTTTTGGTAAACGAAATTGCCTTGACTTGATAATGTATACAAAAAAAAACTTTAAGAACTTAAAGAATTAATTAAATCTTCGGAAGCTGGCACAGCTTATATCAGACACAGCCAAATGATGTCTTAATAATTTTAGAGATTCCTTTTCATTAAGTTTATATGACACTTTATATGTTTCTCTTTGAGTTTATTTTTTTTTCATATTCCTGAATTTTATTTGACAAACGTATATTTTCAGTTGCATGTGTGTAAAAAATGACAACAGATGTTAAGTACCGGAAACGGAAATGAAAACTAAGATAATGATTTGTATATATTGAAGAATTTTTTTCTTATTAAGAATAGTAATGCGTATGTAGATAATCTAAATATCGTTAGCTGAAGTGCAAAAACAAGTAAATAATTAAGTTTAAAAAGTAACTTGGTCAAAGGTTACACAAAGAACTAACTGAAAGCTAATCAAAACCAGACAGTAAAAACAGAGGCTTTGGCCGTATACTTGAGTTATTTATTCTTTTCGGTCTTTGATTATTTCTTTTCTTCTTAATGTCTTATTAGACTCAAAACATCTCCAAGTGCACGTGTAAGAGAGGTTGTCGTTATCCTCGTCGCTCTTCGTAGCGTTACCTAACCTTACTTAACTTATTAAGTGTTGATTTATTTTAATTAAATACTAGGACGGTTGTTTTCAATGCAAACAGTAAAAAAACACTGTGCAGGAGTTTGAGATTAATTATAGAACACTATATTTAATAAAAGGTTAACTCCGATAAGAGATTTAAGTACTATAAGTAATACAATAGTTTCATCAATTTTTATTTTTAACACGATAATTTATTTGTAACACTCTCGGGTCAACTAACTTACTCCTTGTTAAGGTCTAAATTAATAAAACTTTTTTTCACAACCTGCCAGAGCCCTTTTTCCGACTAGTTAAACTTTCTGTAGCTCTCTTTTAGGGAACAGTGTAAATTATAGCTCTATAATCCTCCCAATATTAGGCAATACTTATTTTATAGTTAAAAAAATTACAAGGTTGCCACACATTAGCATTTATTATTAAAAAATATATAAAACATTTCTTGTTATTTTTTTTTCGAAACAAGCCCTGAATATATGAATGTTAATTTTTTAAAAAACCAAAAAAAAATTTATAAAAAAAATGGCAGAAACGTAACGAAATACACCCCAAAGTTGTGCTGATAATTCAAGCGTACTGGCAAGCCTGTAAACTTTATCAAAGGTAACAACGACAGAATTGCATTGTGTTTTCTGTCATATTTTTAGGAGTTACGTTTTTGTTGTACTTAAGTGCGTTACAGAAAGATTTGCCAATTTCTGGAAAATGGCTTTGGCAGGTTGTGGAAATGACTAAAACATATTATTTAATATAGAACATTCATATTTATAGGAACAAGTCCATATATTGGCTTTGCGATGCCAAACTAAAAAAGAAACAACTGTTAAAGTTTTACAGCGATTTTATTCTCATGAACATTTTCTGCCTTTACATGAAAACCTCAATAAACTTATTGAGATCTACTATGAACAAGCCAAAACGTTCAAGAGTTTGTTTTAATAACCCAACAAACCATTTGTCGCCATGAGCTGTTTTGATTTTCTTTTTCCCTTTTACATTTGAATAACCATTGGTTATCACTAAATGTATTTTTAGGGCTACTGAAAAACAAAACCTTGTTCTATTACAACAATTTTCAAAGGTTATTCAGGATTTGATCCCAATTTTCTTCGTTTGTTTATTATATTGTATGCAAATTCTGAGTAACATTTGGAAATTGTTTTATAGCGATTAAATAAATAACTCTCTTTTTGACACTTGTATTATTAAAAAGTGTTTAAGAATCTAAACCGATTACCTGTAATTTTAATTGTTACATTAAAAAGCACCGATTTATTAATAAACTAAAACAAATAAACTATTTTTAGAAGACAAAAAGGTGTAATATTTAATAAAACTTTTTTTCTATTTAATTTTTCCAACAAACACAAATCCATCACCCTGTGTTAAAGATTTATGTAACCAAATTCTACTTATTTCGTATTCTTGCAACCAATTTCACACCAAATTTATTTGTTTTTTTTTTTAATTTTTGATTATTTTTACAAACTTTAAAACTTATTACACAAATTATCATGTTATAACTTAATCGTATTATTCCAGTAAAAAAAATTTCTTAAGAGAATTATTACGCTTTCAGTTATCATTTGTAATTACTTTTAACGCAGAATATAAAAAGGAAACGTTTAAGAATTAAATAATTTTGTTAAAAGTCATCAGCAATTAACTTGACAATTATCCACCATTTAATTTCATTATTATTCATAAGTAATGAATTAGTTAGATGCTCAAGTATAAATCTTATGCCCTTAATCGTAAAAGGTGAGAAAGCAAAAGTTAATAAGAACCTAGAAGAAGAATAGATATGTATGTATGTGTGTATACATGTAAAATAATAAAGAAAAGCCTATTATTTTTAAACACCGTCAGCTAAACTACTAAAACACCACAGGCTTGATTACATGCTGCTAACATTAATAAGAAAAATAAAATATATTAGAAATGTAAATTAGAAGTGTTACGCAAAAAATATGTAAAAGAAAATATTAGACAAAATTTAATTAAAATGCGACAATTACAGCTAATTAAATTAAAAGTCAGATATCAAGATGTATTATGAAATAAACCATCACTGTAGGCTTGAAAGCAGCATAAGTGTAGGAACACAACACCGACGTCAGCGGGACGGCTTGCCGTCGTTCAAAATATATACACATAACAACGGTGGCAGCTCAGCCCCACTTTTTGGTTTTGTTTCTTTTTTTAAATATGTATGTAAAACATTTATATGCTATTGGGAATTAATATGTAAACTTTTTTAAAAAAATGGAATAATTTTTGGGAAAATGTGGCAATACTCTGAAGAGAATAGCAAATAAAATATGAGAAAATGGTAAAAACCGATGAAAAAATAAAATAATTTTATCGCAGCGGTGTTGACTTCGACCGGCACGTCATGTCAAATTTGTCCGAAAGTGCCGCTGACGTCGCGACGTCGGTTGTTGTGTTTTTACACTTAATTTAAAAACAACAGATGAGTTGTGTGAAAGACAAAAACTGTTGCCTACCTTAAGGCGTTACTTTACCTTTACTTATAATTATTCTAAGTAATTATGTGGTAGATTTTAATTAAATAACAAAACACGTCTTAATGAAATGTGAAAACTTAAGAAACCCAATGAAAACATTTTAAGATAATTTATGATGAGAATCTATTGTCTCTTAGCAGCAGTTTCAAGAACAAAATGTGTTCGGCTGGTTTGGGGTTACAGTGTAATTATGGTTCTACAAGTGTCTTCGTGTTTTTTTTTTTTAGTTTTTTGAAAGTTTTTAAAGATTAATTCAACAGATTAGGATAAAGAGCTTAACATGATTTTTGTTTCTAACAGCCTTTACACTGACCTACTCTTTATGAATTATCATTAATTTTATTTTTTATCTTCACTTACCGAACATTTGCCAAAGTATGCCTTCGGTTCTTCAAGTATCTACTGTGATACTTTTGTAGATCACCAATCGAGCCTTGTTCGGCTTGCATTTTGCTGGCCGGAAAAAGCTGAGAACTGGATTGTTGAGTGGTAAGTGCACTGGCCGATGATGATGCCAAACGAGTTTGAGCTGCAGCTAATGCAGCACTTACGGTTGCAGCACTGCTGCTATTATTCGAGGATGAAGCTAGAGTTTCACTGGAGGTGGCAGCACCGCCACCAACTGGTACTATGCTACTATTGGGTGCAAGTATGATACGTGACCAACCTGATTTGTGTTGTTTGCGAAACTTGTGTTTGATACGAGGAGAGGGAGTTGAGGTGGCAGCGAATTCCTGTGCTGTACAGCCACCGCCGGTTATGGAAGATGTAGTTGCTGTAGTTGCAGCAGTGCCCGACAACGAGGTACAGCTATCACTGCTGCCACTAGGATTGGCCGTAAATGGAGAGAGTTGATCGAGTTGTGATTGTTGGTAGGTGGGTTCCTTTAAAATATCGTCCTCTTGATTGGCGCTGTATTGGCGTTGAAGTAAATGCTCAGACTCTTCTTCTTCCTCAATGTGTGGCAATGGTGAAGTCTGCGGCGGTGGACAACAGCAGCGCGATGATGATGATGCCGATGCTGCTGTTGATGACGAGGTAGTTATTGTTGCTGTAGTAGAAGTTACTATGGCTGCCGCTATGGCTGCCGATGAAGCTGCTGCTGTTGTCAAAGCAGGCAGCGGCGATAGGGGGGTTTGTGGTGGTGTAGCAGCAATATTATTATGTTCCACAATGTACGCTGGTGTATATACAAAACTGTTATTAGTAGTCGGTGGTGTTCTAGGTGATACTTGAGTTGTTGTAGTTTTGCTGGCCACAATACTAACTTGTGTGTTAGCTGCTCCTACAGTTGGCAGTTCTGAGGTTTTATTCGATAACAAGGAGTTGGCAGAAGCCGATCCGCCTGTTAAGTGCAAAACAGCTGTCGTAGGTGATACACTACTATCACTTAAAGTTTCCGGTTCTGCCTTGCAGGGCAAAATACCCGAAGCTAATTTGGCAGCTGCTATATCAGCAGCACTAATGTGCTCTAACAAGTCCTCTTCCTCGTCGTTGATAAGGGTCTTCAGTGAAATTGGCGTAGTAGCCGAAGTGGCTATAGTATCGGCCAACGAGTGTTTTTTTACGGTCGCTATTAAAGATTCGTTACCGTCCGTTGTCAACTCAGTGGCTGACTTTCCGCGCTTGCGTTTAACTGTACTTTCAAGTTTTACTGTAGTCGAGTTGTGCGTGGATACGGGCGTATGAGGTGGACTTGTAGCGGGGGCTGCCGAACCGCTGCCCCCGCGACAAGGAAGGCAGCAGCGAAACACTGTGCTATTAAAACACTTTGACCGTTTCGTTAGATGCTTCTTGGTCGTACATGTATTATTGGCAGAGGCAGACGAGGAGATCCAGCTACCGTTGCCGAAACTATTGCGTGGGGCACTATTTTTGATGCCTGCCAAACTACCACGTACACTGCCACTATTATTGCTGCTACTGAGTATGCTAAGTGTACCGCTGAAGCGCTAAAATAAAAAAGAGATTTTTTTTTTAATTTTAAAAATTCATGAACTTATTATCCTAAAGTTTTGTTGTTGCTTTTGGAAGTTTTAGTTCT
Organism: Melanophora roralis; assembly: GCA_963583895.1. Classification (NCBI taxonomy): domain Eukaryota; kingdom Metazoa; phylum Arthropoda; class Insecta; order Diptera; family Rhinophoridae; genus Melanophora; species Melanophora roralis. The sequence goes on from OY757190.1 coordinate 5,947,007, forward strand.
TGATATTTTTTTTTTTAATTTTTCCTTTAATTTTTTTTGGGTAATTTAACCTTGCAAAATCCTTCTTCAGTTTGACCTTCATTATTTTGTTGCTGCTGCGGTTCGTGTTTATTTTGATTATTTTTTTTAGTCTTTTGTAAAGTAAGTTTAGACAGACGCATGACCTGCTTTTTCTTAATATTTTTTAAAGGTAATTTATTGTTACAAACTTTTGGCAACTTTGATTATATAGTTTTTAGGTGTTACATCTTCGTTTGGGTAGAGTTTGAGTGGAAAAGCATCACCAAAGTAGCTGCAAAGAAAGTGAAAAGTTGAGGTAAGATAAAGTTTTAAAAAGTATTAAAAGTTTGTTTTTCTTAAAATATATTAACTAAAACAGATTTAATGTTTTTCTAAGATGAAAATATTCCTACAACCGTATAATGTTTGAGACAATCATATTCTTACATTCTGGAAGTTATTTTATTTAACATTCCTGGATATACTTAAAAACAGTTTTTCTTTGCAACAAAGTGCTTTTGTTGAAAAGTGATTGTTTATGTTTAAAACTTCAGTTTCTTTGCAGACTGTTAAACTCAAAATTTATCATTGAAACCTTTGAACTAATAACCGACGTAACAGTGTGAAACATCCAGTATTACGGCGGTGATCAAGTGATTCGAGGCGATCAGGTACCTCAACCCCACCCAAGGCTAACTTAGTCTGTTAAGTAGCCCTTAAATAGGATTTGGAGCACCAGTCCGTATTTGAAAGTTGTTTTCCATTTGTGGTCGAAGGTTCTGAAGTAGCTTCTACACAGTTTTAAAAGTCCAAGTTACTTGAATGATTTTTAAGGAAAAAGAAAAACGTGTTCGGCCCTGCAGATATTTCCCAGAACTTTTTTGTGCAAAGCACTAAAATTTTCTCCCTCTCTGTCTCTCTCTCATTCTCTCTCTCTCTCTCTTTTTTTGCTCTCTCTCTTTTCTCTCTCTTTGTCTCTTACAAAATACACTGCGGCTTTAGGAGACAACACTAAGTTTACAGGCATTCAAATCAAACCTTTTTTTATGGCCCTAATTGGAGATAAGGTTGCTGTTCAGTATGTTAATTATCATCTGCTCATATCCCTTATCCCAAAAAACTCTGGCTGGTACTCAAACGAAGGAAATAGCAAATGACAGCAGCAGTATGCAAAGAAACAGACAGGATTCGAAGTTTGTCCGAAAAGGTTGTTAAGAAAAATTATCTACAGAATAAAAAAAAGACAAAATCTTGTTGAATCTCTGAATTGTTTTTTTCTCCCAATAAAGAATATCTCATTTTAAGCGAGATAAATAGTACGATCTATAAGAAAACCTAATTTAAATTAAGAAAATTTTTACCGATACCAAAAGCAGGAACTTTTAATAGAAACGCTTAATGCCGGATACTATCGATCATCTTAAAAATATAAGGAGTCGCCACTTTTCATTCGCCTAATGAAAAATAAAGTTAACACCATTTGTCTGTTTAAAAAAGGTAGGTCTAAAAAATATGTCTGTCATAGCTCTAGAAACCGTTTTAAAATGAGGCAAAGCTCATCTGCTTTTCGGCAAACGTGAGTTGCCCCTAAATTGTTAAGCATTCCTTAATAGAAAAAATTCTATGGAGGGATCGAACACCTTTTTTTGAATGTACAAAGACCCACGGAGACTGTAGGGTGTCGAAATTCCTGTGGCAAATTGCATTATTCAATAAACCAAGATTATCTTATCCATGAGTATAGGAGATCACTGCCATAACAGGTCATTGTCGGTTTAGTGACAACTTCCGTTTTTGTAAGGCCCAGAAGAGACCGCGACTATTGAGCATCTATTTTACAAATGTCTGGCACTTGTCAGAACAAGGCGCCCACACTTTAGTAAAAACTTCTTGGACCATTAATTACCTTCATTGAACTAAAACATTTATGAAATTTTAGGATACGCATGTGGTCTTGAATTGCTAACGAGTAGTAACTGTCTTTCTGTCATTCTTAGTTGAGTCGCCTTGTGCCCTTAGTAAGGTCTTTACTATCTTTTACACGACATTAATCTTTTTTTTTACTTTTTCTACTAAATTTTTCAAAATATCGCAATTTATAGGTATAATTTCAAGGGTAGTGATGCACCCCTTCAGGATGTACCGCCACCCTATTTATATTTAAACAAGCGCTGGCATTTACTCTTTAAACAAATGTCTAAAAACTTTTGCTGTCTTCGTACGTCTGAGTACTTTGACAAATTTATATCCCACCTTCTACTGAAGGCTTTCTATCTGAGCCCGACTTCATCTTTTCAAATCAGGTGGCGAATTACGGCATTCGATTCGAATCGAAATTTTACTCAATGCTTTTAATGTAGGAATTTTAATAAGAATTTTTTAATTTCGATTCGAGTCGAATGCCGTAATTTGTCCCCAGATTAAAATCGAAATTTTATTTTATCGATAGAATTGCCAAAGTTTTTTATATGGGATTATAATCTGAACTGAATACGGTAATTTGCTCCCAAGTCTACAGGAGAGATTTTTGTTAGAACTAAGGTTTTCTTTTCAAGTCAAATGAAACTTTCCCATATTTTCGCTATGACATTGCTATTACCGTTTTATAAACCAAAACTCTTGACTGTTTAAAAAACGTTGCAATAATTTAGGAATAAATTTGAAATTTGTATTTCCAAGATATCTGCTACCAATTTTTCAAACTTTTCATTTAATCACTAAACAAAAATATACTTATTTTTAATGCTACTTAAATGCTTAACAACTTTAAAGTAATTTTAAAACAATTATTTTAACCAATTTTACTTAATTTAGGAACAAACTAATTTTACTTTGTTGTTTAAACTATAATTTCTTTTATCCAAACAATCCCGACAACATGCCGCCACCAGCTTTCCATATATTCTGAACAGCCGAACTAACACTATGTACCAGACCTCCGCCAGCTTTAACAACATCTTGAACGGCACCATTAACTGTCTTAATAACGCCTTGACCGGAATTTACGGTGCTGTTAACGACATCATTGCCCGAACTCAAAATGTTTCCTAAAGCGTTGGAAACGGTGTTTACAATACTTCCACCAAGGCTCAAAACACGTTGCACAATTTCGTCAACTGAGTTTACAGTACTTCCCAATAGATTTCCAACAGCTCGAATCATTTCATCAGCTGCTTGTATAATACTTTTAATAACTCCATCACCGTCATCCCTTGGCATAAAATCTTTTAAAACAGTAACCTTTTGTGTTAGTTTATCCAATTCCAGCTTTAAAGCTGTTACAGTTTGTTTCAAATCAGCTTTTATTTTTTCTTTGTCTTCGTCTGCGGCACTTGTGAGTGCTTTTATTTGATCAATTACTTGGCCTAGTAGGTCACCCACAGTTTTAGTTGAAATTGGTATTTCTGTTGTCAAGCTATTCCTTATGGAATCTCTTAATTCACTAGACTTTATTCTTAGTTCATTTAGCTTCATGGCCAATTCTGCTTTGGCTTGTCTTAGTTGAGCTGCAATATCCTCCCTGTTTCGGCTGTTTAAGTTATTTAACTCATGTTCAAGTCCAGCTATTTGTGCTGTCAAGTCAGTAACAGCTTTAACTAACGAATTAACCACAGCTTTTAAGAAAGCAACACTTGCGTCTAATGCTTCGTTAATAATATGCGTTGGAATAATTAATATATCTCTTATGATATTTATTAGTTCCAATATAATTCCTCCAGCGCTAGATGAACTGCTGGGTCCTAATTCAGTTCCTGCATTACCTGATGTAGAAATATCAGCAGCAGTAAAATTTGAATTTTCAAACATTGCAGCAGCAAAAGTTTGAGATACAAAGAAGCCCAAAAACATAAAGTAAAACTGCGGTTTCATTTAATTTTTAATATTATTTCATTTGAGTTGATCTTTTAATACTGTTTGAATGTTTCTAATACCACTTGTATTTATAAACATCGACCTAAATATATTTGACCTAGACATTAGAGTTAAAATGTTTGGTTTTTTCAATTTTGAAAATATGTTTAAATTAATTTGTTTGTTGTTTGTATAAAGTCTTTTTAATAACAAATGTTTGAACTATTTGCTTCATTGTTTAGGGTTTTATTGACGAAAATATTTTCAGTGTTATGTTCAAAACTTGAACTTCACCAAAAAATACTCTATAACATTTGTAACCTCAAAGCTGCTAAAGTCTTTATAAAAAAAACAATGAGCGAGAAAGAGAGGTGATATCCAAAGTTGTCGCTGTTTTTTTTTTGTAAGAGGAATTTATTAGTTGGTTTATTGAAAGTTTTTTTTTATTTCGGTGTGACATTTAATTCCTGACGATCGCAAGGCAAATTTAAAACACCTGCTTCAAAACCAACTTATTCAACAACACAAAATTTGTACAGCAAGTACACACTTTGCAACGCGTTTGTACAACACGTTCACCATTCATGTTTCATGCCATCCAAAGGTAACGATTCACACTATGCATCCAATATCAATGCAATCAGAAAATACTAAAATCGTGGTACAGTATGTGTGTGAGGATAAATATACCGAGTTCAATATGTTTTTGACGTAACGAATAAAAAGTTAATTACGTGATGACGTAACACGAAAAGCATATTTAACTTAAAAATGTTTTTGATGTAAAAAGAAAAACTTAATTAACTTAAATATGTTTCTGACGTAAAATTCATTTCCATATAGGGACATTCCGGGCCTCTACCTCGTTTTCTCACAATGGCCATAATCCCTCACAGAAATCTTATATGAGTAGCCAAAACTTAAATGCAAATTTGACTCTGCTAAATATGTTGGTTTTTGTCTCTGCTATTAAAATAAATTTTTACGTCAAAAACATATTTAAGTTAAATGTGGTTTTCGTGTTACGTCATTACGTAATTAACTTTTTAGTCGTTACGTCAAAAAAATATTTAGCTCGGCATTTTTATCTTAACACACAATGGTACAGTTTTACCTTAGAAGGTATAGAAATAGGTTTACACATCTGACTATTTTTTGTTTACGTATGTTTATTACTGAATCTTCTCAAACAAAGGCTGATTATGACATTGCAAAATTAGTTTAACAAAATCATTATGAATTTGGTTTTTGATCTGCTCTACTTGCTGAAAATAATTTGTACTACGTACAATATCTAAAGTGATTCTACCATTATGGTAATATGTATTTTGTTATTTTTGAGGCCTCACACTATGCAACCAGCAATGAAACATGCCTGAAACCCTTAAGTTTTTTTACTTTTTTTCGGAACTTTTTTGCTCAGAGTTTAAAAAAACAACTGACTTGTACTCTTTTTTATTTTTTAATTTTTTTGAGGGCTAAACACTCAATTTTAACATGATTTTTTTTTTATACCCATAAGCAACCTATGCGGTAAGCGTAAGAGCCCCCAATTATCAACCTACGTCGTGAAGGGTAAAGTATTGTATTTTTTCTTTAAGTTTTAAGTAGGACTGGTAAGCTAATTGTTACTTTGTTTACAATTTTTTTTTTTGTTTATTTTTTTTTTAACAAAAACTCTTGCCACCAGCGCTGCAGTGCAGTGCAATTACAGTGCATTACTTTGCTAAAAAAAACGTGTTTTTACCGTGTGTCTTTGCTATTTATTGTTATACATTTTGTATATATTAAATATCGACAAACAATTTGAACAACTATAAAACACACTTTTTTATTTTTCGATATTTTTAAATTTAAAAAGAAAAAAAACAAAGAACGTGAACAAAAGGAACCCCTTTGAGACTGAAAATGTTCAACTTGTAAAACCGTTGAGTTCAGAGGAAAAAAGAATTTTTTAATCTGCTTAAAAAATTGTTTTTTAAACAAATTCTCTTAAAAGAATGACTTAGAAATATAATTTCTACAGTCAGTCAAAATTTTTAATGAAGGCATCTTTTTGATATCAAAATTCAGACCGTTAAAGGTAAGTTACAAATATTACAAAAGGAAACTAAAATAAATGAATAACTAGAATTATGGGTTTCTATACCACTAACTTGTTTACGAAATTTCTAAAAAGCATTAAATTATAAATCAGAATTTTTAAAAGTATTAAGTTATACGGAATATTTGTTGGTTTCCAAGCACCAACCAATTAATTTATCCTATTTACCCTACGAAACTAAGCCTCTTAGTTTACAGCAGAACATTTGCTTTATACATTTCAATAAAGGTAGTTACCAGGCAAAAGGTAAACATTTTAACCCCAATGTAGGAAAAATAAAACCACAAGCTTTTTCTTTTATTATATATTATATTTTATTTTAAATTAGAAATGAAATTACTTCCACTTGACAGATTAATTATAATAAAACTCTCAATAAGTTATCGATTACCTTTTCTGTTTTATTTTCTTAAGGTTCTCTATAAAGGATTTAAAAAATTTATAAATAAAATTAATTTAAATCTTTAAAAGCTGTGTAATAACCTAAACACAACTGAAAAGAACGTCGAATTTTTCGTTGCGAATATTCGTCTTACAAAAAATAAATAACATTTGTGTATATGAAAATGCACACAAACAGTGCGTCGACTAAAAATCGTCATGCGTAACAAACTCTGCGATAGGTTTATTTCTATTTCTTACGCAGACGAACGACAAATAATTTGGCACAGAGTGACCATTTTTCTTTTATTTTGTTATTAAGTAATGTTATTTTATACTTTAAGAATCATTTTCACTTTTTATTTGTTGCATTAAATACAATTAGTGTATTTTTAGTGTTGTATTTATATACTTTTTAAATAGTTTTTTTTATTATTATTTTTTTCAAATAGTGCTTCTTTTTTAAGAAATATGGTCACTCTATCACAGCTGTTTTATTCGTTCTAAATGTGTTTCACTTAACGAATTTACGCAACGAATTTTAACAGACGAATTCGTCGTGTAGTGCGAAATTCGATGTTCGTCCCAGTTGTGTTTAGAGCATAAAGTATCGTTGGCATATTGCTTATTACTATTAGTAATGACTTAAGCTTTACCATATTTTTAAAGCCTTTTGTTTACAATTAGTCGAGATACAGTGAAAATTGCTTGTAAACAATACATAAATAAAACGAAATAGAAACGCCTCAATATTAAAGTTTAGTTCCACTTTTTACTAATTTGGCTTTAGCTCATTTTGAAATAAGACACTTTAAAGCAAAGGCATAGTGTATTTAGAAAGTTTAAAAATCGTCCTAACTAACAAAAAAAATCCGTTTGCCTTTCTGGATAGCATTTTAAAAAATGGTAGAGCAGAAGCGATGGGTGCGGTTGTCCCCATACAAAGGGGCCAGTTATTTGGAATGTTTGATTCGCTAAGTCATTGTTGCATATCGTCAACATTCTGAGAAAAACAAGGGTATGATAGAACCTTACCATGAAGAAATTCAAATTTTCGATTAATCTTGAAAAAAACTTTATTTAATGTCTCTTTGGCAACACTTTACTAAAGGTTAAGCTCCATCTTCTATCTCTTAATTCATCTGATACATAGATAAATGATAGTCAATCATTCCATTGCAAGAACAGTTCAAAATGGCTCCTGTGAATAGGCTCCCGAATAGCAATACAAAAAACTAATTACACTGAAAAAAAGTTTTGCGTCGCTATTTAAGAACAACTCTTTTGCCCAAAGATTAAAAAAAGGAAAAGAAAAAAATTATAAACTTACTTGTTCTTCAGTGTAATTGTTAAAATGATAACCATGACATTATTATATTTTCTTTTACTCCTCTGAAAGGCATAGGGTTGATGACATTGCCCAGCTGTAAATCCCATAACATTTATGTCATCATTGTCATTATCCTTACAATTATAATAGCAATTATCATCTTTTGCCATTATTCTTGTTGACTTTAATAACAATTTTACGTCAAAAGTAACATAAGAAAGTTTCTGTGCTTGTATGTTTCTATAAGCTGTAGACATGTAAAAGAAGGTCTAAAGCATTGACATGTCTTGGGCAAAATATATGAGACAAAATTAAATGTGTGTAATGACAAAACATTTATATAATTACAATAACCTCAAGTATAAAGTCAAGCAAAAGTCCTTTCAAATCATTAAGAGCACATTAGCCGAACGTATTTATGTTTAAAGGTGAGTTATAATTAAAAAAAGAAAAACCCATTTAACATGCATATGCATGTCTATAGCATAACTAAATAGATACTTCATTATATGACATTTTGCATACACTCATACCGTATGCTTGAATTGACAAAAAAGTAAGTGAACAATAAAAGAGTGCATACAACACAACTAGCCCAAGCGACTCTTATAAAATAGCAACAACCAACGAATAACAATAAGCGGCATTTACACTATGCGCCTAAACTCTTACGATGCTTGATATTATTGCTAGTGTTGCAGCTTTAATCTCTTCTAATTGAAATTGTTAAATAAAAAGGAATAAGGCATACATTTTCAAGCCTTAATTAAACATGCTGTCAGCAATATAGTGGTCTTAAAAACTTACAAAAGTAATTATCATTTTTGCTTTTGTTATTTTGGCTATAGTTCATATTTTTAATTTATTCTTACTGAAAAGATACATATTATTATTTCCTTATAATGTGGAAAGAAACTCTATTTAGAAAAGCAAGTTTTTCTATCGACACTAGCTGAGTAGAATGCATTTTCGAAACCATCTACGTAATTTAACGTCAGTATTCTTTAAACGGTAGTAGCGTCTTTTGGCTGTAAATATCACTCTTATATAACTTATATGTTGTCCAGAAAGGTAAACGGAATTTTTTTATTTTGTAAGTTAGGGCGAAGTAATTAAAATTCTTATTTGCGTAAAATTTAAAAGTTTTACATCAACCCGCCGCATAATAATTCTTTTGTTTTAGGTCAAAGTTAAATTATATTTTTAAAGATTGTTTGAAAAAACTTAAATTTAAATTAAACTTGATGTTTGAATTTGTTTTTTTCTTATTATTAAATATATTTTTATTTCGAAATAACTTAAAGATCGAATAAAGTATTTATAAATGTGCATAATAAACTTTTCTAAAAACTTTGTTGCCACTAGGACCTTTTAGGTTTATTGTTTCTTTTTTATTGTTAAATTCATTGGCAACATTTTTTACACACGAGTAGAGTTTTTATTGATTTTCGTGGAATAGTTTTGCTTGTTAAAAATTCTAACTCGGTGCAAAGTAGGTTAAAAACTCAATCCCACCACATCATATTAAAGGATTTTTATAATAAAATTATACAAAATTGATTTAATAAAAGTTTTATTCCTAATTGTGGCCAAGAAACTAGCCAGAGAACAACTACAATTTAAATTGATAATTGACAATCATTTCAATGATTGTAACAAACATATTGTGGTTACTTTTAAGCATAATTTTTTTTGATGAACTAGTTTGTAGTTTTAACATCCGCACTGTTTTAACATGGCTGTGTTCCAAAACGCAGTTTGCCTTGCATCACAAAATTTCAAGTTTTTCTTGAAAGCAAAGATGAGGTTTTTTATATTATCTTCTACTTCCAAATGAGTGTTTACATCCATATTAATGTCCTGGAAGACAAAAACATTGTCAAAATTGTAAGGAGTGTATAAGGGAAGAAGTTGAAAATTTGTAATGCAAAGCAAACTGCGTTTTGGAATACAACTAATCTGTGCTAGGGATCGACTTGTGCATAGAATTATTTGCTTTTTAATTTTAAAGAGAGAGAACTCTCTTTAGTTAATTGTTTTTATTTTCATGCTCAAAAGTTTATAACATTACGAAAAAGTTTGGGTTTTTGTGTTTTCCATTAAGGGCGAGATAGATTTTCTATTTAAAACTAAGTTAAGGCGTTATATTTAGCCTCGTTCAAAATTAATATACCATTCACATTGACCTTTATGCATTCCAAATGATCCGATCGGTCACCCCCGATCCCATGATCGTATATAAAAAATTTGTCACCAAATTTTTTCAGTCGGTAATAAAAAGGCGATCATTTGAGGAAAACTTCTAATTAATTGACATCAAAAAAACGGTTTTTTTGGCTTGACTTCGCCTCGGAAATCTAATTTTATCAGACGGACAGGTCCAGGATCCAAGAATCCGGAATATATGTACTTCATAGGGTCATTAGTGATAATTTAAGGAATGGTAAATGGAATGACAAACTGATATACTTAAACCCTTATTACTTTATTAAAGGCATAAAAAATATTAAAATTTTTTGTGTGTAGGGCACTTTCCATTTAGCTTATATCACTAACTGTTTGTGGATTTCGTTACGTTACAAGAAAGCTTACGTTGAAAGCTTTGCTTTAATAAGGAATTCCAAAATTTGTGTTTAAACACAAAAACCATAAAAAAACCAAAGGTGCTTAAAAGCTTTAAAATATTAATTATTTTATATTTTTATTTAATTTTTAATCTTAAAACAGGCTTTTTGTCTTTATTTTCATATTTTACTCAAACTAGAACAACAACTAACAACAGAATCTTAAAGGCTGAATGACACATGAATATTGTCAAGATACGTTCATATTTTCTTTTTGTCCTGTATGCCGTCTTGTGTGTGTTTTTTAAAAAAATTTTATTTTGTTTTTGCTTTTACAATCATCCGACTGACAAATATTAAACAATTGAGTTGTTTCGCATGTTTTTATTGTATTTTATTTTCAGAAAATGGGTTTATTAATGTTTGAGTAGTTGGATAAAGAAGTTTTAAAAATTTTATTTGCAATTAGGGTTTTCCATGAAGTACTAAATTGCAAGTAACTTGATAATTGAAAACGTGTGTTTAAAACAGTTTTTTTTTCATGCAATCATAGTTTAAAGAAAATAAGAACATTCAAAAATGTCTTATTTATTTAAACCAACTAAATTTTTATTTCTTTATACGCTCTCGGATCATTTTTTTTTACCTTAAAATGCTTTACTGACAATCCCACATAATTGGGAACCCTTGAGTGGGACTTCGGTTACATCTTATTATTTTCTGTCTTTTCAACCAGTCATCAAAATAAAGACAAAAATAAAGGGTTATTTTCCTTTATGTCATTGTAATAAAAAAATCGATTACTGCTTGTTGAAAAAATATTTTAAATATAGGAAAAATGAAAAGGAAAGTCTTTTAGTGCACAACAAAAAAGCAGAAGAAGAAGAGATGGCATGTTTTTAAAAAAAACAACTCATCTTTAAAATTGTATGAGACTTTATATTAAGGCTTGGTTTAAGAGATTAAAGGTTTTAAATTATTCAGAAAAAATATTGACTATTATCAGCTCGATAGAAACATTTATATTTTAGAAATAAAAATTTTTCATTTAATTTATTTTTTTTGTAAATTAACTTTTTAAACTAAGAAATTTTATATTATAAAAAATTTTTTATTGTCCATCTTAAGATGTAGCTAAAATATTTTTTGTAAATTCAATCGTCTTTAAATGTGATTGTTTATATCTTTCGACAGTAAATAAGTTTAATTTAACAATACCTGAACATTTTTTATGAGCTTTTTGCTGGACATAATCCCAGCCTTGACACATAAATTTTTTTTTAAATAATATATCATATATATATAAAATTAAAATGAAATATAGAACCCTTCTCCTTAAATAAATCTCCGTTGGTCAAAAATATTAATTTTAATTTTTGTATTAATCCCATTTACGCTTAAATATATCTTTTTATGTTTACATCAAGTACGGTTTAAACTGAAATCTATTCTTTTTTGGATTAAATGTGGCTTAAAGTAAGAAATTCGTACTACATAAATCGTACTTGGCTTACGAAAATCTCTACTTGGCTTAAAAAAATCCGTACTCACCTTACTTTTGAAATTTTGACAGCTTGATTTAAGTAAGTTATTACTTGATTTATTTTATGTGTTTAGTATTTGATCCTTTCTAAATACGTCAAATATTACTTAAAGGTTTTAGTTTTCTTGGGAAGCTATAGACTTACTTTTTAAATCCAAAATGAGGAAGTTACATGAAAAGAATGCAAATTATATTCTATTAACAAATTTTCGAAGAAAAAAAGAAGGCAAAAAGAAACATCAGAGACTAAAGTGAAGTACACCATCGTAACGGTGTTAAGCTAAATTTTTAGACAACTAATTCCTGTTTAAATTTTAATTTCACTTTTTTTTTTCTTAAATTAAAAAATTTACATTTTTATTTAATTTTTTAAAGAAAAAGTTAAAGTTTTGATTTTAATTTTTTGGCAGAAATTATTGTTCATAATATTTCAATCCAAAATTCCTGATTATCAAAAACGTTTTTAATTTTTATTTTTGTATAACCATTTGAAATATCTGATAAAAGATAAACTTAAGTTGTATGACAATTGCCATTATTTAAAAAGATTTTGATAAAGATATTATTTGTTTTTTTTTAATGGGTGAAAATAAATTTTGCTTTCGCTGCATGCAAATGTGCCACGCCCACCTTTTGGCCAGTATCTGTAGAAAAACTTGCTTTCTCAAATAAAGTTTTTTTCAACATTAATTATTCTAATAAAAAATAACTAAAAAAATATGAACAAAAGCTTAAACAGTAGAAGCAAAAATTTGTTGTAAAAACAATAAATTCAACCAAAAAATTTAAACTTCTTAGAAATGCGTAAACAATTACAAATCTTTTCTAAATATTTTGTTCTACTAAAATAATAAAATCTTAAAAGCATTTTGTCGAATCCTGTTTTTTCAACAAAACTATTTGGCATAATAAGGCATATTTCTGGCATTATGATCTAACTGGTCAAAATAATAACTCATCCATAATGGGAATATGGAATTAAAAGGATGTTTTATGGTGACAGTTTCAAACTGCACCTGCTTTAAAGTTAAAGTTGCGTTTGTTTTACCTTTCAGATTACGTAACATGGCATGATGTAATATACTATGTACCCGCAGATGACTTTTTGGGAAGATTTTGATAAATTCAAAATTCCTATACATATATCAAGTGATTTAAAGTCTTTTTAGTGGGGCTTGGAGGTTTTACAATAACTGAACTCAAAAAATGAACTAAGTAAACTTTACTTAAATCAAGCCATAGCGGTGTCAAAAGTACGGTGAGTACGGTTTTTCTCAAATCAAGTACGAAATTCCTTACCCCAAGTAAAATTTTTCAAGTACGAATTTTTAACTTTAAGCCATAATTAAGCCAAAAAACGATTGATTTAAGTTTGAAACTGTACTTGATGTAAGCGTGAAAAAGATTGATTTAAGCCGTAAACGGGATAAATTCGAAAATGTAATGTCCCTTTTTTTGACTTATAGAGCTTTATTAAAGAAGAAGAGTTTTATATTTTATTTTTATTTTATTAATAATTAATATTTACAATTTAAAAATTTCATTTATTTTAATTACTGAGATTCGAACCAGTACAGAAAGTCGCACTGCAGCACAAGCGCGTTACCTCTAGGCCACCGAGACACTTTGTTTTCAAATGTAAAATAAATATGTTAAAACAAAAAGTTTTCTTCTGCTTGATTTGTTGAAGCAATCCGAATAGGCTTGATTTAAGAAAATGTAAGTACGGGTCGTACTTAAAAATCTCAAGAACGATTTGTATAAATAAATGCAAGAACAAAATTCTTGATTTTAGAAAGCGGATTTTCTTGTTGTGTAGCCTCAAATAACCGTTATTAAATAAAATAAGATTTAAGGTGCACAATAATATTATGTCACATTTAAACCAAATCATTGTGAAAACAACAAAAAAAAATTTCATATGAGGCATATAGAATTGTCCCGTTTGATATTACTTCCCTTAACTGTATATTTCCTGTTTCAATACGCAAATCCTAAATAAATATGTAAGAGAAAAAATTCTTTTTCAATTTTTTTAACACCCTTCAAATACACATATATACAAAGAAATGTATTTGTAGGATCAAAAATCCCAGCTTTAGAAATCTGTTAAAAAAAATCATTTCATTTTATAAAATCCTTTTGAGGTTTAATTTGGCTAATGGTTTTCTTTTATCTAACGTTTGAATCTTTAGGTCTGTAATTTCCTGCTGACCAAATTGTGTTGCAACAAAAAACAGTTAAAATTCTTGATTTTCATTTTTTTTTTTTATTTTTTTATTTTTCATTTATTTATTTTTAATTTATCCTTTCCTTTTTAAAAAAAATCTTTATCCTTTAAGGTTTTAAGTTTTTATCGAAAAATTTAATTTAAAAGGAATTTGTTCCGATATCTTTTCCTTTTAATGGGAAAATTATAAAAAAATATTTATTTTTATTATCAAGTTTATTTTAGATATTTTTTTTAAATTTTTTAGCGAAATTACAGTTTTGGATCTCAGACTTTAAGTTTGCAAAAAGTGTAAATGTTCTCACTTTAAAGAAAACATTTTTTGCGTTTTCTTCTTTGACTTTAAGTAGTATTATCATGGTAAAAATGGGCAAAAAGGCAGAATTGAGCAGTTTTCCATTTTTATTGGTTGCCAGAATAGTCAAGTTGTTTTCGAAGATCCCCTAAACACATTTTGCTTAAGACCTTTGTAGGTGTGCACAAAAAATTTGTTAAAAATAAATTAAATTTATTCAAATCCTATTAAATACACAAAGAAAAATACCTATTGACCAATAGAAAAAATTTAAGAAAATCTTTTTTAATTTGTTTAAAAAAACTTTTCACTTTATTTTGTTAAAAAGAATGCCATAAGTAAAAGAGAAATATTCAAACTTGGAACGAAATATATTTTTAAAATTCCAAATTTAAAGCACGTTTTGTCTGAGATAAAAAACCCAATTTTAATTAAAACAAAATGAAAAACCAAAAGTCTTGGATATTTTAACTAGAATTTAAAATAAAAAGAAAAAGGGAAATTAGAATGCAAATAAACGCAAAATGCTAAAAAACTATGAACCATTCTCTAGAGAAATGGCATGAAAGCATGGACAACTACATGAGAAATCTACATAAGTTTTTTTTTAAAGCTAAACAACAGGGGTCTTAAACAAATTAACTAAAATTTTTTAATATTATGAGAATAAATTTTGTTTAGCTTAATAACTTTTTTTTATTTAAAATTTTAATTTTAAAATCATAATCTTGAAAAAAACTTTTTAATAAAAAAAATTATTTTGTAAAATTTTCACTTTACATATATTGATTTTGAATATTTTTTTGAACCTTTTTTTATTGTTAAGGACTGAAATTATAATGCTTAAACAAAAATTTTATTTTTTTATTTATTTTTTTTTTTTTTCAAAATAATTATTATTTTTAGATTTCGATTAAAATAAATTATGATCACAACAATCATAATTTTTAAGATTTTTATATTGATTTAAAAAAAAACAATTATTTCTGACAAAAAAAAATTTAAATCAAAAAATAATTATTAGTTTTGGAGAAAAAAAATTCAAAAATCACTTGATGTGTATTCTATTTCAATACCATTAAGAAGGTAAACTTTGCTTAACTTTAAGGTGTTTTCTTGTTGCTTTTTTTTCCACTTAAAATTCGAAAATAATAATTTTTGCAGTCACTGTTTATTATACCCTTATAAGGTACCTATAAGGGTATCTATAGGTTTGTCATTCCATTTGTAATTTCTTTAATATCCAACTGCGACCCCACAAATTATATATTTTCTTGGTCCTTTTGGACAGGGAAGTCGATTTAGCATTGTCTATCTGTCCGTCTGCCCTTATGTCCGTGTTATCATCGAAAGAAACGTTTAAGAGCCCACCGATTTCACAATTACGACAACCTCTGTTTAAGTTTTTTTAAATTTGTTAAACAAATTTCTACAACTGCCCCGAAGTTGCCCCTACACATGTGCAATGTAAGACCGACTCCCATTTATTTTTCCTCACGAAAATTTTTGTGAAACATACTTACATCCTTTCTCCGCCCCCTAACAGGGTTGCCATATAAAGTTTCATTTTTTCTAATTTTTTTTGATGGCTCCCACAGCTTCCAGGCTGCTTTCATCAAGAGCAAATGTAAGACCGACTCCCAATAGTTTTTTTCCCAAACATTTTTGTGGAACATACTTATCTCCTATCAAAAGCCCCTAAGGGGTTTGGCATACAAAATTTGAAATAATTAGGGTTTAAGCCCCTAAAACTTCACCGGACTCGCCCTTAGACAAATAAAATGTATCACACAACCCCAATAGTTTTCTCATCCAAACATATTTCTAGAACTTACTTACTACCTAAGGGGATTGCCATATAAAATTTACAAAAATTATGTAAAAAAACTCATAACTTCCCTAGAGTCGGCCTTAGAGAAATAAAGTGTACGACCGTCCCCTACCGCCCAAACCACCTAAGAGGCTGCCATACAAAATTTACAAAAATTATTTAAAAACACTCATAACTACCTTTAAGTCGGTCTTAAAGAAATAAGGTGTGCAGCTGACTCCCATTAGTTTTCCCTCCTAAATATATTTTTTCAACAAACTCACCACCTATCAACACCCCCTAAGGGTCTGCCATACTAAATTTACAAAAACGATGTAAAAACGCCCATAACTTCCCCCAGCCGGCCTTTGAGAAATAAAGTGTACGACCAACCTTCATTTCTTTCCCCTCCCAAACATGTTCTTACAACATACTTACCCCCTATCTCGGTCGGCTAAGAGGGCCCCTATACAAAGTTTGGGAAATTGTAATAAATCCCCCCCTAAAGTTTCCAGGGTGATCGTGTATAGGTCAAATGTAGGGTTGACCCCCAACTCATTTTTTTACAAACATTTTCTTGAAACATACTTCCACCTAAGGGGGTCGCCATACAAAATCTAAAAAAATTAGGGTAAAACCCCCTACAAATTCCTCGTAGTTACCCTATGAGCGTTAAAATAAGTCTACGATTACTATAAAAAATATAACAAATATTTCATAAAAAAGGATAAAAATAAAACTAAGCTTTGGGACTTCGAAAGGTCAATGTGAAGGGTATATAAGATTCGGCACAGACGGGACATATGACCCTTTTTGCAACACCCTGTTAATGGTTACTCTATTTAATTTAATTTTTTTTTATTTATTTTAGTTTTTCCTCCCACCAAACACCAACATTTGCTCGTTAAGCGTATTTTCCAAAAAAAAATTAAGAAAAACTAATATCACGAATGACACCAAAACACGCAACAAGACAACAATTTGCATCCTTGAGTTAGTTTTGCGTTAAATTTTAACTGGGTTCAGTTGAGTTCAACTACGTTGAGCTGACTGGTAACGGATGACATAACATAAAGGTGTCTCAACAAATGGTTAGTCAAGCATTTAACCATTCGTTCACTCATTCCTACAAACCTTTTGGAGCTTAAGTTCAACTGTCATTCTTTTGCATCATCTAACCTTTGTTTGTCTATCATTCTTCTAAAATCTTCTTTTGACATAATTTTTTTGTTGTTATTTTTTTCAGCTAATATTTATTTGTTTGTCTTTTTTTTTCCTTTAAATAAAATGAACGAAAAATTGTAATTTCCTTGACTTGCCTTTTTGCTGTGGATTTACAATATGATGGCAGATTCGCGTAAATATTTGCTGTTTGTTATGGTAGAGATGAAATTGTAACTTATGTGACAAACTTTATCATTAAAGTAGCAAAATGAGTTTTAGTACTAGATTTAAATTTAGAAAAGAAACATTTTGTTACATTTGAATTTCATTTAAAGGAAAAATTGTGCTATTTATGAAACAGACAGTAAAAAAGTGAGTGACATTTATTTGATTCGAATCATATAAATTTAAATAATTGTCTATTTAGACTTCATGTTAACCTGCACGGTAAATCGGTTTAAATATTGTGTAAAATTAATGGCTTCAAATATTTGAAGTGCTGGATTCAAACCATCATAAAATTGTTTTAAAAAATTATGAATAAAGTTTTGTATAAAATTTTATAAACCAAGGTTGCCAGATTTTAATCAAAAGATTTTATATAAAAATTTCAACCAAATTCATACATATAGCAGCAAATTTGTAATAATAAAAAACCCATATATATTTTTCAGAAGAGAGGGTTTCAAGCACGTTTTTAAGTCCTATATTTTTGGAAGATACACGGTGTTAAAGTGAAAATATACTTGGAAAGTGACCTAGTGTATGTTGTAGGCCTTGTTGAGTAGATCTCATATCAATTTTAAAAAGTTCGGAAACACCCTCAAAATTCGGAGTTATTCCGAAAAAAACATTTTTGCGTAGGTTTGAGTACTTATGAACACGTAACTCAGTTAATTTTAAGCCGATATTTATTTTTTAAACGGTTTCAGAAAGAAGAAAAATGTACCTTTCCAAATATGTACGTTTTATGCTATAATAATTATATTTGGTAGTAATTGTTGTAATAACATCTGATTTTTTTTTTACTTTTTTTATGTTTTTTTAACTTTCAGTTCTTTTTTTTATAATTTTTTCTATAAAAGCATTAACTTTTGTATCAAAATTTTGAAATAGAATTTTATTACAAATAAAATGAGCATTAATTTTTTCGAATCGGATAATATTTGTGAAAGTTATTAAACCTTACTTAAAGAGCTTTAAATAGCACTTGATATCCCCAAGCGGGAAAAATTAAAGTGAGAATAATTTTGTTTATACTGAGATAACAAAAGAGATAAATGAAACACCTTAGTTAAGTTGCAATGCTTTTTATGTTTTTGTTTTAATTTTGCCGTAAGATATTTTGACATTTATTTATTACTTGAGTGCATTGTACTGGGCAATGCAGAATTTAATATACCCCGCCCCCCTATTCTGAAGTAAACTTTAAACTTTAAATATCCTAAAAGGGAAAGTATTTACAATGTCCTTTTCTTTTTAAAATTATTATAAACTTAATTTTTATATAAGAACATATATAGATTTGAAACATAAATGAAAACGTAATGAAAAACCTACATACCTAAAGTAGAGGATATTACTTAAATATTTGTTGCACATTCGGTGAACCCACATTTAGTGACAAATAAAGATTTTCATGATCTGGTCCGAGATTTGAAACTATCATTGAGACAAACTGAGATGTAAGCGTTTCGACTAAAACAGTGGAATATCATGAAAAGTTACTTGAAAGTAACATTTGCAAGAGTCAATCCACAAATACAGTTTGAGCACATTTTTAAAGCTGACAATGATGACAATAATGATAATAACAATCGTGTATATTGCTCAGATGTAGATGAGGTATTCCATTGTCTGAATTACCAACATCAACCAACCGACTGGAGATTATTTTTGGATGGCTCGTGTGAAAGTAAGTAATATTATTTTGTTACTCGAAAACAACATATTTTTTAGGTTTAAAAGCAGTCTTAATACACAACGAGAGCCAGTTGCCCTCAAAGCCAATAGCATACTCTACTAACATGAAAGAGTCGTATGCAACACTTCTCCATTGTCTATATTTAATATGTTATAAAAAGTATCAATGGCGAATTGTTTCAGATCTTAAAGTTTTGACAATCTTATTCGGAGTGCAAGGAGGCTATACTAATTCTCAATGCTATATTTGCGATTGGGACTGTCGTGGGAAAGTTTAATGCAAGCATTGAACTGGCCATCAAGAACAATTTTTCAAATTGGCAAGAAAAACTTCTTAAAAATTCCCCTAGTATGTACCGAAAAAATAATTTTGCCACTATTATATATGAAGCAGTTCGTAAAACGCCTGGATAGGGAAAGTGATGCCTTTTTACACTTAAAATCAGTTTTCCCAATAATAAGTGAAGCAATAATAAAAGAAGGTACAAATGTTTTTTGATTTCTAACCAAAATTGTATTGGCTCTAAATTTTTAGGTATTTTTGTTGGACCTCAAATCCTCAAAATCATGCTTGACGGAGAATTTCAATGTAATTAAATGTTGTGGAAAAAAAGCATGGAAAAGCTTTATAAGGTTATGTGAAAATTTTTCTAGAAATTAAAAAAGTGAACATTATATTGATGTAGTAAATGAATTTCTTGAGGCTTATGCAGAAATAGGATGCAGAATGTCCATAAAAGTTCATTTTGCGCATGCACATTTAGATTTTTTCCCAGAAAATCTAGGAAAATTTAGCGACAAGCAAGGTGAACGATTTCACCAAGACATTTTGGATATCGAAAAACGCTTCGAAAGAAAAAGCCAAGTAAGAATGATCTCAAATTACTGCTGGTCACTTAAGCGAGGTCTAGCAAACACTTTTAAGCAAATATTCTAAATTTCTTAATAAATAATTTGTATACTATTATTTTAAAATAATTATATCATTATATTATCATATCATTATAAAACAAAAAAAATATAGTAAATAAATTAGTTTTTGATCGATATTTGTAAAAGCTAAGTTTTTTACCCTTGAAAAATTGTAATAATTTTATTATTTTTTAATCGATTTTATTTATTGAAAGCTGGTTAAACTCAAAACTAAATTGACTTTAAAGAAATATATACATTGGGGTATGATTCTAAGCAAACTAATTTAAAAAAATAGCGCCAAAGTTCAAAGAACTAGAAAAAATAAAACTAAAATCAAATATAGTTAAGAATATCACTGCAAAAATTTTACATACATACCAAAGGATGTACATATTTGGAAAGGTACATTTTTCTTCTTTCTGAAACCGTTTAAAAAATAAATATCGGCTTAAAATCAACTGAGTTATGCGTTCATAAGTACTCAAACCTACGCAAAAATGGTTTTTTCGGAATAACTCCAAATTTTGAGGGTGTTTCCGAACTTTTTAAAATTGATATGAGATCTACTCAACAAGGCCTACAACATACACTAGGTCACTTTTCAAGTATAAAAAAAAAGTTCTCATTTGTAACAGCGTGTTATCAGGTCAGATTTCATAGCAGGCACTAGCGTAAACTATATTACTCTGCTATGTTTTAAAGTCAACTACATTTATTTTTTAACAAGTCTGGAAAACTTAAGCTTCTAAAATTTTGAAAAGACGACTTTGAGCAGGATTCTGAAAAAACGGGAAATTAATATCCACTTTGTCTCTAAGGACTGGGCTTACAATGCCAAAGATTAACGTGTGCCCATGTTAAAAAAAAATTAAAATAAAATTGTAAACTTGTTATGAAGACCCCTGTCATGGTGAAGCTGAGAAAAGTAGAAAAGACGTCGCAACCAGAAGAAACAATTTCGTAGGACTTTAATACTTGTTGCTTATTAAAAAACATGCGTATTAATATTTTCAAATCAACAAACACAGCTAACAGTCTCTATTTATTTACGGTATTTGAACCAATTTTCTTTGTATGTTCTTCTCTTATTATAATTTTTTTTGTGGATTCAAATAAAAGAAAAGCAAATGCGACAAAGAAGTTTACAAAAAATGTTTAACTGTGATGCCTTTTTCTTTCATTTGTCTTATTGCGGCTGTCATGATGACATTTGTCTAGAACTTTTACCCCTGACAACACCAAACGAGCAGTTACAAAATTTTTTTGTTCAATTTCATTAACAACTGACATATGCATAGATCGCAAGTAAATATAAGAAACCATAAAAAGGATATACATTAGAGACAAAGGGCTTCTAAGCAAACAAAGAAAAGGCTTACTTCTATCTAAATGTGTATATTTTTGCCTGTTTTTTTTTTTGTATTTGTTTGTTGGTGTAAGTAAAAAGCTAAGAAGCCCCACTTCACAGGCAACTGAAATAATAAAAGAACAGATTGAAAAGAATCCAATTTTTCTTTTTTAATTTCCTTCTTTGGCCATAAGCCTGTAAGAAAAAAAAAACAAAACAAATCCTCAATAAAAGTTAATTTTTTTTTTGTTGTTATTCTGCGTATAATTTGCAATTTTAATATAATATAAAATACTTCAAACTGAAAACAAACCAAAAGATTTGTAAAAATGCGTGCAAACTACGTTTTATATTTTGTATAAGGACGTTAGAGAAAACCCTTATACAAGAAAAAAGCATATAAATGTTATATTAAGCAAAAAAAAATTGTTTTGATTAAAACTTTTCCAAATTATTTATGCAAAAATATTTGATGCATTTAAGGGTTTTGTACAAATTAAAAAAAAAAACTAAAAATATTTTAACCCAAAAATACTTAAGGTCGGGTGTAAGAGCTGTGGTTCAATATTTATTACAGACTTTCTTGCTTTAAATATTTATCAAAGTATCTACCTCCCAGCAAAAAATTTGAGACTACAATTAGAAGAACGTGCCACATAACAAGTATACCTTCTAATCAAAAATTTCAAGTAACCAAATACTAAGAACTAACAATTAAAGTCTCATGGCTTTTAGATATAAATAAGTAAATAATACTGTTGGAAAGTGGTTCCTTTAAATATGCTTAAGAACTCCTTTACTCGACTATTTTTAAAAATTTTTTTGCTGGGAATACTTACAGCTTACAATAACAACACTAAAGTCCAATTATATCCGGTTAAACAAGATTTCTCTAACCTTATTTTTCTTTTCAAAGTTTATCAAAACAAATAGTAAAAATAAAATTCAAAAAAAAACTAAACCAAAATAGAAGCAAATGAGGGTCAGTCCTGAAAATTATTTGGCACAAAGAGAGAGGATATATATAAAATAAGAGCAGATAGTGGAAATAAAGAAACACTAAACACAATTGCGTCTTTTCTTACTGTAGGATTTCATTAAAAATTTATTTACAACATTAAAAGGGATTAAAAAAGGAAAACTACGAGTATTTATCTTTGAAAATAATAAAGTTCTTTTATAAAAGGTCCATTGAAGATCCTAAAGAGGTCTTAAATCAATTAAAGCATTTTATATTCTAAGAAGAGCAATAGAAATAAATAAATAAAATCCTCTTTAATAACCAGATTGTATTTTACAGTTAGCGACGAAATACCATAGCATTCACTTTAATATCGCTTCACATGAAAGCCATATAGAGTTGCGGAATTGAGAAAAATAAAATTAAAAATAGAAAAAAATCATTGGTTAATTGATAGAAAATCCAAACTTTTCCTCTATTGCTGCCTGTCCTAAATGATTTTATGTTTTTAACGAACATTGAAGCATCAGACGGCTTTGAGTGAAACGCCTTATTTAAAACTTAATGACCTTGACTGTGCTCTCAAAACCAAACTAATGAAAATTATCCCCACGAATACCACCTGCCTGTACAATCACAACAAGCAGCAGTGCAAACGAAAATGCTTCCACGCAAATCAACAAGGCCCGTCATGCCATGCATTGCTTAAAGAAAGTATGGGAATCATTCGAGATGTCAACATTACTGAAGACCAATGTTATAACGTATGTGCGAAACCCATACTCCTATACGGATGTGCAGCTTAGGGTACATCCGAAATCGGGCTACGATGACTGAAAACTTTTATTAACCGCTGCTTACGAAATATTTGGTGAATTCACAAGGTCTTGTGAAATCATATATTGTAAAATAATACAACCAAAAAATATGACCGTTGTGAACAACTCTTCGTATATTTGTAGGTGTCGTATTTAAAATTTAAATCAGCTGATACGACCAAACGATAGAAAAACAAACACATATTTATGTACATAAATCTGGTGCTGCTCTTGGCTTAACTTAATAATTTGTAGAAATTAGACCCATGAAAACACAAAATAGTCTATATCTAACCTGGTTAGAATCTCTAAAATCCATTAAAATAAGCAAAGTTTTAGTAAAAAATCACAAGAATTTTGTTATTTTTTACGTAAACAAAAAACAGCTGATGTGTCAGAGAGCAGTGCCGGCTTTTTTTGCCGGCGGAGGCGGCTTAAGGAATCTTCTTTGGCGGTTTTGCCTAAGTTTTTAGTATAGACGTTTTTAACGGATGCGAGTGCTAGCGGCTCTAAAAATAAATTAAAAAACTCGCCGTTTCGTTTTAGGCGCTTGGCACATGACTTTGTATATAATATGACATCACAAAAACATATCAAACAAAGTTGTATTGTTTCACAACAAGTTTCGTATGAAAAGCAACAACAAAATTTTTATGCTATTGTGAAATTATATGACAATAATACAATATGCTATCGTATCGTACCTTGTGAATTCGCTAATTATTGTTTGTTTTCGACCCTATATAATTACTTACGCTAAGCTGCGTCGGAGTGAAAGCCAGCAGCCATTCCAGTATTATAAACTGAAAAGGAAATTTGATCATTTAGATCCGATAACGAGGTAGCCAAGGTAAGGTTGCAGTACAAACCCCAAGATTCTCGGCACCGTAGACGTGCAGAAATAACTTTGATTTTTACAACCATATGAAAGTTAAAAACTGCAGGGTTTACAGGATACGAGTAGCTCGCAATAAATACGTTGGAGGTCATACTCACCAGCCGGATAATAGCGAACTATCGTCAAACTTTTTTGAGGAAGGCATTTGAATGTTGGGTATAAAGCAATAGTGTAGTCGGATGGAACTTGGTCCGTTCTTTATTTAAAACTATACACATACCTCCACCCGTTGCCCACTGGGGTATCTTTTTCAAAAATCCGTCGTAGAAGTAGTGCTTTAACTGTGCCACGAGATAGTCACCATAAGAAAATAAAAAAAAATTTTGGGGCGTTGAACTCACCCTCAGAAAAAAGTTCTTGAACTAAAATATTAAAAGAATACCAAACGGCTCCCTACAAAAACTAACAACCACCGAAAACAAATAAAGAACCATGATTTAAGGATCTGGATTCACAACGTTTTCATTTTGTACAAAATAAGTGCAATTATCCAATTGGCAGACATATTGAATAAATACAAATCCGATGTTGCCGCCATTCAGAAAATAAGATGAAATGTACATGAAGTCACCAGAACATAACACGGTAGCGACATATGATATAGCTGCCATTATGCGTGACACGCCTTTGGATGTAATTTCGTGGTCAGTTGCAGAATTAACCACCTTGCCTCCAGGTTCTCTTTAATGGCTAAACGAAAAGCTTCAAAACGCAACAAGGCAAGTTAATGTTTCTGTTTATTTCAAATAATTCTCAAAAGGTTAACAAAAGTTCTTATATAAAGGCAGACAATTATTAGGAGGTTAGTCAAAAAATTGGTAAAAGTCCACTATTATTTTGATCCAACAACCAAAGAAATTCATAAAGAAAAGCTTAAACGTACAACATTTTCTGCTTTCTTTTTTGCCACTTACCAATTTTCATTCACTTTCAAAACTTAAAATAAAAGTTATGTTCAAACAAGCGGTCAAGCTATATTGTTCCATCAATACAAATAAAAATATTTTAAACAAAACTTTCTACAAAAAAATATTTTTAATTTTTTTTATTATTTAAAGAGAAAAAATATTTTCTTCGTACCTATTTTACATCATAATATAACACCATCGATTAATAATATTAACGCACAAAGGCAAACATTATGTTTTAAATTTTATCTCTTCGAATTATGTATTTAAAACCTTAAAAAAAAATTTTTTTAAATGAAAAGCAATTTTACAAAAACTCTTCTTAATATATTTTTTCAACCTCCACAAATTGTATCAATCAATTTATCTATCAATCAAATTTGCAATTATTTTCGCTCAAGTAGCGACAGATTATAAGTATAAAATATAAAATCTATTGCTATAACGCACAAAATTTATTCATAAAAAAACTGTTCTTCTTATTCCATTATGTTCTTTGGATTTTATTCATTTTTTCTATACTTTCCTACACCTAACAGCTTATCGCTTGACAAATATTTGTTAAGTTCCTTTTATCCAGAAAGTAAACGTTTATTTTTGGTTTTACTTGTTTCTTCATTTTTTGTTTCTGTTTATTTGAAATTTTTTTTATTTTTACACAGAAAGAAAAACACTGTGTAAGATCAAGAATTTTAATCTTAAATATATCCAAAATCATACTTGAAATTTTTAAGGAAGATCCGTTTTCTTAAGTCAAGCCTAGTCAGAAATACTTTAAATAGTCAAACAAAAAAACTTTGTTAAAAAAACGAAGCGCCTAGTTGGCATAGATTGTAGTGCGCAGGTGTTTTAGTTCGAAGAGGTCCAGGTTCAAATCCCAGTTACATAGCAAGCTCAGAAAAAAATTTTCAAATAAAAAACATGAAATATGTAAAAAATAAATATAAAATTTAAAGTTCTTCTTTTTTAATAAAACTCCGTAAGTCAAATAAATTAGTCTTAATTTTTGACTTAATCCCTTCTACCCTTAAATTAATCCTTTAAGCTAACACAAAGTACAACTTCAAACTTAAATCAACGCTTTTTTGGCTTGAATGTGGGTGCTAGTAAGAAATTTGTACTAGATAAATCGTATTTGGCCTACGAAAATCCGTACTTGGTTAAATAAAATCCGTACTCGACTTCGTTCGTTTGACACTTCTACGGCTTGATTTAACTAAAGATTACTTGGTTTATTTTTTGTATATGTAAAATAAAAAAATTGATTTAAAATAATTAGATTTTGTAAATTTTTTTTAAACATTTGTTTACAAGTCTTAAGTTGAACTTGGAATAAGTGAGAAACTTGAACTTTAATGTAAAGAAAAATTCATGAAAGTCTCAAGATGTAAATTATTTAAAATGTAACATTTATTTACCATATTGCAGAACAATACTAACTTGTACAACTATAATACAAATTAATGCCAAAATGTTGAGCAAGAAACCCAAAATTTTTATTGAAGAATTATTATTTTATGTTAAAACTTTTCTAGTACTTTTCTTGGAATAAGAAACATTGGTTAAATAAAAATAGTACAGCTCGCAATTTTAAAGACAAATTGATGATATTTGGCACAGCCTATTATTTTTGGTGATTAGCGGTCCATATTTTGATATATCTCTCATACAAATGTTGTCTTAGGTTACAATATCGTAAAACGTTACTTTTCTTCTCAGAATTGGGTACAAATGTTTATTCCTATGCCACCAACTGTTATACTGAATGCAAAAATTATCGGTCCACTTTTTTATGTAGCCCCAATACAAATGTAGTGAAGGGTATACATAAGTCGTTATTGGCCGACTAAAACCTTCTTACTTGTTTATTATTTTTAATAACGGTAGTATATCATTTTAACCTGTTTCATTTTTCTTTCGTTATTTTCACGGGTTTTTAGATTTCGCTTATAATTCACATAAACAAAATTTAACTCTTTTCTGCATTTACAATTAGGTTTTTTTGGCCTTTATTTACGAGTCAGAAAGAAATATTAATAAATAAATTTAATTAAAAAAATCTTTTTAAGCAACACCATCAGCATCTGATGAAAAAAGTTTAACAGTTTTGAACACCTGCTGCGGTTTGCTAATAAAAATGCTGGGAAAAAAAGTTTTATGGAAAAGAAGTTTAGCAAACATTTTGTATTTTACTTTGTTTTTCTTTCAGTTACCTAAAAGCAAAGTATATCAACTTTTATTTGAGGTTATGTTATATTTTCATATATTTAATATGTATTTCAAAGAAGTGAATACTTTAAGAAAAATGTGACGTCATAAGGATCTTTGTAATCGCCAAATTAAAATGTTTGTTTTTAAACACTTAAAACGGAGAATCCATTAGAGATAAAATAACTTGTAATTACTTTTGAAAATTGTTGGCTTTAAAAATTTGCTGTTACACATATATGCACTGTGCACGGTTCAAAGCAAGGTATATTAACCAAGGTAGGAGCCACTGGTCAGATTTCTTTTATTTCCGCCATATGTTTTCCAGATTACCTTGAAAAAAAAAATTTTGTTGAGGATGTGTGTAAGCGACATTTGTGACAGCAAAACAAGAATTTAGCAACGAGTGTTTTTAAATTGTTTCTTGAGTTTTGACAATTTTTTCTTTACCCATTTTAACGGTTTTGGGGGTTAAAACCAAAAAAAACAACCTTTCTTCTATCGATGATACAATTTGAGAATAATTTACGCTGCACTTTTTATACCCTTTACATAAGTGGTAGTTTGTCATTCCGTTTTTAATTTTTTTTAGTATCCGTCTGCGACCCCATAAAGTATATATTTTTTTGGTCCCTAAAGATATGCAAGTCGATTAGGCTATGTCCGTCCGTCTGCCAGTCCGTGGGATGGTCATATATATCATATATGGCATAGACGCGTTAGTGGTAACCAACTATCATTAATTCCTGCAAACAAATCTGTATTGAAACCCAGCAAAATCACCCGATAACTGACCGAGATATTAGCAAAAAACCAAGAATACCATTGTTTATTTCTCAAACATGTTCCTAAAGCATACTTACCCCTCACCTAAAAGGGTTGCCATAAAACATTTACAAAAATTATGTAAAAATGCCAATAACTTCCCCAGAGTCGGCTTTAGAGGAATAAAGTGTACGACCGACCCCGATCCGGTTCTACTTCAAAGCATATTGGTAGAACATACTTACTCCTTATATACACGGCCTTAGGCAGTTGCCATACAAAAAATTTAAAAACAGAATAAAAACCCCAACAACTTCCTGAAGTCGTCCCTTGAGGAAATAAAAAATTGTACCTAGAATATCTGCATCGCCTAAGGGGTTTCCCATACAAAGTTTAGTAAAACTGTAACAAATTTACCCTACAGCTTCAGGGGTGCCCTTGGATAGGTCAAATGTAAGACCGACTCCAGTTAATTTTTCTTTTCAATTATTTTCCTACTAAATTCTTACCCCTAAGCTCCAACCCCTAAGGGTGTCACCATACAAAATTTGAAATATTAGAGTTAGAACCCCTATAACTTTCCTAGTCGACCACTATTTAAAAATTAGAAATATTTTAAAAATTAAAGAATGGATAGAAATAAAAAAATTTCGGTTTCGAAAGGCCAATGTAAAGGGAATCTAAGATTTGGTACAGCCGACGATAGCGCTCTTACTTATTATAAATTATAAATGGCTGACACAAAGTTCAACCTTATTTTTAGGGTGAAAAAAGTATGTAGTTTAAACTCTTTTGTTCCATGATAAGTGGGTATAAATACCCTTTACAATGGAAAAGAATTTGCCATACACACAATTCATGCTTAAGTGAAGCATCGTCCTGCCGTCCCGAAATTGTTTTATCGTAAATAATAAATTTTAGAGCTGAGCTAGATCAATTACTGAAGTATTTTTTGTAGCCACAGCACAAACGTGGTAGGGATATTATGCGTTTGGGCAAAAGTGTTTAACGCATAAAAATAATAGATTCAAACCCACCTTCAAGTAATCAGATCCACTGAAAAACAATTCACAGACTGTTAATGCATATCCGTCCTATTATTCGTCTAGATGTACATATCTTCTTCTAATTAAAATGAAGTTCAAATTTATAAAAATATTTTAGTTAAATTTGGCACAAATAAGTTTTTTAGCACAAAGCCCGTTGCTTGTGATAATGATCGGTCTATTTTTTGAAATATCTCCCGTAAAAATATCTCCCTGAAATAAGCAACTTTGGTTGTAACTGTTTTAAATACTACCCAATCTTCACGAAATTTTGCACTTTGAATTAATCTTATTTTGGTAACAATTATGCTGAATAAACATTTGATAGAACTAGTTTTTGCAAAGTCCCCATACAAATAGTCTTCTGGAATATGCTTTTCCAGCTTTTATCACTTGAATACTACTCTTTCTTTAAAAAAATTTGCATACATTAACCACTTTATGCCACGAAATTAAATAGTATAATTTTGAAATGAGCAATCCATAATTTACTGCGGATCCTATTAAAGCCCCGTTTCCGTAACTTACATTTGACATAAAAGTTACGAATTAAAAAAATATTACCAAATGCCCATAATATAATTAATATAAGAAGAGTGTAGGGTATATTGTATATTGTCGGGATACACCAACTTTTACTTTCTTACTTGTTTAAGCCTATCGATTTGCCATCACTCTAATAATATATCTTGCAATTATCTAACA
Organism: Melanophora roralis; assembly: GCA_963583895.1. Classification (NCBI taxonomy): domain Eukaryota; kingdom Metazoa; phylum Arthropoda; class Insecta; order Diptera; family Rhinophoridae; genus Melanophora; species Melanophora roralis. The sequence goes on from OY757190.1 coordinate 5,976,775, forward strand.
TTTGTTTAACAGATCAACAGCAGTGTCAAATGTTTTGCTAAATAAGAATTTAATAGTGCTGATAAAACGCCGCCCCTACAAACCCAAATATTTACCCTGATAGAGTTTTAGGTTGCTTCTTATATAACAATAATGTCCGTAATTTCAACGGGATGTCTATTTTTTTGCTGCTCGAGCCGGAGGTGTTAAATTTTCATAGATACTAGTGGCCCGTACCAAAAACATGCACCGTTCACCAATCCTGGAGCTTGAGTACTGGTTAGGCCATCTGGCCCTTTCTAGCTGCCTGAGATCCTTTATTATTTGGTGGTACACTCCGTTAAAACTATTCCAGTTTCTGATTATACAAAATTTAATTTTTTCGAAAGAAATTAATGTGAAATTAAACTAAGGCCCCTGTTTAAAAGCAGGGTAGGAAAAAATTCCACTCGCGAGCGTAATTTTAATTATAATTCTCGTTTTTGGAATTGTTATCGCGAGTTTAAAATTAAAGTTGCGAGTGGAATTTTTATTTTAAGATCTTTGTTTTTTTCTCGTCTCGCGAGTCGAAATCTATTTATAAATCTCGTTTTAAAAATTGTTCTCGCGAGTTTAAAATTGAAGTTGTGAATAGAATTCTATTTTAAGATCGTGAAGTTGAAAATTCAAATCGCGATGCGAACGTAATTTTTGTAAAAATTGTTCTCGTGAAGCTAAAAATAAAACGCAAAAAAAAATGTACAGATGCATATGTGTGTATGCGTTGTTATTGGTTTTGTTAATTTAGACTGTACAAAAGAATTATAAGCAGGTATGTATGTGTTATATGTAGTTTGTTAGGGGTTTTTTGGGTTTTTGTTATTGTTGATATGTATGTAAATGTAACAAGTATAATAAAAAATATAAAAACACTTAGATATTATTCGTTTGATTGTTTCGCAATAAATAATTGATAATAAAGTCAGTGATGAATAAAATTTTATTTAATTTTAAATTACATAATTTTAAAATAAGTATTATTTTTAAAATATGTGTTACTAAATTTCTTCAATATTTCTTTAATAAATACGCAAATAATAATTAAAGTACACAAGCATATAAACGTATGTTTTAAATTGTTAGCTAAACCTTGATTTTAATACAATTTTCTTAGTACTTTTGGCTCAAGTTATTCTATCCAAATTTGTTAACTACGATTAAATTAATTTTATACAACTGCTTATTAAAAATCCCTTATAATATTTTTTCTAAAGTGACAGATATAAACGTACACGCAATCATATAAGCATTACAGAAAAAAAATCTTAATAACCAAAAACAAGCATCAACGTACCAATACACATGTACATACATGCACAAGAACATAAGTAAAGCATTCCAATCGTTCTTGTTGTGATCGCAAAAAGATTTTAATTTTTGTTTCTGTTGCGAGTTTAATTTATTCAACTCGCGAGTTCAATTTATTAAACTCGCGAGTTCAATTTATTAAACTCGCGAGTTCAATTGTAAATCTCGCGAGCAGAATCAAACATTTAAATTTCTCGAATTAATATCGCTCCGAAAACAATTTCTATTTATAAATCTCGCGAGCTCAAATATAAATCTCGCTCACAAGATTAAAATCTTTGAACATAATGAAACATTGAAATCTCTCAAATTAATATCGCTCGCGAGCGAGTTTTATTCGAGCGCTCTTCCTACCCTGTTTAAAAGCATATTCATATTAATTGTAAAGGAAAATGCGGTGGAAAACATTAATTTAGCCAAAAGCAACTTAAAATATAATGAATGAAAAAATTCTTCAGAAGTTTCTAAATTTGATTTAATTTTAAATTTAAATAAATCACAAAAAGTAATAGCACGGAGGTTAAATCTTCCAATTACCAGTTGTAGAATAAAAAAAACTTAGTCTCTATTTAAAAAAAAAAAGTTTGCAAAAACACTTTTCTATAAGTCAAAATCTTATATAATTGAGCTTTGCTGCAGATTATAGCGATTATCATAAATAAACCATGTGTCTGAGCAACTTTGTTTTATACCATAAAAATAAATCTAAAACAAATTGAAACTGCGACAAAAAACATAAAAATCTAAATAAATTTCTTAAAAAAAAGAAAAATTAAATACAAATCAAACATTTTTTTTTATTTCCGCGATGCTTAGACACTCCAGAAACATATAAAACGACCATAAAGTTGTATTAAAAATATTTTGTTTTTATATTTTTGTTTTGTACAATTTGCTGTCATACTCAATGTCGTACAAAGAATGGCACACCCCGAGACTGTTTTTATTTAACTCATGGACAGATGAAGTGACATGTGACTTTAATGTTCGACAAGTGATTTTACTTTATTTATTATATTTTTTCTTTGTAGCAAATATTGTTGTCGATTTTGATTGACATTAGGCGCCAAATTATTTGAATATATTTTTTTTCTTGCCATAAGACTTGTCTATTTTTAGCTTTTAATTTTATTATTATTATTTTAGTTTAACTATAAAATAAGAAAAAAAAATGGGATCCATAAAATATGTACATTTTATGAAGTTTTTAAGAAAAGAAAAACAATTTTATTATAATGGAACGTATGTGTTACGCTTGTAAGTAAGTGGTGTCAAATGAATACAATAGTATTTTAGTTCTTTTAGAAAAAATGTTAGTCTTAATTTATTACACATTGTCCGAGATATGTATGTTTGTGATAAAATACTGACTTTGCTATAGAAAAATAGTTAAGTGAGTACTATCTTACAAGAACACAGTGCTAGAAAGTGGTCTTTGAAAATAGACGGTAATGTTGAGTGGTTAGTTTAAGATCAGAATATATAAAACGTGAATGCCAGACAAATCCTGAATTTCTATTTTTAAAGCTTAAGGATGTAAGTTTGTTTTATTTCACGTATCACGCCTTAACGGCTAGACCAATATTTCATGAAATTTGAAGCATAAACACATCTTACATGTAGTGTGCCATAAACTTTAGATATTTTTAAAATTAAGTGTTGCCAAGCCCACAACAGGTTAAGTCTAAATATATATTTTCTTTTGCACTGACAAAACTTTAAATATAGGTATTTCTTGTGTATCGTTTTTTTTTTAACTTTATACACACATATAAACGCACTTACGCTAAAATGTTCTTGGTCGATGCCACGCCCATAAGAATTATACTTTTTTTACTGGTTTTTGTACTCATATTTAAGACCTTATTTGAATTAATTCCCTAGAATATTATGTGGCCTGTTCCACGCCCACAAAAATTTATAAACAGTAAAGTGAGCGCTGACAACCCGCATAAAAATTAAACTCTTGATGCTCATACTTCTACTTCCTGATCTTTTTAGATTTTGTTTGTAAAAACAAGGTATCTAACGTCAAAGTTTTAGCAATCCAACAAAATTTACGTTACTTATACAGGAGCCTATTTTGCACTATTTATGTAGAGTCTCTGATGGCAGATCCATAATTAAAACCTAAATAAAATCATAATAATTTGCACAAAGTTTTATAACGAGAATTAAAACGTTAAAATTGAAATGGGGACTTAATTTTTCAAAGAATATGCCATCGAGATATCTTCCGTCGAGTTGAAAACCCTGTTAAAAGCGGAGTCTTGTGTTCTGTGCCACACACTACAGTAAACTTGGTTCAATTGAGTGGATTTCTCGACAAATATTTTCCTGTAAAGCCACAATAGATTGAAGATTTTCATTGTAAACCCTCTTTTTAAGGTTGCCCCATAAAAACAATTCCATGGGAGTTATATTGGGCGACCATTAGGTGTCCCCAAAGCAACTGATCAGTTTTTGGGTAAAATTTTCCCAAAGCAAATTCATCAAAGCTCTGCCTATGTGTGCAATCGCCGCATTCTGTTAAAACACGTGTGTGAATAGTACAACAGATGAGATCAAAGGTTTGGCGAAAAGAATTCCGTAATCATGCGTTGATAATTTTCACCATTGGCATTCGTAGCCTGGCCTCGAAAATTTTTGAAAAAATGGTCCAATTATCTCATGCGTGGATAAGCCACACCAAGCAGTTACCCTGGGACAATAAAATTGTTTTTGCTTAAAGGCTGGACCTTTAGATCCTTTTTATTATTTTCAATAATAACCGATCTCGAATGTCGTGGATTTTCATGTAAACTACCTTCAACCAATTTATTGTTTTTGTGATCGACCGGGCCCTGACCGTGGGGCATTTATAGCCAAAGCAGTCTTTAAAAATGTCTCCACAGCAAACCGCCTCAACATCGCGGTTGAAAAATCCTCACCGTTGATAGTTTTTTGAAATAATCGAATTTAAAAACAAAAATTTTTAACCAGACACCCACCCTGTATAACTCTTGCCAATCCCAAAAAGATTTAACAATAACTTCTTCGTAAAGATACTTAATTTTAACGTCATTGTATGATCGTGTCAACCCTGTACGAAAGAGCATTTTATCAAACTTCCATGACTCCAGCTTTGCCAACTGAATATAATTTTTGCTTCCCTCCATACCAGCGAGCCTAGTATTTTAACCCCTTCTTAACGTCATTAAGTCTTAGCTTAGCTTATTGGTTTTTCTCAGTCTTGTATAAAAAGGATATATAAAGAGATGGCCCTGATTGTGGCCTGTTGATTAACTGAAATATCTTTTAACTCAGGAGTCTTAAAAAAAGAAGAACAAAGCAGGACTGGCAGCTCTTCAAGCCGCCCGAATTTGACCAAAAATATACTTCAATTATCAGGAAGTAGTCGGGACTCTCTAGTATCCAGCTCTAGACAGATTCAGCCCCCTTTCACATTATCTTTTACCTATATGTTAAAAAATTACTGGTCCTCTGGCCTGAGCAAAGATCTGCCAACTATTCATATGCCTCCATACTAAATTTAGGCTTCCCTACCAATTTTAGTTTTGAGACCATGAAGTTTATGCTATATTGCGCATTTAGCATCAAGCTAATTCGTTAACGGCTGGATGCAAATTTAGTTAGAAGCCAGCAAGATAATAAAAAGGGATCTCACATGTACATAAAACCTTGAACTCTTATATTTGCATATAAGAAACATTAACTTAAACATAGTTTAGAAAATGTATTCCAAATATTCAAAGTAGCAAGATTTAACTTATATTTATACATTCACATATTAAAACAGATTCTTTTTAAGTTTTCTGCCACTTTGAGTTAAAGCAGCAGAGCAATTTTCTTAACATTTACTTTGCATAAATTGTTTCTTCTGTTCTCAAAAAATACTTTAATTCAAAACTCCTGAAAAAATTTTTCATAAGAAAAACATTTTATTTTAAAAAAATCTGATGCAGGCCTACTTACTTCAATCTTAAATAAATATTTTTAAAACATCAGATGAATTCACAAAGGGTGTATTAAAATTAAAATGTTGCAAATTTATTACACTGGTTCTGGTCAAATCCGTAGAAAAGTTCGTAAATTAAGCTTTTCGGACTGCAAAATTAGCCACCTATTGCTTCTATTATTTTAGTCAAAAAACCACTTTAACCTTTTTAACACATTTAAAAGTATTGAAATTAAAACGTAGCAATATTAATATTAGTGTGCTTTTGTGAACAACCTTATTTTAAAATTACTTTAATTGGCATTTTATGTATCCCTATATTGATGCGCCATTATTTTTGCAAGAATTATAATTCCAATAAATACACAATTTAAAGATCCTTTTAAGTCCTTTTATTTGTGTAAACATTAACATTTATTAACTTGTTTATTAGAGCTTAAATATTTTGTTAGGAGGCCTATTTATAACTGTTTGTTAATGCTAAAGTGTGTGTTTTTTTAAGCAAAAAAATATTTGTTTTTTTATTAAATTAAACACAGAGTTACACATTTTTAAAAAGCACACATGTGAATCCTGTTAAATAAATACAAGCATTATTATTTTATTTTTTTAAGGTTTATTTTCAGTTTATTTTTGTTTACGTTTCCACATAAAGAAACACAATTTACTACATTTTGGCAGTGGAAACCTTAAAACCCCCACCACTTAAGAAGTTTTTAAAATGCGTAGGTGTATTACAGAACTTGTTTTGCGAAATAAGCAAAAAGAAAATATTTTTTTATTGGAGAAATGTTCAATATTTATTTAAGGGAAATATTAAGAAAATAATAATGCATGTTTATTTCGTTATTTAACTTGTTTTGGTTTTTAGACATTTTTTTTCTTCATTTTGACTAAAGTTCCTTGCTTACCTTGTTTTTAGTCTCCTTAAAAAGAAATAAAATTTTAATTTGCTAAACTTTAAAACATATTAAAAAAAAAATTAAAATAAATCTAGTGGTGTGTATTAAATGAAGTTAAAAAAGAAATTTTGATATCGATATTAATTCAAGAAAAATGTTTTAATTATTTAAAATTTAAAATCTTTAGCTGGTAGCTGTTTAGTTTTTAAAATTTTATAAACACTTATAACTTGCAGCGTAAGCTCTAAAATACTCTGAAAACAGATTTTTTAGAAAATCATATGATTTAACCATTCTTTGGAAAATCTAACGCCAAGTTATACAAATATTTTTTTATACCAATTTGCTTTTTAATTGCTTTAATATTTACAAAATTTTAGCATTAAACTAAAATCTTCTAAACTCTCACTAATCATCAGACAACTCGTGTATATAACGTTTGAACAAAATAAACATATGTACATTCATGGCACATTCACCTTTAAGCAAAACATGGTGGCGTATGAGTGATGCCAAAATTCAAAGAATAAATGAAATAATAATTATACGCCCCGGTGAACATGAACTATACTCCAACGAACTGCAAAATACATTCTGAATCAAACAAATATGTGGTTAAAGTTTAACAAGGGCGATGACTTTATATATTTCAATTTTATATAAAAAATTAAAGACTTTTTTTTTGGTTTTAACAGTTGTATAAAACTAAGTTCATTTCCTAGAATAGAATTATTATAAATGAAGTTAAATTTGCGTTAGCATTTCTATTTTATTTAGAACACGAGAAATTTTGTCTTTTATATTTTAAATGCCCTTTTTGAGAGTCTAAATTAAAGATCTGGGGCTTCAGTCCTGGAACGCCAATTGGCTGATAGAGCCCATTTTCTTTAATGGGATTATGATCTGATGAAAGGCGATTGACTTTGCTACAAATCGTCTCCATATCTATAAAGGCAGTGAACATTATGGTGATAATGAGGCGAATAAAATAGACAAGAGGCCTACATCTGGCAATTTGGAGTTATTTACGGACAGGTCTTAAGAGAGAACTTGTATTAGAGGCATAGTCATTGCGCAAATGTATTTCTTGCAGACTTTCGGAGAATGAAGAGAACTATAGACTCAACTATCAGGCATTGGCAGTGCGTCTTATTGGCACCGTACTACAAGATATTTTGCAAAAATATCGGGATCTTCACTAAAATCTAAGCCAGTATTGCATTCCTTTACCAAAATGACAATGTGTTCTCATATTACTCCCATGTTCGTGCGAAATAAAGGAGCAATGCAAGCAACTGCGTAGCTTACGAAATGGCAAAGTATGTTTCCAAATCAGATGACAGAACGATTTACCACCCATATTCCCCTTTCTTACTGCAAAGTAAACTTTGGTTGACGCATTGGCGGAATTACTGGTATAAAGAAACTAAGTAGGTGTGAAATGACTACAATAACCCCGCAAAAGCTGGACCAGAGACGTTTTAATATCATAATCTAGACAAACGTAAGATGACTGATTTTCTTGCAACTGTCAATTTGCCACTCATGCTAATAAAATGAGACAAATTTTTAACTATTTTTGTAAGAATGACATAAAGCAGCGGAGGTTAAGGGTAACCAGAAGCTCTTGTGCTTTTCTCTGGCACTGAACAATGTAAGGATAAAATACTTAAAGACTAACAGACTGGATAGTCTGTCGAATATAATTTACAAAGCCCCACCTAGCCTGTCGTTTTTTACAAGGGATGCAGTTGGTTTGTTAATAGAGACCAGATAAGCATCTTAAATAGAAAACTTTTATCTTTGACCACTAGAGTTCCCTAGGTTTTTTTCTCCCTCTCTTTTTCTTAATGTCAAGTTAAGAAGAACGCTTCTGGAATAAGCTTTTATTTAAAATAGGAATTTTCATATAAGCTTGATTTGTTCTTAGACACAAAAAATATAAAATTATTTTCGGACATGATCCAAATATATCAAGAGGATAGAAATATCCAATAATAAGCAACATTTTTACGTTTTAAAGGGCATGAATCATCATTCATGTCGCACAACTACTATAATTTTCCGCTCTTTAAGCAAAAGTAAAGCTAACGTTTTTTTAAAACTTTTAAAAACAAATAAAGGTAAAACCTATCCACATACTTAAATGCAAAAGGCAGCACCTAACAAATAAAATAACACATTGTTTGTTAGCAACTACCTATTAAAGATAATGGCATGATGAGCAGTCAAAAAGTTTTAAATGAAGTGCAATAATGATGCTCTTGTATAATAATAGTAAATAGACAGTTGTAAAGCAGTTTAAAACACATACTTCCTGTTAGCCAAACGGCAATTAAAAATCTTGGAAAATTTTTAAGGAAGTTTTAATAAAACAAATAAGTTTCAGCAAGAGGCAAAAGACAAAAGTTTACAATATTTGGTCTAAAAGCCCAAAGTTTTTCCGTCGAATTTCAAATTACAAATATTTTATTGTTAACAAATATTTTTTTCTTTGTTTAATTCAATTTTTTGTTCGTATTACTGTTTTTTTTAATATGTTTAAGTTTATTTCTCCTTTTTGTTCTAAAACTTTACAATGCTTCGACGTCAACCCAGAAGCATTATATTTTCATCTACAGCAAATTTCGTTGGACAGATCTCAACGGGTTTTTCGGCAATTTAACTGAAAATTATATTTTTAAGACGACGGTGTTAATTTTGTGGCGAAAATTGTTAAATTATTATTTAAGATTTATGGTAGACCTTAAGAGAAATCATGATTTAATACGACTTATAGAACTGCAGTTTCAGAGAGAAAGAATTAAATTTTTGGCGTCCCAACTAAAACGCCGATACTAATTCACTATACGCACAGGAAAGATCATGTGTGCTTAATTATTCAGAAGAAAGAAGGGTTCCATTCAAACATCGTCTGCGTGCGAAGGTTATTTCGAAGGCAGCAAGAGCTTTTAGGCATTTGTTAAAAGAGTAAGGGAAAATGCTGGTTCTTCGGTCCCTGATCTATCTAAAAAGGTTGATAAAGCTAACTTTTTCGTTACAATTTTTTCAGGCAATGTATATTTACCGGAAAGCAACCAACCCCCACCAGAACTTGAAATAGTGTCTGGAACTCTGCTACACATATTTTTTTTCATTCCAAGTTAAAAGGATTTTATTGAATCTCAGTATTAGCAAGTCCAAGCAATTAAACAACGCTATTCGACCCTAACACGTCCATTAGCCAAGCTTTTCAGCAATGTACGTAACGCCGGAGAATTCTTAATTTACGGAGAGTACCAAATGTTATGCCGATTCCCAAAAACGGCGAGGCAGTAAACCCTGAAGATCCTGAAAACAACCGCCCAAAGTGGAATTTGTTTAACGCTCTCTAAAGTTATGAAGAATATTAAATATACCTTGTCAATTATTAGAGTCCAATGGTTTATCTGGAGGATCTACTGGCCTTTTTAAACGAAAAATGGTTTACCTCCATTAATATTTTTGGCAAAAGTCACCACTTTACTAGATATTTCTAAGGCGTTTATCCAAGTTTGACATTACTTCTATCTAAAGTTGCTGCTCTTGTTGTCGGTGATAAGTTTTCACAATTTTTATCAAGTTTCTTTTGGAGATTGTTGTTCGATCTTTAAAATCAATTCAGAGGTATGATGAGTATGGATGGTACAAATATTGGAGACATGGAAACATTTGATGTTTTTTGGCATGAAAACATAATGATGTCCGCTGGAAGCTGTAGAAGTTATTTTACACTACCTGACGTCTCAATATTTATACCCCCTATATTCGACTGAAAATGGAACACGTTTCTCATGTTTTGACTGGTGCTCGGAAGTCTATTTTGGAGCTACTTGAGTACGTGCAGGGACAAGCCAAGGTAGTCATCGGTGACGTTGGAGTTTCTAAGCGTCTCGACTCACTAGAACACCATCACAATGTGGGATGTGTTTCGTTATTCAATCGTTTTAATGAAATCAAGGAACTAAAACCTCGGATTTTTGCAAAAAACTCTTCTTTTTTTGTGATCGACTGACTGACCTATAAATCACACTACGCATTACAGAGAAAACTCGTTCTTTAGTCGCATGGTCCATATGTGAAATAAACGTGCTAAAGCTGTCTTTCCTGTGACAGTTAATATCGAAAAAATCAACCTAAATATCCATAAGCACTACTTCCTCTATCCTCCTTCCCTTAAAATATTTTTCTGATAACAACACAATGAAGTGCATATTATATACGGGCCATTCTCCGGCTGCTGGTTACTAAAAGTAAAAAATAAATAAATATGCAGCAACAACAGCATAAACATAAATTTGAATAGTAAAAGATTGTTATAGATTTTACCTCAAAACTTAGTCCTAAGTAGGTGCAAAAAAAATTTAAAAATTTTTATGAGACCGTGAAACTATATTGAGGGGCTTTTCAATCCTTATTTCCACGAACGCTTTAAACTTTAAATTAAATTTTTATTCATAAAAGCAAAAACGTTCTATTGCAGATGCTTCCATAACCAATTAATCTTGCCTTGTATTGTTAGTTTTAATAAAAAAAATTTAATTCGAATTTCAACTCCTTAATTTGTATCAAAAAATTTGAAAGTCAATTACATATTTTTCTAGCCATCAAAACGTCACGTCAATTATGCTAATGAAATTATAAAAAAACAAAAAAAAATAAAATGACATCCATCCAGGGCACTTTCATCAACTGTTTGCACAAAAAGCTATTAAAACCCAAAAACAAAAGACAAAAAAAAGGAAAAATATATTGAATAAACTGAAATTGGAAAATAAATTAAAGAACACATCATTAGGTAGAAAGAAAACAACATTTATTTATTTTATCATTAATTCTTTGATGCCAACTATGGTCTAGTAGATGGTTTTGTTTTGTTTTGTTTTGTTTTCTTTTATTTATTTTTCCCTTCTTCAATTGTAGTCATGGCCCCACTTGCCCCTTGTAATTGCTGGGGGTGGGGATCCAGTTATCTGTATAATTGTTGTTCTTTCATTTGTTTAACAAACTACTTGAGTGCTTTTTTATCTTTTTGTTTTCTGTTTTTTTTTTATTATTTAAACAATCATTATCTGTTGCATGTCTATGACTCGTTTTTTGTTTCTTTTCTACTTTTGTTTAGTCCTTTCTTTTTGTCTCGGTGTAAGTGTCTGTCCTTTTACATCTGAAATTATTTACACAAAAACAGTCATGAATTAATGCCAAAGTTCATTGTCTGTGAAATCAAAGTGGCTTTAGATACAATGAGTGTATTGACTAAGATGTGGTTTTGAAACCGAAATTAATAAAAAAAATAATTAAATTAAACCAAAAATAACTAAAGGGAAATTATTCACATACAGCTATTTCACTCAACTGACATTATATCGATAAATTTCAAGTGCTTTTAGAGATTTCTAAGAACTTTTAAGAAGCCTTTAATGAAGATCTTTTATCCAGACTGGTCGTCTTTGTGCTGATAAAATCATTGTTTTTGTAGGGGAATTCTTACTTGAAAGATGTTTTCTCATTTATTTTTTTAATTACCTTTTTGGCCAAAATGAAATCCACAAATTGTTACGAATATAATTTGGCAACATTAATATTTCTTTACATGAGAGATTTAAAAACAATTTTAATAAAGTACGTTCTTGGTATATTTCGTAATCAATAAGAATCGAAATAAAATAAAATTGCGTTCCGCAGGCCCAGACAAAATTTAAGTATCGTTTTTGGTACTTTTTTAACACTGGACTCTAGGTTAAGATTGCAACTTCCGAATCAATGAAGATAGAAACAAATTTTAGATTGCGTTCGATAGGCCGCAAACGAGTACAAAAAAACGGTTGTTACCTTTTTTCAATTTTGGACCCTAAGGGTAGAAAAAAGAGTTAAATTTGTGCTTCGGTACTTTTTAGGAACTGCCCACAACTTATAACTTTGAATCGCCCTGTAAAAATATGAACATGTTTTTGGTACTTTTTTTTAATTTTGTGCCACTTAGGGCCTGAAAAAGGGTATATATTAAAATGCGTTACTATTTGGGTTTTTTGAGATTTGAGTATTAAATAAACATAAAAGAAAGAATTATGCATAAGCGATCAAAAGAAAGCAAAGTGAACAAAAAGTACTTTTTACAAATTTCTGGATTTTTTTTTTATTTTTTGAGTTTGTACTATTAGTCCGAATTGGGATCAAAAACCAATTGTTCGGCCAAAAGGTTATTTTTCACCCTTTTTTAAACTTTTTGCAAATTTTAGGATTCAGGTACTTTTTGGTCTATCTTAGAACAACGAGTCTAAAAACATGAAATTTTTGCCTTTTACCCAGATTTAGGTCACAGGTCAGCAAAGTAGACAAATATATATTTTTAAAATTTTTTGTATATTTTAGTACAACGAGTCTAGAAATATGAAGTAAAGGGCCATTAACCAAATATGAGGTGTGGTCAAAAGGTAAGTTTTTACAATTTTTGGCACTTTTTGCACACTTAAGGATTACAAGTATAGAAATATTAAATGAAGGACTAAGTAGACAAAAAGTATTTTTTACATTTTTGGTACCTTTAGGCATATCTTTGGACAACGAGACTGGATATATAAAAATAAGTCACTTTTAACTTAGATTGGGGTCGGAAGTATTCTTAGTGGACAAAAAGTTGTTTGGTACTTTTTTGCATACCTAAGGACAACTAAGGAACTTTAACACAGTTTTAAGTAGGTCGCAAGTCAGTAAATTGGACAAAAAGTACTTTTTCACATATTTGGGATTTTTTTGTAATTTTTAGATTGTCAGTCTACACTAATGAAATTAATGACTTTTGATATATATCAAGTGTACCGTCAATTAAGTAGTCAACAAGTGTTTTTTGCATTTTTTGCTTCTCTTTGCATTGTTTAATATTACGAGTTTTGAAATATGAAACCAACGGCCATTAATACAGATTAAAATTGAATGTCAATTAAAAGGTCAAATTTTAAGTACATTTTTATGGGCCTGTATTTAGATTATAACTAAAGAAATATTAAATTTAACGGTTTAACCCGGATTGAGAATGGAAGTCAGCAGAGTAGAAAAAATTATCTTTCACCTTTTTGGTACTTTTTTGATTTTATTTTTAGATATGTGCATTCCCATTGTGACGGGTGTGACTACTTTGCTCACACTTTCGCTTATAATTAAAAGAAATTCAACATTTTAGGCTATGACTTAATGTACGGATGGTATGTTTTTAAGAAATGAATAGTAAGTGCTCACAATGATTACTTGAATACTGTGACGGGTGTGACCTTACAAATTTAAGTTTTTCGGTTTTATTTTTTTCACGGTAGCTTAAAGTGTTTTTAATCATACTGTATTATTTATTGCTACTAAAAACTATTTTTGCTTAGGAAGAACTATTCATAAAATGCGACGGCTGTGACATTTTCATCAAAACTTTAAAAATAAGGGCCAGCTATTCAGTGTGTGATTATTTTTGGCTCTTGCAAAATAAATAAAAATAAATTATGTGTTTCTTAAAATTTTTTTTCATTTTGTCAGTATTTAATAGACTTCATCTGCTTTTCGGCCTTTTATAGTTTAAACTTTTAATATATCAAAAAATTGTTGAGCTTGACGCTAGAGATTTATAAATAAAAGTTTAAAAAAAATTTTTTAATTTAAAAATTTTCAAAACAATGTAAATTACTAACAAAAATTTTAATTAAAATAAATTTTATTTATTTGTTTTTCGAATATTTCTCCAAACGCACAATGTCAGTTTTTTTTATTATTTATTATCTGGACACAGGACTTTTTGAAGCACCTTTATCTATTATTTCTAAAATATCCGACAGTCATATAGATTAAAAATTAAAGATTATTTCCCGTAAAACACCGTGCTTTAGAAACAAACCAAATTCTATCCCAAGTGTGTCTGTTTTTAAAACACGTCAGGTTGTCACAAACAACAAATAAAAAATTTGTCTGACTTAAAAAAAAATAAAATTTCAAGAGTCAACAACCAAACGCTATTAAAACTTTGTTTTTGGCTGTAAGTGATTAAAAAATAAAATATTTAAACATTTCAATTAAATTTTAATTAATGTTCTTAAATTGATAAAAGATGTTAGCAGCTTTGTTGTTGTTGTTGGGCCTGACAAACAACATTTTCACATTATTTTTGCCAAAAATGTCACTTTTAATCAACTTGAGTTTCAGAGTCTAAATTTAATTTTTCAGTGGTAGACTGTGTTATTTGTTTTAAAATGTTATGAGAGACTTTTGCTGTATCTTTTTGAAAAGTGAATATTGATTTTTTTATTAATTGATTTTTGTCCCAGAGTTAAATACTGTTAAACTGAGAGCAAAAGATTTACTGTTATTAAAAGAAAATGCGAAAGCTGTCACAGGTGGACGAAATAACAATTTTCTTTCGTTATTAAGAAATCATTGCTAAGAAAACAACAACCTAGCTGGTGTAAAATGAAAAAAGGACTTAATAGAAATGTAAAAAGCAACGAGAAACTGATTAAATGAAAACAGGTTAGAAAATAGCTTTGAACGAGCACAAAATATATTAAATGCTTAGGAAAAGGAATCTACAACAACATAAAAATAAAACCATTAGGTCTACCCTGCAGAGTTTCAAAAAATATTTTTTAATTAAAGCTGTTCAATGGCAAAAAGGATTTTCTAAGAAACCCATAAGAAATAAGTATTACTTTCACTGTTTATTTTTGCTCAACAGAAAAGCAGTTACTTAAAAAACGTTGGAATTATGGATTTTCTGTTATAATTTTTCAAAAAAAATTGTATTTTATTACCTATTATTTATACCTATAAAAAATATTGTTTACGACTTTATTGTCTGCTCTTTTATTTATGCAAATTCATAAATACTTTCATATACAATTTTGTATTCATGAAGTTATTCGTATTATGTTAAGCCACTTGTCAACAATGGCAAAATGGGATAATGCAGCGAAGTGCATAAAATGTAATGACATGAGGACAATAACAGCAAACTATGAAAATATAGATAAAAGGATGAAAAATAACATAAATTTAAGATAGATAGAAATATTAAAATGAAATTGTGTAGCTACGTGGACTAAAAAGGGCGTAATTTTTAAAGGTCCCATTTTTAATACAAAAAATGGATTTTTTCACAATCAACAGCGTTTCTATGCCAAGTAAATGCTAAGAATATTAAAAGTTCAACTTGGACCTTAAAGTTCTTAACAACTGAAAAACTGATTTTCCAAAAATTAAACTGTAGAAAATATTATAGCATCTCCTGTCTAGCAAAATAAAAATTGTAAAAGTAGAAAAAAAACGTTCTCAAATCAAGAGAATTTTTTTCTTGAATTTATTCAAAATCGTACCTGGACTTGCAAAATTATGAAAGTGCGACCCGTATTTAGGTTTTTTCTAAATCAAGCCTAGTCGGAAAAACTTCAAAAAATCAAGAAAAAAAATTTGTGCCTTTGTATTTATTTTTAAAATCTCTTTTTTAAACATTTGCGATCCTATTAGGTATATATATTTCAGATTATTATAGAAAGCGAAGTCGATTAAGCAATGTCTGTCCGTCCATGTGTCTGTTGTAATCAAGTCTTCGGGCTCAATTTAAGTACTTCAGACCAGGTATTGGTGTCAAACTTTTAGAAATATCCCTAAAACGATTGCCATAAAAAATAAGCAAGATCGGTTCACCACGAACCTAGATGTAGGCAAAATACTGCGATTTTCCCAGTTTTTCAAGTTTTTAGAACAAAATCCATACAAAAAATGTAACAAATGTAATCAACTGGTAACGCTGTTAAGAATACATGTGGATGTGAATGTTTGGACGTAGGTATGTATGAGTATGTGGTGTTGATTTTGGCACACGTTTGACAATTCAAACGAAAAACCGTGAAGAAGTGTGACAGTTGTAGCTTACTATCACTGTTAACACTCTTGCAAAGATAATAGATAAGCATCGTATCGAATTGTTTTTTCTTAATTTTAATCTATTTTTTTACGAGCCATAGTGTGTGTGATTGCTGTTATACCCTTTACATGGCAAGGGTATATATCAGTTTGTCATTCATTTTTGTAATATTTTTAATATCCATTTGCGACCTCTTAAAGTGCATAAATTTTGGATTCTTAAAGATAGGGATATCGATACAATTGTGTAAATAGTTTAGTCTGGATGGCAGGGCACTGGTGTTGCAGTTCAGAGAGTCCCAAGTTTGAATCCCAGCCAAGGCAAGTACAAAAAAAATGTTTTTTGTACTTACTATTTTACGCTTTATTCAATCTTTTAAATCTATCCTTTTTGGCTTAATATGTCAAATGGTAAGAAATTCGTAATAGATTATTCATTTTTGGTTTAATAAAATCTCTAGTTGGCCAATGGCCAATATTTTTTTAAACTATTTTTGGTGACAATACCTTTTACTAACTTCCTTAGATGCTTTTTTAAAACGTTTATTGCATTAGCGGAACTAAGAATCGATTTCAAGGCGCTTCGAACTTTTGTGCTTCCTCTCCAATTTCTGTCACCAAATTTATATACAAATATTTCTAACTTGATTACTCTAACTATATTATTTTCAATGCCTTGCAAAACTTGGCTTAGTGCATTTATACTTCATCTTTATAAACCGGTTAAAGAGCAAACAAAATGTTGCAAGTAATTCCATTCAAACGAAAAAAATATTCTACAGGCAGTTTTAAAAGTATAATCGGGGAACACTTTAAACTCTCTAAGGGTATTTAAATATCTTTAATCCTTTTTGATCTTTACAAGTTATTTTCCTTTTAACTTCTGACTTAAGTGATATAGAATCTAGGAAAATATTTAGTAACACATCAGGTTAAATGATACAGTAATACGACAAGCCATTTCTTAAAGTCTTATATCCCACTTATATAAAAAAAGTTCAACCCAATATTGGTAAAAAATATTAAGAGAATAGAGAATTTGTTTCTGATCAAATTACGAAAATTATTTTTTTTGTTCAATAACGTAAAATATTTGTTTTCAGCAGCATGCAACACACACAATAACCAACATTTTGATTCAGCTTTTCGGAAAGCTTTAAAATAATAACACTAAAATTTAAAAAAACGGCGAAAACAAAATATTGGACTTTGGACGATGAAAAACGATCTTCAGCCTCTCTCAATACGGCGCATTATCATCAATCAAAAAGTCGATTTCAAATTTTTTCTATCATAGGGCTTCTTTAATTTTATCTGACAATATGTTTTATAAAATATGCTGCTCTTTTAACACTTTGCACAAGTTTTTAAATTATTACGCATATTTAAATGAGATCCCCGTTTTCTTCAGCAAAATGCGTAGCACTTAAAACACTCTTCATAAGAATTAACAATTTTCTTTTAATAAAGTCACAATTGGCAGCTTATGTTTTAACAGTGCATGACTTGTTGAAAACGAAGTCATTTTTTTCATGTTTACACAAACACGGGCTTTGTTTAATATCAAATAATATTACTTTATATCAAAAATTTATAAGCAATTTCATATTTTATTCTCCTACGGGCATCTCTATCTTAGCCCATATTGACGTATAAACTTACTTATAATATCTGTGTGTAGGAAACGTATTGGTATAAGTGTTAGTTTTCTATAAATCGATTTCTTTCTATTTTATTATTTTGACATTATCAACCTCGAGGTAAAAGAAAATTAAGAATTTAAAGGAAATATGTGTGTGAAACTCAGGAAAAAAATATCTTTTGATGTTAATTCTTACAGAAAAAATATGCAGTCGGGAACAAAACTTTTTTCAATGGATATTTATACTTCAAAACCTTAATTTTTGTTTAAACACTTTTGCCTTTCACTTTTCTAAAAAACAAACGCGTGTATTTTTAATGAGCATGTGTAGGTGAACAACAAGTTGGCAAAAGTGTTAAAGGTGGGCCCTCTTGTACATATCAGTATGTCACATTTGAACGTGTTTGTATGTAGAAAATGTAAAAAATAAAAGAAATAAACCCACACTAATATAAAAATTTTTTTAGTTTACCCAGTCAACATTTTTAAACAAATAAGCGTTTTTTACTATTCTGCACGATTTCAACTTTCTCGTATTTGAGTTGAAATGATTTTTTTTTGTCAGGATAAAATGGTACACTTCTGATTTAGTTTGTAATAATCCTCAACTCAATCAAATTTCGACAATATTTCTGATCAATTTATGACTCTACATGCTCTGCACATTTGTTTTTGGTTTTTTGAAAAAACGCACTTTGCACTTTATACTCTTGTTTAGTTTTTGTTTGACCTTTTTTAGCACAAATCTTAAGCCAGTTTTTAACCATTTCGGTCAGCTTTTGAATACTGACTTTTTTGGTTTTTCAAAGAACCATCTTTAAATGCTTTCTGGGTGGGTTAGTGTGTATACGACTGTGTGCTTTTACATACATACATATGTGTAGATGAAAATAAACCTGTTGTTAAGGTTATTTTATTCTGCATCAACATGAGTGTTCATTTAAGCGTATTTTTTAAATATTGATACTTCAGGGTATATTTACAACAAAATTTCTTTTTATATTTTTTATCCTCCACAAAAATATAAAAAAACAGAAGTAACAAGCATAAATATGTTTTATTTACTACACGTATGTGGGTTTTATAAACCCTACATCACTGATCTAATATATAAGTTTATTATTCTTTTTGCAATTACCAAAATATCTACCTACACATATGAGACAATTAAAACTTTTTAAATTGTTAATCCTTATAAAGTTAAGTTAATTGAAGTTAAAAAAAGGGTTTTTAGATTCCTGTTGACCAACACTCAAATGGAAAGTAAGAAAAAAAACCAGGAATGGCTCCATATTTCCAAGATTTTAAGCTGTGTTTCAGAAGCCTTACAAAATACTTCGGACTTACTTAAAAGCGTTCCCAGTAATAATTTTTGTACAACATAGTAAGCATATTGCATTTCCTCTACACAAAAATAATATCCGCCTATTTTTATTTATTTACGGATTAATCAAAAATTCAACGATTTTTATTAAAAAATAATTGTTCCAATTAACGACTTAATTGTATTTGAAAACTAAATGTCAACAATGCTGCTTATTTAGAAATTCAAAAAAATAATACATTTTCTTAAAAGATTTTTAATTTAACGCTTTTGTGCAACCATCATTGATGTTAGTATCTATACAAAATAATAATTTAAACTTTAAAAATCACATGGCTCATTTATCTAGCGCTCAATGGAAGACTGAGTCAAGAAATTTTTTTTCAGCAATCGAAATATTAAGAGGGTTTCATTCTAAAAAAATAATTTTTTCATTTCTTACAATATTTTTTACTTTGAAGATAATGTTTGCACAATTGATATGTTTAGGTACAAACACGGTCTACTTTCAACACGGTGGCGTAGCGCAGTGGTTAGAGCGCTCGCACACCAAAATACCAGGCGAGCCAAAAAAAATATAAATTTCGATCATTTTTTTCTTTTAAATTTTGAAATCCTTTAAGCAATTAAGTTGTTTAGAGTAAGCTTTAATTACGATCATTTCGGTCATCAAAATTTAAAAAAAAATGTTTGATTGAAATAAAAACTGCCTCGCTTAAATTAAATAACGAAACACCGTCAGAAATTTTTCTTTAGCTTTTGGCAATATTTAATATTTCAGCATCTATTGGGAATATGTATGTGTAATACACAAAAAATTACGACTAATTTTCAATCATACGCTATAATTTCCTGAATCGGATATTGAATTGGAAGCACCACTTGGAGGAAAGCACACCGAAAGTCCACCGATGAAGGACTATAGGCTTAAAATAGGATATAAGTCCAAAGATCGCACACCGGCATCCTACAAAAGGTTTAACGTACATGTTTCCTCGCCATAAGCGGGGCAATTAGGACTAATCTCACAAGGGCTTTGAAGACGATTTTAAGCATTCAACCAATTGAAATCCGCGAACGGAACAAGCCGCCACTTGTAGCGAAATGCCTACGGGATATGTGAAAAAAGGTTGATGGGGGCCTAAAATATATAAAGGTTTTACGGACACAATAGAGTTGTCCGATGGTATATCCCTAGTGAAGATAAAGGCTTACTGCACTGCGCCCATACCAGATCAGCAGTTCTGGTTAGGACTGCGTATTCATGTTAATCACCCGGAGACCAAGATGTATTTCCACTTCTCTGACCACGGTATTGTCCTATAAGCGCAGGTTCGGGCAATCATAGAATGTCTGTCTTTGCTCAGGGTACACGCAAATCCAACGGATATAAACATCTGTACCAAGCGTCTATAAGGGCAATCATGTCTGCAAGCACTTAATTAATAATGGACCAATTTTCTGTGAAATTCTCCCTCGAGATTCTTCTTCCTTGCTAGGAGCTCACAAAAAGCCGATCACTGGCTTATAAAATTGTTCTACGAGACTGACCGCTTCTACGGCCTATTCCTTTCAGCCTAGCCTAACTTAACTTAATGTCATGATTTAATTCCGTTCATACGATTGACGTATCAGGTTATTTCCGCACAGTTGTTGTCTCAGATTGAGCTCAGATTGAGTCGAAAGTAAATTAAATTGAGATTTACTTTTTGAAAGTTTTGGTAAAATATAGTTCGGAGTTCGGAACTAAATTAACTGGATAAAAAGTGAATTTTGTATTTTAATATTTTTCTGCTTTTTATTGCCATTTCTAGTGGCTAGTGTCTCTACGTGCTTTAAGCTTTAAAGCTCTTTTGAGTCAAAAATTTACTTTAGACCGACTAAACATAATTTTTGTTGTCAATATGTGTCAATAAAGCCTTTTTAAAGACAAAATTAGTTTATCCCCTTACTTTTTTAAAACTTGTCACAAAAATGTAAATGAAAACCTATTTATTAGAACATACGATTATAGCAAAAAAATAGTCAGGAACCCTGATGTGCTGCATTTGTGTTTTACAATCTTTTTTCTTGTGTTTGTGTGTGTGTGTGGGTGTATGTTTGCGAATGGGTGTTCGGTTTTTCATCCACTCATTTATCAATTTATGTAATCTAATGATGATTTAATGGTAGTTATCAAACAGTAAAATAAAGATGTTTAACTTAATAAAAAAAGGACAATTTAAAGCTGGAGATATTTGGTGATATATGTGCAAAAATAGAAAAATTTTATATTAAGATAAATGAAAACTTAAATACAAAATTAAATTTAAAAAAAATTTACTAAAAAAATATTATTATAAAACAACATTTTTTGTTTTTCAGTGGCATAATTAGGAAGGAAATTTTATAAAAGAAACATATTCATTGTTTACGCCATCCTAACGCGTAAACTAACTATATTTAAAAGTTTAAATATAAATTTTAAAAATTTTTTCCAGCAGTTACTTTCCAACACCATATAAATATTGTTTTTCCACAAGACTTCTGGAATTTAATTTGTAGCTTAAATAACAAGAAAAAATATCTTAAAGAAATAGTTAATAATTTAACAAACTTTCTCCTTCTATCCATAAAGCTACTAAAAATGGCAACATAAGTTTCAAGCAGTAATGTCTTATTCAAAGAAATAAAAAAAAAACGTTAAAGCAGTAATAAGAAAACCCGGGAAAGCCATAAGAAGCAAATACAACAAATCCTCCAACTCAAACCCATCATTACTTTGGCAGAAAAAGAAAGAAGGAGGAAAGAAGAAGAACATGGTGTTGTGGCAATAGTTTGGCAAAATGACAAAACTATACAAATGAAACATTTCTTGTAATATTTTTCAAGATATATTTCTTTCTTCTTCTTATTTTAGTGGTTATTGTGCAGCTTTTTAGTGGCAAAAGCGAAAGGAAACCGGAAATACAACCATAAAAATTATCAGCCAAGTTACTAAATTGTAGCAATAGTTTTAAAGTACGTCCACACAAATATACCCACATTCACATACACAAATACGCCAAAAGCATAAATTCCCAACAAAAAGTGAAATATTCACTTGAAGTAGAAAGTAAAAAGAAAGTTGAAAGGAAGAACTTTAAGAATTTGAAGGAAAAAATTTTTATTAATTCTTTTCAAGTGATAGAAAAAAATGTATTCAAGCACAAGAATGAAGTAGCATAAAATAATAAAGAAACAAGAAAAAGTAAATAATAATTAAAAAATCTTAAAGGAAATTAAAGTCGCTTAATGATTATTTAAAAAAATAAGTCAAATACTTATTATAGATAAGAACCGGAGCAGAAGGACACAAAAAGCAATTCAAGCCAAACCTCTGTAAAGCCAAATAAAATTAAGTAGACCCTTATAAAATATAAATGCTTTTCACTAAGAATTTTATTTTAAAGATAAAAAACTTAAAGGAAATTATTTGTGAACATAAGTTGCTGCTGTCCATGGGTACAATTTAAAGTGATTCTTAGAATATTATTTTTTGGTTTAACAAACATTTACACAATGCATAATACGTAATGTGGGTAAAACATATATTAAAAACAAGGAATATGGTGAGAAAAGTAACAGGAAATTATAGTCGTTTTCAAATGCAGTTTCATAACTTATTGTTTTCCATTACAACTCTGGAGACGTTTTTTTTTATTCAGGTCATTATTTAGTTTTTCCTGGATGACCTTTTCATCTTAGTTTCTTATCTCTGCTCTCTAAATTTCTATGATTTTCTTATACAAAGAAAGATAAAAGTACTTAAAAACTGAACAATACGCACTTAATTATTTTTAAAAAGTTTTGCGCACACACACACACACACAAAACCAACTGCAATCATCTTCTTCGAAGAATTTATTAATATTGTTTTACTTCTTTTCCTTCCTTAAGCAATCCAAAATGCAATAACTTCACAGTAAAACAACTATGCCGGCTAAGTAAAAAATTATGTGCAAACTATAATGGATTGCAGTCATACATATGTATGTACATACATTTAAACAAACTATATAAAACTTAACAGCTGGAAAAAGGAAAAATTATGACAAACCAGAAGTACATGCAATTCTCATGGTATTCGTTCCTTTAAAAAAAAAATTATGAAAATAGTTTTCTCAGACCAACTGCATTAGGAATTTAGTTATAAATTGAAAAACTTTTTCTAACTTTAAATATCTACTTAAGATGTTCATAAATGAGAAAACATTTACTTAACTATTTCTTTAAGAAGTTGATTATATATTTAATCTACTTTTGTTTTTAAAAAAAATTATTCCTAGTAGAAACTAAGTCATTGGAAAAATTTACTTTTTTTATAATAAAAAAATATATAAAAAAAAATAAAATAAAATAAAATAAAATAAAATAAAATAAAATAAAATAAAATAAAATAAAATAAAATAAAATAAAATAAAATAAAATAAAATAAAATAAAATAAAATAAAATAAAATAAAATAAAATAAAATAAAATAAAATAAAATAAAATAAAATAAGATAAAATAAAATAAAATGAAATGAAATAAAATAAAATAAAATAATATAAAAAAAAATAAAATAAAATAAAATAAAATAAAATAAAATACAACAAAATAAAACAAAATAAAATTAAATAAAATAAAATAAAATAAAATAAAATAAAATAAAATAAAATAAAATAAAATAAAATAAAATAAAATAAAATAAAATAAAATAAAATAAAATAAAATAAAATAAAATAAAATAAAATAAAATAAAGTAAAATAAAATAAAAAAATAAAATAAAATAAAATAAAATAAAATAAAATAAAATAAAATAAAATAAAATAAAATAAAATAAAATAAAATAAAATAAAATAAAATAAAATAAAATAAAATAAAATAAAATAAAGTAAAATAAAATAAAATAAAACAAAATAAAATAAAATAAAATAATATAAAATAAAATAAAAAAAACAAGTAAGAGCGCTATATTCGGGTGTGCCGAACATTGGTGCTTTTGTAAATTTAATTCCAATTGGCCCTATTCTACTTCTCCTACTACTTAAGGTACCTTTACATGGTAATACATATATTATGACTTGTCAAAATATGTTGTAGAATAATACAAAATCTCATCATGTAAAGGCACAATGTATTGAGTGGGAGCAAATACGGATACAAAATTAGACAAGTGTTCGGTAAATGTTTATTTTCTAAACCATTTTAGAAACTTGTGTATTCTCATCACATCAGAGGTGTGAAAGATTGGCAGCACTTACAGCATCTAATGAAGGTGGCTACACTTAATGAAACAATACACAAACAATCAAAATCAAAGCAGATTTTCTTCATGTTGTTTTTGTTAATATTGGAGAACCTTAACCATATGGCGTTACCCCAAAAGGAAATTGGCAAGAAACAACCGATTTTGATTTTACCAACCTCATCCGTGTTAACATGAAAAATAGTTAGAACAGATTTGTATTCTCTTTTTTTAAGCACGGAGAGAATTTCATAATATTTTGATTCTACAAAATCTAATTACTTTGTATTACCGTGTAAAGGTACCTTTAGTAAAATAGACTGCCAAAGCTGGCAATGAAACGTGCCAAATGCGTGTAGCAAACAAAGCTGATTTGAGTTGAGTTGTACGTGAGCAATAATACATTAAACTTGTTATTCTCCTGCTAGTAGCAGTTTGCGTGTGGCTTAAATCCATCTGTTACAATCCTTTATCTTTTTCTGTTATTTTTAATTTCATAATTGTTGTTTAGCAAAAAAAAAAATATTTAATCAAAAATTTGTTTAATTAAAAACTTTTTGTTTTTGATTTTATTCTCTCTGTTCATTAATTATAATTTGAAGGGGATAACTGAAAAATAAACATTTTAGCATTTAAGGTCAATATTTGCAGAAGCACGTTTTTTTTTTAATTTTTAATTAAGTAAAGAGCTTAAGAGGTATAGAGTTACAGCATTAATAATGAAACTCAAATTTTATACCAAAATTCCTTTTTTTATTAAGATTGTTTATCATATTTTTACTCTCCTTTTTAAATACTTAAAACAAATTCATTTAAAAAATGCTTTAACGCCGCAAAATCTTGTTCCTACTTAAAATGTTACATGTAGAATATTAAATGTTTTTAGGCTTTTAAACAATCCGGTTGTATTTAAAGGCATTTAATGGCTACAATTTATAAAATTTAATAAATTCATTTTTATACCAAAATTCCTTTTTTTATTAAGATTGTTTATCATATTTTTACTCTCCTTTTTAAATACTTAAAACAAATTCATTTAAAAAATGCTTTAACGCCGCAAAATCTTGTTCCTACTTAAAATGTTACATGTAGAATATTAAATGTTTTTAGGCTTTTAAACAATCCGGTTGTATTTAAAGGCATTTAATGGCTACAATTTATAAAATTTAATAAATTCATTTTTACAACAATCCTCTTTAAACCTTCATTGATTTTTCTTGCCATTTCATCGCTTATGCCTAATTCCCCCTACCACTGGTTTACTTTTTTGTTACAATTTTTTTGAACTCTAATTTCCCTTATCGTCAAACTTGGGATGTAAAATAAAAATCAATAAAAAAAACTTTTAGTTTTGCATAACATAACAACTTGCAAAACAAAAATGAAAAATTTAGAAAAAAAACGTCGAAAAAAATCTTTACCAGAAAGAGTTGGAGGGAAAACAGAAAAGATTTTGCAAGTCAAAGGTTTTAAACTATAAAAACATCAATCGCAAAAAAAGTATTTTACTTAATTGACAGCAATACAAAAGTAAACGATCGTTTAATATAACACTTTAATAAGTAAGAAATTTCATACAAACCATCAA
This sequence comes from Melanophora roralis, assembly GCA_963583895.1. NCBI lineage: Eukaryota > Metazoa > Arthropoda > Insecta > Diptera > Rhinophoridae > Melanophora > Melanophora roralis. Next base: position 6,002,679 of record OY757190.1, read on the forward strand.
CGGCTTTAAAAAATATTTTATTTTAAATTTAAATATTGTTTTACATGTTTTGTTTCTGTAAGCTATTTGTTTTATGTAAACTACTGATAATAAATACTTTTAGAAAACGTTATGTTTTACTTCTTTATCGAAGTTTTAAATATTAACTAAAACAAAGTACTAAATGCAAAATAGTACTACAAGCAAAAAAGGAAGATTTGGGCTATTTTCTACATAATCTAAATTCAGAATCTTAAATTTTCCATTATTCTGACTTCCGACCTTAGTCAAGGTCAGTAGCCCTTATTTCATAGAAAAAGGACTTTTTGATCACCTAATGGACTTTCGACTTTAGTCAGAGGTTGTTAATTTCATATTTGTGGACTATCCTGAAAATGAAAAATATACAACAAAAATGTGAAAAAAGGACTTTTTGTTGTTATTACTTTCTTATTTACTTTCGACCCAAATCTGGATTAACAATCGGTAATTTAGTATTTCTACTCATAATCTCACAAAATCCAAAAATTAATAAAATGCGAAAAAATTACTTTTCGATAGCTCCTGGCCTTAATGGGGGTTCATAGATCTTAATTTAATAAATTTAGAACTTACATCTCAATAAACGCAAAAAAGTACCGAAAAATTGAATATATTTTCGACCTTATTTGGGTTAATTATTATGAAATAGTGCAAAAGGCGTGAAAACTTTCTCTTCATATATCTGCTTACTGGGCAGTATTTCAAATACTTGTATTTGAAATACGTATTTGAAATACAAATACGTATTTTGTATTTGAAATACCACCTTCTAATGTATTTTGTATTTTGTATTTGAAATACCCAACACTGAAGTATTTTGTATTTTGTATTTCAAATACTTATGATGGCAAAATACATTTTTGCAAAATACATTTTTTTGTTATACAAAAAGTTTTCATTAGAAAAATTGAAAAATTTTAGAACATAAAAAAATTTATTTTTTTAAATTAAAAAAAAAAATTTAAGCACATCAAGTAAGATCGCTATATTTGCTTCTGCCGAATCTTATATACCCTTCACATTGCTCTTTTATTATACCCAGCCGAGCTATTTTGTACTGAAAATAATATAATTAAAATACCTTGTGCCAGTTTTAAAGTCCATAGAAAACTTTACAAAATTTTATCGCTCGTTTGGATAATAGAAATAGATGAAGAAGATTTGAGGTCAAAAGTTATAAAAGCATTAAAAGTTGTTAATTTTTATGGGATATTCTAGTCCCCCTGCTTCTCTTCAACCTTTTTCTCCAAAATGTAGGTCTTATCATCGAATTACTTTTTGTAGAACATTTGATTTCGATATCTGTTATAGTTTCCAAAATATAGCGTATCAAATATTTCATAAAAATCGTTAATTTATATAGGAGCTACCCCTTGTTTTGCCCCCACTCAAAAAATTTTTTCTCAAGAGCGTAGCCCTTGATGTCCAATCACTTTCTGTAGAACACTTGGTCTCGATATCTGTTATAGTTTCCGAGACATAGCGTATCAAAAATTTCATAAAAATTGTTAATTTGTATGGGAGCTACACTTTCTCCTGCCCCCACTCAAAAAATTTTTTCTCCAAAGTGTAGGTCGATAGCTGTTATAATTTCTAAGATTTAGCGCATGAAAAATTTCACAAAATTTGTGCAATTGCAGAGAAAAAAGCACTTTCCTTGATCCTATCTGAAAAAAACTTTTTCCTTTTGAGGTCCCTATTTTCAGAGTATCCGTGCCAAGTTTTGTGGCAAGAATGACTATATTCACTGAGATATTTAGGGATGTATGCACGGATTATGTCCTAAAATATGGGTTATTTTGATTTTTTGTTTATATCTCGGTCAATAGTCAACCGATTTTGCTAATTTTAAATAGCGATTATCTCCAGGATATTTACAAAAGTTTGACACCAATAACTGGTCCGTATCACTTTATTTGAATCCGGAAACTTGATTTCAACAGACTGACAGACGGACATGGCTGTATCAACTTCCCTATCTATAAGGATCCAGAATATTAATACTTTATGGGTTCGCATATGGAAAATAAAGAAATTTCAAACGGAATGACAAACTGATATATAACCTTATCACTATGTGAAGGGTACACAAAAGAAATGCAGAGGGCGAATTTTTGAATTCGCCTTGATATTGGGGGTTATTCTGCGTTTCGATTACGATTCCGCATGCAAATACGCATATACCAAAATAGAAATAAAAAATTTATTTTTCCAATTTTAATATTACTAAGCACAAGATTTTAGTACAAAAAGACGAAAAATCCAAAATATACTAAGAAAAAGTTATTTGTGACCAAACTATTTCACAGTGAAGAAGCCCGACGGAGAAAATTTCGATTTGAATCGAAATGCAGAATAGGGGTGATTACCTTACTTTTAATTTAATTTGTTTTTCACGTACAAGGCACATACAGAGAACTAAGACACATTTAATCAGGTAATATTAAGGGCCCAGCTGATTAAAATCAATTTGATATTTTCACGTTATAAAAATTTAATTTTGTATTAAATTTTTAATTTTTCTGATATTCTGCCGTTCAAACAAAACAAAAAGGAAATGCAGAGGGCGAATTTTTTGAATTCGCCTTGGGTTTACCTTGTTGAATGTGCCTTGCAGAGAACTGTTTTCATAAAATTTAACACCAGTCTGTTTTCATCAGGACTTGTAGAAAAATTGTTTTTTTAGCAGGATTTATATATTCATCAACAAGAGGCTGCTTATCTAATTAAACTTTTAAATATCTTGTGTTCATGATTAATGGTTATAAATGTATTTTGTATTTTGTATTTGAAATACTCGACTTGAAAGTATTTGGTATTTTGTATTTAAAATACAAGCGGAAGAAGTATTTTGTATTTTATATTTCAAATACAGCAAAGCATGTATTTTGCCCAACTCTGTCTGCTTAACTTATCAGCCAATTTTCTTGAAGTCCCGAAAGCAAATACATCTTAACATGGAGTGTGCCATAAGCACAGGGCGCTGCTACGCCCACAAAACCTAAAATCTAAGTGTACTTTTACTACAAAAATTAAATTTGAATTCTGGTACTTAACGGCACCCATTTTTTTAAAAATTGGTTTACTAAAACTAAATTCTCAATACAGGGGCCACATCGTTACATTCGATTCGAATCGAAAATTCACTCGATTGATCGAGTTGTCAATGCTTTTAGTATAGGAATTCTAATAAGAATTTTTAAATTTCGATTCGAATCGAATGTGACGATTTGGCCCCAGGTTATTTTACCTAACCTCTTTTTTAAAAAAAAATTGTTTAAAAATTCATTGATTCCAGGGTTAACACTTGTAAGCCGCTGCTAGCGTCATAACTGTGAAGGCAACAAAATAGTTATACGCCCCCAAAAATAAATTTTTAAGGCTAACAATCTACCTGCACCTATTTAATTAAAACACAGGGCATCAGGCGTCAAAATTATTATTATAAATTTTTTGTTCGTTTGCATTTTGACCACTTTCAGGGTCAACACTTTAAGGCAGTGCCACGCCCACAGAAATTTAATTTCTATTACTGATCTTTCACCTGTACTGAATTGCTAGCGTTAAAACTCTCAAGGTAACAAAGTAGGTAAAGCCATTTCCTCAAAAATTCAAAACTCATTACATGTTCTTCTACGGCACAAACATATATGGCTATTTTAATCACAACTATAACTGTTTTTTCCCCCAAAAACATAATACAACTATAGTATGGTTGTGGCAGTCCTAATAATGATCTTTGTAAGCATACAATGATGAAATCGTTTGTGGTCATATTCCGGTGACCATACTGAACATGTTTTTTCTCTGCGCGTAAGAACTATTAGACTATTGAATAAATAAATGATTTCAAATTGAGTAAAGTTTTTTTATATATCACTCGAGTTATATAAGCAGTTAAATCGGAACTAGCGGAGTTGGCCGTTAAACTTAGTTAGAATATAGTTACTTCTTTAATATAGATATTAAAGTCGAAAAAAACGCATTTTAAATATGTCAACTGGGAGACAAATACTTTTAACAGCCAGACCAGATTACTATTTTATTAAAAACTCTGGATATGTATTCCGTAATTACCAAAACAAATTTATGTAGACACAAATACATTTGTATGTACATAGGGATGGATATAAGTATTTGAAAAAAAATCTTTTTTTTCTTTTGAATTCTTTTCTACTTAAGGCTTCTTCTCTTAAATTTCCATTGTCCGTATAAAAAAAAAATAACATTGCTAATGTAGGCTTCCTTAAGGAATAAATTAACACTATAAAGATAATCTGACATTAAACTTTTAAAAGCTTTTCTTTTTCAAGTTTTAGGATTTACATTTCTTTAAGGCTTTTTTCTTATAATTTTTTTTCCTTTATTAAAGGAAAGATTGTTAAAAAAGGAGAAAAAGAAAAAACTTAAATCAAGGTCAAGAAACATAATAAATGTCAGTTTTTAGTGTAAAACAAATTATGAGGGTTTAAGTAACTTGAGTTAATAATGAAACAATAAGGGCAAAAAGAATTTAATTTTTGTAGTTCATAAATGTAATATGGTCAGTAAAATGCCTTATTTCTTAAACGCTGCCAATATGTCTGTCTCTTCGGCTACTTGCGCGTAAAAAGATTTTATTATGCCTACTCTAAATGTAGAAATTTTATTTTAAGAATTTTATTTCAGGAATTTTGTATTAAAAATTTATTGTATTTTAAAAGCAGAAAAATTTTTCTTTGTAAAAATGTATTTAAAGCGCTACTGTGATGTAGCGAAAAATACTTCTTCTGTATATTACGACTCTTTTTAAATATTTTTTAAAATATTTTGTTAGTTTAAGTTGTGTTGCTGTAAAAATCTTTTTCGCCATAAGTGTTAACAAAATAGTTTTTTTAACCTTCCAATCAAAAACTTCTACATTTTTAGTTTTAATTGTATTACAATTATCATTTGACATGCATAAACTTGCTTAACCTTGTCATAATAAAACTCAATATTTGTCCAACTTTGACCATAAAGGTAACAGATCTAAAAAAAGTAAGAGGTAAAACACACTACCCTTGTCAGCCAAAAAGAAATGCATCAATTCGTTTTATTTATCAAAAGGAAAAATTAACCACAATAATACTAAGTTGGTTAAAAAGAAACACACAAAACACGTGTTAAACAAGTTATAGATGGTGGCTGCTAAAAAAAAAAGAAAAAAAAAACAAGCTGCTAATAGAACACTGTAACTGACATATTAAAGATTTATGGTATTTTCAGAAAAACTGTTACAATTATTTGGCATCTTTACGCTCTTAGAGTCGTGTGGCACTAAGGCTCTAATATAGAATATTGCCAGCTTTTATGGCCACTAAATCGAAAACCATTATTAAAACAACTAATGTGTTGACAAAAAGATGATAATCGAATACTAAAGAGACCCAAAAGGAAAAACAACCAAATTATCTGTCGTATACTTTGCTTTTTGAATATTTTACTGAGCAAAGTGAACGTAATATTGGGTCTTTTAGTTATAAAAACCATTAATTTTATTAATTTAAATTTAAATAAATTTTTATATTGAAAGCGACTGTGATGTTAGTTGTTTTCATTTGTTTTTATTTTCTTTTTTTAAAGGTGTTTATACTTCATCCACTACAACAAAATATTGAAAATTTACAGTTTATAAATATTTTTTGTTCATCTATTTCTGGAACAGAAACGGGTTACAACACAAAAAATAGTTAAAACAATTCCAGTCAACCAAGAAAATTTGCACGATGAATTCCGAACCTAATATGACATCTATAAGTTCCTTTAGTACTACTACTACTGCTTCTACTACTAAGTACTACTACTACTGCTACTACTACTAAGTACTATTACTACTGCTACTACTACTAAGTACTACTACTACTGCTACTACTACTAAGTACTATTACTACTGCTATTACTACAAAGTACTACTACTACTACTACTACTACTACTACTACTACTACTACTACTACTACTACTACTACTACTACTACTACTACTACTACTACTACTACTACTACTACTACTACTACTACTACTACTACTACTACTACTACTACTACTGCTACTACTACTACTACTATTACTAAGCAATACTACTACTACTACGAAGCAATACTACTACTATAACTACTTCTAAAACTACTACTTCTTTTATTACTACTACTACTTCTATTACTATTACTTTTTCTGCTTCCACTACTACCCCTGCAACCACTACTACTGCCCGTTAATATCCTAGAGAGGCCTTCTATCAGGTATAGCGTCACACAAATTAAAAAAAATATATCCAAGTTACTTTCTCTTTACGTAAAGAACCGTGTCTCCTAATCGGTATCCAGCAAACAAAATTCATTTAGAAACCCCTGTGCTTCATCTCGATTTTAAACTTTTGCATAACAAATTTTTTTGGAAATTAATAGGATCTGTGGGATACAGCTATTGACAATAAGAATTTTTCCAGGCATAAACGTACAAAGCTTTCTTCATTTAGCATTATTAAATACTCCACTCGCGTTAAGTAATAAAACTTTTACAAACTGTGAAAAGACTTAGACTAGCTTGACTATAACGTTATTTAAAGCACACTATAAGCATAGCCCTTCAAAATCAATTAGCTGCTAGTATATTTCAAAACTGCTGTTGAACCGTGTAATTGTAAAAAAATCTTATTTTCTATATATTAATATTGTAAGGATTTTGCTGGTATTTTTCATTCGTAGCACTACGTAACATTGAATTTCTTTCCCTTTTGCATTTATCTAAAGCAGTCAAATTGGAAATCATCGTTTATTAAAAAAAACCTGGACGTTATGAACTGTCAATTACTGGGCATAAAAGAAACACATTTTTTTTTGTAAATGAAAGATCATGATAGCTTAAGAAAAACGGACATTATTATTCTTGAAATTTGATTGACAGTAACACTTTAATAAAGTAATGCTCAGTAATGTTTTATCAAATTGAAACATGCCTTAGATGAACGCCTGCAATACTTGTAATAAAATGCTAGGAGATGTCTTTGAGCAATTATTTGTCAAAATAACTAATCAAACTAAAATATTTAAATGTAATTTCTTTTAAATTAAAGTAAAAATAATTTTTTTTTATAATTGTTAGTTACAAAAAGAAAACATTAACTACTTTTCATAAGAAAATTTCAATAGATTAAACATAAAAAATACATTGTTAAGTCCTTCAATATTTCTCCCTACAAAAATATTTTAGCCCAACAGCTAAAAACATATTTTAATATTCTTCATTCACTTTCATATTTTCCTCATTTTTTATTAAGATTATAAAAAAAATATGTTTTTATTTGCAAAACGTCCTTCAATATGATCCTAAGGTGAAGATGTAAACAAAATCCTATTTACTTTTTATTCAAACTTAATTAGAGATTTGCCTGTAATTTCATTTGATGTTTCTTTTTGGTGTTTCTCACAATAATGTCATCATTAGCCAAACTATTACTTTGTAAATAATTTAAGATTATTTGCCCTTATAAGCAAAAAGGAAATGCCCAACAATTTACGCAAGCCAAAAAAAGACAAGATTTTGGATAAAAAGGGACTGACTTACTTAATCAGCATTCGCAACCGAAAGCTTTGTAGATAAGTTGAATCATATTAAAAAGATAATTACCTGAAAAGACAAGAAAGTAAGGAAAAAGATGAAAAACATATTTAATTCAATTCAATTTAATTAATTTAAGAAAATAATAACTTATTCAGTTTGACAAATTTAAAAAAAGATTACCTAATTAATTAATGTAATCTACTTATTAAATAATAACAATTTAAGCTTATAAAATTACGTGAACAGTTAAAAATAAACGATAAAAAAAGTGAAAGTAAAAATTTTCAATTTTTCAAATGGTGTTTCATGGCGTATGAGCTATTTTTCAAGTTCAAAATTAGTTTAAGACCTGTTGCGTATGATTTATATTTATTTATTTTTCTTACTTGACTGTTAGGTGTATTGCATTGAAATATAATTTTTATCGTATTTTATTAATGGAAAAGATTTAAAAGTAGTTTGTTTTCTAAAGATTCGAATCATTTAAATAATCATAATAAAAGTGTGGGCGTTTTTGTTTTGTCTATCGCATATAGCGTGACTTATTTTAATTTCCTTTACTTAAGTAAATAGCTATAAAACTAATATTTGTAATTGAACACATATTTACGGTTAATAACTTTTAATATGTTACGTACGTTTAGCTTACCGTACAATTTGTTACTACAATGAAAATCGCTATTTAGCTAAAAAAAAAAGTTGTCAATCTGAAATTTGTCAGTTTTAGTTTTTTAAAGTCGGAGAAACCAAAAAAATGCGCATTAAATTTGAGTATAAAATTTATAGCTTGTTTTAAAAATTTTAAAAAATGCCCAAAGTTAAAAGCGATATATGTAAAAACAATATTTTCGTGATGCAACCCACTTTGGTTCCTTATATTGATCCGTTTTTGGTACCTGTTAAAGAGAGAGAGGGAGATAAAGAGAAAGAAATAGAAATAGAAAAACAATGAAGGAGATAGAGAGATAGGAAGAAAATGACAAAATTAGAAAACGTCGATAATCAAAGGTAAAGGCTAATTTATGCTGTGGGCAAAATTCACCCTAAAAGCAACTAAAGCAACTGATTGATTCAAATCTACTGTGAAGTAGCTTTTACCTGTGCCCCGGTAGATTAGTTGTAAGTGTGCGACTCTACCAATCAGGAGACTTTGGGTTTGATTCCCAAAAGAGACCCTGGTAAGTCTGCTTCATTCCACTTTTCTTTCTTTCTTATCCTTTTTTCTTTACTTCTATCCGCACCTGTTCTATCTGCCCCTCCATATAGCACTTAGGGACCGAATTAAGCGGACACGTGTGAGCTGTATCCTTTTCTTTAATGGCTTTAACATTGACTCTGTTTATTATTAATTGTTTAAAGTGATTATCTGTATTTGATATTATTAAAGTAATCTTTTAAGTGATTCTCCTAAAAAAAATTTTTAAAAAATTTTTCTTCTTAAAATGACAGCAACACAACTTTTGATGTAATTCTGCAGTTATATGTTTAAAATTGTACAGTCAATTAAGTCACACACAGTGCTCTTCAAAATTAATTTGCAGTCAAATCAGTTTACTTGAAAAAAACAAAAGGATGTAAGCGTCGTTAAAAGCTAAAAGATAAACATGTAACCACCTCAACCCCAACTAAAGATTTGTAGTTTCTAAAGCTGCTTGATTTTCCTCGTTTTATATATATTATAACTTTCATTTACTTTTTTGCTAATTTTACAACCAAATTTAAGTGATTTTCAGAAGGTTGCGTTTTAAAATTATGCAGTATTGTGTTAAACTACGTTAACGCCCTGAAGTATGCTATTATTTAGAGATTAAAAAATAATAAAACGAAAATCGCTTAAAAACTTGTAATTTAAAATATAAAGTACATTTTGTAAAACATGTTAAAACAGGGCTATTAAATTATATGGCTTGTAGTAGTCTTTTATCATAAAAAACATATAAATATTTGCTTTTTTCCATTACATTCAAATAAAAAGGAATAAATACTTTTACACGTGTTTGGCTTAGCACGAATGTCAAAAAGCCATATATTTAATATGTATCTGTGTTTGTGTGCGTGTTGTATACATTGTCATGCAATTTTTCTATAACCATTATAATTTACCAACAAATTTGCTTGTATATAAAGACCAAAAAAAATTTACTTCTTAACCAATACAAGCTTTAATTAAAAATGCTATTAACGTAAATACAAAATACTTCGATATTCAAGAGTTTGATTTTTTTGCAATCTCTTCTTCTTAAGGAAACGCACATGTTTTTGAGTCCTACAAACCCCACTGACATTTCAACGCTAAATTTTTCTGATTTTTTGGTTTTACTTGATTACAGTTGACAACAGCGATTACGTGCCCAGTTGAGTGTAACCAATAGCTTAGAGAAGCACGCAAGAGTGCTTTTTATTGCATTTGATTTATTTAAATTAGAATTTTTTTTAATTCAATTTCCAATTTTTGCTTCCGAAGTGCAAAACGATAAATGAAAAAAATTATTTAATGTAAAAAATGCTTAAGAATGTGTGACATGATGGAAAAACTCTTTAAGGGAAAAAAATGTTTGAAAAAATTTTTCAAATAAATGACGTTTTTGTTGGAAAAAATTAAATAAAAAATTAGTAAAACGTACCATATATCCATTTCTAGTTTTTTTAGATTTTTATTAAGTCATTGAACATAAAAAATAATAATGTTTAAGAATTAATAAAATAGATTACTTTAAAAAAATATATTCTGTAAACCTTTGATAACTTAAAAGAAAAAGTTTTTATAAGATCACAGGCGAAAAATACTGGCGAAAAAAATTTTTCTTCAAATGAAATTAAAAAGGTTTTTTAAAATTTAAAACAAAAAAAAAATAAAGAAAAAAGTTTTTATAGTTGGTAAATGAAAAATTGATTTACCTCGCATTATACTTCAGTCAATAAAAAACAAGAAATTTTCCAATTGTCTGAAACAAATGGTTACTGAATGCTGTCTTTTCACTAAATACCAATAAATAACTTAAAAATGTTAATATAAATGTTTTATTAAAACCAGTAAAAAAAATGTGGATGGGGCCCTTAACGAATTTGTTTTTCTAAAGTGGTTTTTATTATTTTTTAAAAATAAAAATGTTTTTTTATCTTTACTTATGTTCATGTTTACTTCTTCAGCAAAATTACTCCATATAGATGGTGATAACGATAAACACGTTATTATTTAAATACTATTTTGTGTTTTTATATCCCCATCATGTATGTATGCGTGATTACCATGTTAACATATAAAAATTGTACCTTTTAAATATTTGTTCCTTTAAAATGTCGCATTTGTCAAATATTTGCCAGAAAGCCCGTAACCACTGCTTTTAGCAAAAAAATGTTCCATGAAAAAAAAAGATTTTTTAAAAGGCAAAATTTTATAAAAAAATAAAATAAAATAAAATAAAATAAAATAAAATAAAATAAAATAAAATAAAATAAAATAAAATAAAATAAAATAAAATAAAATAAAATAAAATAAAATAAAATAAAATAAAATAAAATAAAATAAAATAAAATAAAATAAAATAAAATAAAATAAAATAAAATAAAATAAAACAAAATAAAATAAAATAAAATAAAATAAAATAAAATAAAATAAAATAAAATAAAATAAAATAAAATAAAATAAAATAAAATAAAATAAAATAAAATAAAATATAAATAAAATAAAATAAAATAAAATAAAATAAAATAAAATTAAATAAGATAAAATAAAATAAAATAAAGTAAAATAAAATAAAATAAAATAAAATAAAATAAAATAAAATAAAATAAAATAAAATAAAATAAAATAAAATAAAATAAAATAAAATAAAATAAAATAAAATAAAATAAAATAAAATAAAATAAAATAAAATAAAATAAAATAAAATAAAATAAAATAAAATAAAATAAAATAAAAAACAAATAAAGTAAAATAAAATAAAATAAAATAAAATAAAATAAAATAAAATAAAATAAAATAAAATAAAATAAAATAAAATGAAATAAAATAAAATGAAATAAAATAAAATAAAATAAAATAAAATAAAATAAAATAAAATAAAATAAAATAAAATAAAATAAAATAAAATAAAATAAAATAAAATAAAATAAAATAAAATAAAATAAAATAAAATAAAATAAAATAAAATAAAATAAAATAAAATAAAATAAAATAAAATAAAATAAAATAAAATAAAATAAAATAAAATAAAATAAAATAAAATAAAATAAAATAAAATAAATTAAAATAAAATAAAATAAAATAAAATAAAATAAAATAAAATAAAATAAAATAAAATAAAATAAAATAAAATAAAATAAAATAAAATAAAATAAAATAAAATAAAATAAAATAAAATAAAATAAAATAAAAGAAAAGAAAAGAAAATAAAATAAAATAATCAATCAAAAAATATTTCACAATAATTTTCCCATTCACAATAATCATTTCAATTAACTAAGATGTTTAAGTTTCTCAAATAAAAAATCGTAATTGATTTACTTCTTTACCTTTAAAACATAATTTTTATGTATAATTAATTATATCGCTTTGTACAAAATTAAGAAAATCAACTAATTCTAATGAAACTTATAATGTTAAAAATTATTTATTTATATAACATGTCACTAAGAAATGTTTTTATTAACATTCGAATTCGTTCGTATTGATTGAAAAACCAGCATCTAAATCCCTATAATCCCCTTTAAATAAACAACGTTTGCAGGGTATATTGCACGTACTTATGTATTTAAATAATGCGCACGTATGCGTGCGTATGTTTTCCATATGATTTTGATTATTTTTATTTTGCAGGTTCGAAAATGAGAAGCTACTTTAATGAAATGACTTTCAAGTGTTTATGTTTGTGTAATGAGGTTTGCATTTTCGTTCGAAATTTTAAAATATTTATATGTATATGAATGTATCTGTAGGTGTAGGTGATTCACATACATTAACGGATTTAAAAATCTACCAGATATGCTCTGACGTATGTAAAATATTTTATGATGTTTTCGTATGCAAATTAGTGTTAGAAGACAGCCTCAGCACAAAAGTTTTTGATATAAAAACAATAATTGTCATTACCAAACAGAATGTACATTTTTTTTTTCATGAAAGAAATAAATGGAATTGTGTTGCCAAAAACAGTAACTCTGGAAAAAATTTTAATACATAAGCAAAGAGTCAAAATTTAATTTAATGACGACCTGCAAGGCCAAAGTATTTAAGTTTTCATTTTAACTTTCTGTCAATCGATAAATTATTTTACTCTTAAACGTCCTCTTATTTTCGGATTTGTTGATGACTGTGCTGTTTTACAGGAGGAATTGTCAGCGGCAGTCGATGCGGCTTATTATTTTGGTTCACTTTAATTTTTGAAATCTCCCTATTATTTATGATTTTGTGCAAAATAAACTGGCAAAAACTTTGTTGGTCATTTAAACAATTGTTTGAATGAACCGAAAGTGAACAAAACTTTAGAGTTTTGTTTTCCCGTTAACTATTTGATAGGTTGCACTTCTGAATGCATTTATTATCTAAAAAAAGTTTTTGACAGGTCATTATTTGTGTGTGATACTTTTCTAGATACAATTAACTTAGTATAATGTAAAGAGAATCTATAGAAAAAATTATTGATATAAAGTAAAAAATATTTTTAGACAAAAAACGTAACAGATGAAAAATAAAAGTCATTGAATGAAAAAATTTATTTGGAAATAATTTTTTCCGAAAAGTTTTTACAAATTAGGTAAGCGCAAACCTAATTATTTAAGCAACCTTCAAGCACTGTCGAAATCTAGTTTATCTCAGTCATTATATTAAGTTATGTTATCGGAGATACAAAAGTAATTAAAACAGTTCAGGGGTTTAGGGGAAAAGTGTTTCACAGAATACATGCACAATGAAATCTAAGGCATTCTCCTTGGCTTTGTCAAACCGATTTTTTTTAATGACATTAAACAAAAAATTTATCTCTTAATAGTTAAAAGAAACTTAAAAAAATTAATTAAGCCAAAGATAGTAAAGCCCAATCTCAATTTTTATTCTCAGTATACCTACACATAGGAAGGACACAAATTCTTGAAATTTCGATAATATAAATTTAAGTCTAATTATAAATTTTTGGCTTAAGTCAAAGTCAAATTACAAAAAAAAATATATAGTTTTTTGTTCTAGCTTTACCTATTTTAAAAAGTACATTTTAAGGTAGGTTTATAAAGGCTCGAAACTAAAAAAAGATTGGCCGTATGATAAAGCATGTTATAACTAATGTCTGTACAAAATTTCATTAAACTCTTCTTTCTTTTATTTTAAGGATATATGGAAAGGATACGTATCCTTGTTGTATAAGTCATCTAATTTAAGGCATGAATTTATTTTATCATTAATAGTATGAGGGCAGAATTAAAAGAAAAAACATTTTTTTTACTCTTTGAAAAAGAACACCCTTGGAAGAGCTTACCGCTGCTTGGAGTTCGTAATAATTGCATTAAGTTATCATCCCTCTTCCCTCCTTTTGACAATTTTTATTTTAAGGATATAAGGGAAGGGCGGGAATCCTTGGAATTTGGGGGATCAAACCTGAGATCTGATTATATTTTATCAATTAAAGTACGTCAACCAAATTTTATCACTTGATTATACTTTTGGCCAGTAGTTACGTAAAATTGCTTTACTGTGGGTCACTTAATGATTTTTTAAGCCCAAGGCTTAATGTTTCAAAAAATAAATAAACGACAAAAAACTTGTTTAATTCTAGAAATTATAAAAAGAGCATCTAGGTAAACATCAACCAAGTTTGTCTCTGGGGACCAAAGTGTATTTATGCAGGGTGGAAGCATAACTACTACAAATACAACACCAACAACCATACGGTATTTTAAACTGAAATCTTGGCCCAAATACTTAGATGACAAAAAATACAAACAATCATGCGTAGAGCATGCACCGTGTGACATTAAGATGTTGGAGCAAAGCATAGCAAACAATAATGAGCTGACATTACTCAACCTTCTTGTATAGCTTGACATTGTTGGAGACCGAACACTAATCGGGTTTTACATATACACAACACGATTACCATTAAAAAGCCGAAACAAATAGAAAAAACATGAAAAACAGTAATAACAACAACACAAGTTGATGTTGCATTGATTTTTAGACATCTAATACACACAATAAAAAGAATTCATACATTCTCATAAATGATCACTGATCGGATTACTGTGTGATGTGTCGACGTCTTTGACGCCTAAAAGTAAAAGTCTTACATTACTTCAAATAACACCTCCTTAGATGATTCGATTTCCGCCCGTATGTCTATATAAGGCTTGATGTTTCAAAATAGGTTTTCAATATGGCAATGGACCTTTCTTCCACTAAGTCCTCACACAAATGCAATCCCACATACATTTCTGCTACTAATTTGTCTGTAAAGAGTTTATAGCACTTTTACCACATCTTATATATAAGCCCAACTTCTGGAAGCCACATTCGAGAATCCTTAAGTCTAATTATAAAAAACTATTTAATTGAATTTTGAAAGATTTGTCCATTACTTACTTACTGAAGCCCGCCTTGTTTACCTCTTAAAGTATCTTAAGTAGATATGTATGTCAATATCAAATAATATTTAGATAATATCTCGAGAAACAGATTATAATTTAAAAGAGGTCGTCTAAATAATGTTGGGCTTAGCCCACTGTAACTCTCCCACTGTTTTTTTCTTATTTGTTTTTGTATAATAAAATATCTAATTCAATCACTTTTCTAGAAATCACAAAAGTGTCTAGTGAATCTAAAAGGATTTGCCTGAAATTATAAATATTTAATACATTTTTTTAAAAGGTCTTCTTAAAACCCTTTTGCTAAAAATCAATAAAACAATAAAAACCACTGGCCTTGCTCGTATTTACAAACCATTTTCCAAGTTTTATTATTGTTTAGTTTTAATTTAATATATATTTACCAAAAGCAAAAAAAAAATACCTAAAATTTTTACTCTTTTTTTTTAATTTTTTCTTTAGAACTGATGCTGCTGCCAGCAGAATACAAACATTTTGGTCCCAAAAGTAATTGTTAGTCGATTTTAGAATGTGTTTTTTATCGTTGTCTTTGTTGCAAAAAGTTTTATGTAAAACCAAAAGTTTAACTTTATTATGTAAAAGTTATTTGATTTTTTTTTTTTGTTAAAAATTTTTAGGTCAAACTTTATGTCTAGAAAAATATTTTCGTTAACAGAATTTAACTGAATAAATTTGCAAAGGACAGATGTACCACCACAGCATCCCATCCACCTTTGTCAGAATGTTGTTTTATGTTACCTTTTGTTTTTGAATTTATAATAAAATGAATTTAACCAATTTCTGTTGTTCTTCTCTACTTTTCAATCATATCAAAAAAAATTTTTGAAAATATTTACATTTATGTAAAAAGAATTTGTTGTTTTATGGGTTAGAAAAACAAATAGTCAAAATATCATTACTGTTGTGACTCACCCATGTAACCTTGAACAAATACAACAAAATAAAGCTTAAGTGACAGATACTTAAAGAAATGGACAGGTTTGTATTGTCGCCTGTACCATATGCAGCGTGGTTCAACATTTTGTTTTTATTTAAAAAATTCGCAAATATTTGTTTGCTTTTTCTTTTAATAGCTCCTGGAAAAACTTGTCCCCTTTTTAATAACGTTTTAAAACAAAGTTACTGCTTCAATTTAAACCTTAATTAATTTAATTATTTATTTAAATAAATATAAAACATGATGTTTAAAAATT
Source organism: Melanophora roralis (assembly GCA_963583895.1). NCBI lineage: Eukaryota > Metazoa > Arthropoda > Insecta > Diptera > Rhinophoridae > Melanophora > Melanophora roralis. The sequence continues at coordinate 6,019,068 of OY757190.1, forward strand.
GTGGCAGGCAATAGCAGGAAATAAATAAATTTTAAAAATAAAAGATTAGTTTTGACTTGGTTCGAATCAAAAATAATAAAAAACACTTTTTATTCAAATTTCTATATTAAGAGTATTTTTAACTCGATCGATCGAGTAAAATTTCGATTCAAATCAAATGCCGTAACTTAACTCCTGGTCTAACAATAAAAAAGTTTTGAAAACAATTTTTGTTTTAAATTTAAATCAACTAAGTGATTACCAGCTAAGCGAAGGGAAGTTACGCAAATCAGAAAAAGGTTAAAATTTACTCTAGTGTTTACAAATACTTTTTACAAAAACTATGTAAGAACGTGTTGATTGATATTTTCGTAACATAAAAATGTAAACATATTTGGAATAAGGCAAACATGCTGATTTTGCTTAATTTACGTAAAAAGAAAACACACAGTTTTCCATGGGGGAAATATGCGTTATTTTGCTACAAGATTAAGAAGAGTAAATAATAGAAGTAACTAGAGATAAACTCAATTTTAATGAGAATAAGAGAACAAAGGGTTGTATGTAGATTAAGCTCGGCTAAACAGTTTAGAATATGAATATAATTTCAGTATTCAAATTCTAAATAAAGTTTGTTTAAATAGTAAAAATCAATATTTAACTTACAGTAGTATCGAATAGCAAAAGTGCTAACGAGAAATGGTAGCTGATTTCAAACATGAATAACACTGGGCTAGGATCGGAACTACTTAATTATACCCTTCACATAGTGATAAGGGTATATATCACTTTGTCATTCCGTTTGTAATTTCTTTATTATCCATTTGCGACCCCATAAAGTATATATATTCTGGATCCTTATAGATAGGGAAGCCGATTTAGCGATGTCCGTCTGTCCGTCTGTCCGTCTGTTGAAATAAAGTTTCCGGAGTCAAATAAAAAGATACAGACCAGTTAATGGTGTCAAACGATCAGAAATATCCCGCTAACAATCGCTATTTAAAATCAGCAAAATCGGTTCACTATTGACCGAGATATAAGCGAAAACCCAGAGTAACCCATTTTTTTTAGGACAAAATCCGTGCATATATCCCTATATATCTCAGTAAGTATAGTCACTCTTGGCACAAATCTTGGCACGGATACTCCTAAAGAAGGGGCCTAAATAATATAAAAAGTTTTTTCAGATTGGACCAGGGGAAGGGGAATTTTTCCTACAATTGCACAAATTTTGTGAAATATTTTATGCGCTATATCTCGTAAACTATAAGAGCTATCGACTTAAAATGTTCTACAAAAAATAATTGTACGCAAAGACCTACACTTTAAAGAAAAAATTTTTTGAGTGGGGGCAAAAAAATGGGTAGCTCCCATACAAATCGACAATTATTATAAAATATTCGATACGCTATATCTCGGAAACTATAAAAAATATCGAAATGAAATGTTCTACAAAAAGTAATTGGGCAAGAAAGCCTACGCTTTAAAGAAAAAATTTTTTGAGTGGGGGCAAAAAAAGGGGTAGCTCCCATACGAGTCGACAATTATTATAAAATATTCGATACGCTATATCTCGGAAACTATAAAAGATATCGAAATGAAATGTTCTACAAAAAGTAATTGGGCAAGAATGCCTACGCTTTGAAGAAAAATTTTATTGAGTGGGGGCAAAAAAAGGGCTAGCTCCCATACAAATTAACAATTTTTATGAAATATTCGATGCGCTATATCTCGGAAACTATAACAGATATCCACATCAAATGTTCTACAAAAAGTAATTGGAACACAAGGCCTACGCTTTGAAGAAAAAAAATTTCGGATGGGGGGTGAAGAAGGGGTAGCTCCCATACAAATTAACAATTTTTATAAAATTTTCCATACGCTTCTTCTGGAAAACTATTACAGCTATCGACTTCGAATATTCTACAAAAAGTAATAATCAAATAATTCATACATTTTTTAAAAAAAGTTGGAGAAGAGCAGCGGGACTAGAACATTTAATAAGTTTTATTAACCTTTAAATATGGATAATGTCGAAAACTTTTAAAACTTTCGACCTCAAATCTTCTTCATCTATTTTTCTTATTCATACGAACGTTAAAATTTTGTAAAGTTTTCTATGGACTTTAAAACTCGCACAAGGTTTTTTATTATATTATTTGCAGTACAAAATTACTCGGCTGGGTATATTTAAAGACCAATGTGAAGGGTACATAAGATTCGGCACAGCCGAATATAGCGCTCTTACTTGTTTTTAATACAAATTTCCATTCCTAGCTACTTATGACGTTTTTAATAATGAACTTAAAGCCGAATGAATAAAAATAATTATAAAATATAAAAAAAAAATTAAAAAAGGCTAAGTAACTTGCTTTCAATTGCTTTTAAAAGTTTGAAATCGGCTTAAAAAGTATCTGGTGGCAAATACCTAAGTGTGCCAGGAGAAAAAAACACACTGCACAGTGGGTCAAAATTTAATTTTTTTGGAAACATTTCAGCGATTCCTTCACGACTTGTCTGACTGACATAAATTTTTTTTAAATGATAGCAGAGGAGTATTCAAGTTTATGTTTGTAAGAAGACATTCCCTTTTAGTTCAGGGGAGACGTTTTAAAGTAGCAAAAACGGATATGAGATATTTAGCAACGTTTGACATTTTTTGTTATTTTTTCTATTTTCTAAATTGTTTGCATACTTTAGGCTCTACAAGAAATATGCTTACATATGCCATTTAGCTTTAAAAATTATTTATTTCCATTTAAAAATTTATTTTTAAAAGTTGTTAAGACCTTGGCCTAGTTTTTTGGAAAAAGCAGATTTAATACCTAACCGAGTTACTTTAATTTTTTGTTATTTAGACAAAAAAATTTGTAGGCGTGAATAGAAAAATTAATGACAACATTTTCCTCAATTTCAAGTCTAAAATTTACAAACGAATATTTCTGCCCTAAAAGGTGCCTTCATTCTTTTTTCTTTACAAAAAAACTTTTCCTGGGAATGAATAATGATTTTCAATTTTAACGTGAACTGTTATAAAAAAAAGCATTTGTTATACATATATTAATAAAATTGGTTTTGGGTCTAGCGGAACTTGACTTTTAAATTAAGCAAATTCGCTCTGAAATTGCAAGACTGTAATTAAAAATCCATGTCGGAAGCTACAATTCGTAATGATTTATTTGGAAAAATATTGAATCAGCCCTCGAAGAATTGTGGGCGTTATGGTAATAAGTCAGTTCTGGGATTTTAATTCGGATTTTGGGAATTGTTGGATTTGCGTTTCTGCTGTTTTTTCTAGTTTTAATTTTGCTATTATTAAGTGAAAATATCTTAAAATTTCTGCTTGATATCTTAAGTAATAAGCATTCTCTTTAATAATAAACGCTATAAAGCAAATAACGTTTTTTTGTTTTTCCAAAAAAAAATATTTTTATCAAAATTTTTAGGGATTATATCCGGATCTCAAAAAAGGTTTAAGTCAGATATTCAAAAATTTTTATTTTTTGAAGTGTAATATTTTGAATTTTTTTTAACAAAAGTTAAATCAGTTAAATATCTGTCTTAGGTTGAACAGCATAAGGTGTCAAATAAAGAGTATAAATAGAACGAATGCATTTTAACCATTTTAGGTCAATTTTCAGCCGAACGCCACATCACTCTTTTTTCTATAGCAAAAAAAAAAGTTCCTTTGAGGATTGATACGTTTTCGCTTAAGGATTTTTGACAAAAAAAATTACCCCACCCAAGTTTATATTCTTATATGCATATGTATGTATGTATATGTATGACCATTACAGCTGCAAAGAGTTATGACTTTTAAAAATTTTCTTATGCAAATATAAACAAGTTTTATTCCAAAAGGGTGAAATTGATGTTTATTTAAGGCAGAAAATTTTTTCACAGTCATATGTTTTTAGCAATCTCACCATCACAAGGATTTTTCCCTTAATTATGGGATACATTTTTTTATTAAATTTTATTCAAATATTCAATACCCTGCAGAAGATGCGACTGGTCCGCACATGTGTGTATGGTATACTCCATAAAGGTGCAGGACTACTTCAAAAACATTAGACATTATGATGTCCTAGTACCGGTCCATATACCCCATCTTTGCATTTCATTGGAGTAGTTTCGAAACTACTCTAGTGTACATCATAGACAACTACTTTGCAGCTACGGGCAATTCCAACAAAAAGTAAAGTAACGCCATCATTTTTTCAAGGAAACGATATATTTTTTTATTGAAATTACAGTTCAAATGAAAGAAATTACAAAATTCAAGTCTTTCCCAAACAAAAAAGATATATTCTACCTGACGTTACGTTATTTCCTGCTGGAATTACCCATATGCGATCGTTAAGACACAAACATCTGTTGCTTAACTTTATGTTCTTATCTGGCAATCAAATGGTCTATCGCCGTATTTTATAGGACCATATTGTAACTAGTTCACATCAGCCATAATGGAAAATGTTCCCAAATATTTTTCGCAGGGAGGCAAACTTATATACACATGTATGTACAAACAAATGTACATATGAACGTCCACACATGCATTAATAGATACTACATACCATGGTGCAAATATGATGACCAGGTGGTGTTACGAGCACAGCTGATCTTCATTTTTTTAAATCATAAATCGAGGCTGGGTTGTTAAAGCTGTTTACTTTTACATATCTTTTTTTGACACCTGAGCCAACGAATATTACAACATAAACGAAAGTTTTATTTACCAAATTTTGTTGTTGTAGAATCGCCACCACCTGATACACATAATTGCACCATGCTACATACAATTGTATATTTTAAAAAATTAATTGTTTATGAGAAGGCCCCCTGTAATGTAAACAACAAGCTTGTGCGCGAAGCATTTCATTTAATTCCTTTATAAGAGATGATGTACAAGTCAGATAAAATTTTATTTTTTTGTAATTACCCTACAAAAAAACAACGATAACAACTTTACAATAACACACAGCAAGCGTTAGGAAACCAGTATTTCATTAACGAAGGCGTTTTTATTGACTTACAGGTGGTATATATAGGCGGTGCATAAAGAAATTAATGATTTACAAAATAAATAAAGTAAATGAAGATTGATTTATTAAATTGATTATAAGTACTTACTTACGAAAATTATTTTATTACTTAAAAACAATCGGTATGTATATTTTTATTAAGCAAAAAACGAATTTTTATTTTAAAGTGGTTGTAAGAATAATGAGTTCGTTGTAGAGTAATGACTTTCGAAAGCGGAGTTTAACTTAAACTTAAATGTTTTGTGAAGGGTTAAAAAGAAAAAAATATTATTCTAAGGATATATAGTATTTCTTAATATTAAATTGTTTTAGATATAAATAATAAAATAATAAGCACCACAGTGTCGGCCGTCCTTTTCTAAATTTTTAGGCGCTACTGGCAAGTTTGGTTGCATCTTCGGATCGGTTGAGTATTATTGCTCTGAGTAGAAACTTTTTAAACGGAAAACTGACTCTTTTAAGGATACTGGTTTCTTTTTAAGCACGCGTAGTAAAATTTTTGTGACAAAAACGCAATTTCTAGCAAGTACTTTTCAAAGATCACAGAGAGTGCTGTTTTATAAAAAAAACACTACTGTTTATTTTTGTCTTGTCACTTATATATTTTTAAATCAGAAATTATGAAAATGTTAATGCAACTCATTAGCTTAATGCATGTATTATCATGATACGAGTATAAGTATGGTAGATATGAGAGAACTGATATGGCCTTATAAAATCTAGCATCTGCAATTTTCACTGCAAAAAAAGAAGTAAGCTCCGGCTACATTCTACACTCACTCAAGCCAAATGAATTTACACAAAAAATTCAATTCACTAATTTTCTCCAATCGTTAAGCCAGGAGTAGTACATCACAGGCAGCTTTGGATATCATTCTTTATCTTTTTCCCATTGACAATTTAATCGCTTAAATGGCGGCAAGGAGCTTGTTTAGGCTTTGCAAATTGAAAATGCCGACATTTTGGGAAGGTTCGGAGCTGGTCGACTCTTATGGCAGCCGGTTTTGAGTTAGTAAATTTTAAAAATTAACAACCGGACAAAGAGGACTGATGATCAAAAACGTAACTGTTTTCGAAAAATGCATTCTACTCGGCTAGTAGTGGTAGAAATTTTTTTTCAATAAAAAAATTTTCTTTCCTAACTAATGCTAGTAAAGTGAAAATTAAAAAGAATATTAGTTTCTTTATAGGGTTTGTTGTTGGTTAAGTTTGTCTATATGCATTTCATTGGTTCTTACACCAAATCATCAGTAGACTTCAACCCAAATTCTTAAAAAACTCATGAATATTTTTTGTCTTTATATAATAACCTCAATAAACAAAATGAGAATTACCATAAGCAACTAAAACGTTCAAGTTTTTTTAAGAATCCAACAAACCGAGCTGAATAGGAGAGGTCTTACATATTGCTCAAGGAGAAAAGCGGGGTTTTGAGGTGTGTAGTTGGAACTCTCACAAGGCACTGCAATGTAGGATATGTAACTAGTAAATGGGATAGGAGTTCTCCGGACTTCTGCAGGTTATTTGGGGATGAAGAAGAGATATGGACTGTGAAACACCTTGTCTTCTGCCACTGGTGCACCTACAGAAGTGGCTTGGGGGCACTTCCTGGTTGCACTTGGTGGGGTTTCTGGCTGTGTGCTGAAAACATCATAGGAATTATCAAATTTGTTTGAGGGGCTGGGTAGCTCCTCTAATGTTTTTGGCGCTTGCGCTTGTTTCTACGAACACAGACTTTTTCTGGACACTTTGCTTACGGCTTCTATGCTTCTCTGTTGCTTTTCTTGCTGCTCCTCTTCAATTTTCTAAAAGGATTCATGATAGATTTAATTTACTAATTCACTTTTTTTAAGCCAATAAGAATTTTTTGGGTCCAACTTTGAATTCTGAAGGACCACTCCATTTATTTTTTTCCACTTTCTGTACTACTGTAGGTTGAATATTAATTTGTCCTATTTGAACAAACTTTAACTAGAATTTGAATACTGGAATTATATTTACATTTTATATTGCTTAAACCGAACTAAACCAACATAGAGTTGTATGTGGATTATAGAATAGATGGATGATAGAATAGATAAACAATCAGCTTACAGTAGTACCGAATAGAAAGAGTACTGACAAGAAACCGTGGTTTCTGGAAAATTTATTACACCCGGGTAGCATCGGAACTTCTTAGGTTTTAATAAAAATCTGCATTCTTAGTTACTAAAATCTTAGTAATGAACTTAAAGCCGATAAAATAAAAATTATTATCAAAAAATTCTTATTAAATCGTTGAATAAATTTAATGCTTTTTTTAATACCCAAAGCTAAAAAAGTAAAAAAAAATTAACCTATCGCTTTACATTTTTGTTAAATATTTATATTAAACTAATAATTCGTACAAAATTTTGGCTAAAAATTTAAATTTTCTTCTGTTTGACTAATGCTGTATATTTTACTTATTTACATATTTTAAAATGTATTGCGAGCCCATGTTCATCTTCCTTTTGCTAACAAAAAAAAGAACAACCTACGTCACACACCTATCTACAACGACAAAAATTGTTGCTTCCACATTATGTGTATAAAAGAATATGAACTTGAAAACTTGACACCGACATGGAAGACATCGAGTGAAATATTCCAAAAAGAACATCTACTTGTTGCCATGTCAAATCAAAACTAAAAACAAACGTAAGCAAAACTGGGATTAACCATTAAAAGCAACCAGGTACAAATAACCAAAATCAACAACAGCAACAACAATACTACAAGTACTTTCATATGCATAAATCCCATCCAGAAAAATTTGTACACGAAAATATTTACACATTCTGACAAACAAAGTTAAGCATGTGTGTGTATGTGAGGGCTTGTAAGTAATCTGGTTCCATTTTAAGTGAAAAGACCCAAAATTAGTTTCTTTTTTCTTGGTGTGCTAAAAAGAGTCAGCAAATTTTTGACTTAATTCTGTTTGTAGAGAAGACAATTTATCATCCACGCAGCCTTAGTAGAAGGAAGGCTGTTTAAGTATGACAACAGATATACAAGAATGTAAAATTTAAAAAAAAGAAAATTAAAATTTAGGTATCATATTTTCTTTATATAGTGCCTACAAACTGATGTCATTTATTGAAGTCGAGCGAGCATACTTTTAATTAATTATCATCACAATGATGTTAACAAAATAAAAAAGAAATTATAAATTTATTTACTTTAAAAGCCTTTACAAAATCCTTAATCTTTTATTAAACTAAGAAGTGATTAACACTATGCTACTCACTGGTAATATTGAAGTTAATAGAGATATTCATGGGCACTTCTTAATTAGATTATGGTGTTGAATCCGGGTGCCCCTGTAGGTCAGTGGTAAGTGCACGAGTCTACTAGTCTGGGGGTTGTGGGTTCGATTCCCACCAGAGACCCTGGTAGTCTGCTTCATTCTTCTGTTCTTTCTTTCTTATTTTTCACTTAATTTCTTCTTTCCTTCCATCTTAACCTTATCTATTTGCCTCTCCAGGTAACACAAAGGGACCGAATTAAGCGGACCCAAGTGAGCTGTATCTTTTACTTCAACGGCTGCCTGTTCTACCTAACCCCCCTACCTATCCGGCTAACCACATATAAATTTGTAATTACATCTGTTTTGAATAAATGCAATTGAATGTTCATGTGTTTGAGATTCTAGAAGCATCTTGACTAAATTAGTCTCTCAGTCTACACGTATAAATATATTATCACGTCTTAACACCACACAACCCAAGATATTTAATTAAAGCATTAATCAAAAAAATTGCCTTATTTAATATAAAATTTAATTGTCTTAATTAAACATTTAATTGTATTTAATAACCAAATGCCAAGAGTAATGCGTATTTGAAAACTCTTTACAAAAACCAAAATTTTTCATACGGATTTTGTAATTTAGAGCTTTCGTTCACCAATTTTTTTAAAGTTTTTAACTCATTTTAAATTATGTATCCAATAATAAATAACAACAATAAACACTAATATAAACAACAATTACAACTTCGAAAAGCTGACTTATCAGGCTTTTTCCCTGGCCATCAGCTAGGACCAACAAATTTTAGTATTAAAAAATTAATTTTTAATAAATAAAAATGTTCATAAAGAGCAATTTTAATAAAAAAAATTGAAGATCCTAATAAAATTAACTTGTTTTTTTACTAACATGTAATTTATTTAATTTTATAAATAGTTTTATTCCATTTACAAATAGGTTGATTAGAATAAAATCAATTAAACTTTTAATTAATCATACAGGGGTTTTAATTAAAAAAACATTTTTAGTATCGTGTGTGCATACAGGTGAATACTTAGGGCGGGTTTTATTGAAAATGCTTTTTACTCACAATACAGAAGTATTCGTTTCGTTTCCTAATTATTAAGGATTTTTCTGACTAAGCTTACATATCGTCTAATTAATATTTGTTTTAACAAAAATAAATTAATAGAAAGAAATAAATAAAAACCTAGTTTTCTTGGTAAAGTTTGTAGCAACAGAAAATTTAAATATTTAAAAAATACTGGGTAGAGACCATTTTGCTGAACCACAGTATTTGTCCTTAAAGAACTTAGTATGACTGCTTTTTCTCTCTTAATATTTCTCTTTCAATTCATTTAAAGTATTTAATATTCAAATGTATATATTTGTTTTGTGCTTTGTAACCTGTTTAGTTTTAAATATGCATTTATATGTATTTATGTTTATAAAGATAAATATTCACTTCTTGACTTTAATTATATTTATATCATTTAACTCACAATTAATTCCATTATATAAGTACATATGTGAATTCTTAATATCCTAAATGTTGCGTGCAATTGTAATTGCAGGTTTTTGATTTACATATTAACTAAAACATTTTTGTATATCTATTTGTGCCTTATTCTTTGTGTTCTTTAATAAACAGTGTACACGCATAAATATTTATTCAGCTTTATTATGAACATTAAAAACGTACGAGTGTTTGCTATATTCGGTTGGGTCGAATATATTATAACCGCTTATTTGTTTGGTGTTGTGCAGATATGCAATGCCTTAACGTGCACTATATACAAAACTTTGAAGTTGGTCTAACAAAAAAACACAGAGAAAAAACTACAAAATTGTTTCAATTACCAAAATGATTGAGGCAATCAATAAAATGTTTTAGTTTTCACCCATCACCAAATTAGTTAGAACTGAAAAATAGCGATTTTTATCTAGCTAAACATTTTTAAAATTTTGATTTTTAAAACGGTCAAAATTAAAACTTATTTTAAATATTTTGATTGCTAAACACAAAAAAAAACTAATTTTTTGGCGCGGCTGGGATTCGAACTTGGCCTGCTTATGTGGTGTGGAGCTCTTTAACCAGTGCACCACATCCATTTGTCACTATACACATAAATTGTATTAATATTATCCTTAAGTCTTTTTCAATCAAACACACATAAAAATTAAATAACTAAAATGATTAAAGAAAAACTAGCTTTAAACAATTTAATTACTTGAATGAATTAACAAGTTCATTTTTTATTTTTGTTTACTTAACATAAGAAATATTCTGCAAACTAACATAAATGATTGAACAAAAGCATTAAATAACAAATTTTTAAGGCAAAAATATTGTTATTTTTTTAATTTATAAATAAGCATTATTGTTGGCTATTATTTTCTTATGTAACTAAACTGTTAATTGGGACAGTTAATTTTTTAATCAAAATCGTTGAATTTTTTTAAATAAAGCGTATTGAAAAGAAATATCCGGATAATTTTTTCTGTGTAAGTATATCGCAAAGAAGTTTAAAATATTTGTGGAAAAATTTAAGTTAAAGGGCAAAAAGAGTCGGAATTTGATTTAAGAGCCAATTTTCCTTAATAACAAAATTCCTTAAAAAAATTTTATACATTAATATTTCATTTAGAATAAGGCATCTTCTGGTTAATTTCAGTATCGCAAAGTTGACTTGAACCCGCATAGAGTCGCCACTATCCTCGAAGTCAATCTAAGGAAAGGAAGGACACATTAACCATTACTTCAGGGCGGTTTTCCAGGGGGCCATCCGTGAGTTTTTTGTTATACTTCCACCTAAATCCAGGATTCCATTTTAATGTTTTCTAATCTTTTTACTAAGCCCAAGTTTACACCTGTCACCCGCAAAAGCTTCCCGCAGTATAAAGCAAATGTCCTTTGTTTTATTTATCTGCAAATTTTTTGTTAGTAATATTTTCTGTCCTTAATAATCCTCTGACATTCTTTGGGAGTCAGGAGGTAGACAATTTCCTTTTCCAAACTATTCAAAAGCTTGACAGTAAAGAACAAAAATCTGAGTTTTGGGTTTTCCAATTAGTTTTACTATTTCCGGTTATATTAATGACGAATTAGGTATTAATTTATGTATCGAATTTTTCTGCTTAAGTTTTTGACGTGGGGCTTAAAATAACCCTGCATTGACACGCTACTAAAACAAATTTTAATAAATTAAAAATTTTCTAATGGAATTTAATTTCACAAATCAACTTAAGTAACGAAAAATTATTAATAAATCAAAGTGTTTTAGTATTAAAAGCTATATAAAATTATAGGATTCGTAATTCAAAGTACCCAATAATATACTAAATAACTCCAACATATTAACACTAAAAAATAACATATAACAATTACAAAATCATTAATAATAATTATTACACTTACCTTGATTTACTTACTATAAGTAAGTACACATAAACGTATATATGTAAAATTTCTAATATGTGTTACATCATTAGATTTAAAGTAACAGGAGACAAAACGAATGACAATAAAAGTAGGACAAATGACAAAAATAACAATTTCCGCTCTAATAAATGTTTCCGCTTCGTAAAATATTATACAGTTTTCTTGTCATCTATTAAATTTTATACATTTATTTTTGTTGTTTTTTTTTTCTATCTCTGTCTCTTATCCTTCTGATTAAACGGCTAAATGTTTATTTATACTTAAATATAGTTACAAAGAACAGCAACGAAAAAGCCTTTAAAAAAAGTTTAGAAAAATAGGTGGCAAATAACGTGAGTGTATATGGAAAATATGTGGAAAATGTTTTATGTTGTAGAAGGAAATCGATTTTGAAGAATAAAAACAAAACTTGACAAATTTACTTAAAGAGAAAGTTTACTGAAAGTAATAAAATTGCAAGAAGCTTAGTGTTAAAATGCCTTCATAACAATGTAAACTTGAATTAAGTTAGGGGATTATTTAGTTCGAAACTATTTAAAAAAAGAAAAGACAGCCTATTTTAGAACAGTAGTTTGAATGCAACTTAATTTTAATTTAAAAAAAATTTATTAATTTTTTAAAAAACATTTAAGAGGTAATTGCAAGCAAAAAGTTGCTGAAGAAATATTTGAATATAAATTTATGTCTTGAACATCACACTCCCAAAAGGCATTCAAATTTTATTAAACGTTAGTATTTGAAAAAAAAACTTTTTTTTCTATATTCAAGAACTTATTATTAGTAAACTTTTAAGATAAGCACCTTCTTGGAAATACCAAATAATGCCACAAGAGGCTTTCTATGAAAACAACAATTTCACAGAAAAAAATTACGACAAACTTGTTGTCATATTAAAAACCCAATTATCATACATACATAAACGCAAAAAGAAAATTTTTATTCAAGTAAAGCGCTCTTATTTTTTGCCACCAAATCGCCATAAAAATATATTTAAAGTTTAATTTAACTTTTACTTAAAATTCGTCCATCAGTTTTAAAAACCATTCACAACTGGAATTTAAAAGCCTTAAACAAACCCAAAAACTTGTTGAAAAAATAACTTGTACCTATATCTGTAACCTCGACTGTAGATATTTAGCGCAAACAATAAATGTATGACAATTTTCTTATTTATATATGCTACAAGCAAACAAGCAATTAATCATTTATGATGTATAAACTTTTCAATAAATTTGTAGTTTAATTTCAAAAATGTGCATGTGTGTTGCCAGTCTGCTTTTTTATTCATCAATTATTTATTTTGAAAAATTAATGATAATAAAACAAGCAGAACGGCCAACTGGCCAACATACCTACAAGTAGTCAGATGGAAATCAATTGATTTTTTCCAATGACGAAACCCTCTCTCGGATTATATTTTTTTTCAATTGTTTTATGGCAAATAAATAAAATTGTTTTAAAATTAAAACGGAAAAGTAAATATAACACAAAAGTTGTACAAATAATAAAATACAGTAAACTCTCGGTAATGTGAACTTTTAATATAGTGAACAACTTTTTTAACATTAAAGCTCTAAATATGAGTTGAAGTATTTAACTTTGTTTTTTAAATTGAATATTTATTATAAAAAGTTGATGTAAAAAAAATCTTTTGATTTACAATTAATTATATGTTATGCCATAAATACCAAGAATTTTATCGCTTACTAGTTTTTTTAAAGCAAAACAACGCAGTATGGCGCTACAAATTTTTACAGTCGAAAAAGTGAAAAAATTCGATCCTTAGTTCACATTATCGCGAGTTCACTGTATGAAAATGAAGTATTTACGTCAGATATGTGTGAACGTTTTTATGTCAGTCAGTCAGATAAACTTTTTAGTCTTAGGCTAGAGCTATAATATTATTTAAGCCCTTGTTCTGTAAATCACTTTAACTCACTGCATTAATCATTGCAATTAAAATTTGTTTGAGACTTAAATAATTTTAATAAAAATCTTACGAAGGCGTTTTAGTTAATATGGTTACCATAAAAGTTATCTAGGAATAGTTACTAAAGAAAGTAATGCAACAGTTTAACAAAACATACCTTTAACTAATATACATATTAAATTCATTTTCTTAACCCAACATTTGATCCCAGAAAAAAATTCTTAGATCATAATTTTGTTAACCTTGTCTACAAACACACCGCTGTGCTTCGCCATGTGAGTTTAACAAATTCATTTGATATCAGATGACAAATTTGCGTAACCAAATCAATAAAAATTCTATACTTATTTAACCGCAAATATTTTTTTGACATTTATATAATATGTTTATTAAATTATATTGTTCTTATGTTTATCAAAAAAATTAAAATTTTTTTTTTTAACTCCCACCGTTTTTAAAAAGATAAAAAAATCAAGTGAGATGCACTTGCGTTTTATGCATCATGCTGGTGGCTTTAGCGCTTTTTTTTCTTTTTTGAGATGACGTTTTCTTGGTCCTATTGGTCAGCGAACAGTGATATTAGTCAATGGTTACAAATAAATTACATCAATACCAAATTGGTAATCAAGAGAATTTAATGTTGGTACAGGTCATGCCATTTTACAGTTTGGTTAAGGTACCTTTACACGGTAATACAAAGTAATTAGATTTTGTAGAATCAAAATATTATGAAATTCTCTCCGTGTTTAAAAAAAAGAGAATAAAAATCTGTTCTTACTATTTTTCATGTTTACACGGATGAGGTTGGTAAAATCAAAATCGGTTGTTTCTTGCCAATTTCCTTTTGGGGTAACGCCATATGGTTAAGGTTCTACAATATTAACAAAAACAACATGAAGAAACTCTGCTTTGATTTTGATTGTTTGTGTATTGTTTAATTAAGTGTAGCCACCTTTATTAGATAATGTAAGTGCTGCCAATCTTTCACACCTCTGATGTGATGAGAATACACAAGTTTCTAAAATGGTTTAGAAAATAAACATTTACCGAACACTTGTCTAATTTTGTATCCGTATTTGCTCCCACTCAATACATTGTGCTTTTACATGATGAGATTTTGTATTATCCCACAACATTTTTTGACATATCGTAATATATGTATTACCGTGTAAAGGTACCTTTAATAAGCAACCTCTAATGACCAAAAGGTAACTAACGGTGGCATTGACGTAAACAAAATTTTGCAAACACGTGCTTTAAAGACAAGGTTTTATAAAGCAGCTTAAATCGTTGCAACCGCTTAATATATTTCGGAGCTAAGTAAATGAAAATTAACTAAAGTAATAACCATTGAAAATTCATACTCTACTATGTGCTTTGAAAAATTTTTTTTAGATTTAATCATTTTTCATTTAATCAGTTTTTCCCACTAAAATTATTGGCATAAAAATTTTATTAAATCCTGCCATTTAGAAAATAATTCTAAAGCAGCAAATACCTCAATATTGTCACATTTCTATATTCTCTAAACATAATTAATTGAATTTTTTTAAAACATATGCAAATAGCTATTCCCAAATTGAAGGCTTAAGGGATTATTTGTAAACTATAGACAAATGGTATAAATGGTTATAATAAAAATACAAAAGCAAAATTGTATAACCAAAATAATTCTGCTAATAAAGAGTAGCAGCCAAAGTAAACATGTAAAAGTCATAAAAGTAAAATGTGGAGAAAAAAACTATAACGACAATGATTTCTAAACAAGATAAGATAAACTAATTCAGACGATTATAAAGAGTTACACAAATTTTTCTTCAATGTTCCATAGTAGAAAATTTATTGAAGGCCTAAGATATATATGTGTTTGCTTATATTTATAAAAAAAAATTTTAATCTTAATAGAATATAAAAGTTAAAAAATAAAATATGTTGTGTTGTCCATAAATAATTTACTAAACAAATAATGTTTGCTTAATTAAGAATCTCTGCCACAAAAACTGAAACAAATTGTATGCAATTCCACAATTTATACCCTACGCAGCCAAAGTCAGCAGGGTTGGTAATGATGTTTTAGCAACAAAAATAGTTAATTATTTCCATTTGACTCCCAATGCGTTGGGAGTGATGTCATTGTTTTCGAATGGGAGTGATTTCATTCCAAAAAACCTAGCTCCAATGCATTCAACTCAGCAGAACAGATTTCAACTCACCTGTTCTTAACAAGCATAAGCATTGGCCAATCAAAAGATAAAAAAAATGCGAAAGAAAAAAATTCTTAAAAATAATTGACCCAATCTAGCATTGGACCGGCAAACCTTTTAATTATCAGGCTGAGATTCTACTAGATCCCACAGGGAATAAATTTTTTATTTTAAATTCTTATTTATCCTAGGATTTAATAGTGCCACCCTTGAGGTAAGGGGGGGTGGTCAAGTTTGAATACTTTTTTTCTACGTCCATGTAAAATTTTTTATCTGAATTAGTTAAACTATTTTTCAAAAATTTTGATCTGCCTCACTGTAAACTGTGGTACAGGGTGTCTGATGGCAGATTTTTATTTTCAAACTTAAATAAAAAACGGTAAAATTGACACAAAGTTTCGTTAGTTTAATTACACGATAGAATTTAAATGCGGATTTTGTTATGACATCCAGATGCCATCCGAAGAGTTGAACATACTTTTCGAAACGGGACTTTGTGTTCTGTTGCACAGGCTGCAGTAAACTTGGTCTAATTGAGCTGATTTCTCGACGAATATTTTCCTTTAAAGACACAAGAGATTGGGGATTGTCGTTATTAGCCCTCTCTTCGCCCGAAATCCATGCGATTTAGATTGGGCAACCTCGGTAGCCATGGGATGTCCCCAAAGCGACTGATCCGTTTTAGGGGGGAGTTTTTCCTGAAGCAAATTTTTCGAAGCAGTCGCCCGATACGGTTAAAACACCGTGTGTGAAGAGAACAATAGATGAGCTTACAGGTTTGGCAAAAAGAATTCTGTAATCATGCGTGGATAATTGTCTCCGTTGACTTTTGTCGCCTGGTCTCGAGAATTTTCGAAAAAAAAATGGTTCAATTATCTTATGCATGGATAAAGCACATCAAAAAGTTAATCTGTAGAAATGCAACGTTTTTTGATGTTTCAATCGAGGATTGTGGGTTCTTAAAAACAGGTTACGACAGATGTGCTTGTTGACGTCGCCGCTTAAGTGAAAATGAGCCCCGTCCCTCCCAAAAAATTATATTTACAGTGCTAAAACGCTTCAGCATCGTTTCGCAAGAATTTTTGTGTAAATCAAAGTCGTTTTCTTTCAGTTCTTGAACGATTTGCATTTTAAAAGGATGGAAATTCACATCCTTTTTTTAGAATTTCTTCGAAGTTTCAGTGAGGCTGCTCGCGGACTTTCACGTAGTTTGCTTTCAACAAGTATTCACGAGTCCCTGAAGATCGACAGGGCCCTGGCCGTGGGACATTCACAGCCGAAGCAGTTTCGCGAAATCGCTGCACCCACGAACGAGTTAAATTTACACTCGGTTCATTACGTGTTAGCCAAACACCGAATTTTGAATAAAATTTTCGACGAGCAATTACGGAAGAATCATGCTCACTCGACCACCGCGAAATCGTGACTGAAAAATCCGCACAATCGATAATTCCAACGGTGCCACCATTGCTCCGCACTGTTTATAACTTCTTGAAATAATCGAACTCAAAAATATAAATTTGCCACCAGACACCCTGTGTAGGATTATAGATGGTTCGTTTTATATTCACTTAAAGTTTAGTTAAACTTTTTTTTGTTTATTTTGAATATTTCATAGTAAATGAATGTAAATAAACATTTATTACGTCAAAGTGCGTCATTGCGAAGGTCATAGTATTTAATCGTGCAGTTAAGTTTTCTGATAGAAGTAATTATGTATGTAAATTATAATGTATTGCATATAACGGGGCATTGAGCTAGACTTGACATAGAAAATATTTTTATTTTATTTTTGTTGGACTTATTACTTATAAATTCTTTACCAATAAAATAAAATATTTAATCGAAATTCGGTTTAAAACCACAAATAAACATTTGAAAACAAAAAATCTGAGGAATTATTTTTAAGAAATCATAATTTTGTCATATTTTATATACCTAATTTAACATTTTTGTTTTTTTGCCAAAAAAAAAAAAAACAAATACTCCTACATTTCTTTCTTCATCCTTGAAAAGTAAAATAATTTTCCACGCCAAATCCTATTTCAAAGGAGTGTATTTCTTCTTATCTTACACATGAAATAAATCAAATAAAATGACGCAACATGTGGTTTTAATAATAATTTGTTGAACACGCTTAGAGGCATTTGATTAAGAAAACAGGTAATTCAACACATGTACTAAAAGGACACACCTGCGAATGAATTCATACATATAATATGATTTAAAGTTAAATAAATATTGAATCATTTTTCTTCCTGAGCTCATAAGCATATTAACTTCAATTATTTAATTTATTTAAAAAATAGCGAAATTGCTGTTGCCTGAAAATTATCTTAAACAAACAACTAAGCAAAACTAGAAATTTGTATTTATTCACTTAGATTTTCCGATTAAACTAATTAAATATTTTCGTTCCCTTAATTTTTTCCAAAACTAAATTACCTTTTTTATAAATCTTTAATATGAAACCAGATTTGTTTTCAAATCAAATAAGGGAAAAGAACTATACACACGCAAAAAAAAATTATGGTTGAGGAAGCCATAATCTAAAGGTACCTTTACACGGTAATACAAAGTAATTAGATTTTTTAGAATCAAAATATTATGAAATTCTCTCCGTGTTAAAAAAAAGAGAATAAAAATCTGTTCTAACTATTTTTCATGTTTACACGGATGAGGTTGGTAAAATCAAAATCGGTTGTTTCTTACCACTTTCCTTTTGGGGTAACGCCATATGGTTAAGGTTCAACAATATTAACAAAACAACATGAAAAAAATCTGCTTTTATTTTGATTGTTTGTGTATTGTTTCATTAAGTATAGCCATCTTCATTAGATGCTGTAAGTGCTGCCAATCTTTCACACCTCTGATGTGATGAGAATACACAAGTTTCTAAAATGGTTTAGAAAATAAACATTTACCGAACACTTGTCAAATTTTGCATCCGTATTCTCTCCTACCCAATACATTATGCTTTTACATGATGAGATTTTGTATTATCCCACAACATTTTTTGACATATCGTAATATATGTATTACCGTTTAAAGGTACCTTAAGAACACCATACTATGATGTGTAGCCAAACAGAGACATGATTAGGTGTAGTCATAGTTAGTTTGATGCAAATTGTTATTCATTATTATGATCCCTACTTATCATAACGTTGTTCTTTGGAATCACAAATTTCTTTTATATATTTTCTGTATATTACCAAACAATCATAACATAATATCTTGTTACCATACTGTGATCCCCTACGATCATAACATGACTCGTGGTAACATAATATAATTCCACAGACCCATAAATTGTACTGCACTATCATTCTATGGTTGCACACAACTATTTTATTATCCAATGTAACCATAATATTTTTCAGCATGATCATATTATTTCTTCAGATAGTCATAATATGACTTAATAAAAGTTATATAAAATATTTAATCTCAAAACACTTTTATATATTAAAATAAGGTTTTTAGTTTACCTTTTTAATACTACCATGCCATTACAATTTTGCTTATCATTGGCCCATCACACATTAGAGTAAGATTTAAGCGAACAATTTTTGTTCTCTTCCTAACACACTGGACTAATTGTTCTGGCATAAAATGTATACGTGTATAAAGCTTGTGTGTGTGTGTATTAGTGTTTTAAGCAAACCTGTTGTTTTTCAAATGTGTATGTATTGGTTTTGTGCTGCTTGTGCGGGGTTGAGGCTGGTTGAAAAATTACGCCAACTAATAAGCATACTCTTCACCTCTTTTGCCCTCACTTTGTCATTTTGTTCTGGCGGAATTACTCTAATGTGTGAAGAACCATTCACAATAATAATTGTGACAACTGTGATGCCATATATGATATTGTGTATGTAAACAATAGAAAAATGGGGCATGACTTTTTTAAATTTTTTAAAAATAAAAAAATTCTAATGGATGTTAATTAATTTTTAATTAAAATAGCTTCTTAAAGCATGACTAATTTAAAAACATATACTTGCGCCAACCAAATTTGAGTTGCGAAGAAAAACTCTATCACTGTCGTGATCATGCCAAATCATGTTTTTTTGTCTCTGCGTGTAATAAGCAAAAAACTTTTTAAAATATAAATCCAATCCGAAAGACCAAATATAGATTCTAAGTAAAGATTGTAAAGAAAATACTGAACAAATTTTCTTTTATATGTTTATAGTACTCCTTCCTTAGTACAAATCCTTAAAAATTATTTAAAACTGCGCTTAAAAAGTAGCCGGTACCCTAGTCTTACATACAACCATATTACTACCACAACCTGTAGTAAAATTTCTAATTCACATTTAATTTTATTTTTACTATTCTACTGTCTAGCCTTATGTCTAGTTCATGGACTTATATGTTGTGCTCTTTTCCCCAAGTCATTAGTCTCAATAAATTCGTTTTTATTTCTTGTCTGTGCCCTCTGCCAAAAACTTAATACTTAGTTATCCTTTTCAGCCGCTGCTGGGCAGTTTTTGTTTTTTTTTTTTGTTTTTATCTTTTTCTTATTTCCAAATAAAATAATGTTTTTATACTTTTGTTTTTATTAAGACACAAAAAAAAACAAGTAAATCTTTATCTTACAAGCTGTTGAATATATTAAGCCTCTGGGAAAAATTTTGTTTTATATTTCTTGATTTTTTTTTTTTGTAGACATACAAGTTAAGTCTAGTCAGGCGTTCATCTAGTGAGTGGGGATAAACACCCCCCTTCTTTAAACAAAAGTGATATCAAGTTTGAAGTGTATGTAGTTTTTTATTTTTTGCAAAAAATTGATTATTTAAATTAAAATTTCAGTTTTAATTTATTTGCCTAAAAAAGTGTCCTTTTTTCCATCACAATCAGGGTCTGTATCTCACTCAGGATGCAATCCCTAGTGAAGGTGTGTATGTAGAAAAAATATGTTCTTCTACAGTACCTTTTTAGCTTTTTAAATACAATTTATTTTATAACTAACTACAGATTTTTGTAAAATTTTGTTAAATTTGTCAGATATGTCAAACATTTTCCCAAAAAACGTGACCCCTATTTTAAGCAAAAAACTATTTAATTGTTTTTTTCCTTAAAAAAAGTTTTTAAGGCGACTTGGTCAAATTAATAAACAGAAAAAATTTAATTAATACTATTTTAATGTAAAACATGTATATCCCAATTAATGACTTATGTGATCAATGATCGAAGAATGCATCATGTTTCAGGCCGAAATTTTTGCCTTCCATATTAACAACTAAACTACAGGATAAATCCGCAGTAATATTAGAATTTTTCAAAAGTAAGGTGATACTCCTGTCACTCAGTTTGCACAGTACATCATCGCAACCAAGGCGAATTAATGCATCAGGTGATGGTGATTCTACAACAAAAAATTTGCGGTAAATAAAATTTTTGCTTTCGTTGGCTCAGGTGTCAAAAAAGATATGTAAAAGTAAACAACTTTGACAACCCAGCCTTGATCTATCCATGAAAAAAGTAGATCAGCTGTGCTCGAAACACCACCTGATCAACATAATTTCACCATAATCGTAACTGGTCAATCAATGCGAGAAAAATCTGTATTGGCTAGGTCTGCTTATTTCTAATGTATGGATCCCTTCGTATATAGCCTCCGTGGGAAATAATGAGCAGACAAGCTGGCTAAACTAGAGGCTTCTCTACATGCCTCTAATGCATTTCACTGAGGACTTTCATGAATGCGATATTCAGCTCCTTCTTCAAGTAAATAGATAAGAACAGGTGGCGCAGTTATGTACCTACCTGTAACTTCCTAAGTTGATTTACGCAAAGCATTCAACTAATAAGCTGTAACCGAAGGGATTTATCAAGGTTTCTGTCACAAGTAGACTGAGACTTTTTTTAACGGCCTTTGTCATATTTAAGGGAATAGGAGTTGCATTTTCACCTTCGTTGTGAATGGCCTGCTTAGATGTCAGAATATTTAAATTTATGGACAGTCATTAAATAGGTGACATTAGTCAGGCATTAAGTTGCGGAAATTTCCTGCCAATAGGTTGGACTTAGTATACTGGGCCATCATCCAAGAATATATTTTAATAGATGATATATCAAGTTTTACCTTGATGTTAAAAAATGGTCTTTGTAGACTCTTCTTCAACCACATAATCTTTTTCAATTGTAATATTTAATATATTTAAGATTTAATTATGTTTAAAGAAGAACCCCTTAAACAAACGTCTTAAGTCCCGCAGTACATACTCTTAAGCCAGTGATCGGCTTGTTGTGCACTGTAACCAATAGAAAACTAATTTTTAGGGAGAAGTTCCCAAAGTTTAAGTAGGGACGATAAATCACCTCAGCATTTCCCCTTGTACGCCCCCCATGTGAGCGCCACATCTTGAAAAATATCAGACATAAAACATCGCATTTGGCTAGCGTAAAAGTTAGACCAAGGCACAGAAATCATCGAATAATTGTTCTCCCTGCATGCCTAGAAATTGCTGACATCCGGAACTCCCATCCAAAGAAAGTGTGCTTGTCGACTTAAGTGACCCGTCAACAAATTTCCTTATTTAGTTTTTGTTATTTTATAGAAAACTTTTGTAAAAATATACAATTCAACTTATTTTAAAAATGTTACATAAATACGTTTACCGTAAAAAAGTAAAAGTAAACTTAATGGGATTTATTTTAAATAATTAATTAACTTCTAAGCTTTCAAATAGTACTTACAAAACACCATTATGTTAAACAAGTATTGTAAATTTTGTCTAAGATTTTTCTTTTACCAACAAAAGTTTTAAGTTTAATCTTTTCTTATATAAGAAATTTGTACAAAGATTTATATCTACTTTGTGGAAAGTAAAAAGCTTAAAGGATCTTTAGATTAACCTAAACAAAATAAACTTTTTTAAGCCTTAGCTTTTCAAAAATATTTATAATTGTGTGTATGTAGATGTTAGAGATCTGCACGAATATATTTTGACTTGTTGTATACTTGAGTATTTTAAAGGATGAACTCTTATTCGTAGTGCCTCCAAATAATAAGTACTTTTTTCTATGAACGTCATAATCGTCAACAAAGTATTCGCTGTTACTTGGCAGAAATTTTTGTTTGAGCTCTTTGTTTCTGCCGACAAAAGTTTAAATTGATGATGGAAGTTATGTATCAACTACTGCTATATTCATTCTCGCAAAAGTAGTTGGTCAGGAACACACACAACTAACACTTTGTGGTTGGTTTATTTCTGTTTATTAATTTTTGATATGTACGTATGTGTATATAAACACAAATTACATATGGTAGTTGTTTTTGTTACAGTAACAAACATACTCAAAAATTCACACATCGTCAAACACATACAAGCAGCACATTATTTAATTGCAAAAACAAAAACGTGCCACAAAAGAAATACATATTGTGCCAACAAGTACTGGCACAAGAGCTTGTTGTAGTTCTTATTTGTAGTAATTTGTATTTACGTTTCATTTGAAACCGAGTTTAGAAGTGTTGGTACTTGGTAAACTATAATTTAGCCTATCTTTCGTACTCTCATACTGCGAGCGAATACAAGTGCATACTTCCTTTTACGTGAAACTTCAAAAAGTTATTTGTAAACTTATCCGCTGCAGACCTC
This sequence comes from Melanophora roralis, assembly GCA_963583895.1. Classification (NCBI taxonomy): domain Eukaryota; kingdom Metazoa; phylum Arthropoda; class Insecta; order Diptera; family Rhinophoridae; genus Melanophora; species Melanophora roralis. Next base: position 6,042,546 of record OY757190.1, read on the forward strand.
TAGTAAATATGTCTTTACATACGTATGTATATATTTATGTTCATACTATTCCATGTATTACACTACGCAACAAATTAAGACTTCCCTAGAATTAAAATAAGTAGATAGCAAAGGTTCGAACCAGAACCCAGTCCAGTAACAAAATGTTTTTTTCATTAAATATTATTATTCTTATTATGAATATAGTTAGACGATGTAATAAACCAAAAAATATATAATATTGACATCTTTTTAATGAGTCTATTGATTATCCAAAACTTTTATGGGGCATAAAAGAAAAATGGCCACCAGTTCCGCCAAACTGAATGAAGGGGCTTACTACTCTTCAATAGTACAATTAAACCTATACCATCCCCTCTGTTAATTATTTTTACCGTTGCACAGGGTTCTTATTACATTTATGTCTTTATTTTCTTTGGATGTAAAACTTTTCGTTTTCGTCCTTGCTTAAGCTATATTTTTGTGTCCTTAGGGTCAATTCAAATTGCCTTTATAAAGGAAAAGACTAACTAAAGTACATGTGTGTTTGCGTAAGAGAATAATAAATTCGTTAACAGTGTTCTACAACAACTCAAATTTGTTTCGTTTCTAATGGTCATATTTTCTATTTTAATGGTCTTATGAAACTCTTGACATTATTTCTTGAATTTCTTAGTGAAATTGTTCTTCTGTTGTGTGTTTTTAATATTGGAAGGCATGTATGCGTGCGTGGCTATCATGTATAATGTGTCTTTAACCCTTTTTGACCTTGACTTTTGTATTCGAATTGTTATTGGAAGTATAGAAATGTGTTAAAAAGGACTAAAAATGCTTTATATGATTATGCATACAACAAATAAACTTAATTAATTACTTGCAAAATTTCCATAAGTGCCGAATATATATGTTTTGCTGTTATTGTTGTGAGGTATAGACGATAAATTATTTTTTAAATTCGTCCTTAATAATTATAAATTTTGTATGTTGCAAATCACATTTTGTTTCTCCTTACTTTTTCTGCTTTAAAATATTCACCTTCTTATATCTTTTAGGTCCTTTTGCCTTTCTTTATGGTGTTTCTAAATCTGTTAAAGTGTGTGTGTGCGTTGTTTTAAAAATAATTTTTGTTTTTCGAAGTTGCTTTGTGTTTTTGTTTTTGTTTTTGTTTTTGTACTTGCTGGCTTTTGTAGTTAATATCTTCTTTCTTATGACTTTTTGTTCAATTTTAACTTTCATTAGTCTGTATAAAAACCACAAGATAATCGGATTTAAATTTGACATGCATAACTTACACTTTAATTTAAGGTTTTACATAGAAGAAAACATGACAATCAAATTGATGGGCTTACTAGGGTTTAGCAAATGACACACTTTGATAAATAGATAACAAGGTCTGAAAAAGTTTGCTCTGACCTTTACAAAAATGATGCGATTACATTCTAAGTTCCCGATGATTAAACGGAGGGTTAAGTTTTAACCAGGTTGCTTTTTCCGTTTATCTTTTTGCTTAAAAAAGATTCTCAAAGTCATCTGACAAGCTTATAAACTAAGTTAAGGCATGGTTAGAAAGAAAAGGCAGCTGCAAAATTATGATTAGGATGCAGCCTACTTAGGCCCCTTACTTCAATCCCTTTGTGATAGATGTTACAGATATAGAGAGATAAAAAGAGAGGGAAAAGAAGAAAAAATTTTTAGATGAGAAAATTTTAAAGTTTTGGCAATAGTCACCCGATCTCAAACCTTTTCACAAATTAACCACTATCCCTGATGAAAGATGACGAACACGAAAGCTTTTTAAAAGACTGTCCAGTCCACTTGTCCGAATTTCCTGATTGTCAAGTGCCAAACAAATGCTTTAGAGACGGTAAATATATCTTCTTCTTTTACGTCTGGACAGCTTCTTTACAGGCCATTAAAAGGCACCCCCATTTTACAGGTATTGGGACAAAACATTTGTTGCCGGTAATAGCTGTCACAATGTCCCTCAGCCTCCGTTTATTCAAAAGATACTAGAAAATTCTCAAATATAACCTTGGCCAGGCAGAGTTCGTGGTTCTTTATCAGGGTTCGGTAGCCCATGTGATTCCAGTGAGTTTTCAAGAAGAGCAGAGAAGGCACAGAAGTAATTATATGCCCTGTTATAAAGTTTCCTACCACCCCTCAGTATTGCGTCAGTAACATGGTTGCCTGCATTGCCCCACACCTGTTCGAGAGTGATATTGGAATTCATTGCCATCCAAATTAAGAAGGGCGGTATTTGCAGATAGATGTTAGTAGATTAACGTGAACACTTATCCGGAGGACAATATCTCACGGTGGTCTAACCGCATGAGTTCATTAATGTTTGGACTAGGGCCCCCGAAATGACTTCTAAGGCCACCCAGGTAGCAAATGCTCTTTCATAGGTCAATACTAAGCCATAACAAACACCTCGCTTAAGAGCCTTTTAGTATTGGTAATGCATAAACTTTAAAAACAGATCAGCACTTTTCTGTTTTCAGGAAACCTCATGCTCAGGGTAAAACGTGTTAATACGAAAAGGCAATTTCTTGTGGACTTTACGGTTCGTATAAGACCGATCAAAGCTTCCGCTCAAAGCCCGCATAAGGCAAACCTCAGTATAAAACTTTCGTTCTCCTTTTGCCGCGCTTAGAGAAAACCACCGCTAAAACGTGTACTCCCAAAGAGGACTTTATAATAAATCAGACCGTTAAACACTGGGGCACTAGAAAGTATTTTGGTCAGAAATTTTTGGAAAGGTCTGTTAAACTCCTACCAATTTTAGTACTAGCTCTGATATTGGCCCTTTAATCGCTAAAGTACTGTGGCTATTAATGGTAAGATAATACGGCACAACGTCAAAGGGGACAAACTGTCCCAAGCCAGATCATTTTGGAAGCCATATGATCATATTAGTTCAAAACAGATATTGTAAAACATGACTGTTAGACTTCTAGATAGACATTGGCCATTGGCCAGTATTCGCAGACAATATGTCAAGAACCTAACTGCAAATTGACTGTCGGCAAAGATCCTGATATATTTGTCAAAAATCCTGGTAGTGCAGGAAGCAATACAGAAAGCTGTGGCGAGCATGTCTTTTGTTAATTGCTTACACTATCTCCCATTAGTGTCCCCCTAAAACCAATCCGCATATACCTTTTAGTCTTAAGGTCCCAAGGAGGTGATGTTATCGGTCACTGCCTCTAAAATATCAGAAAATAATATTTGCGTCATCGCAAGCTCTGCGTCTCCATTAGAATTCAGCCTGTAGTCTTGATACGATATTTAGCGCCAGCTTCCTAAGCAGAAGGTCCACTCGAAGCCAATCGAGATGAGTTAAAAGCGAATTAGACACAATCTATTGCATTGCGCCAGTTAAAAGCCATATAACTTCGTCCCTTTGATATGTAAATGATTGGCGGCAGTAGGAAATCGTAGAAATAATAAAATTTTTATAACCTTTTTTGAGCAGCACCGAATAAAAAGTCATCACCATTGGCTAAAAAAATAGAGATATGAACAATAATAAAGGTTTTAACAATTTTCTTTAAACTAATAGTGCTGGCAGCGCTTTGGTAAAAAAAACCATCAAAAAAGTGCATCCTACTTTTAGGTCATAATTTTTAATTTATGTAACTAGTATATATTTTTTATTAAAAAAATTCAGCATAACTTAAGGGGCACAAAATGAATATAACAATTTAATAAGGTTTTTAAATAAAGAAAACTTTTATAAAAATGAGTCATTGCCTCTAATTTTTTTATTTTGATTTTTTAATTTATTATTTGTTTATTTATTTTATTTTATTTATTTATTTATTTATTTTAAACTAATTTTGACCTTATACAACACCACAAGAACCTAAAAATGCAAATAAATTTACAAATAACTCATAATTTTCAATTATTTGTTTCGGTTTTCTACTTTCCCACAACAACCGCTTTACAATATGATTTAGTTTGTTAAAAAACTTTTTGTGGAAAATTTAATTTTATTGTTGTATGAAAAATCTGTGTGTGTTTTTACTTAATTATAATTTTATGATAATTTTAATTTCAATGATTTCTTTAGTGCCCATGTGCCGCACATCTGCCAGTGCTTAAAATAATTTTCCAACACTTTTGCTTTCACGCAAGGAAGTCGTTTAAATGTTTTTACTGTCACTATATACCCACAGACATACATACATATCTACACAATTAACTTTTTTAATATTTTATAAACAGTTTTTCTTTTTTTATTTGGCAACATTAATTATTTTGTTTGAGTTAAATTTTAGGTATGTGTGTGTGTATGGATGTTTAATTAGAAAAGGATGTAATTAAAATTTATTTGAGCAATTTAAATTAAGTTAAATTTTATAATATAAATAAATATTAAATATAATGATGATTATAATGATATTGCTGGTGTCTTAATTACTGTTGCCCAATTATAAATGATTTTCTTTATTAAACGTTTAAACATAATTTAAAATAAAAAATTGCCTTAATAAAAGTGGCAGTTGAGGTTTTTTATTTGCAAAGATTATTTTAATTTATTTAAATAATGTTTCCTTATTACTTAAAAATTCAACAAAATTTAGGAAATTTTAAGCCCTTTTTAATTTAAAGCAAAACGAAAATAGTCACCAAGCATTGTACTAAAAAATTCAAAACAAAAGCTATGTTCCCTGTAATCATTTGTTTGTTTGTCGCAAGCAAATAATGGTTGCCTTGCAACACTAAATTTTTTTCATTAATTTCAAAATTACGCAAAAACTTAGAGCTTTAGATTAAATGTCTCCGCTATTTGTAAAGAAGATTTAAGTAAATCAAAAATGTTTCTCTTTTATTTTGAAGTTATGAAATAGAAAAGAAAGTTACTACCATCACAAACGTATAATTTTCTTATGAGTCCTTAAGGGATAGTTTTGGAATACTATATGTTTTTCTATATTTTTAACTATTCTTTTTTTGAATTAAATTGAAATTACGCCATGCCAATCATTTGTGGCAGCACTTTTTTAATTCACTTTTAAGGTCAAATTCCTAGTTGAATAAATTTTTAGCTTAAATTATGTGAGACAAAAATGTAAATTGAAAGCTTTACACTCAAAACAATAAACATAATATGGTAATGACAAACACATACAGAAAGGCAATAACCATACTCGGTTAAACTAACATATCCACTCACTCTTCAAATAAGCATGCTACTTGTGTAACGTTAAAATATTCCAGTTACATATTTCATTTCTTTTATTAGATAGTGTAATACCAGCCTCACCGTTTTTTCCAATAGTGTAAGTGTAGCTTTAGTATATTTCGTTTAGGTTTTAGTTAACAACTTGGATATAATTCTCATTTAGTCTATGTAAGATTTAGTATAAGATACGTAATTGAATTGAAAACCGGGGCGATTCAGACCCGACTGAAATACGCCAATCAAGTCTCAAAGACACCGTTCGGAGAGACAATCGGTTTGCACTACCACCGGTTCAAGAACACTCGAGACCTGCGAGTGGGAACAATCAATATCTGCATAGATATTGGACACTTTTCTTAATACAAGCCCGTTCGTTCACAACGGCTTCGGCTGACTGTTCTCACAGCGGTTTCGGCTGACTGTTCTCACAGCGGCTTCGGCTGTCTGTTCTCACAGCGGCTTCGGCTGACTGTTCTCACAGCGGCTTCGGCGGACTGTTCTCACAGCGGCTTCGGCTGACTGTTCTCACAGCGGCTTCGGCTGACTGTTCTCACAGCGACTTTGGCTGACTGTTCTCACAGCGGCTTCGATTGACTGCTTAGTAGCATTAAGTACCATTGTGCGTAGTTAGCCAATAGCATTGATACACGATCCCAAATTACCAACGACCACACCCGAATTTCCGATCTTCGAGCCGAACCTGAACAGCCGACACCGAAATCACCGATCCCGCATACCCCGACATACGAGAGCGAATTAAGCCGAAATCATCATCCGAGTACTTGTAGAGCATCGTTGGTAGCCGGCTAAGTTATCGTTGATTTATTGCTATTTGTATCGTAATATATCGAAGTTGTATTCAAGATAAAAGCAATTTCAATAAAGCAAAATAATATTGTAACCCCCGAAAAAGGGTAAATAATCGTCTTATTACTTAAAGTTTGTGGGCCCGTGAGTAGACCCTGGACACGACTAAGTTACCTCAGCCGACGACAAAACCACGTTACACTTGTTTTGTTGTATTGAATTTTTTTAATTTATAATTTATATTGTTCATCATAAGACTTTTGTTATATTTCTTTTAATTCGAAATTAAACTTGTTACCTCTTTTAATACGAATGTCATTTTAATTTTTTTCATATAAAAAATTTTACATATGCTTAACGAATTATTTTTATTCCTCTGTTAAGTAACAAAAAAATATTGATTTACGCCCCTTCTATACTAAGACATTAATATATTATTTAAATAAACAAATTTAATTAATTATATGTAATAATATTGTTGACATTGAAGTTAACAAAAACTCCTAATCAACCGTCTGGTGGTCTAGCCAAGACAATTTGCGTCACAAAATGTTTTTCTCTTTTCCCAATTTTTACACCCTCTACCAATATTGACCTTAAGAATATAAAAAACACCTCAACCCCCTTAATTCCTTAATTTTTATTTACAAACAAATTAAAGCAATAACAACCATTTACTAAAACTAAACGGCAATTGTCCAAATATCCACTTAGATATTTGAGGGTAATTACAATTAATTATATGCCAACAACAAATGGTTATACAGAATATAAAGACAAAAATCATCAAGTCATTTTTTAATTAAATTAATGTAAACGTAATTAATTAGTTTACGTAATTAATTACCTTAAAAATTGCAAAATTACGACTGAAGAATTTTAAAAAAATTAAAGACTTTAAGTATATGAAACTGCAAAAGAAATTTAGTCCTTTTTATTGAAAGTTAAAGGTGATATAATTTTCAAAATATATGTAAACTAAGTAAGACCGTTTTAAAAAAAATTAAGTTTGTGACAGCAATGTCACATTAAAAGTTTTTCCTCTATTTATGTATTATCTAATTTAAATTTATTTTTTTTACTTAAATCATTTATTTTATCCATTCATTTAATTTATCATTTAAATGTATTGAAACGTAAGGAGCTCTATGTGAAACTAAATACGAAAAAACCCCTACAAAAAGGTTTAATAGTTATTCTGTCTCAAACAAAATTTTTGTTGAAATTTTCTTGGTCCCTTTTGATCGTCCTTTGATTGAAGCTTAATCATACAGATGTACGGACAACAGCAAGACCTTTGTAGACCTAATTCTAAAAAGGCAAATCAAATATATAATTCAAAAAGTTTTAACGATAAGACCATTTAAATAAGCCCAACAATTTTTTTTATTTCTTGTTTTAAAAAACAAAAAGATTTTTATTATGAAAAACTCTCATCATTTATTTAGTTTAAGCCTGCGCACTTATTATTTTTAAAAGAGAAAACTACTCATTTCATAAAATCCTGTATGATTTTTAGTACTTAATATTGAGTTTTTTTCATTAACAACAATAACTCATCAGGTAGTATCATTGAGAATATATTATTTTAGCCTCTTATACTGTTCTCTTTTTTTTATATGCGGTTTGACACTTTCTTGGCCATAAAAGAGAAAATTCCGAACGTCAGTATGTCAAACTCTATATAAAAAAAATAAGAAAATAAGAGTCTAAAACAATATTCTATCGTTGCTGATGAGTTATTCGAACATAAGTTAAAACATTTAAATGTTTTTCTCTATTACAAACATTATGAAAAGAGAGGCATTTCCGTTTCCGCAGACAAAAACATCAGTGGAGAGACAAAAACAACGCAGAGGTTATATTATGCACTTAAATTTGAGATTTTTGCAATGCTCTAAATTTTAGGTAAATGAGAAAACAAACCCACTCGTAAATACACCAAAAAACCATCTCACAAAGGCATTGACATTGCTTTACTTTACAACATTTTGTTACTTTTTCCATTTTTTTTTTTTTTGTTTTTCTTTGCATAATAGGAAATATAAGTGGTTTTTGTCCTGATGGTGTTTGCAAGGGGTGTGCGTATGTCTGTCAAGGCTTGTCTGTATTGGAGTGTTGTAAGAATAACGAAATTGTAACAAAAATTATAATCAGACTTAAATTATATATTATGAGTGCCTTGTTTTGGTTTTAAGTTCTGTGTTTACTTTGTTATTGTTTCTTTCGTTTTTTTTTACGAAATTCTTAAGCCGGCAGCTGTTATGTAAGTTTTGAATGACCTACAATGAAGTGACGTAAAAAAAAATTGGGAACAAAAAGATTACTGTAGTAATTTTTATTAAAAAATTTGTAAAAATATTTCTATAAATGAAGGTTATGAAACAAATGCCAATTTTAAGCATCCTAGACTTTGACCTGTTTTTGAAGACATCTCTTACTTGGCAGCATATAAAAATGTAGAATGATAATAAACTTTATTGCCTGGAAAAAATATTAAAATATTATTTAATGTTTTGTGCCAGCAAGCAACGTAAAGGATTTTAAGTCTGTTGTTTATACTTTGTGAAAAAAGCAATAAAATTTAACTTAAAATAAAATAAAAGAAAATAAAATAAAATAAAATAAAATAAAATAAAATAAAATAAAATAAAATAAAATAAAATAAAATAAAATAAAATAAAATAAAATAAAATAAAATAAAATAAAATAAAATAAAATAAAATAAAATAAAATAAAATAAAATAAAATAAAATAAAATAAAATAAAATGAAGAAAAAAAATTTGATAATTTTTTTGTATTTTGAGCCGGAATTGAAATTTGTAAAAACTTAAAGAAAAAAAGCACTTTTTATTTTGCTAATAACTTTTGCAAGACGCCAAAACTAAGAAAAAAAATCAAAATTGATAGAAATACCAGCGGCAAAATAAAAATCACAAAATAAATAAAAAGAAAGGAAAATGTTTTGCAAGAAAAAATGAGTTTGGGTCAGTGCTACATTTGACCTACCCAAGGGCAGCCTGGAGGCTGTAGGGGGATTTTTTACGATTTATCAAACTTGTATTGGAGCCCCTTTAAGCGATGGAGATAGGAGGTAAGTATTTTCAAGGAATATGTTTGGGAGGGGAAACTAATGGGAGTCGGTCCAACACTTTATTTTTCTAAGGCTAACTCTGAGAAAGTTATGAACGTTTTTACATATTTTTTGTAAATTTAGTATGGCAACCCCTTAAGATGATAGAGATAGGGATAAGTATGTTCTAGAAATATATTTAGGAGGAAAACGAATAAGGGCCTGTGATACATTTTATTCCTCTTAGGGTGACTCTGGGGAATTATAGGAGTTTTTACCCCAATTTTTTTAATTTTTGCAGGAAAACCCTGTTAGGAGATGTTTCACTAAAATGTTTGGGGGAAAAACTAGTTGGGTTTTTACATATGACCTTTGTAGAAGCACCATTAAAGCTTTGGGAGCAATTAAAAAAATATTGTATGGCAACTCTGTTAGGGGGCTGAGATAGGGTGCAATTTTGTTCCACTAAAATTTTCGTGGGAAAAAATTAATGGGAGTCGGTCTTGCGTTGCAGCTATATAAGGAAAACTCCGGGGCAGTTGTAGAGGTTTTTATCTACAAATTTCAGAGAAATAAGGAGAAATAGTCTTGGTTTTTGGCTTTTATATTTTGGTCAGCTATCGAAAATTGCACTTATTTTTATTAGAAATTAATGTAAGTAATAAAAAAACAATTTTATATAAAAGAAAAGGGAAAAAAATTAAAACAAATTTGTCCCGGCCAGGTATAGAACCTAGGCCCTCGAGGTCAAAGACAACATATGAAAAAAAGGAGGTGGTCTTGGTTTTTGACTTATATCTCGGTCAGTTACCAGGCGATTTTGCTAGATTTTAACGGCGATTTGCCCGTAGATATTTTTGATAGTTTCACTCCACTAACGGTTTTATGCGATATCGGGGGCTTCAAAAAAGTTGATTTCAACCAAAACACAGACAGAAGGGCAGACGGACAGATGGACAGACGGACATCGCTAAATCGACTTCCCTATCTATAAGGACCAAGAAAATATATATTTTATGGGGTCACAGATGGGCATTAAAAAATTAGGAAATGGAATGGTAAACTTATATACACCCTTATCACTTATGTTAAGGGTATAAAAATGTATTTGGAATATTTAAACTTCGCCCTAACTTATAAAATAGTTCCGTTTGCCTTTTTGGATAACATGTAAGCTAAGTAATGGCGTTTTCTTTTCTGGCAGAAATGCTGCCTTTATTCTGCCCTATGCACTCATTTCTGTTCTTTTCTGAAAAGCAAGGCAGCATTGCTACAGAGTTGTAAGTTCTTTTCTGGTAATGTTGCCCTAAAAAAATGAAAAAATGCTACATTTTTGCCCCTAAAATAATCAAAGGGTTACTCACTGCCTTTTTAAAAAGAAGAAGATCTATTTTTTTGCTATCAGTTTTTTGACGTTGAATAAAAAAATTTTATTTCTGTAAAGAAATCATATTATCATTAAAAAACGAGGTCTCATCTAAAAATATAGTGATTGTTTGTTCTGTTGTAGTCACTGAAAATGTACCACTTTTCAAAGGTTTAGGTAGTTTTAAAAAAGTGTTACAAAATAAAATGGCAACATTTATGCTCAGAAAAGAAAACACCATAAGTGATTTTTTACAGCCGATAACCCTACTATCGTTCAAAAAGTACTGATAAAGAATACTTGTTCCTAGTTTTAAAAAGGCAATTCACTCAGTTAGTATCGGTAGAAAAGCTTTATATTTCAAATAAAATTGTTGTTCATTAATAAAGGAAAAATCTTTTTATTGTAATGAAATTGAATTTAAATATAAACTAAGGCTAAAATAATAAAACAAAATTTTCTCAAATTCAAAAATTTTATTTTAATACGAGTATAAAAAGGTAAGTATTTTTTTAAATAATAAAGTCAAATATATAAGTTGTCTTCCCCGCCAATTTTTATAATAGTTTCTATAACAATTTTTGACAAAGTCGTTAAAACAACTTTTTTATTAAAACCTTTTGTTTGGAAGTATGTAGTCATATAACAAATATATCTGTGAACAAAACCACTTATTTGAAAAAAGTGAATTTTACAGGTGAGCAAAAAAACTACTTTAACCTCGCAAGTACATGCAAAAATTCAATATTAGAAAATACATCAACTAACTTACTTTATAATTTTAGGTTTTAAAACTTTTTAGATAATAATCACGATGTTTCTTGCGATGTTTAAGTAGTTTTTTCGCTCTCCTGTAAAATTCACTTTTTTCAAATAAGTGGTTTTGTCAAAAGTCCACAGATATATAAAATGACGTAATAAGGTCGCCAGATAGTCGAAATTAAGTTGCAAATATATTATTTCGATTCTGTAGTAATAAGTTTCCTAAAAACATATTTTATAGTCAACAAAAGGGAAAGTATCCATCTGTAGGAGTATAATTATTTAGTTTTCTCTAATCAAGACTCTTTTGTATTATAAACTACAACCACTATTTTTCAAATATCTTTATTTATATTTTCAAATGTTTCCAAGTTTGTACTGCGATACCAAATCAATTATGTTAAGCTAGTAGTTTTTGTCTTTGCGATAAGAAATCTTTATTAGTTTTTTGATTTTCAAAACTTAAATGATTATCTGCAGTTTACCAGCGAATTTGAAGAATTTAAATTATTATTTACAATTAACTTGCAAAACACCTACTTGTAGTACTACAACATTTAAAGTAAAAATTATTTATAAGTGGTAAGCCATTTCATATCTTTAAATAAAATCTTTTTTTCCTTCTCTACCTCAAAATAAGGAATTTAATGAATATATCAAAAATATTTCTCATCAAAAATACACAAACGTACGTATCTATTTTGTGCAAATATTTACAAACACTTACGAAAAACCGACTGTTGTTTATTTACACACTCATGGCTTTTTGTCTGTCTGTCTGTCGGTCTGTTTGCTTATGTATCTATCGAACTGCCTGCTTAGCCACCCTTAAACTTTTTACTTTCATATTCCTCATATTAAACCTTAAAATATATTATTTATTTCCACATTTTATCCTTTCATCCTCTTACTCACACTTGTGTTTAATTTTCCGTTAACCCTTTATTTGAGGATTTCTTTCCCTTTTGCCAAATTATGCCTCAATAAAATAAATTATACGCCGTATTTTACGTGGAATTGTTGCAAAGTAATATGACTTTATTATTTGCTTTATTTAAGAATTTGTAAAATTAAAGTCGTATGTTATTTTACTAAAAAATATTTGATATATTTTACGCGACAATATTTCCTTATGTCTGTTTTTAAAGTCTTTTAACTGAAGGTGGCATAAACTTAGAATCCATTTTATTCAGCTTGTGGTTTTTATTTCTTTTTTAAATTATTTATAAGTTTTAGTAGATTTAAATTTAAAGCTAAAAATTCGAAAAGAGTAATTTAATTTTCTAAACCTAATGTCATGTCATGGTTTCGTAATTTTTTCCTAAATAAAATATATTAAATATAAACTTACTTTGAATTAGTTTTTTAAAATAAATCGAACATTAGTTACCTGAAATTAAAGAAAGAAAAAGATATGTTTAAGTTTTTTCTTATTTAAGGTCTGTTGTACAATTTATCATTCATTTTAAACAATAGCGCTGTGAGGTACATAGGAAAAGATTTAAATTCGTTTTTTTTAATATTTGTATGAAATAAAACCATAAACAGTACTTAAGTATCACAAATTTAAAGAAAAGTATAAACTTACCTTTAACAAAAAACAAAAGTTAAGAATTTTCTTTTTGAGTTAAACAATAGAAAGTAAATATATAATATTTTTATCATTTTCTACATCAATCCAAATACATAGTTTTACTTTTTAAAAATTTTGTCAAATATCAAGGTTCTGTTATCAGAAATTACTTAAGTTAAAATTTGAGTCAAATTTGAGTGATGGCACAGAAGCTATGTTGAGCTTCTATTAGCTTAGAAAAATATCAGTTCATTTAGTCTACGCTTAAGCCAGATTTTTCAAATAAACTCGATTTAAGAAAGGAGATTGTCCCCTTGTATCATAAAGAGCAAATTCACAGGCCGAAACACTTTACCAGAAAATTATTTTTGCCAATAGACTTCACACAGAGAAAAAACATTGTTGAGTATGGTCAGGGAAATATAATCACGAAAAACTGAATCATTGTATGGTTAAAAAGATCATTATTATCACAGCCAAACCCTATTATAGTTTTACTAAGTGCTTGGCAAAAAATGGATTAAACCTACCATTATGTGTTTGTGGTAATCATTATTTTGGTCATATGCAGTCATTATTTTGATTTTGGGTTATCAAATATATGATGCTATTAGAATATGGTTATCATAATTTAAGAGCAACATATGCATGAAAACCCTTTATCAAGATTATGGTTACCTTTAATCAAAGTAATGCTTACCACAAACATATAATGGTATAATAGTATGGTTCTGACAGTTATAATAGTGATCTTCGTAGCTATACAGTGGTGAAATTGTTCGTGATCATATTCCCCTGGCTATCCTCAACCATGTTTTTTTCCTTGAGTGTTTAACGAAATTTAATTCAGGGCTTTTTTGCAGATGTTAATGAAATAATTGTCAAAAAAGTCTTTAATAAACAGGAAGAACAAAATTATTTTTACTTGGAAAAATTTTTATTTGCATCAATTTAACAACAACCCTTTTTTTCCACGCGTTAGGTAAAATATAACTCTAGAAAAAAACTTACCACCTTATTCCCTAAAACGCAACGCCCAAAATCAAAAACAAAAAGTATGGAAAAGTTATTTAAATTTTAATTTTTTCCATACAATTGTTTGCGTTTTATGCGTTGTATTTTACGTAATAAGGCCCTTAATAACTTTATAAAACTTATTATTAATAAGCTTTATAATTGCTAAAAAGCTTTCTATAACATGTTTTTAATTATCTATTTGAAAATATTAATTTTATTAGATTTTATATGATGTTTTTAAATATTGTTAATGTTGGAAGAAACTAGTAGCGGTAGAGAAACCTGCTTTTTTCAAATAAAAGTTTGTTTCAACATTAACGGAAAATATTAATTTCTTCTAATAAAAAGAAATTATATAAACTTAAGCCAAATTAAAAATCAAACATTTTTATTAGAATTTTCTAACTTTTTGTAGCATCTTTAAACTAAAACTGTTTTTTACTTTGCAATTAGCAAAACATTTTATTCACACAAACCTCATTAAATATGTTTTTGTAAAGATTTTTTAATTTATATGACTTTTGTAATATTTTTAGTTTTGATTTTAAATTTTTATTTAACAAATTGTTATGATAATTTTTTTATAATTTCCCTTTAACAAAATTTTATTATTTGCAAGGTGGCAGCTTACGCCCACAAATAAGGCAATGCAAAAACAACGGATATTTTGTTATTTTTGTATTGGTTGACAACTGGCATCCCAGCCAGCAAAGTAGGCAGACATCTGTACAAAACATAATAGAAATGTTAGCAAAAATATACAGAAGCCTTAACGAATTTTGTCATATTTTCGTCTGCGAAACATATGAAGTGGACGACACAAGATCTAAAAGACACATTGTGTGAAACTCGCAGCAGAAATCTAAGAGAATTCTGAGGAAGAGTCGAATTAAAATCTGTTAAACTACAATATGGGTTTTGCTCAAAGGTAGTTTTAATTTTAAAATTTTTTATGAATATTTATATGTTGTGTTTTAATCATATTTATTTATTTATTTATAAAACAGCTTAGGTTACATCAAGCGCTAGTATCGCACCTCAGCGTCACTTAGTGTTATAAAATCGAATGCCCCTTTTGTAAACAGTGAAAAAAATACCAAAACACAACATTAGTAAAGAGAAAAAAGAAATGAAAAAAAGCGAATTCACAAACCAAAACAAAAAAAGACATGTCTACGAGAAATCGATTAAAAAATTTAAAACCCATCGTAAATTATAATTTTCAGACTTTTGTAATAGAAATTTGTAAGATATCAATACGAATCAATTCAGATTTTTACCAGACTTGCCTGTTACAGACATTGCTGGTAACATTTGCACGCTGGGAAAAGAAAATTTCTTTGCACAATTATGTAAAATAAAAGGCGGATGAAATTTTGTCCCGCTAAAAAAATTAAATTGCAATGAAGAGTGTTGTCTTTGACACGCTTTTACAAAAAAAGCATAAAAAAATTTTATATTAATTTGTTTTGCTTTCTCGCTATTTGTTCAACAAAATTTAACTCCAATTACAAACATCGGTTTTAATTTCTCGCTTGACTTTTATCAATTTCTCGTAGGGTTTTGTAATTATTCTTTTAACATTTTTACATTTTTAGTAAATAAACAAAACATGTAAATTAGTTTAGAAATAATCTTTTAAAACAAATGATTAAACAATCTTTAATTTTCAATATAAAACAAAAAGTCAACAAAGACACTTTGAAATTCTTTTAAAAACACATCTGTTTGCAAGACTGCATGTGCAATTAAATACAAACAATTGATTGATGTAAACAAAGAAACTTTTACTCATTTTTCAACAAATAGAAATTGTAAACAAAACAATTAACAACAAATCGAAAGTGAAAATTTTTTATAGTTTTTAAATGCTTAAGAAATTGTATTCAGAGAATAAATTCTATATAAAATATTTGGGTTATTTATTACATTTGTTTTTTAGTCTAGCGAATTGTCTTATTTTCTAAACTAATATTTGGGGTATTCAAACGGTATGCTATCAAGTCATGTTGTCTTAAAGTTTCAATTTTTTAAAATAGTTTAAAAAAAATGTTGTCGTGCTTAAAAGAACAAAGTTCTATAATAATAAGACTTTCTGAACTGTGTTTATTGTTTTGTCATAAACAGTAAAAACCTGAGCCGGGCGAAACTCTTTAGTGAAGCCCTTGATATAATTTACAAGTCGCAGTCATTAATTTTATAATATTTTTGAAATTACTTATTTTTCTATTTTCTCCAGCAGCTGTATCAAATTGAAAATAGCACACTTAATTATGAGCGGATGCTCACAGCAGTAGTATTTTTTCGTTTTATTTTTTAAGACATATGACTTTATGACTACCTTGTGAACATCCTAATTGTTTTGGCTTAAAAATGTTAATGAACAAAAATTAATTTTTTTAAATAAATAATAAAATAGTCTATATTCTTATTTCTATTGCTGCCGGCTTAAATACCCTCTTAAGAAATAATTGAAACAGAAAATTTCACATTTTACAATTTTGCAATTTAAGCTGTGAAGCAGCCCCTACTTTTTGTTAAATCAAAACCCCCAACCACTTGTGGAGGCCTAAACAATTGAAATTCTCAGTGTGTCACATAACTGATTGTTATTGTTGTTGTTTTTTTTTTTTTTGCTTACATCCCCACACCAACAGTGTTCATGGTAGGGTTATTATGCGTTTGTGCAGATGTTTGTAACGCCTAATAATAATTGTAATCAAACTTTAATTACAACGAATCACTTTACGAATCAATTAAAAAAATTTTTTTAGTCTATCTGGCTGTCCGTCCGTTTAACTGGATGTCCGTGTGTTTTGGTTATCAAAGTACAGGTAAAATATTTAAAGATAATTTATAAAATTTTTGCTCTTGTAATTCATATTTAAAATTTTTCATACATAGAAGAAATTAAGAAGTCTTTATTACCATATAGAGGCAGAAAATATTCAAGAATTTGGTTGAAGTCTACTAATGAATTGGTGTAGGAACCAATGAAATACAAACCCCCAAGTTTTTCATTGATGTTGAGGGAAACCCCATTGGAAAAATTAAGTTCTTCTACAAATATTAACCAAGTAGAATGAAATTTCGAAACCAGCCACGGATTTTCATCTTCAGTACATTTTTAATGGTAGTAGAGTTTTTGGCATAGACATAATGTGAAATAAATTGTCGTTTAGGGTATAAGCAGTCGGGCTGGATTGAATACAACTCTCCTCTTTGTTGCTGCTGCTGCTTGTTGCTCAATATAAATCAAAAAACTTAGCAGCAGCAAAATCAACATTAAAATCAGTTTCACACATAAAGGGTTCGTTGACTTTAATAAAATTTGTTTATTTGTTTGTGTTTTTGTAAAACAAACAATTTGATGCTGTTAATTCACATACGTTGAGCAGAAATTACTTTTGTGAAGCAAATAAAATAAATAGGGCCCCACTTGTTGTGTGAAAAAACACACTTTTGATGTTATGATAACTTTCAAACCTCTTTTCTAAATATTATTTTTGCTATTATTTATTTAATTAAATAAATAAGGAGGAAAGTATGTGGAGGTTAGATAATTTTTCTTCTGCAAACAGAAAATTTTTTAATTTAATAAAGAAGTTAAGGGAATAAAAAAATTTTTGTTTTAATTTTAAAATCTTGTTATTGGAGTTGTTAAGTAAAATAATACAAAAAAAAATATTTTAAATGTAATTAACTTTATTTTTTTACCATCCACATATGTTCATGCTTTCATATAATTTTTCATTCTGGTTAAACTTTTTATAATATTTATTTGCAAAGTATATACAAAATTTCCATATTTTCTGAATCTTTTTAAATGTTAAGTAACTAAGTCCTGCCCGTATTCCCGAAAACAACAGTCGATCTTTAAAATGCACATGTGAATTTAAATTTTTTTTAAATTAAAGGCAGCAATATTGGTTTATAGAAACCATATTCAAACTCTTTTTTATTTCAATTATTGATTTTGTTTATTATTATACATTATATGGAGCGAAATAAACTCAATAACACCCAAAACACCACAGAACCTTCCATCATCGTTGGCCTGCCATCCTGCATTATTGGCACAGCTGCCGTTCAACATATACCTGATTCTTTGAAGATTTAGAAAAAACCTTGCTGCCTCATAGGATTTCCACGTAATATAAGAGACTGGAGAGAAGTGGTATTAACCCAAATCTTGGTGGCTCTGACCTTCACAGAAACCTTCACAGTAACACTATTAAAGAGCTAGCATGAAGCACAAACATAAATTGCAATGAACCCCTTGCTTTATTATTTTGTCCGCCATCTTATTTCCCTCAATACCCCTGTGGTCAAAACCCAGTAAATGCATACTTGTCACACGACACACAAATTACCAATGAATTGCTTGAAAGCCGGAAAAATTTAGCTGCAGTTAGGGTTTGCGGGTATTACTTTAATAGCCGCCTGGCAATCAATAAGTAAATTCCCCTATAATTTTTGATTCGGAAGGGGAAGGTCAGTTGCAAATTTGGTTGCTATAATTTCCGCTTGAAAGAGACTGCCGTTGTTAGGAAACTTAAGGATCCTTCCTTCCACTATCCAAAAAATTGTGGTCCAGCCTAAAGCCCACCAACCAGAAATATTCCTCTATTAACCCCAGTCGAGTCATAGATCAGTTTTTAATATCCTCTGTGATCGAATTAACAAGTTTTAAGTCCATTACTATAAATATCGATGCCGTAGAAGTGTTAATTGTGGTTATATTGCTTTTTCAGTGCGGTTGACCCCATTAGTATCTATTAAAGTAAAATAGACCCTGTCACTGTAGCGTGAAGTCAATGCTATAGATTTGACATTACACATTACACATTGGCCCTTGATCTTAGCCCTTACCTCTACTTTGAGCCTCCACGACAAATTCGGAACCAGTGTCACTTCTTTATTAACATGTTCCTTTTGTATCAGATTGGTAAATATCTAAAATGTAACCTATTGACCACTTTAGTATTACTTTTGAAGATAACTACTTTTGTTTTCTTTAATCTTACGCTCAGCCCCACTTTGTTCGCCCACTAGCTTATCCACAAAAGTTTAGCTGCATACACGACAATAGAGCGGTTCTGGATAAAACTCAAAGCGAAGCAAATACTTTTTGCTTTATTTTTATCGGTCTTTCGCGTAAAAATTGTTGCTACAAGCAAATCAGATTTGTAAAAAAAAGCCTAGAAACCCACACACACGCCTGTTCCAAATTTTGTGTACCAAACGGAAGTTCAATATTTTTCAAGAGGCGCTACATTTAAGGTTTATACAGTTTATATCAAAGACCAAAATTTTGTTCCATGCATTTATAAAGTCATCAGTAGAAGTTACATCATCGGCGCCCTAATGCCGTTTTCCCCTACAAAACATTTGCTCTGAAAAATGTTTTTTATTAAAACCTAGAATGAAAAACGCCCTTTATTTAAATGGATATTGTTTACTTACTTTTGCCAACCATAGTTTTTTTATCCCATAAGAATTTACTTTTTTTAACAATCGTTTGAACAGATCCCATATTTGTTTTTTTTGTTTTTCTTTTAACATGTCGTGTTTAATTTAGCAACTATTAAGAACAATTATTATTTAATGTGACTTGTATCAAGTTACACACACACCCTCACGCAATCAAATATACCGTAAATTGTTATGAACGGTGTAAACTATTATGCAATTAGTGTGTGTAATACAATATCTACAATTGACATAAACCCTGCAGAAAACAGGACTAGTCCATACATGCGTGTATGGACTAGTCCATAAAGGAGTAGGATTACTCCAAAACTAACCCAAATGCATGTAAAAAACATGGTCTTTTTAACATTATGATGTCCTAGGGCCGGACCACTTAACCCAGATTTGCATTACGTCGGAGTAGTTTCAAAACTACTCTATCCTACCTACAAACAACTTGGAAATGGACTAGTTACAACATGGTCCTTGTGTAATGCAGTCATGGACCATGTCATTGTCAAACAAGAACTTGTAGTTACTTAAGTGATATGCGTTCGTGTTTTAAAGATCGTGTTTTTTGTACGCAATCGTTAAAACACGAACGCATGTCACTTAAGTAACTACAAGTTCTTGTTTGACAATGACATGGTCCATGACTGCATTACACAAGGACCATGTTGTAACTAGTCCATTTCAGCTAAAACGGACCATGTGGTCCAAGATTTTTTGCAGGGTAGTCGAGGTGCATACGTAAGTACATACATACACATGCCTACTGCTAATACATTAACAATTTAAGAGTAAAAGTTTAATGCAGTTTTGTTGTAATTTCATTCTACATACATATGCATATCAAACGTAAACGCCATTGTTTGCATTCCTATTTAAAAATGAGGTAAATTCGTTGAGAAAACAAACGCCATTTGGTGTCCTTGTATCCTTATTCATTAAACCCAATCCTTCAAATGCCAGAATAAAAACCATGTTTTTGTGTTTTTATTCATTTGTTTTTTATTTTTTTTTTATTTTATTTTTTTTTTTTTTTTGCTTAAACTAACTCTCGACTCGTCAACTCTTTCCCACTTAATCATGGTTATGTGACGTTAAAAGTAGTTAACGAGTTTTGTAACGAAACGTTATAATCATTTTAATTGGCATTAATATACATACATTTGTATATAAGACTGCATATGTGTTAGTTAGTAATAGAAACACAAAGACAATGAAATTATAACAGAAAAGAGTGTAAAATCGTTTTTAATTAATAACAATTCAAAGAAAAGTTTTTGTTTCAAATAAAGGGTTGGAAACTTTTTTCAACTCATAACGGACGATTTAATAATGTTTTAAAACAAAAGTGTCTTGCTTGTTTTGTTATAGTTGTATACGAATTTCGCATAAAGTAGATTTTAAAAATCTTTTTTCAATAAGAGTTGAAATGCAAAGGGAATATGTTAAAATTTATATAAAGATATACACAGAAAAAAATGGTAGCTGGTCTCATATAATAACAAAAAATAATTTGACTAAAAACTACACGTGTAACCATTTTTTTTTTTTTTTTTTTTTTTTGTTAAACCAATTATAATTGAATTTTTTTAGAGGTTGAAGATTAAAGGGAGATTCAGGGCTAATGCCTTCGTTTGAAAGCTGGGTTTCAAAGAGAACTAAAAATTTCCTGACAATTGAAGTGTTATAGGGGCTGATATTTTCGCAACCAAATAAGCGGCCGATGTTATTCTGCCTTCCCGCACTAAGAGTTCTTAATTGAACATGCTTTTTAATAGTCAGCTGGTGATAAAAGCAAAATCTGTAAAGCTCAGCTTTTCAAAGAACCTATGCAAGGAATCTATTGGTAAACTCTGTGCCGTACTTTCACTGTGTTTGCAGCCCCTTGACCTGCCGAAGTAAAAAGTCAGCTTGCCTTTTGAAAAAGCAACGGGCGATTGTGCTTCATAAATACCATGTTCACACATGATTGGCCATAATTGCGTAATTAGTACATTAAAGAAATTAGGGGTTAGTTGAGCACAATTTACAATACAAGATTTCAAATAATAAATTCAGCAATTAGCAGTAAATTGCTTCACTAATTGAGTTAAACTCGAAGTGCAACCCTGCTGATTTTGTAAGAACTGTGTTCAGTTAGTATAGAAGCTTGAAAGCTTTTAATATGTATGCCATGGTGGAATAATAAGGTGACTTCGTCTCTACCACAACAACTTCCTCTACAAGTTTTGCGTACATTTTGTGGATAGCGAAATTCTAGCCAGGTTGACAAAAATGTTTCTATCACACGAACGGTATACACAACCATAATATAACATCAAAAATTTGTCAAGCTAAGCTAGAAAACATATTGCGTCAATAAAAGTCAGCTGATCAGTTGCTCCTACCTTGTTCAATGTAACTTAAAAATGAAAATAATATTTTTTTAGCTGTCATATGCTTATTGAGTAAGCCTAATTAATTATGTGTGAACTCAACTTCTCAATTTACTTTAAATTGTCTCAATTTATGATGTATGTTTAAACATGGTATTAGTTTTATATAGGAATGTAGACACTTCCCTCTGTAAGGCCACAAACATTATGTGGGTATTTTATGACACGGAGGCGACAAGGATTCTATTATCTTTACAAAGGAGAATATGGGGATGTTAACAGGTTACTGCTTGACAGAAGCTCATGCCGAAAGAGCATGACGGATGACCAGCGATGACTGCAGACTCTGTTTTGCCAGAAGATAGGGAGACAGCTAAACATATTGTTACGAAAAAAGCCAAAAATGCTCCCTGTCTACAGGTCACCCTGTTATCTTAATCATAAAGCAAAATCGCTACAATGCAAAGTAAATACAAAGCATTACCTAGAGATAGTTACAGTAACATTCAATAGATGACTTTATAGAATTTTGGAAACTACTAGAACAATTTTATTATTTTAACTTTCATATAAATAGCAACGCAAAAATGTCAACGGACAGTTCGTTGATAAAAACGTGTGCAATAGTAAACTTCGTGGCGTAAAGCTAAGCTTGAAAAAACTTTTAAAGTGCTTCAGTAAAAAGCTAATTAAGCCGGGTACACTTAACAGGTAGGAGCGGTTCTACAAAAACAACTAAAACCGTCATAAGAATGTCAGAGACAAATAACAAAAACTCACAAAATCTTTCTTCTTCTTTTTGAGCTTTTCTTACGATACTACAGTTGTTGTTTGTATAAAAGTAAGAAAATACATAAACATAAACAAAATTTGACATTAATATAACGAAATACCGTTACTCAGCTGTTTATCTGAGGCTACCTGATAAGTGTATCCTGTAATTAAGCAACAATTAAGCTTTTGTTATATATAAAGTGTTTATTATACGAACTTTTAATTTTTTAGTGGCATTTGAAAGAACCGGTCTATTATTAAAATAAAAAAAACGAATGATCTAAAAGGTAAAACCCATGTTATATGTCACTCTTTAACTGTAATCAACGGGTTACCGATTCCATTTATTTGGTAACAAAAAGGATCCAAAGGGTCAATGTGGGATCTTCAGTACCAGCCAGTTTAACCTTTCCTTATCTAAGTGTAAATAAATTTGACAATATGTGTATCAAAATAATGCTAAACATCATATCAGCACCACATGTTTTGATAAGTTTTTTGAAATGTATTATAATTCAAATTGTAATCTCAAATCCAAAAGGGTGTATCTTATATTTAAGAAAACTAAGAATAGGGAACCAAAATCGTTAATAAAGAGAAATAAAACCGCGTTATTTATAATCAGAAGAGCAGCAAAAGCCTTGATCCACATTTTTGACTCAAAACCTAAAACCACATTTTTCCAGTCCAAAAGTTTTTTTACTTTAAAATGTTAGATACGCTCTCCTGGATTTTAGGTGACGATGTATTTCCCAACCCAAATATCTACTGCAAGTTACACAAACAATTTTGTTAAGCTTCAAACAATATGAAAACATTATTCGTTAATAAGCGGATATAAACAAAAATGTTAATGTTTTTTACTAATTAAAAACAAAAAAAATAAATAGTATTAAATTGCAACCAAATAACACAATTTAAATTGCTACCATGAATTAGCATTAAAATAAACAAAAATATAGCAACAACCAACTTTATAACCACTAGATCAAGTTGCTTAATCCCCTGTCAAATACTTATTTGACTCATGACCATCAACTAACTTAAGCATCAACAGTTTAGCATCAAACTTAAAATCATTATTATCTTGGCACTTAAAAACGGCATCTTTAAATATCACTAAATATTAAAAAGCCTTTAGGCTCTCAACAACAAAAAAACATTTTAAAATTAATATTATTATAATCTGACTATCAAGTTGTCGGCTTAATCTATTCGTCGCTGCCGCCAAGCGGTTATCTTTTTGCCAATAAGCTGGTAAGTGCATGACTGCGGTTTTCATCTGCCTTTTAATTTAAGTTTAATTAACAACAAGCCACACAGTCAAACTAAACGTTCATTTTGCTTACATTATTTGCACATTTTTTATTACCAACTATTTGAAAATTATTGGGGTTAAACGTCAGAAGGGTGGGTAAAGGGGAATTTGATACACAAGCCATTGGCAGTATTTTCAATTTTTTTTTCTATTTTTATTCGTTCGTTTAATTAAATATAGTTTAAAATGCTATTATATATGGTCAAAATAAATTTTGAGATTTGTTTTGTTTTTGAGGATTTTAATACAATTTAATTGCGGTTTTTTGAAATTTTTTTACTTGGTCGTATAAAATCAAATTTGAATTATTTTGGATGAAATTTATATAAAACTAAGATTTGCCAGCAAAAAAGTTTATTTATGTGTTTTTATTTTATTTTAACTTTTCTAATAAGACCAGAAAGCTTTTCCAAATATTAACTTTCAATTTTACTAATTTTGCTATTTTCGCATTTAAATATTCATCAATTTATCTCAAAAACTTTTTTTGCGCAATAAAACATTTCAAGTTTAAAATACGAGTAATAAAACTTTGTTTAGAATATTAGAAATCAAAACTGTTTTGAAGTATTGTTTGTACAAAAGGAAAGAAAGCAGAAGCAAAGAAATATAAAAACAAAGTTTTCGGAAATTAAACTTTTCATTTCCGCTTGCGGTATATTTGCTTTTTTTACTCACTGTTCTCTAAATGAGTTACACACCAAAAACAACAATAGCAACACAAAAACAACAACAATAGCATAACAACAGCAACATAACAATCTATATCTATTTCTTAAGTACTACTTAATTCTGTTAACAATAAAAGTTCTTCTATTTTACTTTGGAAATAAATTATTTTTAATATTTTTTTGCTTTGATTTTTATTCCTGCTTAACATTTTTGAGAAGAGCTGGAGGTTAAAAAGCAAATGTTTTAAAATTTCCATTAAAATAGTCAGTAGACTTATGGCGGCAAGAGAAAATATTTAATAAATTATAACTTTTTGTATGAATAAATATTCTAAAATACTTATTAAAAAAGTTTTTTCGTCTAAAGTTTCTTGTAATTTCTGACCACAAAACAATAAAATTGAGAAAAAAAATATGTTTGAAAATATAAAAAGAAAAAAATTCAAACTGAAGAACTTTAGGCTAAAAGAAACTTTTGTAGTTGGGTGAAGCAAGTTTGTTAACAAGTTTCGTTCCAGAGTGCTATCTAAGAAGATCTAAGACAAATGATTTTAACAAAAACTTCACAAATATTTCATTAATTTAAGCAAAAAATATTGCTTTTGGCAACAACTAAGATTTTCGCTATTATGAAAATTACTTTGATTTATTAGGTTTGTAAGACCAGTTCAGTAAATAAAAAATAATAAAATGCAGCCATGTCCAGATTTATAAAGTTTGAGAAAAACCTATATTTAAAATATTTTGAAGATTCCGCTTTTATAACTACCAAACATTCTACTTAAACTTAAGAAGATTTGAATAATGTTTAAAACTTACTCACCAAGAATAAATCTTTTCTAATTTTTATTAACTAAAGATTCCAGAACACTTATTTTTTTTTCTTTGAACAATCAAACAACGTTCATTTGATAACATTAAGGCTTGACCGTAAATCCAAATTGTGAGTTGAAAGCACCCAAGTGTCATGTGTATCAGGTGGCCTTAGGTCTACAAAAAAAAACTTAAATCGTCATTCAAATGTCAAAGATAGATAACAAAAACTCACAAATTCCTTACGAACATTCGTTGAGCTTTTTTTACAATACTTAAGTTGTTGTTTGTATAAAAGAAAAAAAAACATATACATAATAAAATCTTGACATTTAAATACTGCTCGTCAGCTGACTAACTGAGGCCACCTGATATATGTACATGTGGCTTGAAAGCAACAAAAAAATATGAAATAAAGGTAAAAACGTTAATAAGAAACAAAATTGGAAATTTATCGGTGGGAGTTAAATTATTGTGGTAATTTACCTTTTTCAACAAACTGTAAAGTACACTGAGGGTCAAACGTGGACCGATATAAAGGTTTAGCAAAATTTAGAAAAAAAAAACACAACAAAAGTATACGAAAAGTGGAAAGTTTTTTAAATGCGTTCGTCTTAAACAGAAAGAAGAAACATTCTAAAATCAAGAATTATCCAAAATTGTGCTTAAAAAAGTACGATCCCAACACAAAAAAAATAAACTAATTAGTCTTTTCTTAAGTCAATCCGTAGTGGTTTCAAAAGTACGGTGAGTACGGATCTTCTTAAACCAAGTACGGCCTTTACTTAAGCCAAGTACAATTAACCCAATACGAAATTTCTTACATTTATCCATATTTAAGGCAAAAAAAGTATTAGTTTAAGTTCGAAATCGTACTTGATTTAAGCCTTAAAAGGGATTAATCCGAAAATTAAAAGTAATTTTTTTGTCTTATGGAGCTTAATTGAAGAGGAAGAGTTTTATATATTATTTGCATTTTTTTCGCATTTAATATTTATTATTTGAAAGTTTTTCTGTACTTTCCGTAGTTAGGATTCGAACCTGGGACTCTCGGGACTGCAACACGAGGGCGCTGTTATCCATGCTACCAAGACACTTTGTTTTTAAGTGTCGCTATACATTCGCAGTTAGTTTCTTAAAGCCTATTTCTTCATGACATTTTATGTTCAGGATAAACCTCATGAATACCAAAAGCTATTTCTTGCAAACCTTCAAGTTCGAATAAGACCATTAAAGGAGATCACTTTAAATATGCAAACATGCCAGAAGGAGAAGAGGCTTAAAGCTAATTTTAAAATTCAAGCAAAAAAAAAATGAGAAGGAAGAAGAGGCCACTAGCAGGTCTTACGATATTAAACAAGTGTGTTAGAAGATAGCTTTGAACAAAAACAATCCAAACTATCTTGCCCATAAATCGCCAGGATTTTTACTGTCCTAGCAAAAAACAGCTGGCACGATGTCAGGAACACTTGTGAAATCAATAAATAATAAAGAGTGAATTTACCGACTCACCTCCTCTCCAACTTAGTCTTTAGCAGTGCCGTAAAAAGCAATTATGCAAACCAGAAGTTTTGGCAGATATATTTCACCTTTATTATCATATTATTTTATAGGCGTTTCACAAGCAAAAGCCTTGGAAACATTCTAAGAATGTGGTGGCCCCTTTAACCACAACATATTATGAACTGCATCAGTTTACACAACAAGCGGATATTAATACCCAAATACGGCATCAAAACCCTGTATAGCTTAGTCACACTCAACGAAACTCTACAACGAAGTTCTCTAACCCACAATACATCCGACGCTGGCCCGAGGACAACAAGGAAGCGAGCCGTTTAAAGCAAAAACGGAGAAGTAATCAATCAACTACGTTCTTCAGCACCCAACTGATAACAGTGAAGATTCAATGTCTCTAATTTAATAGGAAAATAAATTATATTCCTTTAAATAAGCTGCAACTTCTTTTTGTTTAAAAAAAGTAACTTTCTGAATTAAAATTGTTTAAATGGAATGGGGCCTAATATATACAAAGTTTTTTTTGTAACATTTTATTAAACAATAAAACAAACAGCACCACTTTAACAACAATGTCAATGTTAACATCAAGAATAAAATACTGCTTGAGTCTCAAGATTCATAAAAGCATACTTGAAAGCATTAAAACCAAATATTATTCTAAGGATATTTGCGGACGTACATATGTATGTATGTGTGTGCTAATATAACAATATTAAAGGACCCTTCCCCTTCTTATGTTGCATTCATTAAAGCTTATTTAGTCCACTTTTAAAGATAGAAGTAATAAAATTGGTTTTACCTTTATTACGTAAACACAAGTAATGAAATACTAAATATGAAAGTCCTTTAATACAAAAACACTTCTAAGGACGTTAAGTATCAAAACTCTTTTGTAAATATTTATACAGGAATTTATGTTTTTTTTTTTTTTTTTTATACGGGCCTTTAAATATTTATTTGTATGTGAATATAAAACAGATGTCTTTTTAGTTTTTTTTTTATAACCTCGTAAAATCTGTGGGAATTAGGAAAACCTGTTTATGTCTGATATTGTCGCTTTTAAGGAAAATACTTTTAAATGGTTTTTATTAACTGAAAAATATTATGTTCTTAAAATAAGTGAATATTTTAAATGAAATACGATAAAAAAAAAGATAAGAAACATATTTATACGTCCTACGTTGAAAAAATTCATTTGAAATTTTTTGAAAATTAGCTTCAGGGTTCTCTTGTGTATATTAATGACAGTGTTATAATCTTTTGTTTTTCCTACGGCATTTTGAAGATTTTTTCTACATAAATTTAAGCTTAAAGTGTGACATTTTATAAAAAAAAATAAAAAGTCTATAAAAACAGTAGCAGCTGACAATTCAATATTACCATAAACGGGATTTTAAACAGTAATACAATGCATTTCCATCGTAAACCCTATAGAAACTATATTTATGAGTTTTTCTTAGCTTAATCGGCCTTTATTGATTAAAAGCCGTAGTTACAAAAACAAAACTTTCTCCCAGCATCGGCTTTTTGCACGAATGGCAACCGTAACGTTTGCATAACTACAGAAAGGCTCTACTCACGCGGTGGCCGAAAAACGACTGCTCTCACGTGTAGATCACAGGTGCACCGGTCTTCAAGGGCTGAACTTGGAATTTTGGGGTGATCTGCAATATTACCACGGAACCCCACAGCAATCCTTAGGCGAGTGACAGGAGCTAAAGAGATCTACAGTATAACCACTGAAATCTCTGCTCGCGGTAACCAACAATTTATTGCTCTCACGAGCTCATCCCTATTGTAGAAAAGAGCACAAATTGCTGTGGGGGAATATGCGGTACCACAGAAGCCCACTAACGATTGTTAGTTAAAATGAAAGTTTAAAGCTAGAGAAAACTGCGGTATCTTACCTCGGCTGGTCAAGGATAAGTACATCAGTCGACTGCGGTCACATTCATACATGCAACGTAGTATCAGCCACAAATAGATGGCGCCACTTGGGCAACCGTGACATATAAATATTTAGTATAAGATAGTTCTGCGACATTGTGTCTTACTAAAGTGTACAAAATAATGTTAATATTCATCACAAAATTATATGAAAATGCAAAAGATAATATCATTTACAAAATTAAAAGAAAATATTTAGGGGATTCACAAGGTGTCCTATTATGTCATATTGTCATATTATCATATTGTTATAAAATTTCACAATGGTTTTTTTCTCTTTCATACAAAAATAGTTCTCTAAAAGTACTACGTTGTTTAATATGCTTATTGAATTGTCACAACTCCACCTACACCTGCGCCGAGTTTGCAATAGTTGGTAAAGGTTGTTAAACCATTGTCAAAATTTTATGACAATATGACAATAGGACAAATAGAACACCTTGTGAATCCCCTAAATAATTGAAAATAAATAAAAAAAATAAAAAGAAAAAAACATGAAAAGTAATTAATTTTAAAAAAATCTAATACAGAAGAAATGGCAATAATATATACTTAGATAAAAAAAATAATATTAATAGCATAAAAACAATAATACCATTCAAAAAAGGAATAATAATAAAAAATATAATATTTCCCTTCTATCAATTTCTTTTGGCACCATCTCATTTTTACAGTATCGGTAGAAGGTAAAAATAAGGGTTACGACTTTTACCGTTACAAAACAGTTCAAACAAAAAATAACAACTTTAAACATAAAAGATGATTTTAAGATTTGGCCAAAAAGCTTCAGTATTCCTAACAACACAAATATTAACTCAACAATGCTTATTGTGGCATTTTCCCTTTATGTGGTAATTAAACTAATTTCTTTAATTTTTTATGCAAATTTCATCGTCACTTTAACCACTGTTGGCACATTTGATTAAGCATCTTGCCGAAAACATTATTAAATTTGACAGTTGCTCAAGATTTTAACAAAGTACCCAAAGGCAATTAAATGCTCTATTTAATCCATCAACATTTGCTACAAATAAAAAGCCATAAATTAGACAGACTAAATAGATACTTGTTATTCTAATTTTATGTTAAAGTGTTTAATAATATTTCAATGAAATAATATTTAAAATTTCAATCTAAATACTTGTACTGACTGTTCTCTTAGATTTTGTGTCTCGATATTCATACAGACAGATGTCGGTCTGTCTCAAAAACAACTGCATAAAGAGATTGTGCTAATTTGACTTTATGAGTTATCTACATATGTACATATGTATGTAGACATTTGAATATAAAAATATATCATTAACAATTTTTACGCAAAAATTTAATTTTTGTATTTGATTTTTTTTGCAACTTTTATTTTTTAAATAAAATTTAAAAAATATTTAAAAAAAAAACAAACAGAACTTTGTGCAATCAAAAAGTTTTTTAATACGCATAATGCAAATATATATTTAATTATTTTGTCATTATTTTAATTAAGATTTTAGATGTCATTACAGTGAACTCTCGATAAATTGAAAATTTGCCAATTTTATACAATGGTTCTTCCAATACTATTTTTTTTTTCAAGCATAGACAATAATTTAATTTTTTTCAATTAATTTTTTTTTCTTTTTTATTGAAATATTTTCAAGGAAAAGTGGGTTGGGGTCCTACATTTGACTTATCTACGGGCACCCTCAAACCTGGTTTTTTACAATTTCCCAAACTCTGGCGATGTAAGTAGGGGGTAGGTATATTCTAGAAATATGTTTTAGAGGGAAAACTAATAGGAGCCGGATGTACACCTTATTTCTCTAAGACCAACTCTAGGCAGGTTATGGGCGTTTCTACATCATTTTTGTAAATTTTGTCTGGATTTTGTATGGATACCCCTTCAGGTGATGGAGATAGAGGGTAAGTATGTTCTATCAATATGTTCGGAAGTGAAAACAAGTAGGGGTCTGTAATAAATTTTATTTCTCTAAGGACGACTCCAGCGAAGTTAGGGGTTTTTATTCTAAACAGGTTCGGGAGAGAAAACTAATTAGGGTCCGTGTTACATTTGACCTTTCTAGGGGCACCTTGGAAGCTGTGGGAGCGATTTTAAAAAAAATTAATCTATGTATGGTAACCTTTGGGGGTAAAGGTAGGGCGTAAGTATGTTCCACAAAAATTTTTGCGAGGAAAAATTAATGGGAGTCGGTCTTACATTGCACTCCGGGGCAGTTGTAGAGGTATTTATGTAAAAATTTTACAGAAATAAACAGAGGTAGTCTTGGTTTTTGGCTTATATCTCGGCCAGTAATCAAACGATTTTTGCTGGATTTCAATAGCAATTTTTTTGAAAATATTTCTGATAGTTTGATATCACCTACGGGGCTATGCGACATTGGGGGCTTCAAATAGCTGATTTCAATCAAAACATGGACAGATGGATAGACGGACAGAAGGACATTGCTAAGTCGATTTCTCTATCTATAAAGACTACGATAAAAAATATTTTATGGGGTCAAGGATAGATATTAAAAAAAATACTTATTTAAGGGGCATAAAAATAAAAGATTATTAATAATTTGGTAATAATGAGTAAAACTTTTGCTTGGAAGATGACTGTTTAAATTCATCAAACATGTCTTAACTTGTACGGAGAAACTATAATATTAACAATAAGTATCAGCTGCTGCAATTCACTCAAACTTAATGCTTTTCAGATAGATTCAAAAGTAGTTACGTTTGCAAGTTCTACAATATACTCAATATGAAAAACTTATTTAATTTTTTCTAAATCTAAATAATTAAAAAGCTTTTTAGTTTTTATTCCCATATTAAAAACAATTTTATGTCAAAAACTTATTAAGAAATTATCATTAAAAGATCCTTAACACAAAATTACCTTCACCTTTCATTAAACAATTTTCAAATTAAATCAATACCTTTTACTAAGCAATTTTTAAATGAAGTTATATCAATACAAATTTTTTTAAATTAATTAAAACTTTCTCCTGTACCTTAACGAGTATTAATTAACACCGAACACACACAAAATTGTGTTTAAAAGGCAACTTTTCCTTTTCGAAAAGTTTTCAACGTTTTTTCACCCATTAATTATGGTTCTATTGTTATATTTAACTAAGTTTAGTTTTAGTTGTTTATAAAAAGTATTTCCACACAATATAATTTAGTTTATTTGTGGGAAATTTTGAAAAAAAACATTTTTTTATTTCATTTGTTTATTTACAGTCAATTGGCTTTTAATATATTTTTTCAATGGGAGAGAGATATTTACTACAAACGCTTAAGGTACCTTTACACGGTAAAACAAAGTAATTAGATTTTGTAGAATCAAAATGTTATGAAATTCTCTCCGTGTTTAAAAAAAGAGAATAAAAATCTGTTCTAACTATTTTTTATGTTTACACGGATGAGGTTGGTAAAATCAAAATCGGTTGTTTCTAGCCAATTTCCTTTTGGGGTAACGCCATATGGTTAAGGTTCTACAATATTAACAAAAACAACATGAAGAAAATCTGCTTTGATTTTTAATGTTTGTGTATTGTTTAATTAAGTGGAGCCACCTTCATTAGATGCTGTAAGTGCTGCCAATCTTTCACACCTCTGATGTGATGAGAATACACAAGTTTCTAAAATGGTTTAGAAAATAAACATTTACCGAACACTTGTCTAATTTTGTATCCGTATTTGCTCCCACTCAATACATTGTGCTTTTACATGATGATATTTTGTATTATTCTACAACATATTTTGACAAGTCATAATATATGTATTACCATGTAAAGGTACATTTAGTACTAAAAAAAGAAAGCTGATAAGGAGTTAAAGCGGGCTCCAAATATGCATTCCACTCGGCTAGTGTCGGGGAAAAATGTTTTCAAAACAATTCTTCAATAAAAATCTTATTACAATAAAAATTTAACCAATTAGTCTGATAAACTATAAAGGAGTTTGTTTTTAATGTTTTTGACAAAAAAATTAAAAAAAAACTTTTAAAATATTTAATATTTTTTTTAAATAAATAAATATTTTTTAAGAATTTTATTAGAGGTAAAAAAAAAAATTTTCTTTAATTTTAAATAAATTTATTTTGAAAAATTTTCCAAACCCTGGCATTGTGCAGTAGTTTTTCATATAAAAAATATTTATATTTTATGTGACGTATTTCAGAAATTGCTTGGGCGGTTGTGTGTATCTTTGACTTTATTATTCATGGTCATGTTTTTGTTTAAGACAATTAACAATAAAATTTTTAATATAAAATTTATGTTATTTCAATGTTAAAGAGGCCATGTTTAATGATTTATTGTTGGTAAAGAAAAACAAAATAAATCTTTTTATTTTAAAGATTTAACTGGAATATGTTCATTAGATTAAAATAAAAATTATTAATATTTTAACAGTAATAACTCTGAAGCATAAGAATCTTCGTAAACAGTTAAAAAGTTTGATCTGAACGTTCATACATTTTTTTTTAATATTTTTAAAGCGCTTCTTATGGTAAAATAAATCCATAAACTCAATTCTTTAAGAAAAAAATTTTTAGTTTTTAAACAAATTTATGTGCTTGAAAATGCATAAAAATTATTAACAAATCTTCAAACCACAAGGGGCAGAATGTTTTACAATTTAATTTTATGAGAATTTATTAAAGGCAATCAAACTCAATGCCAAGTGTTTCGCAACTTTATTTTTTTTTTTTAATTTCCCATATTTGCCAACCAAACGTTTATGTAAAACAAGAATTTTTTTTAGTCTTTTATATTTTATTAAAAATTTATTATTGTTAAATTATTACAAACTATTGGCAAACAATAATTAAACATAAAACTAATAATTTCAAAGACAAAAAGCATTTATTGCTTGTGATCGTAAACCTAATTTCTTTTAAATGTCTTTTTCAAAAAAAAAAACAACAAAAAATTTATATTTTATTTTTCAAAACAAGCAATAGGCAAATAATAAACACAAAATATTAATAAATACGTATTGAAAATATTTAAGTTATTACACATATTATTTTCTCTGTCTATCCGTCTGTCTTGTGTTTAACATTTGGTTTTAACAATTTAAAATTTATGTGAGTTTTTAAAATTAAATCTAGAAAAAATTAGCCCAAACATAAAATTAAAAAACAGCCATTAAAAAAAAAATATTTTTTTAAACATATTTAATTATTACATGCCTAAACCATATATTTTAGCTGTCTGTCTGTCTGTCCATCTGTCCGTCTTGTATTCAATATTCTATAGGATTTTCCTTAAATTCAAAATTTTAAATTTATTACAATTTCCCATTAATACAAAAGACCAAATAAACAAATTTCTTTAACTATGGATCTTAATGAGTTTTTTTTAAATTTTATTATTTATTTATTATAATTTTTTGCTTGATTTTTTTTTGTACCAAAAATCCTCAGAGATTAAGTGCGTCAACGAAACGTTAAAGTAACATCACAACATGTAGTAAACAAAACCATAAAAAAATAAATAAATTTCTTTTCTTTCATTATTTAATAAATATGAACAAAGCAATAAATTTTTATCTGTTTTTCCCCCTTAAATTAAATGTTCACTTTTAACACTATTTTTTTTTAAATCTAAAACTTTATAGAAAAAACTTCGCTTCTTCTTATAATTGGCTAGTGTGAGGCCAAGCAATGTTCTAAATACAATCACACCTTTATTTTCAAGGTAAAATTAAAAGAAATTATTAAAGAAAAATATTGTGTAAAACTTATAAGAGACATTTTTACATTCAGAGCCTATAAATCAAAAGGTCATTCGATTTCTTAACAACATAAATAATTCATAAAACAAGTGTCACATTATTTATGTATTAACGTTGTTTCGATATGGTATCTGGATGCAGACAAACATAAAAAATATTTAAAGGGAAATTAAGTTGGGCAAGCCTGATTGCAGCAAACCCTAAAGATATATATAATTATGTATGTAAATATAAAAATTAAACATATAAAAATACAACTTTCAATTCGAATTCTAATGGCGATAAGAAAACAATTTCTGTTTTATACAAAAAAATATTGGGTCTTACCTGCAAGATAGAATTAGTTATAGAACGACCAAGGGAACATTTGCGGTTGAGTTCCGTGCTTAAGTTTATACACATAATTTTAATTGCGGTCATTTTTTTTTTGGATTTTATTATTTTTATCAAATAATGGGAGTCGACATCAACATGTTAAACATAGTTAATGGATTCACAAGGTACGATATAATAGCATAATGTGTTATTGTCATATACTTTCACAATAGCATAAACATTTTGCTGTTGCCTTTCATACAAAACCTATTGTAAAATAATATAACTTTGTTTGCTATGTTTATTGTGATGTCATATTATATAAAAAGTCCTGCGCCAAGGACTTAAAATGAAACGGCGAGTTTTTTAATTTAATTTTAGGAGCCGATAGCACTCGCATCCGTTAAAAATGTCTTTACTAAAAACTTAGCCGGTACTGCTCTCTGACACATCAGCTGTTTTTTGTTTACGTAAAACATAACAAGATTCTTGTGATTTTGTAAATAAAATTTTGTGCCAAAAATAGTTGCTTATTTAAATGGATTTTAAAGATTCTAACCAGGTTAGATATAGACCATTTTGTGTCTACATTGGTCTAATTTCTAAAAAGTATTAATTATAAGCCAAGAGCAGCACCAGATTTGTATACATATGTGTTTGTTTTTTATCGTTTGGTCCTATCAGCTGATTTAGATTTTAAATACGACACCTACAAATATACGAAGAGTTATTTACAACAGTCATATTTTTTGGTTCTATTATTTTACAATATATGATTTCGCAAGACCTTGTGAATTCACCAAGTGAGTTTTGTGTTTCTATAAAAAGCTTAAGAAATAATGAATAATAATAAAATGACAACCACACGATTAAAAATTTAACATAAAATTCATCTTAATCTTTTTTTATAAATGAGCAGCATTTTTGAATGTCTGAGTGACTAACAAACTGACTAACTCATCATCGTGTAGACCAACCGCGTCCAGTTAAAGATTTGAAATTTTGACTGCAGGTAACCCTTTCGATAAAAAGATTAACTTAGACGGGATTTTGACAAACTTAAACTCTAAATCGCTTTTTTCCAAACCATACACGATAGAAATTTATTTTAAAAAGTATCGTCTCTGGATCCTACGGGGTAGAAAAAGTGTAAAAACTATATTTTAATACTTCTCTGATCCATCCTGTAACCTTTAAACCATTCAAGATACACACAAAAAATTAACCAAGTAGTTTTTACTTAAATCAAGCCGTAGTGGTGTCAAAAGTACGATGAGAACGAAGAAGAAGTAAGAATTTCTTACTTTTAACCACGCTTGAGCCAAAAAAGAACTGATAAATTTTCGAAACTGTACTTGATGTAATCTTAAAAATATTGATTTGAGCGTAAGCGGGATTAGGCCAAAAATGAAAACTAATTTTTTTAAATAACGGAACTTTATTAAAGTAGAAAAGTCTAATATTTCGTTTTAATTTTATAAATATTGGATATTTCTTATTTGAATTTTTCTTTCTATACCTGCCGTAGATGGGATTTGAACCTGGGACCTTTTAACTTCAAAACCAGTGCGCTATCATATAGGCCACTGTTTACAAAATTTCATTCAATTTAAAAAAATTGCATAAATTATTTTGTACATTTATATTTATGTATAAACATGCAACTACTTTGCAAAATATACAATCGAATTTTTAACATTTCGTATTTTCTACGCAAGGTACGAAATAACGAACAATTGCGTACAATATAAAAACGATATCGTTAATACATTTGTTGCACGAATTTTTTTGAGTGTAAACAGCAGATGGCTATCCAAATTATTTTCAAACTAATATTTTTATAAAATTATCACCAAA
Organism: Melanophora roralis; assembly: GCA_963583895.1. NCBI lineage: Eukaryota > Metazoa > Arthropoda > Insecta > Diptera > Rhinophoridae > Melanophora > Melanophora roralis. The sequence goes on from OY757190.1 coordinate 6,079,114, forward strand.
AAGATAAGTCAGTGGTTACATCTAAAATAATCGAATAGGATTAAACGTCATAAATATCTTTATGTATTTTTTTTTGAAATAAGATAATGGCAACACTTAAATATTTTATTTTGAATTGTATTCGATATAAATGAAGTTTTAAACATTTTGGGGGGGAGGAAAAATTTTTCTTCTTCCTGCTCCCTAAAATTGCACCTGCCTTTTCACTATGTGAAGGTAAAAAAACCATAAAAAATTTTAATTATTAAAGATTTTTATTGAATTGGCTGTCGATTTTTTTTCTTACAGTCAGCGGCAGGCCTTATGTGGGTGGATGTCACCTCCAATTTAAAACTTAAATAGTTTTGAAAATTTTCCTTATCATTATTATTAAGTTTTCTTTCATTATAATTGGCATAGTAAAAAGAAAACACAATGTCATATTAAAAAAATTATTATTTATTTAGTATCTTTATCTTTCAATAAGGAAATTAATTTTTAATTGAAATGTTTGTGTATAAATACATGTGCATTAGTGTGTAGGTAAAATATATATTCGCATACATATGTATTTACGTACATCTTTACGTCTTACAAAATCTTATAAAAAGAATTTAATAACGTCAACTACTTAAACTGTTCACCAAAAATTAACCAAAACAATTCTGTGTGACAAATGTTGGCCAGAAATAAATGTGTCAGTTTTGAAAATAACAACATTCTGTTTTAGAAAATTTTAAAAATAAATTTTTATTTTTTTTATCTTTTAAATATTATTAAACTATTAATTTGTAAGAAAAAATAAGATTTCTTAGCTAATTGGATAATTTTTTTTCGTTTTGTGTTTTGAACATCTGTTTGAAGAAAAAAAAAAATAGAAAAACAATAAGTTTTTTCTTGAAATCTTAACCTTGAACTGAAACATCTTGCAGCGTACACACATACATGCATATGTACACTTTTATTAATATGTTTGTATGTATAAAAATTTTTAATTTTATTAAAAATTTACGCAAACTAATAATTTTTAACTACAAAATGATAGTTATTTAGCATATCGTAGATTTGTTTTTCAGCTTTAAAATCCTTAACTTAGTTTAAAAACACTTATTTATTTAAAAAAAAAACTCGTTTTTAAAGTCATGTTCCGAATTTTATTTTAATTTTTTTAGAATAAGAATATGTTGTCACCATTATTTGAAATCTACCACAACGACAGCTGTAGCAACTTTCCTTTTCCTTTAGTAATTGATAAAAAAAATTCACTAAGTTGTCAATAAAGAGCCGTAAATATTTTAATTTATTAACAATGGAAAGTCATTAATCTTTGGTCATTTGTCAAAGGTATCAAATCTAAATCCCATTAGTTTTGTCTTCATTGGACTTAAAAAGAAACCATTAGTAGGCATTTGGAAACACAACATAACGAAGTAAAAAACAAAACACATTTGAAGGAAATCAATGGATTATCCATGTTCAGTATTCACAAAGGGCATCCCTAATATGTATGTAATACGGTAACCGCAAACTGTATACCATTTGTATACGTCAAAAAAAGGAGTTGTCAAATTAGAAATCTTTGTGAATAATTAAATATATGAAACGAAAACCTTGGAAAGGATGTCATTACATCGGCAACTAAAGCCATATAATACAGATAATGACAAATTGAAATGCCTGAGTGGATTATAAATTATAATAAAAAAATTAAATTCTATTAATATTATGCTTTTTTCTAAATCATACAATCTTCTTAAACTATTTTCCTCCTATAGGTATTAATCACATAACAGTAAACTTTAGGATTGGCACTTTTGTAGCAAACCGTTAAACTTGAAACAAGGATGTGTGGAGTAGAAAGCTAGTTAGGTTAGATTAGCTAATGTTAAACTGATTCGTCTTGGGGATTTTCAAAAATAAGAACCCCGTTAACTCCAATTTGATAAAATAAATGTAATAAAATCAAAGAAGCTCCAAAGTTTCTAGCAAATTTTAGCAGTATCGCCTTACTGATCTCAGATTATTACTTCAGGTGTTTGAATATGTAAGACCCTGGGCCATATTCCATGAAGCGCACAAATACTGAACACTAGCACAAAATGTTACTTTAAGTCTCCCAGTCCCGCAGTACCCAGCAGAACCTTAAATCATCGCAGGCCGGCCGCCATGCTCTTATAGTGCAACAGCCCTCTGTAATGGCCATTTCAAAAATCAAAAATATTTACTTTTTTCTTGAATATAATTTTTCGTTTGAGCTAGGGAATTGAAAGAAAAAGTTTTTCTAATAATAACAATCAATGTTCAAATTTTGTTATCTTCAAATTAACCTTTTTAGACTAATCTTTTTGTATCCACTACCAACCTTTTTTTATCTCTGGTTTGTCGAATGTTATACATGATAAAAATGCATTAATCCGAACTTACCACTAACCTCGGGTTTTAGGGGTCAATTTATTCGTAAGGAATTGACACCGCCTGAAAAGGGTTAATCGGTATATGAATATATATGAATATTTTTTTTCCTTGATTATCTTCTACTCAATAAACACAAAAAATACTCAAGCTTAAGTCAGCCTACATTGTTGGAAAAAGTAGTTTTTTAAAATTAACGGGATTAGTGGTAGCTCTACTTTTTAAAGTATTTTGATTCATAAAATATTAATTAATAAATTTTTATGAATTGTTAATAATATTTATTGCTCAATACTATTTACTGCTAAAAACTAGTAACAACAAAGGTAATTGTAAATAAACGATGAGTGTAGTCATAACACTAGCAGATCTGAGCAGTATTCGATTAATCACATAAGGAGAAATTTTACAAATAAGATAATATGTTAGAGATGCATAGACACAAATTAAAATTAATAAAATAAATCTTAATAATGGTGGAATATGATCTCGAGCCAAAAATGTGTAAAACTAGTTTAAAATCGTAAAGTTTTCTCTATCCCATAATTGCAAGTTAATCGCGAACATTATTATTTTGTAACTAGTTTGCAAAACCCTATCACTACTTTTTGTTGCAACTTCTGGGTCAGATTTTGCTATTTTGCTTTACATTCTGGTTTTAACGAAAAGACACTAGGCCTCGTGCAAAATTAGTTCTCATGATTGCGTTCTTTTTATTAAAAGCTTTCAAACGAACAACATCAACAATAGAACTCAAAGGTACCTACATATATAGTGATACTTATATATAGTAAAATATAATCACACGAGGTGATAAAGAACTTTTAAAAAACAAATTTTAATAAGTAGCATCGCACTGGAATATAGTTGCATGAAAAATCACCACATAGATCCAAATATTGGGACAAAAGCGAAAAGGTAAGACAATTTAGACTCACATCGTAGGAAGATTTGGGAATTGAATTTGATCTTAACCTTTAACTGTCCCCTAGACATTGTATAATAATTAGCTGGGGTTACTGTAAGTGGCCATACCCTTTCGACGGGGTAAATCCAGGCCTAACCTAATTCCAGGTGCTAACAGTACTCCTTTCACAAAGTACGTGACGACGGGGGAAATCATCGTATAGAATCTTACGCCTAGGCCTCAGTTAACCTCGTGGAGGAATTTCATGACTGTCAGGCACATTTCGACGCAATTTATCAACCAGCTACCATCATAAGTTCCAGAATATACGAAAAAATAGCGTATTACATGAACCCTGCGGGGCAAAGAAAGCCAGGCGAACATCATTGAAATTTCTAGAACGGATTAGGTTTCACGTATCGCATATAAGGGAAAAGAATTCACCCCATATGAAACCTAATTGATCCTAACCCCCGCAAAAACTACATAACCTGTTAATTCCTCTAACGTGACCCAAATTTTTGTATTCCCCCTAACCTAACCATTTATATCACATGTATAGTCAGTATTAAAAATTTTCTGAACTTTTTGCCTTTACTGTTAAAATTTTTCATTAATCACATTTTTTTTTAAATTCTATAACTGAAACCCTTCCGCTATTTTCCTACTAACATTTATGTAACCCTAGGAATATATATCAAAAAAAAAAAAAAAAAAAGAAAAAAACCAATGAAATAACTAAACAAATATGTTAACCTATTTTAAGCATAACATTAACTCAAAATTTTCCTTCCAAGTATTATTATCGACTTACCTAACTAACTAATGTAAAAGCTAAGCTACCTACTTATTCTTTACCCAAAACCCTAATAATGCCAAAACCTATAAAACCATAAATTACATCATACTACATCATCCTGTTGGAGGCCTTCACCAGACACACATGATGCGGTAAGTCTTTACAATTTTTCTGATACGCTGTGTTTTTGCATTGGTGACAACTACCACAAAGAAGCAACAATCAATTATGTCGTTAGTGTCACCTAAATAGCTTTACGGGATGATACACTAAGTAAAATTTCCAAGTGGAAATCAAGCTAGTTAAGGATAACTCAATAACTTTTATAACCTATATATTAGCAATTCCCCGTGACCCGGCCTAACCTAAAAAGGGTTAATTGTTTTAACTGATACCGAATAAAAAGTTTTTTTTCATGTTTTATAACAACAATCACCACGTCACGATGGAATTGCCCATATATACTACCTATTTATGATTGTGCTAGCATTTGATGATAATTAGTCAATAATTCTAGTAATGTAAACATTACAGTGAGAGTTTTTTTTTATTCAACTCAAACAACAACAACGCGATAAATATCATCACCGCGATGATTCAATAAATAAAAGAAAAAAAAAAAGAGTAGCAATGATTTTTTTGTTTTCATGTTTTGCTTTACATATGTTCATCAGCACTCCCGGTATAAGAACTTCATTGACTAATGATTCAGTGAGAGATGATAAAAATGATTCGTTGGTTTTTGCTTCTCTTATATAAATAGTAGCCTAGCTTTGTTTTGCCCAATTTGCTAGATGTTCCTAATATGATTAACCCACGAAATTCGGGTAACTTACATTAATTTTTCTAATTCATTCTTGTATTTTTATCAAACAAATTTTGACTTATTTGTTTTATTAATAGAAAAAAAACATTATCATTGTAAAACTCCTAATGTTTAAGAATTATATATGTTTCTAACAATTTATAGAAATAAAACTAAGATTTTTTTAATTATGAAGTGCTAAAGAATATGGCAAGGGTGTTTTCATTCAGCTTGTTAAAGTTTGTGGTTTAAGACTTTCCAGAAGTTAATGTGGGGTTTCAAGGAAATTATAGCCTTTGAAACATTGGCAGGAGTGGGTTATGAGGCTTTTTCTCTCAATTTCATCTAAGAGAAATCACTTGTAGGATGCACTTACTAACATTTTTTTTTTGTATTCATGTAGTTGTATTATGACTAGAAAAGGGTATAATATTAGTTAATAGTCTAGTCATTATGGCCCTAACACCTGAAAGTAAAGAAGGAAAAAGTAAGGGAGTCTATAATAAAATTTGTAATGAAACTCAGAGGTTATAGGAAAGGACAGAACTCCCCCATCCCACTGTGCTAGCTTCACAAAGGCTCCCGTAGTCTTATCCCTATAACCTTGATTGTAGGCAGTAATGCAATTAATTCTCAAGAACCACTCAGAGCTACAGAAGTGGTTCTATGGCGTTCCGGTGGAACGCATGCGAAGGTGGCTAGAACGTTCGGTAACGATTACTTCTATGTCCCGGTATGTTTTGGTAACTCTGCGCACCATTTCACCTACCTTTTACACCTCGTTCAACCGTTGTACATTACACCTCCAACAACGACATATTGCCATTCCCACTAGAAATCTTTAACCATTGCTCTGCAACAATATTAAAAACCTCCTTACCACTGCGTCATAAAATCCCTTCATATCCCTGGGGTTTCTACAAAAGGTAGTGCTTACCCCGATATCAGTGACCCTGACCCCAATAGCAGTCTATGAGACTTTAAAAACGCGCATTGCTTTTTCAATGGTAAAGTGAAGCCTTGGCTTTACTTATCCGTCAGCTATCGCCTTTTCCTTAATGCCCTTGTCCCTTTAAATCCAAAAGATGTGCTTTCTTCGCACGGCACACAATCTACCATAAGATTCTTTGCACGTCTGAGCCACTGAGGAGCATTTGAGATTCGCTGCTTAACTATCAGCAAGAATATTAAATTTAAACATGCTGAGGGAACTGCAAGGTCGTCAAGTGCTCTTACGTATTTTAAGACTTGCGTCTACACAGAAAGAAAACTCGCTTTCTAAAATCAAGAATTTTTTTCTTGAATTTATCCAAAAATTTTTAGAGTACGATCCTTACTTACATTTTCTTAAATCAATCCTATTCGGATTGCTTCAACAAATCAGGCAGAATAAAAGCTTGTTGTTTTAATATATTATTTTACATTTGAAAACAATGTGTCTCGGTGGCCTAGAGGTAACGCGCTTGTACTGCAGTGCAGAAATCCCTGGTTCGAATCTCAGCTTCGGTAAGTACAAAAAATGAAATTTTTAAATTATAAATTTATTATAATAATTATAAAATAAAAATAAAATATTACATTCTTCTTCTTTAGTAAAGCTCCATAAGTCAAAAAAATGACATTTCATTTTCGAATTAATCCAGTTTACGGCTTAAATCAATCTTTTTCACGCTGAGATCAAGTACGGTTCCGAACTTAAATCAATCCTTTTTTGGCTTAATTGTGGCTAAAAGTAAGAAATTCGTACTTGAAAAATTTTACTTGGAGTAAGAAATTTCGTACTTGATTTAAGAAAAACCGTACTCACCGTACTTTTGACACCGCTATGGCTTGATTTAAGTAAAGTTTTCTTAGATAATTTTTTGTGTGTAAAGCTGATCACCGCTGACGAAAGTGTTTTTAACCGCGTACAAACATTTTGTTTAACAAAAAAGGCTAAAAATCTCCAAGAGCTAATGGAATTTTTGAAGCCGCGAACCCTCATTTTTTTTTTGAATGACTAGACTATCATTCGAACATAGCAAAATAATACAGCCAAACATGCTGAATTCTCACCATCATAAAATCCGATTTATTGAACCTAAGAAAGCCAGTTTAAAACTAAGGGTGCTAAGATAAAGCTTTTTCGTCCTTTATGATGTGGTTAAAGCTGCCAACACTATGCTCACGAAGATAAATCTAACCAAGCCCGCAACACAACATAATACCTGAAATCGTTTAGGAAAACATGCAGCACTCCAGGTGTACTACAGACAATCCTAGCTGAAGACAACCTGGACGTTAACCCGATTACCAGCCTTTGCATGCAAATGCATGTGCTTAAAAGATTAATGAAAAAAAAATTGAAGCTAATTAAGGACCTCTATTTTATATTTAGGGAAAAGGAAAATACCAAGAACAAAACACAGAGAAGAAACAAAACCAAACAAACCTAAAAAGATGTAAAGCATAAGTACTTTAACGTTTTTTTTTTGTCTCTCTGTGTATTTTAGTTTTTATATAATAAAAATATGTTGCAAATAGAAGTTATATTTTTGTATTGAAAACTCTTCATAAATTAAAAGGATGTAAATAAATGAATGCATGATAAAACGATTGTTTATTTATGTTTCTCGACACCTGTAAAAATGTACTTAAAATAACTCTTTTTCGATTACATCCACTCAAAGTACTAAAGAAGGAAGAGGAAGAGGAAGAAGAGATAGGGCAAGAAGTAATAAATAAATAAAAAACATTTCAAATAAAGTTTCTATATTTTCTATTAAATTGGTAGTTTCTAATATTTTATTACTTCGTTTTCTGTTTAGTAAAACTTAACAATGACAGTTAATTAATTTCCAGTGAACTATGTAACTGCAACAATAACAAAACTGACAACGTTTCTTGTTTACACAAACATAAACTAAAAAGTTTAATTTTTTTATAAATAATTTTGTTATTGTAGAAATAAGTATAAAATTCTAAACTAAAACTTCTGGGTGTTGAGTAATGGTAAATTTGACACTCATAAGGATTTGTAAGCCATGGAGGATGCACAAGGATTGATGCACATATATTTCCATACATAAAAGATTATACATGTATACAAAAAAAAAGTATTAAAACTATGTTTTGTTACATTTATTAACAGTCTTTAATAGAAGCTGGTTTACATGGTAGCTTGCCTTGCTCTCAAGTGGTAAAGTAGTTTGTAAAATAGTCCAAATATGAAATAACTAAACCACTAGTCAGATGTATTGCCCACAGCAACAGTTTGTGGATAAAGACTTGGAGTATTAAATACAACTAATAGACGAGAAATGTGTAAGGAAGTGGCTTAATCTGCATCTTGATATCCTACCCCATTAAGGTCATACCAGCTGACAACAAAGGCACGATACACGCAAAAAAATAAAAAACTGTTTCTTCTTTTTTTTTTTTAATTTAACCACAACAGTGATCGTTTGAAAGGAATCCAAGTCATTTTTACCTGCTTATCTACTTCCATTAAAAATGGCATCAACCCCAATAAATCTTTTCAATTATGGTTCATCATTGGGATCATACTTAAAGGTTTTGATAGTTGCTATCAGAAAAAGAAATATGCAGAATGATTTCCAATTTAACCGTCACCTGGCCATTTATTACCCAAGTAGTCTATATGTCCAGGGACCCAAATAAAAGTAATATTAGACAACCTGCCTAGCCTTAACCGCTCATTTTTATACTAGGTTAGATTAGGTTAGGTTAGGTTAGGTTAGGTTAGGTTAGGTTAGGTTAGGTTAGGTTAGGTTAGGTTAGGTTAGGTTAGGTTAGGTAAGGTTAGGTTAGGTTAGGTTGGGTTAGGTTATACTGGCTGGCCCTGAAGATCTTACAAAAGCTCCTTGGACCCTTAATGTAATATTCGATGTAATAAAATGCAGGATGCTCAACACTCTCTTAGCAAATACCAGCAGCCTTATCTTTTCAACCCCGAATTTTTCCTCCAGGCATTGAAACAAAGAAAATCCTAGACAGCTTTCTCTGAAGCCAGCGCTGGAACATGTTTAGCAGTTTACTATCACCGGGGAAGCCACAGAACCTGTAGTCATCGCTAGTCAGTCCTGTTATCATTACTAGATACTAGATAGAATAAAGCCAGTCGACCCGGGTCATAAGGTCCACACATTAACCTGAAGACTCTACACGAAGTGGTATTCATCCAGACCTCCGTAGCTCTGAACCTCACCGCGAAGTCTATGCCCTAATTGTAGAAATTGCCTTGATCACCGCTTGCCTATTAATAAATATGTTCACCTGAGAATTCTCAGTATGAGAGAAAAAAGCAAGATTGGCTGCTAGAACCTCTGCTTGAAAACCACTGCTTATAGGGATCCCTTATACCCAATTCTCGACAGAAAACTGCAGCTCCGACCTTCCTTCCCCTTTGGATCCATCCATAAAAAAGTCACAGGTCCTGTGGTCTGTGGACAAAACCCCGCCAGCCAGCCGTTTTCCTTTTGAAGCTCAGTTGCGGGACCATGTAGTTACTGCTATATTCTACGCTCCCAATAACTCCGCCGTGACCATATGGCACTCCAGTTAACTATCTATGTATAAAGTGAATTTAAAGTTTTTGAGCCACCCTAATGCCTATTCATGAATTTATTTGGAGAATTTAAAACCACAATATATTTTATAAAAAATGGTTATAAGACTAAGTAAAACGACATGTTTTATTTGATACACAACATTAAAATTAAATGGACAGGTGGTATTCCATTTTAAGCTTTACTTATGAATATGTTTGTGTGTTACGAACACATACAAGTACTTTTTACTTTATAATTTTTATCAGAGGATAAATTTACTTTTAAAAACATCATCTGCCACAAGCAACAATAGTAGGGTTTATGGTTACACTCACTCAAACCAATTTTTAATAGAGAAAAAAAAACATCTGTTAACAAGTAATTTAAAACGAAAAATATATTGAAACATTTAGTTTAAGGATATTAAAATTAAAATGTTAACTTTTTATAAATTTTTTAAGTCTATGTCAATTTTTATATTAAAATTTAGGTGTTTGTTTTACATTTACAATATAATTTGAAAGAATAAATTTGTTCAGTGCTGCGTAAAAAGTAAGACTTTTTGTATTTCTATGTCGGGCTTAAAAGGCTATAATTTTCTTACATTTTAAATATATTAATGAATGCGTTGAAATTTCTTACATTTTTAATCCATTAATTTCAGAAACAAGTGTTTAATTATTTTCTTTTTTTAATTTTTATTGTCAAGGTATTTTTAATTAATAGTAACATTATTGTTACGATATTCTTTTACTGACTTACACTGCCCATAACCGTTATTATCTAAACAAACTAATGAACATTAGAGACCTTATACCCCACCCTCAGCTAAAGCAATAAAAAAAAACATTTTTAAATTCCATTTTTCAACCATTTGCCTGTAAAATAGCAATTTCCCGCAATTTGTAAGTTTTATAATAAAATCAAATTAAAACCCTTTTTTTAAGGCAGTAAAACTAAATGGCAGGCGGATATTTAACAGGAAATGACTGGACACGCAAATAAATCTGCACAATTTCATAGATACTTTCAAATGAAAAATTAAAACGTTATTAACTTTTTTTATTAATTCTTTAAAACTGACATTTCACGCATATTTTTTAAAAGTGCACGTGCACTTTCAAAATATCAATTGTGCAAAACACAGATACATTTTAATTTAATATGACCTTATAATAAAATAATTTACAACTGTTTTAATTTAAGTGTTCTTTTTTTAAAAAAAAATTTCTGTGGCTATAATTTTTTCTTCCATAATTTATTGCATTTGTGTTAACTTAAATAGATAATGAAATGCATTTTTTATTTCTATTTTTTTTTTTTTGTTAAATTTTAAATAATAGTTTTAACCTTTTTTATTTATTTTATTTGATCAATTTAATTACAATTTTAGCATTTACCTAAAATTCAATTTAAGAACTCCAATGGAAAAAAAATTTTGAATAATTCACTCTTCTATTAACAAATCCTTTTATGCTTTTCTAAAAAAAGTGTTTTAAATAAAAATAAATTTGATTTTATTTACAAAGAAAAAAAGTTTCTATTTAAGTTACTTTAATAGGATTTCTTAATATGCTTTTTGGCAAACAAAAACTGTAAAACTAAATCCTTTATATCAAAGAATTGCAAATTAAATTTATGTGAGGATACTTACAACATTCAAAAGTAAACTTTTGAATGAGAACTTATCAGTATTTTTAAAACAAAAAATACCAGTTAAGCAACTCATCTCAAGAAATTCTAAATATCTACGTTTTAATAAATTTTTTAATTATTTATTTGAGCCTTTTTATATCTTAAAATAATTTTTTATCATTCAGCTTTCAGTTCATTATTAAAATTGTGATTATCATAGAATTTGTTCTAAAAATTAAGTTTTGTCGAAACTATATAATAATTCCAGTATTTAAGCTAAAGTATGAGTTTTTTAAAATAAAACAGACTTACATTTGGCCCATGGAAGTACTGAATGGAAAAAGCGCTGACAAGAAATCGTAGCTGGTTTCCAAAATTCAATACATTTAGCTTATATAAGAGTCGTTTAAATTTTAATACAAATTTCAATTCTACGTTATCACAATTTAAATAATGAATTTAAGTCCGAAAAAAATAATATTCAACCCTGTTCCCAATTTTAATTTAGGACAGAAGAGAAACAATAAGAATTTTTTTTGGTGTTTTGACACCTTAAAAAAGAAATTCGTTGTCGAAAGTAGTTAAAAGTAGCAATTTTTTCAAATTTTTCGATTTAGCCATCTCCGTCTTTGTGTCTGCTGAAACCAAATTTCCGAAGTCAACTCTAGTACTGAGAACGAGATATTGGTGTCAAACTATCAAAATATGGGCAAAATACTGAGATTGATTCAGTTTTCCCAGTTTTTAGAACGAGATCAATACAAAAAAGATAGCAAATTGTAACTAACTGACAACGCTGTTAAGCATACAAATGGATTTGAATAAATAAGCATTAAGCTTCTGTATGTATGTTATGACGTATGTAGGTATGTATGAAATTTTACGTTTCTTAAAACACCATTTAATTAATATTCACAAATAAACCTAACAAGATATATATATTAACAGAAAAGAGACCGATTGATACAGAAGACTTACTAAAACAAAAGACCGACTAACCTAAAAGAGCTATTGAACTAAAAGACTGAAATAGTTCACTAAACCAAATTAAAACAAAGAGATCTGCCAGTCAACTATTAAGAACTATTAAGTACAACTCTAACTTCAGCAAATCTATTGAGAACTATTGTAAACAAACAAAAACCCAGCAAACAATTTTTCGTTATTAACTGCTTTGTTTTTCTTTTTTCCTAAAACAAACCCAATAACTAAAATACAATTAATATCAAATCCTAAATAAGATTTCAAATTGTAATTATTCTTTGAGATCATTTTAAAGATTATGATAGCTTAGAATGGATATTTTCATTAAAAATAAAGTATTTGCGATATTTTCATCGTCAGAATATAAAAATTTATATATAGGTAGAAGGCTTTAGTAAATGCCATATAAGAGTATTAACATGTTGATGTGGCAGATCCTTTTTATAAAAATGTTTATTTAGGAACCTAGTAGCCCCTTAAGAACCAATAGACTCTAAATATTTTTTTATAAAGTTGTTCCCCGAATGTCTTAATTATTTTCTAAAAAGAAGATACATATTACGTTTCATTCAGTCCATTTGTTTATTTTAAAAATTAAGAAAAACGGGGTTTCAACTAACTCTTTATGTTATTTTTCCTTAACCTTTAAACTAAAATTAAAGAGATCTTTCATTTACTGAAAAAAAATTTAAGATTTATTTATGTGTTAACTAAACAGCTTTCACCTTGCCTTGTAGTTTTTTATGACAGCATTTAAAATATACAAACGCCCATATCAATTTATTTATTTTAAATCCATTATTTTATTTTTCTTTTTTTAACAAATTTTTTCTACGAGTATTAACTTATAAATTTAACCCCAAGGATTTAAATAAATAAATCATGTTGAGCATTTGTTGCGTGTTTGAGACAGACGACTCCCTACCATGTGTATATGTGATATTAAAACTAAGAAAAGAGTTAAAAAAAATGAACAAAATAAAAAAAAATCATCAATTTTACGATGAAGGAACAAAAAGAGCAAAAAGAGTAAAAGTTATATTTATGTATGGCTGTGTCGACTTTTGTATACCCACCATTTCTTGAATTGTTAATGCACACAATTTAATTTAAATTTCTACTTTTTTCTTTCTGTTTTTATTTTTCCCAGAGTCATATGCAGTAAATACATGGGGTATTTGATCAGGCACTTCCAAAAACCAACGGTACAAAGTTTAAAAAAGGGAAAACCAAAATGCTGTTTAATGATGATAATGATTTTTAATCAACCGGTCCTAAAACAGTCGGGTATCGATTTTTGTCAAATTACAGCAAACAAGAAGGGGTCTCACTTCAAAATGAATAATTAAATAAAAACAAACAAAATCTAACGAAAGGTGACAACAAACACTCCAAAGAGTTTTTGTCAGGTGTTTTTTAAAACTATATACATATAAAATATTCCAATAATATGTATTTAGAAACAGGTTTTATAAAAAAATGCTCCTTAAAGAAAATATGTTCCAAAATATGCAAATACATGCAAAAAATATGCCCTAAAAATTAAAGTCAAAATTTTGCAAAAGTTAATGTTAATAACAACATTATAGGCAAATGCGACGCGAAAAATAGATTCTACATATTTTTGGGTGACTAAGATAATATTATTGACAAAAATTTTAGGAAAAAAACTTTTCTGAAGCGACTATTTTATGCGACTTATTTTGCCTTAAACGACTTTTTGCGTTACTTTTTTTTTAATTCCCAGCGGTCACCCTGCAAACATGTTCACGTATTCTGTTCCTAACATGTTTGGCCTTTTGAAAATAGTTTTTTGTGACACGTAGAAAACTTCTGCACGTACACACACTGGATAAAAAAAAGTGCACAGAAAAAGAATGGATAAAAATAATTTTTTGGTCAAGAGGTAAATTTAATTTATTGCAAAATATTTTCAGTCTACCAATTATTTTCTTATTAGATTTCATCAATGACCATATAATTGATCATGTTTTGTTATTAATATATTAATTTTTTATAACCAAGTCAATTTAATGTCAACTTAATGTTAATTTAATTTAGTATAAAACTTTTTTTGTATTTTTTTTTTTGCTAAGATAACCAAAATGGCTGAACCGATTAGGTTTTTTTTTTGTTGTTGTAAAATGTTTATTCTCATGTGTAAAACTGCAGTTATCGATATCATAGCTCACATGCAGCTAAAGAAAACCATTTGTTTACTCAATAAAAAATTGTAATAAAAAAGTAAAGTGTAATGCCTAAGAAAATTTGTGATCATAAAATACAGTAATAACTTGTAGGAAAGATTTTTAAAACTTTCATTTTGAAACCAGCCTTAAAGCTCAATAACAAAGTCATTACAAAAAAAATATCACATAAAATATTTTAAATTTAAATTATTGCAAAACTTCATATTTATTTATGGCCACTTGTTTTTAAGTACTTTTAATGATAAATTTTATTTTCTTAATAAACTTAAAGCCTTTAGGAAAATTTTTTTTTATTTGTTTAGTTATCCAAAAGCATTATTTTAATTCTCCATTTTAACGACGTATTAAATGCGTTTTCTTTTCAAATTTTAAGTAAGTTAAGAAGAACTACTTTATTTTAAGAAGTTTACTACGAAGTTTTATTTCTTTTACCATAAAACTTGACTACGGAAGTGTATTTTACTTTTATTTTTTGCAGCAACTAATATATGTAATAGTAACAAGTAAGAGCGCTATATTCGGCTGTGCCGAATCTTATATACCCTTCACATTGGTCTTTAAATATACCCAGCCGAGTAATTTTGTACTGCAAATAATATAATAAAAAACCTTGTGCGAGTTTTAAAGTCCATAGAAAAAATAACAAAATTTTAACGTTCGTATGAATAGTAGAAATAGATGAAGTAGATTTGAGGTCGAGAGTTTTAAAAGTTATCGACATTATTCATATTTAAAGGTTAATAAAACTTATAAAATGTTTTAGTCCCCCTGCTCTTCTCCAACTTTTTCTCCAAAATGTATGAATTATTTGATTATTACTTTTTGTAGAATATTCGAAGTCTGTAATATTTTTCCAGAAGTAGCGTATCGAAAATTTTATAAAAATTGTTAAGTTGTATAGGAGCTACCCCTTCTTCACCCCCTATCTGAAAATCTTTTTGTTCAGAGCGTAGCCCTTGATGTCCAATCACTTTTTGTAGAACATTTGATTTCGATATCTGTTATAGTTTCCGAGATATAGCGTATCGAATATTTCATATAAATCGTTAATTTGTATGGGAGCTACCCCTTTTTTTGCCCCCACTCAAAAATATGTGTCTTTAAAGCGTAGGCATTCTTGCCCAATTACTTTTTGTGGAGCATTTGATGTCGATAGCTGTTATAGTTTCCCAGATAAAGCGTATCGAATATTTTGTAATAATTGTTAATTTGTATGGGAGCTACCCCTTTTTTTGCCCCCACTCAAAAAATTTTTTCTCTTACGCGTAGGCCTTCTTGCCCAATTACTTTTTATAGAACATTTGATTTCGATATCTGTTATAGTTTCCGAGATATAGCGTATCGAATATTTCATATAAATCGTTAATTTGTATGGGAGCTACCCCTTTTTTTGCCCCCACTCAAAAAAATTTTTCTTTAAAGTGTAGGTCTTTGCGTACAATTACTTTTTGTAGAACATTTTAAGTCGATAGCTATTATAGTTTACGAGATATTGCGCATAAAATATTTCACCAAATTTTTGCCATTGTAGAAAAAATACCCCTTGCCCTGGTCCTATCTGAAAAAAATTATATGCACGGATTTTGTCCTAAAAAAATGGGTTACTCTGGGTTTTCGCTTATATCTCGGTCAATAGTGAACCGATTTTGCTGATTTAAAATAGCGATTGTCTCCAGGATATTTCTAATAGTTTGACACCATTAACTGGTCTGTATCTTTTTATTTGACTCCGGAAACTTGATTTCAACAGACGGACAGACGAACAGACGGACATCGCTAAATCGGCTTCCCTATCTATAAGGATCCAGAATATATATACTTTATGGGGTCGCAAATGAATAATAAAGAAATTACAAACGGAATGACAAAGTGATATATACCCTATCACTATGTGAAGGGTATAAAAAAGGACGTATACATATATGTTAAGCCAGCATCAGCACAATAACCAGAAATCGTTCACTTAAATTATACTAGACATAACCGTAATGCCATGACCATAACAATTGAAAATGAAATTGGTTTACTATTGGATTCCAATTGGATTCAATTGGATTTCAGTTGGATTATTAATAGGTACGGTTATGGCGTTACGGTTGTGTCACGTATAATTCAAACTTTAATGTGGAAAAATTGCTATAAACGTTAAATAAAGCCCTCGCCAACAGTGCAACGCTCTTATTTAAAATTTTTGCATCATAATGTTAGTTTATCCCTAAAAATTGATACAAATCGGTTTAGAAGAAGCAGGGGCCAAATCGTCGCATTCGATTCGAATCGAAATTTTAAAATTCTTATTAGAATTCCTGTTCTTAAAGCATTGACAACTCGATCGATCGAGTGAAATTTCGATTCGAATCGAATGCGACGATTTGGCTCCAGCTGTATTTATATATGTTTTTCGTATGGGCGTGGCACCTTTTTTTTGGCCTTAAAAACTGCTTTTAAGAGTGTTTTATACCCTCAAAATAATATTTAAATCGGTGTGGTATCAGATGTTTTATTTAGATTTATTTTTTGTGGGCGTGGCACCACCCAATTTTTTAGCCTTAAATATTTTTGTTTAAGAGTGGTAGTATACCCTTAAAATCAAATAGAAATTAGTCTGGTAAAAACAGCTCTATTTAGATTAGATTTTTTGTAGGCGTAGTCCCGCCTACTTTTTGAATCATTAATCACATCCTGAGTCGATTTAAGCATGTCCGTCCTTCCGTCTGAATGTCCATGTATTCTAGGGATCAAAGTACAGGTCGCAATTTTTGAAGATATTTGAATAAAATATGGCGCAAGTAAGTTTTTGACGCTGGATTAAAGCCTTTTTGTGGTGAAAATCGGTCCACTTTTTTGATATAGCCCCCATACAAATGTCCTTCCGAAATAAGCAGTTTGGGCTATAACTGACTCGAATATTACTTCATCAACACTGAATACAAAAATTTTCAGTTTTTTTGTTCATAAAGCCGATATACAAATGTAGTGTGGGGTATAATATGGTCAGGCATGACCGATCTTAATATTTTTACTTTTTTTACAAAATTAAAAAAAAAAATTATAAACTTAAACTTACGCAATTACTATTAGAAAGCGGTTAAATAATACATTTCGTAATGATATTCTTACCTGCAAAGAAAACACATTAAATTAAAGTTAAAAATTAAAATAAGTATATCAGAATAAATTTAAATTATTATTTTTTTCTTCAGATACAATTATTTGATGGCACGCATAATAAGTTTAAATTATTCACAGGAAAATTTTTTTGTAGAAAAAAGGTTTAAAAATCGCTTACGTCTGGTTAAGAAAATGGGAATTTCATTAAAAGTTCAGTTATACAACTACATCTAGCATTTTTTAAGTTTTTTAACTTGAATTATTTTTAAGCATTAAAAAGAATATAAAACTAATTTATCCTTAAACAAATAAAATAAAACCATTTTTTTAAATTTACAAAGAATGCTGCATTTGCTTAAGTGAACAATTTTTGTAATTTAGCACATTCTTAAACAAACAGTTTTTCAAAACGTTCTATAGAGTAAAAGTATTTTTACAATCAGTATCTAAAGTACAAGTAACAGACAAATATGTATAAAAATATTTTAAACAAAGGCAAGTGCCCGCCAGGTCTAAAAAATTTTACTAAAAGATTTTCAAAAGTTTTTAGAAACTACTTTCAATAACTTTCAAAAAGAAGTTTTAAAAGGGCACCAGCTAACCCTATTGTATTTAGAGCCGCAGTTTTATTTTATTTAAATTATTTAATTTTTTTTATTAACTTTAAATTTCCAGAACTGCAAGTTTCATATACATATATTTTACCCTTTTCTAAGTTTTATTTGATTTACCAACTGCATTTGTACTGGTGGTATTTGCTAACAACATCTGCTATTATTTCAAATGTTTTTTATTACTTGTTTACTGTTGTCTTTCTTCTGCATTTTCTATGACATTTTTATGATTGTTTTAGTAGAAATAACAAATTCTGTTTTTTTCTTCTTTCTAAATTTTAAAGCTTACAGCTGCAGTTCATTTTACTTCTATTGTTTCAAATGGTTTAAGTCCTTTAAACGATTTAACTGCTTTAAGTGTTACAAAAAGCTTAATTTTCTTTATTTTTCTTTTTTTTCTAAGATTTTATTTGTCTTTAGTGCCTTCTTCCTGATTTTTTTTTCTTTATTAATTAGTTTAGCAAAGAAAGTTACAATAAAGTAATTTTAAAGCAAACGGCAACTTAGTAAAAACTTCAATACAAATAAGAACTGATGGTAAAGCTGAATTAAAATTAATTTTCTATTAAAACAAGTTCTTCCTGAAATATAATTTTTAAGATTTCAAACAAAAGAACCAACTTTTCGAAACTGACTGACGATCGTTATTACCATATAAGGTAAAGTATTATAAACAAAATTGCTCTTATCGACTTTTATACCATGTTTAAACATACACCATAAATTTATACAATTTAAAGTAAATTAAGCAAATTAACTTTTTCGTTCCCACATAATTAATAAGGCTAAAAAACATATTATTCTCGTTTTTAAGGTACATTGAACAAAGTAGGAGCAGCTGATCAGCTGACTTTTATTCACACCATAGGTTTTCTAGCTTGGGTTGGCAAATTTTTTTTGTTTTATTATGGCTGTGTATACTGTAGGTGTGACAGAAAAATTTTTGGCCACCTAGCTAGAATTTATCAACTATTTTGTAGTTGATGCTAAATTTTTTCATGAAGTTATTGTTGTAGGGACGAGGTCACCTTAATACTCCACCATGGCATATTTACATACTAAAAGCTTTCAAGCTTTTATACTAACTTAACGCAGTTCTTATTAAATCAGCAGGGTTGCACTTCGGGCTTATCTCATTTTGTGAAGCAATTTACTATTAATTGCTCAATTTATTAATTGAAACCTTGTATAGTTAATTGAGCTAAATTAAGGCCTTAATTGTATAAATGTGCTAATTACGCAATTAAGGTAATGTGTGAACATGGTATAAGTGTTCACTTAGATTTAAAAAAAAACAAATAATTATTAAAATGTCTATGAAAAAACGAAAAGTAAAGTTTTGGATTTAAATCAGTTTGTCATTTCTAAGGGAAAACGACTTTCGCTTAGTAGAAGGGCAAAAGACGCTCTAAGTATTGCACATAAGCAAATGGGCTCAGCCTAAGCGACTGAGCGGTAAACCGTACAAGATTGAAATTTGACTTTAAATTAAGGATTGAAAAATTAATAGAAAGCACCACTTTGTGGGAAGAGCAGTAAAGCGATGCTGTGCCCATTAAAAAAGGTAAACTTCCAAAATGGGGCCTCAGTCTAAAGATATATGCTGGCTATACGTAAACAAAATTAAATCATTCCTAATTTACTTCTCGATAGTATGGTGGACATCAATGAACAGAAAATGCGCAATATTTAAAGGAATAAAAAAGGTTCAATGTACAGTTTTGCTTAGAATTATCGAGGGGATTTGGACTACTCTAAAAAGGGCATTGGAGACGATTGGCGGCCAGCGGAGGAATTGGCAAAATATAACCATTTAAACATTCTGGCGACACTGAGGAACGGGGGAATTGGTTAAAAATAACCATCAAAGCATTTTGGAGACACTGAGGGTAATAGAGAAACAGTGGAGTGATCCAGTGGCATACCACAGCCCTGGCTGGACAGGATGTCTGAATTACGGTGGTGTTATACGGATGGTTTTGGAATCAAACTATGTCTCTTTTTGTAAAACCCGGACCACAAAATCAACTTCCGACTTTCGGCTTTAGCGCCTGAATCAAGCTTTTCTTTTTCTTGCTGGCACCATTTGAAGGTGGAAAATGTATTTATATCTTGTTGCAACTAGTCATTCCCAAGGAGATTTGGTGGAGCTTTTCAGTCTTGCTCCATTATAAGTTCTTCCTTTTAAGCCCTTAGGGTCGAAGCGTAATTATCCAAAAGTCAGTTATGTTCAAGCAAGCGCATTCATTAGGTTTTTATACACACAAAGTCCAGGAAAAAAATATTATAAAATGTAAGTATATTTATAAATTTTTCTTATAGCTTTTAGGTTAATTGGTTCAACCTTATTGTGATAAAGGACTTTTATTGAAGAATTATCTTTAAAAAGTTTATTTTCCCGACACTATCCGAGTGGAATGCATTTTCGAAGCCTGCTACAACTCATCATCAGGGGGCAAATTACGGCATTCGATTCGAATCGAAATTTTAAAATCCTTATTAGAATTCATTCATGAAAAGCATTGACAAATCGATCGATGGAGTAAAATTTCGAATCAAATGCCGTAATTTGCCCTTACCACTCTTTGCTCGTTACTGAGCGTTGGCATTAAATATCTTCAATTTAACTCAATTTTAGTTAAAATTAGATAACAGTAATAATTTTTTCTATTGCATATTCTTTAATACTTATTTTTTTAGAGGAGTTTTATATATAGTATTTGTAAATATAGTTTAGAATTGTACCCAAGTCTAAACCAACTTTTGAGCAAAATCGGATGACACCACTTTTTGAGGGGTCTACTGATTTTTCGAAACTTTTGAGATCCATGAAATGAAAACAGTCACCAACCTTACCAAGGTGATAGAGTTCAACTGACCTTTAATAATTAAATCGAGTCTATAATTTCTACTTTTTGTGTTTTTCAAAAAGTTTTAATTTTTTGCCAAAATTAGGGTCCAAATAAACAAAAACAATTAAATGTAAAAAAAATAATTAATTTTATTTAAATTTTATACATTTAGAAAAAAAAGTAATAAGGGTCTTACCAAACAGATCCAATAACAAATTATTTTTTTGGTCTATTTGGTGAGACCCTAAAAACTTATTTTTTAAATGTTTCGAAAAATTGCTAAATAATTAAAATAATAAATATAAACGAAATTTTTAACTAAATGCTTTTTACATTTTGGTGATTTTTTGTTCTGTTTTTTTTTTTTTTGTACAAAAGAAGTTATTAATTTTATAGTTAACGCAATAAAATAACTTTGGCTCTGAATTATGATAAAAGTTAAATAATAATATCTTTATTACCAAAGTTATTTAGTTTTTGGTTTAAGTATTTTTCTATGATTTCAGGTAAAACAAGTCAAAAACTATAAATAACTTTGTTCTAATCAAGTAATTATTTACCATACAAAACTACCCCGTAGTTCTGAAGTAGCAAATTTTTTTATATAAAAAAAAATTTTTTGCATAAACATGTTAACATATGTGTTATTAAACTTTAACAATAATAAAGTGTCCTTAAAAAATTCTTATCTAGTCTTCTTTTGAATAATATGAAAAAGAATTGACCAATGTAGATCAATAATCTTATTGCAAAGAATTATATTTAATCAAGAATAATATAAAAAGAAGAACAAAGGTCAGGATTTTTTAATATTTAAAAAAAAGCTTTTAAATAATAATTCTTAGTTTTTCTTTACCTTTAAAAGGATGTGCACTATGCTTTAACATTTTTTAAGTCAAGTTACAACACGTCGTTCATTAAAAAGCAACGTTCAGAACTGCTGGTAAAAAACCTAAATAATTTCTTGTTCTAAATAACTATGGATTGATTAAGTTCTTAAGGTTTCCAAGTTCATAAAGTCAAAGGTTATTGTTAGTAAGTTCAAAATATATTTAGTGTTTTTGTTAATGTTGTTGTAAATGTAATAAACAGACATTAATAACATATTTTTAATTTCCCGAAAAAGTTAACTGAAGTTTCTTCATTATGTATTGGCACACGATTGAATGCAGGTAAAAAACAATATATTTCAAAGGAAAATCAATGAAAACGATGAAAGGATTACTTTACAAATCTCTTATGCTACTTTTTGTAGGTTTGTAAGAAATTTAGTCTTTTTGTATCTTACTTTCCTGATTTTTGGAATGCTTTTATGAGTTATCTGGAATAAACAAAATTATTTAAACTGCCGGGAAACAATTGAAATAAATATGAACTCACAAAAACCCTCTAATCGAAAAATGGTTTGTTGAGTTTTTAAAAAATTTGTTGAATGTTTAACTTCGTTTTTAATAATTCTCAGTTAGTTTATTGAAGTTATTATATAAAGACAAATAATTTTACCTCCGAACTAAAGTGATAAGCAACATTATTTGCTGGGAAACTTAATAGTTTATCATGCGATTCTTTTAAATGCAAGTTTCTTAATACTGAAACATTTTTTTTTCATTATGCTTTTCTTGCTAATCTTTTAAGCCCATTAAAAAACAACTAAAGTTTAACTTTTCAATGGTTTGATTAAACAAAAGTAAACTAAAACAAAATGCACACAAAAACCGGAACAACAAACAATTGTAATAAATGAATGAAGAAAACTTTCTTTGAAACTTACTTTCTATTTGGCTAAAAAGAAAAGCCATAACGGAAGGAAAATTTTAAAAATAAAATTTGCATTTTGATTGTGATTGTTACTTGTTGATTTTAGTTTTTTTTTTAAAACTTTTAAAGCAATTTTTATTAGAAACATTTATTATAGAAATCAAATGCAAAGAAACAGATTGTTTAAAATCTCTTAAGGCTTAAAATAAAAAATGATTTTAGAAAAAAGTTTAAAGTCTTTTAGGCATTACTGACTTAGATGGATCGAAAAACTAACTCGCAAAAATACTTAGATAAAGATTAAAGGCTGATATGATTAATATAAATCAAAAGCTGCCTTAGAAAAAATAAAACTTTTAAAGAAACAAATTCATGTTTAATATTTTATTACTTTTTTCAAAACAACTGACTATTTATTGTATAAAAAGAACATAAAAAGCGCCGCCATTGTAACAGCAATAAATCATTTCATACAATAAGTTGACTTTACAAAAACTACGGCGTCAACAATAAACCATTATTTATTGTTCTTGATTTACAAGAAACCTTTTTTAGTCACACTTAAGCCATTTACAGTTGACGTTGTGCAAAATATTAATAGAACTTAAAACCAGCAAACAGGAGATGTTTAATCCAATAAAAGTTACCACAAAATATCAAAAATAGAATTTTAAAGAAACATTGGCCGTATTTCCGTATTATGAAGGATAGCATATGCCAACATCAGCCGTGAGTTTCTTTCTGCCTTTGGAAATGCTTATTTTAACAGCTTTAGATATAGAAAAACTGGTTAACATTACCAATTTGGAAAAAAATCATTTTCGAATATATGAAACCCATATTTGTATTAAAATCACGTATTTGAAAGAAAAAGAGTTAAAAGATATCACGTACGAATTATAATTGTTTATGGGTTATAAAATTTGTTTTATATAATTATTACTAAAATGAAAAAGCTTTTAGCAGTTTGAACAAAATTTCAAAAAGGGTCGTAATATAATGGTGACAGCATTTATTTTTCCCCTTTGGTAGAGCCCCATTTACGTGAATTATTTACTTCATAACTTATTCTTAGCTGGGAGCTGCTAAATTGCCTTGACTTTTTAAAACTCGCTTTAAGAAATAATAATGAAACTGTAGTGTTGTTGCTAAGTTAGATTGAGCTGAAAGGAGGGGGTCCTTATGAAAGGCCTTAAGTCCCGTAGGACTTAAGCCAGTTCTTGGTTTATTGTGCGCTCCAAGGAATGGGAAAATAATTTAAGGGGAGAAGTGCAAAGTAATCTGAACTGTGAACGAGCTTCCTTAACAGTTTTCAACTCACACTCTTCGGTTAAGGCAACAAACAAACGTTGATCGGTGGCACAGAAACACTTCATTGACCAAATGACCCATCTGTATACCTTTCAATTGCTGTTGCCCAAAACTCCCATCAGCTTAAGGTATGCTTTAAGGTTTGGGTCAACCGCCAGCATACTCATCCCCTTGCTCAATCCAGGTTTGCTCTGTTCTCTAGATGCTTGTTTTCCCAGTCCTAACTTCGTTATAGTTGGACCAAAAAAATCCTCTGCTAACTGCTTCATCGTTCCACAGTTCTCGGTAGACAGTTTTTGTCTACTCCATTAAAAAAGGCCTTCTTTGCAACAAAAGGCTGTTGCTTCTTCAGATACACTGTTTGCTATTTTTAGCTTTAACCGTCAAAATATTGCCCAGCATACCTACGATTACTCCGAAATGTCCAAGCCCTAATAAAATGCATACTTGGTCACATTTTAAGTAATTATTAGTCATTTGCTGGCTTTGCATTACTGTCCTATGGCTGTGCAATGGGATATGCAAAAACTGAAGCCAAAGCAAAGGATCTGAGAAAGTAGATTCCCTTTTGTCTAAAATAACTTATTGGCGAAAAAAGAATTGGCTGTGTCATGGTTGGACCATTATACAGGTCTAATAACAGCAGAACTACACAAATGGTAAACAGTAGGCCCTTTAAACTTTTGAAACAGGTTAAGCTTAAGGTAAAGCAAAGAAAGGAGTGCCAGGCTTTAAAGCGATTTTTTTTCTTTCTTTAGCTGTAAAAGCACCATTGGTAAGAAGTTTCATAAGTTGACGATAACACAAATGAATGATCCAGCTGGTAAACCGGAATCCAATGTGATTTTATATCAGTCAGTCTTAACAAGTCACTGGGTATAAGTAAACACGCAGATAGACCCAAACTTTCTTCTTACGCCCACTGATATAGTCGAGGGAATTAGGAAATGAAAGAGAGAGGTTTCCATCTCTTTTCCCCTGCTACAGTTATTAACAGGCATAATTTATGGGCAGTTAAATGCTAGAGGACCTTAGTAAAGTATCAAGGGGAAATTTAAAAACCTGTTGTTAAATTCTAAATCTAAGTACTGGTTCTAAAAGACGATAAATCTAACAAGTACTATCGTCATATCACAATATTCATTCTAAAAACTATTAATAGTTCGCAAGTAAGGCAAGCTAACTTGTAAGCCAGTCATGAATATTATACAAGAAAACAATTTTTATATTAAAGTTCAGGGCCACGAACTGAAAAGACTATTGGTGCTTGTCCATCTGCTTTGTGATTAATTTAACATTAAGAAAGTTCTTGGCCTGCCGTTATAACAATTCATCCGATATATTTTAAACTGAAGTAAAAAATATTAAAAGGAACCCCGTTAGTCGTACTTGTCTAAGGTTTCCTTTAATGATTTTTTTATTAATTTTGTCACTTGTAAAATTAAAAGTTAGTCTAAGTTCGGCTGTACCGAATCTATACACCCTTTACATTGGCCGTTTTGTATACCCAGTCACCTAATCTAGGTAAGCTGTTTTAAAGCTGCAAATATTTTGTGGTAGGTTCGATAGTTGTCATAGTTTTTAAAATCGAAAACTTACAAAATCTTTATAATTATAAGGGCATTACTTCTTCTTCGGCTTCTCTCCAACAAATATTTCAAATTATTATTTTTTATGGGGGCTTCCGCTACGTCTGCGGGCATTCAACTGTTTGTTTTCCAAAATGTAGGCATTATCGCACAACTAATTTTTTCATAAATTGGAAAACGATATCTTTAAAAGTTTTCGAGATAAATCGTATAAAAGATTTTTTAAAAAGAGTTCGTTCGTAAGGGGGGCTTCCACTCCTCCAGCTCCTACCAAACAATTTTTTGTTTTAAATATCGGCATTGCTGTACAATTACTTTTTGTAACGTAACGTATAAGAGGTTTTATTTGTGTGAGAGCAACCCCTGTTCCTGTTTTAAGTCGATGGCTTTTATAGTTTCTAAAATAAAGAGAATCGAAAATTGCTTAAAAATGGTTTATTTATATGAGGGCTACCCCTCCCCTTGCTCTTATCCAACTAATTTAAATTAATGAACGTTTTCTACCGGAACTTTGTAGAAGGTTTGAAGTCGATAGCTCTTAAAATTTCTCAGATTCAGCGCATAAAATTTTCACAAATTTGTGCATTTGTAGGAAGAAGTGATATCTCCCGCTCCAATCCAAAAAAAATGTTCGACAGTTTAGGTCTTCGCCCTTAAAGTATCTGTTCGAATTCTTGTAACAACAGTGGCTATATATGGACTTTGTTCTAAAAAACACTAGACTATTTTAATTGTTTGCTTATATCTCGGTCAGAAGTAAACCGATTGTAAAAAGCGATTTCCTTAGTAACATCTCTTATAGTTTCATATGTAACAAGGATCCAGAACATAAATATGCTCAATGGGGTGGCAAGTGAATATTGAAGAAATTACAAACGGAATGACAAACTGATATACACCCTCATCCCTATGTGAAGGACATAATAAGTCCCTTTTGATTGAAGTCTTGTCTATTCCTGCTAGATTTTTTTACGGTTCAGTGCATATCAGTACCTTCCAAGAATTCATTTTTTTCTGTCTTTTGTTATAGTTTCAAGCAACAGTTGTTCTTTTACTTGAAGCATTGACATATTTAAATATTTACATATAAACCTATTGACAGTATTCCTCTGTCAACCTTTTACTATAGCAATTGGCATATCCTTGCTTCTCATATGTGCTTGTGAAATATTCAATTATACATGCATTCATGCATGTTTATAAAACTAAATCATTGGTTTTTCCTTAAACAATACTATGCAAAAGAAAAACAAAATAAAAAACATCTAAAAGGGGGTTTAAACCAAATAGTGCTGTTATAAACATATATATTTTTAAAGTGATGTTGTGTACTTAAATTAAGTTTAAAACTTTTCTAGATTTTTTCTAACCACATTGTTCTTTTTAACACCTGCTCGTTGTAGTTGGTTAATCTTTATAGTGTGTGATATGCCCTATTGCTTGTAGCATTTGCAGTACTTGTATGTATGTTCAATTATGCATCTTAATTGTTGAATGGTTTTTGTGGTCTGTTAACTTTAAACATTTATTTGTTATCAGTAATTGATGGGAAGTAAAAACAAATCCCTTAATTTACGTAAACTTACGCAAAGAGTATAAATACGTGGAAATAATCGAAAAATATTGGCTGGAAGCATCATTTAGTAAAAGAAGCGGCAAAGATGAATTCCAAATCATCAGGCCCAAATCATCAAAATTATTAACAAAAATAATTTCTTTTAATTATTTTTAACCTTTGAGGTCCATTTTGCATGGTATTTCGGCTAGGTTAAATTCAACAATTATCAAAATTATTAACAAAATAATTTTTATTTATTATTATTAACTTTTGAGTTCAATTTTGCATATTAATATAACATTCATGCCATTTCAGCTAGGATAAAGCCCAAACACTTCAAAAATAATAACAAAAATATTTCTTTTCATTATTTTTAACTCTTGATGGTTATTTCGCATATTAATATTACATTCATGCCAATTCGGGTAGCCTGAGGCCCAAATCATCAAAATTATTAACAAAAATAATTTATTTTTATTATTTTTAACCTTTGAGGTCCATTTTGCATATTAATGATAATGCATGGTATTTCGGCTGGGTTAAATTCAATAATCATCAAAATTATTGACAAAAAAATATATATTTTGTTATCAACTTTTGAGATCAATTTTGCATATTAATATATCATTTATGCCATTTCGGCTAGGTTGAAGTCACAAAATCATCAACATTTTTGTACCAAAAATAATTATTTTTTAATTTTTAACTTTTGAGAGTAGTTTTGCAGATTAATATTAAATGCATGCCATTTCAGCTAGAAGCATCATTTAGTAGAAGAAGCGGCAAAGATGAATTCCTTTCCCAGCTTTTTTATTGCTAAGAAGGCAAAACAAACCGATCAATAGCTTAAGCATATATCTTGCGGGGCTCAAGACCTAATTCTTCCTTTTCCCCTAAAAAAATAAAAAAAAATTTACAACTGTTTTCTTTAAAAGCTTGATAAATCAAATATGTAGAGTCTTGAGAAACTGGAAGGAGAATCTAATATTTTTTTAATTTTTATTAAATTTTCTACTTAACGTTTAAATTTCAAAAATAATTGAAAAGTCTTAAATCATTAAAAAAAGCCCTTAGACTATAATTGCAAGCAAAAAAGTTGTGACAATAACAAATGCTTTTGAAATTCATACTAACAGTTATGGAATAGTTTTTTTATTTAACTTTTGCCTTTTTTTGTTGTTTTATTTTTTAATGTTTGCTCTTTTGAAGTTGTTGTTTTATCGTTTACATCACTGAGCATATATATCTACAGCTATTTGTGCTTTCCTCAACTGCTAGTTCATATCCTTTATTTGATATTTTCTTAACGTTGCCATCATTTGCTTTTTCATGCCCCATTTTTTGACATTGTTGCCTCTGGTAATTCTTACTTCACTAGCGAAATGTTGCTATACAAATAGTACAAATAGCAAGTAAGCAAAGCAAATACAAAAACAAAAAAATATTTAATAAAATAATAATACAACAAACAATTCCTTAGTATGATATACGCCCATGCTAAAATACAGGCAAGACCGATTGTGACTATCAACAATGATTTGTAAAATTTTTTTCTCTTCTCTAAGTATTAGAAATAGAAATGTTTATAGAAAAACGCAAAAAGTAGAATGCATAAGCTTTAACAAAACCAAACAAAAATCATACTTCATTACGAGTAGCAAATATCAAGCATAACACAAGAGCTGTCAAGCAGCCAACAGCACAATTTTCCTTTGGTATAAGATACAATAAAACGCCTTCTTCACTTTGGCCTATTTTAAAAATGTTTACTTAGGGTGTATCTAAGTTTGTTTTGAAGTTATCATTTAAATATTGCCTTTGTGTAAATTGTTAATAAAATTTTTTAAGAGATCGCTGCTTTCAGTGACATTTCTATTAAAAGCGTATAAGTAATATCAAAATAAAAGTAATCATTATTACTTATACGCTTCGTATACATTTATATGACGATAACATTGTAATAAAATTTGAAGGTTAAACATGAACAATAAAATGTTTTTTACTTATAAAATTACCATTAAATATTAAAAATAGCCACTTACTTTGTGCTTCTATATCATTATCTCAGATTATGTCTACTTACTGATCTTCGACGAAAACTGGGTTCAGCAAATATAAATTTAATTTTTTTTTTTTATCTACTTCGTTGAATTCTGAATTGTATCTAGACATATTTGACTTTTGACCTTAATCTGAAATTTAAAAATGTGCAAAATATATAAAAACCAAGTGCTTTTTGTGCAAAAAGTACTATTAATTTAAAAAAGTACTTTTTTCCTGTTCACGCTGTTTTCTTTATACCTCAGATGCAGTCTGTAGCCCTTTATTGTTGTTAATAAAAATTTAATAAATCCAAAAAAATTCAAAAAGCGCCAAAACATTAACGTTTTACCGTTTTTCTCCCTTTTTGGTACTTTCTTCTTTTATTCTTAGCATCAAACTTTTTTCCAAGACAATGTTTGTTCTGTTGTTAGCGTTCGTCTAAATCAAAAAATAATTTAATTTAAAAAGGTTCCAAAAATAGGTACAAAATTTAACGGTTTGACTTTTAAATAAACTAAGCAAAAAAATATTTCGTTACGTTTCAAAAGCAAAGTACCAAAATATATTTTTTAACCTTTTTTCTATTTCTAAGTACAACAATTTTAAAAAACTACCTTTAACATAATAAATCTGCCGAACTCAAATTAAACTACTTATCTGCTATTGTAATTGATTTGGAACTTATAAAAAGTGCAAAAATAAAATTTCTATTTTTTTCTACCTTTTGTAATTTCAAAACAGTTTTAAAAAATTTTCTTGGTTTTTTCGAAAGCTGTCGAATGCAATATAAATTTTGATTCTATCTTTATTTGTTCAAAATTAACATACTGTATCTAAAACGTATTAATATATATATATATATATATATCCTTTTTAACCCTCTTATGGGTACAAAACCTTTCAGAAAAATAATAATAAATCAAAAAATATACAAAAAAAATCTCTTTTTTACAAAACTTAAATTAAAAATTTTAAGACCTGCCTGCATCAAGTTGAACTACTTTTATTTGTACCTTTTTTAAAAAAAAGTACCAAAATTAAGTTCTTGCACTTTTCTCTACTTTCAAGGGTCCAGAATTTTAAAAAAAGTACCATAAATATATATAAGTATTTATTTACTTTAAGCGCTGCCGAACGCCTTAAGAATTAAAAAATAACAAAAATTCTTAAAAGTTATTCAAAAGGGTAAACGTTATCCTTTTTTTTAACCCTCTGAGGTGTTTAAGACTCTTAGGAATCCAAAAAAAGTAGCAAAAATATAATGATAACTTTTTTTAAGACCTGTGAACGAGTTTTTAATTTTGTTTTTATCTTTTTTTGGTTTGAAAGTTACAGAATGGACCTAAAAAAATTTTGTTTTAGTGTCCAAAACTTCAAAAAAGGATCGGACACTGCCTTAATTTTATTTCTATCGTGTATATTTTGATAGAAAACAAAATGGCAACTTTTCCCTATTTGGCCTCCTTTAGCCCTGTAGTGTTACAGTATTCCAAAAGTTCTGTTTTAGTGGAACTAAACATGGTGAGAAGTAATCGTAGTCTAAAGTGATACATAGCTACACAGTCTCTAGCTTTTTGCGTTTGGGCTGTGTTATAATAAAAGAGATAGTAAGTCAGTCATTAACGTTGTTATCTTCTATATACAGATTGTAAGTTTTTATATGTATAATAGTTTTGTTAAAGTCGTTTTTAATAAGATTTTGTAATATTTCACTAAAAGAACTTTACCAAACCTTTTTAAGAAAATCCTTTTTTTCTTAATTAATTTTGCTCAAAAAGGTCGGTATGCTTTAGAATATAGAATGAGGGGATTTAATTATGTTGCTTTTACTCCTATTATCTCTTAATCTTAACTAAGCTTCTTATACTTTTATAATGTTTTTCAAACAAGTCTTAGTTTTCTTTATCTATTTTTAAAAGACTTGCGTAGTCTGGCATATTTTGGAAACGTAATATTTCTTCTTTTTTGGTCCAACTCACTTTTTTTAATCAAGTTTAATTTATAAACAAAATTTTTTTAAAGAACAAATATTTACTATTATTTGCAATCATCGGTTTTAAGGTTAGTAAGACCATGGGGCGTATGATTGCTGCAAACTTTATAAATCAATACTCATACGTACTGTGGTGCACAGCATGCTATAAAAATTCCAGTTTTTATACCCAGCACCAAGTCTGTAATTAGAGGTCATATTTATTTTGTCATTTCATTTGTTTTCATTTCCGTTTGCAAAACAATCAAATTTAGTTTACTTTTAGGGAAAAAAAGCGAAAATTACATGAAGTCGTAAACAAATGGTCATTAAATATAACAACAAAACTGACCTTGATTTAAGTTTACTGTGGTATAAAGTGCAAAGCAGAAATATTAAAAAAAACATGAATTCTGTTTAATGTTGGAAAACCAGTCCCAAAAGATTTAAGGAACATATTCTTTAGAGTATTATAAGCCTTGTTGTCCTTTTAGCAATCTTGTTGGCAAATAATTTACGTTTACCAGTTTACTTTACTTTTTTTTTACATTGTTTGACCAAACAGAAAACAACAGCAATATTAGTTATATTGTGTAAAATAAAAAAGATATGTAACTAGAAATCGATTTTTTTATTTTAATATGTTTTCTTAGTTTATGTTGATTTGATTATAATGTGTCGAGCAACAACTGTATACATACATTATGTTTGGCAAAAAATATTAATAAAATAAAACGAACCATGCGGTAATATCACTCTATAAACCTAACAATAAACATTATCATCTTTTCACACTTTTTGACAAAATATTATTTATATTTTGAACAGTTTAGCCCATGTCCTGCTCTGCCTCAACGCAAAAAGTACAAAAAGAGAGAAAACATAAGTTATTGATTTTTTTATTCTAATTTTTGAAACACACACACATATGTATATATATATTTGTATGCATGTGTGTATATATCTTGATTGCATGTGTATATTTGTGTTTCATATCACAATTTAAATAGAAATACCAGCAACAAGGTCAGATGTTTTTTTATGTTACATCGTTAATTATTAATTTTAATAATAAAAATTTTCTTGGAACAAATATGTTAAAATACAAAATTATATTTCCCGTGAAAATCATATTTTCTCTTCAAACGTCAAAAGTAAAAACTAATAAAAAAATTAAACTAATATACAGTATTAAACATTGCTTTACCATACAAAGCGTTAACTTTAAAATTGCATTTTTGAGTTATGACGCTTTTTAAACAAGCGAGGAATATGTATTCTTAAATTAATTATTCTTTTGCAG
This sequence comes from Melanophora roralis, assembly GCA_963583895.1. Lineage (NCBI taxonomy): Eukaryota > Metazoa > Arthropoda > Insecta > Diptera > Rhinophoridae > Melanophora > Melanophora roralis. The sequence continues at coordinate 6,111,506 of OY757190.1, forward strand.
TCCTCACTGTATTGTTTAAAAGACAAATCTTTTTTTAAAATTATATGTCTGTCCATCAGTCTTTATTGCAGCCTTAAGAAAGTCTCATTTTTATCATTCTCGTATCTATTAACATCTTTTTTTCACGTCTTTATTAACGCTTGTTTCTAGTATGTTGTATTACATGACATTAATGAATTTGTGTAAGTTGTTGAACACAAACACATACATACCTATATAATTTTTTTTATTTAACATGTCTACAAAATAAAAATTAGCAAAAAAAAATTCAGCAAATCTTAAGCTTTGGTTGAAAGAAAGTTTTCTAAGCAGATATAAATATAAATACGAAGACAGTGAAATTGTCTGATCAAGCTTAAGGTTAACTAATCTGCGCTGATACCAGATTGACAGTGTTAGTTGAATAAAACGGATGGCTCTAGGGTAGATAGAAAACCGTGAATAAATATCTATGTTAAAACCCAAGAAACCGAGATCTACTTTCTCCTCCCAGACCAAAATACAATCCTACAAGCCAAGGCCCAAGCAATCAAGAGCAAGCTTGTTCTGTCTGTGGACACACGCAAGCGCAACGGACATGAACATCTATGGATCTGGGACAGAGATATAATACAACAAGAAATGATTTCACAGGATATGGGCAAGAACGCAACATATGAGTGCCTGGATATTATAAGGTAATCAAAAATGAGCACGAATAGTCTAGCGATTAAAGTTAAAAAGAAGCAGAAAGTTTACCTTAAACCTTTTAACGACTCCAAATTTAAGGAGCAGGTGAAAACTTCCTACAGAGATGACTGGAATTAGGACAGGGCTAGAAAAAATTCTGAGATGCATTGACAGGTTACTCAAACCTTACCTCCATTGACTGGGGTTGCGGAGAACAACAATGACATGGCATTCAGACAGGACATCAAACCTAAGGATAATTTTCTGTGTCACTGTCCAGCTTCTGCACAGGTCAAAATCCAACGTTTTGGGCTTAATGTTATACTATATTTGGCTTACCTTAGAAGTATGAAATGAGAAATGTAAAAAGAAATCTTTCCAATCATCGAATTGATGTGGACTTTTTTCATCAACTTTCATTATTTGTGGCACAGTGCAAGCCGTAGACTAGTTATGTTTATCTCCTTCCTTTAAGGTATCCCTTATTAACTTAGCATTATCTTAAAAAATATAATTTTTAAGCCAATTCTTGAATAAGCTTTCCCCACTTTTATTTTTTTTTTTTACTTAATTTTTAATGACTATTTGAAGTCATACCGAAGGTCTATTGGGCAAATCCAATTTTCCAATCTCATGTTAAAACAGTTTTGTCATGGACTTTTTATTCAATTAAAAAACTATTTAAAACTGCTTGAAGTATTTAAAAAAGTAAGAGAAAAACCTTAATTTCAGTTATAAAAATGTTTTCCCAAATAAAAACTAGTTTTTAAAAAAAACTAATTTTTAATTCACATTGAAAATTTTTACTTTTACATTTTACGCAAAATACCCACAATTAAGGTTAATCAAAATCTTTACTAAAATTTTTTTTAAACAGAGATTTATTTACCACCAAGTTATTTTTTTCTAATACTTTTTATATAAATTTAAAAGCCTTAACAAAAGAGGAAAGAGAGCTGAAATACCACGTAATGAATTTATGATAAAAAAAATATTGTAAATATGTAGTATATATTGATGTATGGGGTTCTTTTATTTTAATAACAAAGTGTTTTTATTTTCTTCTTTTATTATACCAAATTAAAGATAAATCACTCTTTTCACTTGTCACTTTCTTTTTTTTTCTTTACTTTTTCATATTTCCTTTTCATTTATAGGCCTCTATTTCCTTAATAAAGTACTTTTTTGCAACAAAAAAAAACTTGCCAAAGGGGCTGTCATATCTTTACATTCACAAACAACAAAAAAACATCAACAAATTTCCCCTTCTATCAAATAAAAGTTAAAATTAACTTAAATATATTTGCTTTTATTAAAATTCTATAACTTTTTCTTACATAAATAATATGTGAAGTCATCTACATTAATAATTTCTTTATACTTTTCTTTCACTTAAGCGTAAAGAATCGCAATACATACATACATGTGTACATGTTTTATAATAAGGCTTTATTCATTTCACTGACAAGTCTAATTTTCCTCTTTTATTATTATTTTACTCAAATGGCAATAAAAAGGAAATGATACAAACAAATTTTCATGATCACGTGTAACATAAAAACTAATGACCTTTTTTTAACTGATGCAGGAGGCTCTTAAGAAATAAAAGTATTTATTTTGCCAAAAACAAAAATTATGGTAAAAACAAAAAAAAAAGAAAAATAGGCGGAATATATTTTAGCTTAAACAAGAAAAAAAAAACGGAACACAACACAAGGGCTGTTAAGTGGCTGGGTGGTAGTAGTAGCAATATGAAATGTTTCATTTGATTAAGCGAGTTGGCTTCAATTTTATTACAGTTTCTTTGTTTTTACTTAAATGGATAAAGTGGATAACAAATTACTTGTTAAGAAGTCTGAAAATGTATTCATTCCTTTCTTAAGTTAGTACATGCACATATGTACATACATACATATTTACGTACAAGAAAAAAATACAAATTTTTTTTTTTTTCAGAACAAACAAATAAATGTCTTACACGTATTTAAACACAGCTGCAAACAAAAAAGTCAATTTTCTCAAAAACCTAACAAAACACAGAGGGTGTTGAATTGATTTAAATATTCATAAAATAATTCTGAACGACATTACAACTGTCAAAAGGAATTAATGATAACACTACTCTTTTAAATACATTTAAAGAAATTTGCATATTGATGATCTAATTTAAATTCAAAGCTTTTGTTTAAGCGTCAAAAAAATTTGCAAGCACCTTCAAACAATAAAATTTACAAGAAAATAAGAAAAACAACAAGGACAAAAACAAAATGGCACAAAACAAAACAATAATTGTCAATTTTATGCACGATTTATATAACGGTTGTTAAAATACATCCAACAAAAGAGCATGAAATGTATAAGAGAAGGAGAAATTGTTTTTTATTTCTTTAATTATTAAGAGACTTCGTTTTGTAGTTATATTAAAAAGGAGTAAAAAGAGATTGTAAATGGAAAACAATATTTTTATTAATACTGTTTGTAGAAAAACTGACTTTATAATGTTAATTAATTGAGTTTTTAAGAAATTTTATTACTAAAAATTTTAAAAAAGTTAGATATTTTAATTTGTATATTACCTGTCGCATTGCTTTGCCTTTTTATTAACAAAAAAAAAACTTTTTAGCTTAGAAATATTATTTTGAACAAAAAACGTATTTTCAAGACATATTTAGAAAAGACTTTATATTAAACAAACTTAAATACTTTTACTTTCAGCAATTTATTTAATATGATACATCTAATTAATACCGAAAAAGGAGAGAAATCAACCTTCAAATATGTAAAAAAACAAGAAATTATTTAAACCGAAGTTACTGTGTTAGGTCTGGGTTAATAAAGCTTAATGGGATTTATTTAAGTGACACAAAAAAAAATATTTTTTTACGTCTGTTAAGTGTAATCTATTATTACCAATTGACGCAAATTTATCTAATACTACGTTTTAGTTAAATTCAATATGTGGATGGATATGAATAATTGTTAATCCACTTGAGACTTTTATTTGAATAAAAGAATATGGCCACAGTGCATTTGTTTTCTTCGGTGCTTTGAAAAAGCTGTTTTTTAAGGGTGCTTTTGTTTAAAAACTTTTAAAACAATTAAGGTATTCACAAGGAAGTCATAAAGTCATATGTCTTAAAAAGATAACACGAAAAAATACTACTGTCGTAAGCATCCAATCATAATTAAGTGTTGTATTTTAAATTTCAATCAGCTGCTGGAAAAAACAGAAAAATAAGTAATTTCAAAAATATTTTAAAATTAATGACTGCGACTGGTTAATTATATCAACGGCTTCACTAAAGAGTTTCGCCCGCCCGGCGCATGTTTCTACTGTTTATGACAAAACAATAAATACAGTTCAAAAAGTCTTATTATTATAGAACCCTTTTCTTTTAGGCACAACAACAATTTTTTTAAACTATTGTAAAATATTAAAGCTTTCATACAATATGACTTGATAGCATACCGTTTGAATACCCCAATTAAATATTTGATTCACTCCTTTTGCCTTCAAGGCGCAATCGTTTGAGGCTTCTTAAAGGTCTAAATCCTGTTTCTTTAAAATAATGCTTACACAGAAAGACAAGCACTTTTTAAAACCAATAAGTTTATTCTTGAAAATAGGAAAAAAGTAAGAGAGTGATGCGTTCACCTAATATCAAATTTTACCATGGATAGTTGTTAAAGTTTCTGCGGTGTAGCGTATCAAAAGATTCCCGGTCCTTCGTTTTGTACCACCCTTTTATATTCAAAAAACTATATCATTTCTCTTTTTTTATCTCTATCTCGGCATTTACTACCGTTATTTTATGCTAAAAATATAAATAAAGAGGAAGAGAGTACAAAGTTTTGTTGTTTTTTTAAGCTCTTTTTGTTTATGTTTTTAAATTCACGTGTGTGTGTGTATGTGTGCATGTACTTTTTCAAGAATTTAATCAATTTCAATTACTTTTGCTTACAGTAATTACACGGATATTTATTCTTCTTTACCATGATACAATTACCTTACAAGGTATTATCGCTACGGCAACAACTACAACAAACTCGATGCCAAATTTATGAAGTTGTTGTAAAAGCATCCCCGTTTATGTCAAAAAACGTACTGTTTGACAGATATAACGAGTGGAAAAGCTCGAGCAAAAAATAGTCAGCTGTTGAATCAATACTACCTTGTAAGGTAATTGTACCATGTTCTTTACCAACAACTCATTTTATAATTTAAAGGTAAGAAAAAGGCGTAAAAAGGAGTCTGAGAGAGCAACTATAACAAAACAAAAAGATTATAGGTAAATGAAATTGATTTTGAAAAGGTACGAACTTGTGTTTATTGAGGTGAAAAGTCATTGACTTTTTGAGATAAATTTTATTAAGTAAATATTTACCCAAAACTACGAGCTGTTTGTTTTTGTTGTTTCTTTAATATTTAGATTTACTTAGATGCTCTCTTTTTTCAAATTCTTAGCCTCTTGGAAGTAAAATATAACTGTTTGTAGAAATTTTAATTTAAAAAAAACATTTAAACGCAAAAAGTAAAACTTTTGAAAAAAAGGAAAATTAATGCAAATATTTACTGTGAAGTTAAGTAGCAATAAGTAAAACAAACAAAATTTTTGTTAAACAATTTCTTTGCTATTTCAATAGAAAGTCCAAAAATCTTACTATAGAGTTCCAAACTTATGTAAGTTTACGTAAAGAAAACTTGGTATAACAAAAAATCAACATTGAGAGAAGTGGATAAACAAATAATCTCAATACGCTCTAACGGTTATAACCAAAACTGATTAAAAAACCGTGAACTTTAACAAAAAAAACGGCAAAAATATAAAATAGATGCAATATGAACAACAGCAACATTCTTGAGAAAAACAATATAAGTTACAGTATTCCATTTCGCTATTTAGGGTCAGTTTCTGCTTATATTTACACAAACTTTTAATTGAAGACTACTTTTTGTAATTTAATATATTTGATTTAACAACACAATTTTAATTTCAACTTGCTCTAGAATAACTCTTGAAGTCATTTACAACAAACAGAAGTATCCCTCTGATAAGAAAAAGGAGGTTGAAAAAACAAAAGAAACGCTTTTATTAAGCAAAAAGAAGGCAAAAAATAAATGGCCGAATTAAAAATGAACCTTTTTTACCATTATTTAAAATTAATTTTTAACTCCAGTCTTAATAAAATAAAAACAAACCTAATTTTTTAATTTATCCTGTATTTTACCATTAACAAGTTTAAATATATAAAACAAATTAAAAAAGAAGCTTTTCCTCCTTGCGTGTCTTTAAAAACATGCAAAACATTTAAGGTAAAAGAAAACAAAATGTTAAAAACGTGGAGTAATATTAAAACAGCATGCGATTTGAGGGAAAAATATTTTTGGAAATAAAGAAACAAAATCACACAACCTAAAACCTCAAGAGAAGGAAACGTGCCTTAAATCAGCATGATGGAAAAATTTCACATCATTATTTTGTTGCTTATTGGCGTCATAATCTTTATCATTATGATAATCATCATTAGTATTCCCATCAAAAAAACGTGAAAATCCCCACAACTATAAAAACTGGAAAATTTCAAGAAATTTTAAAATATATATCAACACACACACACACATTCATATGAATCAGTAATAAGAGATAGTTTTCCTATTAAGCATTTTAGCCTTGTTTAGGAACTTCATTATATGCATGAAAGAAGAAGATAGAAGTTATACTTTTACTAATGCAAATGATAAACATATAAAGACTTACGTATAAAATGGTAAAAAAGTTTCAACTCTTTCAAAGAGAGTATTGGTCAATTAGGGATCTCTTATGCCATAGTAAAAAACAAGTAGATACTTTGGGATCATTTATATTTTTATAACATTAATTTTTGAATTAACTTTTACGGTATGCAATTTAAAAATATTCAATTAAAGAAAACCATATCGCCGTCAAAATTTAACAAATGAGGAGTCGCAGAACATAACGTGCCTTCATGAGCATTTCAAAATGTTGGCAAATTAAAAAAATTTTCTGACTATTTTATAGCATTAGCCCAGAAAAAATAATATTCAAATAAGTTTTTTTTTCAAAAAACTTAGCCAAATTAATGCAAATATCTTAAGAAAACATTTTCTTAAAAAATGGAAAAACCAAATTTTGTTCTGCGACTCCTTAAATGACAAATGATGGTTAATTATAATGTAACAAATCAGAAAAGTACTTTTTCCATTAATTTATTAGAAACAAATCTATGTTGGCCTTAACTCAAGTTTATATTTGTCTTCTAAAAGTCCTTCAACTTGTAAAGCTTTCTGCTTCCCCAGTCATTTTGTATTTAAGGCGACGATATATACAAATATATATGAGGTATTCTTAGATTTCCGGCCAATTTGATGTCCCAATCGATTAAAATAGGGAAAGTAAAATCTATTTCACATTTTTACTCACTTTCAAATAAAACTGTAAAAGATCTTCGTAACCATTAAAAAAATCTTTTCTTAAGACTATTTTGTTCTTTAACAAATTGCCGATCTAAGTCTTCAAATAAATTCCCCTGCCAGCCCTTAGTACTATTTTTACTTAAATGTGTCTAAATTTCTAACAAATATTGTATTAACATTAAAACAGTTAAATAATGAAAACTGGTTTGTTGAGTTTTTTTAGGGGATTATTAAATGTTTTGGTTTGTTTATAATAATTCTCAATAAGTTTATTGAGGTTATAATATAAAACAGAAAATATTCATGAGTCTTTTAAAGAATTTGTTTAAAGTCCACTGACTATTTGATGTAAAAATCAATGAAATGCATATAGACACACTTTACCTAAAACAAACGTTGTAAATAAACTAAGAAAATTGGAATCAAATACTGAATAACATTTTAAAAGTGGTATAAAAATGTTTAATAAAATTACTGTGTAACAAAAAAAAAGGTAATCAAGTGATTTCTATACTCCATAAGTGTGGATATTTCTTATCAATTAATATATTTATGAAAGTTAATTTTTGTCCCTTAAAATACGTCATTCCCCTGTTAAATCTTTTATGTGGTAAAATTTAAAGACAATCGCCCTTTGTCCTTCCAAATGAACGATTTAATATAAAGAAAATAGTATGAATTTAAAATTTAAAAAAATTTTTGTGCACCTATGATAACTGAGTAGCTATAACTAAAATAAATTCTGTAATCCATTCGAAATTGGTTATTTTACAAAAAAAAAAATTCGATGCCTATATTATCCCGTAATCTCAGAATCAACCATATATGTTTCGTTGTTATACTTGAAATGGGCTTCTATATACAGAATTTCATACATAAATATGTATAGAAATTAAATATAATTTTTCTTTAACAAAAAATCTACTTAAAGACTGAATAAAATAAAGAACGTCAAAAGAATAAAAAAAGAAAAACGTTAATAAAAGAAAAACACAAAAAGAAAACAAATCTTTATGACCAATATTTCTTTTTATGACTATTGTGCCAAATATTTTACTGGTTCATGGAGTCAACAATGAAAAAGAAAAACATCATAACTACAGCGACGTTATAAATTATAGCAACAAAATAACATTTCTTGACTTTGTGGGTAATATCTTTAAAAGCTTTGAAAACAAAAATTAATTATCATTTTACAATTGCATTGTTTAGGTACACGTGGTAAGAGGTGCATATGTTAATAGTCTAAGGTTGACCCCCAAGTATACCGCGTACCTAACGATAACTTTTTAAGTCTATTTAGCATGTCCTTCCATCCGTCCGACTAGCTGAATGGACACCCATTTTTGTAATCAAAGTTAAGGTCGTATTTTTAAAGTAAATTTGATTAGTTCTTTAGTATAGAAGTCAAGTTAAATGAAAATACTGATAATCGGCCCATTATTTCATATCACCCCTTTACAAATGTCATAGCGAAAAAATCATTTTTGGGCATAACTGCCGTAAGTTTTACTTTGTATCCACAACATTTTGTAAACGTTTAGGACCCTACGCCAATCACACTTCCACTAAATTTTACAATAATCGGTTATGGGTCCCCTATAGGCCTTTCTCCTGAAAACAAAATATATTTTGTGCTGTAGGATATAATATAGTTAGGCTTGACTAGATTTAACTTTCTTAATTGTTTTTCCCCAATTTCAGGAGGACACTCCAAATGAAATATGATTGAAAAAATGCATGATGAAAGGCATTCCCTATGCAAATAAAATACCTCTGACATCAATCATGGCACAAGAAAATTTATTTGATAATTTTCATTAAAAAAGGGTGTAGTTGCTTTATGTCGTTTTTAATGTAAATGGTATTAAAGAGTTGTACTAGTCTTATATAGCACTCTTACATGGTAATAATGCAAAAATATACACACCACGTACGTGGTGTGTGGATGTATGTAGGTAAGATTAGGTTAGGTTACGAAGGGTAGTAGCGAGTCCAACTCGCCACCTCCACTCGAAGGCCATCAGGCCCATTGTGAATCCCTTCAGAAAAGTCGAGAAGAAAAATAAAGTAAGTCAAACATTTTATAGGTAAGGATAAGGATAAAGAGAGCAAGAGTACCGTCCGCAAGGTGTCTAAGAAAGTCAATAGTCATAGGCCATGAATCACCTATCTGCCTAGCCACCCAACCCCTTTATTGAAGCCCATGGTGCTTCCCAGCCCGCTGCCAGGGACTTCACCAAGTCCATCTAAGAAGCGTCCTCCAAACCACCTCTGTCGGCGAATCTGCAGCCCAGGGCAGTGGCAGATAAGGTGTTCTACCGTCTCTATCTCCTCCTCGTGTCCGCATACCCTGCAGATATCTGGAGAGTTCCTGTCCCATTTGTTCGTCCTACATCTCACATCGCAGTGCCCTGTGAGAGTCCCAATAATGCACCTCAGAACCCCTCTGCTCTCCTTGAGCAGCAGATCAGTGTTCATCCTGTCCAGCCTGGGCCATAAAAGTCTAGAGATTCCGCAATCAGCCCTGTCCCTCCAGGTTTGGCCCACCTTGTCCATCATCCAAGTCCCTATCAGTCCATAGCAGAAACTCAGTGGTGGCCTCACCGGCTCACAACTGAGCTCAATATCCCGGGCCGATCCCTTCCTTGCCAATTCATCGGCAATCTCGTTGCCGGAAACGTCATAATGACCCGAAACCCAGCAGAGCCTGACCATGTGTGTCCCCATGATTGCCCGAAGAGCACGTCTGCAGTCGCTTACGAGTCTAGACCTGACATAATGTCCCTCTAGAGCCTTAAGCGCACCCTGACTATCAACGTAGATTTTCACGTCCCCTCTCCCATCCGCATCCTTCCCTATTTATTCCGCGGCCTTCATCACCACCAGAATTTCAACCTGGAAAATGCTGCACTCGTTCGGAAGTCTATAGGACCTTCCTTCCCCCGTGTCCATTATATAGACACCAGCTCCTGTGCCTTCCTCTATCTTTGATCCGTCAGTAAAGACTACACACTCCTCATACAGCTTCTCTGATCCCTTCCATGCCTTCCTATCCGGAAACACTACCTGGGGCAGGATACCAAAGTCAAGTTTCGCTACCATGTAGTCTGTCACATCTGACTGCCGTAGGAGTTGACCATCCCCGACCCTTCCGTGGATGTTTGTAGCTCCTGAAAATAATGGTCTAAGCCCACCTTCAAACATTGATTAACACAGAAATACCTCCTGCGCGAAACCTATTCTTTGGGGTGATTTTCGCCTATATTCGAATGTCCTCCCAGAATAAGCATTTTGAGCTGTAACTTATCTAATAATCAATCTTGACAAACTTTTGCATATGGGTCTAATTTTTTGTAACCAACCAGTATACTGAACAAAAACATGATCTGTCCATTTTTATTTTGTCAATTTTTTAAAATAAAAATTTGGGCTATAACTGGCTTCAATACGACTTTATCTTCACAATATCTTGCATATGGGCATTTCCATGTCATCGTACGTGACATTTGTACGCCTACAAAATGGTGTAGATTTTGCAAAAAGAGTGGTAACTGAAAAATTGTTTCGTCAATATGTTACATTTAGAGGGTACTATAATCTAAAAAAAATATCGGGCGAAAAAGGCGCATATCGTACGTGACAAAAAACGGAAGTGATGTCGAGGTGCATGCACATATATACGAAAATCTGCGAATTGTAAAAGTTGTTTTCCTTTCTTTAAGTTCTTTCACCAAGCCAAATATTTTTTCTTGATAATCCATAATTTTTAAATACAAAAAGATTTTTAGATGATTTTGTTACGAACAAATCTTAATATCGTTCGTGACATACCGTATGTGACAGATTTTTCTCTTATAGTATTTGTCTGAAAAAAAATAGGTTTTTTGAGTATATGTTTACATAACAAATTCAAAAAGAATTAAAAAATGTTTATTTGGTGATAATAGCAATAAAAACAATGAAAGGTTATTTTCATTTCTTACTATACACTATGTACTTGGGCGCTGGCACTTAATTATTAAATTTTAATTTTTTCTCTTACTGAATACGCAGTTCGAGACACATTTATATACTGACTATCATGATAAGCAAACGAATGAAGTTTTCTTATTTTTGGGATGGGCTGGACATTTTGCCATTTTTCATGGAGATAAGCAGAAAACCCTTCAATCTCTTCGGTAGCAACATAAAACAAATTAACTCCTTTCACATATTTATGAGCATATTCATAAAATGAGAAAGCATCTGGTAAGATTAATTTATTTGCTTTTACAATTTACCAGACCTTTCTTTTAACAGTACCACCTACTCCATCAACTGCACCTTTACCATGTGATGTGGCAAAGAAGTTCCATTCTAAATGTTGGCAGCTAAATTTGTTTACAAAAGAGGGAATACTTTTTAAAATGAATTTGTTTTTAAATTGAGCGCTACTCCAATCAGAAAATATGTATATAGACGATATATCTTCATATTGTTCGCTTATTTCAAGCATAGTTTTTGTAAGAAAATAGTAAACATCAAACTGATAGTGTGTTAATTCGTCGTTAATTATTTTTTTTGTCTTTCAGCCTCCTTTTTCCGGTATTTCTTTATTTGTTCTTCGTTTTTCTTCAAGTCCTCCCTCCATTTCTTTGTAGTTTCACAGCTATTTTTACCCATCTTAATAAAATATTTATGATTATAAAGGAATTTGAAAGTATTAAATTAAATTGTATTATTTACAATATCGTATGCTACAAACTTTAAAAGACTATAAAATTTTTATTGCATCAAATTTAAAAAAAAAATCGATCAATATTTGTTTGCGAGATTTATCTTGCTTTGAACTTTTATTTTTAAATACTTGCGACCGGTCGAATTCAAATGATAACGACAATTAACGTTTTTGCATTACGTACGTGACATTAGAATATCATTCAAAGCAATCTATAAAAAATACCGCTATTCGAACTCTAAATTTTTAATTTCATAATGGAACTTGGCCACTGATGTTGTAACATTATTTTTAAAGTATAATTGGAATATTACAATTACCTAAATTTAGCCACTAGTTAAGAGAAAATAGTTAATTTCAATTTCTGGAAATTGATCAAAGAGATTACCAGTTTAATCTGCTATTTTTGCTCTTTTAAAATTATAATTAGCTAAAAATACTTTTACATAATAAAATTTAAGTGTTTTATTGCTCTTTGGTATATTTAAAAAAAAGTTGCGATGACTTTTATTTTTCCAGCCGTGGTTGACATATTCATGGAAATGCCCATATGTGTTTACCTTAATGCCCATTTTTTTTCATATAGCCCATTTACGAATGAAGTGTTGGGTATAATATGGCCAAGCTTCACCGACTATATATCTTTCTTACTTGTTTCCACTGTCTAATTGGCAAATATCGGGCAAAAAAAAAATAAGTCTGGTACATGTGCTAACTGATGTACAATAAAATAATAAAAAAAGTCTAGATTTCAATAATTTTTACCCACAGCTTTTGTAAAACAATGGCCAACTCAGCTATCAAGAAAATAGATTTGCTTATTAAAATATATATGTAGTTGTTTCGGTATCAAACTGTTAAACTATAACTCTGCTTTTATTTTTATCTTCGCTTTATAATTTTCTTTATTTGTTATTCAGGCCTTTGTGAAGAAAACAAAAATCTTAGAACAAAAGAAATAACAAACAAAACAAGAGCAAATACTTTTTACGGTCACAGATTTATGGTGACACAACTGCCAGGACCATCTCTAACTACACAAACGAATTGAGTGCAGGTTAAATTTAAATTTTACTTAAAAAAAAATTTATATGCAAGGAAAATAAATTTTAATTACTTAAACTTAAACTAAAAGACTTTATTTATGTATATTTATAAAAGATTTAAATACAAAAATAAACGCTTACCTTAGTCAATAATTTAGAGATGATGATGTAAATTCGATGTGCGGAAAACTCCAACGAAATTTCAAAACAGTTTGGTTGACATTAATGATGTAAACATTTCTTACATAATTTTCAATTAATTTATTATTTTTTTCATAAACTTTTAAGCCATTTTTAAATTTTTTTTGTAAAAAACCATACATTTTTAAGTATGTACACATGTACGTATAATTATTATTGACCTTTTCCACTTTTATTTAAAATATGTAACACAATTTTCTTTGTACATTTTTTTATACACTTTTTCTCGATATTTTTCAATTTTTTGCCATTTTTTAATATTTAAAATTGATAATAATTAAACTTTTTTCATTTTGCCAAAATATACATTCAAGCAGGGTGTCTTACAGCACGGTTTATAGACTAAAACTAATTCATATAAACGTCACCTCGTGCATTTAAGCTCATTTAGTTATATTTTACTTTCCTATGATTTTTGACTATTTCTTTATTATTTTTTTGCCTGCTCACTGGTTTTCTTTTACAGTTACAACTTAATTTTTTTTTATTTCTCACCCTATTTTGGCAAATTTTCTCTTTTTTCGCGTTACTTTTTACAGAGATTACTTTTCTTTTTACTATTTAGTTTTTTTTTTGGCAATTTTATTTCTTTCTGGTGCTTTTTACTATTTCAACATTAAGGAACAAATAAACAAAACAGAAAACCTTTCCTTACGAAAATATAAAATTATTATTTAAAAACTGTTTCTTTGTAAACAGAAGAAAGCATGTTTGTGGTTATGTCAGAGATGTATGTGTTATAAGCATAAAGAGAGGCGCACAAAAAATCCTTTAAAGAGAAAAAGTTCTTGCAAATATTTTGGGAATTAAAAATTACGAAACGGCAAATGAAATAAAATTGCCAAATATGTGGCAATGCTATTATTGAGGTATTGTTAAGAAATAAGAATGAATAACACTGGTTAGCATGGAGAAAAAAATGCATTGACCCAAAAAAGGTTACCTAATAAATAAGAACCCATTAATTTATTTAAAAGGTTGGATAGAGGATTTAAGTCCTAAGATTATTTATGATTTTGGTAACTCTAGTGATCAGTGTTGTACCAAAGCATCGATTCAATGCTTTCTTAAACTTTTAATGTAAAGCTTTCCAGTTTATAACACCTTGTAATCTTTTAAATTCGACGGAAGCTACGTTTTATCAAAAATGATAATTTTAGTTTTTTTTTTTGCTAGTGCAAAAAATCATGTGCAATAGAAAAGTGCTTATTTCTATTTAAAAAAAAAGAAAAACTAATGCTCTTTAAATAATACTACGCACCAGAAAACCGATGAAACATATGTGAATAGCAAAAACTAATTCCAAAAAAAAAAACAATTAAATATTTATTATTTTTTATCATCGTAAAACCTTTGTTTAGATTTATTTAAAAACAATTTCAACACAAATCATTTTCCAACAAATTTTACATTAAATATTACAATTTCTGCACTACAGACTTTTTGCAGCAACAACAAAACTCACTCATTTGTTTTTTTTTCTCTTTTTAACTCACTTAAAATAATTACTCACAGCAACTCACCGTTAAAAATTTTTGTTGTTGAGAATATGTGTTTAACTGTTATTTTATTATTTTTTTTTTTGTTTTTGTTATATTACAACTTGTTTATTATTATTATTTTTTGGGTGGGTGAATTTGTACAACCCTCTTTTTTAAGCGGTATTGTATGTGTAAAAATGAACGTATGTATGTGTTCGTATGTGTGCGTTTTATTTATGGTTTTATATGTTTTTGTGGCATTGTTGTAGCCAATTAAAGTTTTATTGGAAAATATATTCGATTTTTTTTTTGCTAATGCTGCCAGTAAATGAATTTTTTTTACCGGAAATAAAGAACTTTAAATAAGAATTTATTTCTTAAATGGATTTTTTCTATTATAAGGGGTTTGTTTTTTCTTTACACTGACGGCTTAGAATATCCGATGAATTTGGTTTTTCAGTTTTCCTTGTATATTTCGTTAAGTTAAACATCGACCTGTAATAAATAAAGGAAAAAACATATTTGTTAGATTTTATTTAGTTGTTTAAAGTATGACGTTTTTAAATCAATACTTATTAACTTAAATTTCTTAAACTTTTACATAAATACTTGTTTGTGTAATAGTACTTAGAATAAATATTAAGTTTTTTAAGTTGGTTGTGGGTTTTGCTTTTGTAACTAGTGCCAAATGAACTAATCCATTACGGTAAATATTAATGCAAATAATGTATATTAAAACTAACTCAAGAACTTAAAAATAATTATTAAAAGTAAAATATATTTTCACTAAATTAAAATTAATCATACTAGAATAAGTTCTCAACTTAAGGCGCATTGGGGTGATATTAATAAGAAATAATTTGTTGTGACAGTAATTCAATTTAACAAAGAATTTTTGAAAATATATAGAGTTGTTTGCATAGCTAAAAACTACTATTTTTTTATCGTACAACTCTTACGCGTAAAACTAGGGTATCAAAATTTGGACTGCGGGTAGATCTCCCAAAGTGTAGGTTTTGCAAAAGTTTAAGCCTAAGCGAACAAGTTTAAAGAAATCGCTAACTTTCTATCTCTTAAATTATATACCATAAAAACAATATTTTAAAAGCATCGTTTTTTACTCAAAAAAAAGATGGACCCGTGACTTGTAGTTTTGCAATTTTGGATTTAAGAAGTAAAAAGGCGTTAAAATTACATCTTTAGACTTTTTGGGTACTTTTAGAATTTTAGAACCAATTAAGATAAAAACATATTTTTAAAAACCCTCGACAAGCAAACTTTTTGTCAGTAAATATAAACTCATAATGAAGTTTTCGACCTTAGTTAAAATTTTATTTTTGCTTATGAGTTAGTACTTTTATAAAGTCTTTAACAACGATGCACAAATATAAACTTTAGACAAAAAATGTTTATGCTGAAACTGGAATGCAAAAAGAACCAAACGGGGCAAACGGAAAAGTAAAAACAATTTGCTACTTTTTTGTTTTTTTATACCTACATTACATGCGTGCTATGCGTTTGTGCAGATGAATGTAATGCCCAAAAATAATCTTTAAACTAAACCGTTGGACTCAGAAAGGGATCCTGACAATAACACTTTCTAAGTCAATTAATACATGTCTATTTGTTCATACAGATAGGTGTCCTCCTTATGCCACCAAATATTAAATAAAATTATATAATGCAAAATTTAAAATTTATCATGGGTCACACATAAGTCCAACTTCCGGATAGCATTAAACTACACAAACACACAAAAACATTTCATCGAAATATATTAACACATGCGCAAGTCTTTTTAAAAGAAATGAGTCCATTATTGATCGTACCTCGAGTAGTAAGCTTTAACCCGAAAACCATGTTATCCCACACACGAAAGCCAAATTAACGGGCACAGAAAAAAGTACGTTAAAAAAAACAAAACAAATATGCAGTTTTTCTGAATATTTATTAGGGTTTTCGCACTCTAGTCAAAAATGGAATATTAATTTTATTTTCTACTACATAGGGTTCAGTTTGGGCAATAATAAATGTTTAGTAACTACCTTTACGCCTTTAACTTTTGCATTAATAAACGTCAGTCTACTTTTTTATTATATGCGCTTAGATAATTAACGAAATGTTATTAATATATATTTATTACAAAATTTATTTATTTATGTTTATAGAGTTTGTCTATATGAATTTCATTGGTTCTTACACCAAATCATCAGTAGACTTCAACCCAAATTCTTAAAAAACCTCATGAATATTTTCTGTCTTTATATAATAACCTCATTAAACAAAATAAGAATTTCTTTAAGCAAATGGGGCATTCCACCGTCACGTGTTGGACAAATTCAACTATTTTTTAGCACTTATTTTACATACAACTTCTAATTGGTAATTCAGAATTCAATTTTTTTTCTTTTATTAATTAAACTGCGTGGTAGTCTTCAATCTTACATCGAACTTGTTTTTAATAATTCAGAAAATATTAAAGAAAAAATCAAACAAACTTCGTCACGTGTGGGACAGCCTGAGTCAACCAACATTTAAAATTGTAGTGTTTAAATCCAAATTTCAGCGAATCAGTTGCACATAGAGAAAAGATGTCTAAGAAAGAAATTACAACTAACAACCACGCTTTCTTATGCAGGTAATAAATTTTTAATAAAAAAAATATTTATAGGTAAAAATTAACTTTTTTATTTCGTCACGTAAGGGACAAATGGCGTCACGTAAGGGACACAGTTGAAATTATTTTTATAAAATACACAAAAATCAAAAGTTAATTGCAGTTTTGTCTACAGATAAGCTATAACTTTGCAGTCCACAATATTTTGATTGGCCTTGATGAAATAAAAGTTTGAAATTCCTCTAATGGCATGGTGATTCAGATTAAATTTTTTCTCAGATTTTTGAGGATAGCACATAAATTACCTGGGTTTTTGAAACTAATTAAGAAGAAAAATAAGCAAAAAAATTTAGCTGACTAAATGACAAAATGTTTGCTTTGGCTTATCATTTTCTTTCATACCAATCTCCTTATATTTTCGCCGATTCCATCTATTATACCCTTTCCATTAGTTGTAGCAAAATATTTGCAAAAAATGGCTTTGCGTACTTTGCGCTCAGCATTGATATTAATTTTATTTTATAGCGGTTTTTCAATTCTGATGTCAAGCCATTGCTCCAAACTATTTCCACTAAAGGTAAATCTTCATTTTTCGTATTTACTAAATCGAAAAGCTTATTTAAAAAACCAAAAACTTCATCTTTGTTTTTAAAATTCGCATCCGAGCATATAAGGTAGAGTAAGTGCGGGTAACGTGGTATAGACTGGTAATGTGGTATTGTAAGTTTTTTTTTAAACTAATAATATAAAAATAACAAAAACAGGCTAAATATATTGCTGCTCTCAGAAAATTAATAAAGCAATACTTTAATTAATATTTGCAAGTAATTTTGGGAGTCAGTTGCAAGAAATCGTTTTGGTGTGTGATCGACTTTTTTTGCTGGTGGAAAAACACAAGTTTTTTCTTTAAACGGCGTGTCCGCTATGTTGCAAGATGTTTCGAGCTAGCGGATTGGGATGATTTTCCAGCTTATTAAAGTACTTGTCCACATAGTTAAGGATTTCGCATTTTACTTGTGGAACTTCTAGTTCCTTGGATGTTGCTGCTCTTAACATACCAAGGAGCACCAGTTATTATTCTTAGAATTTTGTTTTGACGGCGTTGAATATTTTCTATGTTAAAGGCGGAAGCAGTGCCCCATAGTTGTATTCCGTAGCACCAAATTGGTTTCAAAATTGAGTTGCAGAGCAGAAGTTTACAATCAAGACGTAACACAGAGTTTCTACCAATTAGCCAATGGATTTGGGCAGTTTTAAGTTTTAATTGTGACAACTTTTCATCTATGTGGAGCTTCCATGTGAGGCGGCGATCTAAGTGAATGCCAAGATATTTTGTTTGAGTACGTTGATGCACCGTATGGTTGTTAATAAAAATTGGGGGACACGTTTCCTTGCGTAACGTAAATGTAACGTGGGTGCATTTTTGTTCGTTTATTTTAATACCCCATAATTTTGCCTCTTTAGGGTCTTTATGAATACTGAGAAAGGCGGTATCATCAGCAAAAGTCGATGTATGAGTAAAATCGTCACGAAATTAAAAGCGTGGCAATCTAAAAAACATATAGGTATACCACATTACCCGCACTTACTCTATGCTTGAAAATTTACTTTGTAAAAAGTTGCAGCTTAAACAACAGGACACTCGTTCGCGACCATAGTGCACTTTGAACTTCATTCTGGTATTCACAAGCGAAAGGCATTGCAAAATCAATTTGAAGGATACGTACACCTTCATTAAATTGGTCTTTTTGAAATTCATCTACTTGGATTTTTTTAAAATTAACATGTTTCATCACAATATGAACTGAATTCAGTTTGTCTTTCAGTTCAACTTAACTTGTTTAATGGGTTGTCAAACATGATTTATTATCTGAATTTTTCCCCTTCTTTCCATATGCAGACTTATGCTTAAGTCTATGGACAGTAACAGTTTTTTTATTATCAGAAAAAAGTCACATTAATTTTTCCAGCACTTAAAATCTAAATAAAGATCACATAAATTTTTCAGCAACCAGTCGTTACAGTAGTTTTGTTTGTCTTCATGTGTTATAAATTTGCACTGATCTGAAAAAGTGTTTTTTATGGGAAGCACATCTTAAGGTCTAAGACTACAAAGTTTTTAAAATTTTATTTCTATATTAGGATTAAATTCCGTAAAAATGCAGAAAGCTTCCCGTAGATACATAGTTAAATAATTCTTCCAACGCCTTTCTTTAATTCCATTTCCCCAAACCACAACCAAAGCATTTGCGCCTGGACAGGTTTATACTATATCTGGACGGCAATAAAAGGCTTTCACATCCTCGTATTACGAGTTGACATTTGACATGTCCAAGCTTGAACTTTCGGCTGGAGCAATATTCAATTTAGGCGCTTATTTGGTTGTTATCGCTCTTTTTTTGCTTGGCGATTGAGGAAGGGCTTTTAAAGCCTTTTGAATAGCTTTCGATAAAGTTTGTTTGGACTTTTAAGAAGGTTTTGGTACTTACAGAAGGTCTGTCAATATTTTGACATCGATTTCTTTATTAGGCCCTTTGCAGGCTTTTTTTATATTTTTCCTTAACTTGCAAAGTTTTTAAATCGAATTCTGAAATACTTTCTCTTTTTCGCTTATAAAGCTCACGTATTCTTCTCTATCAGCTAGGGCTAAAGGTTGGATCATCTTTCTTACGCTTTCCGCGAAGTTCCCGAATATGTTCAGTACTGGTGGAAGGTTGTATTTTAGTCATATTTGGATAAGCCACAAATGTAGTGCAGTATATTACAAATATAGTTTGTAGATGGCAGAAAGATTGAAAGATTTCAGATATGTTAATTCTTGGCGTCACGTGTGGGACACTTTTTATCACGAAAGAAAAACTATTTGCTAAGTGCTTAAGTGCAAATTTTTTTGTCAGCTTTTAGACCACCAAAAGTTAGCTGTAAACAACAAAAATCAATTTGTTTAGTTGACTTGCCTTACAGTTATTAATAAAAAAAGGAAAACGGCGTCACGTGTGGGACATAGAAATTTAAGCTTGCATTGTAATTATTTTCTCGGGAACAAAGCACTTTACAACAATTAATATTATACGGTTTAATACCGCTCACCACGCCCTTGAACGCAGAAAAGAATATTAGTTATTATGTAAAAAACAATATAAGCAGCGACCTCTCAAAAAATGGTGTACAATGAAAAAGAAAAGCTAGATTCTTTATACTCTCAAACAAATAACGGTATTTATGAAAATAGTGATCTACTCGTCACGATGAATGTCAATTTTTTGAGATGAGAACTTAATCTCTCTATGTAGATGCAAAAATATAAAAAAAGTCAATGTTTGTAATATTGTTCAGATTTCCGTTTTTTCATGGAATGCTCCAACTAAAACGTTCAAGTTTTTGGTTGTTTTGGTTTTCTTTTTCCCCTTACATTTGAATAACCATTGGTTATTACTAAATGTATTATAAGAGCAAAGGATTTAATCCCAATTTTCTTGTATATTTATAGGGTTTGTTGTTGGTTAAGTTATTTAGTAAAATTAGTTTATTTATTTAGTTAAATTAAAAAAAAAAACTTTTTCTAAGTTTCTATTTTAAGCGTATTTTGAAAAATTTTTTATTTATAAATTTTACTTTTTGGTTTATCAGGCTAATTGGTTCAATTTTATTGTGATAAGATTTTTATTCAATAATTATCTTGAAAAAGTTTAGTTTCCCGACACTATCCGAGTGGAATGCATTTCACTCTCTGCTCGGTACTGAGCATTGGTAGTAAATATCTTCTATTTAACCCAAGTTTAATTGAAATATGAATACAGAAATATTATTTGTATTTTACATGTACTCTCATTATAAGTTTTGTTAATTATGTGTTAAAACAATATTTTTTTATTATTCTAAACTTATTGTTTGTTAGGCAAATTTTTCTTAAGATAATTTGTATACAATCCTTTTTACCAAGAATTAATTAGAAATTATTATTTTTAATAGTTGTAATTGAAAGAAATTTATATGAAATGATAAGCTTTCTTGTCAATACCAACCAAGTAAAATACATTTTTCAAAACAGCTGCAGATTTTCTCACAGTACACTTTAAACGGCAACTATGCTTGGCTTTAAATAAAATCTATTTAAATTACATTCTTTTAGAAAAAAACAAACGGGATTGCTTTTTTCTTGTGAGAACAAAGTAACAAAGTAACCCATTTTTAAAACTCTTAAGCGAGGTGATCGGTAATGTGTTAAGGTAAACTTAAAGCTTGTGTTTCTTTTGCAGAGATTTCCCAATTTGCCAATATCTTAGTCCGTGGTGAACCGATCTTGCTCATTTTAAATAGCGATCATCTCAGGGATATTTCTGATAGTTTGACGCCAATATGTGGTCCGTAGTACTTAAATTGACAAACAGACAGACAGACTGATAGGCGGACAGACGGGCATGGATATATCGACTTCCCCATCTATAAGGATCCAGAATATACATATATACTTTATGGGAAAATTGTATAAATTACAAACGGAATGAAAAGCTGATATATACCCGTATCACTTATCAGCATTATTTTTTCTATACGTTGCATTCAATTAAACTAATTTTTTCTGTGTGCGTGCATTTGTACCTGCTGTGGGGTTTTAATATTAAATAAGCTGTGGTGAGTGTTTAAATATGGTCGGGCTTGACCGACTATTACTTTCCGGTAAGAAATTTAAGGCAGATTTGGGTCAACTAAGAGGACGAAAATATTTTTGTTTTAATATTAGTACCTTTTGGGATTTTTTTTAATACTAGAAACTTTTACCCTAGATTAAGGTAGAACATGACAAAAGAGGATAATAGTATTTCCAGAATATAATAAAATATTACATTAAATAAAGAAATATTACATTAAAGATTCTGGACTAGAATTGAATAGGTTTTACCTTCTAATGTTCAAAGTGCTTTTTAACATTTAGTACTTTGTTGCTAGTCCAAGCTGCGCTTACGAAGTAGAGAGTCAGTTTTTTTTTTGCTTCAATCCTAAATATCTGACAATTTAGTTGCTCTGTTAAGTTTTTACTTTTTTCAACGTTTATTATTTATGTTTTATTTTAATTGAATTAACAAAAATTTAATCTTATAATACGAACTGCCCAGTTTCCCTAAACCTAGTATATCTGGTTATAAACAAACTTTATCTTATAATTAAATATTTTTCGTATTTGCTTGTTTACAACAATTACAATGTTACTCATAAAATAAAGCAATTTAATTTGATTTATTTTACAAGCAAATTATTATTATAGCGTTATTTGCCATATGCACGTTAATTTAATTTTAAATTCATTAGAGCGTTGAAAATAAAACTTTTGCATACATTTGTGCCTAAAGATCATGAGTAGGGGAGTGATCGGTGTAAAAGAAGAAGAGAAACACCTGGGAAAACGTAGGGAAAACTGATCGTACAAACAACGTAAAATCTCAAATATGTATTTTGAATAAAAACAAAAATTAATTACTTTATTAGATTTAAATATTTTTTTTCTCGCTTTTACAAAAATGAGAGCAAATCAAAATATAATTTTTATTCAATTAGAGAATGATTTATTATTTGAAATTTGCTAAATAAATCTGTATGACATACATATTTCTTTTCATCTCCTAAAGTATATTTTTTTTATTAATTTTTCACACTGATTTGTTATTTTACTGAAAAATTTGCTTGTGAGAGGGGGACGTGAAAGGTGTCTTTGTGTATTGCAATTTTAAAATTTTATTTGTCTGAATAGAAAATTTTATTATTTATTATGCAGCAAATGTTTTATTAAATAAATTGTTTCTCAAATGAATTATGTTTTAGTAAACCATATGTTATTTGCAATATGTTTCTTTCGGAAATTTGCAGCCAATAAAATATTTATTTAATGCTTATAATTGTAATTTAAAAATAAAAATTTGTTCAAAAAACTTTTAACAAATAAGAAAGTTGCTAGTTTCTTGATTTTAATTTAAAATTTTTGTATTCGGTTGCTAAAGTATTATATTTATTTAATATTATAAGGGAAACATAGAAAAACTTGTGTATGGTCACGAAACATGATAAGATAATTTTAATATATGTTACTTATACACGGATAATAATTTTTGTTGTTGCAAATATAATAGAATCGTATACATGTCATATATACATATCGCACAACAAACCAGAACAGTTACAACTCCAAACTAGCGTTGAAAGTTGTTTAGTTATATTTGTTATATTTTATGTACCTTTTTGACCATCTACGCAGCATGTATAATTCTAAGGAACCGGGTGTCTGGTGGCAGATTTATATTTTCAAACTAAAAAAAACGTTATAATTGACACAAAGTTTTATTAAGAGCATTAAACGACAAGGTGGAAATGCGGATTCTATATTTTAAAGGCATGTCATCCAGATGTCTTCCATCGAGTTGAACACACTTCACACTGCACTCTGCGCCACATGCTGCAGTAAACTTTGTACAATCGAGCTGATTTCTTGTTGAATATTTTTAAAGACACAAGAGATTGAATATTGTCATTATAAACCATCTTTTTGAGGTAGCCCCAATAAAAAAAAGGGAGTTAGATCGGGAGACCTCGGTGGCCATGGAGTATCCCCAAAGCGACTGATTAGCTTTTGGGGCAAATTTCCGCGAATAATGTTTATCGAAGCTCTGGCTGTGTGTGCAGTCGTCTCATCCTGTTAAAACCACGTGTGTGAAGAGTACGATTGCTGAGCTCACAGGTTTGGCAAAAAAATTTCGTAATCATGCATCATGATTGCGTGTTCTTGGGCACCAGTAACGGCAGTTTGGCTTCTTGACGTGGCCAAGTCGCTCCAAAAAATGGGGTTTACATTACGAAAACGCTCCAATAAAAATGTTTGCGTAAATCAAAGTTTCTTTCTTTCAGTTCTTTAACGAAAGGATGGAATTTCAGATCCGTTTTTAAAATTTCATGAATAATCGCTTTTGGAAGTCCCAGTAAGGCTGTTCTTGTTGGTATTGAAATCGCGATTTTTCACGTAAACTGCTTTTAACCAGTTCAAGGTTTTCGGGAGTCTTTAAAAATCGACTGGGCCCTAGGCTTGGGAGATTTATAGCCGAATAAGTTGCCCGAAATCTCTGCACCCACGAACGATTTTCGCAGAATACCAAACTTTGAACGAAATTGTCGACGAGCAATTACGTTAGAATTATTACTCTCAAAAAAATGTCTTCACAGCAAACGCACGAAGCTCACTCGACTACTGCGACATCGTGGCTGACAAATCCGCACAATCGATAATTCTAACGGCGCTACCCTCCCTCCGTACAGTTTATTACTTTTTAAAATACTCGTGATTAAAAATATAAATTTGCCATCAGATCCATTTTTTTACGCTTATTTTCCTAACTTTTTGGGCTTGTTGTACAACACACAAAAAATCTATATATATAAAGGTACAGCGTTGGTGACTTGCTGACAGCACAAGCCCGTAAATGTGAAGCCTTGATATTTGGACTGCGAGTACCTCCCCCAATTTATAGATCCAGTTAGATGGGATTTACAAGAAAAATTTTGTTTTTGAACTTTCTTGCTTTTTTTTGTTTTTAAATATAGAAATATGGAAGCAAGATCTGTGAGGCCGATAAGTACCAAAAGTCAATTAAGTGGGCAAAAATAATATCTTTCATATTTTTGTTACATTTTTTTCAATTTCTTAAGTCTAAAAAATCAAATTACCGACTATTGGTCCGTACTGAGGTCGAAAGTTTATTAAGTGGTCAAGAAATACGTTTTTTACATATTTGGTACTTTTTGCATTTTTTGATATGAGTTTTGAAATATGACCTTAATGACTATTAACAGCTAATGAGGTCAAAAGCCATTTAAGAGGAACGTGCTTGGTACTTTTATGCATATACTGAGGATATAAGTCCAGAAGTATAAAATTAAAGGCTATTGATCCAGATTGAGGTAGGAAACAAAGTAGATTTTAATTCTTGAAAGTATGAAAAAAAAAGATCTGTTGACGAGGCTTGTAGTCTGGAGTTTTCTGCATTGTTTAAAAAGTTTTATTCTTAAAATATGAAATTGAGGCAAATAAGTACTTTCTTCATATTTTTGAGTACTCTATTGCATATTTTATTGATGGAAAATTTCAGATTCTAGACTAAGATTGTGTAAAAAATTAGGAAAATTTTACAATTTATGCTCTTAGTACGTGGACGTGCATAACTTGTTATGATTATAAATGAAGATCTGAAAAAAAGGAATTATTTTGTTTAATTTTGAGTTTGAGCTGTTTTTGATTCTGTGTGCTGTAGGTAATTAATAAATTATTGTTTTAAAAGCAACACGAGATTGATTTTGTTTTAAAAATAACTTGATATTTTCTTTCCTATTATTTGCTGGAAAAAAGTAATTATTTTATTTTAAAAATTTTTTAGAGAAATTTTTTTTTCTTGTTAGTTTAACTAAACTTTTTGTTTTTATATTTGAAAATTTGAGTAGCGCTTCAAACAGTTAAGTCATGGAAAAATGTTTAAACATGATTCTTAAGGAACATTGTTTTAAGCATTTGTAAAACCAATTGTAAATAATAGGATTATTAGGCGTCAAAAGTTTTGATCTGTTTTATTTTAAAAAGTTGTTTTAAATTATTCTCTTGAATAATTCTGTTGTAATTACTTTGGAGTTTAAATACAGTAAAGTGAAATTAAATAAAAAGTATTTAACAAAATCAAATGCCTAATGACAAGCTTATTTTGTAAACTTATTATTAGTTTTAAAATGTTTTGTTTTAATTTTACATGTGTTGTTGTGAAGCCCTCTATTGTATTCTGCATTACAATCGCTTACATAAGGTAGGGAGGGCTTCGCTTAAATGAGTTTTTTGCTTTAATGTGTAAAAAATTATGCCAGCAATCAAATTGAAACATATTCTATTCAATTAATGTGAATTGTATTATTGTTTCATAAAAAAAAACCTATTTAGTAAGCAAGGTCAGCTAAATTTAATTATTTTTTAACGTTGAGCAAAATGTCAAAATATAATTAAACAAGATTTTCTCTTTTAAAAAAAGTGGTTAAAACTAATTTTTGGCTAAATTATTATACCCTTCACATAGGTGATAAGGGTATACATATATAAGTTTATCATTCCGTTTGTAATTCCTTTATTATCCATTTTGAACCCCATAAAGTATATACATATATTCTGGATCCTTATAGATAGGGAAGCCGATTTAGCGATGTCCGTCTGTCCGTGTTATGGTTGAAATCAACTTTTGGAAGCCCCCCGATATCGCATAGACCCGAATGTGGTATCAAACTGTCACAGATAGTCGCGAGAAAAATCGGTATTGAAATTCAGCAAAATCGCCCGATAAATGACCAAGATATAAGCAAAAAACCAAGACTACCTAGTTTTTTTGTCTACAGCAACAACAAAGAACATACTTTTGCATGTAATAATAAAAAAACAACAAAAAAAAAGAAAAAAACAGAATCAGTCATGTTGATATTATTGAAACACACCCAAAACAAAAATT
Source organism: Melanophora roralis (assembly GCA_963583895.1). Lineage (NCBI taxonomy): Eukaryota > Metazoa > Arthropoda > Insecta > Diptera > Rhinophoridae > Melanophora > Melanophora roralis. The sequence continues at coordinate 6,138,197 of OY757190.1, forward strand.
TTATTAGTATTAGTGTTCATACATATAACAGCGTTGCCATACAAAGCTTAATTTAAACATTTTTAAAATCGCTCCTACAGCTTCCAGGGTTCTTCTACAAAGGTAAAACGTGAGACCGACCCGAATTATTTTACCCATCCAAACATTTTTGTGGAACATACTTACTCTCTATCTCCAGCCCCTGACATGGTTGCCATACAAAATTTTAAAAAATAAGGTAAAAACAGCTACAACTTTCCCGGAGTCGCCCGTAGAGGAAAAAATTGTATCACAGACCCCCATTAGTTTTTCCTCCCAAACGTATTCCTAGAGCATACTTACCCCCTATCTCCACGCCCTAAGGGGGGGGGACCGACCCCTATTAGTTTCCCCTCCTAAACATATTCCTAGAATATCTCCACCCTCTAAGTGGGTGGCCATACAAAATTTGTAAAAATTAGGATAAGAATCCCTACAACTTCCCCGTCACCCGTGGAGCGTTAAAAAATGACACCGACCCCTAGTTAAAAATTAGAAATTTTTCATAAGTAAAAAAATTGATAAAAAATAAAAAAAGTTTGGGATTGCGAAAGGTCAATGTGAAGGGTATATAAGATTCGGCACAGCCGAATATAGCGCTCTTACTTGTTTTTTAAATTGTTAAATCTATATATAAGTTGAACCTTTTTTTAATTAATGGGAAAATTTTAATTTTTTTTGCAGACGATTTAAAAATAATTATTTTGACATATGGTCAACTCCACGTAATTGGCCATTTTACGAAGAAAATGATTTAAATTATTTAAGTCAAAATTCTTAAAAACTTTGAAACTCTGGTGTTACTTTTGGCTTTTTCCTTTTTATACCTTTTTATTCCATACGATTCAAATTGCCCTAAATCGCTTTTAGTAAATCTATACGTCGGAAGAGATACCAGCAGTCTTAATTTCAAGTCTTTTGCTTTACTCGTTTGGGCTGTGCGATATTGATTTAATCAGTAATGTTATGTATACATACAAATATCGTATGGAACACTCAAATAATTGGCTCTATATGTCCGTATATACAGGGTGGCTGATCAATTTTGCTAAGAAACTAATAAACTCAAATAATGTTTTGTAAAGCTATTTTAATTTCTCTTTTAATAATTCATTTCAAAAAAAATAAATTTTTTTTAAAGTAGTTCATTAAGTTATGAAAAAAATAAAATTTAAATTGTCTCCACCTTTGGTGACACATGTGCAAGATCTTATCAAAAAGTTATTTATTATTGACTGGACGGTTGCAGCGTAAATTGCCTCAATTATCGTTCGAATGTATTGCTTTAAATCATCCAAATTTGTTTGTTTTCTTTTTTAAACTTTCTGCTTCCATAACCCCACAAAATTAGGAGCAGTTAGGTCAGGAGACCTGGGGGCCAACAGAATGTGGAGTTTCTTGATATAAGCTTACTAGGGAATTTCAGAAAGGGATCCTCTTTCGGCGTAGTTCTGGAAAAAAAAACTCTCTTAACATCTTTGAGTAATGGTATCAATGGACCGTAGCAGTAAGACCGCTTCTTCAAAAAAAGAGTAAGGCCCGACAATGAACCATGGTAAAACTGCACACCATTCTAAAACGAGAAACGGATGCAATTGCATCATATGGAGTATCTGTGGGTTAGGATTACCCTATATTCGACTACTTTATTTGCTAATATTGCCACTTTGAGCCAAATGTGCCTCGTCAGACGTACAAATGCAGGTCAAGATGCTTTTATACCCGTTCATAATAATAATCTTCTCGCAAAATTTCAAGCGAACCGGAATTTCTGTTTAGTTTGCTTGTTAGTTTATTCTTAAGCTTAAGTCTTGATGCAAGGTTATCTGCAGTCACTGTCTGGTGGAACCTATTAGAGCAGATAAGCTCCTTGTCGAAAGTCTAGAAACGGATTGTTGTATGGCAGCAGCTACAGCTGCGATAGTTTTCTTAGTCCGAATAAAGGGATCTCGATTATAAGGCCTTCTTGCATTTTTTATGGTAGTGGCTTTCGTCTGCCACCCTGTACAAAAGAATTTTCGCTTTGTCTAACTTAATTTTGAAATTTTGAGATTTTTTTTATAAAAATTATAACACATAAATGTTAGACATACATACATATATATATTTTATATTTATGTATCTATATTATATATTTTTTATTGGTTTTCTTTTAAAATTCTCACACATCAGATATATTTTATATAAATTTTCCCCATTGAAAAATTATCTTAACTTTTGCCTTCAATATATATTTTTTTTTTTTTGTTAAATTTGCTATTCATATTTTGCCTATATTTTGTCAACCTTGTGTTATTTATATTTTTATTATTTTCATATAGTTAATATTTTATAACTTAATTATAAAAAATATAGAAATTTTTTTAGCAAAATGTTTCTTTAACAAAATACATAATTTTAAAATTTATTACTTTTCCTGAATTTAATTTTTAAAAAGCAAATTAACACACATACGTATGTACAAACACATATCTATCTGCAAACGTATGTATGTATGTATGTATGTTTGTCTGTACATCTGTGTATTAAAGTATGCCTGTTAGTTTATCTTTTTTCTTTTAGTTAATTTATAGCTGGACTGTTCAATATGACGCACATTAAGATGTTTTTCTTTAAATTAAGAAAAAAAATTACTGACGCTTTTAAACTTTTTCTCCTTAATGTTTTTGATTTAATTAAATTGTTTATGATTATCTACAACTGATAAAACAAAAATAATTGTTTGTGTAGTAATTATCTATTATTTTGGTTAAATACTTTTTTCTATAAACATCTTTATTAAATAGATGGCCTGTAACGTGAAATTATTTTATTTTAATTTAGTATATAAAGTAGTTTTTGATTTTTATGCATTTTGTTTATGTGCACTTTTGACTTAACTGCACAAAACTCGTAATTTATGTCACTTTTCTTCAAAAGCTCATACAAAATTCCTATTTTAAGTGTAATTTTTAAACCTGCATTCGTAAGACAACTGCACTCAATTTCTGGCGTTTGAAAATTATTTTCTTGAAAAATATCAACACTAGCTGCGTTTTTATTTAACTGCGCAATTTTTATTTTTTTCTGTAGGTATTCGTCAAAGCAATTGTTTAAATGCACTTTGAATATCTGCACATTTTCCATATTATTATTTAATGTAAGCTGCACAATTCAAAAATGTGATGACAGCTATTTGACACATCGTAGCACCGTGGCCACTACTCCCTCACTCTTCTTTTTGAACTCAAAACATCAAACCTCCTATGAAAATCTTATAACAAAAAGACACGCTCTAACAAAGCACCTTTTACTTCATTTTAAATAAGTCCTGGTTTCTATTTTATATTTAACATAACAGCACTTTTGGATTTACCTACACAAAAAAATCGGGTAAAATTGATTGTGCAGCAAAATCAAATAAACTGTAATTAAGCCAAAGTTGGGTTTTAATATTTTTGGTAAATTTTTGTTTGAAATGTATAACTTGAGTAAAATGCTCTAAATTTAAATAAAGGGCCCAAACATAATAATTATTTTTGAATTTTCAAAAAAAGGGCAGGCAGAAGAAAACATTTATTTTTTTTAATTAATTGCTTTTAAGTTTTTATTAATTTTGCAGCAGATAATAAATATTTTTTTTATTTCAATTATTTTATAATTTTTATTTTTTGAAGCAAATATAATATTTTTGTTCTTAGCAAAACTAATAATTATTTTTTTCTTTACGATATAATTTTTATTTTGTTTATTTCAAGCAAATAAAATAAACAATTTCTGATTTTAATATATTTTAGCAGAACTAATAATTATTTTAAAATGCATTCCCTTTAATTAAAGAGTATGCAAACAATGTTTAGTTTTGAGAAGTGCTTAATAAGTAAGTTTCTAATGCTTTTGTTTGAAATTTAAATTCTTTAAAACAGCAATTGGTATTGTCACACCCAGCCTTCTAGTAGGCATTGTGAGAAGAAATCGTGTTTTTTCAATTCATTTAAAAACATACCATACAACAATAATAACTTTATTTTAGGTTACCAAATTGATATGTTAAAATTATTTATAAAATGGAAGTCCCAACGAAATAGCCCATATATGAATTGGTACATTATTACTTTTTTATTTATTGTTACAAACATTTCAAAGCATTATACACTGAGTCACACTCCTTTGCATTTTCTACAAAATTTTTTATAAAAAAAATTTTTTTAGAAATTAAGTATATACGAGGGTTGCATTTTATATTTCGGGATAAGAGAACAAAACCCGATATTAATCATCGAAAATCACTTTATTGTTTTTTTTTTAAATACTCCCCATGAAGATCTATACACTTTTTGAAGCGTTTGAACCAATTGTCAAAGCACTTTTGCCACTCTGATTGAGGTATCTCCAAAACATGCATTCTGAATAAAGCAACCGCTTTTTCAGGTGTCAAAAAACGTTGACCTCGAAGTTTGTTTTTTACGTACGGGAATAAAAAAAGTCACTCGGTGCCAAGAAAGGACTATACGGCGGATGACTCACCAAATCGAAGTTTTGGGTGCTTGTTTGAGCCGATGTGTGAGAGCTCGCATCGTTGTGGTGAATAGTGGCCCATCTTCGACGGTTGGTTTTCCTGATTTCTTGGAAGACAACTGGCAAACAAATGGTTGTGTACCACTCAGAATTGACTGTTCTTCGTTATTATAGTGATACGATTGCGACATGTCCAGCTTTTCCTAAAAAAACTGGCGATCATTTGCTTAGAAGTTCTTCGCGCGCGAACAGCTTTTGTTGGATTTGACTCATCTTGAAACACCCATACAGTCGACTGCTGTTTATTTTCGAGCTCATATGTGTAAATCCAAGATTCAACACCTGTCACGATATCATAGACGTGTTTCGAAGCACCGCGATCGTATTTTGTGAGCGTTTCTTTCGACCAATCGACACGAGCCTTTTTTTGAACGATTTACAAATTGTGTGGGGTCCAACGCGAAAAACTTGTTTTGACTGTCAAATGTTCATGCAATATTGAATGAATGCTGGTCCCACTAATGCCTAAGGTTGTCTCAATCTCACGATAGGTCACGTGACGATCTTCCGATATCAGTTCATGCACAGCATCAATGGTTTTCGGAACATCAACTGATTTTGGACGACCTTCACGAAATTACTCATGGAGTAAACTACGACTACAATTGAATTCACCATACCATTGAATAACACTGGTCCTTGATGGAGCTTCATCGCCAAAAACAGATTTTGGTTCATCCATGCACTTTTGCTGAGTTAATCCACGTCGAAATTTGTAAAAAATTACTGCACGAAAACGTTCACAATTTAATTTCATTTTTGGGTCGAGTTGAATCTTTTAAGTAATTGTAAACAACACAAATGGCGCTCGTATTTCAAAATGTTCTGAGTAAGTATAACTTAGAAAATGTTAAACTTTACGATAGAGCTGGCAGTTGTCAGATTGAAACACTAGTTTTGCCAAATCCCGAAACATAAAAGGCAACCCTCGTAAAACAACTTTTTACATCAAATTAAAAAAAAACTTTAATATTTTACACAAAACGATCCTAAAGTTAAAATTCTTTAAAGCTTAAGTTTGCAGCTTTGTACTCGATACAGTCTTATAGTGGACATTATGAGCAGAAATCCTATCGTGTATAAATAAAAACATAACAACCTTGAAAGTCATAGGCTTTTTTTTAATCAAAATTAAAAATATTTGAATAATCATTAAATGAGCAAAATTTACTCCAAAAATGTTTGTTAAAAACTAAATAAACTTTTAATTCTATCATGATATCCTTCTTCTTTTTAAATTAACCCATTTTCGTACTGAGTTTATTTCTTCTTTCAAAAAGATAAGCCTCAATTTTGCCTTAAAATATATTTATTTATTTATTTATTTATAAGCTTAAGATCCCAAAAACGGTGGTTTTATTAAACCGTTATAAGATAAAAATTTCCTTAACAATTTTCTTCCAAAATTTTGATGAGTTTTTAGATAAGTTTTATTATATTAAAACACTCACTTAGTGGCATTTGCTTTACCGCATATGGCAACATATGGTTTCTTAAAATATCTCTTTATGCAATTGGCCAATCTTTTTCTTTAATAATAAATATCCTGAATTTAAAATAATTTTACGTTGTTTTTTTTTGTGGCAGGTTCTTAACTTGCATTACATTCTCGAATAATGCCAGGATCTAGGATTAAAAAAAAGGGGTTTCAACTTAAACTGTTAAAAAGTTTATGCCACCTAAGTAAATATTTATATTTTTGTTAAGTTTTCCCTATAACAAAAAAGCCTTGGCTAGGTCCACAACAGCTAACAATTAAGTTGTATATATAGTCCCTTGAAAGGAATTAAGATTTTTAAAATATAAATATATGCTGCTATAAATTTTTTTTCAATAACAGGAAATGATGCTGGGCATGGGCTTAAAAAAAAAGAAAGGTCCATTTAACAAAAAACTAACAATATTTTATAAACAAAAACTGCCTTTTTATATTCAAAAGAATAATTTTCAAACAAATATGCCTTGACCATGTAAGAATTTTCCCATACGTTATCAAAATGTTATATAAAATGTAATGTGTAAAATGTTTATATTAAATAATAAAAATATATATTTTTTTAAATTATTAACAAAAATTAAACAAAAACATACTTTTAGTAATGTTTAAAAACCGGTGAGTTTATTTTTTTTTTTTTTTTGTTTGCACTAAACAAATGCTTTTACTTTGTTTTTAGGCGCAACAGTTAAGAACTTGATTTTTTTCCCCGAGACACACATAAAATATACAATTTGCCACCCCTAAACTTAACTGTAATTTTAAAATTTTCAGCATTACATTCACATGTTTTGATACACTAAAAGCAATAGATACACAAATTTAAAATATACATACTAATGTAGGCATGTACATATGTTTTTATATGTACGTATATATTCATTTATGTATATATGTACATACAGGTACAACTATATATGTATATATAAATATATTACATGCGTTTATATTTACACAAATTCTTTTTTTTATTTTACTTTGAATTGAAATGCTTAACAATTGCAATCTTAATTTAAACACTTTAATAATATTTTTACTATTTTGTAAAATATTTTCCAATTTTAATTTAATTATTGTAACATTTAAGTATTTTTAAAATTCATAAATCGTTTTATAATTTTTTTTTCCTTTGCCACAACACTTTCCGTTTTACGCGCACCGTTTTCCGTTTATAAACATTTTGGTCTTTCCAACCCGACGTTTGAAAGTACGCTGTTTAGTTTTGTTGCATTTATTTCATTTGTTTACTTAATTTTAGTACAAAATACCAAGGAAAATATAAAATTTTAAGATTTTCACTCATTTTTACACTCATCTACAGCATTTGTGGAATGATTTAAAAAATAGCACTAAATTTTCATCTCTTATTTTAAATAAAAATCTCTTTAGTGAGGGCTGTTACGTTTTAAGAGTTTTAAAAAAAATTCCCGCAAAATGTTAGGCATTAATATTGGCTTCCGGTTAGAAAAATCTACCAAATAAAATTCCAAAAAAATGGTTTCCTTAAATCAAAACATTTGATTATTGTAATAAAAAGTAAAGATTAATTAAAATTAAAAAAAAAACACTTATAAAGGAAAACTATTACAAGTGCGTACACACACTTTAGTAACAACCTTAATGGCTTTAACTTTTGGTAATAAAATGCCTAGTAGGTTATTTATAATAAATTATGTAAATTTCCACAACACAAAAGTAATAAGAGTAATTTTACAGCATTCATCATAAGTACGTAACTTACTAGGCACTTTATTACCAATTGTGAAAGCCGCTAATATAATTTATCGAAAAAACTGTAAAGTTATTTAAAAGCAAACATATTTTTATGAACAATTTTGAAATAATTAATCATATTAATATGATTTCTTTTTAAAAATATAGTAAAAATTTTGTTAAACTATCAAATATTTAATGTAATATACATTATAACTATTAAAATATATTTGTATAGGTATTAAACTATTTAAAAAAAATACCAAAAGCATTTAGTTTTTATAATATTTTTTTTCATAATCAAAAATATATATACATACATGCATGTGTGTATATACATACATAGTTTTCACTACTAATTAACATAAAATATTTATTAAAAACATTAAATATAGATTAACTTTTGTAATTTTGTTTACCTACCAAAATAATTTTTCATTTGCTATTGCAATTAACACATGATTTCTTATTATTTCTTCTCTATTTCTTTTTTTTTTTTATCTTTATTTATTTCTTTTCCTTTTCTATATGATTCTTATAAGCTTTCTCTTTGTGGATTTTTAATTTATTTAAGCAACCCTTATTATTTTTTATTTCCTTCCTTCCACATTTAACTTCCGCCAACTTCCAAAACTGCTCAAAATAACTTTACTTGTTGCTTTTTTGACACAAAGACTCACTAACACTCTTACACGCACTAATAAAGCCAATTTCGCGCTCGAATACCTAAATGCATTGCATTTTCTCGTTATTATTGAAGATATTTCTTCATATATTATATTAACTTCACTTGCATTTTTCAAACATTTTATATAGTTTTTATAATACGATTTTCCTTTTAACACTTTACTGCGTTTTATTTAATTTTTTACAAAGTAAACAACGTCGCACCATATTTGCAATGCAATTAGATTAAATGATCACGATTAACTGAATGTTAGCGCAAGGTATTCACTGTGCATTGATACATTGATATTCCATAAGAATCTGTGTTACTAGTGTTACCAACTAAAAGTAAGCAATATTATTGCCAAAGATAATAGGAAACGGAAAAATTGGTAATTATATATATATATATATGTTTTAATAATTAATTAAAATTTTGGTAAATAGGTTTAAAAAAATTAACAAAAATTTGATCATTACATACGAAGTATAAGAAATGCCCTAGCTTGTATTTTTTAGGTTTAAGAACATATATCGGTATTAACTAAAATCTGGGCTTATAAAAGAAATACGAATTAATGGCTCTAACTTGGATTGTTTACGTTAAGGTAACGATATGTACATATAAAGTAAATTAAATAGTTTTAATGTCATATTATTTTCTTTCCATATACGAATTAATGTAACAATGTAATAATGCCCATTCAGGTTGGCATCAAATTAAGTTATTTCAAATTAAGTAAGTTTTTTATTTTACAGAATTTTTAAAAATTTAGTATAAGATCCTTTTGAAGCTGGGACTTTGCTGTGGGTGTCCCTTTCTTCTTCAGCTAAAAGCACAAAAGGCTTCAGGGAAAAATGCATATCGAATAATTATTTCTTTGTCGCGCGACATTTTTTTAAATTGAGCTAGTAAATAATTGTATATGATTGATATCTCCCTTTTTTTAAGTCCGTAATCTTTTTGTCGGTATCTTGAGTTCACCATATTACAGGTTACTTACCCCTGTTTTGTTTAAAAATTCACTTTTGGCACTCAAAGAATATCAGTTAACACAAAAATACAATAATTCTAAGATACAAGGCAAGCTATAATTTAAAAACTCAAGAATTTGTTTAAACAAACCAAGCAGTCTTTGTTGCCATATTTTAAAGAAATTGAAATATATTTGTGTTAAAAATTGTCAAATGCATCACAGAAATTTTTTGCTTACAGTTTGGTTCCAACGTTGGCCTAATAAGCTTTAGATGATTCGATAAAAACCCAAAAATTCATTAACGTTTTTCTCGAAAGCACTTCATGAAAGCGATGCGGCAAACAAGAAATCCACCCAAACAAAAAATTATACATACATACATATTTCAGAAAGATTGTATATGACAAAAATAAAAATAGATCAAATCAATAAAATTTTCGTCGGGCGTGATTGCTCTGAATAGAACAAAATATGACTGCGATTATAACAAAAGCAGCTACTTCTTATTACACTTTTTTTACTTTTAATGTAAATATGAAGCTATTATACTTAAATTTAAAAATCTGTACTTATAATAATAGCCTTTATGCGTATCTAATTTAGCCAAAATTTTGATTTCAAAACAATCCAAACTTAAAAATATTAAAAAAGGAATAATAATTCATTCTACGATTAGTTTTAAGATGGATTTTAAAATTTAACAAAAATTTTTTTTGTAAATTTTTCTATAAAACTTTTTTTAACTGCATATAATACTTAAAATAAATTTAACTTACATAGAAATGTACGTTTATATATAGAATTTTTGCGCAATCAAAAGAAAAAAAAACAAATTTACTCAATTAACAATGCAATTGGGATAGAAACTGCAAATATGCCCCAGAAAAACTGTCCACTATCTCTCAGGCATCTGACAAAAAGTTCAAATTTAACGCAAAATTAAAAAAAAAAATATAGATGGCTGACCAAAGTCTGTTAACTTTTTAGTATAATTTTTTTACTAATTTTATGTATGTATCTTATTATGTATATTTGTTTTTTATTTATTAGACAACTTTCGTAGGCCTCAGGTTGAACCAACGAGCTTACTGCAAATCAAACGTAGATCCACCTACACCACGTTGGCCCTTTGTTTTGCAAATAAATAAAATTGTTATTATTAAATTTGTTTGCACTTATAATTACATTATAAAAACAAAAACGACAGCCGAAGAAAGATCCCTTTGCATATTAAACATTGGAGAAAAGAGCTTAGCACAAAGGAATGAACACATTAAGACGTACTGTACGAGACCGATCGTGTCTTCGACACGTTGTGCATCAAATCTTCTAGGCATGTCTTATGGAAATCTGTCCAAACCGAGGCAGATTTTTGCCAAATTTTGCTGACCGAAACACTGTCAGCCACATTTGCTGTCTGGGTAATTTTTAGTCATTCACGATGAAGTGCTTCTCAATAATACCAATTTTAGTATTGCCAATTTATTAACAATTTGATTTTAAGCCGTTATAATCTTAGACCAGCTGATTCTTACTAGTTTTGCTGGTATTATCTTATCAATTATTATAATTGGTATTTTTTTGTTTGTTTTTTAAACAGGTCACTTTATTTGCAAAACTGTATTCGCATTAATAAAACACATTATAAATACATATACATATTACTATTCTTCATTGAAAAACATATCCAATAAGTCTATTTTGGTACATTGGTCACCTTCCAGACGCATAACACTTTTCCAACGCAATAATGTAGGAATAACCATTAGTTTAATGTTAGACTCATTACGAAAAGGATTTTTCATATCTTTCCAACTATAAATAAATACCAAATTGTACTAAGTATTAGATTTTATAGCCATAAACCAAAAACTTACAAAGGTCTATCACCAACGTCAACAGTTAAAAAGACGGCATCTGCACGAGCAAATTTCTCTACAGCTTGATCGACAAATGGTTGTGCTAAGTTTAAAAGAGGATATTTAATTCTGTGGATACGTCTGTTACCAAAAAGCTTTCTCACCATCATTGCAATCAGGACACCAGCTTAGTCCTCTATCATTTTTTTCACCCGTAAAATAAATGTATAATTGTGTATTTTTATCACTGTAAAGCTCTTCTACAGACTTCTTATAACCTTCAAATCCCTTGGTGTATTCTTTGCGAACCATGTTGCTTTTTAGTTTTACAATCTTCACTATCTTATCTAGCAATTAAAACCGTCTAAAAATTAAACAAATCGCTTCTTTTTTCTATGTTTGTGATAAACAAACAAAACATTATATGAGAAAGACCGGCTAGTGGTGTTATAAACAAGGTATCACTAATTGACCACACATTTTTTTTGTAGAAAATCAAGGTATATTTAACAAGGTAGGAGTAACTGAACAGCTGACTCATGGTATATTAAACAGGGTAGGAACAACTAATGAGCTGGTTTTATTTCCGCCAAATAATTTCCAACCTGGCAAAATGCTGACAGCAATATTTTTGACAACCAAGTTGGGTTCTAGCAACAACAAAACCCGTGTTAAATTTTACAGAAAGTTGTTGTTGTAGATACGATCCCACTTTCTTATTCCACCATGAGTTGACTTTTATTTCGACCAAATGTTTTCCAACTTAAGCCTGAGTTAGTCTTTACATTCTGTTCCGTGATGAATCAGCTGATTGTTTTTTGTTAATAAAAAATATGTGTAAGTAGTTAGTTTTTTCGTTTCGTTGCGTTTTGTTGCGGATCAACCTGTTAAAAACAAAATTTTTACAACGTTGTTAAGTGACAGCAAGAATCAGCTGCTTTTTCCGCCATTAAAACCATGGAAATTTTGATACGTTTTAACAGAAAAAGTAACTACTAAAATAAAACAACTGAACGGCACGTTAAAGAACGGCAACAGAAAGTAAAGACTAACGAAGCCTTTAGCTTGGCAAATTTTTATGATCTTTAATGGTTGTGTACACTGTGTGTATGTGCAACACCAAAATTCATGCTTAAATTTTACAGGAAGTTGTTGTTTTAAGGACGAGGTCACCTTCTTATTCCGCCATGTAGAAAATATTGAGGTACAATGTACATTGAACAAGGTAGTCCTTTTTTGATCGTGTAAGTAATTAATCAGTTTTTGATCACCAAAAGTACTCTTAAAAGACTCAGGAAGGTGATTTTTCGAAAAGCAATCTTCCAAATGCTATCTGGGTACTTATGTATGCACATATATACATACATATGTACATATGTAGGTATAAAAACTAAAATAAAAATTCTATAAATTAACTTCCCACATATTAAACACATGTAATCATTTATTCTTAAGCCGCCGCCGAATTAGGTTAGGCTAAATTTTAAAGCCGACTAATTATTTTGTGACCTGTATAAAAGTATATACATACACATATGTATTTATATACTTTGTTACGAGCGCGATGCGGGCCGGTCGAATTCCCAACTAGCTTCTGCGGCTTACTCTCTGGGGGGTGTTCTCAACCCTGGTGTAGACCCTGCTCGAACAAAAATAAAAAAACTTCACAAGTACTCACCAAAAAAAACACAAAAACGAACTACAAAACGACCACACAAGCTGGAACCATCTGGATGAATAGGAAGTTCGGTGTTTAACTTCAGCCGCCCATATCCCTTCCATGGCCACAAAACATCCGTTTCAATAGTTTGCAGACCCCTTAAACCCGTCGAACGTCACCTCACCACTTCTTCAACAATCCCCTTGAATAAACTTACTCACATATATCCATGTTTAAAACATTAACAATATAATAAATTTATTTAAATAAATCTTTAAAATTAAATATTCTTAACAATAACTCTACCATACTATAATTATACATATACTAAAGAAACATATTAAATAAAATTTTCAATAAAAAAAAACTTAAATTTATACAAAAAAAACTTCTTCTTATCTCAATAATTCTTATTTTAATATTTTTCCGCACCCTCTCTTTTTCTTTAAAATATTTAGGTATTTATACCCTAGAGCTCAAATTAATATATATACTTCATAAACTCCACGAAATTTTAAACTAGACGGTTACTTCTCTTCGCGCCTAAAGGAGCTCCCTGAGACGTTACAATTTACACCAACAATTTTTCCCGCACTTTTCTATCCGCGGTTTAATTTGCGCCCCAGGTAAGTTCACAATTTTTATTTATTTTACTTAATCACTCAAATTATAATTTATTATATTTTTTTTTTACTTTTTCTTTTCATACTTTTACGCGCCTATCGAGGGACGGATGTACTTAAAATAACCAAAAGAAACACACAAACATCTACACACTCACACAATTCTTACAATATAAAAGACACAAAAACACAACTACGATTAAATATATTTAAAATAATTCTGTATATATGCTTTATAAAAAAAATTTAAATTTGCATTTAAAAAGTATTACTTTGTAATAAAAAAACTATATTATTATAATTATTTAAAAAAATGTTCTTAAATTTTATAATTTCCTTCTTTCTTTACTTTAAAACTCTTGTTCTTTTTTTTATATATGTATATTCAAACAATTTAAAACAAAAATCACTTTTTCTAATAATTTTACTTTTAATAAACTTTTGAAATTTAAGAAGAACTAAAAAAAAAACTTTTTACTTTTACTTTAATATATTTTTCTTGTTAGAGGTCTTTCGCTTCCACACCGATTAATTTTCTTGACGATGGAGTTTTTTTGAATTTAAATAAACACAGACAAAATCTGGCCTACCTGGCTTCCTCTTGGATTTTCGGTCCTGGAATTCTTCCCCCGATTCTCTTTCCAGGATATGAGGTTTTGCCAGCTAATAAACCCACACAAAATCACGTATTAGATAAGGACACTATTCTTTCACTAAATTTCTACTTACGTAGGTTTATATTATTATGCACTCTTTTTAAAATAAAAAGAAAAACTTCTTCCACCGTCGGGTCTTGGGTATTCCTGTTTCCCTTTCCCTTTCTTGGAGCGGTGATGTTCACTACAACTCTTCCCAATCTCTAACTATGCTTCACTTCTTATAGATTGCTTTTCCACAATTAACTTTTGTATGTATTTTATATTATACTTCAAACACTTTTTAATATAGTCTCAAAAAGAAATAATTTTTTTATTAATTTATTTTCACCACCACTTTCGCTTATATTGTTTCAACTTTACTTGTCTGTCTGTACTTTTGATAATAACCTGATCTTCAGCCAAACTTACTTTTTATACCTGCAAAATCTTGCGGTAACTATATATTTGAATATATATTTTTATATATTCTCGAAAATTCTCTTTTCATAAATAAATAAATAAATTATTAACAAATTCGCGCATTTTCTATATTTTTCTTTAATATTTTCTATATCTCTATCCCTTTCTCTGATCTGCAGATAATATAGTCACCACCCGGTTTTATCCATACTAGGCGATCATAAAAATAACAAGAAACCGTAATTTACAATATTTACAAAAACTCAAATAAGCACTTAAACAAAATTTTCAAAACTTGAATGAATTATACAACGCTGAATTTACGCATACGTGGGCACTACTTTTCCGCTATTTTACAACTAAACACAGCCACACATACATTTAACATATATATAAATGTCATTTCATTCAAACAACAAAAGGAAAACAACATGGTGGTAAGTATGGTTTTTGCTAACATATTCGGTTCTATTTTTATTTTCAGGTTTTTTCGCATATTTTGGACAAAAAAAAATTCATGGGACTTCTTCAGGATATTGGTGAGTATATTTAAAAACCATATTCATACTAATTTGGCATAAATTTACAATTTTATTCACAGGCAAACTTTGGACACATTTATACACACACACATACATGAACGGAAAAAATGTGTATAACTTTTTTTAAAAATACACTCAACAAGTACGCATCGGGAGTTGGCTCAGGCATTCTAAAATTAAAATCCCTCCCATAACCCAAAATTTAGGCGTTAAGGGACGTGAGGCGGTAGGAAAAATAATTTGTCCTCCTCCCGACGGTCTTTTCGCCCAGCGTCCACGCCAAATTTTTTTTTAGGGCTGGACTTTGTTTTTTTGCCATTTCGGTGCCCATACCCCGCAACAAAACTCCGATTTCGATGGTGAATCATCATGAAAACGGTGTGCGGCTAAGAAAGAACACCCCCACAAAAGCCCAACGTGGGGAACTCCCACACCCTGACGTCTCTTCAGCCGGGCATATGAATGAAATCCCTCACTTGTACTTTTCAAAAACATTTCGTTTTAATAAAAACGTTTAAAATTTATCTCCCTGTGGCTGCTATTCTTACTTCAAAACATAATGGTATCAAAAAAAAACATCTGCAACTTAACACAAGTACAACAAAAACAGGTATGTATGTATATAAAAAAATTTGTTTATATAGTCAAGTACCTCACGTTTTATGTAATACATATATCTTTGTCATAGTTAAAACAAGTGTAAATATTAGACAAAACGACACACACTGATAAAAAAAAATTGAATATAAATAAAAAAAAATTTAATAAAAATAAAAACAAATTGAATATAAATAAAAAAAAAACTTAATAAAATGTCGTTTTCTTAGCCTAATATTGCACTTCTTAAAACTATATCACAGATTATATATCACATTTGTTATTGCACTAAAAACTATTAAAATATATTGTGTATTACACCTATATTTATTGCACATTGTGGTTTCTCATTGCAGGTACTCATTCTATCTTTGGTTTTGAGCTATAGTATCTGGAGATTATTTTACGGGAAGTAATTTATATTGCCTTATGCCATATAACTATTACTTTGTTAAAATTTTATTTCTATCTTTTTCAGGTTCTTTCATCATTCAAGACTTATGGAATCTTGCATGACCACATGAGTGTTCTGGCCAAAGATGCTAACCTATAAGTATATATCCTCAATATTCGACTACAATCACTAACCTATATATATCACAGCTATTACTTAAATCTATTATTGCACGGGATTCTATAAGGTGAGTCAATTTAAAATTATTATTTTAACTCAGGTACATTTATATATTCACTAAGGTCGTTACGGTTAGGCTACCAAAATAATTGGTAAAATAAACTTTATAAAAAAAATTATGGGTCTAAACTTTTATATCCTTCGCGTGATACGTACCAAGCGGTTTACCCTGTAGTGTCTCTAGGTCATACATGTTATTACCTACAGACTTGACTACTCTACATTTCAGAAACTTTTTGCAAAATTTAGAGTTTAGATTTTTACTAAAACTGCTTAATATCGTGTTTCTACGATACACTTCTTGACCGGGTAAAAATCTAACTACTCGTGCACCTCTATTGTACCTCTCCGCGCTTTTCTCATATGCTTTTTGCATATTTTGCTTCATCTTTTCCCTAATAAGATTTAACTTGTCATTTCTATCAAGCTCTATAATTTCGTGGTCGGTTAGTGATTTAAGCTTTCGTCCTAACTTATAATCTGCGCCGCTAGTATACATATGGTAACCGAAAAGTGCAAAGAATGGGGTTACACCTGTGGCGGTATGAATAGATGTTCTAATGGCACATTCTATCTCCGATAAGTACAAATCCCAATCGCGATGATCTTTATCTAAGTAGGCTCTAATTGCTGCCAATACAGATTGGTTTACTCGCTCGCTAGCATTGCTTTGCGGCGAATAAACTGCAGTCTTCAAATGTGTTATTTTGTATGAGTTCATGAGATTTTCAAAATTTTTTGAGACAAATTGACTCCCATTGTCGCTGTGTATGACTTCGGGTACACCAAACTTGTTGAAAATTTCATGAACTAAAAATTCGATAACATTATTTGTGGTGGCTTCCTTCATTGCCTTTAAAAAGATAAACTTAGTAAAGTGATCGACAACGATAAAGATATAACAATTTCCTTTTTTTGAACGGGGATACTTTCCCATGAAATCAATGTATAATTTTTGAAACGGCCTATCTGTGACTACCTGTTGACCTATGTCGGGACGAAGATTAATGTTGCAGGGTTTTGTTTCTTTGCAAATTTGACAGTTTGCGATGTAGTGCTTCACCTGCGCTGCCATTTTAGGCCAATAAAATTGCCTTTTTAAACGTTCGAGAGTTTTCGCTATTCCCCCATGAGCTGTTGTTGGCGTTGAATGTGCTTTTTCAATTATAGGTTGTGTAATCGTATCAGGTATCCACAATTTCCACTGACTTTCTTCAGTAAATGGATCTAAACCAGTCTTTTTGTAAACAAGACCATTCTCTACTTTTACATCAGGTAACATAGCTGCGTTGTTTTGTATGTGACTTATTAGGTTTAAATATTCTTGACTTTGAAATTCGGTAGTTTCGAACCCTAGTAAATCGTCCATATTAATTTCATCTACACTATATTCATTTGGTAACCTGGACAACATATCTGCTACGACATTCTCACTACCTTTTCTATGCTGGATCTCAAAATCGAACGCTTGTAATTGGAGTGACCATCTAGCTAGCCTACCAGTCAAATCTTTCAATGACATGAGCCATTTCAAACTGGCGTGATCGGTTATAATGGTAAATGGCATCATCTCTACATATTGTCTAAACTTTTTGACTGCCATTACTGCAGCTAGACACTCCTTTTCTGTGACTGTGTAGTTTCTTTGGCATGCATTGAGTTTCTGGGAATAGAACGCTATTGGGTGTTCTTCGTTCTCACCACTGATCTGATACAACACAGCACCAATCCCGTAGTCACATGCGTCGCACTGAATGTAAAATCGTTTAGAAAAATCTGCATGACGAAGTACTGGAGCTGACGTTAATGCTCTTTTTAAACTTTCAAAGGCTTTTATGGCTTCAGGAGTCATCTCAAATTTGACTGACTTTTTCAGGGTGTCAGTTAAGGGTGACGATATCGCAGAGAAGTTTTTGATAAAGCGGCGATACCAGCCTGCGGTACCCAAAAAGCTTCGCACATCTCGTGCTGATTTCGGCACTTTTATCTCTCTTATCGCTTGGACTTTATCAGGGTCAGTTTTTAACATTCCCCCACCGACAATGAATCCTAAATATTTTAGCCGTTGAAAACAAAACTGGGATTTACCGAGGCCAATTGTTAAATTAGCTTTCTTTAAGTATTTTGCCACTTCTTCTAGCAACCATAAGTGCTTTTCGAAACCATCTGATATTATTAATAAATCGTCTAGGTAGACGAAGACGTTGTCTTTCAGATGCGTTGGGATGACCTGGTCCATAAGCCTGCATAAACGTTGCGCCGCGTTGCATAGGCCGAAAGGCATGACGCGAAACTGATACAGCGGGCGACCTGCAACAGTAAATGCGGTGTATGGCCTGCTTTTCTCATCCAACTCGATTTGCCAGAATGCAAATTTTAAATCGACGCTACTAATGAAATACGTCTCATCGATTCTACTCAATATGCCATCTATATTCTGCAATGGATACGCATCTTTGATTGTAAGTTTATTGAGCTTTCTCGCATCCAAACAGAATCTATTCTTTCCAGGTTTCTTTACAATCGTTGTTCGGTTACTCCACGGACTCTCGCTTAGTTCGATTACATTTAACTCAAGCATCTTATCAATCTCCTTATAAGTTATTTCTTGCACAGCCGGTGATATCGGGTAATATTTGTCTTTTATGGGTTCAGCACCATCTATTAATTTAATAACGTGCTTTTCTAGTGTGGTTCTACCTAAACCTTTCTCTTCAAAAGTATCAAACTTTGCTATTACCTCTTTTAGTTGACGTTGCTGCTCTTCATCCAGAATATGTGGTTCCATTTTATGATTTAATCTTTCATCTGCAAAGTCATCCAGTGCTTTACCTAATTCCATTTCCTCAATATTAAAAACTTCAGGGGCTAAATTGAACATTCGCCAAAAATCTATGCCTAAGTATAGTGTTTGTTCAAGATCAGGGCACAGATATAAAACTATTTTATTAGTTTGATTTTTAAAATTGATACAAACATTTATCTTGCCGAGTATTCTGTGGGCTTGGCCACTCGCGGTCTTGACATTCGAGAAAATAGGAGATATTTCAATCCCCAGATCTTCTACAAACTCTCTACATCCTTTGCCTAGAATACTAACGGATGCTCCACTATCAAGCAATCCTGACATAAGTTTGTCCCCAATTTCTACGTTAACAAAAACTCTAGGATCTTTCTCTTGATAGTCAACTTTTTTAACTGTTTCTACAACCAATTTCTTTATTAATCTTTTTCTTTTATAATGCTCTCTTATTTTTAGAATTCGTTTAGATACGGGTTTTGGATTTACGGTTGGATTGAAAATTCTTGAGCGGACATACTTGTAATACTGTTCTCGGACATTTACTGGCACTAAGTGTTTCATAAGAGGCATGCAAGAGGATAAATTTTCAGTGTTTATAGCGTTATTTCTATCAGCAGAATGGCTTATTGGTTTCCAGTCGGGGCGTTTGCCGGACGTAAGTTCCCCCTCAATCCTACGTCCCTGAAACGGTTTCCCTGTTGGCAATCAGGACATTTTGGCGCAATGGTGTTTGGCTTACCGCAGCGATAGCAAAAGAGATTCCTTTCCGAGGAGTTACAATCTCTAAAGCCATGCCCCTGCGCCTTACAATTCCAACAGACTAATTGCTGTTTTTGTTGGATTATGTTCACAGCAGCTACTTCCTCAAGCGGTATTTCGGCATTATCAGGATCTTCAACAGTTGCTTCATTGACGTATCTTGCTGGGCGTTGATTTGTAGCCAAGTTTCTTGATTCTCGTCTGAGAAAATGCCGTTCCGCCTCCAGACATTCAACTCTCAACTGCTCAACAGATGCCACAGATATCGGGTAAACTATTTTTGCCACACTTTCTTTCAAATTTCGCTTTAATATCTTTACCATATCGTATTCACTTATAGGCTGTACCAATCTCGAGCGGAGTTTGCACACGGAGTGGAAAAATGAATCTATTGACTCATTGACTAATTGTTTACGCTCAACTAAATCACGAAGGATCTCAAAATGGGAAATATTGGTTTGGTATTGGCCCAATATCTCAGCTTTAAGTGCTGGCCATTGAAGATTACGCCGAGTGCGTATAAGGAGCCAGTACCACTCTTTGGCTGGACCTGTTACCAGTAGATGGAAATCTCGAAGGATTTCGTCCCAACTGATACCATAATGTGCCTGAAGGTGTTCGATTCTAAAGATAAAATCTTCTACACTCATGTGAGAATTGTTGCCATCAAAACTTATACCCCATTTATCAACATGAATACTAATCTTTCCATTATTTACATTTACAGCTCTTGACTGACTTATGAGACTATGCCTACTGCCTACCAATGGATCTATTTCACCGGGAGCTCTATTATTACCTGCAGACGTGATATTATTCGGTAAGTCATTTTCTTGTACTCTATAGGTATTATTAATATTATCATATTCAATCAAATTATTTCGGGGAACAATTCTATTTAAATGATTATCGTAATTGGCATTATTTGTAAAAGTACTATCGGACTGACGTAAACTATTTGACTCATTTGACCGTGATCCACTAGCTGATAACTCCTTTACTACTTTCGTTAACTCTAATAACGATTTCCTTACATCACTCATTTCTTGTTGAACCATTTCCTTAACCCTTTGGTCAACATTATTTTGCTCGTTGACAGTTTCCCCTACTGTCAAATCTCGGACATCGGACACAGTATTGGTATTTGAACAACTTGCGGACGGACCTTGCTCTAAAATTATCGGGTTGTTGGACTCTCTTGTAACGGGATTTTGTTTTTGGCTGGATCTAGTGTTTATTGAAGCTGACAGATCTCTGAAATTATCGTTATTTGCCATGTTTGATTTTCTTTGCTTCGGCTCTATTACACCTGTAGTGTTGAAATTTGTTTCTTGTATTGGTCGCTTTCTAATCTTTTTGTGGACCTGACTATTCATTACTTTTTAAACAAACAAATAAACAAGAACTCCACCGTATCAATTCACTAAACGTAAAATTTTCAAAACAATTTAGAAGATAAAAAAAAAAAAATTATGTAAAAAAAAAATATAATGTATATAAAAAAGTAAAAATGGTAAAAAAAATGATATATAAAAAAAATTGATTATAAATAAACAAAACAATCATGCAAATACAACAAAAAAAACTACAACTACAAAAAAAAATATACAAATAAATAAAAATGATATAAAAAACAAACAATTAAATAAATAAATTAATAAATAAATCAATAATTAAATAAATGAGTAAATAAATAAATCAATCGATAAATAAATAAATAAACCAATAATAAATACAAAAAATAAATAATTAAATAAAAAATTACAAAAAATATATAAAAACAAGTAAAATAAAAAAAAAACAACAAATTAAATAAAAATAATAATTTTATAAAAGTAAATAAATTAATATAATAAAAATTAAATAAATTAGCACTCAAAAAAAAATGAATAAACCAAACTCGCACACACCAAAATAAATATTTAAATAAAAGTAAATAAATTCTTTAATTAGTATTAAAATAAATAACTAAACAAAATAAAACTTCAATAACTTCACAAAACGGGTTTCTTTCTCAAAACTCATATATTTATTCAGGGATTGTTGACGTGGCGGTATCGACGGTTATTTTAGTATTCTGGCTCTCCTTACTAGAGCTATTCAAATGGTCCAGAAATCAACGTTACACACAAAAAAAAAACAAATTGGTAAATAACATAAAACATTTCTAGTTGTGCTCTGAAATTATTGAAACTTAATAATCTTCAGAGGCCAGTTTGTAAGACAGATCGACACAACGGACCTCTAACTCTTAGGTTGAGCGGATATCGCTTCCTCTTACAACTGCTCCACACATAGAAACTTATACTGAAACTACAATATTACATTTAATTTAACATACGAGGTACGGCGTACAATTAGACTGACTTCATCACATCTAAGAACTTTCCATCTCTCGTTTTGAATATTTCGTATGTCTCTAACGTTAGTTAAAAAGGAAGAACGTATTCGCACAACGGACTTTTTAGATTATGACTAAAAACGGATACGACATTCGCTCGACTTTATAACTAAACGCTAGAAAATACGTTGGGCTATTGTTTAAACTATTGGGCTATTGGCCAGTGTTTAGATCTTATACACTGCCTAAACTATTACTTATTTCAATTTGGGCGCCATTTTATTTCTGTTACGAGCGCGATGCGGGCCGGTCGAATTCCCAACTAGCTTCTGCGGCTTACTCTCTGGGGGGTGTTCTCAACCCTGGTGTAGACCCTGCTCGAACAAAAATAAAAAAACTTCACAAGTACTCACCAAAAAAAACACAAAAACGAACTACAAAACGACCACACAAGCTGGAACCATCTGGATGAATAGGAAGTTCGGTGTTTAACTTCAGCCGCCCATATCCCTTCCATGGCCACAAAACATCCGTTTCAATAGTTTGCAGACCCCTTAAACCCGTCGAACGTCACCTCACCACTTCTTCAACAATCCCCTTGAATAAACTTACTCACATATATCCATGTTTAAAACATTAACAATATAATAAATTTATTTAAATAAATCTTTAAAATTAAATATTCTTAACAATAACTCTACCATACTATAATTATACATATACTAAAGAAACATATTAAATAAAATTTTCAATAAAAAAAAACTTAAATTTATACAAAAAAAACTTCTTCTTATCTCAATAATTCTTATTTTAATATTTTTCCGCACCCTCTCTTTTTCTTTAAAATATTTAGGTATTTATACCCTAGAGCTCAAATTAATATATATACTTCATAAACTCCACGAAATTTTAAACTAGACGGTTACTTCTCTTCGCGCCTAAAGGAGCTCCCTGAGACGTTACAATTTACACCAACAATTTTTCCCGCACTTTTCTATCCGCGGTTTAATTTGCGCCCCAGGTAAGTTCACAATTTTTATTTATTTTACTTAATCACTCAAATTATAATTTATTATATTTTTTTTTTACTTTTTCTTTTCATACTTTTACGCGCCTATCGAGGGACGGATGTACTTAAAATAACCAAAAGAAACACACAAACATCTACACACTCACACAATTCTTACAATATAAAAGACACAAAAACACAACTACGATTAAATATATTTAAAATAATTCCGTATATATGCTTTATAAAAAAAATTTAAATTTGCATTTAAAAAGTATTACTTTGTAATAAAAAAACTATATTATTATAATTATTTAAAAAAATGTTCTTAAATTTTATAATTTCCTTCTTTCTTTACTTTAAAACTCTTGTTCTTTTTTTTATATATGTATATTCAAACAATTTAAAACAAAAATCACTTTTTCTAATAATTTTACTTTTAATAAACTTTTGAAATTTAAGAAGAACTAAAAAAAAAACTTTTTACTTTTACTTTAATATATTTTTCTTGTTAGAGGTCTTTCGCTTCCACACCGATTAATTTTCTTGACGATGGAGTTTTTTTGAATTTAAATAAACACAGACAAAATCTGGCCTACCTGGCTTCCTCTTGGATTTTCGGTCCTGGAATTCTTCCCCCGATTCTCTTTCCAGGATATGAGGTTTTGCCAGCTAATAAACCCACACAAAATCACGTATTAGATAAGGACACTATTCTTTCACTAAATTTCTACTTACGTAGGTTTATATTATTATGCACTCTTTTTAAAATAAAAAGAAAAACTTCTTCCACCGTCGGGTCTTGGGTATTCCTGTTTCCCTTTCCCTTTCTTGGAGCGGTGATGTTCACTACAACTCTTCCCAATCTCTAACTATGCTTCACTTCTTATAGATTGCTTTTCCACAATTAACTTTTGTATGTATTTTATATTATACTTCAAACACTTTTTAATATAGTCTCAAAAAGAAATAATTTTTTTATTAATTTATTTTCACCACCACTTTCGCTTATATTGTTTCAACTTTACTTGTCTGTCTGTACTTTTGATAATAACCTGATCTTCAGCCAAACTTACTTTTTATACCTGCAAAATCTTGCGGTAACTATATATTTGAATATATATTTTTATATATTCTCGAAAATTCTCTTTTCATAAATAAATAAATAAATTATTAACAAATTCGCGCATTTTCTATATTTTTCTTTAATATTTTCTATATCTCTATCCCTTTCTCTGATCTGCAGATAATATAGTCACCACCCGGTTTTATCCATACTAGGCGATCATAAAAATAACAAGAAACCGTAATTTACAATATTTACAAAAACTCAAATAAGCACTTAAACAAAATTTTCAAAACTTGAATGAATTATACAACGCTGAATTTACGCATACGTGGGCACTACTTTTCCGCTATTTTACAACTAAACACAGCCACACATACATTTAACATATATATAAATGTCATTTCATTCAAACAACAAAAGGAAAACAACATGGTGGTAAGTATGGTTTTTGCTAACATATTCGGTTCTATTTTTATTTTCAGGTTTTTTCGCATATTTTGGACAAAAAAAAATTCATGGGACTTCTTCAGGATATTGGTGAGTATATTTAAAAACCATATTCATACTAATTTGGCATAAATTTACAATTTTATTCACAGGCAAACTTTGGACACATTTATACACACACACATACATGAACGGAAAAAATGTGTATAACTTTTTTTAAAAATACACTCAACAAGTACGCATCGGGAGTTGGCTCAGGCATTCTAAAATTAAAATCCCTCCCATAACCCAAAATTTAGGCGTTAAGGGACGTGAGGCGGTAGGAAAAATAATTTGTCCTCCTCCCGACGGTCTTTTCGCCCAGCGTCCACGCCAAATTTTTTTTTAGGGCTGGACTTTGTTTTTTTGCCATTTCGGTGCCCATACCCCGCAACAACTTTTGTAAAATAAACCTACAAAATTATAGGCCTTCCCAGGCAGAAAATACCATTAAGTCGACGTTGTACGGATGTTGGCCGAGGACTCTATATGGCCCTTCACACACCGGAATAAAATTTAAAGTTACAATTTTTGTTCTCTTGGTAACTCACTGTATGAACGGTGCCTGGCAAGGTATATTGAACAAGGTTGGAATAACTGAGCAGCTGATTTTTTTTCCCGCCATATGTGTTCCAGGATAGCTTAGGAAATTTTTTATGAAATATTATAGTTATGAATACTGTGTGTATGTATGATAGCAACCTTTTTGACAACTTAGATAGAATTTAGTAACAAAAATATATGTGCTCAATTTTTACAAGAAGCGGTTGATGTAGGGACGAGGCCACCTTATTATGCCTCCATTGTTACTTATATAATGCATCAGGTGGTGGTGATTCTACAACAACAAAATTGTGGTGAATAAAATGTTCGTTTTCGTTGGCTCAGTGCCTCGTTTCGGGATGGTATGTGAGAAGTTCTTTAGTCGAGAAATTTATAGTCGCCCTGTCAATGACAGAATGAATCAAAGAAAAACTATTATACATATTTAATGTTAACTTGTAATATATTAAAATTATGTGACTCACCCTGTTAATAAGTGGAACACTTCTATAATCTTAAAAAATTTCTCGATGCGAAAACTTCTCGCAAGTTATAGAAACGAGGCATTGGTGTCAAAAAAGATATAAAAAAGTAAACAACTTTGACAAACCCAGCCGCGATTAATGCATAAAAAAGTAGATCAGCTGTGCTCGTAGCACCACCTGGTCAAAATAATTTCCCCATGGAATAAGAAGGTGGGATCGTCCCTAAAACAACAACTTCCTGTAAAATTTCAGCATGTATTTTGTTGTTGCTAATTCCAGCTTGGTTGTCGAAAATGTTGTGAACACACATTCACACAGTATAAAAAACCATTGTATAACATAAATAATTGTCGAAGCTAAGTTAGAAAACATATGGCGGAAAAAGAAGTCAGCTGATCAGTTATTCCAACCTTGTTCAATATACCTTGCCAGGCACCGTTCATACAGTGAGTTACGAAGAGAACAAAAATTGTAACTTTAAATTTTAGTCCGGTGTGTGAAGGGCCATATAGAGTCCTCGGCCAACATCCGTACAACGTCGACTTAATGGTATTTTCTGCCTGGGAAGGCCTATAATTTTGTAGGTTTATTTTACAAAAGTATATAAATACATATATGTATATACTTTTATACAGGTCACAAAATAATTAGTCGGCTTTAAAATTTAGCCTAACCTAATTCGGCGGCGGCTTAAGAATAAATGATTACATGTGTTTAATATGTGGGAAGTTAATTTATAGAATTTTTATTTTAGTTTTTATACCTACATATGTACATATGTATGTATATATGTGCATATATAAGTACCCAGATAGCATTTGGAAGATTGTTTTTCGAAAAATCACCTTCCTGAGTCTTTTAAGAGTACTTTTGGTGATCAAAAACTGATTAATTACTTACACGATCAAAAAAGGACTAGAAAATGATTCGCGCTACTGAGTGAAATGAGTTTAATTTTAAATACAATAACAAATTGTATAGCAATCGCAAATTAACCATCCCTACGTTTAAAATGTGACTACATTTTTCGTCATTTATTATCATTTTCCACTCACCTTTACGATTGAAAAATGCTTAATCAAAAACAGATCATTCAGGCGCTTAAGAAGTGATTAAAATTATGTATTTTATGATCATATTTTGCGCAGATAGAGGAATAAACACTGCTTGTTAAGTAAATGTCAAACACTTATATTTTTGTTCATTTAAAAAGTAACATCGTGGTATTAAATTCGTTTTGCTGTGAAAGTGAAATTAAAGGATTAATAATAAAAACGTGTAATTAAATTAAGTAATTATCCAAAAATCCTTAAAGTAAGATATTTTAATCAAACAGTGAAATGCAAAGTAAGAAAGGGGAAAAACGTTGCAGCTCAAATATGCAGAAGACAGGTAGAAAACTTGAAAGAGGAAGAAGAACTTAAGCAGCCATATGGGACAAAACAAGAACACGGAGCAATTTTAATTACCTTCTTTTTTTGTTCTTTAATGGTATATACATATGTATTTAGAAAATGTCAATAATAATAAATAATAAAATAGAAATATGTGTGATAAATGACAATAAAGTGACTTACAAAAGACTCGAAAGCGACTATAATTATGACTGAAAGACGACTCAAAAGAGGTCACAAACGAACTAAAATTAGACTTATATATGATCAGAAAACACTTCAAATACTACTTAAAAAGAGGTCGAAAATGACTTTGAACTGATGTCAAAAAAGACTCATAAAAGACTTATCAAGAACAGTCACGGGAAGTTAACTTTTTCTACCGACAAAAGTATCTTTTATGCTCAGAAAATGCGCGCATATTTTGCCTTTTTAATCGCGCAGTGGAGTCAAAAAAGACTCAAATTTTGTTGCGGGGTGTCCTAAAGGGAATAGCATCCCATGCAATACGCCACAGCCGCCAATGAAATTTTGGGCATGACGGCGGGGCGAAAACACCTTGGGAGAGGGCAAATCAGCCTTAAAATTTTTTTTATCTCCCATTAATTAAAATATTATTCAATAGTGGGGAGGAGCATGCGGCCAAATGGAACCACTAGTTCCAGCCCGAGTCCCAGTGATAAATTGTCTTTTTTTTATTTTTGCATGAAATTTGTTTTTTTGTTTGTTTCTGTTTCTGTTGTTTTTTTTACGTTGTGTTTTTCTTTCTGTTGTAATTTTTTTTTGTTAATAATATTCTTGTTTTTTGATTTTTTGTAGTTTTTATGCGTATTTTTTTTTGGTTTGTAGTTTTTTTTTCGTCTTTTGTTTCTTTAGGTTTTTAGTTTTTATAAGTATTTCGTTTGTTGTTTTTTTTTGGTGTAGTTTAATTGTAAGTTGTATGTAATAATTTTTGGTTGTCTCATTTTTTGTTGTTGTTGCAAGCCTCTAAAATTCTAGTACCTGAAAAGAAAAAATAGATTTAAAAATATTCCTAACATGAAACTGGAACAATACATACTTACCTGATTTTTTTTGTCAGGAAAATGTCCCAGAAACCTGGAATTAGAATAAAATAAAATAAATTTAATAAAATAAAACTTACCTGTCTGCAGCCATCAAAGTTAGAATACCAATAAATGAATTTAGATGTTGGTACGACTGCTCATGTTGTTATTAGTATAGAGGAGTATGCACAACAGGGTACCACAATTAATGAAATAAAAACAAGTAAAATGGTATTTTCATTCATGGGAAAAAGAAAATAGTGAAATAACAATAATTTTAAAAATTGAAAAATGAATGAAAATACATGCCTACTAAAAATCATGGTAACCCGATACTTTAAAAGCCCATGAGGCAAGGAAAATTAAGAAAAATCTAGAAAAAATCTTACTAAAATATGGCTGTTGGTAAGAAATTTATTTATTGAAATAAGTCCAACAAAATTTTTGTATAGGCGCGAAAAATATTTTTATAATTTATTTTATTTATTTATAAATATTATAAATCATGTGGAGGTAGTTAAAAGAAAAAATTTAGCGCAAAATTAACTACCAATACAAAGAAAATTTGGCTAACATCAGGAGAGAAAAATATTTTTTAGCGGGATAGTTTTCGGGTTTTAACGAAAATGTAGAGGGATATTTGACTATTATAAAAGAAGAAAAGTACAGAATAGCAAGATCAGATAGTGAAAAGTAGTGCATCATAAAACAGTGAAAAAGTTCTCAGTTAAAAGCAATAAAAAAATATTAAATTAAAAATTTGAAATAGAACAATTAGTTAAAAATCTATTGTAAAAAGAAATTAAAAGCTATTATCAAATAGAGTGATTCCTTAACGGAAAAGCAGAGTGTGGCCTAAAGGAGGATCGTAATAGTGCTCAGTTTTTTTTAAATAAAAAGAAAGAAAATTTTACGTAAGTTTTTTTTTATAATAGTGAATTTTAAATTAGAATTATAGAAGTTGTGTTTTTCAAATAGCTGGCTATTGATTTCGGGGGTAAGAAGGCCAAGACGTCCCCAATACAAAAACTAAACACCAAATAGCCAGGTAATAAAATTTATTCTATTTATTTTATATATTCTGGTATTGTGAAAAGAAAAATTTTGCGGTTAAGCCAAAAAGTTCTTGCTGCCGGCTTAAATAAAGTTATAAAAAGAGCAGAATAAAATCCAGTTGTATGAATAAATGAATTCAACAACCAGAGAATAAGAACATTTTTTTAAGAAGAAAAAACTAAGCCAAGAAAAGTTAGCCATACGGAAAGGAACGGAAATAAGTGAATCACTGTGAATGTATCTTTTTTTTTGAATACTTACCAGAAGAGGAAACCCGGGAAATAAATGCAACAAGAGAAGTGTATTTTTAGGAGTGATTCTATTTTATTTGTGTAAATGTTTTGTGTATCGTAAATGAAATGTGTGTTATTGTGAATATGTTTGTTTTGTGTTTAAATTAAGATTTTAGTTCATTTTTGTTTTAAAAAAATTGTTTAAATTAAAAAAAAGTAAAAGAAAAAATTTACGATTAAAAAAAAGTTAGAATAGGGAATTTCTATGTTTTTACGCTCAATACAAGGCGCGAAAGAAATAAATAAATAAATTGAGTTTAAGGAAAATAGTAAATCTTACGTCCCTAGAGAGCTCTTTCAGGCGTAGGCAAAAATAAATCCATAAAGCGGCGTCCTAAAGTGAGGGCATAATAGTGTTGAGTGCAAAAAAAAACCTGAAATTAGAAAAGTTTGAAATAAAATTGTAATAAAAACAAATATAATATATATAATAATTGTAATAAAATTCGTTAGTGTATGTTAGGTATTATTATTGTTAGTGTGAGAATAAAATTGTTAAATAAGTGTGTGTTTTAGTAATTAAGAGATACAAATTTAATAAATATGATTCTTTATATTTGAGATAGTTGAAAGCAAGAATAATGGAATAAATTAATTCGAAAGGCAATGGTGTAAGGTAAGTGGTAGAGCAGTCGTGCGGAAAGTGGGTCGTAAAAGAAGTACTTTGGATTTAAGGAAGAAAATTTACGACAAGGTAGGGTGGGCAACCTGGGGAATATCACCTGTCTCCAGTTATAGGCATCGCGTATATGGGAAGTTTGTTTATGTGTGTTTTTTGTTTGTGTAACTGATGTTTTTTTAAATGTTGACGGGCGATTCGGCGAAGGGTTGGGACCTCCTGAGAGTCTTTTGAGCTGGCTTGGGAACTCGTCGGATGTGCGGGCCGTAACATATTAAAAATGGCGCCCAAACTAATGAAATAGCTTCGGTATATTTTCGTCCGTAGTTATTGGTATGCAGCATGTAGTGACAGCGAGACATGTGGCAATAGCCTACTAAATTGTGAAATAACCCAATTAGAAACCGTGTTTCTGAAGATAATTTTTATAGCCTCCTAAATCGAAAGAGATAAAAGAGTAGTATAAATAATTATTCTTTATGAAGCATGTTTATCTAAACATATACCTACAGAAAGGTTCACAGCAGCTTGACATACATAATGATGTAGTGTTTTAATTGTGTTGTGCCTGTTCTGATGTGAGTAAAAGTAAAGTTAAGTTTTAGTTTTGATGGAAAAAAGGGTGATGCAGTTGTGTAGTATCAAGTAGCCGTTCGTGATAAATGTATGTACATGCGAGTCACCAGAATGTTGTACTGGATATTTTCACCGAGTGTCGTAATCTCATTTGTGTGTAAAGGAAAATGATGTACGATGACCCGCAGACCTTTTTGTGCAGTGTCCTTAATTTTTGTTTGAGTATCATATACGTCGAATGCCTAAAGTTTAAAAATATAACCGCTGCGACTGTCACGACCCTACATCATTGCCAAATCTATTATGAATATAAAGAGTCGTGATTAAAAGAAAAATATAGAAAATACTTAAATCATTTTTAAAAATTTTAAGATTTGTATATCCTGTGTGTGGTTTGAGTATTGATTATTGACTAAATAGAGTTTTTGTGCATTTAAAGATTAACATTTATAAATTATATTTTTTTAGTTAGTAGTTTGTGTATCAATATTTGTATGCATTTTTTTATTTATTTATTTATTTATTTATTTAATTATTTATTTATTTATTTATTTATTTATTTAATTATTTATTTATTTATTTTGTATGTATTTGTATGACTAGGAGAGTGTGATTTTTGTTTTGTTTTTTTGGTTAACGTTTTCTTTTTATACAAAAATTTGTTAAACTAATTTTATAGTCTTTATATATATATACATAGTTGTAGTAGTATTTGTTTTTTTTGTGTTTCGTAGTTTTTTTTTATATTGTGTTTTTTTTTGTGTTACCATTGCAAGTATATATCTAATCGTGAATTCCATATATATATATATCGATTGTTATATTTGCTAACTTACATTTTACGCGAAATAAACTATTTTTGTGGGAATAACGCCCTTTAAGAAATATAGCTCTTGGACAGAGTATGAGTAGCGAGAAAGACCAAAAAAGCCTGTCTAGAAAAAGAGAAAGAAATCCCCACTTTGATCTGAATAGATCTGTGTTTAGTCCTTTATCGAAAATAAATAGAACGGAAAATACAAATAGAAAAATGTCTCACCCTCCAAGATTAAACACCAATCAAATAATAGATATGTCCCAGACTATTAATGCGCGTAATCCAGCTCTAATAACAAATAGTAGTGCGTCCGGTGCTACTAACAATATTGAGAATACTGGTGTAGAAGATTGTGTTACTCCGGAAGTTAGAGAAATGGTAGTCGATGAGGCCATAAGCGTCCAAAGATCTCTTGAAGAAAAAATGAAAATAATTGTTCAGGAGGAAATGAGTGAATTTAGAAAAAGTCTGGCTGAGTTAACAAACATTGTAGTTGATCTTGCGAAGGTAACAGCTCCAAATCAAAATATGGGCGTAGGTAACTTAAATGGTACAAACCCAACATCAAGTAACAGAACGTCACAGGCAGCAGATGTAGTTAATTCAAGACCGGTATCCAACAATAGTTCGGATAGTAATAACATGTCAAATATAGGCAGCCTAGCCTTGCCATATCAGAGACCTTTTAATCTAAATAACAACTTCCCCAATACAGACCCACAACGAATAAGAGTTGATAAAATGGGAATCAATTTCGATGGAAACCCATCACATTTAAGTATAGACGATTTTGTTTTCAGACTTGAGCATTTACAGATGCATTATGGGATACCATGGTCCGAGGTAATGAGAGATTTCCATTTGCTATTGTCCGGGGCAGCCAAAGAATGGTATTGGCTGTACGTTAAAACCCATCGCGTATTTGAGTGGCCAGGGTTGCGACATGCACTTATGGGACAATATCAAACCAGTCGTTCAAATTTCGAGATAATGACCGAACTAGTGGAGAGAAAGCAACAAGGGGGAGAAACAATTGACCAATATTTTCAGGCCATGTGCCAAATCAGGTCAAAGCTAGTGCAACCTATCCCCGAATATGATATAATTAAAATAATAAAGCGTAATATTAAAGAAAGTATAGGTAGAATAATCTATCCGATTTCCGTATCCTCGGTAGAACAGTTGCGAGTGGAATGCAACGAGGCCGAAAGAAACTTCCCGAGAAGAGATACGCGTAACGTGCAACAAGTTGGACGGGGAAATAGGCACGTTAACGAAATTTTCATAGAAGGAGATGACGTATCTGGTGATGGAGAGGCAAGCTCATTGGATTTTGAAGAAGTTGCTGCAATTAAAATCAACTCGCAACCTAATAAACAGCCGATCGTGTGCTGGAACTGCAGGAAACATGGACATGTTTTCATGGAATGCACAGCACTGGAGAGGACTATATTTTGCTACAGGTGTGGTAAGCAGAACGTTATAACCCCGAGGTGTCCGAATTGTCAGTCGGGAAACCACTCGAAGAGCGTAGGCTGGAAGGGGGACCAACGTTCAGCAGAAAACCATTCCCCTTCGGAGAAATAAATAACACAGATGAGGATCAGTTTAAATCATATAATATGTCCCAAATTCGACATTACTTACCAGTAGATGTTCGACAAAGAAACTATGATAAGGTTAGAAACAAAATTTTTGGAAATGGTTATGGATTAGGTCGTATTTCAAATAGAATTAGAAAAGTTCGGGAGAAATTCAAAGAACGCCGTAGAATGAGAAAATTAATTGTTGAGTCGGTAAATAGAATTCGAGGGGATGGTCAAGACAACAGGTGTTTCGCTGAAGTTTTAATAAACAATAAACAAGTTAAGGGTTTGTTAGACACAGGAGCGTCGGTTAGCATATTAGGAAGGGGATGCAGAGAGTTTATAGAGGATTTAGACCTTGAAATACAGCCGTTATTGACCAATGTGAAAACTGCCAGTGGTCAATATTACCGGGTGTTAGGAAAAGTAAACGTATCCATTAAGTTCAAAGAGCAGGAGCACAAAATGCTACTGTATCTTTGTCCAGATTTGGAACAAAAACTATATTTAGGAATTGATTTTTGGAGATTATTTAAATTGGCCCCAGATATAATTGAAAGTAATGCAATAGATATGGTTAAGATTAGTCAAGATTTTGAAACAGATAGCAACGAATATAAATTAAGACCGCATGAATTAAGTAATGATCAAAGAGTAATATTGGATGAAGTAATTAGAGAGTTTGACACATTTGAAGAAAAGGGTCTAGGGATAACTCACTTGGAAAAACATACGATCAAGCTGATAGAGGGTGCTGAGCCCATAAAGGATCGCTATTATCCTATATCCCCTGCTGTTCAGGACATAACATATAAAGAGATAGACCTGATGCTAGATATGAACGTAATAGAGTTAAGTGAAAGCCCGTGGTCAAATCGAACCACAATTGTCAGAAAACCAGGCAAAAACCGCTTTTGCTTAGATGCTCGAAAATTAAATAAACTTACAATAAAAGATGCATATCCGCTGCAAAATATCGACGGTATCTTGAGCCGTATAGACGAAACTTATTATATCAGCAGTGTCGATTTAAAATACGCCTTTTGGCAAATCGAGCTGGACACTGAAAGCAAAGCCTACACCGCATTCACTGTAGCTGGTAGACCTTTATACCAGTTTAGAGTGATGCCGTTTGGGCTATGCAACGCTGCTCAAAGACTTTGTCGTCTTATGGACAAAGTCATACCGAACCGTCTGAGAGAAAATGTGTTTATATATTTGGATGATCTTTTGGTGATCTCCAGCGACTTTGACGAGCATATTAGGTTATTGAGCGAAGTGGCGAAATGTTTAAAAGAGGCCGGTTTGACAATTGGTTTGAGAAAGTCACAATTTTGCTTTCAAGAATTGAAGTATCTAGGTTTTATTATCGGAGGGGGTACACTTAAAACAGATCCGGAAAAAGTACAGGCGATACGTAAAATAAGTCAGCCAAAGTCAGTACGAGAGGTGAGAAGTTTTCTCGGTACTGCAGGGTGGTATAGGCGTTTTATAAAAGATTTTGCAGCCATATCTTCCCCGTTGACAGATACTTTGAAAAAGTCAAAAAAGTTTGTTATGACCCCAGAGGCAATAGAAGCGTTCGAAAAACTAAAAAAGGCCTTAACGTCAGCTCCGGTCTTACGACATCCAGATTTCTCTAAAAGATTTTTTATTCAATGTGATGCGTCAGATACAGGTATTGGAGCAGTGCTATACCAGTTGAACGAAAATAAAGAAGAGCACCCAATAGCGTTTTATTCGCAAAAGTTAAACCCCTGTCAAAAAAACTATACGGTCACTGAAAAGGAATGCTTAGCAGCCGTAATGGCGGTGAAAAAGTTCAGGCCGTATGTCGAAATGATGCCATTCACCATCATCACCGACCACGCCAGTCTGAAATGGTTAATGACCCTAAAAGATTTAAACGGTAGGCTAGCGCGTTGGTCTTTGCAATTGCAGGCGTTTGATTTTCAAATCGAGCACAGAAAAGGCACCGAGAATACTGTAGCTGACATGCTCTCACGCTTACCTCAAAATGAAGCGGCCGAAGAAATACAGACAGAAGATTTGCTGGACTTTGAGACGACAGAATTTGAATCCGAAGAGTATTTGTCTCTTATGAAACAAATTAAAGAAAATATTGAGAGTTTGCCAGATATAAAAATAACCGATGGCAAAATTTTCAAGAAAACTCTCGATGAACAAAGTATTGAGAATCCATACCAATGGAAATTGTGGATACCATCAACCCTTACGCACGCTATAATAGAAAAGACCCATACAGCAAACACATCAGCACATGGGGGGATGGCAAAAACTTTGGAAAGGGTAAAAAGATTTTTCTACTGGCCAAGAATGACTGTCCAGATCAAACAATTTGTAAGAAACTGTCAGGTTTGTAAGGAAACTAAGCCATCAAATAGAAACCTTATGCCTGAAATCGGTCAGGAAGTAGTAACCGAACGGCCATTCCAAAAATTGTATATAGATTTCCTGGGAAAATATCCCAGATCCAAAAGTGGTAACAGCTACGTTTTTATAGTTATGGATCATTTTACTAAATTTATATTTCTAAAAGCAATGAGAGATGCTACCACTAACAACGTTGTAAAGTTTTTAACACAGGAAATCTTTTATAAGTTTGGAGTGCCTGAAATAATCCATAGTGATAATGGGTCACAATTCATTGCAAAAGGATTTCAAGATTTGATAAAGACATTCGGAATTAAACATATGAAAACTGCATTTTATTCTCCCCAGTCTAATGCGTCCGAGAGAGTGAACCAGTCTGTGTTGGCAGCAATTAGAGCTTATTTGGATGAGGACCACAGAGACTGGGATCTATACTTGGCGGAGATTGAATGCGCATTACGAAATTCGATACATTCAGCAACTGGTTTTACACCGTTTTTTGCTTTGTTTGGCTTTCATATGTTTTCGAATGGAGCAGACTATAGACTAGCTCGAAAACTAATGTCTTTATCAGATCACGAAATAGCAAAAATAACTAATAACGAAAAGCTAGAATTGATCAGGGCAGAGATAAGAAGAAACATGCATGAAGCCTATGAAAAGAGTGCAACTAGATATAACAAACGAGCCAGAAATATAAAACTAGTCCCTGGGCAGGAAGTTTATAGGAGAAATACGGTGCTAAGTAACTTTGGTAAAAATAAAAATGCAAAATTCTGCCGAAAATTTCTTAAATGCAGAATATTAAAACCGATAGGCAACAATATGTACGAATTGGAAGATTTGCAAGGAAAGCCTATAGGGGTATATCACGTGAAAGATATAAAAGTTTAAAATGTGATAGAAAAAAAATCTGTGATAAAAATCTTTAATACAAAGTGCAATATTAGGATAAGTAAAACCGTGTGAATATATAAATATATATACATATACAAATATATACATATATGTATAAGTTTTACGTTTGTGTTGTCCTAATATTTTACTATGTACCTGATTTTTTTTTAGATTTTAATACTATCTGTGATATACACCAATAATAACGTGCAATACTGAAGTAAGAAAACAATAGCCCAAAATTTAAACTTTCAATACCCTAATGTCAATCTATCTAAATTCTCACAAATATTATATTAAGACATATGTATGTATATAGTAAATGGTAACATTTTGTATGTACTCACTCGTGTCCATTGTTATGTTGTATTTCGTGTTTTTCTATGTTGTGTTGGATCCGTTTGTAGTTATGTTGATTTTATTTTCGTATAGATGTTGTCTAACTTCTTTGATAGCGTTATGTGTTCCTTGTTGTTGAATTTAGTGTACCTTTGTTGTATTAGTTGATAAGTGTGGTGTTGCATGCTTGTATAGTTGAAGCGTAGTAATGTGTTGTGTTGTTTTCGTTGATATACATAGTTATTTTGTTGATGTATAGTGAGTTTGTGTAGTTTCGCTGTTTGTTTGTTTATTTTGAAAATTTCATGTAGCATTGATTTTGTTTTATCCGCAGGTACCTGAGAATATAAATAAGTGAAAACAAAGTAATAGTTCTACAATAGAATTAAAATAAAATTACTTCCCGTAAAGCAATGAAGAGGTACACCGGTTAGTTGTAGCGATAGTTTGGACCTTTTAAGTATAAAAGGACACCAGACTGATGGTCATGGATAGGCGGCGACTTCTGCAATCGGTGAATAGGAAGAATGAGGTGTGGACCCAAATGTTTGTATTTTGTGTTGCCTTAAAAGGGCGTTCGTTTTGTTTTTTTTATATGCACATCACAGTGCTCTACTGATTTTTCAGTAACAGGACCTTTTGTTTTTTTTGTTTAGTGTTGGGTTGCCTCTACGATTTCTTTTCACGGGAAAGAAACTCGGCAGAGAATGTGCGTCTAGATATGACTTAGTACACAGTCGGTGGATGAGCCAACGGAATCTGTGGGAAGATAACAAGAAAGTAAAAGAACGATCTCGTATGTGGATATATGTGAATTATCAAAGTACATAAGGATGTATGACATACTTAGTGTCTTGCCCGGCTAACATTAGGGTAATGAGACTCGTAGTCAGGGTGTGGGAGTTCCCCACGTTGGGCTTTTGGTTTAGAGAAATACCCGCACACCGTTCCCGCTGGTAGCCGGAAAAAGATGACTTAATTTTGAAAAATCACATACCTGGTACATGGAACCAGCGAAACCCAAACAACTTGGAAATATGATTTGTATGCCGTAGAGTAGTAACATATACTTTAAGTATCTACCAGCGACCCCGGAGTTTTGTTGCGGGGTGTCCTAAAGGGAATAGCATCCCATGCAATACGCCACAGCCGCCAATGAAATTTTGGGCATGACGGCGGGGCGAAAACACCTTGGGAGAGGGCAAATCAGCCTTAAAATTTTTTTTATCTCCCATTAATTAAAATATTATTCAATAGTGGGGAGGAGCATGCGGCCAAATGGAACCACTAGTTCCAGCCCGAGTCCCAGTGATAAATTGTCTTTTTTTTATTTTTGCATGAAATTTGTTTTTTTGTTTGTTTCTGTTTCTGTTGTTTTTTTTACGTTGTGTTTTTCAAATAGCTGGCTATTGATTTCGGGGGTAAGAAGGCCAAGACGTCCCCAATACAAAAACTAAACACCAAATAGCCAGGTAATAAAATTTATTCTATTTATTTTATATATTCTGGTATTGTGAAAAGAAAAATTTTGCGGTTAAGCCAAAAAGTTCTTGCTGCCGGCTTAAATAAAGTTATAAAAAGAGCAGAATAAAATCCAGTTGTATGAATAAATGAATTCAACAACCAGAGAATAAGAACATTTTTTAAGAAGAAAAAACTAAGCCAAGAAAAGTTAGCCATACGGAAAGGAACGGAAATAAGTGAATCACTGTGAATGTATCTTTTTTTTTGAATACTTACCAGAAGAGGAAACCCGGGAAATAAATGCAACAAGAGAAGTGTATTTTTAGGAGTGATTCTATTTTATTTGTGTAAATGTTTTGTGTATCGTAAATGAAATGTGTGTTATTGTGAATATGTTTGTTTTGTGTTTAAATTAAGATTTTAGTTCATTTTTGTTTTAAAAAAATTGTTTAAATTAAAAAAAAGTAAAAGAAAAAATTTACGATTAAAAAAAAGTTAGAATAGGGAATTTCTATGTTTTTACGCTCAATACAAGGCGCGAAAGAAATAAATAAATAAATTGAGTTTAAGGAAAATAGTAAATCTTACGTCCCTAGAGAGCTCTTTCAGGCGTAGGCAAAAATAAATCCATAAAGCGGCGTCCTAAAGTGAGGGCATAATAGTGTTGAGTGCAAAAAAAAACCTGAAATTAGAAAAGTTTGAAATAAAATTGTAATAAAA
Source organism: Melanophora roralis (assembly GCA_963583895.1). Taxonomy (NCBI): domain Eukaryota; kingdom Metazoa; phylum Arthropoda; class Insecta; order Diptera; family Rhinophoridae; genus Melanophora; species Melanophora roralis. The sequence goes on from OY757190.1 coordinate 6,177,292, forward strand.
ACAAATATAATATATATAATAATTGTAATAAAATTCGTTAGTGTATGTTAGGTATTATTATTGTTAGTGTGAGAATAAAATTGTTAAATAAGTGTGTGTTTTAGTAATTAAGAGATACAAATTTAATAAATATGATTCTTTATATTTGAGATAGTTGAAAGCAAGAATAATGGAATAAATTAATTCGAAAGGCAATGGTGTAAGGTAAGTGGTAGAGCAGTCGTGCGGAAAGTGGGTCGTAAAAGAAGTACTTTGGATTTAAGGAAGAAAATTTACGACAAGGTAGGGTGGGCAACCTTGTTGCGGGGTATGGGCACCGATATGCGAAAAAACTAAGTCCAGCCCTGAAAAAAAATTTGGCGTGGACACTGGACGAAGAAACCGTCGGGAGGAGGACAAATTATTTCTTTCCTACCGCCTCACGTCCCTTAACGCCTAATTTTTGTTTATGGGAGGGCTTTTGATTGTAAAATGCCTAAGCCAACTCCCGATGTGTACTTGTTGAGTGTATTTATTAAAAAAGGTTATACACATTTTTTCGTTCATGTGTATAAATGTATGCAAAGTTTACCTGTAAATAGAATTGTAAATTTATGCCAAATTAGTAAAAATATTGTTTTTAAATATACTCACCAATATCCTGAACAAGTCCCATGAATTTTATTTGTCCAAAGCGTGCTAGAAACCTGAAAATAAAAATAAAACCAAATGTTAGCAGAAAACCATACTTACCACCATGTTGTTTTCCTTTTGTTGTCCCTTTGAATGAAATGACATTTATATGTATGTTAAATGTATGTGTGGCTGTGTTTAGTTGTAAAATAGCGGAAAAGTAGTGCCCACGTATGCGTAAATTCAGCGTTGTATATTTCATTCAAGTTTTGAAAATTTTGTTTAAGTGCTTATTTGAGTTTTTGTAAATTTTGTAAATTACGGTTTCTTGTTATTTTTATGATTGCCTAGTATGGATAAAACCGGGTGGTGACTATATTATCTGCAGATCAGAGAAAGGGAGAGATATATAGGATATATTAAAGAAAAATATAGAAAAAGCGCGATTTTGGTAATAATTTATTTATTTATTTATGAAAAGAGAATTTTCGAGAATATATAGAAATATATATTCAAATATATAGTTACCGCAAGATTTTGCAGGTATAAAAAGTGAGTTTGGCTGAAGATCAGGTTATTATCAAAAGTACAGACAGACAAGTAAAGTTGAAACAATATAAGCGAAAGTGGTGGTGAAAATAAATTAATAAAAAAATTATTTCTTTTTGAGACTATATTAAAAAGTGTTTGAAGTATAATATAAAATACATACAAAAGTTAATTGTGGAAAAGCAATCTATAAGAAGTGAAGCATAGTTAGAGATTGGGAAGAGTTGTAGTGAACATCACCGCTCCAAGAAAGGGAAAGGGAAACAGGAATACCCAAGACCCGACGGTGGAAGAAGTTTTTCTTTTTATTTTAAAAAGAGTGCATAATAATATAAACCTACGTAAGTAGAAATTTAGTGAAAGAATAGTGTCCTTATCTAATACGTGATTTTTGTGTGGGTTTATTAGCTGGCAAAACCTCACATCCTGGAAAGAAAATTGGGGGAAGAAATCCAGGACCGAAAATCCAAGAGGAAGCCAGGTAGGCCAGATTTTGTCTGTGTTTTATTTTTAAAAAAACTCCATCGTCTTCAAAGAAATTAATCGAAGAGTAAACAAAAGATTTTTTTCTAAGTTCCTGGTTAAATTCAGAAAGATTTATTCAAAGTAAAGTTATTATAAAAAGTGGTTTTGTTGTAAATTTTTGAGAGTTGTTTAAGAAAAGATTTTAAAGCAAAAAAAAAAAGGAAAGAAAATTATAAGAATATAAAGAATTGTTTAGAGATATATTAAAATTATAAAGTTAATTTTTTATTATATATTAAAATTTTAAAAAAATGCAAATTTAAATCTTTACAAATCATATATATAATTATTTTAAATATATTTATTCGTAGATGTGTTTTTGTGGTTTTACATTGTAAGAATTGTGTGAGTGTGTAGATGTTTGTGTGTTTCTTTTAGTTATTTAAGTACATCCGTCCCTCGGCAGTCGCGTAAAAGTATGAAAAGAAAAGTAAAAATATAATAAATTAAAATTTGAGTTAAGTGATTAAGAAAAGTAAAAAAAATTGTGAACTTACCTGGGGCGCAAATTAAACCGCGGATAGGAAAGTGCGGGAAAAATTGTTGGTGTAAATTGTAACGTCTCAGGGAGCTCCTTTAGGCGCGAAGAGAATTAGGCGTTTAGTTTGAAATTTCGTTGAATGTGTGAAGTATGTTAATTTGAGCTCTAAGGTAGTAAAAATCCTAAATACCTAAATATTTTAAAGAAAAAGAGAGGGTACGGAAAAATATTGAATGAGAATTATTGAAGGAAGAATTTTTTTTTTGTATAAATTTAAGTTTTTTTTATTGAAAATTTTATTTAATATGTTTCTTTAGTATATGTATAATTGTAGTATGGTAGAGTTATTGTTAAGAATATTTAATTTTAAAGATTTATTTAAATAAATTTATTACATTGTTAATGTTTTTGAACATGGATATATGTGAATAAATTTATTCAAGGGGATTGTTGAAGAAGTGGTGAGGTGACGTTCGACGGGTTTAAGGGGTCCACAAACTATTGAAACGGATGTTTTGCGGCCATGGAAGGGATATGGGCGGCTGAAGTTAAACACCGAACTTCCTATTCATCCAGATGGTTCCAGCTTGTGTGGTCGTTTTGTAGTTCGTATTTGTGTTTTTTTTTTGGTGAGTACTTGTGAAGTTTTTTTATTTTTGTTCGAGCAGGGTCTACACCAGGGTTGAGAACACCCCCCAGAGAGTAAGCCGCAGAAGCTAGTTGGGTATTCGACCGGCCCGCATCGCGCTCGTAACAGAAATAAAATGGCGCCCAATCGAAATAAGTGATAATTTAGGCAGTGTATAAGACCCAAACACTGTGCAATAGCCGATATTTCTAACAATAGCCCAACGTAGTTTCTAGCGTCTAGTTTATTAAGTCGAGCGAATGTCGTATCCGTTTTTAGTCATAATCTAAAAAGTCCGTTGTGCGAATACGTTCTGTTTTTTTTTAACTAACGTTAGAAACGTACGAAATATTCAAAACGAGAGATGGAAAGTTCTTAGATGTGATGAAGTCAATCTAATCGTACGCCGTACCTCGTTTGTTAAAGTTAATGCAATATTGTAGTTTCAGTTTGAGTTTCTATGTGTGGAGCAGTTGTAAGAGGAAGCGATATCCGCTCAACCTAAGAGTTAGAGGTCCGTTGTGTCGATCTGTCTTACAAACTGGCCTCTGAAGATTATTTAGTGTAATAATTTCAGAGCACAACTAGAAATGTTTTTTTTTATGTACCAATTTGTCTTTTTTTTTTTTGTAACTTTGATTTCTGGAACATTTGAATAGCCCTAGTAAGGAGAGCCAGAATATTTAAATACCCGTCGATACCGCCACGTCAACAATCCCTGAATAAATATATGAATTTTGAGAAAGAAACCCGTTTTGTGAATTTATTGAAGTTTTATTTTTTTTTATTTATTTTAATACGAAATAAAGAATTTATTTACTATTATTTAAATACTTATTTTGAGTGTGTGCGAATTTGGTTTATTAATTTTTTTTAGTTGCTAATTTTTTTTTAAATTTTTTATTATATTAATTTATTTACTTTTATAAAATTATTATTTTTATTTAATTTGTTGTTTTTTTTTATTTTACTTGTTTTTATATATTTTATGTAATTTTTTTTTATTATTTATTTTTTTTATTTATTTATTATTTATTATTGGTTTATTTATTTATTGATTGATTTATTTATTTACTCATTTATTTAATTATTGATTTATTTATTAATTTATTTATTTATTTGTTTGTTTTTTAATATCATTTTTATTTATTTGTTTATACAATAGTTTTTTTTTGGTAGTTGTAGTTTTTTTTGTTGTGATTGCATGATTGTTTTATTTATTTATAATATTTTTTTTTTATATATACATACATCAATTTTTTTTACCATTTTTTACCTTTTTTATATACATACATAATATTTTTTTTTGTTTTTACATCATTTTTATATTTTAAATTGTTTTTGAAAATTTAAGTTTTTATTGTTTTTGATACGGTGGAGTTCTCGTTTATTGGTTTGTTTAAAAAGTAATGAATAGTCAGGTCCATAAAAAGATTAGAAAGCGACCAATAACAGAAACAAATTTTAACACTACAGGGGTAATAGAGCCGAAGCAAAGAAAGTCAAATATGGCAAACAATGATAATTTTGGAGATCTGTCCGCTTCAATAAACACTAGATCCAGCCAAAAACAAAATCCCGTTACAAGAGCGTCTAACAACCCAATAATTTTAGAACAAGGTCCGTCCGCAAGTGGTTCAAATATCAATACTGTGTCCGATGTCCGAGATTTGACAGTAGGGGAAACTGTTAATGAGCAAAACAATGTTGACCAAAGGGTTAAGGAAATGGTTCAACAAGAAATGAGTGATGTAAGGAAATCGTTATTAGAGTTAACGAAAGTAGTAAAGGAGTTATCAGCTAGTGGATCACGGTCAAATGAGTCAAATAGTTTACGTCAGTCCGATAGTACTTTTACAAATAAGGCCAATAACGATAATCATTTAAATAGAATTGTTCCCCGAAATAATTTGATTGAATTTAATAATATTAATAATACCTATAGATTAAACGAAAATGACTTACCAAATAATATCACGTCTGCAGGTAATAATATAGCTCCCGGTGAAGTAGATCCATCGGTAGGCAGTAGGCATAGTCCCATAAGTCAGCCAAGAGCTGTAAATTTAAATAATGAAAGAATTAGTATTCATGTTGATAAATGGGGTATAAGTTTTGATGGCAACAATTCTCACATGAGTGTAGAAGATTTTATCTTTAGAATCGAACACCTTCAGGCACATTATGGTATCAGTTGGGACGAAATCCTTCGAGATTTCCATCTCCTGGTAACAGGTCCAGCCAAAGAGTGGTACTGGCTCCTTATACGCACTCGGCGTAATCTTCAATGGCCAGCACTTAAAGCTGAGATATTGGGCCAATACCAAACCAATATTTCCCATTTTGAGATCCTTCGTGATTTAGTTGAGCGCAAACAACAAGTCAATGAGTCAATAGATTCATTTTTCCACTCCGTGTGCAAACTCCGCTCTAGATTGGTACAGCCTATAAGTGAATACGATATGATAAAGATATTAAAGCGAAATTTGAAAGAAAGTGTGGCAAAAATAGTTTACCCGATATCTGTGGCATCTGTTGAGCAGTTGAGAGTTGAATGTCTGGAGGCTGAACGTCATTTTCTCAAACGAGAAACCAGAAACTTGGCTACGAATCAACGCCCAGCAAGATACGTCAATGAGGCAACTGTCGAAGATCCGGAGGATGCCGAAATATCGCTTGAGGAAGTAGCTGCTGTGAACATAATGCAACAAAAACAGCAATTAGTCTGTTGGAATTGCAAGGCGCAGGGACATGGCTTTAGAGATTGTAACTCCTCAGAAAGAAACCTCTTTTGCTATCGTTGCGGTAAGCCAAATACCATCGCACCAAAATGTCCTGATTGCCAACAGGGAAACCGTTTCAGGGACGTAGGATTGAGGGGGAACTTACGTCCGGCAAACACCCCGACGGGAAACCAATAAGCCACTCTGCTAATGAAAATAACGTCATAACCACTAAAGATTTATCCTCTTGCATGCCTCATATGAAACACTTGGTACCAACCAATGTCCGAGAAGAATATTACAATTACGTCCGCTCAAAAATTTTCAATCCAGCCATAATTCCAAAACCAATATCTAAACGTATTATAAAAATAAGAGAACATTATAAAAGAAAAAGATTAATAAAGAAATTGGTTGTAGAAACAGTTAAAAAAGTTGACTATCAAGAGAAAGATCCTAGAGTTTTTGTAAACGTAGAAATTGGGAACAAACTAATGTCAGGATTGCTTGATAGTGGAGCATCCGTTAGTATTCTAGGCAAAGGATGTAGAGAGTTTGTGGAAGACCTGGGAATTGGAATATTTCCTATTTTCTCGAATGTCAAGACCGCGAGTGGCCAAGCCCACAGAATACTTGGCAAAATAAATGTTTTTATTAATTTTAAGAGTCAGACCAATAAAATAGTTTTATATCTGTGCCCTGATCTGGAACAAACACTATACTTAGGCATAGATTTTTGGCGAATGTTTAATTTAGCCCCTGAAGTTTTCAATATAGAAGAAATAGAGTTGAATAAAGCACTGGAAGATTTTGCAGGTGAAAGAATTAATCATAAAATGGAACCACATATTCTGGATGAAGACCAACAACGTCAACTTAAAGATGTAATAGCAAAGTTTGATACTTTTGAAGAGAAAGGGTTAGGCAGAACCACGCTGGAAAAGCACGTTATTAAATTAATAGATGGTGCTGAGCCCATAAAAGACAAATATTACCCGATATCGCCGGCTGTTCAAGAAATAACTTATAAGGAAATCGATAAGATGCTTGAGTTAAATGTAATCGAACTAAGCGAGAGTCCGTGGAGTAACCGAACAACGATTGTAAAGAAACCTGGAAAAAATAGATTTTGTTTGGATGCGAGAAAGCTCAATAAGCTTACAATCAAAGATGCGTATCCATTGCAGAATATAGATGGCATATTGAGTAGAATCGATGAAACGTATTTCATTAGTAGCGTCGATTTAAAATTTGCATTCTGGCAAATCGAGTTGGATGAGAAAAGCAGGCCATACACCGCATTTACTGTTGCAGGTCGGCCGCTGTATCAGTTTCGTGTCATGCCTTTCGGCCTATGCAACGCGGCGCAACGGTTATGCAGGCTTATGGACCAAGTTATCCCAACGCATCTAAAAGACAACGTCTTCGTCTACCTAGACGATTTATTAATAATATCAGATGGTTTCGAAAAGCACTTATGGTTGCTAGAAGAAGTGGCAAAATATCTCAAAAAAGCGAATTTAACAATTGGCCTCAGCAAATCTCAGTTTTGTTTTCAACGGCTAAAATATTTAGGATTCATTGTCGGTGGGGGAATGTTAAAAACTGACCCTGATAAAGTCCAAGCGATAAGAGAGATAAAAGTGCCGAAATCAGCACGAGATGTGCGAAGCTTTTTGGGTACCGCAGGCTGGTATCGCCGCTTTATCAAAAACTTCTCTGCGATATCGTCACCCTTAACTGACACCCTCAAAAAGTCAGCCAAATTTGAAATGACCCCTGAAGCCATAACAGCCTTTGAAAGTTTAAAAAGAGCATTAACGTCAGCTCCAGTACTTCGTCATGCAGATTTTTCTAAGCGATTTTTCATTCAGTGCGACGCATGTGACTATGGGATTGGTGCTGTGTTGTATCAGATCAGTGGGGAGAACGAAGAACACCCAATAGCGTTCTATTCCCAAAAACTTAATGCATGCCAGCGAAACTACACAGTCACAGAAAAGGAGTGTTTAGCTGCAGTAATGGCAGTCAAAAAGTTTAGACAATACGTAGAAATGATGCCATTTACCATTATAACCGATCACGCCAGTTTGAAATGGCTCATGTCGTTGAAAGATTTGACTGGTAGGCTAGCTAGATGGTCACTCCAATTACAAGCGTTCGATTTTGAGATTCAGCATAGAAAAGGTAGTGAGAATGTCGTAGCAGATATGTTGTCCAGGTTACCAAATGAATATAGTGTAGATGAAATTAATATGGACGATTTACTAGGGTTCGAAACTACCGAATTTCAAAGTCAAGAATATTTAAACCTAATAAGTCACATACAAAACAATGCAGCTATGTTACCTGATGTAAAAGTAGAGAATGGTCTTGTTTACAAAAAGACTGGTTTAGATCCATTTACTGAAGAAAGTCAGTGGAAATTGTGGATTCCCGATACAATTACACAACCAATAATAGAGAAAGCACATTCAACGCCAACAACAGCTCATGGGGGAGTAGCGAAAACACTCGAGCGTTTAAAAAGGCAATTTTATTGGCCTAAAATGGCAGCGCAGGTAAAACACTACATCGCAAACTGTCAAATTTGCAAAGAAACAAAACCCTGCAACATTAATCTTCGTCCCAACATAGGTCAACAGGTAGTCACAGATAGGCCGTTTCAAAAATTATACATTGATTTCATGGGAAAGTATCCCCGTTCTAAAAAGGGAAATTGTTATATCTTTATCGTTGTTGATCACTTTACTAAGTTTATCTTTTTAAAGGCAATGAAGGAGGCTACCACAAATAATGTTATTGAATTTTTAGTTCATGAAATTTTCAACAAGTTTGGTGTACCCGAAGTCATACACAGCGACAATGGGAGTCAATTTGTCTCAAAAAATTTTGAAAATCTCATGAACTCATACAAAATAACACATTTGAAGACTGCAGTTTATTCGCCGCAAAGCAATGCTAGCGAGCGAGTAAACCAATCTGTATTGGCAGCAATAAGAGCCTATTTGGATAAGGATCATCGCGATTGGGATTTGTACTTATCGGAGATAGAATGTGCCATTAGAACATCCATTCATACCGCCACAGGTGTAACCCCATTCTTTGCACTTTTCGGTTACCATATGTATACTAGCGGCGCAGACTATAAGTTAGGACGAAAGCTAAAATCACTAACAGACCACGAAATTATAGAGCTTGATAGAAATGACAAGTTAAATCTTATTCGAGAGAAGATGAAGCAAAATATGCAAAAAGCATATGAGAAAAGCGCGGAGAGGTACAATAGAGGTGCACGAGTAGTTAGATTTTTACCCGGTCAAGAAGTGTATCGTAGAAACACGATATTGAGCAATTTTAGTAAAAATCTAAACTCTAAATTTTGCAAAAAGTTTCTTAAATGTAGAGTAGTCAAGTCTGTAGGAAATAACATGTATGACCTAGAGACACTACAGGGTAAACCGCTTGGTACGTATCACGCGAAAGATATAAAAGTTTAGACCCATAATTTTTTTTTAGAAAGTTTATTTTACCAATTATTTTTGGTAGCCTAACTTTGACAACCTCACTAATGATAATATAGATATACCTGAGTTAAGATAATAAGTTTAAATTGACTCACCTTATATAATCCCGTGCAATAGTAGATTAAGTAATAGCTGTGATGTAGGTTAGTGATTGTAGTCAAATATTGAAGATATATACTTATAGGGTAACATCTTTAGCCAGAATACTTATGTATTCCTAAAATATTCCATAAGTCTTGAATGATGAAAGAACCTGAAAGAGATAGAGATAAAATTTTTAACAAAGTAATAGTTATATGGCATAAGGCAATGTAAATTACTTCCCGTAAAATAATCTCCAGATACTATAGCTCAAAACCAAAAATAGAATGAGTACCTGCAATGAGAAACCACAATGTGCAATAAATATAGGTGTAATACACAATATATTTTAATAGTTTTTAGTGCAATAACAAATGTGATATGTAATCTGTGATATAGTTTTAAGAAGTGCAATGTTAGGCTAAGAAAACGACGTTTTATTAAGTTTTTTTTTATTTATATTCAATTTGTTTTTATTTTTATTAAATTTTTTTTTATTTATATTCAATTTTTTTTTTATCAGTGTGTGTCGTTTTGTCTAATATTTACACTTGTTTTAACTATGACAAAGATATATTTATTACATAAAACGTGAGGTACTTGACTATATAAACAAATTTTTTATATACATGCATACCTGTTTTTGTTGTACTTGTGTTAAGTTGCAGATGTTTTTTTTTGTACCATATTATGTTTTGAAGTAAGAATAGCAGCCACAGTGAGGGATTTCAGTCATATGCCCGGCTGAAGAGACGTCAGGGTGTGGGAGTTCCCCACGTTGGGCTTTTGTGGGGGTGGTCTTTCTTAGCCGCACACCGTTTTCATGATGTTTCACCATCGAAATCGGAGTTTTGTTGCGGGGTATGGGCACCGATATGCGAAAAAACTAAGTCCAGCCCTGAAAAAAAATTTGGCGTGGACACTGGACGAAGAAACCGTCGGGAGGAGGACAAATTATTTCTTTCCTACCGCCTCACGTCCCTTAACGCCTAATTTTTGTTTATGGGAGGGCTTTTGATTGTAAAATGCCTAAGCCAACTCCCGATGTGTACTTGTTGAGTGTATTTATTAAAAAAGGTTATACACATTTTTTCGTTCATGTGTATAAATGTATGCAAAGTTTACCTGTAAATAGAATTGTAAATTTATGCCAAATTAGTAAAAATATTGTTTTTAAATATACTCACCAATATCCTGAACAAGTCCCATGAATTTTATTTGTCCAAAGCGTGCTAGAAACCTGAAAATAAAAATAAAACCAAATGTTAGCAGAAAACCATACTTACCACCATGTTGTTTTCCTTTTGTTGTCCCTTTGAATGAAATGACATTTATATGTATGTTAAATGTATGTGTGGCTGTGTTTAGTTGTAAAATAGCGGAAAAGTAGTGCCCACGTATGCGTAAATTCAGCGTTGTATATTTCATTCAAGTTTTGAAAATTTTGTTTAAGTGCTTATTTGAGTTTTTGTAAATTTTGTAAATTACGGTTTCTTGTTATTTTTATGATTGCCTAGTATGGATAAAACCGGGTGGTGACTATATTATCTGCAGATCAGAGAAAGGGAGAGATATATAGGATATATTAAAGAAAAATATAGAAAAAGCGCGATTTTGGTAATAATTTATTTATTTATTTATGAAAAGAGAATTTTCGAGAATATATAGAAATATATATTCAAATATATAGTTACCGCAAGATTTTGCAGGTATAAAAAGTGAGTTTGGCTGAAGATCAGGTTATTATCAAAAGTACAGACAGACAAGTAAAGTTGAAACAATATAAGCGAAAGTGGTGGTGAAAATAAATTAATAAAAAAATTATTTCTTTTTGAGACTATATTAAAAAGTGTTTGAAGTATAATATAAAATACATACAAAAGTTAATTGTGGAAAAGCAATCTATAAGAAGTGAAGCATAGTTAGAGATTGGGAAGAGTTGTAGTGAACATCACCGCTCCAAGAAAGGGAAAGGGAAACAGGAATACCCAAGACCCGACGGTGGAAGAAGTTTTTCTTTTTATTTTAAAAAGAGTGCATAATAATATAAACCTACGTAAGTAGAAATTTAGTGAAAGAATAGTGTCCTTATCTAATACGTGATTTTTGTGTGGGTTTATTAGCTGGCAAAACCTCACATCCTGGAAAGAAAATTGGGGGAAGAAATCCAGGACCGAAAATCCAAGAGGAAGCCAGGTAGGCCAGATTTTGTCTGTGTTTTATTTTTAAAAAAACTCCATCGTCTTCAAAGAAATTAATCGAAGAGTAAACAAAAGATTTTTTTCTAAGTTCCTGGTTAAATTCAGAAAGATTTATTCAAAGTAAAGTTATTATAAAAAGTGGTTTTGTTGTAAATTTTTGAGAGTTGTTTAAGAAAAGATTTTAAAGCAAAAAAAAAAAGGAAAGAAAATTATAAGAATATAAAGAATTGTTTAGAGATATATTAAAATTATAAAGTTAATTTTTTATTATATATTAAAATTTTAAAAAAATGCAAATTTAAATCTTTACAAATCATATATATAATTATTTTAAATATATTTATTCGTAGATGTGTTTTTGTGGTTTTACATTGTAAGAATTGTGTGAGTGTGTAGATGTTTGTGTGTTTCTTTTAGTTATTTAAGTACATCCGTCCCTCGGCAGTCGCGTAAAAGTATGAAAAGAAAAGTAAAAATATAATAAATTAAAATTTGAGTTAAGTGATTAAGAAAAGTAAAAAAAATTGTGAACTTACCTGGGGCGCAAATTAAACCGCGGATAGGAAAGTGCGGGAAAAATTGTTGGTGTAAATTGTAACGTCTCAGGGAGCTCCTTTAGGCGCGAAGAGAATTAGGCGTTTAGTTTGAAATTTCGTTGAATGTGTGAAGTATGTTAATTTGAGCTCTAAGGTAGTAAAAATCCTAAATACCTAAATATTTTAAAGAAAAAGAGAGGGTACGGAAAAATATTGAATGAGAATTATTGAAGGAAGAATTTTTTTTTTGTATAAATTTAAGTTTTTTTTATTGAAAATTTTATTTAATATGTTTCTTTAGTATATGTATAATTGTAGTATGGTAGAGTTATTGTTAAGAATATTTAATTTTAAAGATTTATTTAAATAAATTTATTACATTGTTAATGTTTTTGAACATGGATATATGTGAATAAATTTATTCAAGGGGATTGTTGAAGAAGTGGTGAGGTGACGTTCGACGGGTTTAAGGGGTCCACAAACTATTGAAACGGATGTTTTGCGGCCATGGAAGGGATATGGGCGGCTGAAGTTAAACACCGAACTTCCTATTCATCCAGATGGTTCCAGCTTGTGTGGTCGTTTTGTAGTTCGTATTTGTGTTTTTTTTTTGGTGAGTACTTGTGAAGTTTTTTTATTTTTGTTCGAGCAGGGTCTACACCAGGGTTGAGAACACCCCCCAGAGAGTAAGCCGCAGAAGCTAGTTGGGTATTCGACCGGCCCGCATCGCGCTCGTAACAACCTGGGGAATATCACCTGTCTCCAGTTATAGGCATCGCGTATATGGGAAGTTTGTTTATGTGTGTTTTTTGTTTGTGTAACTGATGTTTTTTTAAATGTTGACGGGCGATTCGGCGAAGGGTTGGGACCTCCTGAGAGTCTTTTGAGCTGGCTTGGGAACTCGTCGGATGTGCGGGCCGTAACAATTTGATTAAAAAATGAAAAAATTGCTGGATGGGTATATACATATAAAAACATTTTTAATTTCATACATGCATATATGTATATGTACATGGGTTTTGGCAAAGGTCATATTAAACGGAGAGTACAAAAAATACTACATGATTTTTTGACTTTAAAATTATTACCGCCAGATACTGGACTTGAAAATAATAATATCTGTCACAATTTTCGCATCCCAAACCTTATACACAAAAATGCTAAAAAAAACGCCTCTCCAAACTGTTGTCCATTTTTAATTGGTAATATAATACCATACCGACATTGAGAAGCACTGCATTTAAAGCACATTTGACCTACATTTTAATTTCGCTTAAAAGTAAACTTGAACCTCAGTTTCAAGTTCAAATAACATTAAACAATTAAGGTAAAGTGCTTTTAAAGCAAATAATCTCCAATGACCAACGAAAAAAAACTTAAAGCAAACCAAAAAAAATCTTGTAAAATCAGCAAATAAATCTTGCATTCTTGTATTTATTTAAATACACAAAACTTAGGAGAAATTTCGCAGAAATAGACAGTAAACAAATACAGTTAAGATGGGTAAGATCATAAAAATAATTGTTTTTTTTTGCATTTTTCAAATATTAATTCAAAATTTGTAGATTTTAAAAATCTTTTCTTTTACACCTTTGTGATCTCGAGTATTATGCTAAGCTGTTGCATAGATTCTGCCATCACAAAAATCACCTACAGAAAGCCCATACATATGAAGGATAAAGCTTTTAGTAAACTAAAAAAGGATATACACTTGGAAATACAAACTACTGATAATACTATGACTTTAATGTCAAAAGAAGATGACGATGATTTAATAGCTACGACACCCTACAGCAAAGAAACCTCTTTAAACTCTTATACAGATTCATTTGAAACCACTTCCAAAGAGGACACCACCACTTTGGCAAATGTTAAAAACCGTGATGATGCGTCCTGCATTTGTGGCATTTTCCTGAGCTCACAATTTGTTAAAGGTTCACCCGAGCCACCAAAAGGTGAACCTGTAATCTCTACGACTTTAGAACGTTCATTTGCCTGCAATCCAATTGGACAGAAGCAATGTCAAACTAAATGTTTGGAACAGGTAGATACATTAGCTTAAAAAAAGAATATCAAGAATTACTCCAAATTATTTTTTCATCCAATAGATTGTTCAACATTTGCCTAATTCAGCCAATATTTTATGTGCCTCGCTAGACCGTGATATTCGCAGGGAAAGAGCCTATTTGTTTGTTCGCAATTGCAATAATAAGTGGTATAACACAAATTTAGCCGCTGGTAGAGAATATTGTTGTAAAAATGGTGTTCCCTACACCTGCTCCAAGAAATAAACACGTAAATAGTGCTATTTTTTAACTTTAATTTAGCTTATTGTTGTATTATATGTATAGTTTTTTTAGAAATATAAAATAGATATTTAAAATTATTGTTTGTTTAAAAAAAAATTGCAAATTTTATTTTAAAAATTGGGATCTTATAATAAGGTTAGTCATTCCAGTACGAAAATAACATATGTATGACTGAAAAAAGATGTAAGTTGTAATTGAGCATTTCCACAAAATACGGCACAAAATTGGGGAAAAAATACTTTTTAATTTTGTTAAACGCTAGGATTTACGTGTAGTAAAAATAAAAATATTTATTATTTTTTAGTTAAGAAGTGATAAAAAATTGTCACGTACGGCTCTTTTATATCTGTATGTTCACTGCAGCATCACAGATAACCTTTTCTAGAATAATATTATGGAGGTCACACAATAAACAGTCGCCTTGTCTGAATTCTCGTTTGCTGCCAAACGGTTTGAAATATCATTTCTGATTTTTGCTGAAGATCTTGTTTTAGTTATTCGGCTGAGTCTTATCAATTTCGCCAATTTCAGACATGCCTGGATATACCTTTACGCAAATCGGACTGTTAAAAGCGGCTTTTCAATGGGTAAATAGGTAATCGTTCGTTCAGTCGGCTTAGAGCCGCCGCTAACTTTTTTGCAGCAAACAAGCCGCCGTTGACTTGCTTTGGCTTAAAAGTTTAGCCGGCAACATATATTTTTTACCTTTTTTCTTACTTTTCGCACTAAAACAATTTTAAAATTTTATTTTTTTAAATTTTGAAAGTCTCTTACAGTTTTCTCCATAGAGTGGGCAATATTCTGTCATTGAGTCGGTTCGTTATCAGAACAAGAAGCGCTCTCTTGAAGCATTATGGCAACTCGAGTGGGGTAAGCACTGGCAATACGTTGTGGGCACAGCTTCTTGACGTCTAACCTACTGCGTGAAAGCGCTCGTACGTTCACCATGTTTAATCGAGTGTGCCTCTTAGCTGCGGCATTCTAATGGTCCAGTTTATTAAAAACAATGAAATAAAATTTCAAAATTAATCTTACTTTTATAATATTTATTAAGTTTTTTATAACTTATTTTCCTAAAACATAAAGTTGCATTATCTGATAAGTAAATAAGTAATACATGCTTGAAGAGGAAAATTAACAAACCGTTTTAAAATTTATTTTTAAAAACATTAACAAATCGACAGAAAATTCCGGAACACTAACTTGATAAAAAAAAAAGAATAAATTAAAACAAATACAGATAATTAAACTAAACCAACGCATAAACAAATAAAATGAAGTTATTTTTAATATGTAAGTAGTTCTAATGATTTTACAAAAAATATATTTATAAACGGTTAAAAATGTTAGGACACAAATCGTATAATAAAATTTAATTGCCATACAAATTATGTTTTCAGGGACCGTTTTACTTAGACAAAACAATAAATAAAATAAAAAATAATTTTTTTTTAATAAAAATTTTTTTTTAATAAAAATAATTTTTTTTTAATAAAAATTATTTTTTGATTAAAATCTTTTTTATCTTTTCAATTTTATATTAACTAAAAATTAAGCAATTATTTCTGACAAAAAAAAAATTTTTTTTTTGCTAAATAAAAAAATTATATATAAAATCAAAAACATAAAAAGCACTTGGTTTTAAAAAAATCTAGTTTATAACCATCTAAATGATTTGCTTCCTTGCTTTTCGACGTTTGCTGGTGACTGTTTTTTTCTTTAAAAATTCAAAAATAATTATTATTTACAGTCCCTGATTATTTTCTGGTTTAATTTTTTTTATAAATTATCAAGGAATAAGATCCTTATTAAAACAAAAAAATGTACACTTGTACATGGTTAAACAGGAATCAACACAAGTCAGTTTAACCAAAATAAACCTTTTAAAAGGCAAATAATTTAAAGAATTAAACAGCAACCTGATAAACTGGTGAAATAAAAAAACTGAATTAAAACGAAACAAGACGTTAAAGATAAGGAACACAGCAGCACGTAGGCCTTACAATTAAGTCACATTGAGTGCAATTAATCATTAAAGAACTTCTTTTTTGCGGTAGCAGTATCAAAATTGATGGTAGACAATCTTTAAAGAAAAAAAATATAAAAATGTAATGAAATAATTTAAAATTAAAAGTTTGCATTTTAATTTACCGGGCCATTTTGGGTGTCATATATGACGAGGCATTTTCACTTATTTGTGTTAAAAGAGGATTTTTACTGAAATTTTCTTCTATTGAATTTTGATTATTAATGCGTTTGGGTGATTTTAAATTACTTTCATTATCGGAAGTATCGGTGGTCAAAGCAGTTTCTTCTTCTTTAATAACATTTTCATTGTCTTCGTTTTTTTCATAAGAACCATTATTGTTGTTTTTGGGTGATGGTGTTTTGCGATTTTTACAATTATCTGTACAGCTACATTTTACCGTACATTTCTGATTGACCGAATTACATCCGCAACGTTT
Organism: Melanophora roralis; assembly: GCA_963583895.1. Classification (NCBI taxonomy): domain Eukaryota; kingdom Metazoa; phylum Arthropoda; class Insecta; order Diptera; family Rhinophoridae; genus Melanophora; species Melanophora roralis. The sequence continues at coordinate 6,193,929 of OY757190.1, forward strand.
CTTTCCGCAGTCACCACGGCATTTGCAGCCCTTGGACTTCCGCTGGAGCTTACCCTTGTCAGATGTGTTTGTAGTTTGTTTAAATGTTCCTGAATAAGTGGAGTTAAGGGAGACCAGTTGCTGTTGTCTGCTGTCTTCGTCCATGTAATGGGAGATATCGGACTGGATGGAGGTTTGTGAGGTTCTTCGACGCTTGTTCTAAAATCGAGACGTTTCTTTTTGTTTATCCATTATTTTTATATTATAAAATAAAATAAAAAATTCCCATAAAAATTTATTACTTACAAATGCACGTTTTCGCATATAGGGTGTTTTAATCCAATCAGGATCATCCTCAGATGTATCAACATCCTCTTCACTTTCTGTTAATAATTCAAGGGAATTGTCTTCTTCCATGGGCTCGGGTTTTGAATTGGTTGAGATCTTCTAAATGAAATAATAAGTAAGAATTAAAGTCAAAATTATTTATTGCAATAAAAAAGGTGTTTGTAGTGTCTTGGTATATTCGTGATAAGTGTGACGACTGCCTTTGTAGGGTTAAATGATTTTGTAAGCGACCTATAAAAGGTGACTGGGTTGTGATCCATTAATGAAAATGTTTTCCCATTCAACCTTTTCCTCTTTAGTAAAAACAAATATAGTTGTTTTTTTTTTAATCTAACGATATTTTAAGCATATTCTGAAACATGCATATGTTGCAAGCAGCATTTAGTAATTTTAAAACAGCTTGAAAACGCAGTTTAAAGCAAACAAATGAGTATGAAGAAATATTAGTTTAAATCCAATTTAATTAAATAATGTGAATGTAATATTAGAGTAAAAAAATTAAATTTTAATCTTCTTACTCACATCCGTTCATCGCATTATCTCAGAAAGCTTTGTTAAAGCCGACAAAAGCTAAAAACCAACAGTTATTAGAGTTTAACAGAAAAACAAAAGAATATATAAAAGAAAACCATTTAGACATTAAATTATTAAATCCCTAAGAAAACACTTGTGGAAGAATACACTTCTAATACGACACTACTTACCTTGCCCGATGTTTTGATTTTCTTTTTTTCATTGCTTGCTGCATTTTCTCTTAACTGTTTGTAGTTTTCCAGTTCAATCATTAGGGACTCAATCTTTTTCTCTTGTTCTTCTTGGAGTTTTAACCGTTGTTCCTGTTCAGGCGTTAGGGCTACTGATATTTTTTCTTCGTATTCTGCTATGGTTTGTTCGTGTTCCAGTTTTATTTGTTGTATTATTTTGGCTGACTCACTTGACTTCTCCTCAATGGCTTGGATTTGTGAACGCAACTCTTCGCTTAGCTGTGTATGTTCGCGACGCATGTCAACTAAAGTTTTTAAAAGAAACTTAAAAGCAGCTCTAGCTTCGGCTAGAGTATTAACATTGTCGCCAAGAGATTTGATAAGGATATCGATATCGTTAGCACACACTTTCTGCTGGAGGTCTGATATTTGGGCGTTGCGCATTTCCAGTTCCTCCTTTAAGTTTGCGATTTCCAAGCCCGTTGGGGATTTTGGATCTGGGGAAGGCTGTTGGTGTTGTAATTCTCCAAGCCGATTGCTAATTATGCCACGATCGTCCATTAATTGTTCTAGTGTACGTTCAGCATCAACAAGGGATATAATTACCTCTAATTCGCGTTCAAAACAGGCAATCACCTGATCGATTTTTACTGAAGCAGCCGTAGCATCTTTTGTTGATTGCATCTTTTGTCGTTGTGTTTGTGCCACTTTTTGACGTTCGAGAGCATCTTTGAGTCTGTTTTTTGGAAGTGGAAAAAATACACAACATACACATCAGTCATCAATCACACAACACTGCAAATAAAATGAAAAACCATACACACAAATAACACTAACTTACCTTTTATTAATGGCCATGGCTTCTTCACATTTTCGTTTAAGAACATTACGCTGCTTATTGTGCAGCGCCTCTTTACGTGCCATTTCATTTTGCATCTTGCGATCCTTATTCCTAAGTTGCATCAGCTCCTTTTCGCGCATCATTTTGAATTGTCTGAAATTTTCGGCTTCGGAACGCATTGCTCTTATAAGCTTAACCTTTGACTCTTTCATGGCTTGAATTTCAGTGCTGAGATTTTTAATTTTTTGTGTTTCTTTTTCCCGTATTTTAAGCAGCTTTGCTTGATGGGTATTTTTTCGTTTCATTTCTGCAATGTCTTGCTCTAAAACCATCAAACGTTTGCGTCTTTCTTCCGCAAGCTTAGCAGATGCATTGCCTTTAACATGACGCAGCTTTTCAAGAAGTTCAAACTTTTCAGTTTCAAGCTCTTGAATCTTTTGTTCGCATTCTTTAAACTTTTCTTCGATGTCATCCTCCATTGTAGAATATTTACTAAAATTGCCAGTAATTCGTTGCTGCAACTGTTCTTTAAGACTTAATTCCCGGTTGATGCGTCGCAATTGTTCGTTTATTTCCATTTGTTTGTTTGTAAAGGCATCGGTGCGTTCCTGCATAATGGCTTGTATTTCTGTGCCATTCACTCCATTTTCCTCTTCGGTACTTGTTTCAGAAACTCCCACTGTCGAAGTCAATGAAGATCGTCGTTTATGGTCCATAATCTCCGTTTCGGCTCTACACAGTTCTTTATCTAATCCTTCTACCAATTTGTTAATGTTAACCACTGTCTCCTCGAGCTTTTCTTCATCCAATGGAGCTTCTTTAATTTTAGTCAATTCGCTGACACAACTTTTCATTTCTCTCGCCGTTTGCTTGAGATTCTCATGGGCTGCCTCTGCAATATGAGCCCTCATTTCATGTTCAGTCACGTCGTGTAGTGTCATTTGCCATTGTTGTTGCAAGTTACGATATTTTTCCTGCAACTCCTTATATTTACGCTTTTGTTCTTCAGATGGTACTATTGCGGCCATAGACGAGGCAATATGAGGTAAAACGGGCACAACAGTGTCCAGTTCATTAATCAAAGAACCGGTCATAGTACCACCTTTGGTTAACAGCTCAAGGCGTAATTTTTGTATAATCCCCTTGAGACGATTGATTTCGGCTGCATGAGGATCCTGATTAACAATTGGTTTATTTTTAATTTTACGTGCACGATCGGCATAACGAAGAGTACTTAGGGTTTCAGCTACGTTATAGTCAGCTGGTGAGACACAAGCAATCATAAGAGTAACTGAATTACCGCCCAGTGAATCCTGCAACAGGCGAGTCAGTTTTGAATCGCGATAACGAACAAACCCAGCACCTTTTCCATCTTTAACACAAAAATTTCGTTTTAAATGCAACGAAGAAATAATAATAGTAAATACACTAAGATATGAACATATATGTTATTATAGTTATATGGCATATTAAAAAATTAAATTTAAAGTTAATAGCAAGAATAGTTTTTTTATTTAAAAATTGATCAACTTTGCAAATCTATATGAGATTATAAAAATGAGTTTTTTTTTCTTTATAGTTTATCAAGCTAATTGGTTTCATTTTGTTGATTTTAAAATTTTTATTGAAGAATTATGTTGAAAAACTTTATTTTCCCGACACTAGCCAAGTGGAATGCATTTTCAGAGCCCGCTGCAACTCCTCGACAGCACTCCTTGTTCGGTACTGTGCATTGATAGTATGTATATATCTTTTATTAAACCCAAACTTTCAATTGAAATTACAATACAGAAATATAACATATTTGTATTCACATATGTACATACATATTTACTTTTCACAATCATTAATTTTTTTTAATTAATGTATTACTTCCTACCAACAGTATTATATCTACATTTTTTTCTCAATTTTTTAAAACCTGGCGAAAACATTTATTTTCTATATTACTTATTTAAATTAAAAATAATTAACATTTTTATATTTGAAATATATATTATTTCTGTTATCTTATGAACCAAAACAATCCCGTCCTTAAACTTACCACCTAAAGCTGATATAACATTTCCTAGGGCTAGAAGACCCTGGTTGATTTTAACACCTTCCTTAAAACGATCACCGGTAGCCCCTGTCTTTTTAGAGCGTTCGGAACCAGCTAAATCCACTAAATGAAATTTTGAAGTAGTAACAGCGCGCCTAAAGAAGTTATAAAACAATAACCATACAAAATAAGTTCTTTAAGGTATATGAACCAAACATTGCCGGGTAATTAAAACTTCGTAGATCAAGAATAAACTTACGATTCATCCTTTTTGGTAGATTGAAGAGTAACTGTAAATATAGCATGTGACCTGGATGATTGCTGATTCATAGCAGTTGACGCAACGGCTCTACCGGCTGAGCCTTTTACCAAGCAGTCGGTAGTTTCCTTGGCACTAAAAACTTCCTTCTCCGTTAAACCAACCATAATTATTCCATTGCGGTCTTCACGCAAATCGATAGAACTTTCTTCTCTTTGCTTTTCTGATAGTAAATCAAAAAGCTGTTCTTGATATAGTTCCATAAAGGAGCATTTTACAACAAAATCAAATTCGTCGGAAAGTTTTTCAATACGTTCAAACATATCGTGCATAGCTCGTGGTATAACACCCACCGTCTCATCTAGTGAACCGTCAAACGCCGTACCCATGGTGTGTGTTTTACCTGAGCCGGTCTGACCATAGGCCAATATAGTAGCATTAAAGCCGCGAAATAATTTATCCAACATATCAGACACTGATTCATTATATACATGCTCTTGAGTATCACGCCAGTCAAATACAAAGTTAAAGGAAAATGCATCTGTATTATTAACCAATACCTGGTTTACACCGGTTACCTTCTCCACAGCTACTTGACAACCACGAGCCTGTTCGGAAGGCACTAATGGACGGACTCTTAGAGCCACTCGTACACTTTCCAAATCACCCATCGTTAGCTTTATATAATTTACTTTAACAAATCAATAAACAACTAAATATATTGTAAACAACCGATATTGTCAAGGTCTGGCTGCTTAGCTATAAGCGGCGGATATTATCAACGCTTTATTATAATAATATATTTTAATTTACAGCAGCTGTGTTTCGTGTTTGATAAAGCCTTAATGATGCTGTTATCTAGAAACGCAAGGGTTGTGCCTTTTTTTGCCTGCATGTGGTAGATAACGATTCCTTTAGCTGTTGAAAACTAGGTACAATAGATTTTCAATATTTATAGATATTTGTACCTAACAACAGGTATAAAAAAACACATTAGTAATTATGCTTTACAGGCATTCTATCAAACTTTTCTTTAACACCACAAACAAGTGATGGAATTTTTTTATTTTACCTGACAATTAAATTCCACAAATGCCAACACATTTACATATTTGGTTTTGTGGGTATATACTTTTGCAGCAGGTAAATTTCAAAACACAGACTAAATAATTTCCCAAACAACTATTTTCCTTAAAATTAACAACAAGCAAACGATTTTTTCGTTTTATTTCTGCTGCTTTTTTATGACCCGGTTAAATTTCTTTCACTTCTTATGTCAATCTGTTTAAATTCAAACGAAAAATGGTGGCAGTTGCGCGAAGCGTTCGAACATGAAAAGAAACGTATTCGAAAAGAACACAGAGGTGCATTTAAAAGATATATATATTTACTAAGACTCACCTCCACGTGAGTTGAGTTATAAAAGTTTTTCTAGAATTTATTGCATTATAAGATTTTCACTTCTTCCATTGATTTTAAAATACCACCGAACAAAGAGTACTGATGATGAAAATAGTAGCTGTTATCAAAAATTCAATCTACTTGTCTAGCATCGGTATAAGCTTGTTGTTATTAATACAAAATTTTACTTTCTTAACAAACGCTAATAAAGTAAAAATATAAAAATTTTATATTTGCAAAAAATGGGAATTTAGTAAGTATTGCACTAGAGCCTAAAGTAACATTAATGAAATTGTTTTAAAACAAATAGTTCAACTATAAATAAATAAAAAAAAAGTTGGGATTTTTTTATCACAGTAAATCAATGACTAGCGTAACGAAACATTGTCAGTAAAGGTTTGACCCACAAATAAAAAATTAGTAAGTATTGAACTTGCCTTAAGTAATAATAATAATGAAATTGTCTTAAAGCAAATAGTTTGACTATAAATAAATAAAAAATAATTGATTTTTTTTCACGGTAAACTTATTCTTAGCTTAATGAAACATTGTCATTACAGGTTTGATCGCAGACATTAACTATGATTAGTCCAAGCGTGATATCGTTATATATAATAGAGCAATAACGTCAGAAAAATGACATTAAAAACAATGTTTGTGTTCAAGCTTGTGGTCAGAGTGGGGTAAACGATATAATGTTTGGACACAAATTCAAATAATTTGTTAAAAAAGTCTTACTGTAAGCATCCATAAAATGCATTTAATTCGTTGATGGGAGCATTGTGCCAATATTATTAAAAATACAGCCCTGTTTTTACTTCTTCTACTGACCGGTAGAGTACGATGCATGGTGAAATAATCGTACCAGGTGGTGTTACAAGCACAGCTGATCTACTTTTTTCATGCATAAATCGAGGCTGGGTAGTCAAAGTTGTTTACTTTTACATATCTTTTTTTGACAACAGAGCCAACGAAAACTACAACAAAAACGAAAATTTTATACACCAAATTTTGTTGTTGTAAAATCAACACCACCTGATAAATTATTACGCCATGGTACGATGTGAATTTGAACTTGACAATTTCACCCGCCATTTTTGATAATCTGTCATAGAATTGTTAACTCTCTGCCAAAAAATGAAAGCCTAATTTTAAAGAATGAAGTGTTCTCTATTTTTAAAAATTTTTATTAAAACCTTGAAATATAAAATAAAATTTACTTATTTATAAGTACCCATCAATTGTATATATATATATCGCTCCGCCAGATTTAGAGCAATTTCATATTTTTTGTTTTGTCTAGAGTGAACAATGCATAAGCACCTTAAGAACCTAATTACTTGTACAATGTTAATTTTCAAATGACCCTATATTAAAAACATCAAATAAACTTTATACAAGGCCTTGCTTATAGATTTTATTTTCGTATTAAACTGAAAATATTAGTCTTCTGTTATTTTCTAAAAACGCATTTGGGGCATTCCAAAATTAATAAGGGAGTTTTTTTTGTCATGTTTGCTCTTGAATTTATCAACCCTAAAATTTGCTTTTATATGATTACTTAAATCACGGCTGCCAGATCTGGCGATTTTTCGATATATTAACGTTATTTGGTGCTAGAAATAGCTTTTTGACGATTGGACGATTTTTGCTCTTAATTCGACAATTTTTAAAAATTAAGGATTCGCTTGCTTCTTTTCGATAAGTTGACACTATTAATATTAAATATATATTAACTAATGAGGAAGTTTGACGGGTGAAATATCATGAAATAAGGTGTTTTTTTTGTAAAATTGAAGTATTTGCTTAGAAAACATGAAATTTCTTTCCTTTTGTCTAAAATCACTATTTTTTAATTCATAATAGTTATTAAACTCTCATAAACTTGGCACCAAATAAAATGGCTGTTAAGGTACCCATGCCTAAACACATATCGAAATAAGAAGCTGACCTCGTCCCTAAAACAACTTCCTGTTAAAATTAACCATGTATTTTGTTGTTGCTCAATTCCAGCTTAGTTGTCAAAAATGTTTCGATCACACATACACCCAGTATACACAATTATAGGACATAAAAAATTTGCCAAGCAAAGTTGGAAAACATATGGCGGAAATAAGTCAGCTTATCAGTTGCTCCTTCCTTGTTCAATATACCTTAAAAATACAATGCACTAAAAATATAAAAAAAAATAAAGAAAGAGGCAGATAGAATAGGTTGAGATGGAAGGAAAGAAGAAATTTTAGAAAGAAAGAAAGAATTGAAGAATGAAGCAGACTTACCACGGTCTCTGGTGGGAATCGAACCCACAACCCCCAGACTGGTAGGCTTGTGCACTTACCACTGACCTACCGGGGCACCCTAGAAATAGGTTAAAGAATCTCTGAAAAATAATTTCCGTAAGAAAAGATATTTGAATAAAAAAAAAGCGTTATTGTTTAAAAAATAGTGTCAACGTAAAAATGATAAATGTGTTAACTGAGATTTGAAATCTTTAAAAAATGTCTTTTGTAACTAACTTTAAAGCACTTTATATCGATTTTTTCTAGTAAGAAGAAAATTTATTAACAATAAATTTTAGGGTTAACGATTCTTTGACGATTTCGAAGAGTTTTTGACGCATTTTTTCAATAATTTGACGATATTGAAAAAACCTATCTGGCAACTTTGCTTGAATAAAGTATTGGAAGAACCAGGCATCATTTGGATCAAATATTGAATACACATTGATGTATAAATAAAATAAATAATTAAATATATATAATAATAACTAAAATTTTTGTCTTTTTTTAAAAAAAGGTTCATGTTTATTTAGTTAAACCCTCTCACTGTACAAAACCAGAAAGTTTTATTAGGTTTTCTGCCAACATGGAAGGTAAGTTTTTGATTTTCTTATGATTTTAACAAAATTTGTTAAACAAAGCTATCTAGCTTCTCCACAAACACTGGTCGAGGTTCATGAGGTGCTTAATAAATATCTGGAGCTGTTTCACCAAAATAGCATTGATTTTAAATATTTTCTTGCACCAAACAGTGTGATCGATTGGTATGGCCGCACAATACGTGGAGCTAATAAGATACATGAGTATTTGAGGTAGGTTGTGGCACACTTATAAAATACATTTTATTGGTGATTTTAAGAATAATAAAAGATAATATATACTTATGCCCGTAAATTCAACAAATTAATATCTAATGTGTATGTAGGTGTATCCTGCCTGCTAAGATTTTCAGTATAGTTTTACCTAATGGGTAAACTATTAGGTACTAACACAATCAGCAATCTAGCTATTTGTGGGCATAACACCAGTTATTTTATTTTACATTAACACAATGTGACATAAAAAATAATTTAATAATGTTGATATAAATATTTTTCAATTCATTTTAATACAGGCATAATATCCTTAATAATTTCCAACACATTGAATTCTTGGAAGCTAAAAAATGTGAACCCATCGAAACCAAAACCAGTCACATTCTCACGTAAGTACCTGCATTAATAATGTGTATTATAATAAATAAATAAAAATTGTGATTATGACATGTTTCCTATGTGATAGGTATGAAGCTTATAAACATTTTTCAATATTTCAGCAAAATTATATCAACAAAACCCATTGATCTAGTACATCCCATTAATCGTGTACTTGATTTGGTGCCTTTAAAACCTTATGCCGACAGTGATTTAGAAGACAACGATTTACCCGAAACATCAGCACTTACTGCTTCTTTTATTAAAAACCAACAAAAAACTCCAGAAAAATGCACCAGTGCATTGTCAATAGAGGAATTGACCCCACCAGCAAGTGCCACAAAATGTGAAAAAGAAGATGAGCCCTTAGCGGAGTCAAAACAAATCGAAGAAACAGCTGAAAAACCTTCAAGGTCGTTAAAACGTACCCATTCGGGTAGTTTTGATTATTTAAAACGATTGCCCACATTTCCCTCTACCAGCAAACGGGTGAGTAGAGATTACAAAGGCATACGTACCTTGCTTGATGACTCATCTAGCGAAGAAGATGATTTAGAAACAAAGAAAGCTTTATACACATCACTGCGATATATTGAGGTTAAGGGTATAATGCGTAATTCTGCTGCCGCATCATCACGCCAAATAAGTGCTATCTGGCGCGATTGCACTCAATTAGAAACTCGTTTGCGTATATCTTACCGTCGTAATTTAGAAGATAATCAAATCCAATTTGCTCTAATTATATATGAACCTTGTAATGTTTTACCATCGACCACAAAACGTAATCTAATGAAACATTTTTCAATGACTGAAGTGCCAGTTGATTCTGATGAGCGAACAGAAGAAATGGTCGTAGAGAATGTTTTACACGAGCCTGTACTTATAGAACCACATACAGTCACAACTGGCGGCTCCGATGATCCTTTTCATGAGGACAGTGGTGCTTTGGAAGCTTTGTCGATGGCTCATATGCGCACGCCAACAAAACTATCGCACACCCCGCCACCTACACCTAAGCGTAAACCCAGGTCTTTATTTCAAAACACTTCTGGTTTGAAACGCTTAAACGATTCTCCAACTGCTCCTACCCCCAAACGTAGTGCAGCCCGTAGTTTGAGACTTTGATTTACTATAAACCCTTTTTCGTTTAATTTTACAACTATTTTTAAGAGTTTGTATATTTTATAAATTTTTACAATTTTTTCTTTTACAGTCTCTTTTGATAAGATGAGAAAAATCACAAGTTTTTTTCTTCTACTAAAGATTTCAAATATAATTACATAAAAAAATGTAAGCAAAACATATTTTCTTCTAATTATTTTGTATCAAGTTTTACATTGTTTCCTTTTTTTTTAATAAAAAGAATCGCTAGTGATGTTATTAAATTGAATTTAGCTTATGCAGGCTAATAATACATACATAGCAAGAATTATACTTAATAGTTTCTATTTTTGAATATTTTTTTTAAATTATGACCATTGAAAGCAGCAAGGGTTCAGGTTTTATTTTTTTAAGGACGTTTCCGCATTCGATCCTTAGAAAAACTAATTGTAAAACAACAAATTTATATAGCAAGTGTACACTATCAAGCAAAAGTTTATTTCCATTACCTTGTCAAAAAACGAAACACGGCCAGTTTTTGAGTGCACAAATTATTTTTAGGTTATATTTAAATACAAATTCTGTATGGGAATTCGGTATTTAAATAGAACTTGAAAATATTCGTTGTACTCAAAAACAGGCCATTAGACAATTATGTTTTCCCCTACTATGGTATACAACTCAACTAAGTTGTGTAAGTGTAAAATATTTTATTATGATTACAACTAAACCTGTGAAAAAAAAAATATAATCTTTTAAAACTTTGTGTTGGTTTGGTTTCCAAAAACATCAAAAAAATACAATTCGTTAGTAGCAGTTGTTTGAGTTGGTTGTGGTTAGAGGTCTGCAGCGGATAAGCTTGAAATTTGACGTAAAAGAGAGTGGAAAACTTGAGTTTGGTTAGTAAAGTCCTAAACCATATACTTGTGTCTTGCCTACAGCCAGGGCTGCCAGGATATTTTATAAAAAAAATCGTCTTTTTTTCAATCTGGAAAATCTTAAAAAATTTGGGCATGCAAAAATGTAGTTTTAAAATTTTTTTTAATACAAAAATAATAAAAATTGAACCATATACATAAAAATTCAAAAATTAAATAAATGCATATATAAACATTCATCCGCCGTGTTGCAAACTGAGTCGATTTTAAATCGAATGGTGTTCTCTAAATCAATCGATTTGGTGCTTTTAAGTGGTTTTTTTACTTAATTTGAAATAGAATGAATCGTGAATTCGGGTTGAAATCGAAAAATGTACTCTGATTCGATTTACAGAACATGGCTGTGTAACAAATTAAAAAAATTAGACTTGTAGATCTTTTTGCTCAAAATTAAAATGTATGCGCAATATAGCAGATTGAGACAAATAAATCAACGTGCATTAGGTATTTCTAATTTGTAATTTTAATATTTGCATTAAGAAACATAAGTGTGTTACAAAAAAACAACACTCCAGCGACTTAAAAGATTCAAAATTTGTTGAGTGAAAAGCATGCAGCCCTCTATTTTTTTAGGTGTTTTTCATTCAGGTTTTTTGCAGGGGCCGCAAATAATGATCATTTTCAAATATCCCATTCAAAAAAGGAGGCATGCCAAATCAAGTTAAATACATATTTGATTTGTATTTTTTGGCAAAAAATATATTTACTTTTTTTTTGCAGAAATAGTTTTTGTTATTGATTGTTGTAATAAAAAATTAAAATAATAATAGCAAATATTGTTATTTATTTATGTAAAAGTCTTTACTATTTCTTCAAAAAGTCTAAAAATAATTATTATATTTTTAAATAATTATTATATGTAATAATTTTGACTTCTATTAATTTATTAATTTTTTGGCATAATTATTACGGCCCCTGTTTTTTTATTGCATGCAGTTTTTAAATATTATTTTTTTATGATTAAAACAGTGCAAGCCAAAATATTTTATTAAATATTTTATTCGTTTTTAAATATTTTTTAATTATAATTTTTGCATTTAATATATTTATGCTTAACTTTGTATGTCATATTATACATCAATTAATAGATTTTTTCTCTTCTTTATCTAAAAACGTTAAAATTTTTATATGCATTTATTATTTAAAAATTTGAAATGTGTATGCTTAAATAAATTTAAAATTATAATTAAAAAAATATCATATTTTAATTATATTTATTTAACTATTTTTCAAGTATATTTTAAGATTTTTTTATTATTGAATTTAAAACATAATAAAAATAAACTTTGTGAAATCTACGTATACATAAATACTTATATGAAATGTGTTTTAATAAATGTACAAAAAGTTTTATTCAATAAATTTTGCATTAGAAATTTGTCTTCTAAACTTAAAGTTAAGGATGCTCCCAGTCTCTTAAATTTTTTATGTGAAACATAATAATAATTTTTTTCTTACTATAGTTTCACCGAACTTTACTTGAAAAAATAATGTAACACAACTATTGAGGCATATGCCACACATTTTAATGGAAATAAGTGGATTTTCGTATTTTAACTTCCGATTGTTTTTGCTTTAGCTTACTCCTCAGATTCTGTTAAAACTGCAAAACATTTTTAATAAACAACTAATATTCCTAACATTATATGGTTGCTTTAATTTGCTGTTATACTAACAAAAGCGTTTTTATTGATCTTAAAACATTTTAAGTGGTACATTACTAAAAAGTTTTTGTTTAAACATTTCTGGAGAGAAAATAATGGTGATTTTATTCGATTTAGATTTCGTAACAAAAACAAGTTTTGCACACAAATTCGATTTATTTAGTTAATTAATAAAGCTCCATTTCAAATAACTCTATTTAAATATTTAAGTTTTTAAAGTAAACTCAAAACTAAAGAAAGAAAAGCAACCCTCCAAATTGTGAAAGTCGTTGCCGGCGTCGGCGTTGTCAATTGTGTCTGTCGCCTTTGACATTTGCAATAACATTTTGCTTAAGCTAAGAATAATTTTTGGGCCTTTTAAGTATTTGATACAGTATTATCATTTAAGTATGTAAACAAACTTAAAAAATTTTATTTTTTTACGGATTAATAATGTTTAATGAAATTATAAATTAACAGGATAAGCTGTTCTTAATATTAGAAGTATTTAAAAATTAATTAAATAAAATTAACTTAAAATAAACATAAAAATATTTAAACATTAAGTAATAAGGACGCATGCGTAATGAATTTAAATGCGGAAATAAAACAAAAAAGTTTATAATAAATTTAACTAACATTATCTTAAATTATCTACTTAAATCCATAAATTTAAATATATATTGTAGTCGTTTTGAATACGTCCCGCTAATAGCTAAACTAGAATTTTTTTTACAAATTTAAATAAGACATGGATTTACTTACATATATCATTCCCTTTTTTAAACATAAAATACTGACAATAAATTTTTAAATTTATATATGTAAAGTTGGAAATAATTATAATTCATAAATTGTGCTGTTATCAGGATCAACTTCTATGGGTTTGACAAAAAATCGTCGACGATTTTTAATAAAAGAAGAAACCACAATATCTCCACCATTGCCATCAGTATTAGCATTTGGCTGAAAAATAAATAACAAATAAATAAGTAAAAGTTTTAAATATTTAAGTGTTAATAAGGTAATATTTTCTATGATTATGTTTTAAATATTTAAGGAAATTTTTGAAAAGAAATTTATTATGGTTTTTTAAGAAAAACCCCATGCAAATCCGAAATATATGATTTTGATAATAAAAATTAGTATAAATTTAATAGAAAACAAAAAAACATAAAATTCTTACTTACTCATTAAAAATTTGTTATTAAATTTCAACCCAGAAACACTTTGAATTTTTATAGACTTATTAATTTTGTAATACTAAATAAGGCATTTCGAATGCAAATCACATTTAACATATGGCTGATGACGTTGACGAACTTTGCAAGGACATAACAAAATAAATTTTTAACTTGTAGTTTAGTGATTTAAATATTCTTATTAATTCAAATACATACCGTTACTCCAATATAGAAATACTCTAAGTCGTATATTTTAAATTGAGATTTTATTTTGGCTAATTGAGATATACATAGGAGCAAACTATTTATCACAAGAAAGGAAAATTTGGGCTTATAAAAAATCAGTTAGGGCCTTTCTATATTAAGGCAACGATATATATTTACATTCATATGTATATGTATGTATCTAAATAAATAAATTTAAATTAACAGTGTATTTTCTTTCTGATAGTATATAACTTAGCGTGTTGCTGTGTGTGATCGATCGTGTAATAGAGTTTAAAGTTGATTTATATTTTTATGCGCATACATACATACATACTTATGTATTAGTTTTAGAATGTGTGAGATTGAGAATCGATTGATCAGTTAATTTTGTTGATTTTCATCAACATAATCAATGGAAGACGTCTAAAAAAAGAAGGAAAACACAAAAGAAACACATATAACATTTAAATCAAAAAAAATAAATAAATACATTAATATTTACTTAAAAAATATTTTAACAAATAACAATTACATACAAAAATACATATGTATGTAAATTAAAGAAATAGTTTTGCATAATTTTATTTTTAATATTTTGCTTTACATAAAGTATACAATATGTAATTTAAAAACACAATTGGGGCGCACGACGACTAATTTGAAATTAAGTTGTACTGATGTCGACCTGTTATCGATATTTTGAAAAAACAATAACCAGGACTGTAAATAATAATTATTTTCGAATTGTCAATGAAAGAGAGCATGCACAAGGAAACATCAAAAAATCAAGTAAAGTACACCATCTTGATGGTATTAGATTAAATTTTTTTAAAATCAAGTGCTTTTTAAATTTTTGATTTTAAATTTTTTTTTCAAAAACAAACAAAAAAATTAATAATAATAATTTTTTGATTTTTTTTTGTCAATAAATAATAATTATTTTTTGGTTTTTATTATTTTGCAGAAGTAACTGTTATATTTTAAATTAATATAAAAATCTAAAGAATAAAGATTTTTGTTAAAAGATTTGAATTTAATAATAATTATTTTTTATTTAAAAAAAATGTAAAATCCAAAAAAAAATATTTTTTGGCAAAAAGTATATAAACCAAACAATCTTAATTTTTTGGCATAAATTTTATGCTCTCTGATACAAACCATTACAATTTGCTAGTAATTTAATTTGCAAGTTGACTTAAATCGTCATTGACATTCGCTATGAGGAGGAATATGGCGTAGAGTGACCATTTTTTTGGGAGTTTTCTATACTTTAAAAAATTATGAAAAATTCGTCGTTCGCCCTATTTGTGTGTCTAGCATATCCTGTTCTATAAAGGGTGCCCCAAAAATCAGGTCCGACTTAAAATAGATGCAGTTTTAGCAAAGCTCGACAGCTGACAGTAAAATGGTAAAATAAATATTTATTTTGCGGCTATAATAAATGCCATAAATATAAAATTAATGCATTATGCTAGGGAAATTTAAAAAAAGAAGGTGTTTGATATTAGGTTTGTTCATTTGCAAAAATTAATAAAAATTTGTAATAATTGTTACTAGAAAAATTTAAAAAACTCAACAAATTTGCATGGAGTTTGAAAAGGGATTAAAAAATTGAGAAACGAAAAAACTTTTGCAAATTTTGGAAAGTAAATTTTTTACTTGCAATAATTTTTAAACAGCTGTTTTGCGTTTATGCCTACAAAAAGTTTTGTAAAAGAAATTTACAATAACAAAATACATTTGCCTTGCAAATTTTGGCTAGTAAAGTGTTAATTTTACTTTTTAATATTTTTCAAAGTCATTTTGCAAAATTTCGTTTTACTCTTTCGTGGAAAGTATTACGTTGAAAAGTAATTGAACATACCTATTGTACCAGTAAAACCATCAATTTGAATGGATTTTTCTCATTAGTGTTTTAAATTAAAAGTCTGAATGTAATATTTGAAACTGTCATAACAATATTTAATTTAGTTAAAATTTTTTAAATATTTCGAGTTTTTGTTTTCACCGAATATGGGACAAGTAGGTATGAATAAATTGCTAGTTTTTGGGACACTCTTTTTGGGGTTTTTTCTTTTTTTAAAAATAATTATTTTTTCACCATAAAATTTAAAACGATTAAACTTTAATTTTAGTCAAATGGATTTGTAATAACTTTAACGATTATTATTTTGTTAATTACGACTTTCTTACTTTTAACTTAAAAATTTTGTAAATGCACATTTTTTTAAGGTTTTTTATATCTTAATATTTGAAAATATTATGACACTAAACAATTCATTTGCCTTTTTAAATCGAATTTCGATCCAATTGAATTTTATTATAGTCCTAATGAGTTTCCTGTTATAAAATAAATCAGAAAACTATTAAAGAGGTTAAAACCTATTTAAGAATGAATTTAAGTAAAAAAAACTTCACCCATTATCAGAAACCATTTAAATTTACCAAATCCAATTATAACCTCCTTTAAAATCTTATTCTAAATATTAGTACTAAAAAAACCAAAACACAACAAAAACCCATAACTTTGTTTGACTACAACAAAATTAACAAGAAACAAAGATTAAAATAATTTAAAAAAAAAAACATCACCAATTAACAAGTTTTGGTTTTATACGCACCAGTACACATTTACATTGATTTTCATCGTAATATGAACCCGTTGTGCAGTTCTCACTCTGTTTGCACACGCAGCGACAATTTTCATCATCCCATATTTTATGCTCCAAACTAAGACACTTATCTCGAGCATCGTCATTTATGCAATGACAGCGACAATCCTGATAACGTTGGTAAGCATTACAATCCTAAAGTACATACATAAATACATTTATGACGTTAAACATAAGTTTTATACATAACTTGTAAAGTAAATTTATTTAAGAGTTAAAAATTTAAATTACTCACCTCTGGTTTTTTGCGACAATCACATTTACATTCTAAATGCTGTTCCACGGGAATCACCTCAAAACCGCAAAATTTAGCCTTAATTTCTTCATAGCAATAGCGATAGACTTGAAAGTTTATAACTTCAGATCTGGTTGCTTGGCATGACATCCACTGAGTGTTGCAGCAGCCACCACAACGTTTAAGGCGTGTGCAGCGTGGAAAATAATTATTTTTGGGGTTTATTGGTGTTAAGTCTACGACTGTACTTTCCGGTATACAATTAGCAGCTTTAGCTCGAATAACGGCGGCTGTAAAACAGAACAAAATATTTTGTTATCGAGAAATTTCCATAAAGAACCCTGAGTTTTCAAAAAAAAAAAACTTACCTCTTTCAACATTTCTTTTTAAGTTTTCTGCAAAATTGTAAATAGTTCAAAAAAGAAAACAACAAAACAAATTAATTAGCATATAAAAATTTTATAAACACTTTAAAATTTTATTACCATGTATACCTAATTGCGGATCTATACTTTCCGGATCAATAAATTTTTCAATGAATTCTGATATATCGGTTATATTATTTAGTTGTCTAAAAAAATCCATAGGAATCTGAAAGAAAATACAAACAAAATATTGTTTAATCTTAACATGGAATAATATAGAAAAAATTTAATTGTAAAAAAAATGATCTTGTCTTTTACGACTTTTCTTCTTCTGACATCCTTCTCTACCATTGAAACATAGAGCCCCGACTTATTTTATCTTTCAATATATATAATTACCAAATATATAAATATATAGTAGCTTAAACTTTCGGTAAAGATAATATAAGAAGTAAAAAAGGGATGAATATATCCACACTTTTGTAGCTAAAGCAACTGCTTAAATAGACCAAATTTCAGAGAAAAGACGAATTGCCGCAATCGCTAACAATCGAAACTATTTTTTTATTTCTAAAAAAAGCGATAAACATTTTGGCTGATATCGAATGCCTTACTTTCCCTCTGGTAATTAAAAATCAGCCCAATTATAAACAAGAATTCCCCGGGAGTTTTTCCCTTTTCCCTGTTTTGCTATTCTAAACTAAGTTTCCCCGGGGAATTTCCCCCTTTTCCAACATAGAACACAGTCTTAAGCAAAGCAGCTGACCTCGAAAATTTATATATCCGAGAAAATAAATTCCCGGGAACATTTGTAATTGGAATGAAATGAAAACACGTTTATATGATAAAACTAAAACTATAGTAAATAATCGATAAATATCGAACGATTACATACGATAGTCCTTTGTTTATTTGCCCATCCTTAGTTAACATATCCAAATATTTTTCGAAATGAAAGTAATAAATGGATTTTTTTAAAGCTTTTTTTAAGATGTATTATCTGCACTTTTGTTCGTTAAAAAAATGATATTTTTAACGAAATTTTATTACATATTTATAAGGTAATATACTATCTTTTAGGGCATATGAGTTTTCTATCCTCGTAAATAAACTGTTAAAAATCGTAAAAAAAAAATTCAAACTCGATGTAAATGAGTTTTTGTAAACATTCTATTTAGCAGGTATAAATTTAACATTTAATGTATCAGCTGTTTTTGTTTACTTATTATTATTATTATTTTTTATTTACAATATTTCACTAAGCTTTGCTGAATTGCTAACACTTGTGTTTACATTTTTGTTTTTATCTTTCGAAATTAACATTAAAACAGTTAAACTTGTTAATTGATTTACTAATTTTTTCAATCAACAAATAATATTTAAAGTGTTGCATATCACAGTGATTATTACAGGGTGTCTAGTAAAATTAATATTTTTGAAGTTTTTGGAGTTATCGTTTGTGCGGATTTGTCAGTCAAGATGTCGCAGGGGTCGAGTGAGCATCGCGCTGGAGACATTTTTTAAGAGTAATGATTCTTATGTAATTGTTCGTGGACAATTTTGATTAAAGTGTGGTATTTGGCGAATACATAATGAACCGAATGTAAATTTAATTCGTTCGTGGGTGCAGAGTTTCCGCGCAACTGCTTCGGCTATGAATGTCTTACGGCCAGGGCCCAGTCGATTTTCAAGAACTCTCGAAAACATTGAACTGGTTAAAAGCAGTTAACGTAAAATCCTCAACTTTCAATACGGAATAGAGCAGCCTCATTGGAACTTTTAAGGGCATTTATTTATGAAATTTTAAAAAAGGATATAAAGTTCCATAATATTAAAATTAAAATAAATCAAGAGCTGAAAGAAAGTGACTTTGATTTACGCAAAAATTTTTATGAAACGATGTTGTAGCGTTTCGCACTGTAAATCCCCTTTTTTGGAGCAACGAGGCTTATTTTCACTTAAACGGTCACGTAAACAAGCAAAACTGCCGTTACTGGTCTCCAAGAACCCACAACCCTCGATTGAAACATCAAAACCTATTGTATTCCCTCAAGGTAACTGGTTGGTATGCCTTATCCACGCTTGAAATAAATGAACCATTTTCAAAATTCTCGAGGCCAGACGACGAATGTCAACGGGGAAAATTATCGATGTATAATTACAGAATTTTTCTGCCAAACCTGCGAGATCGTCCATCGTACTCTTCACACACGTGGCTTCAACAGGATGAGGCGACTGCGCAGACAGCCAGAGCTTCGATTAATTTGTTTCAAGAAAATTTTCCTCAAAAACTGATCAGGCGCTTTGGGGACATCCCATGGCCACCGAGGTCGCCCGATCTAATTCCCTTGGATTTTTTATGGGGCTACTTAAAAAAGAGGGTTTATAATCACAACCCACTCCCTTGTGGTTTTAAAGAAAATTATTTGTCGAGAAATCAGCTCAATTAAACTAAATTTACTGCAGCGTATGTTCAACTCGACGGAGGACATCTGGATGACATACTCTTTAAAAAATTAAATCCGAATTTCCATTCTATCGTTCAATGCTCTTAATAAAACTTTGTGTCAATTATTACGTTTTTTATTTAAATTTGGAAAAATAAATCCTCCACCAGACACCCTGTAGTGTTAACACAAATACAAGTATTAAATATTACTCATACGTCTTAAAAATGTAATAATTTCCGCTGTAAATAACAAATAAATAATTAATAAAAGGGAAATGATCATAAACATTAGGCCAACATCGTAAATTAAACATTTTTGTGGTAACAAATAACTGATAAAAATAACATATAAAAGTAGGTCCGTGTGTAAAGAAGATATGAAAGACGAACTTATCAGCAGTTACATAGACTTTTGATTACCTTTATAAAGTAGAGCAGTAAGCGCTATGAACAATTAATCTACAAAAATTGATAAGTTAAAAACAAAATTTTTCAGGTAAATGTCACACGCTTTAAAAAAACAGTTGTTAAAAGCTAACTAAAAACAAACACATTCGTTTTTTATTAATTAATACCAACATATGCTTAGGAATTTCTTATGAATCATCATTATTATTTTTAACATTTGTTTCTACTGTTTGTGGCTGGAGACAGTTAAATGGTTTGGTTGAAATTAAAGCTACAGGTTAATGAATTTATCTTTGGCGCCAATAAAAAAAATTGGTTAGACAAAACAATATTAACTTCATTTGAATTAAATATCTTCATCAGTAAATAAGTAAAGAGAATGCTTATCTACAATTGTAGCAGCAATCGATAGGCATAAAAGAAGCTAAATTAACATTACTTGACTCGCCATTATTTTTTCAACGTTTATTAAAACTAAAGTTTTAATTGTAATTCAAGTTTAAACATTTTTAATACTCAAAAATTCTTCCTTCTTTCTTCAACCAAACCGATTTTTTCCTCACATCTTAAATACAAAAAACAACATTTTATTATGCAAACTTTTTAGCATCGAAAATGTTAATTATATGCGGTTTAGGGCCTGCAAAAATGAATAGCATCTCTCTAGTGACAACCATATGTAATAAAACTCATTGGATTTTACCAAAATCTGAAGTGATTCACCTTAGCTAGTTCTAGGCTTTTTCCTTTCTTTTACCTCTTTCCTTTTTGTTTGTCTACCACGGGAGGAACTGCCAATAATATCTGCACTAATCTTTCCAAAATTAGGTGAGGTTTTTTTTCTATTTAAAAAAAAACTTGTGCAAAAGTTATAATTTCCTGGTAGCGCTTTATATTCGCAATAGAAATGAGCGATAGTTCTGTACCTGTGATGTATTACTGGTAAAGAAAGTGACTTAAAATGTAAAGTTACTATTTCTGCGATATTAAAATTTTTAGTTTTAAATATTGCTTAAAGCAATTTTTACTGTTTAGAAGAACAGTGATTAGCAACTAACGTTCACTGTTCCCAGTGTTATTTTAAAATCGTGGGATTGCTCTCCTTTAATTCTAAATTTATGTGGTATCGGAACTCACAGCTAATAGGAACTATATGGAACTAATGGTAAACTAAAATGTTTATTCTGGAAGGACATTAATGTGGGGCCTTTGTGAAGGAATGGGCCGATTATAGCCGGCCTTGGTCCTATACCTAAGAACTTATTTGCGCAAAGTTTCATAAAAATATCTTTTAAAATTTATTTGGTTTGTTGTTGGTTAAAGCATGTCTATATGCATCATAATATCAGGCATGTTCTAAAAATAACTGTGACCATGTATGGTTCATGGTAAAATAACTATCAGGTCGTATCATAAAAAAATATATAGTTTTAACTTTCTTCTTTTTATACCCTTCACATAGTGATAGGGTATATATCACTTTGTCATTCCGTTTGTAATTTCTTTATTATTCATTTGCGACCCCATAAAGTATATATATTCTGGATCCTTATAGATAGGGAAGCCGATTTAGCGATGTCCGTCTGTCCGTCTGTCCGTCTGTTGAAATCAAGTTTCCGGAGTCAAATAAAAAGATACAGACCAGTTAATGGTGTCAAACGATTAGAAATATCCTGGAGACAATCGTTATTTAAAATCAGCAAAATCGGTTCACTACTGACCGAGATATAAGCAAAAACCCAGAGTAACCCATTTTTTTTAGGACAAAATCCGTGCATATATCCCTATATATCTCAGTAAGTATAGTCACTCTTGCCACAAAACTTGGCACGGATACTCCTAAAGAAGGGATCTAAATAATGGAAAAAGTTTTTTCAGATAGAACCAGGGGAAGGGGTATTTTTCCTACAATTGCACAAATTTGGTGAAATATTTTATGCGCTATATCTCGGAAACTGTAACAGCTATCGACATCAAATGTTCAACAAAAAGTGATTGTACGCAAAGATCTACACTTTAAAGAAAAAATTTTTTTAGTGGGGGCAAAAAATGGGGTAGCTCCCATACAAATCGACAATTGTTATAAGATATTCGATACGCTATATCTCGGAAACTATAACAGCTATCGACATAAAATGTTCTACAAAAAGTAATTGTACGCAAAGATCTACACTTTAAAGAAAAAATTTTTTGAGTGGGGGCAAAAAATGGGGTAGCTCCCATACAAATCGACAATTGTTATAAGATATTCGATACGCTATATCTCGGAAACTGTAACAGCTATTGACATAATTTGTTCCACAACAGGTAATTGTACGCAAAGATCTACACTTTAAAGAAAAAATTTTTTGAGTGGGGGCAAAAAATGGGGTAGCTCCCATACAAATCGACAATTGTTATAAGATATTCGATACGCTATATCTCGGAAACTTTAACAGC
Organism: Melanophora roralis; assembly: GCA_963583895.1. Lineage (NCBI taxonomy): Eukaryota > Metazoa > Arthropoda > Insecta > Diptera > Rhinophoridae > Melanophora > Melanophora roralis. Next base: position 6,216,615 of record OY757190.1, read on the forward strand.
TATTGACATAAAATGTTCTACAAAAAGTGATTGTACGCAAAGATATACACTTTAAGGAAAAAATTTTTTGAGTGGGGGCAAAAAATGGGGTAGCTCCCATACAAATCGACAATTGTTATAAGATATTCGATACGCTATATCTCGGAAACTATAACAGCTATCGACATAAGTTGTTCTACAAAAAGTGATTGTACGCAAAGATCTACACTTCAAAGAAAAAATTTTTTGAGTGGGGGCAAAAAAAGGGGTAGCTCCCATACAAATCGACAATTGTTATAAGATATTCGATACGCTATATCTCGGAAACTATAACAGCTATCGACATAAAATGTTCTACAAAAAGTGATTGTACGCAAAGATCTACACTTTAAAGAAAAAATTTTTTGAGTGGGGGCAAAAAATGGGGTAGCTCCCATACAAATCGACAATTGTTATAAGATATTCGATACGATATATCTCGGAAACTGTAACAGCTATCGACATAAAATGTTCTACATCAGGTAATTGTACGCAAAGATCTACACTTTAAAGAAAAAATTTTTTGAGTGGGGGCAAAAAATGGGGTAGCTCCCATACAAATCGACAATTGTTATAAGATATTCGATACGCTATATCTCGGAAACTGTAACAGCTATCGACAAAAAAATTTTCTACAACAGGTAATTGTACGCAAAGATCTACACTTTAAAGAAAAAATTTTTTGAGTGGGGGCAAAAAATGGGGTAGCTCTCATACAAATCGACAATTGTTATAAGATATTCGATACGCTATATCTCGGAAACTTTAACAGCTATCGACATAAAATGTTCTACAAAAAGTGATTGTACGCAAAGATCTACACTTCAAAGAAAAAATTTTTTGAGTGGGGGCAAAAAAAGGGGTAGCTCCCATACAAATCGACAATTGTTATAAGATATTCGATACGCTATGTCTCGGAAACTGTAACAGCTATCGAGATAAAATGTTCTACAACAGGTAATTGTACGCAAAGATCTACGCTTTAAAGAAAAATATTTTTGAGTGGGGGCAAAAAAAGGGGTAGCCTCAATACAAATTAATAATTTTTTTTAAATTTTCGATATGCTATATCTCGGAAACTATAACAGATATCGAAATCAAATGTTCTACAAAAAGTGATTGGACATCAAGGGCTACGCTCTGAAGAAAAAAATTTTCGGATGGGGGGTGAAGAAGGGGTAGCTCCCATACAAATTAACAATTTTTATAAAATTTTCGATACGCTACTTCCGGAAAACTATTACAGCTATCGACTTCGAATATTCTACAAAAAGTAATAATCAAATAATTCATACATTTTGGAGAAGAGCAGGGGGACTAGAACATTTAACAAGTTTTATTAACCTTTATATATGAATAATGTCGAAAACTTTTAAAACTCTCGACCTCAAATCTTCTTCATATATTTATATTATTCATACGAACGTTAAAATTTTGTTATTTTTTCTATGGGCTGTAAAACTCGCACAAGGTTTTTTATTAAATTATTTGCAGCGCAAAATTACTCGGCTGGGTATATTTAAAGACCAATGTGAAGGGTATATAAGATTCGGCACAACCGAATATAGCGCTCTTACTTGTTTTATATGAAGTTTGACACTTTCTCGGGTATTAAAGAGAAAATTCCAAACGTGTGTCAAACTCTACATAAAAAAAGGAAAAAAATAAAAGAGGCTTAAACTATTTTTTGTTTATGAAACGACCTGAAAGTCATATAACCGTCCTGTGGTTTTTGTGTTAGAAACTAATTTTGTTTAAAATCTATAATTTGTAAAAGTTATTAAAAAAAGTATATTTGTTTTCTTTTTCCATAAAAATTAATTTTTCAGTATCATATTAAAATAATTTAAGAACGACAAATAGGGCGTCATTTTTTTTTCTCGTTAAAAAATAAAACAATTTAAGAGAAAATTTATAGGTATAGATCAACTTTTTTTAAAATTTCTGATAATTATAACTGTTCTGGCCCTGATTTTGGTAACAGCAAATGATCGTGCCAACCTTTAGAAAAAATTTTGTTTTTAAACAAAACTAAAGCTAGAATTTTTGTTTACAATTGTTGTTGTCTCATTTTCAATATGTGATCTTTATTGTAATAGGAAAATTCTGCCCACCCCCTGCTGCAATAGTTCTATACTTATGCCATATATACATACACACAACAAGTGTTTATTTATACTGTCTGTCAGTTATTTCGCATTTAAATTGTTCGTACGTACAAAGCCGATTTATAATTTACTTTTGATTTTTTTTTCTAAAGTTAATTGTCATTTTATCACGTTCTTAAAACTGTTGACGTTAAACTTTCTTAATAGTCTTTAACGTAGATTTTTATTTCTGAAAAATGCGCTTTAAAAATATGATTCATAAAAGGTTGTGTATCTAAAAAATTTTAAATTAAAAAATACAAGTTAAAGAATATTTAATTAATATGCACAAATATTGGAAAAAAGGTGTTAATAATTATCTAAAGTATTTACAGATTACACTGTTAGGATGTTACTAAATTAAAGTAGTACCCGATATAGTTTTAGTTATTTGTATATATTTAACATTCAAATAGTAAAAAATTCCTAAGGGTAGTTATTGGGCTCTCCTTATGCATTTTATCGTTTGCCAAATTATCAATTGAAAAAAATCCTGGCTATTGCGTAAATACATTCAAATATGTGAAACGGTTTTAATACAAGAAACTTTTTTACAATCGTCATATTTGTATTAATTTGCCCAATGTTAACAAAGCTTTACAAATAAAATTCCACATTATGTGGTACAACAGCTTTTTATTCTCCCATCACATGTTATTTGTTTGTAACGCCATGAAATATTAATCTGGGACCTACCTTCGATTGTCACAAGTAACATTTTTAAAGATAATTTAATAAAATTTGGCACGGATAAGTTCTATAGTATTGAGACCCTGCCTTAGAAACCGGTGACGGTCTGCCCCATACAAATATCCTCCGAAATAAAGGCGGTGGCACATAGAATCCGTCGTACTTCAAGCGTTGCCTTTTTTAACGTAACAACGCAAGAGGTTAGCACATAGAATCCTTTATAAATGGATGTTAAATCAGCTAATTTTTTATATTTTATATGGCCGCGTGCAAAAACAACTAATCAAAATTAAGGTTATAAACCAGCTGGTAGTTGTCAAAGTACTTGACGTACGTTAAAAGTTGCCCAACTTTAGTACATTGTGTTGAAGGAGACGTACTGAATGTGACATTGTTCATAATAAAACATGTTTTTCAACTTAGCTGTCAGTTAAAAAAGTCGAAGTATGACGTACAACGGATTCTATGTGCCACCGCCTTAAGCACTTTGGGTTATAACTTCAACGAATATTACTCTTTTTTCACAGAATTCAGCATATGTTTAGGACGCAATTGCATCAACTGTCGTACAGACGTTTTTTTAAGCGGCCCATCATATCTCTCATATAAATTTTCTTCCAAAAGAAGCATTATTATTTATAACTGCCAAGAATATGCCTCTATGCCGAAAAAAGTTTGCATATATTTAGGACCTAATGCCACCAACTGTCGTTCTGCACGGTAGCAATGAGCGGTACATAATTTACTTTTGCTGCATTTTAATCCCACTTCCGAAAACCACCTTATCTTGCATTTATTTTAAGCAAGTGCAAATATTAAATATAAAATTAACTGTGGTGTAGGGTATAATGTGGTTCGGCTTGATCGTATATAAATTTCTTTCTTGTTTTTTATTCACTTGGCTGTTTAAACATATAATCTATTAATGCACAGTTTTTTTAAAATACATATAATCTTTTTTAATCATTAAAAAATTGAATTATTATTTATCCATTTTATCGAGTTATAAAAAATGCATTGAATTAAATTGAAATGCAAAACATTTGCCAAGGCAATATTTATCTTATGTTAAAGGTAAATATTTTCTGTTGTGATTACGTAGAAAATATGCAAACAATTTCATATAAAAAAAACTGTGAAAATGACTTTTAAATAAACATTCAGATAAGTATTTCAAGAATCAAAAATAAACATTTAAGGCTTGTAAGACAAATAAAAACAAATAGAGATATAATATTGCAATTGCGTGGGTGCCTTTTGTATGATCCTCTTATTTTTACTTTTGTTGAATTTTAATTTAAAGTTCATAACTTTAAATAAGGATTTTAAGTTGTCTGTGGTTTAAATGGCCATAAACACTTGCGGTTAAATGTAGAAAAGACTATAAATATTATTTTGCCTTACATTAAGCCGGTAATTAGTTTGTGTTGTAGAAAATGTATGTTTAATTTTAAAATTTTAAGTAAAACATACCGCTCGCAGAGAATTTTTTGTTAACATAATTAAAACATTTTTAGCTAAAGAAAAAGTGCTATTTAGCACTTACCACTTTTTTGAAGGCCTTAAGTGCTGAACAAAAAAAATAGTCCCTAGATCTACACAGAAAAAAATTGAATTGTAGAATCAGTTACGAATTTCAGAGAATCAGTAAATATTTTTTCTGGATAAGGACCTAAAACGAAAGTTGTAAATTTAGAAAATTTTGCAAGAAATTAATGGAAAAAATAATAGTTTTAGTTTCAGTTAAAAAAATTTGTTGAGCTGGTTAAATATTTAAATTGTCCAGGTGATAATTTTGTTTGATTTAAAAATCAAATTAAAATATTATTAGAGACTATAAAATAAATTTGCTAAAAAAATAAATTATTTTGAACAAACATTTGTTTGAAAAAATTTTTTGTAGTTCTTTCTGTGTAGCACTAAAAGCGCTAAATAGCAAGCCTGCTGCCATGAGTAAAACTTGTGACAATAAGGATATTCAAAAGAAAATTATTGGGCTTAATTGTTTTATTTATTCTGAGGTCTTTTTTTTTAAACAAAGGGAGTTGCCTTTCGATAAATTATGGATTCTTTCTTTGTTTGATTGCTTTAAAGAGCAATATTTCCCCGTTTGTTTTTTTTTTGAACAGATTGAACCTTAAACTCAGTTTGAATTATCGTTATCAGTGCGAATTTGCTGTTCATACGGTTTCAACAAGTCGGTATGTATTTTTTGTTTTATTGTCATTTTAAATTTGCTATTTGCTTACAGCTCACAGTTTACCTTTTTATACTCACCGGATCTGTTTCGTTTTCTTCAAGTAGTTTAACATTTGTGTCCGCAGTTTCTGCATTGGCCGTGTCCACTTTTGATTTATTATATACAAAACGTGCATCGTTTCTTCCAACTGCAGACCGAACACAATGCATAAGACTGAATGCGAATAGGCCCATTATAAAATACACTTTAGTATGACAGAACCATGATGTGCTACTACTTCGGCTGCAAATTTTTGTTGTTGTTCTTGTGTTTATTTGAGACATTATTTAAATTGTGTTGAATGTTTTATTAAAATTTTGTTTTACTTTTGTTTGTATTATTTTTTTTTAAATTATATTTATCACAGTTTTGTTTTAATTATTATTTGCTTTGTTATTAGGCAGAAAAAAAAAATTAAAATTTATTAAATCTAAAACAAAAGAAAAAAAAATAAGCATTAGATCAGCCTAAGAAATATTTAACATTTATTTTACACGACAAAAAATCATGAACATTTTTTATTAGGCAGGTTAAAATGCAGTTCTGCTATTATTTATGAGAATATGACATCTAGAGCAAGAGATTAAAAATTGTATTTTATTTGTGCTGCTGTTGTTGTAGTTGTTGTCGTTATTGTTTGGAAAATGTTATCTTACCTTATTGATAAACTTAAATATCTGGGATACAAACAAACATATTTATCACATTGTGCTTAGTATGTCGTAAGTATGTACCAGACCCTACATCTGAGCGTTAAGATAATTCCAGCAAAAAGTAACGTAACGCCAGTTGGAATATATCTTCATTGTTTGTGAAAGTCTTAAACTTTTTGATATACATATGTATATATAAAAATTTTTAAGAAAATCGACTTCTATCATTTGAAGTGTAATTGCAATAAAAAAATTAATATTTTTCTTGACAAAAATTATGTATTCCATCTGGCGTTACGTTATTTTTTGCTGGAATTACCCATATACATATGTAAGTGTTATACTCAGTCAATAATCCTGATACTAACAGCTGAAACTTCACCACCGAGAAAGCAAATCACGATAATAAAATTCGAATAACAAAAGCGTTAAGCCATTTTCTGTTCAAATGCTTAAAAATATGTTTTAAAAATTTATTTAAATTTTCAGTAATTTTTTATAACCTTCGTTAATATATATTTCAAGCAAAATCGAAACCGACTGAAACAAGGATAGCTCTCGGTTTGCGGTTTGAAAACAGCTTAGCTATATCAGATAACTGGGGATACAAAAATACCAATGCGAAGAGTATATAAGATTCAGCACGGCCGAATATAGCGCTCGTAATTGTTTTTATTTTTTTTAATAAAAATTTTTAAGATACTTTACGTGCTGTTGAAACTTTTAAAAGCAACTGTTCTCCCTTTTTTACTTACAAACTAAAATATGTACTTCATTATTTAAATATTAGAGCCCAACCGAATGTTCGGGTTAATGTTCAGAGGTTGGTAAAAAGTGGTGTTCGGCCTATGTTCGGAGTTCGGTGTAGTTGCTGAATTTTACCAATTACTAACAGAAGTTTATAGAAACATCTATTAGTTGCACAATAAAATACAAGAGTGCAATTAATGAGCTGAAATAATAAAAAGTCCAGCTGTTTAGTGGTACATTAACGCAAAACAAAAATTATTTTTAATAAATTTTACAGATACCTAGTTTTGAATAATCGAGCATTATTTTTATTTTCCTTGTATACACCTACAATTTTTAAATATTATTCAGGATTTGATTCCAATTTTTTTAGTTTATTTACACGGTTTGTTTTAGGTTAGGTGTGTCTATGTATATGCATTTCATTGGTTCATCAAATCGTCAATAGACTTCAACCAAATTCTTGGGAAAATTCATGGATATTCTCTGCCTTTAAATAATAACCGCAATTAACTTTTTGAGAATTATTATAAACAAACCAAATCATTCAAGAGTCCTTTCAAAAAACTCAACAAACCATTTTTCGTTATTCAACTGTTTTTATTTTCTTTTTCTCTTGTATGCATTTTATAACATTTTATTTTTCTAAACAAATTTTTCTACATTGAGACCTTTTTAAATTTAAAAAAAAGTGTGGGCCTGGCTTGTGCTCAGTTTGCGTTAGTGCTCTGCCGAACAATATAAATTTCAGTTCGGTTTTAAAAATGCACATTCTCTTCAGCTCTATTAAACATGTTTACAGGTATTTATAATGTACATTATGTATGAATGTATGTATGTAATAATAAGAATGTTTTAATTTGTTAAGGGTAAACTTATGGTGTTTTCTTTTCTGAGCATAAATGTTGCCATTTTATTTTGTAACACTTTTTTAAAACTACCTAAACCTTTGAAAAGTGGTACATTTTCAGTGACTACAACAGAACAAACAATCACTATATTTTTAGATGAGACCTCGTTTTTTAATTCCATTTTATGATTTCTTTACAGAAATAAAATTTTTTTATTCAACGTCAAAAAACTGATAGCAAAAAAATAGATCCTCTTCTTTTTAAAAAGGCAGTGAGTAACCCTTTGATTATTTTAGGGGCAAAAATGTAGCATTTTTTCATTTTTTTAGGGCAACATTACCAGAAAAGAACTTACAACTCTGTAGCAATGCTGCCTTGCTTTTCAGAAAAGAACAGAAATGAGTGCATAGGGCAGAATAAAGGCAGCATTTCTGCCAGAAAAGAAAACGCCATTAGTGTTCTAACTGACCTCTTCACCTCTAAGAGCAGTAATTAAATTTTAAAAGTAATTTGAGATGTAAGCAATAAAAAATATTTTAACCAGAAAATACAACTAAAAAATACGCAAAAATTAAAATTCCTAAAACTGTGACAAATACGAGTACATATGTATGTATGTATGTAGCCGCCAAATATATGTACATATGTATGTACCTTAATAAAAAGAGAAAACTTTATTTACACTATTAAGCTGAATTCCAAAACGCAGTTTGCTTTGCATCACAAAATTTCAAGCTTTTCCTGAAAGCAAAGATGAGGTTTTGATAATATTTTCTACTTCCAAATGAGTGTTTACAGCTATTTTAATGTCCTGGAAGCTAAAAACGTTGTCAAAATTGTAAGGAGTGTATAAGGGAAGAAGTTGAAAATTTGTAATGCAAAGCATTCTGCGTTTTGGAATTCAGCCTTATTTTTCCAAATTTACAGACTTTAATAAAAAGGTTAATGTTTCAAATAAATCGTAGCACATGTGTATACATACATATGTATGTGTCCAATATGGTTTTTAAAATGTATGTAATTAAAGCTTTTTTTAAAAACACATTTATTTTAAAAATATGTAATTTGTTTGCTTGTCATCCATTAAAATTTAATGATATCGCTTAAGTAGGTGAATTACATTAAAGAGTTATTTATTGACTGACGCATTCTTTATGGCAATAATTACACCTGTTTGCTTAACCACAATATAAACGACATTGACACTATTTAAATTTGTTATCGTTCTAAATCGATAAAAACTTACCGTGCGTCATCGATTGTGAAAGACATTTACAAAATATTGTAAAGCTATTACATACATATATACTACACCTTTTTAGGTTGAAATTGAGAAAATACAAATTGAAATTAGGAAATACAAATTATTATTGAGAAAAAAATAAATTGAAAATGAGAAATGCAAATTTATATTGGGGAAAAGAAATTGAAAATGAGAAATGGAAATTAATATTGAGAAAAAACAAGTTAAAATTAGGAAAACCAAACTAATATTGAGAAATAAAAAATTGAAATTGAGAAAATTTCAATTAATGTTAAGAAAACACAAATTTAATATATAAAAAAATTTTATTTAATATTAAAAAAATACAATATATTATTGAAATTTAAACAAACTTAAATGATTTGTAAAATTTAAAAAATAGGTTATAAATTTAAAACAAATTATTCACTAACAGGCATATTTTCTAACTTTATTGCCTTTTGGTAAAATGTTGTAGTGTTGAACTGCTCTTGCACAATCGTCTGATGTAATTTTTGACCATATAACCTCGATCGGATTAAGCATCGGACTGTAAGGGGTCAATCGAAAAAAGAGTTGCTGGAGAATTTTCAAATACTTTTTCCATATTAATTTACATTTCTCATTTTCAATTTGTTTTTCCTCAAAATAAATTTGTATTTTTTTCAATTTCAACTTAAAAAGGTGTAGAGGCATGGAGGCAAATTACAGCATTCGATTCGAATCGAAATTAAAAATTCCAATTAGAATTTTTATATTAAAAGCATTGACAATTCGATCGATCGAGTAGGATTTTGATTCAAATCGAATACCGTAATTTGCCCCCTGCATTAAGTCATATTTCAAGCTTATTTAATGAATATGTAATTGGGCTGGCAGTGATTGTGTCAGCTAAATAAGGCCTTATACAAGTCCTTTTTACCGCTGGGTTAGAGACATCTTGTGCTGGCCTCCTATATACACACTTATATATCGTCAGTTCTTTATTGATTTGTTGCTGTTTATGCGCCAAACCAACAATAAAGCAAAGGAAGGCACATGGTTTTATTATTGACCTTAGTCGGCAATTTCAATGTAATAACGCGTTTACGTCTGCGTACTTGTTAATATAAATAATATGTGCATGCATATGTATGTATGTACTTACATATGTACGTGCTTGGTTTAAAAAAGACTTTAGATTGTGAAATAGTGGTGCAGTATATACATATGTATATCGTCACAGAAAATGCAAAACGCCCTATCTAACAAACAATTCAAAATTGGCATTTTATTAATTCTAGCCTTAAAATATGTACGTCATTTTGCAAAATTCTTTTTTTCTAGCAGAAATAAATCTGTTGATCCCTTTTAACTCATATATACATATGGCAAAAATTTGTGTTAATTGTAAATACCTATTCCTTTTCATTTAAACAAAAATGCTTGCCTCTTATAATTGTTTAAATATTAGATAGGGCGTTTTGCATTTTCTGTGACGATATACTGCATATATTAATTGTGAATATTTTACTAATTGAATTTTGGTAATTATTTTTCAATTTTTGCTATTTAATGTCGTTTTCGGGATTTCTATAGACCCATGGTAAATTATGGAATGATTATAATAAGATCCATTCTAACATCTGATTGCATCTGTTCCGGAAGATACGCTAAATTTAAAAAAGAAAGAGTAACTTTTGAGGCAGATATGGCCCATAATACTTATTTTGAATGACATTTGAATGGGGGCTTACTTAATGTAACATTTGTGGCAAAAGTCCATAAGTATGTATGTATATTTGTGTGTATGTATACATATGCAATTTTAGCCAAAAGCCAAAAATACGTGGACATACAGTCAGACGGACATAATCTTATAAGTTGAGGCAAAAATTCTGAGTCGATTGGTATAATTAAAGGTAGGTCTATTTATATTTTGTAGTTTTTTAAAGTAAAGTTTGCAATGCTTATATTGACGAAATACATAAGTAGTTTTTATTTACAAGAACAAAACTAATCCAGTAATCAATTAAAAGAAAGTAAAAGTTAAAAAAAAGGTCCAAATGCCATATACGGCTAAAAAAATAATTTTTTGTTAATTCTACGTACATACCTCTAGTAATATAAAAAACAGTTGAAATACATATAAACAATTATTTCAGCTATTTGTTTTTGTTTTAAAAATAACTCAAGTTTATTTATAAGAGGGATATACATATATAATACTTAAGGTATAAATGTAGAAAAAGAGCAAGTGAGAGCATAAAATTGTTCCATTGTTTGTAAACAATGTACTCATGTTGATTTGTTGACATTATCATTTTACAAAAGTTTTTTAACTGAATGCTAAAATATTTGCTTAAAGTTTTTTTGTTGTTGGCTCAATTAGTAGATATTACCAGGCAGTTCATTCTATTGTGAAATTATGTACTTATAGGTATAATAATTTTTTTGTAAAGCAATATTTAATAATGTATTAAAGAATTTTTTTATTTATAATATATAATATTAATTTAATTTTTGTTAGTCTAGCTTTAAGAACTACTGGGTAGTTACAGGAGTTATAAAAAACAAAACAACATTATCTGCTTGAAAATTTTTCCTTTGGTTTATTTATTTAAGGTTTAAATTTGCTTGTTGTGCGTTCGTTGAATATAAGAAATATGCAAATGTTTATAACGAAATCGTTTTAGAAAAGTCTTGTGGCAAAAAAGGCTTTATTTAACGTTTTAACTTATGTGCATGCATAAATCATATGCGATATTGTAAGTTTGTACAGTTGTGGCCATATAATTAGAAACGACTTGGTAATATAGTACATTTTTGTAAATGTTATTATATAAGAAAAGTATCTTGTCGCATTAAAACTAGGTAGGTATGTTTGGGAAAAAGTAAATCACAAAATAATCTTAAGCTTAAAACAAAAAACTGACGGCAAACAAATAATTCTTGAGAAGGTAAACTTAAAACACAGCATTTTTTGGTTGGCCAAATAACTAGAAAATGTAAATAAAATGTCTAAACTGTTTAAAAATACAATAAAAAATCAACACATTCTTAATATATAATTCTGCTACACTTATTTTTGACCACATTCGTTAGTCGTTTCTGTAATTTCAAAACATTGAAAAAAAACTATTTTTCTTGCCCTTTCAAACGTACTTTGGCTCTTTTAAATCGTCAATTTGGCAAAAAAAAAATTTATAAAAATGCATCACTGTTTGGAACGCATTTTGGGTAACTTTCTGAAACTTTGGGTAAGTTTGTGCCTAATTGCGTGACCACCACTGTATTATGTTTATTAAAAATCAATCTTTACACAAATCAACATCAATTATTTAAGTTAAAGGAAAAAAAAAATTATACATATGTTTGTACATACAATTGAAAAATAAAAGAAATTTTTCTGCAATAAGAAAGTACATACATACATACATATGTATGTGCATTAGTATACAAATTTAATGTTTATGTATAATTTATACCAAAATCAGTATTGAAAAAATACTGACGTCTGTTTGAAAGCTGTCATTTCATTTCTTATGTTTTAACTGTAAATGTAAACTTCACAACTAAATGTCTTGATATATCCAAATTTATCTCTAATATGTATTTAAAAACGTCTTGGTCAAATTTGATAACCAGTGGTAACCAGAGAAGTCAGACACAACAAAAAAATTAGCAAAAGAAAAAAAATATTTTGAAATGTTAGTTTGCTTTGTTTTTTTTTTGCCATAACGAGGTGTATAATATATGAATATTTTTTTTATCAAAGTTTCAAAATTAACCTATGTAACAATTATTTCGCTTTTGACCAAAAAGATTAACATCCAAAAATATTAAAAAATCACTTATTGTAATAAAGATATATTTACACCAGCTGAGTTATCATCTGAGTTTTACAACTAAGACTTATTTGTATAGTGTAATATGATGTCTGTTTTTATTTGATAATATTTTTGTCTAGCCTAAGTTGAAAATACAAAGAACGTATTTTATTTTCAAACTACATATTTAGCTTCTGAGTTTTAACAGTAAGTTTTTAAAAGTTACCGGATCAAATGATTGCTGATGTATTGCCATAAACTTAGTACCAGTTTAACAATTTTTATAATAAGCCGACTAAAACTAATTTCTTAGACGCTTTGTAATACTAAAAATTTAAAATTTTCCTTGTTTTTTTCACTCACAAAAATTTAAACTTACTTTTTTGACACTCAACTCAGATGAGAACTTAGGTAGTGTAAATATAGCTTAAGACTTATTTGTATAGTGTATTAGTATGTCTGTTTTTATTTGATAATATTTTTGTCTAACCTTAGTTGAAAATACAAAAAACGTATTCTATTTTCAAACTACATATTTAACATCTGAGTTTTAACAGTAAGTTTTTAAAAGTTACCGGATTTAATGATTGCTGATGTATTGCCATAAACTTAGTACTAGTTTAACAATTTTTATAATAAGCCGACTAAAACTAATTTTTTAGACGTAATGGAATACTAAAAATTTAAAATTCACATTGTTTTTTGACACTCACAAAAATTTAAACTTACTTTTTTGACACCTACGGGGTGTAAATATAGCTTAAGTAAATTTTTATACATTAAAAAAAAATTTAAATAAAAATGTTAAAAAAAAGAAAACAACCAGAAGCTTTTTACGCCTTTTTGCTTATTTTTTAAGTTTTTTTTTTTGTGATACACAATCAATTTTTTTTGCTTTTTTCTGTAAACACCCTTTTAACCATGCACCTTATTACAATATTTTCCAGTGTTCTTATTTTAACCCTATAAAGTCTTGTGACTCTAACAAAGATATTTTTAACTTTTGTTATCTTATTATGTATATTTTATTATTTTTATTACAAAATATCATTATTTTTTTATTTTCATTGATATGTATTTGTTATTATAGGTCAGTGCGCGGTTTATAGCTAGTTGTTGTGAATTTCTTCCTTCCTTAATAATTTTTCCATATAAAGAAATAAAGGCAAATCTTGCTAGTTGGGGCTTATTTTTTATTATAAATACTAATACATACTGATAACAACATTAACAACAAATTCATTCATAAATTAAATGTGGTAGAGCCATGTAATGTAAAAAACTAGATAGGCGGTTTAAAAACATTGAATCATTTAAATTCCCTCATTTTCTTGTAAGACTAAAATTGATCAGACACTAAAAAAAGTAAAAAAGAATACAAAAATATCCGCTGGAAAAAGCCCCCATCATCCATCCATTAGCAGAATGTTAAATGGTTATGGTAGGTGGTACTGCACATTGGGAATTACAAAGCAATAATCAATTAAGAAAATTAATATAAGTTTATATTGTCAAGCCCTGCATATACCTATATGTATTATATATAATAAATAACTGTATTATATATAAATAATAATAAAACAATAAATTTTTTTAGAAGGAACTTTTTAAAAAAGAAAAGTACAAAAATGTACAAAAATTAAAAACGGTTTGTTTTTGTCTATAAAATAAATTGAGCGACATTTCTCGTTACTTATTTTTTTGTTTGAGTATGATAATTTTATTAGAAGTAAGAATAAGTCTATTTGTGTAGTTTGGTCTGATGATTGCTTTTCATAAACTGTTTTATTGCTTCTAAATTTTTAAACATTCTATGCACCATGCAATCCCTAGTGTAAACACTTTAAACCAAATATTTTTTTATAAGTTCATAATAACATAAGTTTTGTAAAATAATCAAATTTTTTTTATAAATATTTTAATATTAATGCTTAATGCTTAAAAATGCATATAAAAGAATTATCTTTATTGATTCGTCTGAGGATTTCTATTTTGCCATACGGCGAGAGAAAACTTAAAGAATGTTTGGTTAAATTTTTTAAAAGGTTTATTTTTAAATAAAAACATCAATAAGAAACATTTGCTTGAAATAAATTTTAAGTTCTTTAGTATATTGAGAAAATATTAAAAAATTATTAACATTTAACCAAATAAAAAAATTGTATCCCTTTCTTTGAAGTGCGGCAAAGAAGTGCATTTGTTTTGCGCAAATAGTTTTTTAGGTGGTAGAGGTGAAGGTATTATGCATTTGTGCAGATATCTTTACTATTACATTTACAATGATATTTGTGCTGTTTACATTGTAGGATAGACTACCCCAAATTCCTCCTCCCAGGATACTCGCATTGTTTTAATATACATATAAAAGTTGATAAGTTATAGAAACTGCATTACATTTTCTATATGAAATACATTTTTTCTTGCACTATAGCAAATTTGTCTGCATTTCCAATCAAACTTCCCAGTGTGTGATCTTCAGTGGGAGCAGCATATGATTATATGATGCATACAATAACAACAATAATTAAACCTGACATTTTTAGATTAAAGATTTGAGTTATTGGAACATTGTTTTGAATTTTCATAGATTAAATTATACGTCTGTATGACGTTGGCGCCATGTAAAAAGAGGGTGATGAAAATTAAAAAAAAAACTGCGATTAATATAAATCAAAGCTTTTAACACATTTTCATTATTTTTTTAGAATTAATTTAAAATACTTAATTAATCGTAAAATTTCTTTTAAAATTGAGGATATTAAAAAATATGTCTGGATGGATAGATGCCCTTGTCGGCAACATATGTACATGCAAAGTTACTAATTCCTCGGCACATTGAAAGATGAAACATTTAATTGATTTTATGTAAATTGTTTGAATATATGCACGTATGTATGTACAAAGCTTTTAAATTAGTTTTAACAAATATTGCGTAGTTTAAGTCAAGATAAGTGGCAAAATAAATAAAATTGAAGTCACAGCTGAACAAATCCTGCACATTAATATTAGGAAATGCACTTAATTTTTCTTTTACTAATAAAAGAGAAAAAAGCTGGTTTAATCACAAGTTAATTTAGAAAATAAATCAAACATGCAAAAAAACGCATTTTAAAGCACAACATACTTGTAAAAAAATCCTTTACCTGTAAATGTTGCCTTTTTTACAAACATTTAAAAAAAGATTTTGCGAATTTAAGCGCCAATTGCTTTTGGCAAAAAATGCCGACCATAAAATTTTTAAACTGATGTGAGCATACAAGCAACACCAGTCTTAAGACATAAATAAATTCCAATGAATTCAAACCTTAAAGAAAAAACAGTCACATACCAAATCCGCTTACAAACTTTAATGACATGAAAAACAACCAAACCTTTAAAATTTACGGCCTATACCAAATACTTAACAGTGTGAAACAAAAATATTATATCACTTAAACGCAAAAAGAAATCGAATTTCAAAAAGTGTGAATGCACTTTAGTTTTTAACTAAAGGTGAAAAGTGGATATGTAAAAATGTGGTTTTATATTGTTATGCGTAAGTTGAAGTTAGTAAACGAATGTTAATTTTGTAATTTAAATGCATCGAAAGTAATCAAGTTTTAAATTAAAGACACGTACATGAATTAGCTTTTGAAAACCCCCTACCGCCACAGAATATTCTTTAAACAGCGAATGATATAAGTAAATAATTGAAAAAACATCCGGTTATATTTGTTTTAACTTTTTTAAAAACACGTTTTGTTATATTGTATTATCTTTTTTTAAATTTTTATTTAGTAATTGTAAAGGGTTTTCTAAAAGGGACTTTTATTATTTGACAGTTGATAGCTGCCATGTTAAATTTACTTGGATTTATTAAGTCTGCTTTGGCAAATCACAATGGAGGGATATGATAATTTAAATTATTTTAACAAAATCTTGATCCTTTTGAGCAACGTTAAACCAAAACTGTCAAGTTTACAATGATATCAATCCATACGATATACAAAAGCGTTCAAGGCATTCTGGAAAAGTCACAGCTTGGTATGACACGAATTGGATAATATTGACACTTACAATATAGGGGTTTAAAAGGACTCCTTTACGTGTTACACCGCTTATGTCTTACAGAATATAATGACTTTGGAAGGGGTTAAAATCGAATATTGATAAACCCTAGAGCACATTTTGTTTTTTAAAGCTCTTATTTAGATTTACTTGTCGCGCTGTCTGTCTGTAATCAAATCTTGCAAGTTAAATTTCATGTACTTTCCGGTTTTTGATTTACTTGAAACTTTGCACGCACATTGGGTTTCCGTTACAATACAATTGATTCAAAAATTGGGTGGGGCCACGCCCTTACAAACTTATTGTGAGAAGAAATAGGTATAGTATTATATTTCTTATTAAAGTTATTTTTTACTTTCAACTTTTAGTTATTTTTTTTTGACAAAAAATAAAAGTTTGTTATTAAAAAATTTTCCTTTAATTGTTTTTAGTACACAGATAGGAAACGCTTTATTCAATAGCCTTTATTATCACAATCACACTATAGGTATATACAGTTTTAGTAAAATCAATTGTCAATAGCTCTACTGAATTACTATCTAATTCTGTTCTCAAAACGCACTCAACTGTTTCAGATTTGTTTGACAAAAAAATACATAAAAGTAAATGAAGCACAAACTAAAACTTTAACATTTGGAATTATATTAAAAATAAGGCAATTAAAGCCCACAATATATACATATATGCTAGGGAAAAACTATTGTTGTTTCAAAATTACGTCCAAATATTTAAGGACAAATAAATAAAAAAAGGATTACAGAGCAAATATTAGAAATATTTTATACACTTAGAAATTTCAAAATGCTTTTTAGAAAAATATAAGGGCAAACGTCTTCTATAATACTCATATTGCATTAAATAAACATGTATTTATATATGTATGTATATATGTAGATACTTATTTATATACATATGAATTTGATTAAAAATTTAATTTTAGGAGTAAAACTATAAAATCATTTTTTCAAAAGTGTGTAAGAATATTCTTTGACATCAATGGAATTAAACTTATTTAGCATATTGTGTGAAAATCTTGTTTAATTTAAAATTGTAAAAAAACATAAATTTATTTTGGAAAATTTAAGTGGTTATAAAATACATATTCATATTCCAATCAATACCTATTAGCTCTGTTTTCAAACTTTGATTACATTGGAAATAAATTAAATTATTACTATATTTTGATTTAAAACGTTTGAAGTATGTAACACAAAAAAATCGCACTATAGTAAATACAGGTCGTTTATATATCAAAATTCATAACGAAATACGTATTGGTTTTCAAGGCAGATTAATGTGAATGTGCCTTATTTTTTAAATCACTTAACTGGTTTCAATA
This sequence comes from Melanophora roralis, assembly GCA_963583895.1. Lineage (NCBI taxonomy): Eukaryota > Metazoa > Arthropoda > Insecta > Diptera > Rhinophoridae > Melanophora > Melanophora roralis. Next base: position 6,234,401 of record OY757190.1, read on the forward strand.
AATACAACAAACAACACCAACACATCGATTATTTTTTTAAATTTATTATTTTTTCCTTAACTTTTTTTTTTATTCTAATTATTTTATTAATTAATTATTATAATTAGTAACATGTATTTGTTTTTGTGTTTCACTTAATCACCTTTTGTTTGTTAATATGTATATTTAGTTTCTCGCGCTCGTTTTTTTCGATACTTCTTAACACTTTGCGGTTTCAGGTTTTGATCACAACTGTTTTAAGTTTACCCAAGTGGAGCTAGTTTTTAACATATTCGTAAAAAATCTCTTTCTCTGTCCATTGCACAGTGATGCCACTTAAGAATTTTTAGTGCTTAATAAATCATTTTTTTTTTTAATTTTTTATATTTTGGGGTAACATGTTTTTTTAACATTAAAACATAAAAATTGAATATTAAAGAAACACATTCTTTCACCCTTATCTACAAAAATTTATTATTTTACGGTAAGTTTGAATAATAAGTTTACAAAGGTATAACAAAAGATGATATACATATGTATATAAAGTGCAAGCCCGGTATAACGAATTATCGATTTTTTAGTAAAGAGCAAAACAAAATTCGTTAAATTACTGTTAGTTTTCTTCTATTCTTTATTTCGCTTAACTGTCGTTGCTTTTAAAGGGCCTAGTACTTAGATTTGTTGGTGTGATCAAAATAAAATGGACTACGTTTAAGCAGTTCGGTTTAACCCATTTTCTGCTAAACCGGAACTCCACTGTATATGTACATATATTATAATATTAAATTTTTAATGTAGTTTTTTTAAAAACATGATTCAATAAGTGAATACAAATAATAACATTTAGCACAGATGACTCTTATGTGTACATACATAAGTATTTATTTTTATCACTTAATCTCGCGCATTATATTGTTTTTTTTTTCAAATTATTCTGGCAGCACTGTTCTTGAATTTGTTGTTGTTTCCGCAAATAAGATCCCCACATAGCACCAACTCTTTGCTTAATTATTAATATGTAATTGAAAACCTCAAAAAACCGTTAAATTTTCTCTTATTTTAGAATTTTCTCTCCTAATAAAAATTTTTTAATTACTAATTACCCACCTGTCTAACTAATTGAGTCGTTCTGTAATTATTTTTTAATTTCTGTGATTTTGAAATGGCTGACGACTTAAGGTATAAGTTCTTGCAAAGTGATATACACATATAGTACTATTAGTAAGTAGTATTGTATTTGTATTTGTTTGGACAATTTTTTCTTTTATATGTTTTTGCATGAAAAACATTGGCATTAGCCCTTTTTTTTATTGTTTTAATTGTTTTTATAATTTATATTACATATTTTTTGCCAGCATCTAAATAAAACAAATTTAAATCAAATTTTGAAGTCGTTTGAAATTTTTTGATAAAGTTAACAGATGGTGATTTGACTATGTTTTAAGATGATATATTTATTAAAAGAGGGCAGCTGGGCATTGTGATGCGTGTGATAATTTAACTCCCATATTTTGTTACGTTTTTGAAGCATTTTATATTTTTAATTTAAAAACAACTATGGTAACGTTCAGTAATGTTTCACTTTTCGTCTAAAAATAGGTTTTGACAAAAAATAAAAAAAATACTGCACAAAAAGTGAGTAAAGGGCTTAATAGCACTTTGTATGTATAACCACTTTAAAAAAAACCAAAATTAAAAAAAAAAACAGAAAAAAAGGAGAACAGATTATTCAGTATAGGTATGGTAATTTTTGCCCTTCTAAAGTTAATAACAATAAAACATGTATTTATATTATTATTTAATTATACATATGTATGTATGTACATATTTCGATCGTTTGCAATTTCTTAATCAAAAATTAAACAATTTTTGTTCCCAATTTACAGCAGATTTCCCTAGAATCGTTGATTTGCAAATGATATGTAAGCTGTTAGGAAAACTTCTTATTGTACCAGTACACTATCGTCATGGTATGTATTAGACTATTGTTTTTTCAATTTAGTGTTTTTTAAAATTTTATTTAAACTTTTACTTAAAAAATAAAAATTAGTTTTTAATTGTTATTTGTTTGCAAGAAATAATGATTATTTTTTGATTTTAATATATTTAACAAAAAATAATTATTAAGCTTTGATTTAATTTTTTTTTTTGCAGAAATGTTGCTGTATTTTTAATTGATATAAAAAATCAAACAAAACAATATCGGTAATTGTTATCAAATTGATATTTTTAATAATTAAATATATAGGTATAAATATTTCTGCAAAAATATTTACAAATCAAAATAATAATAATTTAAAAAAAAAATAAATTAAATAAAAATAAATGAAAATTAAAAAACTTAATTATTTCTTTAAATAAAAAATATAAAATTCAAAATAATTATTATTTCTTGAGATGAATATTTTTTAATAACAAAATCCAGTGATAGATGTACCTACTTCATATATATTTTTTTAACCAAAGATTTGATTTGGAAAAATTAAGAAGCTAAGCAATAAAAAGCCGAAAAAAATAAACTAAAGTTTTTTTTATTTAATTACATATATTGTTTAAAACTCCCTTAAATAAAAAGTATGACAGAAAACATTACTGGTTCCAAGGTCATAAAACTTCAAATTGTATGCAATATGATTGCAATTGTGCTGCCTAGTTAAGGATTTATTACTAAATACAGCTGTGTACAAGTTTTAGTGTTGTAGCTTAAGAAAACGATTTTATTTCGGCCGGCTCAGGACTTTAAGCCCCATACATCGCGGGCAGCTAGCCAAATTTATTACCGTCGCTGGCCAGCCGTTTGCTAGTTTCTAATAAATAGGAAGAGTAAATCGTCGTTGTTAAGTTATTGTGTTCTATCGAACACCAAATCCTTTACTTATATGCATACATATAACTTAATTAAATATTTTTAATAAATACAATATTTTTAATTTATAAGTTTTATTAGTCTCCGTTCAGAAAATTAAGGTACATATACATACATACATATATGTGATTTATATCGCCGGTGCCAACCGACTTTGATTTTCATTTATTCGCCGCTGGTAAACGTTTGTTATTTGCCGCCGTCATAAATTTTTGCAAATTGTATTTCAACTGTGTGCATTTTCTTATACGGGCGTTTATATATAAAAAATATAAATAAAATCCCCAAAAAACGTGAATTAGATAACTGCCAATAGTATTGGCTAAACCTTAAACAATTTTTTGAAATTTAAATAAATTTGTGTTGTAAATTATAACAATAAATGTTGGTAAAATACACCAAGAATCATTTGTATTGAGCAGTGTTTTTTTGTTGTTTAACGAATGGTGTAAATGAAAAATCAGCAAAAGTGGATTAAACAAAAAACAAAAAGTTAATATAAACATATAGTATATTTTAATTGTTTGGAGAAAAAAGTGTGAAAATATAAAAGGAAAGCTTTTTGCAAAAAAACGATGGGCGAAAACACAAATAGTGCCTCAACCAAAGCTAAGACTGTGGTCGATTCTTCTGCAGTTACTGGATCAACGGTAGCAGCAACTGTAAACGCCACAAGGCAATTGCAGCATCTAGTACAACAGGCCAGCACAAGTGGGAGTTCTGTTTTAACTACTTCAACATTACCCACGGCAAGGGATGCTCGCGAATTGCAAGAAATACGCAATTTATTGTGGGGACCATCAATACGCCTAGATGTTTTTCGTCGTTGGTCTCAAGGTGGGTGGAGGACACTATATTGAACATGCATATATGCATAGTATATACATACATATGGGTATTTGTATGTATTTGTATACGGGTGGTCATATGCAAATTTCTAAATTATACACATGTTTTGGGTGGCAATGGTTTATACAATCATATACTTATGTACATACATATATTATCCACTTGCTTATGTGTATTTACTATAAGGTGACAAATTATGCTTCTTCTCTATTGCAAATAATTTTAATAATTTAATGTTCCTAATATTTTGTCAATATCTGCCGTTATTTGATGCCTTACATTAATGTATTTGTTGGTGTTCGATAATTTTGTTTAATTCCGTTATTTTGTTCATAGGCTTTAGGTATATAAAATGGAAAGTAATGTTTTTCTAAATACCTATGATATGTTTATAACAGCAATAACATCAACACACTTAGGTTTAAAGTTTAGTCAAACCTTCTACTGCCGCGGCCTGGTACGTAATTGGGGCTTTGTAAAACATAATATATGCTTCGCGCAATTGTAAATAATTTGTTTATTTAGTTGTTAGCTCCTTTTTCATATCAGGTGACTATATGTGTGCGTATGTAAGTATGTAATTCATATATATTATCATATCATTTTGAAAAAATTACAAAGATAAGTCATTTCCTAGCTTCATCGATACATTTGTTAGTACATGCCTCTTTTTCAAAAATGTTTCAATACCTAAGTACCACCTATAACTTTTTATATTGCATTGGCATGTAGGGTGACCATTCGTACTGATTTCATCAGTACATGAACTGATTTTTCATTTGGTGTACTGGTTAAAATTGTGTATAAGTACTGAATTGATTTAAAATAAAATGTACTCTGATTGTACTAATTTTTAAGATAATTTTTTTTTAAATTTTTTCTTAAAAAATTGGCTTAGTTGCAACTAAACTATGTATGTAGATAGTTAGCCAAGCCTAAAAAACGACCAAGCTGCTATTTAAAAGATTGCCTGACAGGAGCGTTAATTTCACGTAGTTTTTTCAATCGTCCTAACAGTTGTTGTTATAAATAATTAAAAAAAATCTTCAAAACAATATTCTGCTGCAACATTTAAACACTTGTTGGCGAAGCTATTTATGTTTCCTTATAATTGGCGCTTAAACATTATAACGACCGTTAAGTAATCGCTATTAACCAACAATCGTATTTTACTCTTTATAGGTATGATGCTGCGAATTTAGTTGTTAATTGTTGGGCAATTAAATCGCCTTTTGTGTTTTTTACCATTATGTTTAGTTAATCTTTGTAAAAGAAATTATCTTTGCCATATTTTAACTCCGGCCAAAATTTCTTTAATAAATGCATTTAAGGTAAAAAATTTTTTAATGCTATCAACTCAAGTTATAATATTGGAAACCCCGGTGCCCTTTTAAAATTTATAAATTTTTTAACTAAACAAATTTAAGAAGAGAAATAAAGAAAATTGTTTGCTTGGACGGTAAAATTAACAAATAAATTCCATATCTTTTTGAAATACACCTTTTGGAAGGAATGTTTCACGGTTTCTATTAAGCAATAAAATTTATAGGGTTTGTTGTAGGATAAGTTTGTCTATATGCATTTCATTGGCTCTTACACCTAATCATTAGTAGACTTCATCAAAATTCTTGTAAATATTCATTCTGCCTTTATATAATAACTTCAATAAGCTTATTAAGAAATATTATAAGCAAACCAAAACATACAAGAACAAAGACAAAAAATATTCATAAGGACGGTACTGTGTAACGTTTCATTTATGTTTACCAAAAAATTTTAATATAAAATAATTTTTAGGAATATGGCTGAAATCCTTGTTCTAGAATAAAAGTCTGATTGGTAAAAATAGTTCCCCAGATTATTATTTGATTTAAAGGAAACAAACTTTAAAGGCTTGATAATCCTGTAAATTAAAAAAGAATTAAAAGTTATAAAAAAAACTGCTAAAGTTTGAGAAAAAAATATATTTCGTTAGGCAAAAAGCCGTTTTTGTTGCAAAATATCTTTGAGTCAGTAATCTGAAAGTGGGAAGAAAAAATAAACGTTTTTTAAGTTTTTAGAAGTATTGGAAGCAATTGCTTTTTGCAAACATTATATAAATGTTCTTGTGATGAATTGAATTATCGAAACAACCAAATTGTTACTTTTTCTTTATATATTTTCTGTATTTAAAGGTTTCGAATTTAGTGATGAAGAACCTTCCGCTTTGGTTCAAAAACAAGGTGGACCCTGTGCTGTGATTGCTCCTGTACAAGCCTACATTTTAAAAATTTTAGTTATGGAAACACCTGGCCACTGTCTTAAGGATGTAATAAAATGTTCTTATTTACTAGAATAAAATTACAACCCGTAAATGCAAGAATCTTTTCATTTTCAGCTAACGCCGGACAAATGTAAAAGTTTGCTTATCCAAGCGCTTTGTACTATTTTGAGTAAGTGCAAAGCGTCACATATTCTTGTAGTCACATTACCTGTCGAACAATGTTCGGAAGCCAAAGAAACGTCGACATCAGCAAGTGATGCAGCAAGTGATAAGGTAAACTTAAATACTACAGATGCTGACTGCAGCCATGATGAAAAAGCACCCAACTCGCCTGCAGCAACGTCGGCTGTTGCTGATTCTGAAGCTGCCAATACTTCCGGAACAATAACTTTTAAAGCCGATGAAGAGGTATCCCCGGAAGAATACCATAAACGTTTGCATGTTATTCAATTCAGGACAATAGATGAAGTGGAAAAATATTATACGCTTAATTTTGAAGTATTATCGGCCAAATATGGAGTACTGCTGTTTATGTATACGGTGTTGTTGACTAAAGGCATAGATAATGTCAATTCAGAGCTATCGGATACTTCGGAACCATTAATACACAACACATATGGTTACGGGTCACAGGCTTTGATAAACCTAATGCTTACAGGAAGGGCCGTAGCTCATGTCTGGGATAATGATCAAGATGTAGGTGGTTTAAAATTGAAAGGAATTAATGAACAAAGTGATATTGGCTTCATAACATTAATGGAACAAATGCGATACTGTACAGTAGGTTCATTTTATAAGAATCCTCGGAATCCGGTTTGGGTATTGGGTTCAGAAACGCATTTAACTGGTAAGAGAATAAGACAAAGATATTGGTTTGATGATAAGTATTCCTGGTTTTTTTTAGTGTTATTTAGCAATGAAAAAAGGCTTGTATCTCCCGAAACCCCTTCGGAAATCGCCCGCCGAGTTTTTAAATCTTATGATCCGGATGGCAATAATTTTATACCAACTCCGGTATTACAGGATGTTTTAGCAGCTTTAGATTTAGTTAGCGAAGCCGAATAGTAATTTCATATTTTTTTCTTGAAGATATAACAGTTTATATTAAAAACCCTTTTTCACTTTAAGTGTTGATATTATGCAAAGACGACTAGATCCTGAAGGTTTGGGCATCATACTTTTAAATGATTTTATGGATGAATTTTTCCCTTTAGAAAAACGTTCCACACCCGACACTTTTGACTTATTGCATTACAATGGCATACCTGGATCAAATGAGGGAAATAAGGTAACTTTTTGTGTTCTCAGCTTGTTTATTTTTTTTTATGATTTAAAGCCGTTTTTAAGGGTTTTTCAAATATTATAACTCCGTTCCTTTTTAAAGGTTCATTATTATAAAGGTTCTGCCATATTACTAGAAAGTGATTTAAAATCCATTTGTGCTTCAAATCCAATGATGACATGTTTACAGACAAAATGGCCAAATATTGAAATAACTTGGGATGATATGCGAGTACCTTCATTGAATTGACCAGACTTGCAGTTCTACGCTACGTTTATTTAAAAGATAGATCAACCAATAAAAAATAACACAAAATAAAAATCTGACAAAAATTATCTCTTAAAATGCAACAACATTAAAAAAATGTAATTAATATTCAACACAATTTATAGAGCTCTAAATATTAACTTTAAGGAAAAAAGTTTTAAATTTATTAATATAGTTTAGGCAACTTACGCCTAACAAATTGAAAGAATTGTAATTAAAAAATTTATAAAACTGGAAATTTCACAAACAAAAAAAAAAAGGTTTTAACGACCCAAGTTTAGTCTTAAAAAAGTAATAAAAACTTCACACAATTCCTATTTTATGTGTCGATTATGTACAGCAACCCAACTTCAGGGTCGTTGCCCAACGGAAACCACAATTGCTCTCTACATTGGTAACCATTTATTATTGGCAACTTTTAGTCGTCAGTTGCCATCTGTAATACAATTTAAGCAGCTAACAACCGAACTGAGTTGAGTTGCGAGTCTTAAGAACTAAACTGTTATGTTAAAAAGTACCAATTTAAATAAATATTATTGAACATATTATTTATTTTAAAAAATAACAAAAAAACCAAAACATATATAGGATTCTGAGCAAAAAAAGTAAAATTTTTGCAAGATTAATGACAAATACCTTTTAAATACTAAATCTGCTCGTGGTAGTTATAACTAGTTATTAGATTTTTATAATAAAAGTATTCTCCCTCACTGTATTTTTTTTTCAACTAATCTTTTTATGTGTATAATTAAAATTAAAAAAAAAAATTATTTTAAACATCTACTTTTGTTTAAAATAAGACAATTTTAAAATAAATAACTTAACACTACTGCATATAGTAATTCTTGAAAAAATATGGTGTGTCTTGTGATAAACCTATGACAAAACAAATTTCTCTCTGTATTTTTAATTCTCATTCATACTTATCATCAAGGCGTATCGATACAAGGTGGCCGCAATAGCGGACAGACATTTTGTGTCTCTTAATTTTTTTTTTTTTTATATACATACTTATAGTTTGACGCATCATTGAAAAATAATTTCAATTTTAGTTTCAAACTCCATATAAAGAAGCAAAGAATAAGAGAATGACTCTCTTAATGTTTTTCTTGCGGCCACCTTGTATCGATACGCCTTGCTTATCATGGTCAAATAACTCATCAGGTCGTAGAAATGAGAGAATATATTTTATATCTCTTTTACCTTTTTCTTTTTATATGGAGTTTGACAGACTTTTGGAATTTTCTTTTTTTTTTGACCGGGAAAGGGTCAAACTCCTTATAAAAAAAGGAAAAAAAGTAAGAGAGTCTAAAACTATATTGCTACGACGTGATGAGTTATTTAGCCATTATACTTTTTTTGATTTAAGACCTGAGGCCAAATCGTCGCGTTCGATTTGAATAATATTTACTCGATCGAGTTGTCAGTGCTTTGATAATAGAAATTATTATAAGATTATTTCTATTTCCATTTTTGATCGAATGCGGCGATTTCGCGCCTGTTAAACGATGAATTAGAAATTACTTTAGTTTGAATTAGGGTGCTCCGGTAGGTCAGTGGTAAATGCACGAGTCTACCAGTCAGGGGGTTGTGGGTTCGATTCCCACCAGAGACCCTGGTAAGTCTGCTTCATTCTTCTGTTCTTTCTTATCTATCCTCTCCAGGCAACACAAAGAGACCGAATTAAGCGGACCCAAGTGAGCTGTATCCTTTCCTTCAACGGCTGCCTGTTCTACCTAACCTAACCTTAGTTTGAATTATTGGCGTTCCGCTTTCTACCTTTTACGCTTTGTTTCGTTTTGTTAAAAAAATATACAAAAATAAAAAAGAAATCGATCCTTTAAAACATCAACATTAAAAATTTTACTTCCTAAACTAATTTGATATTCAATTCAAAGTGAAAACACAGAATGCTTAATTGTTTTTGAAGAGGTTTTATTTAACTTTGCAAGAGTTTTAAGAAGTTTGGGCCTGCGAGGTAAAACATTTGAAATATTCATTTGATATCACTAACACAGGTTATGTTAAGAACCCAGCTGATTACGAATACTTGAGAAAGTGAATGTCAGATTTATTAATTTTGTATTAAATTTCAATATTTTTGACATTCACTTTCTTAAACACAAAAAAAGATGCCGAGAGCGAAGTTTTTAAATCTGCCTTGTTACTTTCCCTCTCAAACGTTAAATTGGAGTTTAGAATTTAACACTAAAATTCATGTTTAAAATTATTTTAACAATCCAAATTAGAAAAAATATTTTAGAATAAACTCCTCTTTTTGCTGAGAATGCTACAATATTACGCCCCTTTTAAACGTTTGCCGTTTGAGAAAAGCTTTTTAATTAGATTTTTTCATGTAAATTATTTTAAAATTGCTTAAGAATGTGTAAACGATTGTATTATGTTCAAAAACAACCCAAATAAAATTTCTACATTTTCATTAAAAACGAATATAAGAACAAAATTAATTAAACAGCCTATATATTAAAATAGTAGTTACTCAATACTCTTAAAAAATGTAGCAATTACCAAATTATAAAAAAAATCCTTAATATAAAAAATACAACAAGTGATAGCGAAATTAAGAGGTAGATTTTAAACACATATACATTTAAGGGAAAACCGCCATTAATCTATTGTTATTTTTGTTGTAAAATTTAAGAAGAGATTAAAAGCACAGAATAACGGTTAAAAAACTTTTAGAACAAATTCTTTACTAAAGAATTTTTTGTTTGTAAAAGAATCTGTAAAGCCATTTTGGAAAATCATTAATTATGTTTAGATTACTTAATCCTCTTTATGTGAGAAACTAATAAAAACTTATTTAAGAAAACAAAATAAAAAAATAACCTGAGAGTTTTATTAAAAACAATTTTTAGTTAAATAAAAGTTTTACAATTTCCTTAATGACCATTCATGTTTAATTCGCTAAGAAATGGATTGCCGACTTCTGTACATATATATGTACATATTATCAAAAGAAAAAAGGACATGTTCGTTAAAGCATCGCTGCACTGCACCATGACATTCAAGTTTGCAAAAAGCATATCTAAATCCAGTTCTACCCATTTTTTTAATAAAAAGAAAACACTAATTTTTAGTAAGGGTTACAACACTTGGATGCCTTATTAGCTTTACTATATTTTAAATATTCATTCATAATCACTTTAGATATTCTTTACACATTTCTATGTTTAAATGAAGTTTTAAAAATTTTTATGTCGTATATGTGTACATAAGTACTTATGTATGTACGAAGATGCTTAACATATGCTTTTGTAATACATATGTAAATCTGATAACCGCTATAAATTAAACTAGATTTTTAAAAACAAAATTGCATGCACTACCGTCCGTCATACTATTAGTTTTAATAATTTATTAAACTTGTAGTACTCTTTGAAAAGCGGCTAAGGCCATTGCCTTAAGTTTGTCACTAGTTTGTGGTATATTGTGTGTGATTTCAGATTCACGTGCTGGTAAACCACAAAGTTGACGACGCAATTTTAAATCTTGGCGAGCACTTAGAGCTCGACTATTAGGACCACAAGCATTTGTTATTAGTTGTCGTCTCTCCATTTCGGATTTACGTTGAGAGACTTGCATACACGCTAGGGGTGTCAAGGAGTCTACGTTGAAGGTTTCGGCAGGTAGTTCCTGCGTTAAAGGTTTAACATCAAGCTTAACAACAGGCTTAATGTCTAGATTTTCTTCTTTGGGTTTGATGTCTGAAGTACTGTCATCATTTTCCAACGCAGTAGCTTGAGAGTCTTCGTCTAAAGTAGATAATGATGACACCTCATCTTTAATTTCCGCTTTAATGTCAACTTTAGTCTCCTGCTTAACCTCTTCTGCTTTTAGTTCTTTATCTAGTTTTGTCTTTGCTTCCTGTAGTAAACGTTTGGCATATTCCTCACCAGCCATACGCATTGAAATACCAACTTCCAAGATTATACGGTGAGGTTGCCATTTTTGCTTAGCTGTTGTAGTGGGGTTTGTGGGCATGCGCTTTGTTTCAGCAACCAAAGATGACCAATCAACCCCTAAAGCATCGCCAACGCCTGATGGGGTTAGAAAAAAAACAGCATTAAAAAAATGTCACAAAATTAAAGTAATAAGAGTTACCTTTAGCAGCTCTCTCTTCTTCTAGTTCTCCATCTGATATTTCCTCAAAATCCATAATTTCTTCTTCGTCTCCTTTGCCTTCACCGGTCAATTTTTGTGAACTTGAATCATCATTTTCAATTTTTGCCTTTTTTTCGGTTTTATTTAATATGTCGTCATCACTATCACTTATTTCACTTAGCTCTCCGCTGGATTTCTTCTCTTTTTGCAAAGCAGAAACTGTGCCTGAACTTAAAATTTGAGTTGATTCTTCTTTTGGGTCATCACCAACAATTTCACCAGCTTCCGGCTTGTCATCAATTGCTTGCTGCCTATTGCTGCTTACTTGACCCAAGATGCCCGGGTTTGTAGTGGCGTTAGCCGCACTTTGGGCTGCTGCTTTTGCAGCTGCAACTGCTGTTGTTGCAGCAGCTACGGCGCTGGCTTGAGCAGCTGCTTTGGCAGCAGCTAATGCAGCTTGTTGCTTCTTTAGTATATTAGGGTTTGTGTACGTCATGTTCCTTTTATTAGGAAAACGTTGCATAGGGCCAAGTCCATGGAAACCTCCTGGTGATGGTGCAGGTAGATTTAATAAAGCTGATGGATGATGTGGTCTAAAACCATGTCCGGGCATACGCTCACCATGATCTATATGACCTCCACGACCACGGTAGCCACCACGGCCACCTCTATCACTGCGTGGGTGATGCATCATAAGACCAGGAGGCCCACGCTGATAATTACTAACAGGCACTGTGCCCTCATCGCCTTCACGCCATTCATTTGCATTCCAAGGTCGGCTTCCAAGAAGTGGCTTCTCACGGCTGATTGGCAAATCTCTTTGATCATGTTCAATCCAATCGCGCTTGGGCGTGCCTTCAGATTTTTTTGGCGTATCAATTTGACCCTCTTCTGCATCCCAATCTTGCTCTGAGGATGGACGCTGTTCTCGCTGTAGTGGTGGGATTTTAACAACAGCTCCCGCTGCTCCACCACGTTTTGGGCCACCTACAAAACCTATACCGCGTCCTGGAGTAGGACCAGTTTCGTCACCTTGCCATTCGCCACGTTCTCTGGGAGATCCCCAATTATTACGTTTCCATTCGGGACCTGGTCTGCCCACAAAGGGGGCACGCTCATGCCCCTCACGTGGGAGAAGACGTTCATCTGGATACATGCGTTCGCCTTCAATGTCTCGATAATCTCTAGGATGATCGTGCATTTCACGTTCTCTCAATTCACGCTCCCCCAGCCAAGCTTCACGATTCACTGGATGTCCTCGTGGGACAGCCTCGTCCAAATATGTTCTTTTATATGTACGTTCTCGATCATCTTCGGCATATAAGTCACGCATACGACTGCCGCTGGGACCCACGTATTCACCTGGGCTTAATTCACGACGGCGAGCTAAATATTCCCGTTCTCTTAGCAATTCTTCACGGTTTAAATGACCACGACGTTCAGTTTCTAAAATAAATTAAATAAATTAAATTTTGTTTAAAAAATATGCTAATGCTAAATAAATGAAATGAAATAATGCTTACCGTCATCGAAGTCTTGTTCTCTATGTTTCCTAATATAACCATGCTCGTAGGGATCCATCTCACGTTTTGCGCGTTCAACTGAACGTTCCCTCGAATCGTACACACGTTCAGCTCTATTAAGAACGCGATCAGGTCCTAAAGGTTTTCCATACTTTTCCTCCTCCTCTCGTCTTAATTTTTCACGAGCTATGCGTTCTCGCTCCCTTTGCCGCTCTTGACAGCGGGCCAACGCATCCGCACGTTCTTTTTCACGTGCTGCTTCCCTTTCACGTCGCTCACGTTCTCTGGAGACGTCTTCATGACGCAATTTATGTTCGTGCCGTTGCCTTTCCCTTTCGGCGGATGGCGTACGATCGCGAGTCCTAGTCTGTATGATTATTTTTTCCCTTGACATCAACTGATGGTGCATACGAGGGGGAGATTTTTGCCTTTTTACATCTTGGTGTATGCGTATTTTAGTTATTTTTGTGGGGGAACGGCTGCCTACACGATGATGTTCCCTTTCACGTTCCCTTAAAGCTGCACGGTGTTTTTCTCTTTCACGCTCCCGACGTTCCTTACTGGCAGCCCTTAAATGCTTACGTTCAGCTAATTTCTTAAGCTTAGCTTGTGTGGCTGGAGAAAGAGCCCGATGCGAGTGACCACTTAAAGCAGCCGCAGCAGCTGCGGCTTTTTTCTTCAACTTTGCTTCTTTTAACTTGCGTTTTAAGTGATTACGTTTGGCCTCCAGCTTCTTTTGGCAGTGATCCCGTTTTTCTCGTTTGTGCCTCTCATCACTGGAACTGGTCGATCTCCTTAAAGATCCCGATGGTCTGGGTTTTTTACGACGATGCCTACGGTCACTATCCGAACTGCTGTAAGAGGTAGATGATCCCGAATCCGAGTCTGAACTACTACTGCTCTCGCTACTTGACTGGGCCTGACGTGTCTTTTTGTAGCGCCTTAAGGCCTCTTTAGACTTTTTATCCATTCTGTCGCTGCAAAAATTTTAAGCAATTCGATTTTTGATTTCTTGGACACAACTTAATTTTTTTTTACAATTTTATTACTTTTTCCAGAAATTTTATGGAAAAAATGGCTACACACAAATGTAAATATTTTAGCAATTCCCAAGGTACATATTAGCACCACCTAGCGGGTGGTAGTTGTTTTATAGACTGCAACACAGGGCTGTATTTGTCTTTAAGCAATTCACAATAACAGACGTTTGTGATATATAACACATTGGAAGTTATTTTTTCATTATAAAAATTTTTCAAATTAAAATTTTTTGAATAAATAAGTAAATAAACAAATAAAAAATTAATATGCAACCAAATATATAATTATATAAATATATGCGTAAATAAATATTGTAAGTAAATTTCTGAAAATCTATAACAATATTTTGATTGTGTTTACTAAAAACAACTAATATAATTTTGTGAAAACTTTAAAAAAATTTTAGTGGAAGTATGTGAGCATATCTGTGAAGAAACAAAATGATTTTTATTCTGAGGCTAACATATTGTTGATAATTGATTATTAATGGTATGGAATTTTACTTAGGTATGTTACATACCGTTGAAAAGGCTAAATTCTTAGTATAGGTCTCGTTTTCAAGGTTTAAGAAACGCTTTCACAAATAGGAAATAAAAATCCGTGCCTTGAGTGACAAAACATTTTTTTATAGATATCCCATCCACATCCTACTAAGCGACCATAAAGCTTTTAAAGGACAGTTTTTTTTGAGCAAATATATTAAAAAAAATTTTTTTTGTGGTTTTGTTCATTTATTTAATAATGTTTGGGAATACAAATTAAACAATTATTAGCCAATCTTATGTAAATTTTTTTTTGGAAACTTTTCCATATCTTCGTGGTACGTTTAAACTAATTCAAATATTTTTAACACCATTTTATATAAAAATGTGTAAGATATTTACCTTCTTGTTAAAATTAAATAATGTTATTGGAACAAATTAATTTAATTTTAGTCTTTGTTTATTCACAAATGATCAATACATTTTCAAAATCACCATGCTCAATAGCTTGACATCTTTGTAAATGAAGCATAAAAGATCGCATGTAGTCGTTCTGAACCAAATTGAAAAATATATTTCTGTTTAACATTCATACATATGTAAGTATGTAAAAATTTAAAATGCAAAACAAAAAAAAAAAGAAAGAAGAAATCTCAATAATTATATGCAGAAACAAAAATATGTATAATATTTTCAATTTAATTATATCTAAAACTTTATCGCCCTTGCTAAAACTTGCTAAAACAACTTACATAAAAATTCAAAGGTCGCCTGACCTTTCTAGTAAATGTAGGCAAATGAAAAGTACAAACGCGTTTTTCTCCTAAAGGCCCCTTTGAATTTTTATGTAAGTTGTTTTAGCAAATGAGCGATAAAGTTTTAGATATAATTAAATTGAAAATATTATACATACATGGGCAAAAGCCCCGTTAATTTTAAACATTAATTTTTTGAGTTATGACGTAGTTTAAGCATATGAGCGACATATTCCGAAATATGCTCAAAAGTTACATACGGTCTTCATTAGCCATGAACTTGGTTTGAACATGAAATGCACATTGATTCGGACAATGAAGACCCTTAACGTTCATTTTTCGGCCATGTGCCGCCGACTAGACATGTTCGCCATTATACATACATACATATGCAATTTTCTGTATGACATTTAAAAACAAAAACAATTTACATTAAAAAGGAAGCCATGAACATCAGCACGTGTTCTCTATCTACAAACATAGACAAATCAGTAGCGTTGCTCTGCCAACGTTTTGTTCATGTTGTTTTCAAATCGATAGCTAAAGGAGACGAAGCGTTAGTAATTTTAATTGAAATTTTCTGAACATGACAGGTCTTCACAAATAAAAAAGAAGTTGTGTTCCTGATAAAACACAAATATGCAAAAGTTTAACAAAACTTTACCACTCCTGCAGTTTTCTTTTTAAAACATTTTTCCGGGTTTTTGATAAAATTATTTATTTTATCTTTATTTGTGTAACTTTTTTTTACCCGATTTTAAGAAAAAAATAATATTTTGTAACAGAGAGTGTAATGGAAAAATATTCTGTAGAGCAACGTGTTTTAATTGTCAAAACATGACGACCCATGACAACCCCGATTGAAATGAAAAATATCATAATGAGTGACGAAGCACATTTTTATTTAAATGGATATGGGAAACCCCTCAAGTTATTCATCCCTTGCATCCATTAAAAGTGACAATCCGGTGTGCAATTTGGTCAGGAGGAATCGTTGGACCTTACCTAAACGGCGTAACGGTAACTGTTAATGGGAAGCGATATCGTGATATGACTGAAAACTTTTTAATGTCACAACTGCATGCTTTGGGCTTGATCAACATGTGGTATAAACAAGAGCGTGCCACATCGCATACAGACAGGATTACAATGGAATTTCTGCGAGACCTTTCCACAACGACTTTTTTCAAAAATGGTGATGTTGATTGGCCTCCACGGTCGCCTGATTTGAATGCTCCGGACTTCTATTTGTGGGGACATCTGAAAAACAACGGTTATGCAAACAAACCATAAACGCTGGAGCAACTCAAATAAATTATTCGTGATGAAATTAATGACATACCACGTGAAATGTGTGGGAATGTAATGAAAAATGTGCTCAAAAGGGCTCGTATTTGCGAGACTTATAGAGGCGGAAATTTATCTGATATTATATTTCATACATAATTGAAGACATTAAATAAAAAATTTATCAATATAAGATCCATTCTCTTTCATTTAATCAAATATTATGATCAAACAAAGTAGTATACCTTGCCGGCGGACACCCTGTATTTATAAGAGTAAAAATTAAACACTAATTTCAGCTACTTGGCAACAACTACATACATAGTTTGAATCATTTTCCTATAAAAATAAATAAAATTTAAAAAATCTTAATCTTTTACACGCAGTCCTATTAAATAATTTCCTTCAACATATAAATACTAAATTTAGACAGATTTGTTAAGGCTTATGTGACATGTGCTAATCATATCTTTGTATTTATAATAATACGCGTGTCGTAAACAAAATTATCAAAATTGTTTGAAATGTACTACTTGCTTTAAACATCATATGCCAACCAACAGTTTTACACACACGTCGACCTTTTTTTTGATGATACCGCTTTTCTCAGTATTCATAAAGACCTTAGAGGCCTCGAGCCAACTGCAACATCACGTAACCCAAGTAAAGAAATTAACAAAGTTATGGGGATTAAAAATTAATGAACAATTAAGCAACAAACACATAAATTGTTTCTCTAAAACTTTTTTAGCTTGCACATAGAACCTTGTAATATTTAGCAAGCGATATGTATTACTATATATAACTTAAAAAATTTTCAGCACAATATCAGCAGGATTTTATCAATGTTAACAACAAGCTACCAATATTTCCAAATTTTGTTATTGTTTTAATATACAAATGATTAGTTTTAACTGTTTTAAATGCCGTTTGAAGCGTCCTATTAAAAATTATAGAAAATATATAATTTTCCGTTTAATGTTTTTGCATTTATAAAAACTAGTGTGACATTTAAAAAATTCATTCATTCTTTTTAAATTTTAATTAGCTTAAATAAATGGTTTTCATAATTAAGCAAAATACAACATATTTTTTTAAATTGTCTATGAAATTTTTTTTTCAAATTTGCTTTCCAAACGATTCAAGACATACCTAAACAATTGCACCCACAAATCATTAAAATATTACAAACAGCTGTATGTAAATGTCACAGCTTATGATGTCTTTCGTCACACAGTTTCATTTAAAAATTTTCTGCCGTGAGTTTTAAATATTTTGCTGCAATCTAAACAGAAAATACATTTAAAAAAAATTTTTTTAAGAAAAGAAATTAAAATATAAAAAAATTATAAACATGTAAGAAAGTTGTAGACGGACAAGCCCGACTATCTTATACCCTACACCACATTTGTATTGGGACATGTGTGCAAAGATATGAAAAGGTGAAGTAATATTCGAGTAATTTATAGCATGCTTATTCCGGGACGACATTTGCATGGGGGATATATCAAGACATCGACTGATCATATTTTTGTTCAGCATTCTTGTTAATGGCATAAAGCTAGACACATGTGCGAAATTTTGTCACAATATAGTGATATTCCAGTAAGACCTTTATATGGGGGCTATATAAAAAAGTGAATCAATTGACACTAGAAACCACAAATTTCATAAAATATTTTGAAAATTGCGCCCTGTACTTTGATCATAAGAATACATGGACACTTAGGAGTCGATCGGCATACTTAAAGGTGGGTCTTAGACCACTATTTTTAGGCGTTACAAACAGGTGCACAAACGCATTATACCCCTTTCACATATGTATGTGGTGTGGGTATAAAAAGTCAATAAAGTGATTGATCCAACTTTGGGGGTTTTAAAATGTTGTTTATTTTTTTACTTTTTATAAGTCATTTGAGTGAGGTTGCTATATCCTTCACTATATTGGACCTATGAAGCAAACATGGCAACAATTTAAGTAACCTTCAAAATTATTTATATAACAAAAATATGATTAAATAGAAACTATAATCAATCTTAACAAAGTCTCGTTAATAAGGTAACATTTTTTGTTTGTCAATAATATTTTAAAAAGTTTTATTTTAAAGTTTACCTCTTTGCTTATTGAATTTCAAATAACATTTTCTCTTAATAAGGTTTATATAAATTAAAAATTTGTTAAAATGGAGGGGCTGGTGTGACTAAATTTTTAAATGTATAAAATGCTCGTGCTTAAATATGAGCATTCTGACTCGTTTTTTTTTACCAACAATTATTGCCAATAATAATAAAAATCTTTTTAAAAATGTCGTAAATTTTAAGGATTATTGGTTTAATCGTTTTGCGGATGCTTTTAATATCGTGTCCATATGTACGTACATATACCAATCGTATATAGTACATATTTTAATATATTTAATTTTATTTAATTATGCAGAAAGTGTGTGTAATATGTACATTTGAATAACGTTAAAATTCTAAGCAATTAAAACTTTAAAATATTTTCTTCTCTAATAAAAAATAATACTTTTAAAATTTTTTTGCATTAATTAAATTTAAATAATAAAACCAATATTAGAAATGACTAAATGTGGCGCTTTGATCTCGAAATATTTATTGTAATTAAAAAGTTTCTTTAAATGTTCTTTGTTTTTTTTTTGTTTATAAACAATTCTTATTTTCACATAATTAAAAAAAATCATATAAAACTTAAAGCAACTTAATAAAAAGTGTTTGTATATAAATATGTTTATCTATGAAATATAAAAAGACGTGAAAAGAGATACAAGAATTTCATTATTTTTATATTTTAAACCGACAAAAAGATAAAATATTTTTAGAAATTTCTAAAAAAAAATAATTTTTATTAATTTAAAAAAACAAAAATAATATTATGATTATATTAACATAAGTAAGTATGTTTGTGTATGCATGTACATAATTTACTTAAATAGTGACAACAAGTAATACAGTGATACTAATCTCACTCACAGTTGTCTAACAAATGTCACACTATTTTAACACACTGTCATGTTTATGTCAACACCTATTTCAACATATGAAACATACACACGCTATCAGCGTCTGTTTGCCAATATAAAAATTAAAACAAATATTATTGTTACTTTTACTATTGGCAACATGTTGGATTTCCGACATAACCCTTATAAAGTTAAAATTGTTTAATTGTTTAGATTTTGTAGCGCTTAAATCAGCGATTGGCAACACGCATTCGCACACCAACATGCACTAATATATTAATTTGTTTTTTAACTCATATCACTTCTTTAAGTTTACCGACCGACTAAAAATCACTTCCTGATTTGATTTAAGCATGCCCGTCCGTCCATCCGGCTGGGTGTCCATGTATTCTTGTGATCAAAGTACAGGTCTCAATTTTAAAGATATTTTGATTAAAGCTGGTACAGGTATGGTTTTTGGTATTGGCACGAAGCCTATAATTTGTGGTGATGATCGGTAAATTTTTTGACATAGCCCCTTTACAAATGTTCTGCCGGAATAATCTTTTGGACTATAAATGGCTCAATTTTGAAAAAATTTTACATTAAGTCTTACTTTAGGCCACCAACTACCTAAGGAGCGAAAATATTATCGGTCCATTTTTTTAAATAGCCCCCATACATATGTCCTCCCGGAATTAGCGTTTTGGCCTATAAATGGCTCGAATATTATTTTATCTCCTCAAAATGTTGCACACATGTTTGTCTTTATGCCACCAACTTTTATACTAAATAAAAATATATCGGTATATTTTTTCATATGGCCCTAATACAAATGTGGTGTAGGGTGTAATATAGTCGGATTGACTGACTTTAACATTCTTACATGTTTTTTTTTTAATTTTTTGAAACTTGCTCATTTGCTTTTTTTACAGTTATTTTCACTGTGTAGTCAGGGCGTACGTATACAGGTGACCTTTGTTCATTAGCTGAGTAACGGTATTTCGGATGTGTAGTTGTCAAAATTTGTTTATGTTTATTTTTTTTTCTTTTTTTACTAACAACTGTAGAATCTAAGAAAAGCTTAAAACGTAGAAGAAAGAATTTGTAAGTTTTTGTTATCTGTCTTCGACATTCGTACAACCATTTTAGTTGTTTTTGTAGAACCGCTCCCACCTGTATGCATGCGCCTTTAGTGTATTAGAGTTTATATGAAAAGTAAACAAAATTATAAATGGAATAATTTTTAAACTACTTGGAAAACAAATTAAAATCTGGAAAATAGTTTTGTTTTTGGCAGTATGTATTTTCCAATAGAGGACTAAAGAAATTTTATTTTAAACACAAAGTTTAATAAAATCAGAGAGTTTTATAAACTAATATAAAGGACTGAAAACTTATATTATTGTAATTTTTTCCTATTTACTTTCCAGTGCTTTTTTAAATTTTAACAACAAGAAAAAACCTAAAATATATATTTTTAAAAATATAATAAAAACACTCTTTGATCTTATAAAATAAATAAATTCCAATTATATGTAAGATAATTGAAATTATTATTCCACGACTTGCATGGAAGAATAAAAAAGAAAAATATTTGGTACAATTATTCAGATTCAAACTATTCACCATCAAAATGATTGTCTGTTCTTGTACATAAATCATGTGAAAATTAGAATTTTCAAGGGAAATATTTTAAAAATGGCAGTGCTCGAAAATGGACTATACACTGGACCGCCTTTGGGTGTTACTTTTTAATTAATTTTAAAAAGCTCTTTGGTTAAAAAAAAAACAAAAATATTTTTGTTTGTTCGTTTAACTTAACTTAAAGGTCAATGCACTGTTTTTAGAAAATAATCGTTTAACAAGTCCGACTGTTTTACATGTAATATGTTTTAACTATAAACGAAACACATTTAAAATGTTTATTTAATTAAAAAGAACTTTTCTTTATAAAGGAAACATAAACTATTTTCTTTATGCTTAAGTTAGCTGCAGTCAACCTGGACAACAACATATTTTATTTACAAATGTACATACATTTATACACATACAAATGTAGCTTTTTTGTAATATATTTTAATTTTTGTTTAAAGGCATTTAATTTTTGACACCTACATTAATTGGCAACGTGCTTACAGTAAAACCTTAATAGAACAAACATTTGTTATTAAAAAGTAATAAATTTACATTTAGCATTCAGCTCTTCTGTTTTGTAAATTGTGCAAAGTTTTTGCAGTGAGAAAATTTTTAAAAATATAATAAAGTTTCTGTTTTTAACAGTGTAATTTAGATATTATATAAACTCTTAAACACATAGTAAGTTATAATGTATTAACCCTGTATTTAACAAGGAGAGCATACATTTTTCGATCGAGACATATCTCGATTTAGGTACAAGACATAGGCACAGGTTTGTCATGATGTCAGAATCTATTAAAAAACATTAAAATCGCTTGTAGTTCGTTATACAGAGTTTTAGCTGTACTTACACCAAATTAACTGTAAAAATACTCATATGTATATGTTTTAAATTTGTACATTATTTTTCTGAAAGCAAGCCAAACTAATTATGTTTATTTGTCAGTTTTTCTTTATAGAGGATTTAAAAAAATAATTTTTTTAAACAAAATAAGAGTTTTGATATTTTTTTAATAAATGTGATATACGATTAAATACGTTTCATTTTTAATTAAGAAAGAAAACATAATTTCATCAAAACTATTTGTACCTTTTTACGTGGTTTGGTTTCTAAGCAATTGATTTCATTTTCTATGAACAAATTTTAAAAATAAAGAAAACTAAAGTCAAAATTGAATTCCTTGAACACAAAATACATATAAACTTGTTAAGCATAAAAATTAGCAAATAAAATTTAATTATTTACAAACGAACATTTAATATATTTACGTGTATGTATATAAAAACTGTTTTTACGTTTAAAAATTTCAATACGAAATCATTTGATTTGAAGAAATTGGCGTCAATATCATTTTATATAAAATATAATTTGTTATGTTCAATCAAGCATTTGTTAAATTTAAAATTTTTTAAAAAATGTGTTGATTTGCCTGAAAAATTTTAATTTATTTATTTAAGTTTTTTTTTTGAGGCCAAAAAGCAGAGTGTTACCAACGAAACACATCCGTTGATTTCGCTGTCCTTACACGCAATTACCATTACAATGTAACGAAAAAAATAAACCTCAAGCTGATACGTATGATTTATTTACAGGGTGATGAGATAGGAGGCAGTATATTTATTGGTTTTATTTATATCAGGAACTGTAAATAATAATTATTTTGGAATTTTTAATGAAAAAGGAAACATCGTAAAGTCAAGTGAAGTACATTATTTTGCCGGAATTGAACTTGATTTATTTGCAAATCAAGTGGTTATAAATTTTTAATTATTTTTTTTAATAATAATTTTTTATTTGTTTTAAAATTTTTTTCAAAAAAAAATTATTACTTTTTTAATGTGTGTACGGGACGTCACACATCCAAAAATTGCAACAAGTTTTAAAATTTTGCTCGTGACCCAAAAGGCCGTCGTACGTCATCCATCTACGTACTAACTGGCATTACCGTGCGGACGTAACAGGTATTACATCAGCAACAATCAAACAGCTGATAGCTGTCAACCTACTCTACGTACGTTTAAAGTGGAAAGTTGCCCAACTTTCGCAAGTTGCGTTGACGGAGACGTACTGAATGTGCTGTAATGTGGAACTTGATCTAATCAAAATTTTGTATAGTGTTGTTTGCAAACGAAGTGGCAACATTGTTATTTTAAAATATATATTTGTTTACTGAAAACACAAGTACCTGTATCGTTTGTTTTTCTCTCTTCTGGGTTAATCACTACTCGTTTAGTGTTAAAAGATGTGGGAAGCAAATGTTGGTGATAAATTTAAGTAAAAAAAAATTTTGGAGAAACTTTAATATTTATTTATTAGGAAAATAAAAAAATTCAAAAGCAAAATAGGTGAAATTTCTGTTGTTTACCACAATTTCTTTTGAAGTGTGTCACTTTTAATATTTTTTCAAGCAAATTCCTTTTTTCAAAATACATTTTTAAAAGATTTGATTTCCTTTTAGATTTATATATTCCTGTAAAATTTTTGGGATTGAATTATTTTTGCAAAATTTAAACTGGCATCTCGAAATTTAGATTGAAGCAGGCTAAAAATGAACTAATAATAAAGGTTGTCCAAAAATCTAATAGCTGTCGGAATCGGATTTGAAAATGACTAGTATATATTTCAATACTTAACATTTTGGTACTATTTAACTTCTCAATTCGAATACTGGGGCCAAATCGTCGCATTCGATTCGAATCGAAATTTTAAAATTCTTATTAGAATTCCTATACTTAAAGCATTGACAACTCGATCGATCGAGTGAAATTTCGATTCGAATCGAATGCGACGATTTGGCCCCTGATTTTAATTCGAGCTCCAAACTTATTGATCGCTTTTAAGTCTGATTCCGACAGCTATCGGCTTACATGACATTACCGATATTAAAACTTGTTTTTTTTTAAATTTTTTATTACCATATACAGACATAAATACATACAACTTATTGGCCTAAATATTGCGCACTTAAATTAAAATGCAATTAATTACCTTGGTAATAAATTTATTTAATTTTTAAAATTCATAAATTTAACTACGTACATATGTAAACTTTCTAAATATTTAAAAATTAAGAATAAAATTTAAACTTGAAGTGACCAAATCTAAATTCCTTTCTACTAAATTTGTCAAGATTAAAGCATAAACATTATAAATAAATTACAATTTAAGGAAATACCTACATATTCTAAATAGAAAAAGTTTTAGAGAAAAAAATTCTGTTACAAGAGGAAAAAAAAACAAAAAATCGCCGCTATTGAATAATAAATGTATTCATGGACCATTATACAAACATATGTATGTACTTATGTATTTAAAGCAGGGCCACCAATAAAGTGTATTTTTTAATTTGGGGGCAATGATATTTTTATTGTTTTTACAAATGACTTGTTTCAAAACAAATTTATAATTTTATCTAAATAATTGTCATACCGTTAATAAGGTTGGCAATTAGTGAATATGTTAATTTAGAAACATTTTTTTATAAATAATTAAAAAAAAAAAAAAAAAAAAATCAAAACGTTAGCCACCCTAATGTGTTTAAAAAAATCATATTGAGCAAAAAACCATAACGAACGAGCGGCAAACATAATGAAAAATCAGAACTTGCTAAGAACAGAAAAAAAACAACTTTTTTGCACATGATTTTAGCAGAATTTGTGAGGAAAAGCAATAGATTTTTAAAAATTTTTAAATATAAGTCTTGTAAGCTGGAAAATGGCGACAGTTATTTAGTGATCGCGAAGTGCTCAAGAAGAATAATAAAATTTAAAAGTAAATAGTTCAAGAAATTCGGAATAAAAAAACTAAAGCAAAGAAGGCTTTTTTAAAAAATATATAACCAGTCTTTTTTTTTTAAATACAACATTTATAAATAATAATAATCCCAAAACAATTAAGATTTTTGTGACAAAAAATTTATCTTTTAATTTATTAGAACATTAAATAAGAACCATAATTAATATCAAAAACAACCATTAAAACAAATGGATATTTTTTTGTATTAAAAAATTAAATTTAATTTAATGTTAAAAAAGAAAATGTAATAAAATATAAAAATTAAAAAAAAAAAATAATTAACACAAAAAAATGCAAATAATAAATAATTAAGAAAATATATTAATGGGTAAATTAATCTACTCAATTTAACTAATTACTTAATGTTTAAATGCTTCAAGTTAAAATAAATAAAATTTCGATAATTCAATAATTAAATTTTTTTATTTAAAAAAAATTTAAAATTTGGATAAATTCTTGGATTTCAAAAAAAAAACTTTGTATTTAAAAATTAAATTAGATTTTAAGGATATTAATCCTGTTTATATCACAGTTTTAAATTGAAGTTTTTTTTAAATTGTAAAACGTTTTTTTTTATATTCAAAAAATTTAGCCAGTTTTTAATTTCAGATGTAACAGATGTTCAATAAATGTTAGTTTAGATCCCGTTTTCTATAGCATAATAGGTTGCTTTAAATTTTTTTTATTTCTTAAATTCCCATAAGCAAATATGCGAATGTGAAATAAATAAATAAATACCATTAAAAGGACATTTTAAAAAAGTAAACATTGTTTTTCATATATTCTCGCTAATTTAAATTTTTAAAGGAACAGCCGAAGAAAAAAAGTGCAAATAATTAAAAAGTTTTCTTTTAAGAGTTAATTTTATGAAGCTTAGTTAAAACGGGACAAATATTTGACAAAATAGACAAAACACTCAAAAAATATATTTTTGATCTTTTGACAATGTTAATATTAAAACCAGGAATGGTAATAATTATGATAAAAAAAAGATTTCAAAATAAACTAACTTTTTTTTTGATTTTTATAATTTTTGTCAAAAAATAATAATTATTATTTGATTTTTATATTTTTAAAAACATTATTTATTATTTATCGATTTTTATTTTTTTTTGTCAAAAATAATTATTGTTTTGAATTTTTTATTTAAGACGATTATTTTACCAATAAATCTTATTTTTAATTTAAAATACAACAATTATTTCTGATAAAAAATAAAAATAATAAAAATAATTATTACATATATCGTGGACTTTTGACAAAAGCACTTATTTGAAAAAAGTGAATTTTAAAGGAGAGCAAAAAAACTATTTTAGCATCGCAAGTACCGGCGAAAATTCAATATTGGAAAATAATTCAGCTAACTTACTTTACATTTAAGGTTTTAAAACTTTTTAGATAATAATCACGACGTTTTTTGCGATGTTAAAGTAGTTTTTTTGCTCTCCTTTAAAATTCACTTTTTTCAAATAAGTGCTTTTGTCAAAAGTCCACAGATATATTGAGAAAAAACTAAAAATTAACGACGCATTTTATATAATGTACTTCGCTTGATTTTCCGCTGTTTGCTTGTATACGCCTTTTCATTTCAAACCCGAAAATAATTTTTAATTGTAGTCTCTGATTAAAATTGGTACTCTAGATTGAAAAAACACATTCTTAAGGAGTGGACACGTCTATTAAGTTAAATGTTTGCCTAGTGTGAATAAAACTTTAGTACTGTCCCCAATGAAGCCTAAAGTATAATTTGTTTCTGAAAGAAAGATAAATATATCTGGAACTTGATTAAAATAAACTTTTTTACCAAAAAAAAAAAAAAAACAAAAAAATAATTCAAAAAACTACACAACCAATCATAAGAATAGAAACTGTTCACTTGAAATTTCTAAAGTGTTTCGTGATTTAAATATAAACTCTCAACATGATTTGTCCCAAACGTACTGCTGAGCTATTGGAACTTCATCTTCAACCCTTAAAGGACAAAGATCCTGCATGGGAAATAGCTGTTTCAAAAATAGCCGGTCGAGGTATATTCGCAAGTCGTAACTTAAAACGTGGCGATGTTATTTTCCAAGATATACCCCTATTGATTGGCCCATCAGCACGTAAAGAAGACACTCTAAACTCCTGTTCAGTATGTTTTAAAATGCTGCCCGATACCAAATTTATGTGTCGCAATGGCTGTGGTCTGCCCATCTGCTCGTTGTGCGGCAAAAAGAAGCAACACCAGCAAGATTGTGCTTTATTTAAGTCTTGGGAGCCCTGTGAGCCTGATTTAGCCAACTCGATTATAATACGCCTACTGTGCGTAGCGAGAGCTATTAACTGCACCAAAGAACAACGAGATCTAATTTATTGCCTACAAGCAAATTTAGACAACAATCATCGTACCGAAGTGCGTAATGCAGCCAAGGGATTCAAGAAATTCCCAACCGATAAGAAATTAATTGAAATTATGAATCGAACTGTGGCCGTTTTGAGAACAAATGGATTTGATGAAACCTCAGATCGTACCAACGACAATCAAGAATTTTTATATCGTGCCCTTTACCCCTTGTTTGCATTGATGAATCATGACTGTATACCCAATTCGTATTATACTTTTGATGAGAAAACGAATAATATGATTGTTAAGGCTTCGGTAGATATACCAGCGGGCACTGAGATTACAACCACATATACAAAACTGTTTACCGGCAATATTTCCCGTCATTTGTATTTGAAAATGAAGAAAACATTTACTTGCAAGTGTCTAAGATGTTCAGATCCAACAGTAAGTATTTGATTTTTTTTTTATTGGAGTTTATTTAAAATCAAAATTGATTCATAAAGGATTAATTTTAAACTTTGATTTAAGAAAGTGTAAGTAATTTTTTTTAGCAATTCAATTTGTACTTTTGCAAATGGTAATGTAAATGTCTTAACTAAATGGTTTTAAAAAAGTTTTTGTTGAGATAAATAATTTTTTTATTTAAACAAATTATAAGGTAGGTAGATAGAAAGGGGTGGTGTCGCATAATAGGGGTTTTACTCCACTCGGCAACAATATGTTGTCCATTGTGCTGCCCTTAAAAACAGAAGGGGGGGGGGGGGGGAAATAATATTAGTATCATCGTGGAAAACATAGAAGAGAGTTAGAAACAAACTAGAAAGATGTTGAAAAAATTATAAATGGTCAGAAATGGTAGGTACTGCTTGTTAGTCCTTTGAGACCCTTTTCATTCTCTAGCATCTCATAAATATTTCAGTTCGAAAAACTCAATTAGTAGTAGACAAAATACAAAATATTCGTCGAAGTATTGGCGTAGTCTCCTGACAAGCGCCGAGCATTGATAGAGTAGTTGTCCCGTAGTCTCGACCTCATCTGCGCTCTCACATCAGCGACAATAGTCAACCAGACCTTGAAAAACAGTTAAAAAACCAGCGAGAAGACTTAGGTCTTTTTGCCTATTAACAAAAGAACTTTGTTTTGTCTGGCCGTTAATTTTTGCCACAGAAATTTTGACACCCTACAACCCACAGTCTTAGTCCAGAGCCTGATTTTCTTGTCCCTTAAATGTCCTTGAATCTTTCCATAGAATTCGCACAGTGGGGAAAAATCGAGGCAGTTACCCCACTGGCCCTTGCCTCCGATTCCATCCTTTTTAATTTCTTTGCATCCTGATTTCCGGACATACAAAAGTAACCCGAAAACCTACAGAGTTTAAGACCCTCGAGGTTCTGAAGCACGGTTCGCATTATTGCAAAGGTCTCCCCTTGAAATGCACTACATTGCTCGTCTAGTCTGAATAATTCTGCGATTTTTAGTAAATTACTGAATGTAGCCACTACAGCGGTCCTAAACTCCCCACTAAACTGGGTTACATTGTCCGTTGATCATTCTCTAATTGACGAGCATTTAAGCTGAATTCATGACATGTATAATTTTTAAAAAATTTATAAAGTTTGGCCCAGATACGTTTTTTCTAGCACACGGACCAAGCCTATTGAAACTGGGCTTGTATGGCCTAATTTCTGCATTAAGTCCTTCCAGGGTATACACCATGGTACCCATTCACATTAGTTTTACGCCCGAAATTTGTGTACGGCCGCAAAATTGCAAATATAAATGTAGTACTATCGATAAATTGATACAAGTCATGGTTATAAAGAAATAACCAGGCACTGTAAATAATAATTATTTTTGAGTTTTCAATGAAAAAAACATGTAAAAGGAAATATCGGAAAGTCAAGTGAAGTACACCAACTTGATGTTATTAAACTAATTTTAAAATTTTTAATTTCTTAATTTAAAATAATAATTATTTTTTGTCAAGATATAATCATACATTTTTGAATTTTTTTGGCAGAAATAATTGTTATATTCTTTATTAATATAAAAATCAAAAAATAAAAATTATTAGGTCTGTTCAAAAACCCACATATTGTTACAAATTTGTAACAACTTTTACTTACAAGTGTTTATTAACTCAAAAAACTTGCATGGAGAAAGCGTCAAAAAAAAGTAAAAAATTGAGACGTGAAATAATTTTTCCAAATTTTTACAAGAACCATACAAAAAAGTTTTCTAAAAGAATTAACAATAACAAAATACATTTGCTAGAAATATTTGGCGTTCATTTACTTTTTAACATTGTTGAGAATAATTTTGCCAAATTTCTTTTTACTCTCCCGTTGCAAATATTTAGTGGAAAGTTATTGAGCACACCTTTTGTCATCATAATTTATTTATATAAAAATTAAAAAATAGTAATTATTTTTGTTAAAAAATGCAGATTTTTTTGCAAAATTATACCAGCCCCTGGAACGTTAAGTTAGGCTAGGTTACAAAGGATAGTGACGAGTGCAACTCGCCTCCACCACCCAAGAAAAAACAAGATACTATGATATTGCCCAGCGCCTCAAGCTAGACATCGCAGCAAGTCCAATTAAAAAGTGCCCTCCCAACCATCTCTGTCTGCAGATTTGCAGCTTAGGGCAGTGGCAGACAAGTTGTTCCACAGTCTTTATTTCCTCCCCATACCCGCACAACCTGCGGGAATCCAGAGAACTGCCGAAAATTATCCTACCAAATTTTATTATTATTGATTCGTTGAAGTACTTTACTTTTGATAGCTTTAGCTTTCTTAATTGTTTTTATTTTTATTGTTTTTCTTATCTTTTTATTTGTTCTACCATGGTAAAGACGACAAAAATAATATGCATGAAATTGCAATTTCATGCTGCAAACTTTTTCTTGGCACATTTTCCCTAAAACAATTTAATAAACTTGCGAAAAAAAATTAAATCTTTACGAATTAAATGCATTTTCGTTTAAATGAACCATTTTATTTTATCAAAATTTTACTGCATTCTACACATTAAACACATAATTAAAAACAGTCGTTGCAATTGACCATTAAATTTAAGTTTGTGATAACGGTTTTTGGCATGTAAAAGAATGTTGAGATGCCATTAAAATAAATTATAATAGTGCGGGAGAAAGTGCTTATATGATAATGAATAGTTGATGAAAAATTTAATGGAAGAAATAATTTATGACCAAAATTAAAACATTTAATATGAATGTAATTTGAAATTATATAAAAATTTTAAAATTAAGGTGTATTTTATATAATTAACCACAATATAACATTTACCCATATCCACAGGCCATTTTGTTTTGCATCCAATGGTGTAAGTTCGGAGGAGTTTGAAAATTATTTTTTTGACAAGCGTTCAACTCCAAAAGGGTTTTTTTTGTTGAATTGTCAGATATCAAATTCAATTAAAAATCCTTTGACCTAAAAACCATTTTATAGGACACTATTTTGGTGGTTCATACATACAAACGTGCATATGTTTGTATATAATGGCAAACTTATACATACATATTCACTCTTCCCATTTGTGGTTGGGATCTTTATATCTATTTAATGGCAGTAAAAAAAGTAATTGTTTTCTTGCCAAGTTAATTTGTAAATCTGTAAATATTATTTACCAAAGTGTAATTAGCTATTTTTTTTCAATGTAAACAAAAAGAGAACAACAATTTTATGCTGTTTATTCAGTCGATATTAACCAAAATTTTATTTTTAATTAAAAAAGCCTTTAAACTATTTAGAATTTAATTTATCACTGGATAAGCCAATCTGTTAACAATTCTTTAACTAATACGCATTTTATTTTACAAAATTGAAAACGAATACGCAAAAAAGAAAAATATTTTAAATTTAATTAATTTTCTTATAATTCTGTGTATTTTTTAACTTTTTGACATTTTGTTAATTATAAATGCCACTTGCTTTCAATTAATATTAAAAGAATATCAGAGTTGTCCTATAATAACATGGGGTCTGCAAAGTAAATGTGTATGCATTACAACAATAACATGATGGAATTTTAAATAAATAAATAAGAAATATTAACTATATTCTAAACTCAAAAAATTATTACAGTAACATACTGTAAGTTATTTAGCAAGTATCTCGTAAAGTTAAATTAAAAATCAGTTAAATTTTAACATAATATTTTTTTTTAATGGTTTGAAGAGTTATTTAAAGCTTCAACTGCACGAAATTTAGATGTTCAGCTGAAGCTAATTTTGTCAGTTATTTAAATTTGTTTTTTTTTTCTTGATACTTTGTGTTTTGCTGTCAACCTTGTTAATTTTAGAAATTTATGCAAGTTAATTTTTTATTGCCTGAATTAAAAATAAATTATTCCATTAATTTTAATGAAAATCTTTTTGGACGTTTTTAAAATAAACATCCAGTTGTTCTAAGTAGTATTTATGGTTGATTATACGTAAATAATTTTTCGAGTGTAAACATATTCTTGTTTTGTTTACTTACTGAAAGTCAAATTACTTTTTCTTAACGCTTGAGATAAAAATATATTGTCCTTAAAATACTATGTATTTTTGAATCAATTTATTTAATATTTTCAAAAATTTTTTAAAACCAAATTTTAATACAAAATCTGTTTTATAAACTTTTAACAATTTCAATTGCCACCGAAAACTTAAATCGTCAGTTTTGACAGATGTAAGCTCTTATATACAGCGTTCTTCTGGATACTACATTTAACCTCATAAAGTCTAAATAAAAAATCCTATCGAGATAAAAGAACACATGCACAAACGTTTATTAAATAAAAATAACTCTAACAAATTTTGGGAAGTTCGGTCTGCTATTGAACGTAATAACCACGTCATTA
This sequence comes from Melanophora roralis, assembly GCA_963583895.1. Lineage (NCBI taxonomy): Eukaryota > Metazoa > Arthropoda > Insecta > Diptera > Rhinophoridae > Melanophora > Melanophora roralis. The sequence goes on from OY757190.1 coordinate 6,266,714, forward strand.
TAAGAATCAAATCTTATTCGTTAATTCATGTAACAAAGCTTCCATCGGCCTTCATTTTATCATTGGTCTCATGTAAGCCTTGCTACCGAAAATTATTGACAACTCGATCGATCTAGTGGAATTTCGACTCGAATCGAATGCCGAAAATAACAATTATTTTTGAATTTTCAAAGAAAAAAACAGTCAGAAGGAAACATTGGAGAGTATTAAAATAATTTTTTCTTGACAATCCTGTTCTTTTTAAATTCCTAATCGTTAGAGTAAAATTCTGTATCGTGTCGAATGCCGTTATTTCCTCCCTAAATTGCTTCATCTGAATAAAGAGGACAAGGATGCATTTGTGGTACTTCACCCCATTTGTGAATCCTTTCAGGAAAGCATAAGAAAGAATGGCTAAAGGAAAAAAGATAATGTAAATAAAAGTTTAAAAGATACTGTAAATCATAAGAGAAAAATAGATGAAAAAAGTTGATGTCCGCTGAATCATGCGTAAGGACCTAATCCCATAGATTCGGCTTTGATCAGCCCCCAATACTTTTGATGAATCTCATTATGTCCTCTAGGTTACAACTGAAGATCTCACCAATGTCTTTAGAGTCCCTTATTCTTCCTCAGAAGTTTCGAATATTCTTCTCCCACCTACTAATCGTGTATCTGACTTCGCAGTGCCCATTAAGAGTCTCAACTATGCTCCTAAGATAAGGAAAACTCTTATTTCCAAGCAAGTTCACTATTCAGTCCAGGTCAAATAAGTCTGGAAACTCCGCAATCAGCTCTGTGCCTTACCCAATGCCTCCATCAAACTGTAATAAAAATTCATCCGTGACGTTGTAGGCTCACACCTTACTTAAATACTTTGGGCTGATTCCCTCTTGCCTCTTGGGTAAAAAAGAAGACTACGATTAAATTTTTCATTAATTTATTGCACGTCTTGACGAGACAAATTCAAACGTCAAACTGTCTCGTCAAGACCTACAATAATGTTACTTCTATGAAATTTTTGTTTGTAGACAAAAAGGGAGTAATTTAATGAAAAACTTATTTGCGTAAGTCTAGTGCAAGAAGAAAGGTTATTAACCAAGTAGAGGCGTATTTAATTTAACGTGATTACACAAATACATACAGACCTGTGTATGCATGCCAATACAAGACACTCGGAACTTCAATAGTTTAAAGAGTAATTACTGTTGGTAAACATAAAATATCGAAACTGCTACTTAAATGTTTGTGCTAAAAATTTTAAACGCTTAGAAGAGGAGGAAAATCAGTTTAAAAGTCAAGCGCTGCAATCTAGATGAAGTTACGGTTTAAATATATATTAGTTTGGTATTATCTAATAAACCAGTTTTTTATGGCCCAAATTTGTAGGCGGTTTTTTTTATTAACTTTTATGCTTAAACGCACAAGATTTTATTCATACTTATTAAGGTCTAAACCTCATATATATAAACAAAATATAAGTTTATAAATAGTTTTTTAAATAAATAAGTTATACAAAACTGTCTTATAAACCTTTAATAGAACAAAAAGCGTTTTTATTATAAACATTGCCTTTTAATTAGTTTTATTTTCTTTAGAAATGTTTTCTTGCAATTTTATAGTTTCTTGATTTTTTTAGTAGCATAACCGGATAATTTATGTTCGAAAACTTTAATTTAAACAGTTTTACAATACTTTCCATAGTCTCTTTTTACTCGACCTAAAATAAAATTTTTTTAAGTTTTCCAAAAAATTGTTTAAAAAACTATTGTGTTTTTAATATTTCCCGCAAAATACGTGTTTTGCGGATTTCCAGATAATTTAAATTTAAACAAAAGTAATAAATCAAATAAATTTGCGGAATAGCAAAAACATTATTAGCTTTTGTTATAACATTTAATTACAAAAAAAAAAAGAAAAACAACAAACTGACCAATTGGTTTATTTAATTATTCAACATAGAAAATTTATTATTTTCAAAATTCCTACATCATAAGGAAGCTAAATTAAAACACATGTTTATGTACAAATAAAAATTGCTTACAACAATTATAAACAAATTTAATTTTTCATTTGCCTAAAAACAGGAAATCAGAGGCCACTTTTTTAAACCATTTATGAGAGTTCTTCCAATTTTTTATTGTGGATAATTAAAACAATTTTACGCATCAAAAGCTAAAAATGTTTTATGTCAAATAGACTTGAACTTGAAAAAAAGCTTTTAAATTTTTTTATATGTATGAATGTGCTGTCAGTTTTTTTCAGATAAAATCTAAGTATAAACATATTTGTGCATATAAAAATGTTGGTGTGTGTGTTGTGGATTTTTTATTCATTAAAAATAGAAAGGAATTTATTGGAAATTCAAAATAAGAATTGATATAACACAGTGCAACAAAAAATATAAAGAGCAAGATCATTTTGTGACTTAAGAATATGAAATAAGTTCGTCTCTTGACTTTTGGAAAAATGTAATGATAAGATTATTTGAGTGTAAAGTTATAAAATAAAAAAAAATATTTTGTAGAAAATTTTTGTTGTTTTTTGCAAAACTATATCTTATGTACTGTCTACACCTACTCTTAGTTTATCTTAATAATAAAATTAATAATTATTTTTTTAAGGGCTAAAGTTATATTAAATCTGTTTTTCCTTATTGGTTGTCAAAGAATCAGGGAAAGCTTTACTTGGAGATATTTTAATCCCCTCTATATTTTAAAATTTAATGTACAAACCAATTTATAATTCAGAGTTGTTTGTTAATCAATGAAATATAAAGATGAAAGAAACAACCTTTGCACTAAAGTGTTTTCATATTTTATACCCACACCACATACGTGGTTGGGGTATTATGCGTTTGTGCAGATGTTTGTAACGCCGAGAAGTAACGGTTTAAGACCCACCCTCAAGTATCCCGATTGACTTCCTGATTCGAATTAAGCATGTCCGTCCGTCCGGCTGGGTGTTCATGTACATATATTTTGATGAAAATTGGTACAGATAAGGATTTTGGTACTGGCACGAATCCTATGGTTTATGGTGATGGTCTATTTTTTGGCATAGCCCTCATACAAATATCCTCTGGAAATAAGCATATTTGGCTACAAATGCCTGAAATATTACTCTATTTTATTTCTTACTTTATGCAACTAACTTCACGATATAGCTCCTATACAAGGTAAAATGTTGCTTAACCATTATAAAATTTTGCACACATGTTGATCTTTATGCCACCAACTTTATATTATACAAAATAAATATATTATCGGTATTATTTTGTATCTGTAGTGGATATGGGTGGACGTGCTATCATTACAATTGAAAAAAAAACAATGTTGCCCGACCGTCGGTCGCGCTGGTATGCTGCTGCTTAAGCTCCGGCTAGGGCTCGGCGTCTTGGGCTGGTTCCGAAGATCGATGAACGCGTAAAGTAAAACATAAGACACCGCAAACTTTGCCATTACCTACCAGCTTCTGTTGCGTCCTGCACTTAAGTTGCGCCGGCAGATGTTACGCCGACGTTTGGCTCACCCACTGGAATCCATAAGGACTTTTCCATGACAAAACTCTCCTACTAATGTGGTGTAGGCTGTAATGTGGTCAAGCTGCACCGATTATAATTTTCTTACTAGTTTTTGTTTTTTTGCAAAATAATTGTCTCAAAAGTACAAGCAACCCGTAGTTGCTTAAAAAACGTTTTTCAAAGCTACACAGTAAGAAAAAACACATTCAAAAATCAAGAATTTTATTTTTTAATTTATCCAAAATCATATTTGAAATTTTTAATTACGAACTGTTCTTAGCATTTCCTAAATCAAGTCTATTCGGATTACTTCAAAAAATCAAACAGAAAATACTTATTGTTAAATTAACTTTAGAATATAAGCAACATAGTAAATTAATATCCCAGATTGTAGGGCGCTGGTGGTACAGTTCGGGGAGTCCCAAGTTCAAGTCCTAGCTACGGCAAGAACAAAACAAGTTATATAAAATAAAAAAAATAATAATAAAGCTCTGTTAGTCAAATAAATGATTCATACTTTCTGAATTAACCCCGTGTACAAAAAAAAATTTTTTAAGCTTAGATCAAGTACGGTTTGGAACTTAAATCAATCAATGTAACTAAAAGTTGGACATTCGTACTAGATACATCGTACTTGGTTTAAGAAAATCTGTACTTGGTTCAAGAAAATCCATCTCGTCGTACTTTTGACATGGCTACTGCTTGATTTAAGTAAAGATTACTTGATTTATTTTTTGTGTGTCTCAGTGACTATTTTCTTTTAATTGATATAAAAATTATACTGTTTACAATTGTTTAAATGAAAAACTATCCAGGATTTGTTAAATTATACAAATATTGCTCTCTTGTGTAAAATAATTTTGTTTTTAAAACAAAATTTTGGATTTTTTTGTTTTAAATTTTAACGACATAAAATAAAAATAATTTTAATTGTCTTGTTATAACATCATAACCTTTGATTAACATTAATGATTATTTTATTAATTCGTTACGCAGGGCAATGGTTTTGCAGAAATTTTGGGTGGTCTATTTATTCTGTTTGTTTTTAATTTGAAAAATATTTTTGAAAATTCTCATGTGATCGAATATATTTTTGGACTTAAAAGGTTATTTTTTTTTAATAAGTTTTGATATTTTATTGCCTTAACATATACATTTACCAAATTGTTTATTTGTTTTCTTTTGTAGTTTTTTTATTTTGTATAAAAAAATTCTTTTGCTCGCTGACAACATAAATAAAAACATACATAAACGCACATACGTATACATGTTCTAAACAAATTTTGTGTCATATTTTAAGAATGTTATGCCTTTTTTTTTAAATTAGCTATCAAAAACGTCTGCGTGATATGTTAAGTTTGTCACATGATATGTTACACATGATAATTAACATTATTATTATTATAATTTTTATTATTATAATTATTATTATTATTTTTATTATTATTATTATTATTATTATTATTATTATTATTATTATTATTATTATTATTTTTATTATTATTATTATTATTATTATTATTATTATTATTATTATTATTATTATTATTATTATTATTATTATTATTATTTAATAGTTTTCAATAAAAAAATATATACATATACATATCTCATATGTGTGTTATAATGCAATAAAATAAAATATTAAATATACTGTCGAGTTGCTTAAAGAACGGTTTCCTTTCGCAAATATTTGCTCAAAAAAGCGTTATAGCTATTTGTGGTAAATAACAAATACAAAAATATTTGCTGTTAAACAAATTTTTAAGGAGACAAAGAATTACTTTATAAATTCCAAGAAAAATATTTTTGATAATTTGATAAAGTTTAATATACTATACCAATTAGAGGTGAGCGATCCCGTGATTTTTAGGGAATATCGTTAATAGTGAATGCGATTTTAAAATCACCGGTTATTTAAACAGTGACAGTGATCACTGTTTAGCATTTTTCACTTCTTGTAAAAGAGTTATTTTAATCTCTGTTAAATTATTATACATAATGTTATTTTAAGTAGTGATTATGCGATTTTAGTTATTTTTAACGAACTCCTGAACAACGCATTGGAAAAATAATATAAATTATAAAAAAGAATTAAAAATATTTATGAATAAGAAATTATCAATTTTCAATAGGTATGTATGTACATAGTTACAAACAATATTCCATATTTATATTAATATTTTTAATTTACTTTAAACACAATTTTGATAAAAATTTAAATTTATACCTTTTGAGATACGTTTTTAAGCTCCCATGGAGCATTGAGATAAATCTTCAATTTAGAAAAGCAGCTTAAAATTCTTGTTAAATAGATTCAAAACATAAAAATATATGAAAAATAGTTGAAATCCATTGTAACAAAAACAAAAACCTAAAAAAAAACAAATAACACAAATTAAGCTGTATATGTACATAACACAACTAAGTATAATATAACATTTGTGCTTTTTCTCGTTTAAACGCGTTCGTCGGTCATTTAGGACTTGTCCAGCTTTTGAAAATATTCTTTCGCATGGACTGGCGATCCTAATGCACAAAAATTTTCTTGAGCTATTTGAGAAAGATTTGGATATTTATATTTATTTGTACTCCACCAATCAAAAATATTTTTATTTCTTGATAATTGAAAGTTAAGTCCAAAAACCCTGAACATATTAACTAAAATTTCAGCTAACGATTTATATATATCGCTTATTTACTCAAATGTCGTAATTCTAGAAATGCATTTTTGACGTTAACGATTCAGAATTGTTTGTTATGCTATGTTTAATGTCGTATATAAGTTTCATATTAAAAATGTTTCTACTTATAACGTGTAAAAAAATGTTATTATTCTATATACATAATGCGAGCAAACTAAAAACTTTATACGCATTTTTTTCGAAATATTTTTGTTGTACCTTTACAAAGATTTTCGCTTATCATGTAAAGTTTTATTTTTGTTAGCTGTGCTTTTTTTCATTTTAGGTTACGATATGTGTTTAAAATAAATGTGTGTTTAAATCGGTTTTTGAATATTTATTCTTTAGCCGGCTCATATCTGAATTTAATCCGCCGTCACGGACAAACAATGCTCGGCGCTGGTCTCTGACGGCACCTCTGTTGTAAAGTTTTTAACAGCACTTTGACAAACACACATACAAACACGTAAGCCCTTTACTTCTTTTAAAGAACAAAAGCAGCAACATGATTTGTTAGCTATGACCAAATGTAAACATGAAGCACAAAAATGTTACTTTACATTTTGCAAAGTTTAACATAATAAGAGTAACATCGCAGGTAAAATTACTGCACAATATTTCAAAATGTTACGTTTAGTAACATAATAAATTAAAAGTAACACTATAGCAGAAACAGTTAATTCACGGTTTATGTCACTGTCGTTACATGTCAAAATGTTATTTAAATAACACAATAACTTAAAAGTAGCAGTAGCAGTTACTTCACAGTTTATGTCACTGTCGTTACCAGTGATTTGCAAGTAACAGGTATAAAATCACAGGTACGGAAATATCACTCATCTCTAATACCAATGATCGGCAAATCCCCATACGCGTGTGCGTGCTCTCTGAGCTTTGAAGAGAGTAAGAATAAAAAAAATATGTTTTTTAGTCTCTTGTACCAGACGACCAGTGTGATCAGTTAGGCTTTTCAAAATGTTTGGACAATGGACAAATTTTTAAATTACATTCAATGCTTGGTTTAACTTATAACTCCGAGACTTCATTTTCGTTAAAAAAAATAATTAAAAGCAAAATTAAAAATAAGTTCAGTTATAAACATGTAAAAGACCTTATCCGCATAAAATATTGTCAATATATAATAAATATCTATGAGATTATGCAAAACTAAGTAGTATGCAAAAATTATTTTGCATTTATGAAACTTTTACTTTAAAGTAACTGGCTTAGTATTTAATATTACTTTCCGAAACTTTTTAAATACAATTCTATCATATTTTAAAATTTTAACTATGGTCATCCTATTGCCATTAGGCACAAATAATAACGCTCAAAAACAAACAACCAACACAATCAAAGTAAAAGAATATATGCGTGTGCCGAACACTGTAATATACATTTCTAAACCTGTCTTTTTAAGTGGTTTAGCATTTAAGTTATTTTGGGCTTGAATGTTTGACTAAAGTAAATATTTTTTTTATATTTTAAGAAACCTACCAAGATTTTTATTTGAGCATAAAATTAAGTCATTTAAAATAGTTTGTCATACAACAACTTTATTTAAATAGAACTTTTTTTTTAAATCAGATAACGATTTTGGTAGGATTTAATTAATTTTCACTCATACCATTGAATATAGAATTAAATTTTTCTTTTCAAAATTTTGCTTAAATTTAATAAATAGTTGAATACTAGAAAAAAGTAAACGGATTAATAATATTTAATATCTATTGTCAGAAATTTATTTCATACATATGTATGTACATATGTATTCATTTATTTATTTGCCAGTCTTGTTTTGTGTCGTCTATAAATAACAAAAATAAAATTTATATATAAATTAAGGAAAAAAAAAATCAAATTTTATCTATTTTAAGAGAATATTTTTTATATTCCCATGGATATACACATGTATAATTATATATGTTCTATTTTGTGGTGGAGGATTAAGTACTTGCTCTTATGCATATAGAATTTTTAAGGCTTAAAATATTTTTGTTTAATTTTTTATGTTTTTATTTTTGAAATATTTTTTTTGAGTGAATACAGGGTTTATTTAATGAACTTTTGTATATATAAGTATGCACGTATATGGGTTATTCCGACAACATTATGCCATAATAAACTTTTCTTCCTTATACTGACCGGAATTTTTACATATATGTATGGCAAACATTTTTAAAAAAGTCGCTTTTTTATATATTTCATCTGGCGTAACATTACATTTTGTTGGAATAGCCCATACACAGTTTTATATATAAAGGTTATAGAACTGTATAGATATATATGTATATGTACTAATTAAGTAAAGCGTTAAACATCATTTATTATTTTAATTTAAAAATTTTATAGGCATCTGTTTTGATGATAAATAATAAAATTTGTTTTTTGTAAACAAATAATTAATTTAATGATTTGGACAAAGTCATGACACAAGTACTATATGGAAAATATAAAATTGTTAAGAAATGAGTCATAACTTTTTATTTATATGTACAAATGTATATCGTTACCTTAATATAAGAAGACCCTAATTCGTATTTTTATTAAAACTTCCTTATGAAGTGGCGAAATACTTAAAAATTTGTGAAAAATAAATATATAAATATACCTTAAGCTTGAAAAATAGTCTTATTAATTAATTAACTTTTTTTTTAAAAGAAGTTATTGTAAAAACTATCAATGTTTTTTGTATTTTATCTTACAAAGTTAACCTGCACTTTGGTTAAAAGAATACGACACCTTATTCTTTTTGTACTGACTTCGAACCAGAAATAAATAATCACCTTATACATGTATGAAAAAAACTGCGACCCATTTTTTTTCGCTTCAATATAGAAACAAACAATATTTCATCATTATGTTCGCAACGTTTTCTGTTTCCACTGCGTATGAAGGATTTAAATTATTTATTGAAGTCTCATATTGCTCATACGCTTAAGGTCATATAATAGTTGCGTTAAATAACTTCCCAGTTAATACTTGTAGTAAAAAAATTTTTAAAATTGCTCTGAAAATATTATTGTAAAATTTTATTATATTTTTTTTTGATATCATGAAATCATGTACCAGGTAATTGCATTAAAAAGTGAAAAGAGTCACTCTCTTACTTTTTGCTTTTTTACATATGGAGTTTGATTCCTTTTCAAAAGATGCGTCAAACTTCATATAAAAAAAGAAAAAATTAAGAGACTTAAAATGTCTGTTCGGCCAGCTGACACACTTTTGTCGCTTAACACTTTACTTTCTTTTCTGGCTTTTTAGTTGCTAATATTTTGTGTAGGAAAATGCTTACTCGCAATAGTTATCGAAAACTATTAATAGTTTTTTTGTGTATAACAAACCTATTATATTATGGTACTTATGTTAAGTTATAAATAAGAACAAGCCCTCGAATATGTTTTATTTTAAGTAATTCTTATTTTTTTATTTATTTTCCAGGAGAAGGGCTCCTTTATCTCTGCTGTCTACTGTCGTGATACCAACTGCACAGGCTTGGCTGTGCCTGAAGTTACTGGTTTGCCACATCCCAATTGGAACTGTTTAGAGTGCAAACAGAAATCATCACATGCACAAATGGCTAAATCTCAAGATTTTGCTTCTGGTGCCATTAATGCTAAAACAAATTCACATTCTTTGAAAACTCTTATTGAATACCTAAATGAAAAATGCAGCAGTTTTATACCTGAAAGTAATTATGTTGTCATTGATGCTAAATTACAAGTCATAGCACGTCTTAGCAAGAGTCTAGAGGATTGTGGTAATGAGTCTGTGGGTGTTAAGGCCAAGTATTGTCAAGACATTTTGGATATAATGGAAAAACTTGGCTTGGGCGATTGTGTGATGCGTAAATACTTGGAAATTGAGAAGGCCAAATGAAATTATTTAATTTTAAGAATAAATAATGACAAAAAAATAAAATATAATAAAAAAGTTTAAAATTTTATCGAAAAGTTATTGTGTGTGCAATACAGAAATTATGGTTTTATTTATATGTTAATCAAGGTTGGAATAAAAAACAATTTTTTTTTTTTTTTTTTTTTTTTTGTTATTAATTCATTTATTCAAAAGAAATTTTGACAAATAATATAAGTGCCCCGGCGTCTCTAGGACATAAAAGGGGATGTTGGCAATAGTAATATATTAAGAACTTATGAATTAAAATAACAAAAAGAAATGGCGATGGTAAAAAACAAGAAAATTATATATAAATAACTAGTAAGTGTATTAAAAAAAAAATAAGCTATTAAATAAAAAATATACATATATCACATATTGGTTAAGCTGAGTTCAATATATCACAGTAGTTTATTGAAAAACCCATATTATTCTTACATCAGAAGCATATCTATTCCCTGAAGTAAATATTGTTTCAGTCTTGGTTTAAAGGTTGAAATTGTGGATATGTTTTTAATACTATCTGGAAGATGATTGTATTCATAACAGCCAGCATATTCTACACGTTGCTTCGTAGTTTCTAGCCGACATCTCTTAACCATTAAGTTAGTATTATTCCGTGTACTATAGTAGCTCTGGTTGATAGTAAATTCTATGGAGTGATACCCAATATTTCGTACAGCTTTATACATATATAACGTCAGTTGCATTTTGTACAATCCAAAAATAGGAAGAATAGTTTTTGATACATCTCGGTATAAGGATGTAGATGAGTGCATTCTAGGAATATTATAAACAATTTTCAAGGCTTTGTTTTGAAGTCTTTGAAGAGCTTTTAAATCAGCAGTTTTTTTATAAGCATATATCATGGGCAAGTAATTTAAATGACTTTGAATAAGAGCATTGTACACTAGAAGCTTAGTCTTTACATCAAATACATTCTTAAACTTATAAAGTATGCCCATGGCTGGAGCCACTTTTCGTTTCAATGACTGGATGTGCTTATTCCATTGGAGATTATTCTGAAAAAGCATACCCAGGTAAGTTACAGAATCGCTTTCATTAACTTCCGCACTACCAATAGAAATTTTAAAAACTGTATCACTCCTAGAAGCATATGGACGAAATCTTACAAGTTTTGTTTTGTCCTTATTTAAGGATAGTCTATTAATTCTAGTGTATTCTAGTAATACTTCGGCATCATATTCCATTTGAGATTGCAGTATTATTTTTTTATTTTTTATTTTTTTAAATAAGCTTTGCTTTAATCCCAAGAGATTTTAAATTTTTCTTCTATGCCAAGCACCAAATAAAATAAATAATAATAATAAAAAGCAATTAAATTAAACATAAATAAATAACTAAATATTTTGTTTGTGTTTAAGAAAGTGTTTTCATTACATTTAAGCATTCTTATTTGTATTGCCAAAATAAATATTTAGTTTGTATCCATTTAATAATAACACTGCTTCAGCTGCCACTTGTTGTACATTTTTATAATTTTAATATTTGTACGTACATAGGTATGTATGTATAATGTGTGTTGAGTATGGCGCACGTTTGAAATATTAAGTTTTCATGCATGCACTTTATTTAATACGAAACACATGGTCATATACATATGTTTCTAGGCTCATATTTACACTAACAATATTTATAAGGTAAGAACAACATAAATACATAAAACATATTAGAAAATAATAATAACAACACAAAGAATTAAGTGTTTGCATATTATTAAAACTAAAAATTTGTTGTTATATATATTAATCACAATAACAAAAACCAAAAGCCATTATTTGTAAAGGAGAGGAGAGAAATAAAATAAAAACGTGTAACAGGGCTGCCAGTTAGGGCGTGCTAATCCTAAAATTGGCAATTTTTTGTGGTTTTAATAGTCGAAGTTAAGGTGTGGGCAATTTTTAATCAAATTTCGAAGTGTTTTGTATTTTAACTTTATTGGAGTTTTTGAATTTTTGGTAATCGTGAACCTTTGGATAGTTTTAATATTAGAAAAAAACATTTAAAAATATTTCTAAAATTCAACAAAAAATTTTGTTATACCACTGTTAAACTATTGGTCAACACTGATTGTAAATCTAAAGGCTACCGAATAGAAAAATTTTTGATTTTTTTTAATTTATAGACATGTAAATATGTATAAATATAATTGCTTTTTGCATCAAATCATCAGTAGACTATATCCAAGCCCTTGCAAATGTTCCTGTAAATTATCTGTTTAAGCTTAGTTAAATGTTTTATTGGTACTTAAGTATTTAAAAAAAAAACGAAATAATTGATAGTGTTTGGTCAAGAGCCAAATAAAAGCTTATGTTAGCGATTTTTGGTGGCTAATTTTTTTTAGCCCAACAATTTTTTTTTTGCGATTTTTGACAACAATTTGGCAGTGAAAAAACCTGACAGCCCTGACGGGGTTGAGAATATGCTAAGAATGGAAATAATTTTATTAATTTGATACCAAATAAAAAACAAAATATTTTTTTTTAAGCCTGATAGATACATACACTAATTTTATGGAATATATAAGACAAAAATTGTACTAAAACACATACATATAGTATACATTTGTTTATAAAATACTACTTAAAAATAAATAAGAAATTTTATAAAATGTATGACATTACAAACAAAGTCCAAAATGTTTCATATAAGGTGAAATTATTCAAGGATTTTCATCCCTATCAATGCATTAAAACACCAAAGTCACATGGTAATACATGTATTACGACACGCCAAAAAATGTAGAATAATACAAAATCTAATCATGTTAAGGCATAATATATTGAAAAGAAGAGAATACGGAAACAAAATTTGACAAGTGTTCGGTAAATGTTTATTTTCTAAACCATTTAAGAAACTTACGTATTCTCATCACATCAGAGGTGTTAAGTATTGGCATCACTAACAACATTTAACAAAGGTGGCTCCATTTTATTGAACGAAACACAAACAATCAAAACCAAGGCAGAAGGTCTTTTGTTTTTGTTGTTGTTACTATTGTAGAACTTAAAACATCTGCCGTTAGCACAAAAGATAAAAAGCAATAAAACAACAGCTTTTTATCAACACCATAAAAAAATTTGAACCGATTTTCATTCTCTTTTCTTAAGCACGGAGAGTATTTCATAACATTTTGATTTTACAAAGTTGTTAAAGTTGTAAAACTGTTTGGCGCACCAAAGAGTAGTTTTAAAACTTTTTTGTTGTAGTGCAAAGATGGGTTACATGTCCCCGCCTTAGGACATCATAATGTTAAATGGACCATGTGGCTTACATACAATTGGGTTTTTTAGAGCAGTCCTATTCTTTTATGGACTAGCCCATACACGCATGTATTGACAAGTTGCGTTCTCTGCAGTGTAAGCTAAGTCAAATAAAGAAAAATTAAAATAAATTCTTTAAATAAACACATTTACATTTAAAAATATTTCAAAAGAAAAAAAATGTTTATGTGCAATTTAATAAATTATTTGTTATATGCTCCGGTTAAAATCTTAATAAAATTATTAAGAAGTGCAAATGAAAAATTAAAAACCAGAAAAATTAAAACATAATGATTTGCGTTTAAAATTAAAAAAGGCGAGACAAATTATTGCATTAAAAGAATTTTCACTATCAATTTATGATATGTTAGAAAATATATTACCGCAAATAGTTTTGTGTTGTTTTCATAAAAATTTCAAATATATTTGCTTTCTTCAAAAAATCTTATTTTGTTTGCTTTTTTTTGCTAACAATTATTAAACGCATAGAAAATATTATTTTAAACAAATAGTCAAATTTATTTTTTTTAAATTGGAAAACACAACATTTAGTAATTGAATTAATTAATAAAAAAGTGATTTAAAAAATACAATTTGCTTACAAAGTTAAAAATGACAAATTTGCTAAAATATTTATTTTTGCGTTTAGAAGAAATATGTATTTATACCCACACCGCAGAGGTAGTTGGGGGTCTTATGGGTTTTGGAAGACGTTTATAAGGTCTAAAAATAAAAGATCTACCTTTAATAACACTGTTTGGCTCAAAAATAATTTAACCGCATATACAGCAAAGAGAAAATGGATCAGAATTTAATAACTCAAGCGCCTTTTGAATCTGTCCTTAGATCCATATAAGCTTTACTTTGGGAAGTTACCTTTACCAGAGGTAAATAAAATGAAATTTTTGGTATATTCGGACTTGGCCAATTACAGCTTTTCTACTTGTTTTGTCTTTAAGTTAAAACAAATAGTGGCCCTAAAGATATTTATTAGAGAACCCCTGATTTAATATTATTTAAAAAGCTCTAAAGATGCTTTACATATACTAAAAATTATTATTTCAAAAGCTTTCTCTTCAGCAAGTTCATACAATTAGGTGTGTGAAATTTGCCTATTTTTGTGATTTTTACGATCTGTTTCATAGCTTAAAAATTTTTTAATCATAATTTTTGTTTGATTTTAGTTTTGGCAGCACCATAACTAATATTTTCTAAAAAGCTTTTCACAATTTTTGTTAAAAAAGTTAATGCATATCTTAAGGCGTTTTTAATTTAAAAATATATGTAAGAAACATTTATTATTTTGCCTCATTGTTTCAATGTAAGTACATACATACTAAGTTAACATACAAATGTGTTTTTCTATGTATGTATGTATAGATGTATGTACTTGATTAATCGTCCGAGTAATTGACAATATCATGTGTATTGTTAAACGCGGCAAATGTGCAGACGAGTTTTCATTTGTTTTTCAAGTTTAATTTTTTGATAATTTTTTTTTTAAATAAAGTAAACTCGCGACAATGTAAAGTTATTTAAGCAAACGCAGTTAATAATGGAAGGTTGTTCATCTTTTAAAGCGTTTTGACAATATGGTCTTAACAAATTGTTTATTTTTCAGTTGTGCTATAAAAAATATTTATATACACAATTCGTTATTTTAAATGATAGACATACATATGTTGAGAGACTGTAGCAAAAAACAATGACTGGTGTAGAGTTAACCAGTAGTACTGTATACTAAAATAGCTTAAAGGTACTATTGAGTCACTGGTTTGAAATTCTATATACATACGACCCCAAAAAACTATCAATATCAGCAGTAGATTTTTACTGACACGCAAAAGTTAAATGTCTGTTGCAAAAAACATTGCCAGGTCATTGCTAGTCAGAATTACTGGTGACAATGTCAATAGTGAAGCTCTAGTGACTCACTATTGACATTTTCTGCAGGGACCTTACAGACCTCTTGTAAATTGAACAATTTTTTTTTCTAATTGGTCTTTTACAATAAAAAATAAATTGTTTTTTGAGTTAAGTTTAAAAAAATGATTCCTTTTGCCTGCTTAAGGCCAAAGCTAAGTTTTAATTATTTTAATGCTTTAGAATAATCAAAAATTTATAAAAAAAATCCAAGTAAGGGTCTATGGCAACCTTCTGGGCTTAAATACAAATCAAGTCTCATATTATAACCATATGATTTTAAAAGTTTGATTATTTTTTTAAAACAAAACAGAAGGTTTTTACCTACATTTTTTATTATTTGTTTTGCTTTTACAGATGTTTTAAGGGAAAGTTTCCAAATATGCTTTGCCTGCTGGAAAAGCTAATTTTTTCTGAAATCAATACCATTCAAGAGTATAATTTGTTTATAAAATAAAAATACAAAAACCATTTTCAACCACCTCCCACTATGTCAACATTAATGTTTCCACAATTTAAAACATTTTTTTTATCTGTTTTAATATTGTTGTTGTTGTTGCTGTTGTTAGTAAGAATGTTGTTTGTTTTGGCCGATAAATTATATTTGAGTCGTTTTTATAAATCATAGAAACTTTTCTTTTATTAGCCAAACATCTGTAGCGAGAGATTTTAATTTTCTTGAGACACAAAGTTTTTTATATTTTGTCATTGTTTTTTTTAGTTGGCAATTGAATTTTAACGGAATCGGTAGTGCAAATATTTGCTTTTAAAATAAAGTTCAAATCCGAAAACAAATTAATGCAAAACTTTAAACGAATTGAAATTAAAAGTGTTGAACTATTACGCAAACGTTTTAATTAAATCTTATAACAAATGAAACTAATTAGCATTTACGACGTTTAGGAAAAAAAAAATGCTTTCAGCCATTAGTGCCTCTACACAGGAGCTGGCTGATTTAATAAATGTGCATTTAGGAGCATTTCTTGAAAAGGATCCAGCATGGCAGGTGCTGGATTCTCCAATTGCTGGCAGAGGAATATTTGCCAGTCGTGATATAGCAACAGGTGAGGTTATATTACGGGAAAATGCTTTATTGGCTGGTCCTACAGCCAACTTATCCTCCAAGCTAAATACTTGCTGCGTGTGCTACTGCGGCCTTAAGGGCGAACACAATGAGGATTTTATGTGTAGAAATGGCTGCACTCTACCGGTTTGTGAAAAGTGCATTAATGCGGACAGACATGCCATGGAATGTCAATTGTTTCGCAAATGGCAACCCAAAGATACCACGAAAATCAATCGTCATTCTTTACGCATTGTATCCGTTATACGCTGTTTCTTTCTAAATGAATTGCAGCGCAAACTCTTATATGCCCTACAGGCTAATAAGGATAAATTCTATATGGTAGAGATTAAAAAAGCCTCTGAATGTTTTAAATATTTTCCCAAAGAGTCCGATATGCTGGACTTTTTCTATCGCACGGTTTGTGCTTTCAACACGAATGCATTTGAAGGTCAAAGTTGTGTGGGTGGTCATGAAATATTAGTGCGTGCCTTGTTTCCTTTGGCTGGTCTAATAAATCATCAATGTACACCGAATGCAAATCATCATTTTGAAAGCGGCGAAACTATTGTAATAACTGCTGCCCGTCCTATAGCCAGAGGTGAGGAAATCGTCTCCACTTATACAAAGTTACTGTGGAGCAATTTGGTTCGCAAAGTATTTCTTAGCATGACAAAACAATTCATATGCACATGCACAAGGTGCTTAGATCCGACGGTGAGTATTAGTAATGAACAGGAAAATGTGCAAAAATGTTCCATTTAAAAAAAATATTAAAAACTTAATGAAAAAAACATAATTGCTAAAATTATTTTAAACGAATAAAAGAAGCTGAAAAATTTTTTTTTATTTTTTAAAAATAATTGAAAAATTATAAAAAATACGCAAAATTTTTTCGACGGAAATTTTTTTGACACTTTTATTCTAGATGGCTTAAAATGATAATACAAGTATAACGACATGTCAAAATATATCGTAAAAAAATTAAAAATCTCACAATCTAAAGGCATAATGTATTGAGTAGGAGTGAGTACGGATACAAAATTTGAAAGTGTTCAGTAAATGTTTTTCTTGGTACACACTTTGAAACATGTTTATGCAACCAGGCCTGTTTCGTTGCTGGTTGCATAGTGTGAATTCATGTTTATGGTTTCATTTTTTGTTTATTTTATACAGTTAAGTTGGAACCACTACTTTAACTCTGAACAAACCAATTAAATCTCAAAACTAAATGGAATGTTTACCTGTGGGCAATTTCATTGTGATGGGTGTGACCATTTTGCGCACATTTTTGATTATAACTCAAACAATTTAAAATTTTTGTTTGAAAAGAGACTTTAACTTCCAAGAATGATATGTTTTTAAACGATTATTAGCAAAAAGGCACTGCAAGAGCATAATTTCTAGTCACAAGTAACACTCAAAAACTGTGCCGGGTGTGACCTTAAAAATTTTAATTTTAGAAAATTTTGACTTTAAGATCGAATTATATAAAATATTCTAAAAACCAGATTTGAATCTTGATAGATAAACAAAAACAAAATATGAACCAATTTATTTATAAATCGGTCATTTTTGTTTTCTTTTAGACGTAAGTTCATCTATTTTTTTTTATAAATCAAAACCGATTTTTTCCAATTTGGGCAATTTTACGTGGAATTAACACTGTACAGCTGTCAAAAATAAATAAAGAGGACAAATAGTGCTTCGTAATTTATAGAGCAAATAAAGTTAATCTGGCTGTAGTATAAACATGATAACATTACACAATTTTTTTTAATTTTTTTTTGATTTACCAGCACATATTTATATTGTTGATGGGTACTTTGTGTAGGGCTATAGCTTTACTTGTTTTGATAACTCTGCCAGAAAATTTGAAACAAACTTGAGCTTGATTTTTTTTTTTTAAATTAAATTATTTTTATATAAAAAAACAAACATTTACGTATTTATTTTCCATTATTCAAAATTTGCTTTTTATAAAAATCAATTTTTTAGACGCAATTTAAAATCTAAATTTAAAAGATATTCCTTAGCTGCAAGTGGACACGGAGATGGAGAAGGGCAAAAATAAATGTTATATCCCCACAACAAAGAATTTAAATGATAGAAATAGTTGATATATAATTATCTAATATAACCTTAGTTATATCTGGTGCTGGAAACGTCTATCCTGAGTAACGTTGAATTCTACATTTATTAATGTGCACCTTAGTAATAGCTGTAAACAAATTTAAACAAAATTCATCCTAAGAACTACATAATATGTATTTCAATTAAATGCTCACCCTGTTTAGTGGCACATGATTGCTTCAAAAATTCGCAGTCGTTAGTAAAAACTTTAAAGAAAGTAGAATATTTGCCACAGACATGTTTTGTTTCAGTACCACAACTTTTTGGACATTTCGAAAGGCAATCAGCTTCAGTTGTCAGAGTCAAAACTGCAAAAAATTTATTAAAAAAAAAATATTAATATTTTACACAATATTAAAATCTACATATTTAAATATTACGTGGCTTATCGACAAAGCGAAGTTTATTATTATGTATTCTATACTCATAATTTCCAAGGAATAAATAACAATTTTTACCATCCGTGGCATAAACAGGTGGTGGCCTTTCATATTGTGTGTATTTCAATGAGCGTATTGCCTTTGATTGTTCGGGCAATAAGCACAAGGCGACAGCAATAATGAATAACAGGTTAATATACAACATGTTTTAATGCTTTGTTAGTTAAAACTCGACTAATATTAAAGTGATTTTGAATAGCAGTGCAGGTTTTTATAGAAAAAAACAAGTTAGAGCACTGTATTAGGCTGTGCCGAATCTTAGATACCCTTCACATTGGTCTTTGGAAACCCCGAATTATTTTTATCCATATTTTTAATTGTGATATATTTACAATTTTAAAAAGGGGAGCCTCTTAGGGTAACTAGAGGAAGTTGTAGGGGATTTATCCTAATTTTTAGGCGATGGAGACACGTGGTAAGCATATTCTAGAAAAATGTTTGGAAGGGAAAACTAATGGAGGTTGGTCGTACACTTTATTTTTCTAAGCTGGCTCAAGGGAAGCTACTGGCGTTTTTACATCCGTTTTGTAAATTTTGTATGAAAGCCCCTCTAAGGGACGAAGTTCTGGAATAGAAAAATGCTTAGGAGGGCTTAACTAATGAAGGTCCGTGATCAACTTTATTCCTCTAGGGCGACTCCAAGGAATTCGTAAGGTTTTTTACCCTAATTTTTCTAATTTTGTATGGCAACCCTGTTAAGGGGCGGAAATAGGGTGTGAGTTTTTTCTACAAAAATGTTTATGAGGAAAATCAATGGCAGTCTTTTTTAGAGAAATAAACAGAGGTAGTCCTGGTTCTTGGCTTATCTCTCGGTCAGCCACCAGGCGGTTTTGCTGGGTTTTAAAAGCGATTTGCTTGCCGATAATTCTGATTAAAAAGTTGATTTCAACCAAAAAACGGACAGACGACAGATGGAACAGATGAGATGATCGACTTCTCTATTTAAAAGGGCCAAGAAAATATATACTTTATCGGCTCGCAGATAGATATTAAAGAAATTACAAACGGAATGACAAACTTATATATACCCTTAACACTTATGTGAAGGGTATAAGAAACGGCCCTAGATTTTTGCATATAATTTAGTAAAATACAGTTTTTCGGTAAACAGCATGTGTTTTTTGTTTTAATAGACACTGTTCAAATAATAATTGTTTTCTTGATCTATTCAATTCTTTAGTTTAATTTTAATTTTAAAATATTATTATTTGAAATATTTCTCAAATTTATATTTTTTATTGTTTTTGCTTAGCAAACGAAAACTTTAAAACACGAGTAAGTTAAAAACTTATTCAGTGTCAAGAGTTTTTTTTCACTTTAGCATCTTTAAAGAAAAATCTAGTCTCTATGCTTTTGTTTACTTAAAACAAATAAACTAAATTGTTAAGAAGCTGCAAAAATTTTTAAGGGGACCTGTAGTAGGTTCAGCTCTCTTAATATTTAATAGAATTAATTTTTTTATACCCTATACATATTGATAAGCGAATATTCATAATTTCAAATTTCTCGAATATCCAGTTGCGACCCAATAAATTATATGTATACATATATTCTAGTTTCTATAGATAGGAAGGCAATCTTTTATTGAAAAATTTCTGTTTGTTGAAATCAAATTTTTGAAGCTAAGTCAAACCCCACGCGTTAGCGCCAAACTATCAGAAACATCCCTGGGGTGACCGTTTTTTTTAAACTAGCAAGCAAAATTGGTTACCTGGTGCCCGAGATTTATGTAAAAACCTGAGTTTTATTCAAACAAAAAAGTCATAAAATAAAATAGTAAAAATTTTTCATTTAATATAAGGGCGTAATTATGAAATAAGTCCATTGCTAAATAACATTTTTGCCTACTTAAAATTGATATTTAAATTTTGAGTTAGGACTATCTTGCAGCAAGGCCTCAACACGCATATTTTCTGTTGACAAAATGAAAAATTATAATAATTTTTAAAAATAATCCATAAAACTTATTTTTACAATTTATGAAATTTTATGCCACTTGCAATGATGGTGTTGATGCTTGACCATTCTATTGCTAGAGATTTTGTGGTTCATATTTTTGGCAACGTGTTTATAAACTTGCTTGAGGTGTTGTTAAAAATACTAACATACAAACTACATACATAGATGAACACATACAAACATGCACCCACTCATACATATGCACATACGTAAATGAATTTTCCACAAGTAGGAATATTGAATAGCTGGATGTAATATACTTAAGCGGACGAATATTTTATTTCTTGTTAATTATAAAATTTTTAATTTATTAAAGCTTTATAAAAAATTTATGACCCATGTGTTTTTTAAAATATTTTTTCGGGTTTTCCAGATAAAGACCGCAAATCTTTCTGCGTTTCAATTTTAAATATGGAAATATTTTTAAAGTAAATTTAGGATAACAAAAAAAAGTAACTGGACAAGGCACAAGTGCATGTGCACTTGAATATATTTTCTTTATATTGATTGTATATTTTAATGCATTTATGCATTGCTGCTTGCTTTTACCCAGAAAAAACTTATATTAATTTGTAATGAGTTATAATGCCAAAAAGACGTATCAGCAATACCCACTGCTTAGCATTTTAAATCATTATTTTAAAATGGTGGTGTAATTAAGGGCAAGTACTTACCACGCTCGCTTACAAATGCGCTTAAAAAATTATTACAGTAACTGACTGAAAGTTATTTAGGAAATAATCCGTAAAGTTGTTTCTAAATTAAAAAACAGTTAAATTTCAATATAATATTTGTTTTTAACTGGTTTGAAGAGTTATTCAAAGCTCCAACTGCACAAAAATACTGATTTTCCGTTGCAGTTAATTTTGTCAGTTATTTTTTTGTAATATTTATTTTTGTTAATTTTTTTCCGATACTTTGTGTTATGCTGTAAATAACAGAAAATCTAGTTAGTTTTAGACGAATATGAAAGTTATTTTTTTGATGTCTGAATTTGAATGAAATATTTTGTGAATTTAAATGAATATCTAGTTGGAGGGTTTTTAAATGAATATCCAGTTATTTTAAATACCATTTCTAGTAATTTTAATATAAATACTTTTTTGGGTAAAGGATAGTAAAATATTATTAATGCTTACAAATACGGACTTAAATGGCATTAAATTAACTTTTAACTGCTAAGGCCTCCAATATCTCATTGACTACTTTAAATATAAATTGTTATTTTAGTAAAAAAGGATAATTTTGCTTTTAACTTTTTCTTAGATGTTTTGGTAAAACACCTACTTTAAAATATTGAACTTTAATATATACTTTAACGATATATAAAAGACAAGTAAAAGCGCTATACCCGGCTGTGCCGACTCCTTTATATCCTTCACATTACTCTTTCTATATACCCCGCCATTTGATCCAGCCAAGTTTTTATTGTACCGCAAATACTTAAATAAAAAAAATATCTAATCAAGGTTTTAAGTTCGATAGCTATCCTAGTTTTTGAAATAGAAAAATTTTAAAAATGTTAACGTTTGTATGTATAATAGAAATACATGCAATGCGGCGGGTGCACCTTTTCCTGTTCCTTTCCAACTAAACATTATTGTAAGAGTTGCTTTTTGTTAAACATTTGAAGCTTTCGAGATATAGCGTATCCAAAATATCATAAAAAACGTTCTTTTGTATGGGGGCTTCTTCCAAAATATACGCATTACTGTACAGACGGACAGACGGACTCACTATATGGATTTCCCTATCTATAAGGATTTAGAATATATATACTTTATAAGGTCGCAAATGGATAGTAAAGAAATTATGAACGGAATGACAGAATCCTTATTAATATGTAAAGAGTATAATAACTCATCATATAACAACTTCAAAATAATGTAAGCGATAAGCTATTGTGATTGAAAAGTCAGTTGTTTTGTAATGATTATTCACTATCAAGGTTTTGCTGGGTACTTATAAAGAAATGCCAAACACACTTTAAAAATTTAATTTTTTCATATGTAACTACACACATACAAACATGTCGCAAATCAAATCCGCTTGTAAACGTGACTGCAAGGGCGCGTGACAAGCAAACATAATATATCTGTGGTCATAAGCAATAATGGTTTAAGTCGAAAATATACAAATATGGTTATGGGAAAAACTTATGCATAACTAAGCACACATTACAGGGCAATATTTAGACAAAATTTGGGTATTTAAATAAAAGTAGTTACTGAGATATTCACCCAAAAGTAGTAAATAATTAAAATTTTTTTTATTGTAAAACAAAACTGTTTAATCTGAAAGTTTTTGACAACTTATATTTTATATATGAATAATTTATTGTTTTTGAGTTTATACGAACTTAACAATTATTGCAAATTAAAAGTGAATGAGGAATGGGTTACGATAACACATAAAACTTGATTCTCTTTTAATTTGAGTTAAGTGGGTTATGCTTGTGACCACAGATATATGCACATACGAACCCAGCGGTAAATGCAGCAAAGTACTTAGATCATCATCGATATTATCAATACTTACAACTTAAAATAAGAAATTGTTCGATTATTTAGATTATAATCTAAGTTCAAGCTAATAGATCATGACGTTAATACAATTTTAGCGAGAAGTCAACTGTTTTTGAGATATACCTCCTTTATCATGATACAACTAATCAGGTAATCTCGTCCCTGCAACAACTACAAATTAGTACACAAGTGTCAAACAAAATCTCATAGAAAAAAAACGGTGAGTAATAATTTTTGTTGTTTTATTTTCACAGGGAGAGCGTGATTTTGACATTTAGGCCCTAATCAGCTGGGCCGACGAGATTACCTTATTCTTTGTATCATGTCCTTTATCATAAAAATTTAAAGAATGGTTATTAAGCGCTAATTTCACAGATATTAATGGCATAAA
Source organism: Melanophora roralis (assembly GCA_963583895.1). Classification (NCBI taxonomy): domain Eukaryota; kingdom Metazoa; phylum Arthropoda; class Insecta; order Diptera; family Rhinophoridae; genus Melanophora; species Melanophora roralis. The sequence goes on from OY757190.1 coordinate 6,290,515, forward strand.
TTTCAAATAAGCCCTTAATAAGCCTACTTTAGTTATTATGAATATGGCAATAGTGTTTAGAAAATTTATTAAAACTGTTTCGTTTTTTATGGGGGCTACCGTTTCACTTGATCCTATTCAATAAATAGTATTTCACAACGTGTGCATCGTACTAGATACTTTGAAGTTGGTTTGTAATATTTTCCGTGATGATACATATTAAAAGTTTTATAAAATTTATACAATTGTAGGGGGCTACCACTGCTCTTTCCAAAAACAATTCCCGGAAATTAACTTAAAATCTTCAAGTCCAGTAAGGATATATGAATGGTTTTTGTCCTAAAAAGTTAGTTCTCTTGAATACTTCTGATAATTTAATACCAAATTCCACTTCTTAGGACTTTACTCTGTTTCAGCAAATTTTCTACAACAGACTAGCGATGATTAGATGGTTATGGCCAAATTGACTTCCATATCTATAAAAATCCTATATATAGTTCATTGGATTTTACTAACATACCTAGTTGGCCATAAAAAGCAACACGTGGGGTCATTGGCCAAACTAAGAATGGACTTTTAATGGACTTCAGTCTTCTGCGCTTCTTTTCCAGTTTTTTAAATTAAGTTTGGAAAAGATGTTCCTGGACTTGGTCTTTCCAACAAAGTTTTGGTTGCCCCCTTTTGGGTCTTTTTTCAGGATCATAATTCAACACCCTATCTGCTGGATCACCTTCATTTATTCGCACAACATGTCCAAGCCAGCGCAATCTTTAAATTTTTACGCGATTCACTACATTAATCCACTACTTCATTGGATCGCAAGTAAATAAAGTGGGTCATGTAAATGATATAATTAACTGATAACCCAGTAATTTTTATTTATATTTTTAATTTTCCTGTCTTAAACAACTCCGCTTATGATATTAATTCCTCCTACTTATTCATCGCTTATATTATTTTGTTTTTTTAGCACAAAAAATAAACAACAGTTTTAACAGTCCATTGCTATGAAATTATACTCAGGTCAGCGATCACATCATGGATATTTTTACCACTGGGGTTTTAAACTGAAAAGAATTTTTAAAAAACAACAAAACAACAAAACTTGAAAGCCCAAAGCAAAAGCTTTTTATACAAAAAAGTTATAGCATGAGACATAATTTTATTGTGCTGTTTTTACATGCCGTACCTTAAAAGTTTTATGGGTATTTTGTTATTGCAACAAGGCAATCACCCAACCGGCTTGTAAAAACAGCATAAATTTTGATATTGTGCCAAGTTTTTTGTTGAATGAATGATTATCCAAACAAATAAATTTTATTTTTAAAAGTCTAATATTTATTATTACAAACAGATCAAAGTAAAAAACAAATGTTTAAAGTTTATTTAAAAAAAACATATTTTAAATGATCAGCAGGAAGCATATAATTTTGGTTACATTGTGTCTTAGTAGGTAACACGGGCCAACAAAATTAATTTTTTTTGTGTGGTGTTAGGCTTCATAGCCAGTTTGAAAACAAAATTTATTGAGTTCTAATGTTTTAAAGAAAAACTTTTTTAAGTTAACTTGAGTTTTCCAAGTTAACTCTCGTTTATAAAAGGCATAAAGCACATAAAATACCTTAGAATATTTTTCTAGCCTTTATTAGCTTAGGAGATATTTAGAAAGTTTTTTGATTGTGTAAATTGTATAACTTTATTCACAATTGACTGATAGCACCACTAACACGGCAAGAGTTTTGTTACTTCCATATAAGCAAATATTTCCAGTGTGGAAGAGAGGGTCGGGGCCCCCAGTTGTAGATAGTGGGCACCCTGAAGATATTTTGCCATAAATAATTTCTTTAGTTTTTGAGGAGAGTGCCTCGGACCACCTTACTGTAAAAAAGTATCTGGTATGCTTTGATAGGTCGCAGCAGCATGTCTTCAACAAAAATTATTACAAACAAAATTGCAAGAGTTGTGTTGGCTTGTGTAATTCATATATGCAAATCAAAAAACTATTAAAATTTTTTGTTTTTTTTGCAATTCAAGATTATTTATACTTTTAAATATTTATTCCCACACCTCATACGGGATAGAGACTATAGACCGAGATATAAGAAAAATATCGATAATAACTCTTTGTGTTAAGGACACAATCTGTCAATCTCATTAAATACAGCCACTTTAGCCACAATTAAGCCAAAAAAGATTGATTTAAGCGCGGAACCGTACTTGATTTAAGCCAAAAAAGATTGATTTAAGCCTTAAACGGGATTAATTCGAAAGTGAAATGTCATTTTTTTGACTAATGGAGCTTTATTAAAGAAGAAGAATTTTATATTTCATTTTTATTTTATAATTAATTTATAATTTAAAAATTTAATTTTTTGAACTTACCGAAGCTGAGATTCGAACCAGGGATTTCTGCACTCCAGTACAAACGCGTTACCTCTAGGCCACCGAGTCACTTTGTTTTCAAATGTAAAATATTATATTAAAACAACAAACTTTTTTCTGCTTGATTTGTTGAAGCGATACGAATAGGCTTGATTTAAGAAAATGTAAGTCAGAATCGTACTTAAAAGATTTTAGATAAATACAAGAATAAAATTCTTGATTTTAGAAAGCGAGTTTTCGTTCTGTGTATCGACTTCGAATATCCTACAAGAAGTAATCATATAACAATGCCTACAATGGAAAAAAATTTAGTTGGATAGGAGCAGGGGAGGGGCAGCTCTTCCTTATGGAGCAATGCATACGTGTTGGAATGTGGATTTTGGGAAGTTTTTTATTTCAAAAACTAGGAAAGTTGTCGACTTCACTCCCGGCATAAAATTTTTTTATTATAATATTAGCGGCACAAAGACAACTTGGCTACGTCAGATGGCGGGGTATACAAAAAAAAAAAAAAAAAAATCAATGTGAAGGTTTTATAAGATTCGGCACAACCTTACTTGCTTTATATCACCCCCATACAAATGTCCTCCCGGAATACGCATTTTGAACACATTTTGACATATGTTTCTAGCTTTATGCCGCTCACTAGCATACTGTTCATACATTCATATGTTCTTGCGGAATATGTATTTTGGTTTATAACTGATTCGAATATAACTTTATTTGCATATGTGTCTAGCTTAATGCCACCAAATAGTATACTGCAGGCAAATATAGTCGGTCGTCCATTTTTGATAAAGCATCCATACAAATGTGTAGGTCGGGGGCTTGATATGGTCGGGCTTGATCGACTATAACTTTCTAACTTGTTTTTTTTTTTAAATAAATTCTGAGTTAAACACTTTTGGAAAAAGCTTAAATCTATAAAAATTTTAATATTTCCTTTAAATACCATCCTTTCCTCAGTTTGGAGTTAAAATTTTAGATTTTTGTGGCTTGACTGACCTTTTAGAGTAAAATGCCAATAAAAAGTGTTGGAGTTTTAGGATGCTTAATATTATTACTTGGTTGACGTTACTTTGAGCGTACTGTTAAATTAACTAAATTATAAGAACGTTAGTAAGTAATACATTGTTAAATTTGCTGGTTTTTTTTGTCATTTACTCATATGTATACATTTGTAATTAGTCTATAGAACCACCCATATTGCTGCTTGGCATGAATACATGCAGGCTGACCTGTCTATCATGATATATGAGTTTTCCTCTTTGACGTGTGGCTTCTATATATGTTTGTGTTTTTATATATTTCGTTTTTAATTCATTATAGCCTAGACAAGAACCATTAGATAGAAAAATTATATTGCCAACGTATTTCTCAGTTAGCATTGGTTTAAATAGTGCGGCAGCAGAATCTTTAACAATTTTCTATTTATTTATAGTGCATGTCTGACCAAATGTTAAGGGTATAAGCATGTCTAATGAATGGCACAATGGGATGCAATGGTTAAAAGTTTTCAGTGCCTAAAAAGTTCAACAATTCAAAGAAATTAAGCTTTTTAATAGAAAAAAATTTTCAATAAATAAAATTTATTTAATATTTTTTTAAAATAAATTAAGGAAGTTTTAAATAAAAATTAAATCAATATGTTTTGTAGGCAGATGCCACATAAATATTATTTTTAACAAATTTTTATGTTTTGTATCAATAAGAGAGGGAACACAAACAATTTACATATTTAAAATAGAAGACCTATAAGAAAATAAGAAATAATTTTTTTAAACCAAAAAAAAATTTTTTTTATAAAAATTTTTGCTGAAAATGTTCTTCAAAAGTGAAAAATCAAAACCAGTTTGAAACAACAATTTTTTCGAAATTATCTTTTGATTAAATTTTTTAAAAACTGTGGCTTTATCATAATTTGGTTTTAAAAAATAAACACCGCCAGCCCATTGTGCACTTGAAATATTTGTTTCTTAGCCACAACACGTTGTTGCTGCCAATTTTTAAAACATTGGAAAATCATATTTTATTTAGATTCATTGAGTGTATGTATATTGTATGTTCATTAAGTGTTTTAGTTGTGCTTTCTTTAAAATATTTTTATATGTTTATTTTTTAAAATAAATAAATGTAAAAGAAACACGTTGTGCGGCAATAATTCTTGATGCAAAGAAGAAATAAAAGATTGTGGCTGGTTTTATTGCTTTTCCTGTCGTTGGGCTTTTGGGCATTCTTTGTTGGCTTTTCACGCGTAATTTTTCTGCACTTGAGCTAAAATACACATATTTATGAGTAAGAAGAAAAAAAAAAATGAAAAATGAAAAGAAATAAAAATCATACATGTGAAACACAAGCGTTTTGTTTTAATATCAGAGGCCAGACAATTGTTGAACAAGTACTTTGGGCCGCTTTAGTTATCTGTTGCAACTCGCAACGAACGGTGCGGTTTCATTTTTAAGAAAAGACTTCAAATAGAAAATTATTAAAAATTTAAGTGTGACTATTTCTGTGTGTGCTTGTGTTGTTTTCATTATTTTATTATGGTTTTAAGTTGCAGTGTTTTGTAGCCTTAACTCTTGTATTTCTCATTGTCGCATTACTGCCTGTTTGTTTAACGTTTAGTATAACACTTAGTATAAACCCAACAAAAATCCTTAGTTACACATAAATAATTAACCAAAATATAACGAAGTAAAAGGAAAAGTGATTTTAGTGTAAAAGGATGGCGACTCCAGCTGAGCTGGCTCGCCTTATTGACCTGCATTTATCAGATTTGCGTGACCCTGAGCCAAACTGGACGATAGGCCCTTCAAAGGTGGCAGGACGTGGTATATTTGCTACACGCGACATACAACAGGGTGAAGTAATATTTCGTGAAAGAGCACTTTTGGTGGGACCAACAGCACGTAAAGGCTCTATATTAAATACTTGCGTTTGTTGTCATAAATTATTGGAGGTCAAGGCTTTTTTATGCAAAAACAAATGCACTTTACCAGTGTGTGATAAATGTGCAGATTCACCGGAACATTATAATGAATGTCAATTATTTCAACGTTGGCAGCCGATGGACATGAAACAGATCAATGCCAACAGAAACAACAATAGTAATGGTAGCAGCAGTGCTGCTTCCAATAGTAATGGCCATACTAAGGGTAAATCCGAAGGTAATGATGGGAAACACATTTCCACCACCAATGGTAATGGTGTGGCAGATGCTCATGATAAAACCCCAGAGCCGCAGATTGAATTGGAAAATGGTAGCAATGAAGAGGAAGATTACTATCCTCCTGTTAATTCAATGTCCTTAAGACTTTTGACCGCAATACGAGCATTCTTTCTTAATGAAAATCAAAGAGCTTTAATCAATGCCATGCAGGCCAATAACGATCGTGGCTATCGTCAGGAAATCATTAAAGCCGCTCAGTGTTTTCGTAAGTTTCCTACAACCGATAAACTCTTTATGGATCGTTTGTTTCGCAATGTGGGTGTCTGCAATACAAATGCCTTTGAAACGCCCTGTAAAGTGGGTGATCATGAAACACTGCTGCGTGGTCTTTTTCCTTTAACGGCCGTCATGAATCACGAATGCACCCCCAATGCCAGTCATTATTTTGGTAAGACCTGTATGGTGTTGGTGAGAGCTGCTCGTTTCATACCCAAAGGAGGAGAGATAACAACGACGTATACGAAAATTTTATGGAGTAATTTAACAAGATGTATTTTCTTAAGAATGACCAAAAATTTTATATGTGATTGTGTCAGGTGTAATGATAATACAGTGAGTATTGCCAGTAGGGCGGCAAAAAAATAATAATAATAATAATAGGAAAGCAATGTTTTAAAGAATATAATTGAATTAGATGACCCAAGTAGGGTTAAAAAATATTAATTTCTAAGGTTTCTGGTGGAAAATTTTGCATAAGAATAGTTGACAGGTAGTTAATTATATTATATGTGGTCAACCAAAATGCGAAAATATGTATGTAAAGAATATTTGAGACCATAAAACAAAAAACTTAACTTAAAAATAACTAAAACGATTTATAGACAGTTAAGGGCTATCAAAAAGAACAAAAGCCTAAATCCATATTTTTTTAAATTCTTCTTAAAATAAAAAAAAAGATTTTTTTTAACTTTTTATGTTGAATATTGAACAGAGGCGAATTGATTACAAGGTGGTGGGGATTTTACAACAACTAATTTGTGGCGAAGAAAGTTTTCGTTTTTGTTGTCACTCTCATTGGCAGATGTGTGAAAAAAGATATGAAAACATAAACAAATTTTACAACCCATCCTCGGTTTATGCAAGAAAAAGTAGATCAGCTGTGCTCGTAACACCACCTGATCAATGAATGCGCCTTGCAATAAATAATGGTTTTAGAGCAGCGCTTTCCAACAAGAGAGGTTGAATTATGAGAATGTATAGGTGCCTTTTAACTGTGTTTATTATTAAAAAAAACAATGCAACACAGGGGGATAGTGTTGTTATTGTCACTTTTATTTTGCTTTGCTGTCTTCGTTATGACTTTTGTAGGTACTCGTGTTGTGTACATGTAAAACCCGAATAGTGTTCGTACCCTGGAGATACTCTTGGCTTAAATTTTTTTAGATCATTGATCTCCACACGCAAACATTTTTATTTAATGATAGTGTTAGTTGGTTGTTTTTGACCGTAATTATTTTCCTTCTATGGCACCAGTGTGGCCATAGCTGATAGTTTAAAATATGATAGAATTGCATTGAAAATATTTTGGAATGTAATATTTTAAATTAAGCCAGTTTTTTGAAAAAAAATTTCCTAAGTACAAAATAATTTAACCTTTCTATGAAATTTTGCATAACTTCACAGATATTTATTGTATTTTACCAACATATTTTGCAAATAAGATCTTCGCATTTTAATTGGTTTGGCCAAAAATTAAGACTCGCAAAATGTAATTTAAGCCAAATATTGAATGAATTTTAAAAATTTGTTCATTCAACATTTTGAAAATCTTAAGTGGTCGCTTGGCATAAGAGACTTCAAAATTTATTTTTCTTATTCTTACTCCCTTCAATGTTCAGAGAATATTCGAACGCGTGCGAGCTTTTGTGGGACACTGCTTTAGAGTCACTTACTTGGGTGCAGCAAAGCGGGCCGTATTAAGATAGCGACAAATAATTTTAAAAGTTAAGCATTTTAAAATATTTTCTTACAAAATAAGTTTCACATACATTTTAACAAACAAATAATCAAATAGAATAGCGATGGCTTAATCGAAAGCTTTAATAAAATTGTAAAACTTATTTAACTGTTTAATAATGGTTTTTGTCACGAATAATGGAGGTTGTCTTAAATATAAAAGAAAACTAATTACTATATGCGATGTAAGATGTGACTCCTTTTGTGTTTTTTTTAATAATTGACTATCAACTAGTGAGAGAGTGAGTGAGTGCGAAAAGTCTGTAAAATACTAGTGTCTATTAATTAAGGATATTGGTTTCTCCAATATTTATTTCTTAGAATTCTGACAAAATCACATAAACACTGAGTTAGTACATCTTTCTTTGGTTAAATTATATCTGTAAAATAAAAAAACCATCCGAAGGTTAAAAGTTTCGGTTGTTTTTCCTTTTATAAAAAAAAAATTTAATAATTAAAACTAAATATAACAACGATTATTTACAACAAACCCCCGCAAAAAATAAAGAATTTAAATATAACGTTTGTAAGTATTTAATGCATATGAGAGCACACTAAAAAAAATATACTTTAGATGAAGATTTACCTGTTTGAATTGTTTGATCTGAATTTTCGATATTTATAAATAATAATTAAAAAAAAGCAATTCATCAAAAAATCAATTTTTTTTTTGTTTTTCGTAAGTTTTTGTATTAAGTGTTACTTTGTATTAAACTATAGAGAAAAGCAGCATTATGGGTTTGTCTTTCTAAAGGGTTAATTATACGTGACATAACTATACCATAGAAAACAGCTGTTCAAACCAATTCTATGGGCAACACTGTGTTTGATTATAACTGTACGTCTTGATGAGATAAATTTATGCCCAAACAAATGTCAAAATTTAAATAAAATAAAATCCGGTATTTTATACTGGGTTTTTTATATACTGAGTTTGACGTTGGTCTGGCCATGAATTTGTCTCGTCAAGACGTTCAATAAGTGTTTTACCATTACGACATAACCATAACCGTTAACATCAATTGAGTTTTGGTTTCTATGGCAGCGGTTATGGTTATAGCGTTATGTTAAGCCACGTATAATTGATCCTAAAATAATCAAAAGTTTTCTAGATTTGTAACACATTTGGCATATACTCGTATTATAAGGACACGTTAAAAATGGCGAATAATCAAAAAAATATCTATGCAAAATTGGCCAAAAAACATAAAATACGTAAAAATTATGCGAAATTGCACCAAAAATCATTTAATATGATACAAAAAGGCATTAATTTAAAAAACCAAAACCAGTTTTAGTAAAGTTTGATGACATTTTTAATACTGCTTCTCGAATTATCAGTATTTTCTAAACTTTCTTTTAAAGAAAGACATTTGAACGCAACAGCAAAAAAACAATATAAAAATTCACATTTAAGAAAGCAAAAATAAAAAAGCAAATGGTTTTTAAAAAAAATCTAGTTTCCTACCAATGTTTTTAATGTATCCTTTCGCTTGATCTTTACCTTGAAATTTAAAAAAAAATATTGTTACAAGACCTATCGACAATTTCGATTAAAATTTTAAACAATTAGAATATTGTAAAATTTTTCGTTACATGTAGTTTTGTTAAAATACACGCATTTTTAAAAACTTTAAAAGTTCAATGTACCTAAAATTAAAAATTCTTTGTCAATGTCCACTAAAGAAACAATGAAAGAAAATTTAAAAAACAAGATAATTAATGCCTTCAAATCATATTACATTTATTTCTTTTCTATTAAAAACAAATAAAATAATTTCAACAATAAAACCAAATATTTTAATTTCATGCTATTGAGCCCGACACACGAAAATAATTGTTACTAAAGTGGTGCTTATAAATGTGTTGAATAAATGATTTTAATTTTATTTGTTGCAGAAATGTGCGTAAAAGTAGTATTTAGTTTTAATATACAGTCACCCACATTTAAAGCCGGACAGGCACATGACAAAAACCTTTAGCAATAATATTAAATTCCAAATACCGTTATAAAATTTCGTATGCGAGTTTATGTTATGTATTGAAAGTTGGGCACCTTGGGAGAACGTGAAATGGTAATTTAACAGAATTTAGAAGGAACATTTGAGCGAGAAATATCGAAGCTGATAAAATGATATAATCGCTAGATACAACGAAAATGGTTTAATTGCAAACAAACAACATGGAACCTGGCCAAAAAACCTATTTTCAAAAGATGAGTGCATGATGGTTATAATGGAAGTGAAGAAAACCCCGTTTAATTCTAATCCTAATTTGAATTTAAAGAAGCTGAGGGAAAATCTAAAATAATAAGACGGCTTCTTCAAAAAAATGATTTTTATAACCGAGCTGCTCAAAAAAAGCCTCTATTCAACAAGAAAAATCCAAAATGGGCGGCATGTATTTGCTCGTCAGTATATGGCAAAGGATTTTAATTTTTGAAGCACTGTAAGTAGGGACAAAAATAACAAATTCATGGTAACAATTCTGAATTTTTAGGTATTGTTTACTGACGAAAGTAGATCTAAATTATTTGGGTGTGATAAAAGAGGAAAAAAGTGGCGAAAACTAAACAAAGACCTGGAATGCAATAATTTAAGAAAAGCATATAAACACGGGGGTAAGTCGGTTATGGGTTGAAGGGCAGGGCGGCTTCAGGAGTTGGCAATTAACATATTATTGATGGAATAATGAACAGAATATGTAAAGAGTTGGTTGCTATACAACAGTCCAACGTCATTGAACATTAATAGGAAGAACTAGGCCGCCAGATATAGGACAGGCAGTCTACTTTAAGTCAACACTTCAAATTGCTCTGCAGGAAGAGTGGAATAATATAAGCCCTGATGTTTGCAAAAAAATAGTTGAATCGATGCCGAGCTTGTTAAAAGCTATTGAAAATCAAAAAGGCGTTATAAAATATTTGCTTATCGTATTTACATAAATATTGTTGATTGTTTACGTAGTGCCCGACTTTGAATGTAAGACTGAAAAGTGACCTTATTAAAGTAAAACTCCCAATAGAAATATTTTTAATAAATTGTTTTTGTTGTTTTTAAATAAGAGAGTTTTTTTTATTAAATAAAAAAACAAAAACGTATTTTTTTATTAGCACATCCATATTTCCACTAGAAATTTTATTATGCCTCTGCCCAAATTTAAATGTGAGTGACTGTACATATGTATGTATGTATGTGTGTAAATATGCAAATATTAAGTAGCCATTGGCAGTTTGTATATTTGCATTTGATATCAAAAGAAATATGAGTGTGTGCATTAAAAAAATTTATGTGAAATAAATAAAAATTAAACTAAAACCAAAAAGTAATCCTTAGCAGCTTCGATAAGGTTTTGTTGTTTTTGACCTCTTACACGCAACACAAGATCTCATTTTCAATAATAATTAATGCTATTCTGTTGTCGGCAATTTAATTCGCCTTTTTCCAAACGCGAACTAGTTCATTCCGAAAAGGTTTTTATGAAATGGCTAATATCTTAATCTGGTATTTCATATCCCGGATCTTTTAGGAGCTAAAAAATAGTAGGAAGTAAAAGTGGAACAAAATATTTTCTCCACAATAACAAAAGCATTTTTTTCGACAAAAGAAAAGTAATAAAAAAAATTTTTATGTGTTATTTTTGTATATTGAAGGGGGTTTTATGTCTTTCGAAAATCATTAGCATATTGAAATACATATGTATATATGTATGTATATTAAAATCAAATGCGTTTTTGTTTAGTTAGGTTTTAGTTTCTTTTTGGGGGTTTTTAAACATAAAATTGTTTGACAAAATACTTTAAAAAATATAATTATTTTATTGCTAAATGGTTGGACTTTTTTTCAATTTAAAAATACTTTTAAAGATTTTGAAAAAGCTTGCAACAATTTCATTATGAGTTCTGTTATATGTGTATATACATACGTGTGTTTATTAATTTTAAATTTTAATTATTGGCAAAAGACTTTTAGGTACAAAACAGAAAAGAAATCAGCAGACTTTGTTAGCTGTGCTGAATCTAGAACACCCTAAACGAGTCTAAGTTTTATTAGCGCTCTTTTTTACACCCAACCAACATTTTTTACTCGTTGAAGTAAACCGATATGTCAGAAAGCTGTACTTCATTTAAAACAATCTCTACAAGTTACTTTAATTCAATTTAATATGTTTTTCTCTTAAAAACACTTATAATTACTTTAATGACTTTAATCAAGTTTTAAAACTTAAAGAGTTTGGAGGTACTTAAAATTTTTCCAAATATTTCATTTATGAAATTTTTGTATGGGTGGTTCATTGCCTCCTCTTAAAATGAATTTAAGTTATATTGGAGATGCTGTGACTAGGGTTATTTCCCGAAGTTTTTCGCTTCTCGGGAAACGGGGAAAAAATTAATTTCCCGGTAATCCAGGGAATTTCGTCTTTAAATAAAAAAAATTTACAGGTTGTACTATTAAGAAGGAAAAATAAAAGAGATCAAAGTAAGACTTAACAATTCGGACCAGGGTACACTTAACCAGGTAACATCAAGACGAATTTTAAAACTTCCCCTCTGCATTAACTTTCTGTGTTTGAGCGGTGGAATAAAAAAAAAATTTGAAAAGTACGAATGCCAAATTTATTATAGTCAGCTTGGCTCTTAATACGTATTACCTGTTTGAGTGTACCCTGATTGCAAATACACATAAATTTCAACCACTGTAGAATAACATCAGCGGGAAAGCCTTCGTTAGGCAAAAATCCAATTTTGTTACATATTTACCGTCGTATTTATAATTATAGTAGGCTTATTTAGGGATTATTGGACAATTCGCACAGACATCTCTCAAATAAGCCCCTTATAACCAAACTTTAATTTTTTATTAATGGGGTTAGTATATAATGTTTTATAAACCAAAAATAAGGAAAAAGGAAAAAAATGTGAATATGTTAAAAAAAACTTGAAGTGTGAGGTTTTGTAAGTCCCGGGATTCCCGCACAGAGTTCCCGTGAAAGCGGGAAATGAAAATTGACGAATTTCCCGGGAATTTTCGGGACGGGAACTCGCGGGAAAAACCCTAGCTGTGACCAGTTGTTTACTCGTCTGATCTTTAACTTATACAAAGTTTAAAAAGCAAACATATTATAATTGCCATATTACCTCATATAATTTCTATTGGTTGGGTATTTCTTTACACAAAAATCTAAATTTCTTCTTCTTAGCTCAGAAAAAAAGAGCACAAAACTATGTTAAGACTTGACCCTTTATAAACAAACGTTTTCAATATTTGTCTTAAAATGTATTTTAGCGTTATTGAAGGTTTTAATCTACTTTTAGAATACAAACGATTTTAGCCAAACTAAGCATAAACCAAATGAATAGATTCAATACCTTCCATGTATTGATGGTTGGAGTTTAAGGGCGATGCGGTGACATACGAAACCCAAGGTTGTTTCTTCTTTAATAAAGATATTCATTTATAGAAATCATTTTGAAGTGAAATAATAACAAGTTTTAAAGAATATTATTTAGAACCTAACGCAAAGTATTATTATTTATAAATAAATTATTATTTTGAAATTTTTTAAAATATTAATTTAAGACAAAAAAGTTACCATTATTTTTAGTAGTTTTTTGGGCTTTCATAAAAAATTTTATAGTTATTTCAGTTACTTCTTAGGCTGGTTGGTTATAATATAAATTTGAATTTTTCTGTCCTGAACGTCGAGAGATTAAAATATTGATGTAGGGTACTGGTATATACACGCTTTATGCCTTTTTTTTATAGTTTTTTTTCTTGTATGCATTTAAAATATTTTTGGTGCTTAAAAGATTTTGAAATTATGATGCTGATTTTTTTTTTAACGCATACAAACACTTTATTGCTTTTTTATACATTTTTTTAACCATAAATGTTTTAAAAGTAATTTGGTTTTAATTTTACTTATTTTTAAGTATTGTACAATAGGTTTCCTCATCTTTAAAATTTGTATTTTTGTTTAAAAAATACATATGAACATGCACACATGTTTTTAAAATTATTTGGGCCTTATTTGACACACTTATTTTTTTAAAGCCTTTTTGTGCTGCTTTAGAAAATTTCTTCTTTCTTTTGATTTTATTTTTACTCCTTGTACACAAAAATCAATTTGTGGGTTTTAAAATTCTTTTGTAGGGGGGAGGTTTCTTTTTATTTTTCTCTTTAAAATTTTCATTTTTAAATGAAATAAAAATATAATTAGTAGTCACAAGCCATAGTTGTATAAATTTCTTGTGTTATTCTCTTAGTTTTCATCCTTAAATCTTTTTAAAAACTTAAGTAAGGCTTACGTTGACAACTTAAAACTTTCGAAAAAATTCAAAAACAGGTCTGAACGGTTCAAACATGCGACCAATAGTTAAATGTATTTTATGTGCTTTTTTGTAGACATTTACATACATACATATCAGGGGATTAAAGTAGTTCAATCAACTTATTTTTAATAATGTGAAATAAGAGGTCAAAGGCTCAATTGCAATTGAAAATGCCAGATGCTATTTGGAAGGTCAATTTTTTAAATATAGAGATCCCCAGTTATACTTTAATAAAACAAGACAAAAACAAGTTGGAGCGCTATATAAGGCTATGCAGAGATTAATAAAGCAGTAGATTTATAAAAACTAAAGTTTTATCAAATTTAAGGCTCCACTAATTTCTACGTTTGCGTACAGACTTATAATATCAGAAATATGCCAAAAAGTACTGATATTTTAGAAATTTTTTTTGCCCACCTTACTAAATTTAAACCGCAATCTGGGTAAATAATCCTTAGCTTAATATATCTAGACCAGGGATCGGCACACCAATACATTTATATGTTTTGATTGTGTTGATTATTTGTTTTGAGCGTCATTATTTGTCTCTTATGACACTAGGGTGACCATAGTTGAAAGTTTCAAATATGATAGAATTGCATTCGAAAGGTTTTGGAAAGTAATAATAAAAATTAAGCCCATTATGTTAAAGTAAAATTTTTAAAAATGCGAAATAATTTTGTCATACTACTTAGTTTTGGCAAATCTCATAGATATTAAATGTATATTGACAATATTTTATGCGGTTAAGACCTTTGACAAGCTTATTATTTAGCTTATTTCTGATATTGCTTTAACCTATTTTTTATAACTAAAATTAAGACTCGCAGATATAAGTTAAACCAATCATTGAAGGTTATTAAAAATTTGTCCATTAAACATTTTGAAAATTCTAGCTGGTCACACTGGTCGTCTGGTACAAGAGACTACAAACCTAATTTTTTATTCTTACTCTCTTTTATGCTCAGAGAGCACGCACACGCGTGTGCGTATTTACGAATCGCCGGTCTAGACTTATCAAAAATATTAAAAAAGTGAGAAAAGTTTTTTCTTTTAGGTTCCGTGTAAATTTATTGGTTTAAATGTTGAAAATAAAGTTTGAAAGTACCAAAATACTTAACAAAGGAATGTTAAACTTTTTTTCCATCATGGTTTTCAACTTGTCATTTTATTTTAGGGTATTATCTATCAAGTTTCATTAAACTGTTTTAACACATTTATGAAATTATTTAGAAAGCCAAGGATAAGCAGATACAATCTGTACAATCTGGCACCACAGAATTAAAATTTTTAACAAATTTCCAAATCAAATCTGTTGTACAACTTTAATATTCTTTTACATAAAACCATTCTTTATTTTAGGCAACTTGACAACTGCAAACATGTGTTGTATGTAATAAAAACTTTGAATATATTATGTGGAAATGTCTTTCTTAAAACTATTGTTTTCTTGCAATCTTTAATGATACAACAAGAATTGTACATGAATATATATGTATCTAATAAAATGTTGTTTAATTCTTATAAACTCATGCAAATTTAATCTTATCTTACTCTATTCTTATCAGGAAAATGGCACTTATCTTTCGGCACTTTTCTGCCGTGAACAAGGCTGTAAGGGCATCGTGATACCGGTTCAAACGAAGACAATGCAACCCGATTGGCGTTGCCTGACTTGCAAAAGTGTCTTTCCGCATTCGAAAATGGCGCGCTACCAGGATTTTGCCTTAAACACCATCAACAACCGCATAAATGTTAGCAGTGTTAGTGATATGATTACTTTCATCAATGATTTTTGCCCCAGGTTTTGTCCTTCGAGCAATTATGTCTTAGTAGAAGCTAAACTTAATGTTATTTGGCGCATGTCAAAAAAGACACCCGAAGAATACACTGAGGATCAGTTAAAGTATAGAGATCAATATAAAGAAGAGATCTTAGGTTTGCTGGAGAAATTGGGAGCTGGTGATTGTACCTTGAAGAAACTGATAACGGAGCAGATCCAATAAATTTAGGGGAAAGCGACTTAACGCTAATTATCTGAAATGTGATGTTGAATTTTATCTTGTTTGTAGATGTAGAATTTTTCTGTTTAAAAAAATATATTTAAATAACAAAATGATTGATATATTAAAATGAAAATAAAAAAATAAATTATTTTAATTAAACTATTTTACATAGTTTTTAATGACAAATTAAAAAGTGTTTAATAAAGTACACGCGATTAAGACAAGATAATTGACGTTTTTAGACAGTTGTCATTATTTCTCTTTGGTTTTGTTTTTCTTTATCAAACAATTTTTCTTAAACATTTTTTTCTTATGTGTAAAAGACATACACACATACATACACACATACATAAATATTTATAATTATGCCGCAATCATGTGCTTGTGTAAGTAAATTTTGAAAACATATGCAGAACTGTTTATAAAATAAATTTTTTTATTATTTATTTTGAAAAATTTGCTTAAGCAAACTTTTCGTTTCAAATTAGATTTTTGATTTTATTTTTGATTCTAGACTTTTTACAACTACAGATAAGATTTAAGTATAAACATACACAAGTGTGCAAATAATTATGTTTTATATAAAATACAAAAATAAAATTATATTTTTTTGCTTATTTAACCAGCCTTAAAGATTTCTTGTCAAAGATTTTGTTAAAGATTTACAAACAATTATATCATTTGTTGCACCTAAAGAAATTAATGGGTTTATCAAGAAAATACAGAAATTTTAATTTCAATTTTATGACATAGAAGACTCATTAATTAAAATGTTAAATTAATTATTAATTCTAAAACTAAAAAAAATTTATTTATAAACTAAATATAAAATTTAACAAAGTGTGCCCAGCGCTTGTACGTAAAAATGTAATCACATTATTTCATCTAAATCATTAAACAGAATGTGGTTATTAATTCTTTTTATATACCTGCCTTATCACATATTAACTTTTTAGTTGACTAACTATAACACCCGCACCATATACGTGGTAGGAGAAATATGCGTTTGTGCGGATGCTTGTAACGCCCAAAAGTATTGGTCTGAGACCCACATTGACTATAAACCGATTGACTAAAAATCGCTTCCTGAGTAATCACGTGCATAGATATATCTGTTTACACCAGTTTGTGTATTTTTTCAGCTTTTAGTGCGTATTGATAAGTAGCTTCGTGTTGTTGTTATAAGTTGGTATTGGTATTTTCTCTAATTAAATGTGGTGTGGTTTGGTAAAATGAGAGTAAGAGTAACAAATTTTTTTTATATGTTTAGTTGAAACAAATACATACAAATAATGATGGTTAACTATAGGTACTTTTGTTATTTTTCTTACTCTGGCTACATAAACCAGTTTTTCTATTTTTTTTAAATTTTATTTAAATAAATAAAACAAATTTAGCTAAACATATAAAACTGCATAGTTACTATATATATTAAAGCCAAATTCTTAATTAAAATTTAAATTATTAAAGAATACAAATTAAATATACATTATTTTATCTTAATTTTTGAGCTTGAGATCAAAAAAATGTTTTTTAAATTTATTTTACTCATTTTTAAACACTATAGCTACAATAAACTTTAAAAATCAAATTTTTGTTTAATTCACAACCCTTTATATAAACGATCTTGTTTATTTGTTGTAACAACAGTTATAAGAAAATATGCATGGTACTATTGTTATTCAGCACAAAAAAAAAACAAAAGCATTACGCACTCAATGCAAAACAATAAACAACAATATTTGTTTATAGGAGTAGAGTGAGTGCGCAATAGCAAAACTTTACAATATCAGTTACACTCAGTCACACACTTATACCAAAAAGAACAAGTATGTACAAGGTATATCTGCTTTTGCTATACTTATTGTTCTATTTATGCACGTGTATATTTCGGAGTCGATTTAAGCATATCCATCTGTCTATCCGTCCGGCTGGGTGTTTATGTATTATTGTGAACAAAATACAGGCCGCGATTTCAAAAATATTTCGATAAAATAAGGCACAGATAAATATTTTGGCACTGGCCCGAAGCTTGTTATTTTTGGGGCTGATCTGTCAATTTTTTGACATAGCCACCATACATATATCCCCCGAAATACGTACTTTGGGATTTTTTCACAAACTTTTGCCACCAACAAGTGTATCGGATATACATATATCGGTCTATTGACTAGAAAAGGCGCCATATTTGGCTGTGCTTCATCATTTGAACACTTTACATTGGTCTTTCTGTATACCCAGCCGTCTGATCTAACCAAGTTGTTTTCGAACCACAAATTTCAAAATAAAATTAATTTGTGCAGGGCTTAAAATCTTTTGTCCCAGTTTTTAAAATACAAAATTTTATAAAATTTTTACGTTCGTATGGGCGATGCTACTTCCGTTCTTCTATCAAACAGAATTTCTTTTTAAATAAAAAAATCATAATAGGAACATCGTGTAGAAGGTTTGTAGTCGATAGTTTTAACAGTTTCCAACATACATATTTTCTGTAAAAATTTTTCATAAAAATTGTTGATTTGTATGGGGGCTGCCCTTAGCGGTCACACGTGTCACAATAGAATTGCCTATATAAATATGTGAAACTAGATTTCTATTTAAATTTCAATTAACTAAAATTGAAAAATATAATTTCATATACAAATAATTTGTTTCTTGCAATTGTCGTAGTCGTTTTCGAATGCGTACAAAAGATTAATGTTGTTGGGTGTATTTTAATTTAAAATACATTTTTGTTGTGCCAAGTTTTGTTGTTGTTGTGACGAATTTTGCTTTTTGTTACAATTTTTTAAGAACTGATGAAAGAAATACCTTAATATTTATTTAAAATAAAAATAAATAACATGTGCAAATAAAACCAAAACTAATTGTCGACCATAGACGATCATAAAATGTCCTACAGAGTTTTATAAAAAATTGTACTTTGATTTGAAAATTTGACTTTTCCCATAAAGAGTTTTGACAGCACGACTGCACAGAAATTATTATTTTACATGAACTTTAAGAAAAGTTATACATTTACTTATATAGGTATATGTTATCGATGTTATCGTATGTTTATTTGCTATTTAAAGTCAATTTTATACTTAAGGGAAGATCAAACGTCATAACAAACCAAAAGTGTTTTGAACAATTATAGGGATGTGTTTGATAAAAACTTAATTTGAATAACAAAATAAACAAATTAAAAAATGTAAATAAACATATGTTGCCCAATATACATACATAGTTTTTGAATATTAATTGTTTTCGTATATGTAAGTATGTAAGAGCAATGCCATTTCATTACAAATGAATTTATTTTATTAAATTCTTAGACAAGTGTTCAAACTTGTGTTCTTTTTTTTTTTAAAGATACTAAGATATCAGGCAGTGATTTTTTAATTAAAAAATTTTTAAATCGTATGTTTTAACTAGTCTACACATACATACATTGTACGAGTACATGCAAGTTATTGCTATCGATAACTTTTGTTTCAAGGCTGAGAATATCAAACTGACATTTTTGTTAAGTATGGTTTGACAAGCCATTATTGGTTTGCCAGAACAACGCTTATTTGTTGTGGAAATAAATTTTGAATTAAGAAAAAAGTACGAAAGTAATAGTCAATTAAGCCCAACCTATTATACTCTACAGCACATTTGTATGGGGCTGTATAAAAAAAGAGACCGATAATTTTTGTATTCAGTTTAGTAGGCATAGGGATAATATGTCAAAAGTTTTAAAAGTCATTTATAGCCAAATACGCCCTTTTCGGGAGGATATTTGTATGGGGACTAGTCAAAAATGGACCGATCATATTTCCGCTCAGTATACTGGTAAGTGGTATAAAGTTAGACATACGTGCAACATTTTGTCAAAATCAAGTAGTATTCGATGCAGTGATATCCCAAAATACGTATTTTTATAGGAGTTTTGTATGGGAGCTACATCAAAAAATGGACCAATCACTATTCTGCTAAACATATTTGTAAGTGGTATGAACATGTCCAAAACTTTGTCAAAATAGGGTTATATTCGAGTCAATCATCACATAAAGGTAGACACATATGCAAAATTTTGAAACGATAGATTGTAGCCGAGCCGAATAGCCTAAAATGCTTATTCCGGGAGGAAATTTGTATCGGGGCCGATCATAACAAAAAAAAAAAAACAAAAGGTTTCGTGCTAGTGCCAAAAAACTTGTCTGCGCATCCGTCCGTCTGGACACCCAGCCAGACGGATGGATGGATGGGCATGCTTAAATCAACTCAGAAAGTGAATCTGAGTGGATCGGTCGACGGTTCTAAGATCAATACTTTTGCAGCCTAGTGAGCAAACAATTCGTGCATTTGTTGTATGATTTCAAGCAAAGGCAATTATGAAGCCGTTAACGAACAGCCCCTATACTTAAAATTAGTACTTTGGTGTCGTTAAGATGCTATATAAGCAAGAAGCTTCCGTTATGTTGAATAATGAGTGCTATCGAGCCATGCTGACTAAATTTTTATTTCCACAAAAAATTTCAGTTAATCGTCACATTTCGCATTGTTTGAGTTCTTATTTGGCGCACGGCACAGCAAAGTGATTTATAGAAAAACAAAAAAATGTGCGACATAATTACTTTTTAATATAAAATATCGACAAAGAAAATTGTGTCTTCTCACTTATGTACTTCTCATTGATTTTTAAACAATATATGAACAATTATTAAGATTTAACCAAAATCATTTTGAACATACATATATATGTTTTCTTCCTTTAAAAGATGTAAATTGTGCCGTGCGTTTAATTAGAACCCACACGGCGATTTGGTTTTCACAGAATTACGTAGCTTACCATAAAGCGCGCTTAGCAACTAATTTATTGCAAAAATAAATTTGCTGAACACCTTATTTCCATAAGTTTTACAGATGCTTTCAAGTACTCTGATCGACTTAGATTCCTCTCCGTACCGTTTATTACTTTTTTAAATAATTGCATTTAAAAATATAAATTTGCCACCAAGCACCCTGTATATAGTTGCTTTACTTTTAACGCTTTAAATTTATGCGCATTTTTATTTCCAAATTAAAAAAAATTCTTGCAATAAAAATATTTCATTTTATTTAATTTGTATTTACGATTTTAAAGTCAATGTTCGTGTTTGTTTTTTTCCATGATTTACATAATTAAGTTTTGGGATATGCACTTTGGGTAACGAAAAATAAATGAATTTCGTTCTTATTTTGTAACATTTAAAATTGACGGAATGACTTTTGAATGCGTAGATTTATGTTTAGTATCGTTATTGACTTCTTACTGTATGATTCAAATTTAGTTAAAGTAATTGGTTTAGCAAAATAAAACAAAAAAGTCGAAATGATAAAAGAATTTTTTGAAAACCGGGATATTTTTATAACTGGTGGATCGGGTATGTAGCAGAAACAAAAATCAAAAAGGATTTTTAAAAACAGATAAATGCTATGTAAAACAAACAAAACAAAACAAAGTTAACAAATTTTCTTGTGGTTAATTAAAATAATATTAATAAATGATTTTCATGATCATTTATCCTTTACGTGAAACTGTCCTAAAATGAAGTAGATAGTTTGTCAACATCAAAAAAAAAAAAAAAAAATATTAATTGTCTAGAAAAAAAAGAAGTTTGAATTTTTTACTTTTTATAATTTAACAAATATTTAAAATCATTAAATTCAAAAAAATCCGCTTATTTTTTTTTTCTTTGATAAAATTGTATGAATCTAAAATTTTACGGGTCACATCCGTCATAGTTTTTTAGTAGATTTTCGGAGTAGAAATCAGTTTAAAATATTTGAATTTAAATAAAATCAAAAGATGCATATGTGTTTAAATATTGAACGTTCCTAAATAGCTACGCATTTAACAGCTGGAATTTAAGCCGGTTGCTGTCACTAAGTATGTTAGGGGATTGAGCGCTTATTTTTCTTTTAAAAAGTTTGCAACACGGATATTTTTTTTGCAATTTCTTACCGCTTAGGGCACTGCTACACGTTCAACATATATTGTGATATTTGGATCGCGATCCATTTAAGTGGATTGATGGATCACGCTCGTATGCTACATGTTCAATATTTATCACGTCAGTATTTATGTTATTTTTGTGCTGTGCGGGTTAATTCCGATTCCACCGGCAGAACCCACTCGCTTTCACTGTCTTCTGCCATTACCCTTTATTACAAAAAACTTTACACAAATTTTGTCAATTGCTTTACTTTTCATTAGTTTAATTTTTTCCACTGCGAATTTTACTTTATTTATTTTATTTGACACTTTTTACTGAAATATCATGATTTAATATCATGAAAATGCTACACGTTCAATATTTATCACGCGATCCGCGATACGGATTTTGGATTTCATATTTTAGGCCATTCTGCGATATGGATCGCGATCCATCAATATTGCACGCTACACGTTCAATAAATATCGTGATACTAGAAATATCACGATATTTATTGAACGTGTAGCAGTGCCCTTAAACTTTTTTTTAAACCCCATTTTTAATTGTAGGTGTGGTTGGTAAAGCTTTAATTGAAAAACTTTTGCGCTCCTGTAATGTGCATAAAATCTATGTACTGCTACGTCCAAAGAAAAATGTTTCTGTTGAAGAACGTTTGGAAAAGCTTAAAACGGCGATGGTAAGTAAAAAATGTATAAATGTAATGATAGGAAAAACATATATTAGACGCTAATTCCTTTTTCTAATTCAACAAGTACACGATCACATGTGCAAGAAAAATAAAAAATTTTGTTCCAGTAACAGGCAATCTATACTTTGAAATTTACGAAGGTATATATAAACATATGAATACAGTTCATTCCACATTGTATTTGGCGTAATTCAAAGCGATATCACAACTAGCCTTTTTTTAAGGTCACACAAGACTGCCTTATGCAATTATATTTTCCCTAAACATAAAATAAAATAAAATAAAAACGCCCGGCGCCATGTTTTTACCTTTATCTGCTTTAGTAATTCTCGAACGGTGTTGCCATAAGTATCAAAGTGCTAATTGGTTGAAAACAAAGTGCTAAAATTTATTGCGATATTTTGATTTGTTCTAAATGCATTAGTGTTTTAAACAAAACTAATTTGATGCCAATTAAACATAATGCTTTAAACACAACTGGGACGAACGACGAATTTCTCACTACACGATGAATTCGACTGTTGAAATTCGTTGCGTAAATTTGTCAATTGAAACACATTTAAAATGAATAAAACAGCTGTGACAGAGTGACCATATTTCTTTCAAAAGAAACACTAATTGAAAAAAAATATTAATTAAAAAAAATATTTTAAAACATAAATTTAACATTAAAAAAAGTAAATAACAAATAAAAAGTAAAAATAATTCTTACGTGCTGTTTTTGGAATTCATCCCAAAACGATCGGCTTCCAAAGACTGCACAGTAAAGTCTAAAGTAACATTTTTTAATAACAAATTATAAAAAAAAAATAAAAGAAAAATTTTCATTTTGGGCCAAATTTTTCGTCGGCTTAAAAAAACAGAAATAAACCTAACGCAGAGTTCGTTACGCATGACGAACTTTAGTCGACGCACTATTTGTTTGCATTTTCATATTCTAACGCGAATATTCGCGACGAAAATTTCGTCGTTCGCCCCAGTTGTGTTTAGAGCATAATGCTGAATCAATTATGTTTAAAAATTAAAATAAATAGAGTTGTATGTTTTTTTTTAAATATTTAAACAACTTACGGCTAAAGAAAAGGCGCTAGCTAACATTTTTTTTTCAGGCCTTTAGTGCTGATCGTGTAAAAATAGTGCCAAATTAAGCCATAAAAGCGCTAAAACAGTCTAAAACCGCTAGATGCAAAAGTTGGACGCCGCGCCTTTAAGTTTTCTCTTAGTTTTCGTTCTTGTGCACCCACATTGTGAAGAATTAAAACGCATTGATCAGTCTTGTTTGAGACTACAAAAAGTCCGGTTTTATAAACAATAAGAAAACGATTCTTAAATCAGCCTAAACAGCACATAAACCAGGGGTTGTCAAAATTCTCATTTAATGAAATGCGTCTGTATTGGATAAGAGAAAATTGCCCAGCAAACAAAAAACTAAGCATTGCAAATGTGATGAATTTTACTTTTTAAAGCAAAATGGAAATGAACTTAAAAAAAGTTATTAAAATTAAATAAAAAATATGCCTCAGTTATTACAGAATTAGACAATTTTTTTTCACACATATTCCATTGGGCGAGTTCAATTTACAGTTAAAACTTAAAAAATTAAGTGTATTTAGGTATTATAAATTAAGTTTTCCAAATTCAAGATTTTGTAACAATTTCTTCTTTCTTTCTTTTTAACTCTGGAAAATCGAAATCATTTAGATTTTTCCAAAATTCTATTCCCATTTTTTTTGGAGCTTGGACTTCGGTTCGAAGAAATATAAGAAATATAATGTTTTCTTTGTTTTAAATGTTTGGTAACATAAAATGCATTGCATGTTACCAAAAGCATTTTTAATGACAAAACAAAAATTTTTGTCTTCCATTATACTATTTTGTTTGCTGGTTTATTTTGAAATTAAATCAAAGCTGAAAAAACAACAAAGCTGAAAAAAAAACAGTAAGCATCCGCCCATGTGCACTCGTTAACACTCAATTAACGACTGAAATCAAACTGAAATAAAAGAGAACAAGCGTCGGTGTGAGTTTGTTTTTATTGTTTTTGTAGCACAATTGTGCACTAAAAATGAATTTTTGACAACCATTGACATAAACCATTGTAAATGCCCCTGCCCATGGGTGGTCTAAAACATACATATACAATTGTAGTTGTAAATGTATAGGCTGCCTATCACTGCTCTAGAGACATTTCAGCATTTTGGCTGAAATTCAAGTGGAATTACATTTGAAATCAAGTCACAATTTCCAATTTCCAGTGTTGAATTACAGTTGAATTCAATAGCGAATCCAGCAAAATTAACCATTGAATTACAGTCGAACAAAACAGTACATTTATAGTGTAATTCCAGCCTTGAATAACGGTGTGATTCAAGTTGAACCGAACTTGAATCTAAAAATTTATTTATAAAATCATCATCTTCATCGCCGCCAATGATTTTCCATCAACTCTGTGCCATAAATAACGTATGCTTCAAACAAATTTGTTGTTGTTTTTTAACAAACTTCAAACAGACTGGAAAGAGGATGGATTTTAAATGTAATTCAAGCTTGGATTCCCACCGGAATTCCAACATTGGAATTCACAAAAAATGTGTGCTTATTGGGATAAATGACATACTAACGCATTTATATGTATACGCACAAAAAAAAAAAACAGACACACACACACACTACAGTTTTAACCTTTAAGGTTATAAAATAAATTCTCGTTCAATTGATTCAATGTAAAGAATCAAACTGCTATTGCCTAAAATCAATCTAATAAACAGTAAAAAGAATTTAATTTTGAAACGCCGAGCGACCTTTGGACGTGGCGTATGTTTTTGCATTGAATTTATGCATTTGTTTACATAAAGAAAATTTTTTTGACACAATAATAGTTTAACACGTGGCTACACGACCACCTTTGTATTTGTCGCCAAATAAGGCAAATTCATATGATTAATTTTTGTAAGCGACGGCCCTGAAGTCGATAGCAGTTACAGTTTCAAAGTAAAACATTTCAAAAATTTTATAAAACAGATCTTCTGGCATAGGAGGTACAATTTTCCATGATATTATCCGTTTAAGTTTTTTCCTAAATTTCAACATTACAGTAAAGATGTCTCATGCCCAGTTTCCTGGGGGCAGTTATTATATTTCAACAAAACTCATCAAAAATAAAACCAAATTGCTCAGAAATCAAAATTAAAAAATTCTTGGAAATCCAATCATTAAATAAAATGTGTTTGCTATTGAATGCTATAGAGGCGAACCCACACAATTTCTGAAAAAAATAAGAAATTTATGTAAAAATTCCAATTAATTACTTTTTTTAACCCCAGGTTTTCCGCCAGCTAAAACGTCTTAAGCCAGATGAATTGGACAAAAAACTTATGGCCATACCGGGTGATGCTGTACTACCCCTCTTGGGCATACCAAACAGTTATCAAAATATATTAGAAAACGTTTCCATTCTTTTTCATTGTGCTGCCACCGTACGTTTTGATGAACCCCTAAGAGATGCTCTACGTTTAAATGTGGGCGGTACTTTGGAGACGCTAAAATTTGCAGAAACGCTTAAGCATTTAAAAGTCTTTATGCACGTTTCGACATTCTTTAGTAATCCTTATTTAAAACGTATCGAGGAAAAAGTATATGAATCACCAATGAACTGGAAGTTTTGTTTAAATTTGTTAGAAAGAAATGATATATCCGAAGAGCAATTAGATATAATAACACGAAAGTATTTTAAATTGATTTGGTTTTTAAAATTTGATTACGACTTTTTTTCTGTTTTAAATCCAGGTTAATTGTAGGCTTTCCAAATACATATTGTTTTACTAAGAACTTGGCCGAATCTTTGGTTAATGACTATAAAGACAAGCTGCCAGTGGCTATTTATAGGCCATCCATAGGTAAATGCTAATGGTTTTCTAAAATTTAAATTAATTTTGAATATAAAGATCTTTTTCAGTATTGTTTGCTATTGAAGAACCAGAGCCGGGCTTTGCGCCTTCTTTGATGGGTGCTATGGGATTGTTTGCCGTAACAGCAGCTGGTATTTTGAAAACGCTTTACATAGGAAAGGACACTAAATTAGATTTGACACCTCAAGATTTTGGCATAAAAACTTTGTGTTATTACACATACAAAACAGCCAATTTATATGAGAATAAAATTAAACCCCAAGAGATTCCTGTTTTCATTACAACATCCTGTACTCATACGGAACTTACATTTCGCCAATATATTCATCTTGTGCAGGATTATGGCTTTTGGGCCGAAGCAGCATTTGAGAAAAACTTTCTTATACCCGGTATTCACTGCACGGATAATCGTTTTGTGTTTATGTCTTTGGTAGCTACAAACTATTTTCTATCACTTTTAAAAATCTCTAAAAAATTAAATAATTATTTTAAAGGTTTTTCTAAAACATATTTTGCCTTCGCTACTGGCCGATTTTGCTTTAGTTTTAATTGGACGTAAACCAGCTCTAATGCGGGCACAACGAAAATTATTTAATACCGTTGAAGTTATGAAACCGTTTTGTTTTAACACATATGACTGTGCCGGTATAACGGATATTGATGAAATCATGACTAAATTCAAGGAGTAAGTTTAAGTTTTTCTTGTAACAAAAGTTCTTTATTATTTATTAATAATTTTCATATGTAGTACGGAGTTCAATATGAATGTGTTGCCAGCGGGAAAGCAATTTTATAGAAATGTTGGCTTTTGTCATGCGATGGTGTATAGTGTTAGAGAACATCTTTTTAAAGAAGATCCAAAAACATTACCAAGAAGCAGGAAAATATTGCAAACGTAAGTTTTTAAAATTAATTGACACAAATATGGACGAATTCATATCCCGGGTTTTGTTTATTTATCTTCCAGGCCCCGTTAAAGTACTCAATTAATTTATGCTTTTCTCTATTTTCAGAAAAATTTTCCTTTACAACGTCTTTAAAGTATTGTTGGCTTTTAAGGCATTCCAAAAACTTCTCGATTATATGAATTATATTTACACAGAGAAATTAACTGAGATTGGAAGT
Organism: Melanophora roralis; assembly: GCA_963583895.1. Classification (NCBI taxonomy): domain Eukaryota; kingdom Metazoa; phylum Arthropoda; class Insecta; order Diptera; family Rhinophoridae; genus Melanophora; species Melanophora roralis. Next base: position 6,318,085 of record OY757190.1, read on the forward strand.
TCAACTTTTTGCAGTAATATTAATTAAGAAATATTTTTTAAAATCTCTTGAAAAAAGTTTTTATTTAAAAAAAATTGTAAATTTGCAGCTAAATGTTAATTTTAAAAATTGTTTATAAATAAAATATCTAGCTTGTTAAAACATTCCTTTATTAAAAATATATAAAAGATAGATATAAATATGGCCCAAACCAAACAAAACCTAAAATTTTTTAAAACATTAATTTAAGTGATAAAGCAAGTCATGCCCCTTTAAATTTATCTTTTATCAAACGAATGACTGGGTATGAAGAGCAACAGCAGTAGAGTTTATTTAAAACAAAAAAAATATCAGGCTCAGATTTGCGGGAATAGGCCAAATATCCTATTGATTAACAATAAAATCCTGTTCAATTACTTTTTTTTATACGAAAGTATTCCTGGAAAGTTTGGATACTTAATATTGAATGAATTAGGTATTTTTGAGGGTGAACATTATTGCCGAGCAAACTCAACCGCTGCAGAAAGTAGGACAGATCTTTAAAAATTTTGTGGTAGAATCAAATATATTTTGCAGTTTATAAGATAAGATGTAATTTCCGGTAGTAGATTTATATAAAGCCCATCGTGGTACAATTACCTTACAAGGTAGTATTGCTACGGCAGCAACTACAACAAACTCGATACCAAATTTATGAATTTGTTGTAAAAGCATCCTCGATTATGCCAGCAAACTTACTGTTTGACAGATTTAACGAGTAGATAAACTCAAGCAAATATAGTCAGCTGTTGAATCGATACTACCCTTTAATGTAATTGTACCATGGAGCCCATGGTAAGTTATTTTTTATTTATTTGTTTACTTAAGAAAATTTGTATTAGGGTTAAGTGAAATAATAGGTCGATAATCAGCTTGGTTAAATGTAGTTCCTATGCTAAATAATTTTTCTTTGTCAAATTTTATTAAAAACATTTACAAAACCGTTCCGCAGAAAAATGGGTCCCCGAAATATAAAATGTAAAATAGCCCCAAAATTTTGTATTGAAAGCAACAACGCAAAAATTGTGGCCATTTTTTTTGTTGTTTAAAGCCATTTTTTATGTCTTAAATTGAAATGATTTTTTATTTTTAGAACTTCTTAAATTTTTGAGTCTTTTTTCATTCAAAAATTTTTGTTATAAAAAATGAATATGGGCGTCAATAGTTCCCAATAATAAAAACAAAATGTCCCCATATGTGAAATTTTAAAAATATCCCAAAAACATAATGTCAAAATACGAATCAAACGAAAATTGGCCTAAAAATTTAAGTTACAAAAAATGGTTTAACGTTTTTTGCATAATTAGAACAAAGTTAAATAAACATCTTTAGTTTTATACTAATTTCTATTTTTTCGGCTTTAAGTTCATTATTAAATTTCTGATAGCAAAGAATGGAAATTCTTATTAAAAATTACACAGAAAAAACTTCACATATTTTTTTTCAAGCAAACATTTTTTAAGATTTTAATTTTTTTCAAGAAATATTTTATTATACCCTAATAAAATTGTTATCTGAATTTTATGTCAAACAAAATAAAAAAAAATTAAAAAATTGTTTTACTTAATATCAATAATTTTTTTATATAAAATAGTAGGCATTTTTTTCCAAAAAAATTTTTGCAGAAATCTAATAAAATTGTGTATCTGATTTTACAATTTTGTTTATACTGACTTAATTCGTTATCTGGGTAAAAGCACAAAAAAATCTACAACTGCGAATTGCTGATTACGGATCGCTTGGATTTGGTAACAATAAACAACTCCATACACAGAAAAAACTACATAATATTTTTTTCGAACAAATTTTTGTTCAAAATGATTTAATTTTTAGTAAATGTATTTAATTGTCTCTAATAATTTTTTAATTTGATTTTTAAACCAAACAAAATTATTGCCTAGACAATTAAAATATTTAACTAGCCCAACAAATTCTTTAAAATGAAACTAAAACTATAATTTTGCAAATCAATTTTTGCAAATTTGTTTGTCTAAGTTTACAATTTTTATTGTAGGTCCTCAGCCAGGCAAAATATTAACTGATTCTCTGAATTTCGTAACTAATTCTACAATACAATTTTTTCTGTGTACGAATTTTTCCGAGTTTTTGCAAAAAACGAAGATTTACTGCCATATCTATAAAAAATAAAATAGGTTAATAAGGCGCTTACTTGACAGACGTCTATGGCGTAGTTGTCAAATTAGCCCTTAATAACCCTACTTTATTTAATCTGAATAAGAGCGCCTTAATACATAATAAAAAATGTTATTGATCAAATATTATTTAAAAGCTAAAGGCCGGTAAAAAGTTTGTGAGAAATTTTATAAAAAAACTAAAATTAAGATGACTAATACGCAGGGATGTCAGATTTATTTTGACCTTTTTCGCCAAATCAATGCTAAAAATGACCAAAACCCCGCCAAGACCTCTTTTTTAAGATTTTCACAATAAAATGTATATTTTTATGGAAATAAAAAATATAATTTTTCAAATCCTAAAAAAAAAATTGATCTGAATCGCTAAAATTGGCCACAAATGGAAAAAATGTCCATAATAAATATTTTTTAAATTTTTATTAAAAACAAGGTAAAATGATTAGTGAACACAAAAAGGGTGCAATATGTATTTGTTAAAAAAATAAAAAAATTCTACTTAAGAAAAAACTAATTTTTGTGGTAGATATTAACTAAATGTCAGGTTTACATACATACATATGTATGCACGTAGTTGCAATCCTATTATATATCTTGTTTGGAATATTTGGTGTGGGAATTAAAACTATTCAACATATCTTGCGAAGGTACTAAAGAAGTGCAAAATGTTCCATTTATATTCATATAGTTGTTAACTCGTAATAACGGGTCAAAAAGTTCGTATTGCATTTTGTTTCGAAAACGAGTCTTAGTGGAGTTTATTATTAAAAATACTGCTTCAAGACAGGCATTACCAGCTGGAATAATAATAAATTAATAACTTGTTCGTAAAGATGCCTCAAACTTCATATAAAAATATAACAGAATAATATTATTATTTGTTCGTATTTGAAGCAAATTAATGACTATTAAAAGGAGCCAACAAAATTGTCAACTATTTTCTAAATCGCCAAAAAATCGTCATATCGCCAAACTGAAAATTATGACGCCAAACAAGTTTTTCAATAGCCCCTTTGGCGAGAAATCGCCAGAGATGACATCCCTGCTAGTACGTAATAACGGTATGTATACATATGTACATATGTTGCGGCTAATTCTTTGTTAAAATTAAGCTTTCTCTATGTGTGTAAAACAGTCCCCCCAAAAACTCGCACGGTTGCAAATATGTTTTGTGTATTCAAGGGAGTTATATGTAACTTTTTATGAATAAATTTGTAACTTTTTAATTAAAAGCGTAGCTTTTTGCTAGCTACCCTGGCAACGCTATTTTGTAGTCTCTTTGGCCAAATGACCAGTGTTAACAGTTAGAATTTTCAAAATGTTTAATGGAAAAATTTTTATATTACATTTAATGACTGGTTTCACTTACATCTGCGAGTTTTCATTTTCATAATAAAAAACAGTACATTGTGCTTTGGGGCCATCTTTGGATACAATCGACATTTATTTTTAGGTGCTTTAAGAATCTGTACAAACGCATAATGCCGGTAACACTGACATGTCTAGTGTGTGCATACATTTCCAGATATAATAATTTTTATATGGAAACGATCACAAAATATATTAAGTACATACATATCGTCACCTAAAATCAAAAAGGCGTATCTCAAATTTAAAAAGTTTAAACATTAAGATATAAGGTTCATTAAAGAGCTGTAAAAACAGGTTTCTTAAATTTTTGAACCATAAGGAATGAGACTCAAGGCTTTTGCCACTCTTTTAATGACTTTAGAGCTGCATCTATCGCGATGTAGTCCCTTTTTAGTTTAGATTTTTATTTTACCCTCTTTTAGACTTGAAATTTTTGAACCAACGTTCGCTTTATTTTAACTGGTACAAGCAGAAAACCATGTAGTTACAGTAAAGATATTTATCGCTTAAATGTAATTGCGAAAATATACAAAAATTATTTTTTAGTTGGTATAAGAACGGTTTTGTTGTATGTGTCTAGCTGTGTCTAGAGCTGTGAAATGGGAAACATTGATGGAACTAGTCCGTATTACTGAATTTCAATGAAATTCTTCCTTTAATTTTTTTTATTGCTTAAAGCACACAAAAGGCCTTGTTTTTGTATATTACCGTTGGGACTTAAGACCTTCCTTTTTAAGGTGTCATCTTATCTACCTTACCTGAGTGGGTATGCTACTTAATTGGCAAAAGCCCGCAACGATTTGTTTGTTGTTGGAACCACTTAGCAGGTGCTTTAACGATCAACTACACATGGGTAAATACCTTTTAAACAGAAATCGTTTTGCTAAACTTTGTAAAAAATGGTCCTATATTGACCCTACTTTTAATTAAAGACATTAACTTACATCAGTACCCTATGAATGATGGTATCAAAAAAATATTTAATAATATAAAATTTATCCTACCTGTAATATAAGACCTTCTCCTCCTTCTTTTTCTAACCAAAAATGGGCCAGCCACACTATTTCTAATTGATCCATAATTTACAAATGGATCTATAGAAGCCGTAAGTCAACTTAATGTTCATACAAATTTTACAATTGTTTATACGGACGTAATATATAAAAAAAATCAGGCTTCACTGACTGTAAATTTCTCACTTGTTTTATTATTTTCCTATTCACACAGTTTTTTTTTAAATTACAATTTTGTTCCTTGGTTTTTAATATATTTGGGATTTTTTTAAATTATTTTTTTTAATGTTGTTTATTCTTTCAAAGGCTTTTTTAAATTAACTTTTAGACTTTATTTAGTTGAATATTTATGCATGTTTGTAATAAATGCCTGTGCAAATATGTACATGTTTTCAAACATATGAATATTTGGGACTTTTGTCCAAAAATACTTTTGCATATGTATATGTATTTGATGTTGGTAAATTTGGAAAACAATTGTAGGATTTAGTTTAAATAAAAATTTCGTCAAGAACACATAAAATTGCAGAGAAAAATTTTTTTAAATTGACTTTTTTGTTGAAGAAAAATGATTCCCGAATTTTATGAGAATAAAGAAATATTTTTAACTGGTGGTTCTGGTATGTTAATAAAAAGGAAATAATTTTTCTTTAATAAAATTTGTATTTTAAAAATTTAAGGCATTGTTGGCACAGCTTTAATTGAACAGCTATTACGTTCCTGTAATGTTGCAAAAATTTACTTACTACTACGTCAAAAAAAAGCTTTGACTTTGGAGAAACGTTTGGAAAAGGTTAAAGAGGAACAGGTAAGCAAAATGTATAATGAGTAGGTAAAACAAATAGAAGCTATTAGAAATGGATATACAATAACTACATAAGAGTATGTACTCAGTATTGACTAAAACGGAACCCATGAATGCACGTAAAACTGTCCGAAAATAGGCATTTATTGAAGGCAAAAGCCAAAAGTCTTTATTTCGGAAGGATATTTGTTTAAGGCCCATATGAAAAATTGACCAGTCATCACCATATTCAAAAATGAGACCTGGGGGCGCATGAGAGGTTTCGAAATTTAAAAATTTCTGTTAGAATTATTAACGACTCGACTGAATAAGTAAAATTTCGGTTCGAATCTAATGCCGTTATTTGCTCCCTGTACTTTGGTTACAAGACTATATAGGCCGATAGCTAATACTGTTTCACAAAATGACTTCTAGACAAAAAAGAAACAAGCACCATTCAAAGTACGAAAAAATAAGAATATGTGCTTTTAATATTAAAATAATTAAAAAGTTTCTTGTTTTTAAAGCGTATGAATTATTTGAAGTTGTCAAACTAAACAAAAATTTGTAATGAAAACATTGTGCATGCTTTTAAATTGTACGGTAATGTACATTAATAAATATGCAAAATACAAATAATTTTTTTAAATCTTTTATATTAATGTGTTTGTGTTATTTTTGAAAATTAAACATATGCAAAAAAATAAATTTATTCCCAGTATTAAGCCTCAGGCAATTTTATGTGTGAATATGTTGCGTGTGTAGGATTTTGTGTACAGAAAGCATTTAAATATAAGCTTTGAATCAATTATTTTACCAAAAAAATACATGATTTTTTTTAATTTACAGAAAAAATGTTTGCATATACTATGTATATGTACATACGTATGAATGTGGATTTACCTAAAATTTCATATCGGTATTTTGACGCAAATACTGTTTATGATGTGTATGTACTAGACATCTGCATGACTATATTCATTTGATTGCCTATACACAACAAAAACAATATTCATTCAAACATTTTTCATTCTATGGGAGATAAATAAAGTTAAACCAGTAACAACACAAGAAAGAATGTATGTATTGTGTGTTACACTCAATGATACAAGAACAACACATTCATTTTACAGTTTTCGTTTTGAGTGTGTATAAAATCCCTTGAAAATACAAAAACATAGCAAAGTCTCATTACAGTTAGACTTTTTTTTAAAAACATTCAGGTGTTTTTTTCGAATTAATGAATGTTTTAACAACAACAATAACGACAAATTTGCAAACACAAATGAAAGCGCTCAATCATACAACAATATTTCAGTATTTATTTATATGAATGTATGGGTAATATTTTTTTTTCGGTTGGAGTTGTTTTTTATTTGCTTTCTCTTGTGGGTTCATTCATTTAGTTTGTTTAACATTGAATGAAAAACACTATGTGGTTGAAAAACAAACGAAATTATTTAAACGGCTTTTGAGTGTAGTCACGCAGACGTCTAGTATGTACTACACACAAAGAATAAATTAGGTAAACTTTACTTAAATCAAGCCATAGCTGTGTCAAAAGTACGGTGAGTACGGTTTTTCTTAAATCAAGTGCGAAATTTCTTACTCCAAGTAAAATTTTTCAAGTACGAATTTCTTACTTTTAGCCACAATTAAGCCAAAAAAGGATTGATTTAAGTTCGGAACCGTACTTGATTTAAGCGTGAAAAAGATTGATTTAAGCCGTAAACGGGATTATTTCGAAAATGAAATGTCATTATTTGACCTATGGAGGCTTTATTAAAAAAAAAGAATTTTATATATTATCCTTATTTTATAGACACTTAAAATTTACAATTTAAAAATTTAATTTTTTGTACTTACCGAAGCTGAGATTTGAACCAGGGACTTTCTGCACTGCAGCACAAGCGCGTTACCTCTAGGCCACTAAGACACTTTGTTTTCAAATGTAAAATAATATATTAAGACAACAAGCTTTTTTCTGTTTGATTTGTTGAAGCAATCCAAATAGGTTTGATTTAAGAAAATGTAAGTAAGGATCGTACTTAAAAATTTCAAGAAAGATTTTGGATAAATTCAAGAATAAAATTCTTGATTTAAGAAAGCGGGTTTTCTTTCTGTGTAGTCATACCAACGCTTTATACATATGTACATATTAAAATGGTAAAGGTCCCTACAAGAAATTTGTGACCGAAACTAACACTAAAACATTTTCTTTCGATCATTTGTGAACAATATTTCTATCACATCTGAAGGTGCGAGGGAGACGCAAGATCACACGTACACAAAGTTTCGGTCATTTTTTTCACATCGCCCTTAAGAAAATGAAAAAAAATAATGACCGATTGACCGGTCATCTGTACCGGTCATATGACCGGTAAAATGACCGTCACTGTTCTGGTAGGGGGTATTATGCGTTTGTAACGTAAAAAAATAATAGTCTGTGCATCGTTTCTGTAACTTGCGAGAAGTTTTCGCATCGAGAAATTTTATAAGATTATAGAAGTGTTCCAGTTATTAACAGAGCGAGTCATATAATTTTAATATATTACAAGTTAACATTTAAAATTTTTAATAGTTTTTCTTTGATTCATTCTGTCCTTGACAGGGCGACTATAAATTTCTCGACTAAAGAACTTCTCACATACCTTACAGAAACGAGGCACTGATTGCCGCTTTTTGACTTTATGTTTAAACACAAATTAAGCTGGATACACTTTATACATGTAGTATAAGGGTACACTTAGCAAGGTATTAGGAATTAAAAAAAATCGCTCTATGCATTTCCTTTTTGTGTTTGAGAAAGTGAATGTAAAAAAAATTTTCAATTTCAAACAAAATAATAAATTTTACAATCACTTTCACAAAATTTCAAGGGCGAATTTATAATCAGCTGGGTTTTTAACACTACCTGTATACATGTACCCTGCAAATAAGGTTAATTTTGATTGAAGAATATGACATTAATTAATTTTTTTTATTTATTAATGAATTTACCCAACGCCACTGTTGCCAGTGAATTTTTTTGAAAAATACCTAGACGTACCAGAAAAAGTCTGTTTTTTCCCTACATGTTAAAAAAATTTTGTTTACAAAAATCCTTACGCATTTTAGTTAACAAAATGCGTTAAAAAACAATAATTATAAGACAATTTATTTAATTCGCCTATAGGAAGAATTCAAAGTAACGGATGTGACAATAACTTTCCAGTAATTACTAGCAACGAGAGAGTAAAAAGAAATATTTTCAAAATTGCTCTCAAAAATATTTAAAAGTAAATGAACACTTTTACAGTCAAAACTTGCAAGCAAATGTATTTTGTTATTGTAAACTTATATAAATTTAAAACTTAAATTTTATTGAACACAACTATTATTTTTTATCGAAAACAAATACGTACAACATATTATTTATTAAAAAAATTTAAGGTGTTTCGCCAATTAAAAGTTCTTAAGCCTGATGAGTTAAACAAAAAGCTAGTTGCTATACCTGGTGATGCCAAACTACCTTTGTTGGGTATTACAGCTGAATATGCCAAGTTATTAGAAAGTGTTTCCATCGTTTATCACTGTGCAGCAACGGTGCGATTTGATGAGCCCATAAGAGATGCTTTAAAACTAAATGTTGGCGGCACATTGGAGGCATTAAAATTTGCTGAGACCCTAAAGAGTCTAAAGGCCTTTATGCATGTTTCAACATTTTTCAGTAATCCATATTTAACACATGTAGAATCTAAGTTCTATGAGGCGCCAATGAACTGGAAATTCTGTTTAAGTTTATTGGAAAGAAGCGATGTAGGAGAGAAGGAATTAAATATTTTAACTAGAAAGTAAGTATAGGCAGAATGGATGGAAAGAGAAAATTATTAATTTAATAAATAAATTCTAGATTAATTGTGGGTTTTCCCAACACATATTGCTTTACCAAAAACTTGGCTGAATCTCTGGTAAATGATTACAAACACAAACTGCCAGTTTGCATTTACAGGCCCTCAATTGGTATTGTTTTCTTTACTTTAGTTTCTAAACTCAAAATGTATTTAAAATTTTTCTTATGCAGTTTTTTTTGCCTTGGAAGATCCTGAACCTGGATTTTCACCATCTTTAATGGGTTTAATGGGCTTGTACGCTGTAACCGGTGCCGGTTTGCTAAAAACGATTTATATGTGCAAAAAAAATCGTTTGGATATTTCACCACAGGATGTGTCAGTTAAAAATATGCTTTACTTCACCCTTAAAACTGTTCGGCTGTATGAAAAGTCCAAGCCCGTGGATATACCTGTTTTTATCACTTCAAGCAGCACCCATTGTGATCTGAGTCTTGCACAATATCTTGGTATTATGGATAAATTTGACCTGTGGGAAAATGCCGCCTATGAGAAAAATCTTCTTACACCTGGCATTCGTTTTACTTCCAATCGTTGTGTCTATATGATTTTGGCAAGTTGGAATTAATTTAAGCTAAAATATTGTTTAATTTATTTTTAATTCTTTTAAGGTTTTTGTATTGCAACTCCTGCCCGCCCTATTTTTTGATTTGGTTTTGACTTTATGCGGTCGCAAGCCAATTTTAATGAGAATACAACGCAAGGTTTTTCAAACTTTGCAGGTTATGCAACCCTTCATGTTTAATAGCTACGAAAGTGATGGTATAACGGATTTCAAAGAAATGAATAGGCAACTGAAAGGGTAATATTTTAAAAACATAAAATATTTTAAACTTTGTTTATGCCTCTTTAACTTTAGCACATCATTCTGTTCATCTATTTTGGAAAGTGGCAACGATTTATATATTAATGCTGGACTTTGCAATAGCATGGTGTTTAGTGTCAGGGATTTATTATTTAAGGAGGATCCCAAAACTTTGCCTAGAGCCCGCAAAATATATAAAATGTAAGATGACAATCACCCCCTGTTCTGCATTTCTTTTTGAATCGAAATTTTCTCCATTGGCCCTTTTCACTTTTCAATAGTTTGGCCACAAATTTATTTTTTTTTAATAAATTTAGGATTTTTCGTATTTTAGTAATTGTTATTCTTTTTAATATTAAAATTGAAAAAAATAAATTTTTTATTTCCATTTTGATTTATGCGTATTTGCATGCGGAATCGTAATAGAAATGCAGAACAGCTTCCAATATATAAAAACTTAAGAAATTTTAATAATTTTTTTAACTTATATTTTCAGCAAAGTATGGGTCTATAGAATTATAAAGTTTTATGTTATTTATAAATTGTATCATAAGGCATTGGAGTATATTTTATATTATTATGCCGAATGGCGCAACGACAGCTTGTGTCATCTGGAATAGTTTTAATCTCTTTTCCCTTTGTTGTTGAATATGCTGTTTAGAATATTACTTAGAGCAAATTATAACCAATATTAACAATAAACATAACAAATTAATTAAAGACAAATATACAACTTTTAGTTGTTCTAATAAAGAAACATTGTTAGGGCACTGCTACACGTTCAATAAATATCGTGATATTTCTAGTATCACGATATTTATTGAACGTGTAGCATGCAATATTGATGGATCGCGATCCATATCGCAGAATGGCCTAAAATATGAAATCCAAAATCCGGATCACGGATCGCGTGATAAATATTGAACGTGTAGCATTTTCATGATATTATAACATGATATTTCAGCAAAAAGTGTCAAATAAAATAAATAAATTAAAATTAGCAGTGGAAAAAATTAAACTAATGAAAAGTAAAGCAATTGACGAAATTTTTGTAAAGTTTATTGTAATAAAGGGTAATGGCAGAAGACAGTGAAAGCGAGTGTGTTCTGCCGGTGGAATCGGAATTAACCCGCACAGCACAAAAATAACGTAAATACTGACGTGATAAATATTGAACATGTAGCATACGAGCGTGATCCATCAATCCACTTAAATGGATCGCGATCCAAATATCGCAATATATATTGAACGTGTAGCAGTGCCCTTAAAAAATTAAAGAAATTTTTTGATCCAAAACTTTTGTGGAATAATGAACTTATGAAGTTGATTGAAACATAGATTTTCCTTACTTTATTGGTCTTAAGAAAATCGCCAAGTAGTGCTGGTACCACAGTGATTGCAAAACATTTCAAATGAGATTTTACAGAGCTTAGTAGAATGCCTTAATAAAGTTTCGAATTTTCAATGAAAAAAGTGTGTACAAGGACACATAGGAAAGAACAGTGAAGTGCACCAACTTATTGGTATTAATCGAGGTTTTTTTGTAAATCAAATACTTTTAAAATATGTATGAGATTTTTAATTTTTCCTAAAAATAGTAATTATAATAGTAAATAAATAAAAGTTGTTTTTGACAAAATAACAAAATTAAAAAAGTAATTACTTATATTTCAATGTTAAATGGTCGATATTTGCAGCAAAACACTATGCACCAATCAAACAGTACTGATGATGGAAATATCTGTAACTGGTTTGGGAAAATTCATTCTACTCGGCTAGTATTGGCATAATAAACTGTTTTTTCAAATATTAATAAAGTTTCATTCAATTAACATTAACAGAAAAATAAAAGTTTCTGCATAAATAAAGTTATAGAAAGGAGTAAATATATAGTTCTAGCCTCTCTTGCTTTTTCCTTTTTTTTATGGAGTTTGACACTAGCGTTCTGAATTTTTTCTCTTATGTATGGGATAGTGTCAAACTCAATACAAAAAAAAATAAATAGAAACAAGTCGGAAAGGCTTAAAATATACCAGAGTACACTAATACAGGTAGTGCTAAGAAGCCAGTTGATTACGAATTCGCCCTGGAATTTTGTAAAAGTGATTGTCAGATTTATAATTTTTTTTAAAACTTAAAATTTTTTTGACATTCACTTTATCGAATACAAAAAGGAAATGCAGAGGGTTAGTTATTTGAATTCGTCTTGATACTACCTGTATTAGTGTACCCAAGGCACATTCAACAAGGTAAGCCCAAGGCGAATTAAAAAATTCGCCCTCTGCATTTCTTTTTTTGTGTTTAAACGGTAGAATGTCAGAAAAATTAAAAATTTCATATAAAATTAAATTTGCAAATTGCAAATTGATTTTAATCAGCTGGGCTCTTAATATTACCTGGTTAAGTATGTCCTGAGTGTACCCTGAAATATATTTTATCAATGATACCAGGATACACTAATACACTAAGCCAAGGCACATTCAACCAGATAATATTAAGAACACAGCTGATTAAAATCAATTTGACATTTATGCATTAAACACATTCAAGCTACAAGAACACAGAAACACGAACACAAAAGTTGCTTACTAAATTTGTGTCCGACTGGCTGCTACTGAAATATTTACTAGACTACCACTACAAGATAAACATATGAGCAATATGACTTTCAGTGGTGCCACCTAAAGTCTTTTTGTATTGTTTAAGCTATATTATTTGCATCTTACCGTATTGGCAGCACTAACCTGTTAACTGTCGCGTATAAAAATAGAAATTAGTTTAATTTCGGCCACGCCATAAAATTAGCATTGACAGCAACCCGTAGTCGTGTTGCATTGTAGCCATTAAAAAAATTATTCTCATAAGCACACGTGTATTCTATTTTTGACTGGTTGTGCTCGGTAGCCTGTAGCGAGGAATGTATTTAATGCTTTATACGTTATAAAAATTTAATTTTATATGGAATTTTTAATTTTTCTGACATTCTATCGTTTAAACACAAAAAAGAAATGTAGAGGGCGAATTTTGTGAATTCGCCTTGAGTTTACCTGGTTGAATGTGACTTACACTAAGCCAGCTGATTATGAATTCGCCTTGATATTTTGTGAAAGTGATTGTCAGATTTATTATTTTTTTTTTTGAAATTTAAAGGGAATGCATAAGACGAATTATTTGAATGCTTGATATACTACCTGTATTAGTGTACCTGTTAGTCATTTGACCATGTTTAATGCAAAAAAAAGTTTAGTAAACCGCTATTGGTTACCTTTGGGTTAGGCGTGCGTTTTTTATTTCTGCACAAAGGCAATAACGTTGGTAGAATGTCGTCACAAAAAATGTTTGTGTTTAAGCTTTTGTTCAGAGTGGAGTCTATTTCTTACTTATCCTTTAAATATATATGTATATGATTATTTATTAATTTTTTTTTCTATAATTTTTGTTAATATTTTTTCTTTTTATTTATAGGGTTTGTTGTTGGTTTGGCTTGTCTATATGCATTTCGTTATTCAAATGTAAGGGGAAAAAGAAAATCAAAACAAGCGAATAGCGAATATTGGTTTGTTGGATTCTTAAAAAAACTTGAACGTTTTGGTTGCTTATACAGTCAAATCCCGATAATTCGTAATCGCAAGGGACCGGTCATTTCTTACGAATTATAGGGGGTTTCGATTTAGTGGGGCTTCGATTTAACGGGGTTAAAGTAAAATAAATACGAATTAACGGGGGTTTTCAATTTATTTACTAAAACGATAAAAATAAACATAAAAAACAATTGCTAAAAATAATTAATACAAAATAAATAATATAAATACATAAAATAAAGTAGCAAATTCATTTACTTAGCGTAAAATACAAGTATTTTTGTAACAAACTTAACTTAAGAAAATAAACCCACACACACAAGCAAAAGCCACGTAAAAATCATTCTTTCCATGTTTTTGTTGTTTTTATTACGAATTATAAGTGGTAGTTAGCAAACAATTACGATTTATAAGAGGTAAAGAAGATTTTGTTTGAAAAAAAAATTACGAATTACTGAGGGGACCAAAATGTATGGAAATTTTACGAATTAACGAGATTTTTTCAAGGGACCGAAGGTTTATTACGAATTATCGGGAATTACGATTTATCGGGGTACGAATTATCGGGATTTGACTGCAGTTATTCTCATTTTGTTTAATGAGGTTATTATATAAAGACACAAAATATTCATGAGTTTTTTAAGAATTTGGGTTGAAGTCTACTGATGAGTTGGTGTAAGAACCAACGAAATGCATATAGACAAACTTAATCAACAACAAACTCTATAAATAAACAAGAAAATTGGGATTAAATCCTGAATAATATTTTGAAAAATATTTTTTCTTTTTTCTAATATTTTCTTAAATTCACAATTTTTTTAACACACCAACGAAGTTATTTTACAGCGTAAATCCTAACATAATTTCTCAGACCTGTGATGTAAAGCTTATTTCCAAACTTATATGAAACACTCAAATTAACGGTTCAGACGGTAATTTATTGTGTTAGCAACAGGTTTTGATTATTGCGAACATAAAAATTTCCAAACTTCTGTCTCGTGTGATTAATACTTAAGTTCGTAAAGGTTTGGGCTATCTGTTAACCATCTGAAACCCAATTATTATTACACTATTAAAAAGGGTAAAACGAGCATGTAAAAAGCATTTGGGCATTTCCATGTCATCGTACGTGACATTTGTACGCCTACAAAGTGGTGTAGATTTTGCAAAAAGAGTGGTAACTGAAAAATTGTTTCGTCAATATGTTACATTTAGAGGGTACTATAATCTAAAAAAAAATCATGACTTTGAAAACCTTGCCGGCCAATATATCGGGCGAAAAAGGCGCATATCGTACGTGACAAAAAACGGAAGTGATGTCGAGGTACATGCACATATATACGAAAATCTGCGAATTGTAAAAGTTTTTTTCCTTTCTTTAAGTTCTTTCACCAAGCCAAATATTTTTCCTTGATAATCCATAATTTTTAAATACAAAAAGATTTTTAGATGATTTTGTTACGAACAAATCTTAATATCGTTCGTGACATACCGTATGTGACAGATTTTTCTCTTATAGTATTTGTCTGAAAAAAATAGGTTTTTTTAATATATGTATACATAACAAATTTAAAAAGAATTAAAAAAATGTTTATTCGGTGATAGTAGCAATAAAAACAATAAAAGGTTATTTTCATTTCTTACTATACACTATGTACTTGAGCGCTGCCACTTAATTATTAAATTTTAATTTTTTCTCTTACTGAATACGCAGTTCGAGACACATTTATATACTGACTATCATGATAAGTAAACGAATGAAGCTTTCTTATTTGTGGGATGGGCTGGACATTTTGCCATTTTTCATGGAGATGAGCAGAAAACCCTTCAATCTCTTCGGTAGCAACATAAAACAAATTAACTCCTTTCACATATTTATGAGCACATTCATAAAATGAGAAAGCATCTGGCAAGATTAATTTATTTGCTTTTACAATTTGCCAGACCTTTCTTTTAACAGTACCACCTACTCCATCAACTGCACCTTTACCATGTGATGTGGCAAAGAAGTTCCATTCTAAATGTTGGCAGCTAAATTTGTTTACAAAAGAGGGAATACTTTTTAAAATGAATTTGTTTTTAAATTGAGCGCTACTCCAATCAGAAAATATGTATATAGACGATATATCTTCATATTGTTCGCTTATTTCAAGCATAGTTTTTGTAATAAAATAGTAAACATCAAACTTATTGTGTGTTAATTCGTCGTTAATTATTTTTTTTGTCTTTTTTGGCTGCATCTGCGAACTTTTTTCGATAGATATGCTGTCATTCAGCCTCCTTTTTCCGGTATTTCTTTATTTGTTCTTCGTTTTTCTTCAAGTCCTCCCTCCATTTCTTTGTAGTCTCATAGCTATTTTTACCCATCTTAATAAAATATTTATAATTATAAAGGAATTTGAAAGTATTAAATTGAATTATGTTACTTACAATATCGTATGCTACAAACTTTGAAAGACTATAAAATTTTTATTGCATCAAATTTAAAAAAAAAATCGATCAATATTTGTTTGCGAGATTTATCTTGCTTTGAACTTTTATTTTTAAATACTTGCGACCGGTCGAATTCAAATGATGACGACAAATAACGTTTTTGCATTACGTACGTGACATTAGAATATCATTCAAAGCAATCTATAAAAAATACGGCTATTCGAACTCTAAATTTTTAATTTCATAATGGAACTTGGCCACTGATGTTGTAACATTATTTTTAAAGTATAATTGGAATATTACAATTACCTAAATTTAGCCACTAGTTAAGACAAAATAGTTAATTTCAATTTCTGGAAATTGATCAAAGAGATTACCAGTTTAATCTGCTATTTTTGCTCTTTTAAAATTACAATTAGCTATAAATACTTTTACATAATAAAATTTAAGTGTTTTATTGCTCTTTGGTATATTTAAAAAAAAGTTGCGATGACTTTTATTTTTCCAGCCGTGGTTGACATATTCATGGAAATGCCCATTTGTTAAATATTTTATATTGATGGCTTAATATAAAAAGGGCGTAACTCGCTTTTTTTTATTTTCGTTTTTGCTTATTCTGGCAAGCATATGTCAAGTTCATCATAATTTCTTTATTATTTTTCAATAAAAAATAAGTTTGTTCTCTCTTTTTATTACAAATTGCATTTAGAATATAAATTTTTATTTACAGTAAATAAATTTACAATAAAAATATGAAGGTGTATTTAGCACAAGTAAATTATTGTAAAACTTAACAAATATTTGTCAAAGTCAAATTTTTAACCTTTTTTTAGTATAAGAGTTGTTTAAAGTCTGTCACTGTTGCCGGTAATGTTTTTAGGTTAAAAAGGAAAAAGAAGAAGAAGAAAAATATAGCTAAAAGGCATCTTTTAGTAATAATTAAAATTTTATTACTTATCATTAAGAAAATCTTATCAATATACTTAATTAATTCTATTTTATAAATGTTAACTATATGCTTAACTTATTTGTTTTTTTAATTAATTTAATTAAATTTTCCCTAAGTAATGCCTGTAGCAGTTGCACTTGTCGTTAATCTAATTTAAAATATATATATTTTGCACATTGTTTTTTTTTTTTTAGTTTAAGTAAGTTTGTCTGAAGTCTTTATCAATTAAACTTATATGATACCTAAAAAAATAAAATTAGTAAAAAAATATTGAAAAAATTAAACCAATAAAAGAAGACTATCTAGCTTAAGGCAATTTCTTGAATATTCAAACGTTCAGCTTTTCTGGTTTGCATACGTTGAATGGGAGGCACAGCAAACATGACCAAACCACTGATGGCAATCATTACGCCTGCCAAAATAAAGGCGGGACTATAAGACAAGGTAATGTCATATAACCAACCTGTAATTTAAAAAATCATTTAAATTTTGATTCATTAGAATATTGAAAATAATAAAAAAAACTTACCTCCAATAGGCGGTCCTATTAAAGAGGCAATACCTTGGAATAATAACAAAATACCAAAAGCATTTGTCAACTTTTCCAATCCCAACAAATCCACTAATATTACTGAGGTCAAACCCACGTAGGCACCAATGGTAAATCCAAAAACCGAACAGTAAAAACCTAAGGAGTAGAAATCCTTGCATAAAGGACACAAGGCCGTGGCAATGCCACACGCTGTCAGGCAAATATTATAGATCCATAAACGATTTACCCAGGGCTTATCGGATATATAACCCAATATTATTCTGCCAATGGTATTGGCCACACCAATAATAGCAATTAAATATGATGATTGTTCTGTCGTTAAATCTAAAACTCTAGCTTGAGCCACAATGTATACGTAAGGCATGTTGAAACCGATGCTGGTACAGAAATTGGAAATTGTAAATATGATAAAGATGACATCCTTGAGCAGAGCAAAGTTCATCATTTCAGCCATAGTATCACGTGTTTCGGGGGAGCAGGGTATGCAACCGCAGCACTGAACGAGTTCCTTAAATATGGAAAAAAAAAATAAAATCGAAAATTTTAGGCGCTTCTTTTTATAAAGAAATTCTTACATTAATTTCTGAAAACACAACTTTTTAATTGGATAAAAAAATCGTAATTATATCTCAATAAATAAATAAGCCTTAAATAATTAAATAAACAAGAGACAGACAGATATTTATTTTTTTTTGTAGTTCTCTTTCTTTCTCATAGAAAAATTAGTTGTGCTGCCACAACTCGAACACCGTCGTGATGTGGGGTGTGTTTCGCTGTTCTATCGATATTATAATGGAATGTGCTCTGCGGAAATCAGAGAACTTGTTCCCGAAACCCGGAACTTTTTGCGTGATACACGTTTTTCTAGAAGAGCGCACCCATATGTAGTTGACTGGCCAGTGAATCGCACCACTCATTACAGGGAGAATTCCTTCTTCGGTCGCACGGTTCGTATGTGGAATGAACTTCCTAATAATGTCTTTCCTGCCACAGTAAATATCGAGAAATTTAAATCAAATGTCCACAAACACTACTCCCTTAATCTTCCTTCCCATAACCTATTTTCCTGATACCAACACAATGCAATGCATGTGTAGGGGCCATCCCCTGAGTGCTGGTTATTATTAAAAAAAAAAAAAAGAGTTTCAGCGCGTAAAACTTGTCAAAATCAGCCACATTAAGACAAACGACTTCAGAAAGTAGTGCACAAACACAGATTTTTTATGTGAGAGAAAGAAAAGCAGAGAGAACTATTTTTTCTCACACACTTTTCTGTTTATAAGAGAGAAAACGCCAAACTCCATATATAAAAAAGAAAAAGCTAAGAGAAGTTCTTGCTCTTTATTTTTTTTATATGCAGCTTGACACTAAACTTGAAATTATTTTTCAATTTCAGTGTCAAACTCCATATAAAAAAAATTAAGAGCAAGAGAACGACTCTCTTAAATTTTTCTTGCGGCCACCTTGTATGGATATACTTTGCAAAGAAATAAGTAAGAGAGTCAAAAACTCTCTTCCGAATGCGTTTACCTGATAATTAATTTCACCATGAGTATGATAGTCAAAAATATTCTCTCTGATGCGTTCATCTAATAAATAATTTCACCATGATGTTACCTAATAAATTATTTCGCCCTGGTCTAGGTCTGATATAGTCTATGGGAAAGAGCTGGACACCGCTCATATATTTTCTGTGGTGAGATTTTAAAAACAAGTCAACCTTGTTTGATACTTTAAAAAGATTGGTTGAGTTATGGCTTGTTTTTTAAATTGCGTTTACTAAGAGAACCTGAACAGCACCAATACCATTGCAATTTCGATAGTTTAGTTTACCAGGTGTCTTAAATATCAAAAATGCATTCTCTCTCTATTGTATTAATTAAGAGCCGTGGCCAAACATTTTATCAGGTCGTATTAGGGAGGAAATATAGTTTATCTATTTTTACTGATATTGTACGTCTTGACGAGACATATTCATGCCTAGACAAACGTCAAACTCAGTATATAAAAAACCCAGTATAAAAATACCGGATTTTTTTTATTTGGATTTTGACATTTGTCTAGGCATAAATTTCTCTCAACAAGACGCACTAATACGACTTGATTACAATTTAACCATTTAAAAACATTAAACTCTTTCCGAACGGCAAATACCTATAACAAGTACACCATGGCTTAATTTCACCATGTTTTCAAATTTTTAATTTTTTTTAAATATTAAATTTTTCTATTTTTTTTTAAATTATATTTTTTAACTAAATTTAAAATGTCTTTTACGGAATTTATATATTTTCTCTACGAAAACATTTTGGCCTTTGTTTTTCAATTTGAATTATTGGCTGTTACTGTAGTAGTTTCGGTAATTGTAATGCTGGCTTTAAAGGATCTTATCATAGAATATGTACAAAACGCTTTTGGATCGGAAATGGCTACAGGCCTTAGCACACAGTCCTAAATACACAAATAAAAATAAATCTTTTTACCCACCTCTTCCTCGTTTAAATGTAAAACCGAATGCTTCACAGAACCATAACGTTGAATATGGCCAGAACCAGAAAGATCTGTTCGAGAGCGTGTGTACTCAGGTATGTTGTGTAATGAGCCCTGAAAAATGATTTTAATTTAATTTTTTTAATGTAGTTTTTTTTTGGTGACATACTTGATATAAAATATCTGGCCTATACATGGTACCACTGCCCGATTTATCTCTATGCGATTCTTTTAATTGAGCCAAATGTGGATGACTCATGGACACTTTTAAAATGTCATCATTACTAGTGCTTTTGGACACAACAGAAATTTCCATTTTACCATTAACCACGCCATTCAGATCAGAACACTGTAAAAAAATTACATTTAAATAAAATTGTTTATTATTTAATAAAAAAAATTGTTCATTTACTGAGTTCTTATAGCTGTGACCCACACTTTTAGATCGACACAAAGCTCCACCATTTGCATCAGTGTTGGGCATTTGCAAATATTGATCAGCTTCTTTGGTATTTGCTTTTAAAGGTTGCAATTCGGCTGGTGTCGTATTACCATCAATTATCTTCTTTTTGTTGTTAGTTGGCTTAGATGCCTCCAAAGGCCTAAACATGGCACCAAATATTATACAGTTTAACACTACTCCACCAATTATTAGCAAGGCACCACGCCAGCCATATGAACCTATTAAATGTTCTGTTAAAGGGGCAAATACAAAAGTACCAAACCCGGAACCACATACAGCTATGCCAGTAGCTAAAGATCTTTTGGCCTCAAAATAAGTGCTGACACTGACAATGGCAGGCAAGTAGATAAGACCAAATCCTAGGCCAGTACCTAGACCAATGGTTATTATAAGGGTGAGGACATTCTGTATAATATTTTATAAAACAAAATTAACATTTTTGAGATTTTAATTTAAAAAAATTAATACTTGAATACCTGTGCAAACATACTGATGACAATACAGAATGATGCTAAAATAGAACCAGCTATTGTTACCGTTCTGCAGCCATAGCGATTTACAAAAGATGATGATATGGGACCTTTTATAAAGATTTTAAAAGAAAACAAATTAAAAAAATATTTACGACAGCCTTAAAATATGCTACAATTTTTTAATAAATTATATTTTGTACAACTACAGTGGCCAATTAAATTATTTGTTTATTTGCTCGTTGAAAAAGATTTTAAAAAAGCTGCATTTTAAAGTTTATGGTCAACATTTTTAACATATAAAAATTATACTTTTATAATAAATATTAAAACTTAATAAATTTTATAAGAAACTAATCTCTGGTGTATTTTGTAAACATAACTTTGATAACAAAAAACTATTAACACTCGCCATCGTATGTGAACGATGAAGAGCTTTTTCTTCACCGGCAGCTATATAGAGCAATTCGAAATCTTTGAATTGTTGTCTATATGCCACTACACTATTTATTGGGCAGTGATTTTTACTTAAAAGAAATCGCGGCCGTGAAAAACGCGACAAGAAATAACCAAGTATGATGCTTGAGTTCAAGATTAACAATAAATTCTTTATTCAAAAATTCTTTACTTAAAGCTAAACATTATATACAAAAGTATTTACATAAGAGCCACACTGTTGTTGTTTTATTTGTTTCTCACTTCCAATGCACCAACTCATTTATTTATTTACAAGTATGTATGCAAAAACAATACACATTGCATTCTTGTTGACAACAACAACATAACATATTAGTTAAAAGAATTTAAGCGAGAAACAAATAATAAAACTAACGGTTAATTAGCAAAATAAGTTACAGTGGTTTGTATGTACCAAAATTAAGACAAATTACAGTGGTAACAGTGGGCGAAAAAGCAAACAAATTTAAAACAATATAAATGAAAATTAAAAAGATTAGTTATGAAAGCACAAAATGTTTTTGATACCATTTATGTTATGCGGTGACCTAACATGCCGGCCCCATTGAAAGGACACTTTCAAGAAGAAGATAGTAGAGCCAATCTGTGGATAGGGCGACGTATAACACCTTTTGTTGTTTTTATGTCGGCAACTCTAACACAACCATCTCTGCCACGTACAATATTGATGATTCTACCCATAAGCCATCGCTGTGGTGGTAGATTATCCTCTTGAATAAGAACTAAGGAACCATTAGCGATATTAGGATTTAAGCGAGTCCATTTGTTGCGAGTCTGTAGTTCATTTATGTAATCGTGAGACCATTTATACCAAAATCTTTGTTTAATAGCACTTATTCTGGACCAATGCTCGAGATTATTCACTTCTTTTGAAAGGACATCACGTTCTGGCAAACTACGTAGGGGAGCGCCTATCAGGAAATGGCCTGGTGTAAGGGCTTCGAAGTCACTAGGGTCAGACGATAAGGGCGAAATTGGTCTCGAATTTAAAATGGCTTCTATTTCGATCATTGCAGTTGCTAGTTCCTCGTATGTGAGCCTTGTGTTGAACAACGTTTTTGTTAAGTGACTTTTGGCTGACTTGACGGCCGCCTCCCACAATCCGCCAAAATGTGGTGCCCTAGGGGGAATAAAGCGAAAATTAATAAATTGGTTTGTACAATAATTTGTTATAATATTTGTGTTTTTGGGCTCAAAAAGGAACGATTTTAATTGAGCCAACTTAGAATTTGCACCAACAAAATTAGTTGCGTTATCACAGAATATATCTGTGGGCAGACCTCTTCGACCAATCATTCTTTTCAAGGCAGCAATAAAGGCATCAGTTGATAGGTCTGACACCACTTCAATATGGACAGCTTTGGTTGCGAGACAGACAAACACTGCTATATAAGTTTTGTATGGAACCTTTCCTCTGATTCTTAGGTAAGTGTTGACTGGGCCACAAAAATCAACTGCACATCTAGCAAAAGGCCTTGAAGGGTTGAGTCGCTCAACAGGTAAATTTCCCATCATTTGTTGTAACAGTTTTGGACGATAGCGAATACATTGTGGACATGAATTAACAATGCGACGACATAGATCTCTTGCGTTGACAATCCAAAACCTCTGACGAATCAATGACATTAAAGCCTTTGGACCAGCGTGATAGTTATTGATATGTAGATATTGCACATAACAGTGAACGAAATGATTTTTGCTGGGTAAAATTATAGGATGCTTTTGTCCTTCGGAAATCGCTGCGAATTCTAGACGACCTCCAACCTTAAGCAAATTAAAGCCATTGGATGAATCTAGGAAGGGGTTAAGACATTTTAGGGTACCTTGAGGATCTAGTTTCTTTAGAGCTCGATTTATATCATCTTGAAAATGCTGTTTCTGGATGTTGAACACTATACGAAGTAAAGCGTTTTCTAGTTCTTGAGGCTGCAACGAATCAGAATTAAAAATATTAGTATTTTGTTTTTGCGTAAAGCGAAGCATCCAGGCTACAATACGAATAATTTTGATATACGAGCTATATTTTTCTAATGCGGTTAATATGTAATTAGGAGATCTGTGAAGACATAATGCGGTTTTTCGCTTTTCTTTTTCAATTTCGAGCTGGTTTTCTGTAGAGACATTGACTTTATTAGGAGGCCATTTATCAGCATCAGACGAGAGAAATACTGGACCATTGAACCAAATCGACGAGATGAGTTCTTGTACTGTAGAACCACGAGACACGATATCTGCAGGATTTAAATTCGTTGGAACATGCCGCCATATACAGCCGTTTGTTAGATCTTGAATTTCAGAAACTCTGTTGCCAACAAATACAGATAATGTCGAAGAATGTTGTTTCAGCCAGTGAAGAACTATCTGCGAATCAGTCCATAGAATTACTTCGAGATTAGGTATTGAAAAAATACCTTTAATTTTAGAGTATAATTTTGCCAAAAGTTGAGCTCCACACAATTCAAGTTTTGGTAAAGATTTTCTTTTTGTAGGGGCAACTCTAGATTTTGCGGTAAAAAGTCGAACAGAAATTCCTGAAGAATTTTGAACACGCAAGTATATACAGCATCCATAAGCACGGATTGATGAGTCACAAAATCCATGAAGTTGTACTAGTTGGGGTTGGGCAGCAAAACAAAATCGAGGAATTTCAAGTGAAGTTAGGGTTTTAAGATCAGAGATAAAATATTCCCAAGCGGAATGTAGTTCTTGAGGTATAGACTCGTCCCAGCCAATTTTTAGAATCCATAATTCTTGCATGATGATTTTAGCTTTTATAATAAGAGGAGCTAACAGTCCCAGCGGATCAAAAAGTGAAGACGAGAGCGACAAAATTGTTCGTTTAGTAATTTTTCTATCTACTTGAACCTTTGGAGAAAATGAAAATAGAAAAACATCTCTGTGTTGATCCCAAGTGATACCAAGAGCGCTGGTTATTGCAGAGTCTTCAATATTTAAATCTTTTACAGTCTTGTCATCTTGAAAATCTTTATGATTTGAATGCCACTTATCTAATTGAAAGCCACCACGTGTTAGAATTTCATTTACCTCATTTTTCATTCGAGCCAATTCTTCTAATGTGTCTGCGCCGCCTAAAAAATCATCAACATAAAATGATGACTTTATAGTTACTGCACCCAACTGAAATTGATTGATATATTGATCTGCGAGATAATGTAGACCTTTAATGGCTAAGTAAGGAGCCGCTGACATGCCGTAGGTGACCGTATTCAGCTGATATGTGCGTATTTCTTCTTCTTCAGAATTCCTCCACAAAATATACTGATATTTTCGATCATGAGGCTCAATAAGGATTTGTCGATACATCTTTACTATGTCAGCTGTGATAGCAAATCGATGAAGGCGGAAACGAAGCAAAATTTTGTAAAGTTCATCTTGAATTGTTGGGCCTACCATAAGTATGTCATTGAGAGACTTCTGTGAAGATGAGGGACAAGAAGCGTCGAAAACTACTCTTAGCTTTGTTGATGTACTATTTGGCTTAAAGACGCAATGGTGAGGAATGAAATAATGAGGCTCATCTAAGCGAGGACTACAAACGAGACTCATGTGACCACAACTTTCATACTCCTTCATAAAAGCGACATATTGTGATTTGAGGCTGCTATCACGCATAAACCGTTTTTCTTGAGACATTAACCTTTTAAGAGCCGTATTTCTGGAGAGACCTAAAACGTCTGAAGATTCTTTGAAGGGCAATTTAACAACAATCCTACCAGAAGATTCCCGACAAACAGTTTTGTTAAAAAACGATTCACAATCAGATTGTTCTGGAGTCAAATCATTGGAGTTAGATTTAATTTCTTCGATTTCCCACAAGCGTTGTAGTTTAAGATCAACTTCTTCTTCTATTGACAACATACAAGTGGAACCAACATTGGATTGATTTGAAATATAACGACCTGCTACAATCCATCCGAAAAGCGTTTTGTGTAACTTTGGCAGATTAGGGCCAAGTTTAATCTGTCCAATTGACAAAATATCAAAGAAAGTTTCAGTACCAATGAGTAAGTCGATTCGCTTAGTTTTGAAGAAGTTCTCATCTGCTAGTTGGGTATTTGAAGGCAAATTCCAATTCGAAATGTCTAACTCAGAATCGGGCTGATAAGAAATATGTTGTGTGACACAAAATGACAACGATGCTTCAAAATCAGTAAAACGAGACCTCACATTTGTCGACGATTTATATTTACTTTTAGTACGAGTATTGCCGATGCTAGCGACCTCAGTAGTTTGTTTTGTACGAGGTAAATGAAGTTTTTGCGAAAACTCATCAGTGATGAAATTTAATTGGGAACAAGAATCTAATAATGCGCGTCCTAATTGATAGGAACCAGTGGCATCACGAACGAGAACCATGGCAGTAGCAAGTAGTACTTGCTCTGGTGAGGATTTTTCCATATGAGTATGGACCGAGGCGGGAGATTCATTCAAGGCAGAACTAGAACTCGATGGTTCAGCAGCCGAGGACGAGGGCCTTACAACTGGCTGAGACCTATGAAGCAAACTATGATGCAAACGTGAACAAAATCTGCACTTGAATGTAGAGGAACAGTTGTTTACTTGATGCCCCTTTGACAAGCAATTTAAACAAAGTCCTAAGCGTTTAACATTCTCGAAACGTTGGCTGACATCCATGTCTTTGAATCGAGAGCAACGATTAATGGTGTGATCACCATTTGAGCAAAGTACGCAACTGCGTTTTGATACCGAAAAAGTATGACCAGAGTTTAAAGTTTTATGTTTGGACTTACCAGAATGATGATTTTCCGACTTACGAGCTGTCTGTGTATGGTTGGTATCAACCGATTCCAAAAACTGGCAGCGTCGTTCAAGGACCTTGGAGCAATCATCCCATGACGGCAGTTTGGTAAAATCCAAAGAGTCTTTCCACTTTCTTCTGGTTTCATCATCAACCTTTTCCATCACTATATGAATAAGCATGGAATTGGCAATATCTGTATGTGAACCGAGAGACAAAAGAGAGCTATAAAGAGCAGAAACATTATCAACAAGACTACGTAATTGTGTACAGTTGTATTGCGACATGGCAGGAAGTTCAAATAGAGTGGTAATATTTTCCATAAAAATTAGCGAACTATTATCGTAACGCGCTTTCAACCTTTCTAGAGCCTTCGGGTAATTTTCATTAGTAATCTGGAAAGCTTTGACCGTCTCCAACGCTTGCCCTTGTAGGCAGTTGAGCAAATGGTTGAATTTTTCAATATTTGATAAACCGAACTCACGATCGATAACTTGGTTGAACGACGTAATAAAGTTTTTGTATTCACTGTACTTACCACTAAATGTGGGCAATTTGAGCTGAGGCAGTTTATGGCTGGCAACTGGGAAACAAATCGTCGACTCAGACATCGTTGTATTATGAATTTCCTCACCAAGCTGCGATTGTATATTTAATTTCGCTGCGATATATAAATCTTCAATTTCGGGCCTACCATTGTCATCTGGGTCATATTTTTCGATTTGGGTTTGATATGTTAATATCTGCTTGAAATATGACTCCAAAATTCCCAAACGGCACTTGAGCTCAGCTGACGAAAGTGTCTTACCTTCACCCCTTCCATTGGCTTCAATTTGGTTTTTGATGCGGGAAATACTTTTTTTTGTATTGGCCCGTTGTTGTTTTACCTCCTCCAAAGTCATCATAAAAGTTTGAACCACTTATGCCGGACACTGTATCACTGAATTCGATAAATTTTTAATCACCTTTGATTTTATTTTAACAATTTTTGCCTTTGAAGAGCCAAACAAATTTAATTTATTTATTTATTTTTTAATAAATTAATTCAATACTTCAAATTTTTTGTTTGAAAGGTTTTAGAAGTACCACAGTATTTGGTCTCTTTTTTTTAAGTGTTCCAAATGTTTTTTTTTTTTTTAAATGTTAATGTTTCTCAATTTTTTTTTACTTCACTACACGACCGTACACTTTTTTTAAAGATGTACTTCAACGAAAGTTTTTGAATTTAACACGGACCGCACAACGAAAATTTATAAAGAATCGTGCCCCACGTTGGGCGCCAAAATGAACGATGAAGAGCTTTTTCTTCACCGGCAGCTATATAGAGCAATTCGAAATCTTTGAATTGTTGTCTATATGCCACTACACTATTTATTGGGCAGTGATTTTTACTTAAAAGAAATCGCGGCCGTGAAAAACGCGACAAGAAATAACCAAGTATGATGCTTGAGTTCAAGATTAACAATAAATTCTTTATTCAAAAATTCTTTACTTAAAGCTAAACATTATATACAAAAGTATTTACATAAGAGCCACACTGTTGTTGTTTTATTTGTTTCTCACTTCCAATGCACCAACTCATTTATTTATTTACAAGTATGTATGCAAAAACAATACACATTGCATTCTTGTTGACAACAACAACATAACATATTAGTTAAAAGAATTTAAGCGAGAAACAAATAATAAAACTAACGGTTAATTAGCAAAATAAGTTACAGTGGTTTGTATGTACCAAAATTAAGACAAATTACAGTGGTAACAGTGGGCGAAAAAGCAAACAAATTTAAAACAATATAAATGAAAATTAAAAAGATTAGTTATGAAAGCACAAAATGTTTTTGATACCATTTATGTTATGCGGTGACCTAACAGTATGAAAAAAAAACGAATGACGAATTCTGATATACGCCGAACAGTTGCTGAAAATCGTTTTTCATCAGCCAAATTTCTATAACTTTTAGACCAACAAAAACATTTTTATAGTTTTAATATTGCTCGAGAAAAATTTTATTTGGCTTTCCCACAGCTTAAATTCAATTACAATCAGTTTAGCAGTTGTTGGGCAATTTAAGGTTAAAATTGAACTTTAAATGTTTTTTTAGCATTTAGTGTGGAAGAGCTATTGATCGAAATAAAGAACTATGCTGTTTTCAATTAAAAAAAAAACAACGTTTTAATGCTCACTGTATTAAGAATTTCTTGTTCTATATAACTGCCTAATTTTATTAAGAAATCATAATTTATGTCAGATTTAAGATATGTTAACTTAGCATAAAAAGTTTAACTGTGACCTTAATTTATGAACCAATACCAGACCGACTTTCAAGAAACTGACTTTTGCCCGATAAAAAAAAAACGATTTTTAGCCACTGTACACCGCAACTATGCGCACTTTATCATCCACAAATATATTTTAATTTTAGCGAAAAAAAAATCGTCGTGAATAATTTTTCGTTCGTCCAAATTGTGTTTCAAGCATAAAGCGTCGTGGTTAAATTTTTGTTTGCAACTTTATATCACATACATATATCTCTTTAAAATTTAATATGAATAATTTTATAAATAATATCACTTTGTAAGTAAAGTCTTACCGTGATTAGCTCACTTACCAGACGCAAATGTTACACCAACCATAATTGAAACAATCCATGCTGTGTAGCCTTTGCCTTCGTTGAAATATGTTAGAAATTCATCGTAGAAGAGGCCGAAAGAGTAGGTCATGCCATCAGCTAAAATATAAGTTAAATAAAAATAATTTAAAGTAAATGCTTTTGTTTCTTAATAAGAGCATAAGAAAAATTGTTGTAAGAATAAAATAGATTCTATTTTATAAACGCATTTAGAAGCGTGATTGGCGTCAGATCTACATAAAGCAAAAACAAAATACATGTGAATATGGCATTATTGAGTTTGTTGTTGTGATGCACATAACTTATCAACTAGAGACCTGCACCAAGTCCTATTCAAGATAATTCAAGAACCGCATAATTTTCTAATTCTTGTGTTATTGTGTGGTTAAACGGTTTAAGTGCTGAAATGTAGAGTAGCTAAAACAGTTTTTGTGCTGCAGTGTAGAGTAGCTAAGAATAAAGAGTGGTGTCGAGACTGTGGTCGATAAAAAAAATTACTGTGCCTATGGTGTGGCAACAACAACAAAGACTTAAGAGTTATGTTGTTGTTATGTTAACAAATAATAATACACACAATGTTGAGTGGGTACATACACAAGCAAACATATACACAAGCAGGCAAATCAATATAAAACTCATGCGTAATTACATTACATTACATACATATGAACATTCAAAATCAACCCCCGTTTTTTATAACTATCACACCAGGAACATCCCGCCAACAGTAAAGTTTCGAGACGAATTGAAATGGAAGTGTGCGATCATGATGACTCGATGTTCCGTGGTTGTTTGCTTAATTGTGCTTAACTGTGAATATATTTTTCATTTAAGTTAAGTTAAGTAAACAAAAGAGATGGCGAACAATACAACGCAGTACTTAATTTTGTGTGTGCACACGTAAGGTATATGAAATGAATTGAAAATTCGAGATGATGCCTTATTTAGTGTCGTCTTGGGCTGGCCTCTATTATCAACATGTCTTGTAATATTTTTTAAAGATTTATAAAAAAATATATAAATTTGAGTATATTATACACCCTATACGATGCATATGTTTTAAATAATATATTAGTTAAATAGTTTTTCGCATTTTAAAATTTTTAAATGATGTGCGAATTTGAAAAAATTAAACATTTTTTGTAAAATTAAAAACAAAAATCTTTTACATTACTTTTGCGTACAATTTCTTTTAAGTATTTTTATTTAAATAGCACAAACTTTTTTATTGACTTGTTTATTTGCAAAACCCTGTTTAATTTGAAATTAATTAAATATCATTTAAGCATTTCGTTGTCAAGGTAAGAATGCATTATTCAAACTTGGTACATTGTAAAATGTTAGCATTTTCTTCTTTATCTTGGAATAATTTAACAGGTAGTTTCTAAATGCATTTCGTTTATAGGTTTCCAAAACCAAGTTCAGTGTTAATAAAGCTTTCAAAGCAAAACCCTTAAGTTTCTTTATTTAATCGCAATTAAAAAATAAGGATAAAATCAAAAATGTTGGCAGAGTTTTTTGAAAATAGTGAAATATTTGTAACTGGTGGAGCGGGTAAATATCAAGCAATTTAAAATTTTAAATAAAATAATTATTAAAGTAAAAATCCCGTCTTTAATATTAAAAAAAAATGGTTAAATAAAATTTAAATTATAAAGCCTAGTTAACGCTAAGGAAACATTTAGCAAAGAAGACGTGATCACTTATATGTAAATTTAACACATTTTTATTTTGCAGGTGCCGTTGGCATAGCTTTAATTGAAAAACTTTTACGTTCATGTAATGTACGTAAAATTTATATTCTTTTACGTCCCAAGAAAAACTATACAATTGAACAACGTCTTAAAAAGATGAAAAATGCAATGGTAAGGAATTAGACATTGTTCGCATGAAATTTGGCAACTCTCTTTAAGCTAAAGCTTTCAGCTATTCGTTTTCACATCGAGAATATTTTAAGATTATTATAATGTTCTTTCTACACGATTTCCAATTGTATTTCAGAACTTTCTAATTGTATTTCAGAAATTTCTAATTGTATTTCAGAAATTTCTAATTCATTTTCAGAAATTTCTAATTTAATTTCAGAAATTTCTTATTCAATTTCAGAAATTTCTAATTCAATTTTAGAAACTTCTAATTCAATTTCAGAAATTTCTATTTCAATTTCAGAAAATCCTAATTCGATTTCAGAATTTTCCATTTGTATTTCAGAAATTTCTATTTGAATTTAAAATGGAAATTTCTGAAGTACAAATAGAAAATTCTAAAATACAAATAGAAAATTCTGAAATACAAATAGAAATTTCTGAAATTGAATTAGAATTTTCTGAAATTGAATTAGAAATTTCTGAAATACAATTAGAAAGTTCTGAAATACAATTGGAAATGGTTTAGTTATTATAATCATAAAATTTTAAAATATTTGATTAACTCTGTCTTTGACAGGACGACTTTAAATTTCTCGACTAAAGAATTTCTCACAAACAGTGCAGAAACGAGGTACAGATTTAAAATTTTGTTACTTAACTTTTATAAAACCTTTAAAACTCTGGCTTTGCTTTTAAGCTTTGAAAACAATAATATTAATAATAATAATTATAATAATAATAATATTAATAATAATAATAATAATAATAATGCAGCCGAATTTCATGTGAACCTTGTATTTGCTCAGCACTATGTTGCTCTTATGCTCATCAATAATTTCAGATATTTAACAAATTAAAATCACTTAAGCCCAATGAGTTGGATGAAAAAATCGTGGCCATACCCGGTGATGCTGTATTGCCATTTTTAGGCATAACAGCCGCAAATCAAAAAATGTTAGAAAATGTTTCAATTATTTTTCATTGTGCTGCCACCATACGTTTTGATGAATCTCTCAGAGATGCTCTTAAGGTTAATGTGGGCGGCACTTTAGAGACACTAAAATTCGCAGAAACCCTAAAAAATGTTAAAGCATTTATGCATGTCTCCACGTTCTTTAGTAATCCATATTTAAAATACGTGGATGCAAAACATTATCAATCGCCCATGGATTGGAGAACGTGTTTAAATTTGGTGGAAAGAAATGATATTCCTGAGGAGACAATAGATGCAATAACCAGAAAGTAAATATAAATAACTTAATGATAAGAGTTATTTACAAAGATATATTTTTCTTGATTTTTAGATTAATTGTGGGCTTTCCCAATACATATTGTTTTACAAAAAACTTGGCCGAATCGCTGGTCAATGACTATAGACATCGACTACCGGTGTGTATTTATAGGCCATCTATAGGTACAAAAAAGTTTTTTTTTTAACAATTTCATCTTAATAATATATTTCCGTCTTATAGTTCTGTTTGCCATGGAAGAACCAGAGCCGGGATTTTCTTCATCTTTAACAGGTGCCATGGGTTTGTTTGCTGTAACCGCGGCTGGTATTTTAAAGACCGCTTACATTAAGAAAGATATAAGACTTGATATCACTCCCCAAGATCTTGGCATAAAAGCTTTGTGTTATTACACTTATAAAACGGCCAATTTGTATGGGCAAACCCCCAAACCTGAAAAAATTCCGATTTTTATGATATCATCATACACACATACTGAAATGACATTTACTCAATACATTGACATAATGCAGGATTATGGCTTTTGGGTGGAGGCGGCCATTGAGAAAAACTTTTTAATACCCGGCTTACAGATTACAGATAATCGAATGCTGTATTTGTTTTTGGTATTGCTTTTGTAAATTTTACCTTCCATTTGCTTAATGTATACATTACATAGGGCAACTCAACTTCAGTTTGGTTGTCAGTTGACGAAATTGTGTTATAGATGGAAACTGACGTCTAACAATTGCTAATTTAACTTAATTGCATGTCTTGAAGAGACAAATTCATGCTTAAACAGATATTAAAATTCAAATTAAAAAATCCGTGATTTTTGCACTGGGTTTTTATATACTGAGGTTGACGTTTGTGTAGGCATTAATTTGTCTCGTCAAGGCCTACAATAGAAAAATGTTTAACAATGTGGCAATTAAGTAGTAGTTGTGGTTGCCGTAGGGCAACGCATTTAAACTTTGATCGCTGTTCATAATCGACACATAAATCTATAAATTATATTACAGGTTTTGCTTAAACATATCTTGCCCTCTCTGTTGGCCGATTTTGCCCTGGTGCTTAGTGGACGCAAACCGGTTTTAATGAGTGCACATCGCAAAATCTTTCTTACTTTGGAAGTGATGAAACCATTTCTGTTTAATACCTATTACAGTCCAGGCACAACGGATATCAAAGAAATGGTAACCAAGTTAAAAGAGTAAGAAAATAAATGATTTTCTTTTTTAGTAATTTTGACTAGGGACCGCAATAGTTATTAAAAAAAAATGAATTTAAAAATATGATTATTATTTCTTAATATTTTTTTTGAAAAATAATTTATTTTGGTAACAATATAAATAATTAAATATATTTAAATATTTGACTATTGTTTACTCCGCCTTTAAACCAAAACCTTAGCAGTGCAAATTTTATTTAAATATCTTAAAAAAATTAAACCTGTTTTTTGATCACAAGAAAAAAAATATGAACACCCAGATAACTGGACGGTATACTATTACTTTGTGGGCGTTACAAAAATTTGCCCAGCCCCGCAATATCTCCCATAGGTGCATTGAACTTTTGGTCACTTTTTGTTAAAATATTTTAACATAAATTATTTCCTATTCTCATTCTCATTTTTAAATTATATTTGTTATATATATTCTAACCTCTTAACTTCAATATTTTATATGACATCAATAACAATATTTATTTTTTTTTAAATATATTTTAATTATAATTTTTTTTATTGCAGCACGGATTTTAGTGTACATAAAATCGCAGATGCAAAACACTTTTACAAAAGCGTTGAGTTTTGTCGTCCAATGGCATATAGCATTAGAAAAGATTTGTTTAAAGAAGATCCAAAAACTCTGCCAAGAAGCAGAAATATATTAAAATTGTTAGCTAAATCAAATCATAATTTAACATTTATTTTACTAACTCCTTAAAATTTTATTTTTGCAGCAAAATCTTTGCTTATAAATTGTTTAAATTTTTGCTGGCCTTTAAAGTTTATAACAATCTTGTTGAATATTCCAGACGCGCTTACTCTGAGGAATTACCAGCTATTTTGGATTCAGCCTTAACTTGTAGTGTAGATACCTATAAAGTGTAATTGAAATGAAATTTATTTTATAAATTTGAAAAAAAAGTTAGGGGCAGTAAACAAAAAAGATTACGTTTTCAAATAAATATTTAAAAATTTATATATTTTTGTTGAACTTATTGTTTTTTAATTGGAACTTTTGGTTTTTTAATTCTGGCTGAAATTCTTTATTAAATTTCTTTTTATTTAAAGAAATTAATTTTTTTTCAACATTAACGAAAAAATATTAATTTCTTCTAACACGGCACTTAAACTATGTTACTTGCAACACGTTAATGTAACATGTTACATTTTTTGACGGCGAATTGGGTAGAGAAAGCAGAGACGTTACAAAAGTAACACGATTTATGTTTTTCATGTTACTTTTTGACGTTTTCGTTTCTTCTTTATTTTCTTTCGTATATGCCTATGGTACAAATACCTTTAAGGTAATTGAACATTACAATTAAGGTAATTGTAAGGTAATTGTACCATGGTCGAAACGTTCAAGAAGAAGAATAAAAAACGAAACCAAAACAAAATATAAAAAAGAGACACGTTTGTAGTAACATAATGTAAATTCTTGAAGTTTTTGAAAGTTACTTTAAAACGAAATAAGAAAATAGTCATGTTACAAGTAACATAGTCTAAATGCCGTGTAATAAAAAGATAATAAATAATAAACTTAAGCCAGAATATAAAATCAAAAATTTGTATTTAAATAAATATTATGTTACGGTTTGTCAACGTTTATTATACCCACGACACATACATATGTACGTGGTAGGGGTATTATGCGTTTGGGCAGATGTTTGCAACGCCTAAAAGTAATGGTATGAGACCCACCTTCAAATATACCGATCGACTCAGAATAAGTTCCTGAGTCGATAAAAGCATGTCCTTCTGTCCGTCCGTTTGTCTATCTGGCTGGGTGTCCATATATTCTTGTAAACCCGCAAATTTAAGTATATTTTAATAAAACTTGGCATAAAAGCCCATCGTTTTTGGTGATGATCGGTTAATTTTTTAGGATAGCCCTCATACAAATGTCCTCCCGGTATAAACATTTTAGGCTTTAACTAATTCTAATTTTACTACACAGAAAGAAAAAGCACATTCTTAAATCAAGAATTTTATTCTTGATTTAATACAAAATCTTTCTTAAAATTTTTAAGTACGATCTGTACTTGCATTTTCTTAAATCACGCCTATTCGGATTGCTTCAACAAATCAAGCAGAAAAAACCTTGTTGTTTTAATTTGTTATTTTACATTTAAAAGCAAAGTGTCTCGGTGGCCTAGAGGTAACTTGCTTGTGCTGCGGAAAGTCCCTGGTTCGAATCTCAGCTTCGGTAAGTACAAAAAATGAAATTTTTATATTATAAATATAAATTATCTATAAAATAAAAATAAAATAAAAAGTCTTCTTCTTTAGTAAAGCTCCATAAGTCAAAAAATGACATTTCATTTTCGGATTAATCCCGTTTACGGCTTGAATCAATCTTTATAAGTACGGTTTCAAGCTTAAATTAATTTTTGTGTGTTTATACATATTTAAAAAATGTTGAACATGTGTCTAACTTTAGCTCAAAAATAAGTATACTTGTCATTTCTTGATATAGCCGCCATTAAAATCTCCTGCTTTAAGCATTTTGAAAAATAAATGTCTCGAATTTTATTTCGTCTTATCAAAATTTTGCTCATATGTTTATTTTTATGCCACCAAATATTAAACTGAATACAAATATTATCGGACTATTTTTTTCATAAAGCCTCCATACAAATGTGGTGTAGAGTATAATATGGTCGGGCTAGGCCGACTTTAAACTTCTTATTTGTTTTCTTATATTTTTTTTATGTCATTTGTTTAGTTTCAAATATATTTTGATAAACTAAAAAAGAAGATTTAAAGGTAATATATGTTAAATATTAATTTATATTATAACTTAAAGTTTAATCATATGTTAAAGAACGATTAAAAACATTTAAAAGCTAAAAGCTATTTTGGGTCTCATGTTTTTAACGGTGGAAATTACGGTTACGGGCTTTTGTGGTAAACTTTGCATTCGTTTGGGAATTTTGAACACAGAAAAAATTATTTCCAATTTTTTTCAATTAACTAAGTTATAACATTTTTTTTATTTTTAATTAAAAATTTAATTTCTCAATTAAAACTTTAATTGTTTTAAAAAGTAAATGCCAGCAATGACGGTTGTTTACGAATTCTTCAAAAAAGCTGCAGTTTTGCCCAAAGATTTTTTTGTTTTTCCTTTGCTAATGTTAAGCTCACCCCAAGTTTAGTTGCTAGAGTAAATAAAACAAGGTTTAACACTTTGAAAATAGAATGCCTTGTTGGCTGAGCGGATATAGCGTACGCCTCGTATTCATATGGCCCACGGTTCGGGTCATTGTTGAGACTTGTAATGTATACTTAATTAAATTAAATGTAAATTAAACAAAATACATACATATCATTATAATTAAAATCAAATAAATAAATAGAAATAACTATAATAAAGAAACATACAACCAAAAAATATTTCTTTTTATATAATAATACAATTAATACTTTATTTGTATTTAATTTTAGAGTTTTTTGTGTTTTAATTAATATATTTAATAATTTTTTAATTGAACATTTTGAAAAATTTTTAATTAAATTATTTAATTGAATGAGCGAATTTCTTAATAGAATGTAATCTAAAATTTGTTTAATTAAATTAACAAATTTATTTAATTAAAAATGAATTTTATTTTTTTCTGTGAAATTAAAAACCAAGGTAAGTCGACTCATCAGAGTGGTACGTTTTAAATTGTAGGAGTACTTATTTGTGCTTAAGAAATTAGAAACATTTGGTCCAGATATTAAATTTTTAGTATAACAAAAAACAAAACAAAAATACCATGGGATGCCTCCATGTCTTTTTTAACATATGTACTTATAAATATAACAGCCCTACGGGGAAGTGAACTGGTCCAAAACTATTGACGTGAACGGTCCTTTAGGGTAAGGACTGGTTCTAGTTCCAACGCTTTATATGAAGAGAACCTGTCACTTTTACATTGCGTTGTCATTGGAGGGGGCAATTGGTTCAAAACTAACACCTAAGAACGGGTTACAGGCCAATCCTATATAAGCAAATTTTGCATTAATTGTTTAAGATCCTGTTCAATATACTTTGTTTATATTTAGGCGTGTGTGTGTGTTTATATAAACAGATGTATGTTTATGTGAAGGGACCAGTGTTTCTATTTTTTCCCCTAACCTCTTTAACACATTTGAACCAGTTACTTGATGTGTGCATTTTTAACCAATCACGACCAACAGCTTTTGTGCAATTCATGTTTTGTACCGGTAACAGGACGGGTACGCCGACCAATTGACACCAATTTCCCGCAGGGAGGCTTCTTGGCAAATATTATATAGAAGTGTATGAAATAAACTTTGATGAATATAAAATAATTCGTTCAGCCAAGGCCGTCAGTAATTAAATAATATTATAAATTATTACAAAAATATTAAATAATTTTACAAAAGCCACTAAATTCTCTTTGCTTAAATTTTTGGATATAATTTTTAATAAGCTTTAACATGACAAAAGAATTTAATTTTTTTTAACATGAAAAAAGTAAGTGCCAAGGTCAGCTCTCAATTAAAAATATTATTTTATAATAGTTTAGTAAATGTGGCTTTAACAATTATACATTTAGCACAAGTATTTTAATAATTTGACGTGACATTAAACGAAACTCATATTTAAATTATTTATTATAAACGAGCATTTCAAATCAATTGTTTATTTAAATTGACATTTGTCTGACAACTGAAACAATTTACGTTTCATTAAATAATTGAATTCTTATTTATTTATTCGCTGTTTGACACTTTTATACAATTTTTTATGAAAGTTGCAACGTAAAGTTAAAAATTTCAAGGTGATTAAATTTTGTACTAAATTTGATAAAGAAAAAACACTTAAGTTTCAATGAGGTTTTAATCTACTTATTTTTAATCAATAGACATTTCGTTTAAAAAATGTTTTTAATATAACAAAATTTGCAGAGAAAATTAAATTAAACTCAAGCAAAAATTTAATTTTTTTTATAAAATTCTACTTACTAAAATATAAGAGGTTAAAATAAGAAAAACTGGCCATAAAATTACACTCTTACGGGTGTGCTGAAATTTATTTCTCAATAACCAAACACATAACATTAAAATTGTTTAAATAAGTTAGTCGAAAAACTTCTAAATACTGGAAAGTTGGCCATTTTAAGGGGCCTTAATTCCACCCGCACTCGAATAGATTTTTTTTACTAATTTTGCCTAATTTTTGATTAATAATTTTGAGTGATTTACTTCTATTAAAATATTGAAAAAAATACATTTAAAATTTTATTATTATAATTTGATCAGTGCAACAAAAGATTTTTAGAGCTTTGGAGTTCTAAAATAGAAACTTCCATTTACTTTAGCACAAAATTAGATATTTTCTCCTGCAAAAGTGCACAAATTATATGACTGACTGCCAGGAAGCAGGTTTAAAGACAAGCTCTGCTTTTGTTTTTGTAAAATTTTTAAACACCTTGAAAAATATTTGATTTTTAAATATTAAAAAAAAAAACAGTTTTTGTCCAAAAATTTTTATACAAAAAAAAAAAAACAAAGAAAAACCAAACAGAAACAAAGAATTTTCTTGCAACTTCTGCCTAACTTTTTAACAAGTGAATACTACTGCTAAAATCAAATTAATTTTTTAGTTAAACTATAAACGAACGCCTAACATTGACAGCAACATTGATTTCATGATAAAATTGTTAATGTAAGGAATATAGAAAAAAACTTGTTTCGCACTTTAACACAGTTGTAATTACAAAAGAGTAGTTGATTGACAG
Source organism: Melanophora roralis (assembly GCA_963583895.1). Lineage (NCBI taxonomy): Eukaryota > Metazoa > Arthropoda > Insecta > Diptera > Rhinophoridae > Melanophora > Melanophora roralis. Next base: position 6,357,023 of record OY757190.1, read on the forward strand.
GTTTTTTATTTTGCAGACAAAACAAAATGAAAAAAAAACTTTATTCTACACCTTAGGTATGTTGGTGATCGGTATCATGTGTAAATTGTGCAGTAAAAAAATTACAAAGTTAAGTTTGACACATTTTTAAGGTACCTTTACACGGTAATACAAAGTAATTGGATTTTGAAGAATCAAAATATTATGAAATTCTCTCCGTGTTTAAAAAAAGAGAATAAAAATCTGTTCTAACTATTTTTCATGTTTACACGGATGAGGTTGGTAAAATCAAAATCGGTTGTTTCTTGCCAGTTTCCTTTTGGGGTAACGACACATGGTTAAAGTTCTACAATATTACCAAAAACAACATGAAAAAAATCTGCTTTGATTTTGGTTGTTTGTGTATTGTTTAATTAAGTGTAGCCACCTTCATTAGATGCTGTAAGTGCTGCCAATCTTTTACACCTCTGATGTGATGAGAATACACAAGTTTCTAAAATGGTTTAGAAAATAAACATTTACCGACTACTTGTCTAATTTTGTATCCGTATTTGCTCCCACTCAATACATTGTGCTTTTACATGATGAGATTTTGTATTATTCTACAACATATTTTGACAAGTCATAATATATGTATTATCATGTAAAGGTACCTTTAGTAATATTTGTATAAACTTAATGATTTTGGTATGTATTTAAAATTATAAATTGTTAACTGCCTTAAGAAATGTTAAATTATATGTAAGTTGACAATTTTTGCTTATTGTATTTATTTACCCATATAAGGTTTTCTTCTCTTACAGGCATTGATCCAGGCGGGAAGTTAAGGGAAAATTTTTAGAAAATATCAGAAATGCTAAAAGCAAGAGATTTTTTACCCTCTGGAGTTTGAAAACGTAGAAAACATAAATAATAAGTGAAGAAAGGCTAAATATGTGAGCAATGATACACTTTTCCGGTACTGAAATTCGTAAAAATGTAGATAAATTTGAGTCAATTCGAAATTATGAATAACACATATAATAGACGAGAACAAATTAAATCTTAAGTATTAAAATATATGAAATTTCATATAAACAAAATTATCAAAACCAATCTTCATCGGCTAAAAGGAAAACTTAAAATACAAGCTTGTCCTTGTCGAATCAATAAGTTTTAGTTAGTTTAGTTTGAATTATCTTTTCTAATAATGCCAAATCACTAGTGTGGTGAAAAGTGGTCACTTCTGACTACTAGTATTGAGTACTTTTTTAACTAAATACTCGGTACTACCCAATACTTAAACGGGCACTGTATATAAAACTCAAAACGGGAATAAATACACGTAAAAGAAGTTGTGAATTAAAAAATAATGTTTTGTCATGTTGTTTCTGTAGAAAATACAAATAAATTAAATTAAAATAATAATTTAAAATTAAAACCAATATATACATTTTCCAGAATGCTTTAATTTTTTTCACGCAGCGTTGTATTAAATTAATATGTTTTAACACTACAAAAGATAACTCTGAAAGTATTAATTACTTATTTCTAAGGATTGATTACCAGGAAAATTCCACGGTATTGAGCACTCAGTACTCAAATACTTAATACTTGTACAACATTAGAAATAACGCTTAATAATTAAAAAAAAAGTACACTTACAAATATAAATAAACAAAACTGTTTTTCTACTCACTTATAATGTGTATCATAAATGACCCAAAGACAACCATCCAACCCCAGCCACCATCTGGCGGCACCGGTTGTTGTGATTCTGTATTTTCCGATAATTCCATTTCATATTCATGTTTATTGTTTGTTGTGTTGTTGTTGGTGCTACCATTTGATTTCCGTTTTGCGGGGGCATGAACCATTTTATTTCTGTGGTTGTGTATTTGTGCAGTAGTTGATTTGTGAATCGGAAGCGAAATTGCAAATGGAATGTACGTATTTGTATGGGGTTGAGGTAGCAATAGTATTTCAAATCTGGCCAAATTAACTTAATAAATCCTTTATCACATGTATGCAAATATTTTTGATTATCACATTGATTAGAAATTTCCAATAATTTGAGCAAGGATTCTATATTCTTATAACTCCATCAGATTGGTAACTATATACTTGTAGGCATGAGCGCTAACAAGATTGTGTTTAAAAAAAAAAATGATTTTATTAATTTTAATTTTTAATTCATTTTTCATTCATATTTATTAATTTATTTTATGCCAAGCGAAGAGAGTTCTTGAGCGTTAGTTCTGCAAGTGATTGTTTTGTGACTGATTGGAGCTGTATTTCCAATTTATTGAAGACCTTTCATTTAAACTTGTTGAGTATTTTTGTTATTGAAGCTAAAAAAGGAATTGAAAAAAATTAGTAAAACACAAAATCATTTATTATTATTTTTCTTAAACGAAATTAAAAAAACAATAAATCAGTTATTTAATTTACAGCCCATTGTACGTGTTGTAAGTCGTAAAACGTATGACAGCTTATGGTTTATTTTGTCAATCTTATAGGAGATAAAATAAAAAGTAGAATTATAATCTACAACATTAAAAAAACAGAGCGAAAATGCTGTTATAGTTGTTGCAACAACCTATTTACATACAAATTATCTAAAATATTTTTACGACTTCGACGACTTATAACATGTCCAAGAGGTGAGTTTCTAGATTTGCTTAATAATATTTTTTGAAAAAAAAAAAATAAATTTTTTTTATAAAAAATTAGTTTATTTTAAACTACATATCTCATTTGCTCAAACAACGTCATATTTCAAAAAATTAATTTTTTATTACTTTGACCAACGAAACATCTTCTTTCTTGAAATAATTTTTTGGTTTCACGTTTTCAGTTTTTAGCAATATCCCGTGATTTAAAAAAAATACTGTGAACAGTGAACGTTATTTGTTAATCACAGTTCTTTCAAACAGTGACGTTGATCACAAGTAGCTATTTTTCCTAAACAAATATGTTATTTAATTCATAGGGTTTGATGTAGGTTTGTCTATATGCATTTTGCTGGTTCTTACACCATATCATCAGTAGAATTTTTTAAAAACTTAATGAATATATTCTACCTTTGTACAATAATTTCAATAATCTTATTAAGAATTACAACAACCAATTCAACCAATTTCCAAGGATATATTGTTGTTGAATAAAAAAAAATTGGAATAAAACCCTGTAATTACCAGTGGTTTTTAAGTCACAGGTATAAAATCGCTCATCTATAAAATAAACTGTTAATCTAAAGGCGTTTTGCTTATTATGGGGGAGACGATCACGCGATATACAAGCATTATTTTTATCTCTCTACGTGCTAGTGAAAATTAAATTTTTACACTTAACTTTCATGTAATTTTTATTATCACAAATATCTGGAAGGATTTTTTAAAATAAAAACCAGCAAAATCAGTGTGTTGCAAACTGCCACAAGCTTAATTTTTTATTGCAGGGAAATTATATATATTTGTCGTATTGCCAAAGGAATAATAGCGCCAAATCTATTTAAATGAATTAATGTTTTCTTGCGAAATACATAAACAAAATTCTCAAACTTGTTTCTGTTATTCCCAATTAAAAGACTTTTTGCAAAAAATACGAAACACATTTTTAATGTAGAGCAATGCTGCCCAGAAAGTCTCCTGGGGGAAAACATTAAATAAGTTTTACACGCACACAAGACGAAAGTCTTAACAATAAGACCAAATCCAATAAAAATTGTATTTAGCTTACATGATGAAAGCTTTTAAGGTAGCTTTATGCCACACAGTTAAAAGCTTTCGTGCATTCTAATAAATCATTTTCTCTCGTTGGGCACCAATGATGTAAACACATTTAGGGTATTCACAAGGTGTTCTATTTGTCCTATTGTTATGTTATAAAATTTCACAGTGGTTTAAACACCTTTACCAACTATTGTACACTCAGCGCAGGTGTTTGTGGAGTTTTTGTCACAATTTAATAAGCATATTAAACGACGTAGTATTTTTTTAGCACTATTTTTGTATGAAAGACAACAAAATCATTGTGAAATTTTATAACAATATGACAATAGGACAAATAAAACACCTTGTGGATCCCCTAATTGTCTTTTTATTTTATATGTAGAGCTACCATTAACTTACTATACAAATAAAACGTTAATATTTGTAAGTAATTTTTACATTTTTTTAAAATGCTAAATGCCCTGAAAGTTGATCGATTTTTTTTCGTAATAATACTCCTTGAGATTTTTTTTATAACGGAAAAACACACTTTTGTTTGTACAAATAAACACACGCTTATTTATTATGCCAATAAAAATTATATTTTCAATACTATGAACTGATTTCTTTTGCCATTATTACGATTTTAAATTGAAGATGTCACAACAGAGAGTAATTGCTTTTGATTGTTTTCTCTACTGAGATTATTCTTTAATGTGTCGCGGCTTGCTTTTGTCAATCGATCTTTATAAAGAAAGACGTGGCGCCCCTTGTTGACTTCTGTTGGCTGTTAATTAATAAAGATTTGACAACAATTACACTTATATTGGCAATTAAGTAGAATTTAAGGGGATATTATTGCTTTTAATTTATATTTTTATTCTTTAAGGCAGTTTTACACTTTTTCAAAAAATATATAAAAATATTTTTTGGCACACTCCGAATTTTCAATATATTTATTTGTAATTTTTATTATTGTCACTTAATTATTAAGAGTATGGATTTTTTTTATATTTTTTAAAAACTAATTATTTGTCGTAAAAATTTATAAAAAATGTTTAATGTTTTAAATAATTTTGTTGCAAAAAATTCATTCTCTTATCTATAAAATCTTATCGACATAAACTTTATCAAAAATTTCGCTTTTGCCGTAATCATTTAAACAACACAATTTGTATTTTATTGGTTGTTAAGTAATTTAATTTATTCGTTTTAGCTGTGACACGACTTTGAAAATGACTTTCGGTTTTAAAACACGTGGTTGACAAAGTAGCTGCAAAAATATAACAATACAACATTATATATCCCTTTAAATTGATATTTTTGTATCCCTAGCAAGCCCATACATCTTTACAGAAAGAAAAAACAAATTTTAATATCAAGAATTTTATTCTTGAATTTATTTAAAATCGTACTTGAAATTTTTAAGAACGATCCGTACCTAGGTTTTCTTAAATCAAGTTGGTTTAGATTACTTCAAAAAATCAAGCAGGAGTATTAGCCATGTCTTAAAAAAATATTAACATTTTTTAACGGTCCAAAACTTCATTGCCACAATAACTTGTTTATATAAATGGTAAGGTGGCAACTTTGTGAGGTTGAGTAGTTTAAACTTTTCGCGTTCAAAAGAGAAGTCCTTTAAAGAGCGTATATAAGATAGATTGAACAAAGTAGGAGCAACTGATCAGCTGACTTTTATTTGCGCCACATGTTTTCTACATACCTTGTCAAATTTTTTATGTTATATTTTATTTGTTTATACTATGAGTATGTGTGGTAGCAATTTTTTGACAAATTGGTTAGAATTTAGAAACAACAAAACTCATGCTAATTTTAACTGTAAGTTGTTGTTGTTGGGACGAGGTCACCTTATTATTCCTAAATGAGCGTAAATAAACTGCAATTTTAAAAATCATTAAAGTTTTCGGGCGCCAAGTCTTATTTTGGAATAATAAATGCCAATTGGCACACACTTACAAAGCTTATATTATTTTAAATGTTTATAACTTATATTTTTTTAGTTTTTTTTTAATTTTTTTTTGGTTTTATTTTGTTTATCACTTGTTTGCCAGTATAAATATTAACGTCACTTGGATAAGTGGGCGTGCTGTTTTCAGTATCTGGTAAAGTTTCACAATTTACCTAATTATTGTAGTTTAACTTATCTTAAAATATTTGAAAACATTTCATTGCCTTATCAAAAAAACTCTAAAATTATAGAAATACTGGAAAGAAAACATTACAACTTTTTTAAATTCATTGTAATAGCCTTAGAATGTGTTATTAAAATTTCTTTGTTTTTTTTATGTTACGTTGGCAAATAATAATCAAGTCATTTACCTTAGTCCATGGGAAACAGTGTATTATTTTTTATTTTGTTTATTCTGTCAACTATTTGAATTGTTAAAATTTGGCAAACAAAGTGTTAAATTTATATTGTTTTTTATTAGTTTGTTTTCCCTGGTTTTTGGGTGTTTACACAAATTCTGTGTCTATTTTTAAAAAGTATATACAAAATCAACAAGTGATAGAGCTAAATTCGGTCAAGCTTGGCCATTATGCACCCTAAGCTGAGTATGAATTGTGCCTTTAATTAATATTTTCGAAAATGTTGAAATATTGTTCTAAGACTAATTAAAGCCAATAACCTCGATTTTCTATAAAATTTTGTTTTTAGAATTTTATTTTATTAAATAAATCAACTGAGTTTGATAAATAATAAAAACAATCATCAAGAAGTACTTAAGTTTTTATTTTGAAACTGTCAGTCTGTCCCAAGGTTAACAGATAGAGCATACACCGAAAGTAAGAATGACAAATCCAAGAGAACGCCACGCGCATGATTTCCCGTTTGATGAAGTTGTTACCCTATCTTAGCAGTTGCCCAATCTTTTTTCATATGTGTAATCTAAAATTTATAACTGAAAATTTAAGAATATTTTTTCGTGATAATAAGCATTTAAACATTAAAATAATTAATGAAAAAATATACAAAATTTTTGTAAATATCCAAAAAAAAGTTGGGCTATAATCTTAAAATAAATTAAAGAAATTAAATTTTTTAATAGTTTTTATTTTTGTAGTAAAAGCGAAATCTTTGAAGATTATTAAGAAAAACTTTATAAATATAAGTTTGTAATTTTAGGAAAGTAGTGTTCTATAATTTTACAAAAAAAGAAATTTTAATTTGCTGGTACTTTTTTGAATATGTATAGGTATAAGAAATTACTTAAAACAATATAAAATTTATTTCGTAAAATATACAAAGGAATTTCCTATATTCTACGCAAAAATTTCGTTTAATGCACGAGCGAACATATAAACGATGTTGCATGGATTTTTTTGAATATCGAATCCAAGGCATATCTATACAAGGTGGTCGCATTAAAAAAATTAAGAGAGTCGTTCTCTTACTCTTAATTTTTTCACATGGCGTTTGACACTAAACTCGAAAAATTTTTCAATTTAAGTGTCAAACTTCATATCAAAAAAATAAAGAGTAAGAGAACGACTCTTTAAATTTTTTTTAATGCGACCACCTTATATGGATATGCCTTGAATACAACAAATTAACGTGAGAGATGAAAATTTTTAGCAAAGACAAAAACATACTAAGTAGTTTTTTTATTTTTTCTCACGTTGGCGTACTCTTTGATTTTATCATTCTTGGGCTTACAATCTTGACTTTTAGGAGTGACCAAGTAATTGTTAGTTGCCTGATATTTCTAGGGCTTGTTTTTTTGAACGAACTGAACAACTTCCTTAACGCATAGTACCCATACAAATAGGTTGTAGTTGTGTAGGGTATTCAAATAAAAGCTTACAGTAAAACAAAAATATATTCACACACACACAAGCACACACAAAACTCAATAAATGACCGTACAAATAGCACGTGTTAGCAACAAAATACAGAATAAGAAACAAAAATCAAAAAATAATAATAAAAAAACCCCAAAAAATAATCAAGAAATCATTAAACGTATAATAGTTTACAAATTTATTTGATTTATTGATATGAAATTACATACGATGCTCGTGTTTAAACATAACTCAATTAACATAAATATTTTCTGAGGATGGGTTCTACGTACTCAAGCACGTGATTTAAAAACAAAAACAAATTTAATTTTTTTTAATCAAGAATTAAAGTGTCACTTTAAAAAAATTCCACAATTTTTTATCAGTAAAAGAGGATTTTGTATGTGTTGGTATATTCCATTAATTATAACGAAAATTTAATTGTTTGTGTAATAAAATAATATAATTAAACCAAATTTAAAAATAATTTTTAAAAATCTTTAAATTGTTTTATATTTCATAGAGTTCAATACATTGTGCATTTGATAAAAAGATTTCTGTTTCGCAAATAAATTTGCATAAAGTTCAAAATGTCAGGGACAAATGCAAAAGATAAGTTTTTGATTGTTCTTAGGAAAACTTTCAAGAGATGGACAGAAAAAATAACAGTTATGGCAAACATATTTAAAACGATTGTATATAATTTCTACATGGTTATAAAAATTAAAACTTTTTGAAATGAAAATTAGGAAAATTTTGCGTGTAAAGAACGAATTTTAAAAATATTATCTGAGCTTCTTTTAACGCGCGTTTTATCTTTAAGTTTAATATTGGCAACATGTATCAAGTGTTGACATTTTTTTTTTACCATTTAAAGATCATTTTGAAGGAATTATGTACAACATTTTACATCCATTCCAAAATGCCCAAAGTTTAATTCTCTAGCGCATAAGCCACCCAGAATTTAGAGGTATGTGACACATATAGACGTCTTGCCATTGATGCCTATATTAGCTAATAAAGGCTAAATTAAACATCGAATCCACAACCTGTAATTTATGTGATTAATGCCGTTGGCCTGTCCTAATCTGTTTTGTTTTAAAAAAATTAATACATATTTCCATATTAGAAAAATATTTTTTTTAACCTTATTACTACAGATTGTTATCTGCTGATGGAACGTTGCCCTTACAGGACACACATTAAAATAAAGCAATTTTGCAATCTGCAGGGGCGTCTGAACGCTACAGTTGCTTATGGGAATTTGTCAAAACAATACAATACAAAAAATTTTTTTTATTTGACTTAAAGGTTATTTTAATTTTTTTAATAGTTCGATTGTGTTTTTATCGGAATCAGATAAATCGTACTGAAGATATAATAAAATTTATCAGCCTAACCACTATTTTGGCAAAATATTAGTAGGATTCATAGAAAAATTTTAAGAGCAAAAGAACAAAAATGAAAGTGGATTTGAATTTGCCACATCAAAATGTCTTTAGTTCTTATAGTTTTTTTTTAACACTAAGTCTTTGATTGAAACAAAAGTTTACCAAACTGTTGTATAAACAAAATTGCAAAAAATCAACCACATTTATAAATTATATTAAAATTTTTTTTATTGAAAATTAAGTTAATTTTTTCTGTAACTGCTTAAACGAATTTTTAAATAAAAAACCGAAGTTGGCCGGGTATTTCTTATTATGTAAATTAAAAATGTTTGTTTATATTTTTTTACAATTTTATTAAATACATAATATTTGACGTATATGGACCATTCAATTGTGCCAATTTGAAAATAAACATTTTTATATTTAAAAAAAACAACAACAGAATTTTTGGGGGTTTCCTGTTTTTTTTTTGGCCTTTTTTATTCTTAAAGTTATGATGATTTTTCAATTTTGAAATCATCATTCAAATAACTATTCAAAGGCTTTTTTTCGCGGAGCCTAAGCATATTTAGTAAAAAGACAGGGAATTTTATATGACACTTTTCCAAAAACGTATGCGTTGCCTAAGGTCATGAAAAAAATATTAAAAAAATAATTAATTTTTTTTGTAATTAGTTAAATTAATTTTAATTGAAAAATATTACTCAACTAATTGTAAAATTTTAATATTGTTTGATCTTACCGAACATTTTAAACTAAATGGTTAAGACAAAAGAATGATAAAAAAAATAATTACGCACTTGGCGCTTGTGTGTGAAGGCAAATTATCTTAAATAAGCGGAAATTCAGACAAATTTTTATTAAATTATAACGCACTTAAAAATGTTATTGGCGGCATGCGACATGTATTTATCTTCTTATGCATATTTCTTAAAAAAAATTCTAAAAATATTTTGAATATGTCACAGTATAAGCATTGAATGTATAATTTAAAAGTTTTTAAGAAATTCGGCAAAAAAACATTTCTAACAAGAGGTTCAATGTCTTAATAGTTTTTCTTTTTTAATAAAATATAAAAATTATATTTTTGTTTTATTTTCTTTGTGAGTTATTTTTTTGGCGTAATTGTTATGTGTACGCCCAAATCCAATATGTTTGTAGTTTTGAAAAATTTGATGTGTATTTTAAATTTTCATGCCATTAAGAAACGATTAGAAGTTTGGATTGTTGTTGTTATGTTAGAACACTTTAATTATAGATTTTAGTTTTTTTAACACAATCTTTAAAAAGCCTACCGTACTTCAAAATCCAAATGCAGGGTAACAAAATAGAACAGATACATACAAATACATAAACAAACATATATGTATGTATATACACATAAGTCTGTATGTTCGCATTTCGATATAAAACGACCGCAAATTTATAAGCGCAACGAAAATATATGTAAAGTGTTTAGCAAAATAACATGATTAAAATTGTTGTTGATGTTTTTTTACATTGAAAATAAAAAATAAAAAAAAAAAAAAAATAATGAAAAAATAAAAGACAAATAGAGGGTGGTAGCAACAATTATATCCTTAAATTAAATCATATTGAATGTTAAAATTTATAAAAACAAACTTTTGTTTAAACGCTTAAAGCTTAAATTTTTGGTGAAATGAATTTTTTTTGTACATAAATTGGCGACATATGGTTGATTCTGAGATACCGGACAAATTTCGACACAATTTTTGGCTTAAAAGTTTTTAGCTAAATAACGTTTTTTTTAATGGGACACTACACATATTTAGATTATAGCTTCTTAATTATCATAGGTGCATATCCATCTTACAATTTTTTGCCGAATTTTGAAAAGTTTTTAAAATATGTCTACAATAGACTAGTAAATCCATACTTTTTTTTATGTAAAATTGTTTTAGTTCTGTTCCATTACAAAACTTTAGAAAAAAAATTATTCTTAAGCTTTCATTTCTTTGGTAATCATCATTCCGCTAGCCTTTTTTTTGTTGACAGAGGAATGACAATACATAAAAAAATTCCCTTAAATGAAAATTTTATTTCTAACTATAAAAAAATTGGCATAAATCGAGCAAAAGTAAATTTAAAAAACACAGACAAAATTCTAAAATATATTGAACTGTCTTTTTAAAAGCAACTCAGGAGAATGGCGAACGAAGTGTGAATGCCCATTAGGAAGGACAACATGCGACTATCTTCTTTTTGTTAATACAGTTTGTAAAATTCCTACAACATGTTGACATGTCTCATATAATTTTCTAATTTATTAAACTTATTGCATATCAAAAAAGGTTTGGTTCAGGAATTTAACGTATGAAAGATTTTATGAATTTTTTTTAGTGATTGCAAAGATCTTTTTAAACTATATTTAAAAGAAATTAAAATATTGGACATATTTTTCTTTTCCCTGTTTTTATTAACAAGGACAGCAAACTAGATAGTAATCTCAGAATCACTCATATATATATATATATATATATATATATATGTATATGTGTGTATAAAATGTAAATTTGTTTGTTTATTTGGCTCCTTATAAGTCTATACTAATATAAGTTTGTTTGTTTGTTAGATTTTAAACATTTTTTCCTTTTTTTATTTTTCCACTAAGTCTTATTTTTTTGAGTGGGCTGGGTACTTTCCCTCCAAGGAGAACAAATTTTTATAAGTATTTTGAGGACTATGATCGCTGTCTTTTTAAGTTTCGTGTGAGTTACTTCAAAAAAATTTATATATAATACAAAGAATCGGAGCAGGGGAACTTGGATTGTTTATATTTTTTTTTAATTTTATTTAAACGCGTCTATTATCCTATTTATTGGAGGAGCCGAAGTGCACCGGGCTATCGAGTACAAAACTTAATACAAATTTTTTTTGCATATAAATAATTACAAATTTTAAATTGTTTTATTTTATATTTCTTTGTTTTCATTACTTTGTTAAAAATTCATTTTTATTTATTAAGTTTTATACTTAATGCATTTAATTCAACAAATTTGTTCGTTGTTGGTAGCAGTTTCCTTTGTGTTATTTTAATAATATTTATTATATTTCAAAAGAAAAATGCTTTTATAAGTAGGCATGTGCAAACAAAGTGCGGAAATGAACTGTATTAATCCAGTCAATGTAAAAAAATGGATAAAAATGCCAATAAAAAAAAGTTCAATTAATCATTACAAAGAAATAGTTTAAAACTCGAATGAGTAAGGTATTCCTCTACCTAGTTGTCTGACAACTTTAAGGTGATTTATTTAAATTGCTGCCTTAATGTTCTTTAAAACTCTCTTCCAAAACAAAACTTTTTTCGTTCTTAACTGGTAATATGGTAACAAGTATCACACAATATTTTTAGTAAAACAAGTTAAATGTGTCCAATTATTTATTATATTTTCGTTTGAGATTTGTTTATATGCAGTTTAATATTAAAAGTAAAATTTTTTACTTGTTGTTGTATACATTTTTTTTAATGATCTTCAAGATCACTGACCTTATTATGATGACGTTTTTTTTATAAACCAAAAATCAATATAAACAACGATTTTAAAAACAAACATGTGTTTGCTTGAATAAACGTCTTCTCTTTGTCTGGGCGTTCTTTGGAATATTTTTTTTTAATTATTTTAAATTTAAAGTTTTTTTAATATGAAATGAAAGTGAGTCATAAAAACCCAGGCAGTAAAATACAATCAGACCGACGCTGTCCCGAAGTTGAAAGAGGATCCTCAATATCAAAATAACACAAATTCACCAAGTTTTAAATATTGTCTTGTTGTTAGAATAATAACGCCAAATGGGCGTCTTTTGGAATAAAGTTATCTTCTTTGTTACAATAATGAACACTGTTCACCTGCGCTTTTGGATTACAAGATTATGCAAATAAATAGTTATTGGAAAAAAAGTAAATAAATTAAAAGATTTATTTATTGCATTTTAATTTTTCCTGTAAATTCTATAACAATATAATTTTAATAAAAAAGCGCGCTAATCGTAACCTCTATTTTTAAAATTTTTTTTTTAGTTAAAAACAACGTTTTTGAAAAACGTTAAACATAAAAGTAAATATTTTTTTTTATTAATTAACTATAGAGCATACCTTGTTGTTTTTATCTTTATAATATGCTTTTTGTAATTTTTATTCTAAATATTTATATTTAGATTTACGGTCACTCCATACGTTGTTTATTTATAAAAGTTTATAAAAAAAAAACTTTAATGTTACAAAAATGAGTTGAATGAATGTTGTTGTTTATTTACTCATTATTTAAATTTAGAACACCTTTAAAATAAACTTGCATTAATTCAGTTTTAAAACTTCTAATGTATTTTAGCACAATTAACAAACTAACTATCAGATAGTTATTGTTTGTTAATTAGAAGAATAAATATATGCTTAACTTAAACACACGCATTTTATGTATGTGTGTACTAATACCGAAACAAAATATTTTATAAAGTTTTTGAATTTATTTTTAAAAAAATTTTTATTAAAAGATCGATCCACGTTTTTATTGGAAAAAGAAAAATAATTCGCGTACAGCGCAATTAAACGCCGATTAAGAACTGAAATTAATGTATTAGACTAAATGATAAAAAGGAATATATTTTTTGCTTTAGTTTTTGTTAAATAGAGAGCGAAATACACACGACCATGAGTGGCTACACAAATAATTCTCAACGGTAATTAAAATCAAAGAGTATCAATTGATAACGGAACATATATTAGCCATATCTCTCTCAGTCTCTTTAATTTTTGTCTCTTTGCTTGCAACAATCATAACGATAAATTTCAATTGTAATTAGTTTGCTAAATTAAATATATGTATACACGTATGTATTAAAGTAAATTATCTCCTTTTAAGATCCCAAGAACAGAAAGTGCTAGTTGGTTTTGGGTGTATTTTTAGAATTGGAAGTTTAGGTTTGCCAGACACAATTCAGTATATCTGAGAAGTTGCACATTCAGTGAATGTATAAGATATGAAATCAGATATATGTATTTGATTGTTAAAAAAGAAGCTACGAAATTTGCTTATTTTATGTTGGATACGATATTTTAAGTTATTAAATTATATTGACACGTGCATTTTTGTAAATGCAAAGTTTACCAAGAATCAGCTACATAAAAGGAATATTATTTATACATACATAAATATTTAGCTTTTAAACCTTTGCAAATATCTGGCCACCCTGGCAATATTAACAAATTAATAATTTTATTCAGCACAAGAACGACTCTCTGCTACTTTCCCAATAACATCAACAACAAATGTTTTTATTCTTATCAGTTCAATACTGTGAAATTATGAACAAAGAAACCAAAGGTGGTTTGTGTTGTTGTATTTATTTATACTCTCCAGCAAAATGCCAATTCTCCTTGTGAAAATGAATTTTGTTTTAATTGGAGTTGTTACTAGAAAGAAGCATAGATCGTTAGGTTTTTTCATCAATAATTGATATTTTTTCCCCTGTTATTAGCTTAAAAGTTTGTATGTATGTATGTATGTTTGGTATTAATTAGTTGTTAGTTGTTCTTTTTTTTTGCATTTACACATTAATTATATACAAATAAATATGTTTGCATGAATGTGTGTGAAGGTATGTGTGTACGCTACTCAAGTTATTATTTTAATATTAAAATAATAATTTAATATTAAATATTAATTTAATATTAAAACCAATTTAAATTTATTTGTATCTTGTAAAACAAAAATTTTAAAGACATAAATTTTGTATGAATTATTTTGTTATTGCTACAAATAACTAAGCTAATACATTTCCTTCGATTAACATTTGGTTTAAAAATATAAAAAAAACTTGTATACATATTATAAAAAAGTAGTTCATCAAAGGTTATAAAATAATCTATTTGCTGGTGGTCGTATAATATTTTTTTATTAATTTTTGAATTTATTTTGAGTTTGTTTTTTGCTTGTTAATGTATGCCAAAAACGCGGAATTTTTTTTTTACCATATGGGTAATTCCGGCAGAAAATATATTTTTTGTACGTAAAGGACTTGAATTTTTTCATATATGTTTATGTATTTACCAACATTACTTAAGAAAAGTCACTTCTTCCATTTTAACTGTAGTTGCAAAAGAACATCTAAGTTTTTCCCTGACAAAAATTATATATTTAATCTATGCTACGTTACTTTTTGCAGAAATTTCCCATACACAATTTTTAGCCTATTTCCAATCCAAAATAAATTTTTTTTGATGTTTAATAATATTTATAAGTTTACTTATGGTCAAAAAAACAACTAGTTTCTATTATTGACAAAAGATAGTTTTGCCTCTCTTACTTTTCTTTCTATATACATATATACAGAGTTTGGCACTTGCCTGGACATTAAAAAGAAATATCCAAACGCTTGTATTTCAAACTTTATATAAAAAAAATAAAAAATGTAAGAGAGATTTAAACTACTCTCAGTGCTACGACTTGATAAGTTATTTAACCATGAGTTAAATTTTCTTAAAGCCAGTTTAACAGGATGAACATAAACATTTATTAGAATTTAACCAAAGTTAAATTGATTTTTTTCTCTTTGAAGTGCGGCAAGAAAATGTATTTCTTTTTATTGAGCTTATTACTGTACACTACGGCCCTAAACTCCTAATGCGAGTTTTAGCAACAGATATACTTTTTAGTAAACAATTTTTTATTCTTCAATATTATAAGTTTTATGTCTAAATTTTATCGTATTTTGATTTTGAAATATAAAATATATAAAATTAAAAAAGAATTACACTTGGCCAAATCGAATAAGTTTTGTCCTAAAACATTTATATTTTTTTTGAAATCACAGGTCAACCATGTATTTGCAAAATTCCAGATGTGCAAAAAAAATAATTAAGGCTTTTATTAATAAATATTTTGACTTCAGTTTTTTTTTTGACACTAGCTGAGTGAAATAAAACCAATAACAAATTTTTATCATAAGCACTTTTTATGAATATTAATCTAAGCTACACATGTTCTAAAATTCACTATGGCGAAATATAAGTTATGTTGCTGACTGTATAAGCCCTGAACGATTTTTGTCTGACTACAATTGTTTAAATGTATGATGTTGATATTGATCCTCAATTTACCATTGATCATATAGAAGTCAAAATCCCCGGAAATCAGATTTAAATAGCATGAATTTCTAACAAATAATGCCATCGAGGTAATGATACATGTACATCCATGTTTCTTAAACAGAAACTGCCCTACTCAGTTTCAGTCAACTATTGACTGTACCTTCTACAATAGGCGTCTACCCGCAGATTGTATAAATCTTCACTAATTAGTGCCACAATATACACTTAAAAACAAGAAAGTAATAGTAGATCAACACTGACTCTATTTTAACATACACCACGACTTATTTTATATTAAGTCTTAGCACATGTAAAAAATCTCGTAAACTGTCTTTACTTTACTTTAATCACAAGAATACATGAACGTCTAGTCAAATTGACAATCAATTCTTTAATTTAAGGTGTTTCAGAAAACTGCCCAAGCTTAAATACTGCAATAAACAGCAAATCAACAAGTGTTAAAAGTGTCGAGGAAAAGTTGCAGTTTGTAGAAAATTCTAAAGCCTTTTAAAAAATCAATGAAATGAAATTGCAAATTGTACTTTATCAATAATTTGACAGTAAAAACACATAAAGTAAAGGTTGGTTTTGATTTAAGATCATATGTCTATTGTAATACCTGCATTATTAATACATACATATGTTCATACACATATAAACATAAATTAAATATTCTTCGAAAAATATTTCGTAAATAATATTTTCGTTTTTGTATTTGATAATTTCTTATCAATAAAAAAAAAATGCTAAAATAAAACACAATTGATAAGAGATAATTTTCAAGTTAGCCGCTTGAAACAACAATAAAAAAATATGCTGATAATTATAACTGCTGTTACGTAAAAAATTTTAATAATTTCTAGAGGTTAATATTATTCTAATAAATTTTAAACATAAAATTGTATTCCTTTTACCAATTAATGAGACCCCAAAACAACCAGGTATCTTTAGAAAAAAATTAGGTTTCTTCAATACTTGTGATTTCTTTTAACTTTTAATATCGAATGTGTTGACACTTTATTATTGTTATTTTTATGTCTGTGGTAAGATTTTTTATTAAGCTGGGAATTCATTCAGATTTTTTATTTGATTTTTATTTCCTTAGAAATTTGATTAAGCATGTTCCTTGTCGATTGTGTTATTTGTTTCCTTAAATACTAACTTGTTTATAGTCACTAAATTTCGAGAAAAATTCTCGTAACTATTTGTGTTTTATTGTGCCCTTAGGGCTAAACAGGTTTGGGGAAAGGGTTGGTAGCAATTGTTCTCTATTTGGGCGAACTTTTTGCTAGCAATTGGAAAAACATATTTAAACACTTAAAATTGGGAAAACAATTAAAAACAAGTAAGAGTGCTATATTCGAATGTGTTGAATCTTATATACCTTTCACATTGGTGTTTTTATATGTCCAGCAATCTGATCCAGCCGAGTTAATTCATACTGCAAATATTATAATAAAAGTGCTTTTAATATGTACATATGTATGTATGATGTTCATTTAAACATATATACATATATACATACATATGTACCTACATATCTACGTCCGAGCATACAATAAACTTTTTTTTGTGCCCATTCATATATGTGTATGTTTAACAGTGTTGCCAGTTAAAGACATTTGTTACATTTTTTGTATGGATTTTATGATATCGCTTCATATATAGATCCGTGGTGAGCCGATCTTGCTCATTTTAAATAGCGATCATCTCAGTGATATTTCTGATAGTTTTATGCATCAAACTTTATATAAAAAAACATAAAAAATTAAGAGAGGCAAAATGTCCGTCCGTCCGCAATTGCGGCCACCTTTTATCGATATGCCTTGATTGAAAAAAATTCAATTTTAGTTTCAAACTCCATAGAAAAAAAGAAAAGAGTAAGAGAATGACACTCTTAATTTTTTTCTTGCAATCACCTTGTATCGATACGTCTTGACATGATCAAAGTCGTTTTTCTTTATATAAAGTTTGACCTATTCACGTTTAGAATTTTCTCTTTAATAACCGGGAAAGTGTAAAACTCCATATAAAACAGTGGTAGGTACCCAGCAAAAACTGCTGCTTCGCAGTAGGTAGGTTTGTAAGGGAATATCAAGACAGCAAAGCTTACAAACCTGCTAACGTATGGCATGATATTTGTTCGCGATGTCCCACTTAGTTGCATTTCATGTTAAGTGCTTATTTCGGGGCTATGAATATCCATTTAATTCATGTAATTTTAGTGCTTCTTTAGTTGTTTAAATTTATTACGTCATCGAAATAAATGTTTTGCCGAGTTATTATGTTCGTTACTTGACGAAAATCTATTGTTTTTTTTACTCACTGCCTTACAGTAGTGCTTCTTAGTATGCACTTGAGTAAGCGAGTGTGTAAAACGGTAAAACTTTTACATTTACTGCCATACACTACTGCATTTATTAAGGGAATAGATATGTGCTTGCTGCGAAGCGCATTAGTATACTACAAAAAGTATTTATTGCTTACAAAATCTCGATTATTTTTTGCTGGGTACCTAATACTTTCACATGTGTTTTTGCGTATGCGCTGTTTTAGATAACTTTAGTTCTTCTTGATTTTTTTCGTAATTGAACAAACAAACAAACAAATCACTCGCATAGCTTGAAATGCCTTATATATGTGTGATACTTGTAAAGATAAAAGAAGGAATCTGCGTGGTGTGGCAGAATGCCTACCGCTGAACTAAAGGTAAATTACAATGTCTTCTCTTTTTCTTGTGAAAAATACACCAACAAGATAAAAAAAGATGAGAAAGTTATCTGTATGATACACATTTATGGTTTTACACCAACAACATATGAGGAGACTTCTTTTAAATTTTATGGGTTTCAGAAATAGAATCAAAACGAAGAAAATACTATGTGTTTTAAAAACAAATGTTTGGAGTTAAAAATAGATTGTTAAAAAATAGTTCTTTCTAATATAATTATTCTATAACACAAAATTCCTTTTAGATGTGTGTAGAATGCAACCAATGCCAAATGAAGCTCATTAAAACATACTAAGTCAAGAATTTTGCACCTTATCATTAAAAAAGTTTAAAAAGCTATAAAAGTTTAAAAATAAAATACATATGTATTTTAAAAAAATTTCTAAGTATTGCAATAAAATAATTGAATTTTAGAAAGAAAAAAAAAATCACATCATGACACGAAAAAATTGTCTGATAGACATGACACAATTCAAATGCTAACAATTGAAAACCAACAACAACAATAATATATAATGTACCTTCAGATTTTAAATAATATATTAAGCTATTATTGTTATTTTATATTTAATATATAATTTAGTATGTGTATGCATATATGTATGTATGTATGTACGCTTATATTTAATTTCTGCGAAACGCAGCTAAAAGTTATCAGTTTGGTTGGTCAGAAGTATATGAAAGATTCATTTTATATGCAAATATTAAAGATTAAATTCTGTACATAAATACGTACTTATATGCACGAAAGAAGTTAGTATAACTAATAAGTCAATAAATAAATAATACTTTTATTTATTTTATTTTATTTACATTTGTCTATGTAACAGCTAAATATAGAATTATCAATTTATAACAAATATTTATAGTTAATGACAGCGTACACACGCACACTTTTCAGTTCGCACACACTTTTTCATTGTCTAATTAAACAAAATTATCAACAAACGAGTGCGAACAAAATTCATTCAACAAAGAAAAAAGCAACAATTATTGTAACAAAAAAAAAATCCAGGAAATTAAAGTCCATTACGATTAGCCTCGTGACTACGCACTAGTGCAAAAATAATGAACAAGTGAGCAGAAAAATGTAAAATATTTTTCTGGAAATATCAAGAATAAATGACTGTTTTTTTCTAACTGGTAAACAGTAAGATTAGTTCATACTAAATAAATATTAATAGAAATAAATAACTTCTGAAATGTAAAAATTTTCTAAAGCAGTGTTCACCAAAAAGTTCTTGGTTGAAGTTGTTCATACTAAACGAATATTTGATGAAAAAGTTAATGTTTGAAAATGATAAATTTTTCATATTTGTGATAATCAAAAATGTCAATAGGAAATTTTTTATTGAAAACATAATTCAATATTTTTTATGTTTAACCATGTTTATGCAAATAAGAGTTGTTTTCGCGGGAAAAAGAGTCTCTTTCATCACTTGTGTCTTATGTTATCAATTTGTTTAGGGAAATTACTACACGGCCGCTTACGTGCCTTAAATTAAATTTATAAAGTAAATCGTTTCTTGCAAAACTTGACCCACTTCAGTTCTAAAATACGAAATAGGTTCTGGTAGCAAGTGGCTTTTGGTCCGTTAAAGGCACTAATTAGTTGTCTTAAAATGTCCGTCTGATATTGCGGCTCCCTTGTATCGATTCACTATGGTTAGAAAAGCATTAGAGAGGGGTGATGTTGCGTTCTTTGTTTTAAGGTTCAATTACATTTGACTTACCATAACGTCACAACAACCAAAACTATGGTTATGATTATGGCGTAATGGAAAGTTACCTATAATCAAATACAGTGTTGCCCATAAGTTTGGTTCGAACAGCTGTTTTCTGTGGCTATAGTTAAGTCGCGTATAAATGAATCTTTAGTAAGACACATAGTGAAAATGCATCAATACAATCTTTTAAATTCTGTCCTCATTGAACATCTAGGTTTTGATCTTAAGGCAAAAGAGAAAACTCGGTTAAAAGTAACATTATTTAAAAATATTATTGATGAAAAAAAGCAAATTCGGCTGTTGCTTGAGGTTTGAAGTAAAAAACCCTCATTCCCTTTCTCCAGAAGTAAAAGTGCAAGGAACAGTACGATTTAAGGAATTTTTGTAGGTAAAGTTATCAAGCATCGTTAGAAACTAGGTAAAAAAATATCTTAGCTTAATGTACAATACACACAAAAAACGTTAAAAAGAAAATCCAAAATAAATTATGATCAAAATGATACGCGAGTTACAAATGTAAACTTAAGTCACTATCTGTTCACATTTTAAGCCAAAAATTACCTAATCGGAAATCACACACTAGTGACCGGCATCCTATTTAAGCTAATTCAAGAACCGCATAATTTTCTAATTCTGGTACTGTTGTGCGGTTAAACTATTTAAGTGCTGTAATGTAGTGTAGCTTGCACAGTTTCTTTGATGTAATGTAGTGTAGTTAAAAATAAAAAGTGGTGTCATGCACTGTTGTTGATACAACTTAAATACTGTCTAATGTGTGGTCGATAAAAAATATGACTGTGATGATGTGTGTATTACATACAATGTTGAATAGATACATAAACAAACACATATACAAGCAGGCAAATCAATATAAAATTAATACGTAATTACTTTACATTACATACATACATTAAAAATCAACCCCCGTTTTTAAAACTAACACACCAGGAACATCCCGTCAACAGTAAAGTTTCGAAATGAATTAAAATTGAAGTGTGTGATCATGATGAATTGATGAGCCGTTGTTGTTTACTTAAGTGTGCTTAAGTGTGAATATATTTTTCATTTAAGTTAAGCTAAGTAAACAAAAGAGATGGCGAACAATACAACGCAGCACTTATTGTTGTGTGTGCACACGTAAGGTATATGAAATGAATTGAAAATTTGAGATGATACCTTATTTAGATCGTCTGAGCTGGCCTCTAACACACACCATTATCTTAAAGGTCAGGTGGGCTACGAAAAGGTCTCTAAGGCTTTTGGTATCTGCGAAGAATAAGTCGCTACATAAGGAATTCTTAAAGAATTACCTTCATTTACTACTAGCTGCACTTTGGCTGAATTTTCCTCGACTTTTTCAAAGGTGAAAGTTACTGCTCGCAATGTTCGCTTCATGATGTTGTTGTCGTCAGCGTAAACGGGTAACTTGTGACGTTTTGCAAATAGTGTGCAGTTTTATTCACCTTTTGCGTCTTGTATAATCTTTTCTAAAAGGATGTTAAAAAGATCACACGAAAGGCTGTCGCTTGGTCTGAAACCTCCTTTGGTACTAAAAGGCTTAAGACATGTTCCTGCCTATCTTTACTGAGGATCGCATATCAGTTTAGGTTATTCTGCAGAGTCGTACCTACCTTGCAGGGACACCAAACTCAGACATAGCTTGAAACACATTTTAACGCATGGGGCTGTCGAAAGCGGCCTTATAGTCAACAAATAAATGGTATGTGTCGATCCGTCTTTTTTTGGGTTTTTTCCAGGATTTGGCATATTGTGTATATATGATCAATGGTGTGTTTGGCAGGTTTAAATCGAAATGATATGTCTTAATTACTCCTCGACTTTTTATTTCAATCTTTCACACAATACGCTGCATAGTATCTTGTAACCAATGGGAAAGAAACTTGTTCCTCGGTAGTTAGCACATACAACTTGTCTTGTTTTTTTTGTGCACAGGACATAAGACAAAGGTGTTTCAATCTGCGGGTATGTTTTCCTCTAGCCAGATTGTTCAAACATGCTGATGCACACGCCTTAGCGGAGTGTCGTCTCCGGCCTTAAACAGTTAAGCTGGCAACCCATCGGCTCCTGCTGCCTTATTATTCTTAAGCCAGGCTGCCATTTCGACCTCAATCTGGTTAGGCGATATGCACTTAATACCTTCTTCTGGGATTGGTTTGGTGGTATCTTCATGGTTGCTAATATCGAATACCATCAGACGTGATAAATTGTTTTTCCATATCCCCAGCACACTATCTGTATCAGCCAACACATTACCTTCTTGTGCTTTTCAGAAGAAATTATTAGATTTGATTAAAACGAGTGTTTTTTAATTTTTTTTTTTCAAAAAAAGATATAAATAAACCTGTCAATTGCACCGAAAAATATCGCTTGGCATCATAAGAATGCATTTGACTGTATCATATTATTCACATGATTAAACAATATTTTGTCAATTTTCGAATGATATTCTGCCTACAATACGAGTTAAAATAAATATAGAATTTGTAAATGACATTTTTATTTACGCAAGGATGTATATTAAATGAAAGCGTTATACACTTTGTATGTGTCAAATGCAATTTATAAGTGTTTTTACTTGATTGCATTTAAAAGTGTCGTGAATTAAAAATACTTATAATATTGGCTTGAAATAATGTTTGCATATTGAAGGGAAATTTAAAAAAAAATGGCAAAAATAGCAATTATTTAAAAATTGTGTTTAAAGTAATTTTTAAAAACTTGGTAATTTCTTTAACTTGTTATTTTATTTAAGACATAAAATGTAGATACTATTAGCTTGCGTTCTTAATATTTTTTTTTAAATAAATTTTTTAAAATAGTGATATTGAATTGTTTTATTTTCCTTTAAAAAAAAAAAATAATAAAAATTGTCATTTACGCTGTCATTGAGTGACATTTACTTAGTTTTCAACAACTTTGATTTGTTTTTGTTACACTTTATATGACATAAATTTCAAACGAACACGAAGAAATAGTTAAATGCGAAAAACTTGACAAGTTGTATATATGTCAAGTTGTATATATTATGTATACGTTGCCATCTTTTGTTGAATGTGTATCTACATTATTGTGTACTTGTCCTCAGGTGTCTTATGCAGGTGAACATAAAACACTGTGGGTCAAAATGTAAAAATTTTTGGTAAAATCTTACCAAAAAAATAAAACCTAATATTAATTTTGAACGTTTTTATATTTTAAATACATAACATATTTTTAAAAAGGTAATACTGAGAAAGGGTTAAGTTATAAAATTAAAATATGTTATAAAAGAGGTTAAAAATAAAAAACCAACCTCACTGAAAACCAGTAAGTTTCCACATTTATTGCTCACTGTCCATACAGTTTTCTCAGGCACAATTTGCATTGTTGGTTTAACCTCGTAAAATGAAAGTTAAATAAATGCATTTAAAATAATTTTATTAAAAAAATAAATTTTATTTTTTTACTGATATTTCACAAAGATTTGTATTTGAGGCTAGAGCTAAACTAATATGACATGTACTAAAGTATACATAGCAACCAGCAAAACGTATTTTAAGATTTATTTATCAAAACTTTTAATTTTAAGTTTTTTAATTTTCGAGTTGATATTTACTTTTCAAAAACAATTAAATATTTAATTGTGTCAATTAAATTTTTAATCAAAAAACTGTACATTTTTTTTACCAATGCGTTATATTCAAAGGTCATTGGCAAATGCAAAAGCTTGTGAAGATGGAGTTACATATATCTAAGGCAGCTATATCCCAAAATGCTTATTTTAGAAAAACTGGTATCGAGTCTATAAGAAACAAGAGACCAGTTTTAGCAGACTTGGTTCTAATAAAAAAAAAATTATTTGTGCTTAATTTCATTTAAAAATCTTAAAAAATGCGAGCTGTTCCTGAATCACAAGAGTACTTGAGCCCCAGCTAAATGGACGAAAACATGCTCATATCGACTTAGAAAAAGGGCCTGTTCAGTAAAGTTAAGAGTTGGTTTGAAACAAATATGTTTGGGCAAAGCAAAAATCTGTACACATAGGAAAACCCCTTCTACACATGTGGTGTGAGTATGGTAAATTTAGTTAAAGCCCCCCATTTCAAAACATTATATATAATAAATATCTTGCGCCTTGAAACATGCTTGTATTTATATAAGGATGTGAATATCAGTTAACTTGCTTTCCACTGCATTATATAAAAATATACCACCTGTTGTGTTTCAAGTGGTTTTATTAAATTAAATATTCGTTTACATTTTTTCACTGTTATAAGAAGTAAAAAAGAGCCAGTCAAAGTTGAAATGATTTTTTTTGTTAATTGTCTGGCAAAGGAACAGAAATTACAACAACTTAATTTTACTAACTGCCCTTCAATGTTAACTACTAATGCTCTGTTAATTTAAAAAATGTGTTGACTTTAAATTCAAAAATTTTATAAAAATATGATAAGATATAAAAAACTTAAATTTAGATTTGCAGTTTTTTTCATTTCATACATTTTTTATTAAATATTTTTTTTTAATTTTCGAATTAAAATATTTATTTTATTTGATCTTGTTGTTTGCTGATAAATAAAATACAATTTTAATTAAATTTTTAAATTAAAAATGACATTTAAGCATTTTGACACTTTAAAAAATTTCTTATCTTGTGTTTAAAACTAAGGCGTCAAAATAATTGTGATAAAGCGTTTAAGCAAAAAGTGGCCAGGTTTTAAATTTTTAATGGTGACCGAGATGGAAAAGAAAATACGTCTACACTTTAGTAAAAAAAGTAGAAGGTTATAGCTATTGAACAATAACTTCATACTTTAATTTTTTTTATATTTTGCAATTGAAGGTAATTTTTTATTTCAAAAAACTAGTTTGTGCCAGACGTTATCAAGAGCGGATGGAACGCCGGATGGATAATTATGCCTTATGCCACTTAGGAAGTGATTGTATGTCAATGGGTGTAAGTTAAGCTGGGTCCCAGGCTATTGCTGTCAGGCACTTGAAATTATAAAAAAACTTGAAATATTTGCACAAACGCATAATACCCCTAAC